>CM062814.1:393693561-395140589 GCA_031772625.1 Pinus tabuliformis | reverse complement strand
TATTACATCCAGACCAAAGTTCAAACATTTTCAATTTTGACATGTTCATAAAAGTTTTCTTTAGCAATGAGTATGAGTCTTTGTCCATCGGCGTGGAAGCATTTTAACATGATTTTCTGTAGTAGATGAGACGGAAACATTTTTCTTATAACAGATTTCTTAGGAGATTGATTGTAAACATTATGTTTATTATCAGTTGTCTACATAATGATCTGCAAGTATGGCTTTGGAATCATATGGAATGAATCAATTATTATTTTTTGATTTCTAGTTTCAGTTATATCTAGACAAGGGTCTACAGGTATGACCTCATTATCATATGTATTGGAAATATTTTGACACTATCTTTGGCTTCTTCTTTCTTTTTTTTTTATAATTTCGGTAGCTAATATCCCTTGGTAGCTCTTTACTAGTTGTTGAAACTTGATAGATAGTCAGACTGATCATAGGACTTGTCATGTTGCGAATTGGTAGAAGTTTAAGATTGATGGGGGTATGATAATGCATTTTTATGTCACACAAAAATAGAAACATTAATATGATTATAGTTCTTATCAAGCACGTGTATCAGGCTATGTGTCAAGTTAAGTGTATAAATTATTGACAAACAATGATTTCCATGGGTAGATTCCTACTCAAATCGCTAAACCAGCTAGTCTGTGAATTGAGATATCAAACAATCAATTCAGTGGAATTATTCCCTCTAGCATTGGACAACTATGGAATCTCAACAACTTTATGGCCAATCACAACAATATATCAAGGACTATTCCAGTGGAACTCACTAGATTATCCTCACTGTCGAGGCTTTCTCTTGATCACAATATGTTGTATGGGGAGCTTCCTGAGACAATAATATCATGGAAAGGTCTCTCACAGCTTAACCTTGCCAACAACCGCATCACCGGATCAATTCCTGCATCACTTGGGTTGTTGCATGTTCTTAACAACCTTGACCTCTCAAACAATTTGCTTTCAGGGAATATACCTCCTGAGTTAGACAATCTCAAGTTGAGTTTTCTGAATGTGTTTGACAACCTTTGTCTGGCTTTGTTCCTCTTGGTTACAATAATCTGGCCTATGACAAAGGTTTTCTTGACAATCTGGGCCTTTGTGGAGGTAGGCCATTAATGCTACCTTCATGTTTCCAGCAGAAAGGCAGATCTGAAAGTCATCTATATAGGGTATTGATTTTGGTTATTGTTGTGATAGTATTACTCTGCTTGATTGGTATAGGTTTCTTGTATAATACATACAAGAATTTTTCTTGGGTTAAATCAAGTATAGAGTCATGGAATCTCACAACCTTTCACAGGGTAGAATTTGATGAGATAGACATTCTGAAGAGATTGAAAGAAAATAATGTTATTGGAAGTGGAGGTGTGGGAAAAGTGTACAAGGAAACACTAAGAAATGATGATATAGTTGTTGTGAAAAGGATCTGGAACAACAGAAAATGGAAGTCTGCCCCAAGACAGGGGATTTCAAGTAGAGGTGGAGACTCTAGGGAATATTAGACATGCAATCATTGTCAAGTTTCTTTGCTACATATCTAGTTCAGATTCTAATCTGTTAGTGTATGAATACATGCCAAATGGTAACCTATATGAACAACTTCATAGTTCTCAAGGGGAAACGTTGGATTGGCCTACTTGTTATAAGATTTCTTTTGGTGCTACTAAGTCCAATAATACATAGGGATGTTAAATCATATAATATATTGTTGGATTCTGAATTGAGGCCCATATTGTTGATTTTCGTTTAGCTAGAATTGTAGAGAAGCTGG
Source organism: Pinus tabuliformis (assembly GCA_031772625.1). NCBI lineage: Eukaryota > Viridiplantae > Streptophyta > Pinopsida > Pinales > Pinaceae > Pinus > Pinus tabuliformis. The sequence continues at coordinate 395,138,803 of CM062814.1, read as the reverse complement.
GTCAGAAGAATGTAGTATCAGGTGTTGCTGGAACATATGGATATATTGCCCCAAGTAAGAATTTACAACCGAATTGTTAATGCCTGTGAATATATGTGTGTATATATATACCTCAGTAGGACAGAAAATAAACAAATTTATATGAACTGATTTAATTGATGGACATGTGTGCATAATATGCTTACACCCATAAAGTGAATGACAAAAGTGACATATACAAATTTGGTGTGGTCTGCTGGAGCTCGTGACATGAAATAATACCAATGATATAGAATTTAGAGATTACTTAGACATTGTTAGGTGGGTTCAGAATTAGATTCACATCGATATCAATAACGTCCTGGATGCACAAGTAGAAAACTCATATAGAGAAGAAATGATGATGTTATTAAGGGTGGCTTTGTTATGCACTAGAACTCTGCCCATCAACAGGCCTTCCATGAGGGAAGTTGTGAAAATGTTGCTTTTTTGAAGCACAAATGAACGAAGTAGAAAAGAAGCAGCTACCACTTTGTCTCCCCATCTCAAGAGGAATCCCAATGCTTTTAGATATGCTTCTCCTTCTGTATGCACTAGCACATGTCCATTTAATGAAAATAAATGTGGCATAGACTTGTGACCTTTATCTTAATTTATAGCTGATATTCGAAGCATTGTTCAGTGACGCCCTTTATGTTATTGAACTATAATAGAATTTGGTTCAAAGAGCAGTACTAGATCTCTATCTTATATTGGCTTTATTAACTTGTTCCAAACATGATATACATCTATCTTGGTGGAAACATTTCACCAATCCCTTGCATAGAAGTAGTTTGTATCCCCCAAATCACCAAGGACAAAGTTATAAGCAAATAATGGACCTGTTGGGTCTTTAGCAAAGACATCAATAGATCTGCCAGCCAGATTTGGTAACAATTCATAACACAACTAGAATCTCACTTTCTCGATAGCAACACATATATGAGCTATTGTTTTGTAGCATAACCTTCAAAACAAGAATCAAGTTTGAGTTCACATTCCCTTTAGTGTATATAATAGGGCATTTTTACAACCCAATTGTGAAACATCTTATGTAGGGTAGCCTGTTTTGAGATTGTTCTATCAAAGAGATGATGACAAAGGAATAGATGTAGAACAATGCGGTATATATTTGTAATTGTGTTGGTACCTAAGAAGGATGGAACCCAAAGAATGTGCATTGAATTTTCTTGAACAATATTATGTTTAAGAATAGGTATCCATTTCCTGGCATAGATTATTTTCTTGAAATATACAAGAATGAAAGAGAAATACATCTGGAAAAGAACCTTTAAGACCAAGAAAGATCTTTATGAGTGGTTAGTTATGCCATTTGGTTTAACCAATGCACCTGCTACATTCATGAGGCTAACGAATGATATGCTCAAACCTTGATTGGATGAGTGTGTGTTAGTATTCTTGAATTATGGTTTGATTTTCAGTATAACATGGGAAGAGTATATGCAAGATTGGCATTTTTTCTCTTATTACTATAGAACAATTAGTTCAAGTTCACTTTGAGTTTTGGGAAGGTTTTCTAATTAATCTAGCTTATTAATCAGACATAAACTCAAATATACTTTCTATAAGGAGACACTCCTAATATCTATAAAGAAACTTGAAATTTCCTAAAGCTACTCTTTATCTCCATACCATATTTCCAAAAGCATACTTAACGACTCCTTTTAGTATCTTTCCTAAGCTACTGACTAGTTCCTCCTCTCCTGTTGGTCGATTCGTTCCTTCGTTCCTACTTTCTTTCTTCCTAAGCTACTTTATAGCTCCTAAGACACTTTACTACAAAAGCAACTTACTAGTTCTTACTTTCACTCTACTACAACTAGTAATAGAAGTCAAGTTCCTACACTTACTATTCAATACTTAAACACTACTAATAAAGCTTCCTACTATTACTTATTACTCTTCAAGATATAAGACACCTATAAGTTAAAGTTAAGTTATAACTCTCACTACTAAGCATACTAACTACAACTCATAATCATTATATCTTTCCTAAGCTACATTCTATTTCCTACACATTAAACTATCAATACATAATGTTTCTAATTACTAATCATACTACTCATACATCTAAACCTTCATACTCATACTAATATAATTCCTATAGCTAGTTCTATTTGTTCCTTTTCTTAATTTCTCTTAATGTATTTATCAGTTATAACAAATCTGAGTTATAAGTAATCAGGTCTTGTAGTAATAGGTTATAGGTTGTCTTAGATATATTCCTTGTTGAGTAAGTATGAGGTCTTGTGTGTTATACTTACACTTAACATTGAATATAGAATTAGAATATAGCAAATATGCTATAACTCAGTTTTATTTATACTTTTGTTGAGTTAATGGTTAGTGAATGGCTTGGTAAAGACTTTGTTCTTGATCTGTTATCCCCTGGGATGCCAACAAACAGAAATTTTAGACCTCAATAATACAATTAATGCTCCTGCCAAACCGTGCCTCAGTTACTGAGGGTACTAAATTTATTGTGATTTCTTTAGCTAGTTTGTAAATTACTCCATGTAGAGGGCAGACAGAGCTTTGTAGATCCTCCTCTGAGTGAGCTCAATCCTGAAATGAATGCGATAATTGAGGAAGAAAAGAAATGGAAATTCAGAGGCTTGGAACTCATTGCTTCTGGGAATTTTACATCCCAGGCAGTGATGGAAGCTGTTGGATCATGTCTAACGAACAAATATTCAAAAGGAAGAGGTAAGTTCCTGAAGTTATAACTTGGAATGTGAAGAATGACACCATCATAATTGTGATTGTGTTTGAGCTGCTTGGAAGTTTCTTCTTGCCACTTGGTCTTTTTTTATTTTCTCTTCAAACTCAATTTCTCTTATCTTTTGGACCTATACTTTTTAGTTTGAATGTTTGACATGTTTGTAATGGTTTATGGTTCAGCGTTATAGTGTTGAGACCCGTAGTTGTTGCATGAGTGTCTGTTATCATAATGAAGGATACAGTTTTTTGACACTTTTATATATTTATTGACTGTTGTGTTGAGTTGGGATTTAAGCCATGCAGATACTATGCTGGCAATAAATTCATTAACCAAAGCGAGAGGCTTTGCAAGCAGAGGGCCCTAGAAGCATTCCATATTGACAACAGTACGTGGGGTGTTAATGTTCAACCATTATCTGGATCCCCAAATAATTTTGTTGTTTATACAGCTCTCCTCCAACCACATGATCGTATTATGGTGTGTATGGTTCTGAACTACGATCCTCCTTTGATACGATTATCATTCCTATTTGGGCATGTAACATGTGAAAAATTGCTTTGCAACATTTAGGGTTTGGACTTACCACATGGAGGCCATTTGTCTCATGTTTCCTAGCATGTTTATGTCTATCATGTGGGATACAGACATAGAGGCCCTAGGGGCTCTGTCCTATTACTTAGCTGATTAATCATTGGTTTCTTTAGCACTTCTTTGCAACTGCTAATGATACAGTTCTTATGGGACAACAGAGGTTACCATGCCCCAATTCCAATTGTATTTTGGTTGTCCATGCCTCTTTAGGTGTTAATGTTTCTCATGGTTTTAGTGGAGTCCTTTAACCTTCTTCCCATATTGGCTCTGAACCATGGATCTAAACTAAAATGTCTTGAGAGTATGTTTGTCTTCTACTTTCCAAAGTACACCTAAACTTTTCTTGAAAAGTCGTCAATAAAATATCATAAAATACTTTGCAACTACTAATGAGAGAGTTCTTGTGGGAAAAGAAAGGTTACCATGCACCAAATAAAACTACATGCTTGTCCTCCATCTATTGTTTCTGATAGCCTTAGTGGAGCTTCTAATTAGGTAAAATAAGATATAGATAGCTCCACTTTTGAAGTTTGAGAATTTTTGTCCTTAAGCATGCTCATGGTCTTCTTCAAGCTGATCCCATTTTTCCTCTCAACAAAACCAATTTGTTGTAGAAAATGAAGTAGGCTGCTTGCAGTACCATAACTTTACAGTAATTGTATAAGTAATTGGATCTAAGTTTTTAAGCACTACCTATCTTGAGAACATTAAAATTATGGATTTGAGACTTCTGTGATTTGCATTCTGTGTGGTTGTATCTTCCGGATTCATCACATCTGTTGTTTTTGTGCATCGACGTTTCGAACCAACCTTTGTGGTTCATCATCAGGATTAGAATTAGTGAAGAAGTCAGAGATGGGTGAGGATGAGGTCTGACTTCTTCATTGCAATTTTCACTTCTTCTTCCCAACTTACCTCTTAACTATGTCCCTAAATTCCTCAAATGTTTCAAGATCATTTGACATGTTTTCCAAAAAGTACAAACATGATTTTCTGGAAGAGTGGCACTAAATGTCAAAGTACCTTTCACCTGCTATTTACGGGGTTATCATATGTTAGAAAGTCATCAATAAATATCATAAAAGTAGTTTGAAATTGCAAATGATATATTTCTTATGGATGACAAAGATTACTTTGCAATAATTGTAATTGCATGCTTGCTCTTCATGCATCTTCTTCTTTTCCATATTTGTCCATCTATTGCTTGCCTAGAATATAAGTTTCACAAAAAAACCATACTGGCCAAAATCCATATGAAAAACATACTTCGAATATCAAATATTAAAATTGTTGCAGAGGCCCTTGGTCACCTTATTCGAGTTGCAAATACTAGTATTTTATATATCATTTGGGGGCTCTACTTTTGGGAGATCGTCTAGAGTCCAAAATGCATGTAATTGATGTGTGTGGTTGTTTTCTTGCACTTGCATCTCATGGAGACATTCTGCATGAGAGAACTACTGCAACAAAGTCTTCCAAATGGTTCTGGAAATGATTGGCTCTTCAAATGAGAACATTCAAAAGAATGTTGCATATGTTCTTGCATATGTATTTGATGCTTGTAGAAACCTTATGAAATTTTAGGTATACTAGATATCACTGTCCCTTTATGTAGTTTACTAAGCAGTGGAACTGAGTGTGTTTCCATGCAGTCATCCCACGCACTTGCAACCCTTTTCTTATGAATTGAGACTAACAAGCACATGGCCTTTATTTCTAAAGATGCAATCATGCCTTTAATCAACCTTGCAAAATCTTCAAACATATATGCTGCAGAGATGGTAATAACTACCTTGGCTAATCTTCTTTTAGATAGGCAAATTGCTGAAGAAGCTCTTGCAGATGATATTATTCCACCGTTGCCCAAAGTCTTGAGGGAAGGGACCATCAGGGGAAAGTAGCATGCAGTAGCTGCACTTGCTAGATTGGTACGCCATGGTCCATTTTATGATGTATTCATTGAGGGTATTCACCATTGTGGAACTATGCTTAAACATGAATCTCTTGTTTGTGCAACCAATTTGGAAGGAAAAGTGATAAAAGAGTCCCTTGAGGCACTTTCCTTGCTGCCTAAAGAAAACTGAGGTGGCGCTTTGAATCATCCTCTATGGACAGCCCATGCTGAAGCACCTTGCAACTTGGAGCCATTGATTATTTTTTTGGCCATTGATATTCCACCAATTCAAGAGAAGGCAATTGAAGTTTTTTCTAGAATGTGCCGAGATCAACCTATAATTCTTGGGGATATGGTTATAGAAACACCAAAATGCATTATTATATTGGGTGATCATATTATACATTCTTCTAGATTGGAAGTCAATGTGGGAGGAACTTCCCTACTCATTTGTGATGCCAAGGAACATAGACAAAAAACATTGGAAGCTCTTAATGCATCAGGATTCTTTGTTGATCTTATTCACTCCCTTGTTGATTTGGTAAAGCAAGGTATTGACATCAGTGGTTCTACATTTATGAAATTTGATGAAAGCAGTGAATATAGTAGTAAAGAACACCTTATTGAATGGAATGCAAAAGCAGAGGAAGGGCAACCATTCTCAGAGCTTGATTCTGATTCAGTCTTGGGAGGAATTATTGCATTATGGTTGCTATCCATAGTTGCTTCTCATGGTAGTAAATGAAAAATACTCATGAGAAATGATAAAGTTTTTAATTGTAAACCTTGAATAGTTTAAATAGATATTAATTTGAAAGAGAAGTGTGTTATATTTTTTATGGCAACGTTTGAATTGTTTAAATAAAAATTACTTTTAAAAAAAGTGTGTTTATTTAAGTGTAGTGTTTTGTTTTTAATGGTAACTTTTGAATGTTTAAATAAATATTACTTAAAAAAAAGGTGTTTCTTTCTGAGCACATCTAAAATGATGTCATCTTATTGTGTAGTGTGCCATACGTTTTCATTGAAAATGACATTATAGTCAAATATTTAATATGACATTGTTACTAGGAAAAATGAATGAAGTAGGCTACTTGAAATACGATAAGCTTTACAGTAATTGTATAAGTAATTAGATCTAAGTTTTTAAGCACTGCCTGCCTTCAAAACATTAACATTCTTCACAATTTACCTCTTAACTGTCCCTAAACTCGTCAAATGTTTCAAGATCGTTTGACATGTTTTCCAAAAAGTACAGACAATTTTCTAGAAAAGTCACACTAAATGTCAAAGTACTTTTCACCTGTTATTTACGGGTTCTCATCTGTTGAAAAGTCATCAATAAATGTCATAAAAGTAGTTTTCAAATGCTAATGATAGAGTTCTTATGGGATGACAAAGGTTACTTTGCAATAATTGCAATTCCATGCATGCTCTTCATGCATCTTCTTCTTTTCTATATTTGTCCATATGCTTCTTGCCTAGAATATAAGTTTCACAAAACAAACATACTAGCCAAAATCAATATAGAAAACATATATTGCAGATATCAAAGCTCAAAAAATTGTTGCAGAGGCTCTACTTTTGGGAGATTGTCTAGAGTCCAAAGTGCATGTACTTGAGGTCTGTGGTTGTTTTCTTTCACTTGCATCTCATGGAGACATTCTGCATGAGAGAACTGTTGCAAACAATTAGTCTTCCAAATGTTCTGGAAATGCTTGGTTCTTCAAATAGGGACATTCAAAATAATGTTGCATCTGTTCTTGCAGATGTATTTGATGCTCATAGAGACCTTTCTAAAATTTTAGCTAAACTGGAGATCATTGTCCCTTTATGCAGTTTACTAAGCAGTGGAACTGAGTGTGTTGCCATGTAGTCAATCTGAGCACTTGCATCCATTTTCTTATTAAAATAGAATAACAAGCACATGGCCTTTATTTCTAAAGGTGCAATCATGCCTTTAATCAACCTTGCAAAATCTTCAAACATATATGCTGCAGAGATGGGAATAACTCCCTTGGATAATCTTCTTTTAGATAGACAAATTGTTGAAGAATCTCTTGCACATGATATTATTCCACCACTGTCCAGAGTCTTGAGGGAAGGGACCATCAGGGGAAACTAGAGTACAGTAGCTACACTTGCTAGATTGGTACACCATGGTCTAGTTGATGATGTATTTATTGAGGGTATTCACCGTTATGGAACTGTGCTTAATATGGCATCTCTTGTTTGTGCAACCAATTTGGAAGGCAAAGTGACAAAAGATGCCTTTGAAGCACTTTCCTTGCTGGCTAAACAAAACCGAGGTGGTGCTTTGAATCATCCTCTATGGACAGCCCTTGCTAAAGCACCTTGCAACTTGGAGCTATTTATTATTTGTTTGGCCACTGATATTCCACCAATTCAAGAGAAGGCAATTGAAGTTCTGTCTAGACTGTGCCAAGATCAGCCTGTAATTCTTGGGGATATGGTTATAGAAACACCAAAATGCATTACTGTATTGGGTGATCGTATTATACATTCTTCTAGTTTGGAATTCAAAGTGGGAGGAACTTCCCTACTCATTTGTGCTGCCAAGGAACATAGACAGAAAACATTGGAAGCTCTTAATGCATCAGGATTCTTTGTTGATCTTATTCACTCTCTTGTTGATTTGGTAAAGCAAGGTATAAACATCAGTGGTTCTACATTTGTCAAATATGATGAAAGAAGTAAATGTAATAGTAAAGAACACCTTATGGAATGGAATGCAAAAGCAGAGGGAGGGCAACCATTCTCAGAGCTTGATTCCACTTCTGTCTTCGGAGGAATTATTGCATTATGGTTTCTATCCATAGTTGCTTCTCATGATAGTATATGCAAAAATCTCATGAGAAATGATACATTTTTTAATTGTAAACCTTGAATTGTTTAAATATATATTAATTTGAAAGAGAAGTGTGTTTTGTTTTTAATGGTAAATTTTGAATTGTTTAAATAAAAATTACTTTAAAAAAGAAGTGTGCTTATTTAAGTGTAGTGTTTTGTTTTTAATGGTAACCTTTGAATGTTTAAATAAATATTTCTTCAAAAAAAAGGTGTTTTTTGGAGCACATATAAAATGGTGTCATCTTATTGTGTAGTGTGCCAAACATTTTCATTGAAAATGAAATTATAATCAAATCTTTAACATGATGTTGTTACTAGGAAAAATGAATGTAGTAGGTTGCTTGCAATACCATAAGCTTTACATTAATTGTATAAGTAATTGGATCTAAGTTCTTAAGCACTACCTGCCTTGAGAACATTGACATTCTTCCCAATTTACCTCTTAACAATGTCCCTAAATTCCTCAAATGTTTCAATATCGTTTGATATCAGTTTTCCAAAAAGTACAGACATGATTTTATGGAAAAGTCACACTAAATGTCAAAGTACTTTTCACCTGTTATTTACGGGGTTCTCATCTGTTGAAAAGTCATCAATAAACGCCATAAAAGTAGTTTGGAAATGCTAATGATAGATTTCTTATGGGATGACAAAGATTACTTTGCAATAATTGCAATTTCATGCTTGCTCTTCATGCATCTTCTTCTTTGCCATATTTGTCTATCTGTTGCTTACCTAGAATATAAGTTTCACAAAAAAAACATACTAGCCAAAATCCACATAGAAAACATACTGCAAATATCAAAGCTCAAAAAATTGTTGCAGAGGCCCTTGGTCACCTTATTCGGGATGCAGATCCTAGTATTTTATATCATTTGGGGGCTCTACTTTTGGGAGATCATCTAGAGTCCAAAGTGCATGTACTTGAGGTGTGTGGTTGTTTGCTTTCACTTGCATCTCATGGAGACATTCTGCATGAGAGAATTGCTGCAAACAAAGTCTTCCAAATGGTTCTGGAAATGCTTGGCTCTTCAAATGAGGACATTCAAAATAATGTTGCATCTGTTCTTGCAGATGTATTTGATGCTCGTAGAGACCTTTCTGAAATTTTAGGTAGACTGGAGATCACTGGCCCTTTATGCAGTTTACTAAGCAGTGGAACTGAGTGTGTTTCCATGCAGTCAACCTGAGCACTTGCAACCCTTTTCTTATCAATTGAGACTAACAAGCACATGGCCTTTATTTCTAAAGATGCAATCATGCTTTTAATCAACCTTGCAAAATCTTTAAACATATATGTTGCATAGATGGGAATAACTACCTTGGCTAATCTTCTCTTAGATAGACAAATTGTTGAAGAAGCTCTTGCACATGATATTATTCCACCGTTGTCCAGAGTCTTGAGGGAAGGGACCATCAGAGGAAAGCAGCATGCAGTAGCTGCACTTGCTAGATCGTTACGCCATGGTCTAGTTGATGATGTATTCATTGAGGCTATTCACCATTATGGAACTGTGCATAATCTGGCATCTCTTGTTTGTGCATCCAATTTGGAAGGAAAAGTGACAAAATAGGCCCTTGAAGCACTTTCCTTGCCGGATAAAGAAAACTGAGGTGGCGCTTTCAATCACACTCTATGGACAGCCCTTGCTGAAGCACCTTGCAACTTGGAGCCATTGATTATTTATTTGGCCACTGATATTCCACCAATTTAAGCGAAGGCAGTTGAATTTCTGTCTAGACTGTGCCAAGATCAGCTTGTAATTCTTGGGGATATGGTTATAGAAACACCAAAATGCATTAATGTATTGGGTGATTGTATTATACATTCTTCTAGTTCGTAATTCAAAGAAAGGAGGAACTGACCTACTCATTTGTGCTGCCAAGGAACGTAGACAAAAAACATTGGAAGCTCTTAATGCATCAGGATTCTTTGTTGATATTATTCACTCTCTTGTTGATTTGGTAAAGCAAGGTATAGACATCAGCGGTTCTACATTTGTTAAATTTGATGAAAGCAGTGAATGTAGTAGTAAAGAACACCTTATGGAATGGAATGCAAAAGCAGAGGGAGGGCAACCATTCTCAGAGCTTGATTCTGCTTCTATCTTGGGAGGAATTGTTGCATTATGGTTTCTATCCATAGTTGCTTCTCATGATAGTATACACAAAATTCTCATGAGAAATGGTACATTTTTAATTTTAAACCTGAATTGTTTAAATATATATTAATTTGAAAGAGAAGTGTGTTTTGTTTTTAATGGTAACTTTTGAATTGTTTAAATAAAAATTACTTTAAAAAAGAAGTGTGTTTATTTAAGTGTAGTGTTTTCTGGGAAACCGGAGACAGAGAGATGGCCATCGTCGAGGGTTTCTCTTACACTGTTAATGAAATCACAGACATTGCAGTCATTGGAGGTGGCGCTGCAGGGCTGGTCACAGCCACTGCCCTCCACAGGATCGGCCACAAGAGCGTGGTGCTGGAGCGCTCTAACTCCATTCGAGGTGCTGACACGGGTTCTGCTATGTGGCTAAACGCCTGGAAAATATTCGACGGTCCTGGCAAAACGTTTACCCTTTGCCCAAATCATCATTTGCTTGATGAGCCAAACGCATCAGAGACGGATCTGGAAGTAAAGCTCGCGATGAAGCACAAGATCAGAGATCTGAACACAATAATCTTTGTTGGGTTAAGAACCCAATTCGAAGACGGCAAATCGCCAAGGCTTGGATTGAACGTTCACGCCAACATTGTTCCTTCTCTCAGGACTTTTGCATGCAAAGATGGGGAACTGCATGATGCAGATCTGCCACATCACATAATTGCATGGCCCAATCTCTGCAGATCTAGACCGTATCTACTCGAACTGAGCCCCAAATATTACAGATCCAGGCCAGATCTAACTGTTTGGAGCAAGCTTCAAGAACCCAGGCAGCAGATCGGCGGGAATGGGCATCGATTGAGCAGAGGGCACGCAACAGACCAACCCAATAGGAGGCAAGATATGGAAGAATGCACACACCTGGACCATCTAGCAACCAGCAAAGACACCGGTTCAGACAGAGCTCAGCCAAAATGCAGACATCAAGTAACTAAAAATCGATTTCAGATCTTTATAAAAACCCTTGAGATGAAATCTCTCTTAGTATGGGTAAGTGCAGATAGCTCTGTTTCGCAGCTAAAGCAGCAAATTTGTGCATCCACTGGCTATCCTGGCCAGACCCAACACTTAGTCAGTGGCAGGTGGTCCCTCCAGGACAACAGAACCCTGGAAAGTTATGAGATTAGTCCAGGAGAAACCATTGTTTTGAATCTCAGGCTGAGAGGAGGGGCCCCATCTCAGGGACAGCCAAGCAGTTCAGGAGGGGACAAGGGGAAAACAGCACCCCAGCACAAACCTAAGGGAGCGTCATCCTACAAAAACATTCTCCAAGGCAACAGAGAATCAGGATCCTCCCCAGATCAAGGTGGATATACACCCCGGCCTTATATAGTTGACCAGCTAGGACAAACTCCAGCCTTTAATATTGAGGCCACAGGGCTTGACGATTATGTTAAGTCTTATGAAACACAAGCTCTAATATGCCGTTTCAACAGCTTCTGGCCAAAACCAATGGACCTATTTCATTGGATCTTTACCAATTGGACCATGGAATGCGACATTCATTTATGTTCCAAAGGGTTTTTCATAGTCAGATTTACATCTAAGGAGGTAAGAGATACTATCATCAGTGTTGGGCCCTGGTTCTGGGGAACTGCAGGGCTGTTCATGACCCCATGGTTCAAAGATTTTGACCCAAACAAAATGACTGTAACAAAAGTGTCGGTTTGGGTACGCCTACATAACCTTCCCCTTCATTTTTGGAGTGAAAGTGTTTTGGAAGGAATCGGGAACACCATAGGGAAATACATCAAAACAGATCTAGAAAGGATTGACGAAAGGATTTTCACTTTCACATGCATCTGTGTGGAAGTAGATCTAAGTAAAGGGCTGCCAGATAACATAAGGCTGATCTACAAACAACAAGATTGGCTGCAAGTACTAGACTATGAAAATACCGCCTTCAGATGTAGGATGTGCAGACAAACAGGACACCTGCAAAGCACATGTCTAGAAGCCAAGAAAGTTAAAAGTAAAAGAAAGCAGAAAGGGAAGCAGAGGAAAGGATGGAAATTCACCCCCGTTAACTCAGAGGATGAACAATCAGAAGCAGAAGAAGACGATACCCCCACGGAGAATGATGAGGTACCCCGAGCAATGGGAACCCAGCAGCAAAATACATCAGAAAACAAGACACCTCAGTCCTATCCAAATCAGGCAGAGAAGACAATCGAAGATCAGAGCATGGGAGGGATTAAACGACTTCACCAATCAAATACTTCAGATTCAGACAAGGAACTAGGCCCGCAGAGAGCAGAAACACAGTTAGTCATAGCCTCGATCGAGCCTACTCAAGGAGAGTGGTGCAAGGTCGAAAAGAAAAAGGGAAGGAAAACCTGAAGGCCAAATTCAATTTTCCTTGCTTCTCCCCTCTTCTTCTCTTTCTTTTTTCTTTTTTTTCATTTTTGCACGCTAGTTGTGTATTATTGTGAAGAGTGCGAAAGCACTTGAGCCCAATGGGCAGCTTATGAAAATGCTTAATGCATCTACAATTGTAACTTTTCATTTTTTAATAAAAGGTTACAGATTTTTCCACTGGGAAAAAAGTGTAGTGTTTTCTTTTTAATGGTAACCTTTGAATGTTTAAATAAATATTTCTTCAGAAAAAAGGTGTTTCTTCTAGAGCCTTTCATATAACATTGTTACTAGGAAAGATGAATGAAGTAGGTTGCTTGCAATACCATAAGATTTACATTAATTGTATAAGTAATTGGATCTAAGTTCTTAAGCACAACGTATCTTGAGAACATTAACATTCTTCCCAATTTACCTCTTAACAATGTCCCTAAATTCCTCAAATGTTTCAAGATCATTTAACATGTTTTCAAAAAAGTACAGACATGATTTTCTGGAAAAGTCACACTAAATGTCAAAGTACTTCTGACCTACTATTTACGGGGTTCTCATCTATTGAAAATTCATCAATAAATGTCATAAAAGTAGTTTTCAAATGCTAATGATAATGTTCTTATGGGATGAAAAATGTTACTTTGCAATAATTGCAATTTCATGCTTTCTCTTCATGCATCTTCTTCTTTGCCATATTTGTCCATCTGTTGCTTGCCTAGAATATAAGTTTCACAAAAAAAACATACTAGCCAAAATCCATATAGAAAACATACTGGAGATATCAAAGGTCAAAAAATTGTTGCAGAGGCCCTTGGCCACCTTATTCAGGATGCAGATCCTAGTATTTTATATCGTTTGGGGGCTCTACTTTTGAGAGATCGTCTAGAGTCCAAAGTGCATGTACTTGAGGTGTGTGGTTGTTTGCTTTCACTTGCATCTCATGGAGACATTCTACATGAGAGAACTGCTGCAAACGAAGTCTTACAAATGGTTCTAGAAATGCTTGGGTCTTCAAATGATGACATTCAAAATAATGTTGCATCTGTTCTTGCAGATGTATTTGATGCTCATAGAGACCTTTTTGAAATTTTAGGTAGATTGGAGATCACTGTCCCTTTATGCAGTTTACTATGCAGTGGAACTGAGTGTGTCTCCATATAGTCAACCTGAGCACTTGTAGCCCTTTTCTTATCAATTGAGACTAACAAGCACATGGCCTTTATTTCTAAAGGTGCAACCAATGCCTTTAATAAACCTTGCAAAATCTTCAAACATATATGCTGTAGATATGGGAATAAATACCTTGGCTAATCTTCTTTTAGATAGACAAATTTTGCTTAAGAAGATCTTGCAGATGATATTATTCCACCATTGTCCAGAGTCTTGAGAGAAGGGACCATCAGGGGAAAGTATCATGCAGTAGCTGCACTTGCTAGATTGGTACGCCATGGTCTAGTTGTTGATGTATTCATTGAGGGTATTCACCATTATGAAACTATGCTTAATCTGGCATCTCTTGTTTGTGCAACTAATTTGGAAGGAAAAGTGACAAAAGAGGCCCTTGAAACACTTTCCTTGTTGGCTAAAGAAAACCGAGGTGGCGCTTTCAATCATCCTCTATGGACAACCCTTGTTGAAGCACCTTGCAACTTGAAGCCATTGATTATTTGTTTGGCCACTGATATTCCACCAATTCAAGAGAAGGGAATTGAAGTTTTGTCTAGACTATGCCAAGATCGACCGGTAATTCTTGGGGATATGGTTATAGAAACACCAAAATACATTACTGTATTGGGTGATCGTATTATACATTCTTCTAGTTTGGAATTCAAAGTGGGAGGAACTTCCCTACTCATTTATGTTTCCAATGAACATAGATAGAAAACATTGGAAGCTCTTAATGCATCAAGATTCTTTGTTGATATTATTCACTCTCTTGTTGATTTTGTAAAGCAAGGTATAGACATCAGTGGTTATACATTTTCAAATTTGATGAAAACAGTGAATGTAGTAGTAAATAACACCTTATGGAATGGAATGCAAAAGAAGAGAGAGGGCAACCATTCTCAGAGCTTGACTCCGCTTCTGTCTTGGGAGGAATTATTGATTATGGTTTCTATCCATAGTTGCTTCTCATGATAGTATATGAAAAATTCTCATGAGAAATGATACATTTTTTAATTATAAACCTTGAATTGTTTAAATATATATTAATTTGAAAGAGAAGTGCATTTTGTTTTTAATGGTAACTTTTGAATTGCTTAAATAAAAATTACTTTAAAAAAGAAGAGTGTTTATTTAAGTGTAGTGTTTTGTTTTTAATGGTAACCTTTGAATGTTTAAATAAATATTTCTTCAATAAAAAGGTGTTTCTTCTGGAGCACATTTAAATGATGTCATCTTATTGCGTAGTGTGCCAGACATTTTTATTGAAAATGAAATTATAGTCAAATCTTTAATATGACATTGTTACTAGGAAAAATGAATGAAGTAGGCTGCTTGCAATACCATAAGATTTACATTAATTGTATAAGTAATTGGGTCTAAGTTCTTAAGAACTACCTGTCATGAGAACATTAACATTCTTCCCAATTTACCTTTTAACAATGTCCCTAAATTCCTCAAATGTTTCAAGGTCGTTGACATGTTTTCCAAAAAGTACAAACATGATTTTCTAGAAAAGTCACACTAAATTTCAAAGTACTTTTCACCTGCTATTTACAGGGTTCTCATCCATTGAAAAGTCATCAACAAATGTCATAAAAGTGGTTTGAAAATGCTAATGATAGAGTTCTTATGGGATGACAAAGGTTACTTTGCAATAATTGCAATTTCATGCTTGCTCTTCATGCATCTTCTTCTTTGCCATATTTGTCCATCTATTGCTTGCCTAGAATATAAGTTTCACAAAACAACCATACTAGCCAAAATCCATATAGAAAAAATACTGCATATATCAAAGGTCAAAAAATTGTTGCAGAGGCCCTTGGTCACCTTATTCGGGATGCATATCCTAGTATTTTATATCATTTGGGGGCACTACTTTTGGGAGATCATCTAGAGTCCAAAGTGCATGTACTTGAGGTGTGTGGTTGTTTTCTTTCACTTGCATCTCATGGAGAAATTATGCATGAGAGAACTGCTACAAACGAATTCTTTCAAATGGTTTTGGAAATGCTTGGCTCTTCAAATGAGGACATTCAAAATAATGTTGCATCTGCTCTTGCAGATGTATTTGATGCTCACAGAGAACTTTCTGAAATTTTAGGTAGATTGGAGATCATTGTCCCTTTATGCAGTTTACTAAGTAGTGGAACTGAGTGTGTTGCCATGCAGTCAACCTGAGCACTTGCAGCGCTTTTCTTATCAATTGAGACTAACAAGCACATGGCCTTTATTTATAAAGGTGCAATCATGCCTTTAATCAACCTTGCAAAATATTCAAAACATATATGCTACAGAGATGGGAATAACTACCCTAGCTAATCTTATTTTAGATAGAAAAATTGTTGAAGAAGCTCTTGCAGATGATATTATTCCACCGTTGTCCAGAGTCTTGAGGGAAGGGACCATCAGGGGAAAGCAGCATGCAATAGCTACACTTTCTAGATTGGTATGCCATGGTCTAGTCGATGATGTATTCATTGAGGGTATTCACCATTATCGAACTGTGCTTAATTTGACATCTCTTGTTTGAGCAACCAGTTTGGAAGGCAAAGTGACAAAAGAGGCCCTTGAAGCACTTTCCTTGTTGGCTAAAGAAAATCGAGGTGGCTCTTTGAATCATCCTCTATGGACAACCCTTGCTAAAGCACCTTGCAAATAGGAGCCATTGATTATTTATTTGGCCACTGATATTCCACCAATTCAAGAGAAGGAAATTGAAGTTCTATCTAGGTTGTGCCAAGATCAGCTTGTAATTCTTGGGGATATGGTTATAGAAACACCAAAATGCATTAATGTATTGGGTGATTGTATTATACATTCTTCTAGTTTGGAATTCAAAGTGGGAGGAACTACCCTACTCATTTGCGCTGCCAAGGAACATAGATAGAAAACGTTGGATGCTCTTAATGCATCACGATTCTTTGTTGATATTATTCACTTTCTTGTTGATTTGGTAAAGCAAGGTATAGACATTAGTGGTTCTACATTTGTTAAATTTGATGAAAGCAGTGAATGTAGTAGTAAAGAACACCTTATGGAATGGAATGCAAAATCAGAGGGAGGGAGACCATTCTTAGAGCTTGATTTTGCTTCTATCTTGGGAGGAATTATTGCATTATGGTTTCTATTCATAGTTGTTTCTTATGATAGAATATGCAAAATTCTCATGAGAAATGATACATTTTTTAATTGTAAACCTTGAATTGTTTAAATATATATTAATTTGAAAGAGAAGTGTGTTTTTTTTTAATGGTAACTTTTGAATTGTTTAAATAAAAATTACTTTAAAAAAGAAGTGTGTTTATTTAAGTGTAGTGTTTTGTTTTTAATGGTAACCTTTGAATGTTTAAATAAATATTTCTTCAAAACAAGGGTGTTTCTTCTGGAGCACATCTAAAATGATGTCATATTATTGTGTAATGTGCCAGACATTTTCATTGAAAATGAAATTATAGTCAAATCTTTAATCTGGTGTTGTTACTAGGAAAAATGAATGAAGTAGGCTGCTTGCAATACCATAAGCTTTACATTAATTGTATAAGTAATTGGATCTAAGTTCTTAAGCACTACCTGTCTTGAGAACATTAACATTCTTCCCAATTTACCTCTTAACATTGTCCCTAAATTCCTCAAATTTTTCAAGATGGTTTGACATGTTTTCCAAAATGTACAGACATGATTTTCTGGAAAATTCACACTAAATGTCAAAGTATTTTTCATTTTCTATTTACGGGGTTCTCATATGTTGAAAAGTCATCAATAAATTTCATAAAAGTAGTTTGCAAATGCTAATGATAGAGTTCTTATGGGATGACAAAGGTTACTTTGCAATAATTGCAATTTCATGCTTGCTCTTCATGCATCTTCTTCTTTGCCATATTTGTCCATTTGGTGCTTGCCTAGAAAATAAGTTTCAAAAAAAAAACATACTAGCCAAAATCCATATAGAAAACATATTGCAGATATCAAAGGTCAAAAAATTGTTGCAGAGGCCCTTGGTCACCTTATTCGGGATGCAGATCCTAGTATTTTATATCATTTGGGGGCTCTACTTTTGGGAGATTGTGTAGAGTCCAAAGTGCATGTACTTGAGGTGTGTATTTGTTTGCTTTCACTTGCATCTCATGGAGACAGTCTGCATGAGAGAACTGCTGCAAACGAAGTCTTCCAAATGATTCTGGAAATGCTTGGGTCTTCAAATGAGGACATTCAAAATAATGTTGCATCTGTTCTTACAGATGTATTTTATGCTCGTAGGGACCTTTCTGAAATTTTAGGTAGACTAAAGATCATTGTCCCTTTATGAAGTTTACTAAGCAGTGGAACTGAGTGTGTTTCCATGCAACCAACCTGAGCACTTGCATCCCTTTTCTTATCAATTGATACTCACAAACACATGGCCTTTATTTCTAAAGGTGCAATCATGCCTTTAATCAACCTTCCAAAATCTTCAAATATATATGCTGCAAAGATGGGAATAACTACCTTGGCTAATATTCTTTTAGATAGACAAATTGTTGAAGAAGCTCTTGCAGATGATATTATTCCACTGTTGTCTAGAGTCTTGAGGGAATGGACCATCAGGGGAAACGAACATGCAGTAGCTGCACTTGCTAGATTAGTACGCCATGGTCTAGTTGATGATGTATTCATTGAGGGTATTCACCATTATGGAATTGTGCTTAATCTGGCATCTCTTGTTTGTGCAACCAATTTGGAAGGCAAAGTGACAAAAGAGGCCCTTCAATCACTTTCTTTGCTGGCTAAAGAAAACTGAGGTGGCGCTTTGAATCATCCTCTATGGACAGCCCTTGTTGAAGCACCTTGCAACTTGTAGCCATTGATTATTTTTTTGGCCACTGATATTCCACGAATTCAAGAGAAGGCAATTGAAGTTCTGTCTAGACTGTGCCAATATCAGCCTGTAATTATTGGGGATATGGTTTTAGAAACACCAAAATGCATTACTGTACTTGGTGATTGTAATATACATTCTTCTATTTTGGAATTCAAAGTGGGAGGAATAGCCCTACTCATTTGTGTTGCCAAGGAACATAGACATAAAACATTGGAAGCTCTTAATGCATCAGGATTCTTTGTTGATATTATTCACTCTCTTGTTGATTGGTAAAGCAAGGTATAGACATCAGTGGTTCTACATTTGTCAAATTTGATGAAAGCAGTGAATGTAGTAGTAAAGAATACCTTATGGAATGGAATGCAAAAGCAGAGGGAGGGCAATCATTCTCAGAGCTTGATTCTGCTTCTTTCTTAGGACGAATTATTGCATTATGGTTAGTATCCATAGTTGCTTCTAATGATAGTATATGCAAAATTCTCGTGAGAAATGATACATTTTTTAATTGTAAACCTTGAATTGTTTAAATATATATTAATTTTAAAGAGAAGTGTGTTTTGTTTTTAATGGTAACTTTTGAATTGTTTAAATAAAAATTACTTTAAAAAAGAAGTGTGTTTATTTAAGTGTAGTGTTTTGTTTTTAATGATAACCTTTGAATGTTTAAATAAATATTTCTTCAAAAAAAAGTTGTTTCTTCTAGAGCACATCTAAAATGATGTCATCTTATTGCGTAGCATGCCAGATATTTTCACTAAAAATGACATTATAATCAAATCTTTAATATGACATTGTTAGAAGGAAAAACAAATGAAATATTATCATTTTGTCTTTTTTTTTTTCTTTTAAAAATATTGTCATTGTCTTTATGTGGAAGTAATTATTAAAGATATTATGTATATGTAGGGTTTTTTTGCCCAAGTTTGGAAGGTTAGACACTTTCTTTTGCACAAGGGCTTTGGGATTGAATTTGTATCTTTTGAATGATAATGCTCCACCCCCTTTAAGTGATTGGCAATTTAAAAAAAATATTTTTTTAATGTTTTACTTTCTAATTAAAATTTTTCTTACAATTGAAATTCTAACCAGAAATATAGTAGTAGCACACAAGTTACATTTTTCTATTAAGTATCATTGCCTATGTCACACATAAACCCATGTCACTCATGCCCAAAAAAACAAAACCCATGTGGTGGCAATGTGCAAAAAAAAAAAAACAAGAGCAGTGACATTGCCACGACGTGGCTCTTGTTGTCTTATCTCCTGTGTAGCTTAATTTGTGATTGTTAACTAATTTAAAATTTTTAGGGCACTTAATATAAGAAAGATTAACAATACATGAAATAGATTAGGATTTAGAATCTGGTCACCAAGGTCCTCCTTAAGTCTCCTTTTGTTTCTTAAATATCACCATCATTCATACGTGGAGCTTCTTTGTTTGTTGAGTTTGCTCCCTCATCTAGCTTTCTATTAATGAAATTATTTTGTATTTGTGAATCACATTCCTAGCTATGAGAAAAAAATATTTTCTTAATTAGGTGATTTTAGTATTTATACCATTAAGGAAGCTTGCTATAAGGTCCATAAAATCACATATTTGAAATACACATTTTAGATGTTGCATGATACCTAGGGTAATTACGGGTTGCTTTCTTGTAGTTATTTTTACTAGAGCCTACACACAAATATTTGAGCCTATGTCATCACCATGACAAAGACTCTAACTTGGAACTAGAACACACAGTGCCTTACCAAAATTATGTGTGTCGGTGCCAACTTGTAATAAACACAATAATTATAATATAACAATTAAAACAATAAATGAATTGACACATCCTAACTAAAGCACATGACTAACCTCTCAAACATTGTGACTAGTCAATACTAAGTACACCATCACATGACTATGTAATTATATCATTCATTTAATATCCTCCCCGCTTTTTTAATACATGAGAAATATCTTTATATTCCATATGAGGAATATACATATTTCAGTCCTCGAGGGATTTCTTATACAACAAGGCTCATAACTATCACAAGAAATACTCATTATGAACTTTGTTAGCCCTTTACAAAGTATTTATTATTTAGTGAAATATTCGCCAAGATCTTAAAATATTTTATAATTCAGTGAAAGATTCACCATGATTTTACAAGATAATATAATCTGGTGAGAGATTCGCCAAAAAATTTATATATACATATTATATTATTGATAAAATCGCCTTCCATTTTTCCTATGTGTCATGGGGATTCGCCCATGTATTATACATATAAATTTAGGGGGGCTCTGAAATTTATTCTTGAACCTAATACATGCACACCTAGCACTTTGACATCCATCTCCTTATATAGCTTAGGCCTTAGCTAATACCTTAGGCCAATTCCATAGTTATGTTGATGGTATTCTTTGACAAGATTAAATATTTGTTGTCCCACTCATTACTATGGGCCAATACCATGGTAAATACCCCTGGTATTGAGAATACTATAGTGCGGAAACTGTACGCGACTTTTCTTCACCATACCTGTGTATGTACTTGGCCTTTGTTCACATGACCCACATATAATTCTTAAAACATCATATTTATCATTCCTTATGTCTCTGAACTAATATTCCTTTATCCAATCTTTCTGTCACATCTTTATTGGCCTAAATACTTATCCTGCTATTATCATTTTGACATGTTTATTAAGTAGGTTGCCATCAAGGACAACACATTTGTCATAATTCCTACAATCTCCCCCTTTGGACTTGATGGCAACCAATTTGGTGTTTGTTCACCACCACTTGTAGATACCTATAAACACATATGTCGATATACCAAGTTTCTATCTCAAGTCACCAAGCATTCTCCAAATACCAAGCTTCTCTCCCCCTTTGACATCAAGGGAAAAGGGTTGACCAATTATGGATGAAGGCTTCTCTCCCTTTGTTAACAAGAGCGTTGTAGATATGATCTGCTGAGTATGAACACTGAATATTGACCATGCTCCCCTTGAGCACATGCTAAATTTTCTAAAGATATACAAAGAAGTACATGATTTTATGACTCACCCAGACATGACATTTCCTATCACCAATGACTCATGTTTACATTGATTATGCAACATTGTGGGGTTACATATTTGACTCAACATTACAACATATGCCCGAAATGATGGGATTACATGAATATTTCATTCATGATTGGATTTTACAATGATTTATAGCATAGGTATTTACATGACCTTTACATGAAGAGACGTATATAGCATTTATAACCAAAACAAAAGACCTCAATAAGACCATGATTGTCATCAGAAAGTGTTATACACCATAGGATCTGCACTATAACCATTAGGAGTGACAACAAACACTTCAACAACATATGTGTCTTTAGAAGCATCATGCATGTTAGATACCTATCCATAATGCTAAAGAAATCATAATCCCAAAAATGCACTATTAGAAGCATAGCTCCCCCCTGAACTTGTGCCAATTGTTCTCTGTCATATATGATCACCTTAACTTAGGCCGTCAAAGTATCATTTAATCAAAATGTTCACCAGAGCATTAATGTCACAATGTAGCAACTCATAAACGATCATAACACAACACCACTTCTAAGTAGCACCAATCAACATCAAGACCAAAATGCCAAATAACAAATGTCTGAAGCATATAAGAGCCTTTCCCTAATTTTGTCCCATTGTTTCTACATCATAGAGAAATATACGCAATTGTCTAGATTAAAACTCACGTATATACGCGACCGTCCTTCATAATATCCACTCATAGAAATAAAAATATTGATTTTTTTTCTAACCACCACTCTCATTGACCCTGTACTGTTTGTATCTATTTGTTGTTACGAAATCATATGTATTGTCAGTAATATAAGTAACATGAACATAAAAACAACCATGGGAGATATCATCAAAACAACATATGTATTGCTCCCCTTGAATATGAAAGATATGTCAGAATAATTAATGAAGTGATGAAGCACAGAGTTGACGGGGAAAATTTTAGGGGCTAATATTCGCAGGTGGCTTAATTTGCTATACTTTTTCCAAAAAATTATTCGCTAATTTCCATTTTTTCTAAAAATAATTTGCCCAAGTTTTATAGTATGAAATTATTTTACCTTAAAAATCACCAAGATCTTATATAGACTAATATAATATAATTAGAATTTTAGATATTTTTACAAAAATATCATCAAACATTTTACAATTTTTCTATTATAGATTACTAATATTTGCCAAGGTTTATAAACTTTCAAATAGATATCCATCCTTAAAATTTTCCTTGGCAGAGACCACTCCTTGCTTTCGTCTGAGATATTCAAAGGAATCACGTGGAAGAGGCTTTGTAAATATATCTACAACTTGTTCCTTTGAGGGAACATCTCTAGTTTTACCTTTTGTTTATGTACATGTTGTCTCAAAAAGTGCTATTTGATTGGAATATGCTTAGTTTTTGAGTGTATGACAAGATTTTTAGAAATACTTATGGCACTAGTATTATCACACAAGATAGGTATAGGTTGAGGACAAGTGATTTGAATATCTTGTAATATTTGCATCATCCATAGAAGTTAATTACAACAAAATGTGACAACAACATATTCTGCTTCAGCAGTAGATAAAACAATGGAGATTTTTTTTTTTGCCAAACCATGATACCAAGCGAGGTCCCAAATAGAATGCTCCTCCACTAGTACTTTTCTGATCATCAATATTACCTGCCCAATCTGCATCTGTATAAGCATGAAGAGAAAAATATACATTTTTGGGATACCACAGACCATAATATTGAGTTCCTTGTAGGTACTTGAATATTCTCTTGACTACATGGAGATGAGTTTCTTTAGCATTTGCTTGAAACTGTCCAAAAATCCCAACTGCATGCATGATGCTTGGTCTTGTTCCTGTAAGGTAGAGAAAGCTCCTTATCATAGATTTGTATTTTGGTTGATTTGCTGAAGGAGAATCATCATGTGAACTGAGGTTAGAACCTATTTCCACTGGTGTGCATATAGGTTTGAAATCTTCCATTCCATACTTCTTTAAAATCTACTTGAGGTATTTAGTTTGCAAGAGAAAGATTACATCCATTCTTTGCTTTCTGAACTTGAATACCAAGAAATTATGTTAGTTCACCAATTAATGACATTTTGAATTCTTGTTGCATGAATAAGGAAAATCTTTGACTCATAAAATCTTCATTTCTTCCAAATCCCTTAGTGAAACCTTGTTGTTGAAGGTATTTTTCAAGGCGATAATACCATGCACAAGGAGCTTGTTTTAGCCCATGTAATTCTTCTTGATATTTCAAACAAGGTTTTTATCATTTCCTAAAATGAACCCTTCAGGTTGCTCAATACAAACTTATTCTTCTAGGTCCCCATTCAGCAATATATATTTAACATCCATTTGATATACTTTAAAGTGATGAAAGCTTGAAAATGCAAGGCACATTCTTATGGCTTCAAGCCTGGCTACAGGTGCAGATGTTTATTCAAAGTCTATTCCTTCTTGTTGGGAATAGCCTTTGCATACAATTCTTGCTTTGTTTCTAATTACCTCTCCATTTTCATTTAGTTTGTTTTTGAATACCCATTTTGTCTGAATAACATTTTTATCATGAGCTCTTGGTACTAATTCCCATGTATGGTTCTTTTCTATTTCGTCAAGTTATTCATCCATAGTCTTAACCCAAAAGTCATATTTGCTAGCTTGATTTACATTTTTTGGTTCAATTGTGGATAACAAGGCTAGATAACTAGAAGTTCCAACAAGAGTTCTTCTAGTTTGTACTCCAACTTCCTTATCACCTAGAATTTGATATTCTGGATGATTTTTCTGAACATGCCTTGATGGAGTCTTTTATGATGCTTCTGCATTGTTAATTCCTTCTTTTGATGCTTCATTGATTTCTTCTCCAACATCCTTTTGGCTTGATGTAGGAGGATCTTCGTCATCTGTTGGTGCTTCCTTTTTGGTACTTGTGGACACTTCATCAATCACAACATCAATGCATTCAAAAATCTTTTGAAGTATTTTATTGTAGCATTTATATCCTTTGCTTCGAGAGGAGTATCCAAGGATAATTCCCGCATCATCTCTAGCTTCAAACTTTCCAATTTTATCATCATTATTCTTTATGTAACATTTTCTCCCAAAGACTATACTTATTGACAGTTGGAGGTTTACCAAACCATAATTCATGAGGAGTTTTGTCATTGTTTACCCAAATATGAGCTTTGTTGAGGATATTTACTATTGTATGTGTTGCTTCCCCCCAAAAGGTATGAGGTGTTTGAGACTCATCAAGAATAGCACGTGCCATTTGTTAGATTGTTTGATTCATTCTTTCTACCACTTTGTTTTGTTGAGAGTTTTAACTATAGAAAATTGCCTCTTGATGCCATATTGTTCACAAAAGTTGAAAAAATCATTTGATATAAATTCCCCTCCTCTATCAGATCTAAGACATTTGATTTTCAAATCTAACTCATTTTCTACTAGAGCTTTGAAGACTTTAAATTTATCAAATGCTTCATCTTTATGTTTTAATAAGCCAATCCAACACATGTTACAAGTAAAATCATCAATGAATAATACGAAGTATTGTACCCTCTTAGGAGACTTATTTATCATAAGACCACACAAATCAGTATGAATAAGTTCAAGTAACTTACTTGAAGTACCTTCTTTAGCATTAAATTTCACCCTGGTTTTCTTACTGAATTGACATGATTTGCATATGGTACTTTTTGGTAAAGAGATGTTAAGAAAGTTGTGAACTGCTCCCATTCTACTTGACTTATGTAATTGACTGAATATTAGGTGTCCCAATATTTTGTGCTAGAGCCATCTTTTTTCTAATTTTTGTTATAGCTCCAAATCTCACTCTTATGGTTTGTGATGCTACACTCATGGCCTAGGGCAACCCCTCCTTCCAGACCTGGTCCAAAAATTAAAAAAAACAGTGTTTTATTCCCTATACGCGACATTGCCCTGAGTTAAACGTGTGTACACGCGGGTCTGTGTATACCCAACCCGCGTGTATGTATTAAAACACTTAAAAAAATATATAATTCCTTATTTTTGGGTGGAGATCGCGGGTTTTACCTGCTGATCACCTGTTAGTGCCCGTGGCCCAACTGTTCCCAACCAACTCCTAACTAAAAAACTACTTTGGAGATGGTATAAAAAGACATCAAAGGGAAGGCCTAAGGGAGAGAAAAAAGAAGAGCAAGATTATTATGCTGAGATTTTCCCCATAGACCAGGTCTGAAGTCCTTGGTTCTTTCTACACTTCCCCCATTTTGCATAGGAAACCCTTGTTTCCATGTGTATTGGTGATCATTCATCCTTGATATCATCATTGAGTAAGACTTGGAAGGAGCTCTTGTTGGAGGCTTGAGGCTGGAATGAATCCGGGAGGAAGCTTTGCTTGGAGCGTGCTGAAGGTGTTCAGGTGATATCTTTCCGTTATATGTACTTTATTTGCCTTTATATATAAAGAAACACGTCTTTGTTCCCGAAACAATCTTTCTTTATGCTTATGAGATTCTTGTTTTGAATTCTTATGCAAGTGGTTACTTAAAGATTTTTATAACTAACTTTATAGCATAAAGATGGTTTATACATAAGTATTTGTACATGTAATGTTGTTTTCTTTGATTTGTTTGTCTTACAGGTCAAAGGAAGAAGAAGGGAACTCCAAGAAGGGTTTGGACCCTAAAGCCCTTCTCGAACGTAGGACCTTAGGTACGTACCCTTAACATTAGAATTTTCTTAAAAGTAAAGATAATGGTTGTGTGTGTGTTTCTTTGAATAAGCAATTTTCAGTCTGGTAGAGTCTTAGCCCAAAGGACCCTAGGGGTACTTTCCCTTCAACCAGAATTGGCAACTCCACTGGGGACAACACTCTTGTTGTTCCTGGTTTGGGTAGTCTTCAAGCCAATCAAGGCTCAGCCCCTCTGTTTGTTGGCTCTGACTGTCTGATCTGTTCTTGAACTCCAAGCTTTTCCAGTTTTTCAGTCTGTGTTTTTTATTTTTCTTGAAAGACTTCAGATACGCTCTTTTTCTAGATTACAGAAGCGTATATACGCAAGTTGCACTAAGTGAACCTGCGTATACGCAGGTTTCCTTAGTTACAGTCGCGTGTACACGCATTCTGCACATAATTGCAGGCGCGTATATTACATAATTTTCAAGATTTGTAAATTTTCTTTTTGCTGAATGTTTGTCTGGTGGTTTGGGTTAGTTTCAAGCAGTCATTTTCCAGTAACAATCCTCTGTTTAACAAGGGGCATCTTGTTCTGAACTCTCTCTAGTCATAAGGAGTATTAATCTTGTTTTCGTTGATTGCAAGCGTCATTGATTTTTGACACACAAGATTTCTGTTTAGAAATCTTGATTGCTCTGTTTCGGCAGAGTAGGAAGATTGGGTTCAATCTTTGTGTCCATTTTTCTTTCATGACACTTTTGTTTGCTTAACGAAATCATTTTTGTGACCATTTGCTCCTTCGTTTCGGGAAAGTTGTTTTTTATCATTTTCTTGAAACTTGTCTTTTGATCTTTTGGACTTTCATTGCTGCTTCTGATTGTCAAAAGCGATTTCAAACACATTTATTTTTGTTGAGTTTTCATCATTTGAAAGGTGTCAATTCACAAAAGTGTTTAGTTGCCTATTTATCAATCATTGGTGTCAGTATTTTTGAGAGCTTTCCTTTGAAAAAGACTTTTTGGTTTGATTGAAAGAAAATCTTTTGAAAGTTTTGAGTTTCGCTTTCTTAAACTTGCTTTTCATTTGATTTCCCTTTTTGCGAAGTGAAAATGCTTTGTTTTTATCTTAAAACTTGTTTTTATTGTTTGGACGAAATGATTGGTAACACATCATCTTCTATCTAAGCATTTTAGTGGCAAGACAAAATTTGGTAAAGCTGCAACTTTCCTTCTTTGTTTTTAGGAGTAGTCTTTAAATCTTGCATCCACATATAGTTCTTGCATTAGGATAGATTTGCATCTCTTTTTAGGCATATTTAGTTTTGTTAGTTTTTGTGAGTGTGGAGTCTGAAAAGAAAAAGAAAATTTGTTTATATTAGAAGTACCTCTGAACCTCATAGAAATTGCTCTTCATCGAAAACAAAAAGTGCATGTGCATGTAGCTAAGTTTTATTAATTTCTTTTGCGTCCATAAAAACACCACAAGTTTCATCTCCACTACCTTGTGACTTAAAGAACAGCCTAATAAAATCAAGCGCTAAATTAAATCCACTAGAACTTTTTTGTTTTAGTCAGTTACACCAACAAGTTTAGGATTTTAGGGCCTTGGATTAGGCGAGTGGAGAGTTAACTCTCCAAGGCCACATAAAACATCAAACATAAGAGTCTGATTAACGAGAGTAAATCCAATAGCGTTAGGAAGACCAGGAAAGCTCCGGATCTGGGAGTTAAGCACGAGGGTCTGTGAAGACAGGGAAGAGAGATACCCCCTCTCCTACTTGTCCGAACTTACCTCACGACTGTTCCGCCTGGCTTCTGCGACAAGTTGGTATCCATAGTTGCCTCTCCTAGGGATCTGCATAGGTGGCTGCGGAGGGGAATCCCGTGGCACCTGAGGTCGACGTTGTATCACTCTCGACAGTACTACTGGAGGGCACCCTTGCGAAGCTTGGGGGCTTGCACCGGCGCAGGCTGTTGTTAGGAGGTCAGCGTAACTTCCTCTGATACCTTCGCTGATAGGACTAGGCCCTCATCATCCCAGACTATCTTCGGAAGGCCCCTTGATTCACTTTCTCGTATTTTGGTGTCCGGTCCTAATCACCCGGAGCGGAAATACTTGGAAGTTGTTTGACTGGCTGTATCTTTAGGGACTTTATAGTGTGTGCTCTGTGCTCCTATTCGGCTTAGCTTTTAATTTTTTGAGTCTCTAGTTAGATCATAACAAAAAATTCAAAGTGGCTGACCGATCTCCAAGACGGTCTCGAAGACTTCGTGGTCTCTCGCCACCAAGTTTAGAGCCTTCTCCTAGAAGGCGCAGAGGCAGTACTACCGGTGGGGTCCGTCCCACGCTGGTTGACGCATTGGGGATTGATCCTCCTCTCGGGGACATTAGCGGCCAAGCAAGGCCTGGTACTTCTGAGAAAGAGAGGGACACTCCAGTCCTTTCTCGAGTTCGCTTTCAAGCGGAGAATAACGTAGAGGTAGAAGAACTTTCAGAATCATTAGTGGTTCTAAATTATCCTCTACCATTTAGTCATCCAAACGTATTGCAATACGTTGGGACTCCGTCACATAGACCGGAAAGTCCAGGTTACGCTACGCGCTTACCATTCATGACCACTACTAGAAGCATGGCTTCTACGAGTGCTGCGACTATGCAAACCCCTACATCGGTGCAAGGGGGAGGAACCATTTCCATCCCCTCCACTTCCTTGTTTGGATCTTTTGCGAGCACATCTCTACTTGGGTCTACCTCCATTCCGTCCACGAGTGGAAATGCCCAAACCAATGCTTTTAGTATTGGACTCTTCTCTTTTGGCACCCAATCACAGGGTATTCCATCAGTTCCGTTTAGTGCGGCTACGTCCATGATGGGCGGAAAAGCCTCATTCCAGGGTTTTCCTTTCGGAAGTGGTCATATACCACATTCCAACCCGACAGTAGGATCCATGCCTTTTTCTTCTATAGGACAAAGCAGCAATCCTTTCCAAGGTTGGAATAACCCTGGGGTTAGTAGTGCAGGAACTGGGAATCCATTTATCGGCCAACAAGGGAATAGGCCGTACAGCACGGTTAGTTCGTTTCAAAGTATTCCTCCCCTTGCTTCGGCTTGGAACCCATATCAAGGGTTATCAACTCCTTACCATTCTTTAGGAGGAAACTTTGCAGGCTATGGAGGTTATACGACAGGAGTTGGTCAAACTCCGAATTTTGCTGGACCACAAGGCTTGCCTTTTGGTTCAGCCGGTTCTACTGGTCACTTCGGGCAGCCTGGTGCCTCCCAAATCCCAGGACAATCTTTTCAGAACTTAGGGAGTTCTGCCCAGTCTGGGTGGAATCCCCTAGGTCCTCCTAGGCTTCCGTTTCTGGCAACGTTAAACCTGCCAGATCTCACAAAGTTAACAAACGACCCAATCAAGTATAATCTGGCCTGGCCTCCGGTCCCAACCAAACTCCCTTCGGATATTCCAAAATTCGAAGGGAAGAGTGGTGAAGATCCGGGCGATCATGTAACCACATTCCATTTGTGGTGCTCATCCAACTCCCTCATCGAGGATTCGATTAGGTTGAGACTCTTTCAGCACACCTTGACTGGTAATGCGGCTAAATGGTACATAGAGTTGCCAGGGGGCAGCTTTACATCGTTCGCTGACTTAGCCAATATCTTCTTAAATCACTTCCAGTTGCCTGTCCGCTATGATGCAGGAACTGAACTTCTGGCCACCTTTCGTCAGGATAAGGCAACCCACATTTCTGATCACATTTAGGAATGGAGATGGAGAAAGAGGCTCATCAAAGCCGAAATCCCTCCGGAGTACTGTCTAGAGTGGTTTTTGAAGTCTTTGCAACCTGAGATCTCCAAGGATGTCTCCATGTCTGGGGTCTATTCTGAGGAGCAAGCCATTTTCAGGGCCCAGCAGTTAGAACTGATTTACTCTCAGTCTGGGATCCTCCAAAAGTACTTGCCAGATGCTCCTGAATCTAAGGTTGATTTAGCTAAGCCGAAGCCAGGTCCGCACGCGGACGGTATCGTTGGGTCTGTAGACACATCTACAGTGAACTTGTTGAATCAATTGCAGCAGTTGTCTTTGCAAACTGCTTCTAACAACCAAGTCACATTGTCTAATCCTCCCGCTTCCCAAAATTCTTCCATTAACGCCGTCCAATCCGATAACCCCAAAGGAAATCAAAATTCCAATGGGAAAAAGAAAGGACGTGGTAAGAAGAAGAATTTGGATGGGAAGCCCGATGCAAATAAATCCGGCAACAACGCTGGTGGTGGTAAAGGTAAGTCGAGAAAGAAAGTTAAGTTCCCTTGCAATTTATGCAGCGGGGACCATCTAACTCATCTCTACCCTAGAATTGAAGACGCTCAGCGCTTGTTAGGACAGCAAGGGACTTCTAGTTCGCAAGCTGTGTTAACTAACCCGTTTCCCCAAGGGCAGCAACTTCTTGCTGGCGCGAATTCGAACCTTGGGACCTCCTCAGGGGGCAACCAGGAAGGGGAAAAAGCATCAAATGTTTTTATGATGGGTTCAAACGTCCATGTGACTACTCGGTCACGTGATTATGGTGAAGCTGAAACATCTAAGGATAAAACTGTTCCCGGAGGTAGTGACCTTCATATTGAGCGACCTCCTGTTGAGACTATACCTAGGATACCGAAAGGTTCCGCCAAACGCGCGATGATTAACCCTAATGCTAGGGCCACCCAAAATTACTCTATTGTGGAGGATTTGGCTCAAAGCCCATGTGCTATGTCCGCTTTGGAGGTTCTCCAATCGTGTCCGTCTCAGAGAAGTGCTTTACTGTCTGCAATTGGAGCAGTCGATCCAGCTAACTCTTTAGTGCTCTCTTTTGACATGTCAAATGTCAAAAAGAGACTCCCTCATCACATGGCTTTCCAGATAAAGTCTACATACCGGAAAATCAATATTTTTTGCACCATTATAGATGAAGGAGCTTCCACATGTGTCATGTCCATGTCATGTTGGAAGGCTATTGGTTCACCTTCGGCTGTTCCTTCACCAACCGTCTTAACTGCATTTGATGGCCATTCTCACAAGCCGCATGGGATTATCCCGGCCTTTCCTATATGTGTTGGAGGGAAGGCCGTTAATATCGAAGTTGAAGTCATAGATGCTAACCTAGTCTATAATCTCCTGTTAGGAAGGAACTGGGTGTACGAGATGGAAGCCGTCGTGTCGACTCTGTTTCGTGTCATTTGCTTTCTTCACGAGGGGAAAATTGTTAAGGTTGATCAATTGGACTATTCCCCGATTGATCCTCAAGCAAGCTCCGACTCTACTGTTCCTTTGGTGGATAACCCTCGCCCGCCGACTGAGAATTTAGGAGTAGGGATGTATTCCTCATTGATGGGTGCGTTTGATATTCCCTCTCCTTTTGCAAGAATCAATGCTATTTCATCATCCAAGGAGTCTCCTCGAGAAGAGTTCTTCCGAACTCATTATTTTTCTGACCCTTGGACCTTGCCTTCACCTACGACCACATTAGTTGAAGGACAAGTTAATGGAATGGTGTTTCCTATATCTGTAGCTGAGCTTAGATATCAGTCTATCGTAGACTCTGCAGATAACCATTCTACTCCTTTTTCCGAAGAGGAGTTAGATGGTCATGTGGCCCCCGCTTGGAGCTTTGATTCTAACTCTGCCTTGGACTGCTTAGATTCGGTTCTACCTTCTGAAGAAGCAATCCTCGAAGTAATGATGGGTATAGATCGACCTTGGGAAGACTTACACCATCGTTCATATTTTCTTCCTCCATTGCAGGAAGTAGAATCTAGATTCTCCGAGCTCGTTGGTAGTGATGTTTGTACGGTGTCGAACCCTTTGGCTCCAACACACGTACGTGCCGAAGGTAATATGTCGGTAATCTCAAAAACGATACCTATAAACATCTCTAAGGATCCTAACATCATCGAGAATATCTTCATCGGAATTGAGTGTTCCCCTGAAGAAATTCAAATTTACACCGACCTATTCAAGGAATATCGTGATGTGTTTGCTTGGTCTTATGAAGAAATGCCCGACATTGATCCTTCTATAGTCCAGCATGAGATCAAGACGTACAAAAACGCAAAACCGATTCGTCAAAGGCTTCGGCCGGTTAACCCTAGGAAAGCAGCGGCTATCAAAGCTGAGGTTGAGAAGCTGCTAAGGGCGGGTTTTATATACCCTGTTCCTCTTACGGATTGGGTTTCTAATCCAGTCCCTGTGGACAAAAAGCAAGGAACAATCCGAGTATGCATTGATTTTAGGGACTTAAACAAGGCTTTTCTGAAAGACAATTACCCCACGCCATTCATTGATCAGATTATCGACGAGTGTGCGGGTAATGAAATTTTTTCCTTCATGGATGGTTTTTCGGGTTATAATCAAATCTCTATTCGTCCTGAAGACCAACATAAGACAGCCTTCATATGTCCCTGGGGTACCTTTGCATATTGAAAGATGCCTTTTGGTCTTAAAAATGTTGGAGCCACTTTTCAGCGGGCCATGTCATACGCTTTCCACGACATCAAACATGTCATCGAGGCATACTTAGATGATCTCGCTGCTCGCTCTCGAAAGAGAACTGATCATCCGAGTCATCTTCGATTAGTCTTTGAGCGATGTCGTTTCTATAAAATCCGGTTGAATCCCAATAAATGCGTTTTCGCGGTTACATCCGGTCGGCTGTTAGGGTTTATTGTGTCCAATGAAGGGATTCGGGTTGATCCCTTCAAGGTTGAGGCAATAGTTCAGTTGCCTCCCCCGTCCTCAATTCGTCAACTTCAAAGTCTTCAAGGGAAGGCTAATTTCTTAAGACGGTTTATAGCAAACTATGCTGAGATCACTAAAGGGTTCATGCGTTTGCTACGGAAAGGAGTTCCATTTGTGTGGGACGACTTTGCGCAGCGGTCGTTTGATGCTTTGAAAAAAGCATTAGTCTCTGCCCCGCTTTTGAGTCCACCGGATTATGGTAGAGACTTCCTTTTATATCTCGCTGCAGCAGAATCTACCATTGGTATGGTTCTAGTTCAGGAAGACGATGCTCTTGTCGAGCACGTGATTTATTATCTGAGCCGAGGCTTAATAGGTCCTGAACTCCGCTATTCTCCGGTTGAGAAATTGGCCTTGGCAGCTGTCCATGCTGTCCAGAGGCCTCGTCATTATATTTTTCTACGCAAAACTTTTGTCTTAGCGGCGGTCAATCCATTTCAATTTGTCCTCAGTAGGCGAGTGATTGGGGGCAAATATAATAGATGGATAGTCATTTTACAAGAATTCGATCTCGAATTCTTGTCCGCCAAGTCTAAGAAATCTATGGTCTTCGCGGAGCTAATTTATGAGCTTCCTTGTGGAGAGGATATTGTTTATGAGGAAAGTTTACCCGATGAACATATATTCCTCATCTCTTCCCAAGACCCTTGGTATGGAGATATCATTGTTTATCTCCAGACTTCGAAGTTTCCCTCTACTTTCTCCAAGGATGAACGACGCAAGTTACGTCACCTGGCTAAAAACTATGTTATCATTGGTGACACATTATACCGTCGAGGGGTTGATTCAATTCTTCGACGTTGTTTAACCTTAGAGGAAGCAGAGTCTGTTCTTAATGATTGCCACAGTGGAGCTTGTGGTGGTCATCTATCAGGGCTTGCTACAGCCCAGCGCATCTTACGTGCCGGCTACTTTTGGCCTTCACTCTTTAAAGACTGTGTGGAAGCGGTCAAACGCTGTCACCCGTGTCAAATTTTTACTCGCAAGATGCACGCGCATCCAGCTCCCTTTTTTCCCGTTGTCACCGTCGGTCCCCTCACTAAGTGGGGTATTGATTTTACGACTTGTAATCCACCTTCAGCGGCGAATCACAAGTATATTATAGTGGTTGTAGACTACTTCACGAAGTGGGCTGAAGCCATGCCTACTTATAAGAACGACAGTGACACGGCAGCTTTGTTTCTTTTCAATCAGGTTATCTCAAGATTCGGTATCCCAAGGGATATTGTCACTGACCATGGCAGTCATTTCCAAAATCAGCTAATGTCCGAATTGGCCCTTAAATTAGGATTCCGTCAAAAACATTCGTCCCCTTATTATCCTCAGGCCAATGGACAGGTCGAGGCGGTCAATAAAACTCTTAAGACGATACTCCAACGGACAATCGATAAAAATCGGTCCAATTGGCACATTATGTTGTATCCGGCGCTTTGGGCATACCGAACCTCCGTCAAAACGGCTACTGGTTTTACTCCTTTTTAGTTGGTTTACGGGATGGAATCTATTTTTCCGGTTGAATGTGAAATCCCATCTCTAAAGTTGGCTGTTGAGCTTCTTCCTGAGACGTCAAGTCTCGAGGAGCGCCTTGTTCACTTGGAACATCTCGATGAGCAGCGTCGAGATGCCGCCACGATGAATGAGGCCCATAAGAAAAGGGTCAAAACACAGTATGATAAGTCTGTCCGTCCTCGTGTCTTTTCTGAAGGTGACCTTGTCTTGGTCTATGACCAAGATAAGGACGCCTTGGGGGCAGGCAAATTTAAGCCTATGTGGTACGGTCCTTTCATTATCAAACGAGTTTTAGAAAAAGGATCGTATGAGTTAATTGATTTCGAAGGAAACAAGCTGGCGAAGCCCCGAAATGGGCTCTACCTAAAGAAGTACTTTGCTTAGTTCAGGCTGGGCGATGACTTCTTTGTATTTTATGTATATATTTATGCATATATTGTCGAGCGTTTTCTGCTATCAGTACTTTTTGGTCTGCTGTGGCAGGTGCTGATGGATGATTTGGTCTATTTTGGATTCGCCGATGGTGCTAGTCGGCACACTCGGAATCTTGCTTCCGCAGCTTGGGTACTTTATTACCCATGGTCAGTTGATGATATCGAGAGGCGTGTGTATCGGTCCTGCTTCAAACAATATGGCCGAGTATACAGCTATTATCAATTTATTATCCGAGGCAATCTCTTATGGGATCGACTCGTTGGTAGTATATCTTGATTCTCAATTGATAGTGTCTTAGTTAAATAACATTTATCGGGTTAGAGATCCATTATTATATCGCCAATATTTAAGGGTGAGGTTGTTGCAAAGATCATTTATTTACATTAATTATTTGCACATTCCAAGATCTCAAAATTGGTTAGCTGATTCTATCGCTAATCAAGCATTAGACTGGCATATCAATCATTCATCATCATAAAATCATGCATCAAAAAGTCAAACTGTATATATATATGTCGCAAAGCGTCTCGAGTGTACATATGTGTGTCCAAAAATATACAAAATTGGGACTCAAATGCCCATAATCATGGCAGGCATATCTAGCGCCTCGGCTCAGGATGAGCATCTAAGTATGTCACTATAGCGTGGGCCACGCGCCGAAAGATGCGAACCCAGTCACGTGGCATGCCAACCACATGACGGTGCATATCTGGAGGAAGGTCCTCTATCTCGGCCATCGGTACTTGGCAGCTCAGTCTCGCCAAGTGTCGCTGGACGTTGTTTAAGTTCCGTTCCGCATCCGCAGCCGCCTCTTCAGCTCCTCGGCCACACCGTCCATGCCGCGGGAATCCATCTAGTCGTATGGGCCCAATGTTTGGAACATGATCATCATATTAGTCATTTGAATCTCATCAAAAAAAAATTCAAAGTTCATCATTATATTTGAAAAATCCAAAAAATCATAAAATCATAAAAATAAAAAATCTTACCAATCTCGCCCCATGCTGCATCTGGTGGTAACACTAGATCAGGATCTCCTCGGAAATCCAGTCCGGCGTAGGGGTAATCATCCAAGGCGATGATTTGCTGCTCCCACTAGGTAAAGAAATCATCGTCGAATGCATTCCTAGGGACTTCCCCACCCCCCAGACGTTTCATCAAGTCAGCCCACCGGCCCATGCGTGGATCACGTGGACTACTGATGGAAACTGCTACCCTGGGGCGGAGTGCGGGAACCTTCTCGAAGAAGAAAGTGCAGTCAAACGGTGAAAATGGTAAGTCCAAAATTTCTTTTTATAAGTTTTGAAAATGCAAAATTTTTTCAAAATTTTATTTTGTTTGGTTTCATGTCACTTTTAACTTGGGAGCTTGGAATGTCGAGATTGGTTGTTTTTCAGGACATTTTGGACATTTTTCGACGGTTCGAGACGGTTCCATGACTGCTGACCCGTCATGGCAGGTATCGTGTTCTCACTGGCATATAGGTTAGGGACACCATTTTTCCGCTGCATTATGCATACTAGCCTCCATTTGACCGATACATCTGCCATAGGGTCAACCCCATCGTGTTATGGTTTGTTAGCCATTTTCACTTGCCGATTCTTTAAATCATGACACGATGGTAGAGCCATCCTTTACATGGGCATCCTAGTTAGCACCTCACTGACATTTGTTGCCCATGCTGCTTCGTTTTGAGTAGGCTCGAGAGTCCTCTGTAGTCCCGCCATGACTTATGCGTTGAAGACTCATTCCTCTTTGCTTCTTCGCTTCGTTCTAGCCTTATACCCTAGAGGCTCCTATGAGTGTCGAGTTGTACTTTTGCATTGCATGTTGACCATTTGCACCTTTTGGCCTAGAGCTGGCTTCACTTGGACTCATGTTTAAGCCAACTTTTGACCATGACGTCTGCAAAATCAACCTTGCATACCTTTGACTTCTGCAGCTTGACATACCCAGATCCGTGGAAGGAACATACCTCTGAGTGTCACTGACCAGTTTTCACCTCCCTGCATTGAGCATAGGAACGTTCCTTTTCCCAGGAACTAGATCATCTGTTTCACCGACACTCGTTCTTTCCACTGTACTATAGCATTCTTTTATTCTTTTTTCGGCTTATCAGAAAAAGACAAAAAAATTACATATTCCAAAAAGAGAGGGAACAGGGACATTATTTCCATTTATTGTTGGCAGCTAGAGTCAGTCATGTCGCCCTTGAACAAAGCACTCAAAGCAAAGTCTCCTCCGCATGGGTGGGATTTAGTTTGACTTAGGTATGCCATAACCTTGTTATCGAGTCAGTTCTGCCCCGATTGGTTATCTCTTCCAATCATATGGAGGGTTCGTTTGTGCCTCCTGCATGACGAACTTATACAGATTCATCATATGCTGCCACATAGTCACATTGAGTCGTGCTTTTGTTCAAGGGAAGTTAGCCTGAGTCGACCTTTCTGCGGTGTCTCTTGACTCATTTTTCAGTTGGCCATCCCTGGTTGTCAGTGTCATGTCTATCATCACATCAATTATATTGGTCCTTTACTCGTGCCGGTTTGAGAAGGTCCCCATTGACTTCTTGTTGGCGGGTCTTGTCCTTATCGACGACGACACCTTGCTCTAAGGACAGGCCTAGAGCCGCACCCTGGCCCTATTTTCATTATTGATAGGTCACCTTGTGCTCAGCATCGATCAGTACCTTGGGATTCATGCAGTACCTTGGTTTCCATTTGACCCTATTGGTGGATACCTCTCCTCTGTGTCAGCTTTTATTATTGGTTGGTTCAGAGGGTTTCTGTCGTGCGCTAGCCACATCTTGTGTACGCAGGAAACGTACTTCGGTTGGGTTACTACATCTTTTTTCGTCTGATTCCTTCCACATTATTGGCCTACGGGTTACACTCGCGCTAGATTGATGGAGGATTCCTTAATGCATTCCTTCTAGCGGATCTTTCCCTATCGACTCCGACTCATTGCTCTGGGGCAAAGATCTAGAGTCCATTTGGTAGTACCTTGGGGTTTGCAGTCATTAGTGGCAGATCCTTCGCTATCGACAGTGGGAAAGCATCATTGTCTCCTGATCGATAGATTCTTACAGGTGTTTGACTTCAGCTCATCTATTCACACTTGTTAGATTGTACTAGGTACCTTGACGCTCATTATCATTATCGGTGAGTAGTCTCGCGTTTGTTAACGGTATACATCAATGACCGGTAATCAAACGATTTCTCACATGGTCGACTTCAGATCATTCATTCCCATGGTGTAGAAATGTACCACGGCGGTCGGTGAAGACCTCAGGTTGTATCAGCATTCATTGGTTCACTTGACAGTTGCTCCTGTTGCTGCTAGTTGATACCACTCCACCTTATATTTTGCAGTCAGTCATGGCGACATTCTATATGCTGGCACTTGAGTTTGTAGTGTAGTACCATCCTATTCCATCATGTTCAGTTGGTACCTTTTGGGATCAGTCTTTGATATCAGTGATCCGTTGCATCTTTCAGCATCATTGACAGTTTTATATGTGATATTCAGACATGTACTTACTCATTATGATCAGATGATCCATTATGTATCTTCCAGTCATTTCATACTTGTATACTTAGTGGATCCGCTTGTACTTGATATGCGGACATGCTTTACTTTTCCTGAGCATGGGTATGCCCGCCTCAGACAGTGTTTCTTTCTGATCTCCTTTCGGTGGCTTGGCAGGCTGAATTCTGGTGAAGTCCTCCTCGGTTTTTCGACAGAGTTCCTTTCCTTGTACTTACATAATATATTTTGGCCATCATGTTCCCCTTCTGACCTCATACATTAGGGGGCATCTGTTATAGCTCCAAATCTCACTCTTATGGTTTGTGATGCTGCACTCATGGCCTAGGGCAACCCCTCCTTCCAGACCTGGTCCAAAAATTTAAAAAAACAGTGTTTTATTCCCTATACGCGACATTGCCCTGAGTTAAACGCGTGTACACGCGGGTCTGTGTATACCCAACCCGCGTGTATGTATTAAAACACTTAAAAAAATATATAATTCCTTATTTTCGGGCGGAGATTGTGGGTTTTACCTGCTGATCACCTGTTAGTGCCCGTGGCCCAACTGTTCCCAACCAACTCCTAACTAAAAAACTACTTTGGAGATGGTATAAAAAGACATCAAAGGGAAGGCCTAAGGGAGAGAAAAAAGAAGAGCAAGATTATTATGCTGAGATTTTCCCCATAGACCAGGTCTGAAGTCCTTGGTGCTTTCTGCACTTCCCCCATTTTGCATAGGAAACCCTTATTTCCATGTGTATTGGTGATCATTCATCCTTGATATCATCATTGAGTAAGACTTGGAAGGAGCTCTTGTTGGAGGCTTGAGGCTGGAATGAATCCGGAGGAAGCTTTGCTTGGAGCCTGCTGAAGGTGTGCAGGTGATATCTTTCCGTTATATGTACTTTATTTTCCTTTATATATAAAGAAACACGTCTTTGTTCCCGAAACAATCTTTCTTTATGCTTATGAGATTCTTGTTTTGAATTCTTATGCAAGAGGTTACTTAAAGATTTTTATAACTAACTTTATAGCATAAAGATGGTTTATACATAAGTATTTGTACATGTACTGTTGTGTTCTTTGATTTGTTTGTCTTGCAGGTCAAAGGAAGAAGAAGGGAACTCCAAGAAGGGTTTGGACCCTAAAGGCCTTCTCGAACGTAGGACCTTAGGTACGTACCCTTAACATTAGAATTTGCTTAAAAGTAAAGATAATGGCTGTGTGTGTGTTTCTTTGAATAAGCAATTTTCAGTCTGGTAGAGTCTTAGCCCAAAGGACCCTAGGGGTACTTTCCCTTCAACCAATTTTCTCAAGTAACAATGTTCTAAATTGCCTTCCAAGACGGGGGGGTGATTGGCAGAAAGAGAGATTTGGTTCATCCCAATCTATGGTCGACTGGTACATGGAAGTCCCTGACTTGGTTAGATTTGCTTATGTTAATAAGAGCTCCTTTCCTTTGGTATTTAATGATTAAATTTGCTTGTCATTAGGTGGATTTAATGGTGGTTTCATCATTGATATTTCTATGGTTATTTTTTGGTAATAAGTATGTTTCATTGCAAACTTGAGTTATGGTTCTCATCATGTTTTGATTAGTAGATGAAATCTTAATGAATGAATGACCTAATAGATGATCTTGCAGCTATTATAGGGATCCACTGGTTCTTCTTAATGATTTCTCATATAAGTATGAGAACTCTATGTTCAGATGTGTATTTATGACCTGTACATTACATGTTTATGATATGTTTGACGGAATTCTTGTCATAAATGGTAGGGTTCAAGTCAATTCCTTGTTCCAATTTTTTCATTAGTAGCCTTATTTCATTGTTATTTATCATTTCTAGAAGTTTCATGAAGTTATAGGTAGAGGCATGAGTCCTAGCCTTAAAAAGTGGTTCAGAATTCAAGGTTGTTGACACAGAACTACATAAAAAAGGTTGTAGATGCATGGATGCCTTATTGTAGGAGTGACTGGAGGGCCTTAGTTACATGGAAGGCTTGTCATGGGAGCGGCTGGGGATCTAGTTCATCTTAACATCAAGTTCTATCAAGGGTTGGACACCTAAGGGGTTGGTTAGCTCCTGAAGGTTCTATAGTTTCTGAGGAAAGTTAGATTGGTCTTCTCTTGTCAGTTCCACTTCCTTAACTATACATGGGAAGTTGAATCATATAATAGTAACTCTTCATAACATGTTTACCCCAGTGGACCAGGTAGCTTGGGTAAATGTGGGAGGAGGGCGTTACAGAGTGGTATCAGTGCATTGTTACGTTCTCCTTAGGTGATTTATGGTTTCCCTCTCTCTTTAGATGAATATGTTGTCATGCATACATGTTAGTTTCATATATGTTCATTATACTTGTGTTATATGTGTTTGTTATGTATGCATGGTAAGGGACATTATTTTCATTGTATTTTCATGTAGAATTTTATGAGGTTGTTGTTGGGATGTGTTCTCTATGAATGCATGACAATATTTATATGTATTGTTTATGCATGTGTGTCATCCATATGTTTGTTATGCATAGTATCTAGTGGGTGTTATAACTGCGGCATTATGCATGGTAAATGGGATAATGATTGAGATGATGTTTATACACTATTATGATTGTGATCATACATGTATTGTGCTAATCTGGTTGATCTTGCAGACAAGATATCCTCACCTATGCTATACTGAGGTACGTTGGTTGTTTATAATTTGGTTTAGATGACAAGATATACTTTGTAGGAAGAGAATATCAAAGATGACTAGAAATATGGTAGACTATAGTTCATGAGATTCTCCCTATAGATCAGATGAGAAGCATGGTGATGAGTACTCCCCTCACTTAGAATACACTCTAAGAAGTTTGAAGGCAGAGATAAGAAGTTGCAGGAAGATAATGACTGAATTGTTCAATCACAAGAGAGATTTGCTAGGGCACTGTGTTATAGCACCATTTACTACCCTTGGTATTTGTGATGCTTGGTTTATGGCCTAGGGAAACCCCTCCTTCCAAACTTGGTCCAAATATATTAAAAACAATGTTTTATTCCATGTACGCTACTTTTCCCTGAGATAAAAGTGTGTACATGCGGGTCATTCAATACCCAACCCGCGTATATTTGTTAAAACGCTTCAAAAAAATAAATTTCCTTAATTATGGGTGGAGTTCACAGGTTACCTGTTGACTACCTCCTATTGCCCGTGGCCCAATTATTTCCCAACTGTTCCCAACTAAAAAACTAATTGGGAGAAGTATAAATAGACTTCTATGGGAAGGCCTTAAGGGTGAGAAGAGATAGAGTTATTACACTGAGATTATCCCTGACTGAGTCTGATGAATCCCTGTGCCTCATGCACTTCCCCAAGGTTCATGAAACCATTGTTTCCTTGATTATAGATATTCTCCCTCTTTCTTGAGATATCATGCTATTGGTTATGGAAGAAGATTGTTGAAGTTTGGGATAGCATGAATCCGGAGGACGGTTCCATTTGGAGCCGGAAGAAGAAGACTCAGGTGAATTCTCTCCATGTTATTTATAGCTTACTACAATAAAAGGAATGATGTCTTATTTCCGAAATTAACTTTGTTTATGCATCAAATTATGTTGTAATTCATATATGAACGTTGTTTAGATGTATGATCAATCATTTTTTTATATGATATAAAGTCAAATTTCGTGAATATGATTTACTTCTATACTGCTATGTATGTTTGAATTGAATGATTTTCAAGTTTGAAGAACATCGGGAATTGCAAAGGGTCTGAACCCTGTGGGACCTACTCGAACGAAGGAAATCTGGGTACATTCGCTCTTACGTAGTTTGATTATATAAGCATTTTTCTTGAGTTGTATGAGTGTTTCATATTGTAGTTTGCTTCTGCTCTATTGGGGTTCTGTTGTTTTGTAACAAGAACCCCCCATTTCTAAATTTTTATCAAAAAAATTTAAATAGAAATGGGTCCCTTTTTAAAAAAATTAGTTGAATTTAATGATTCAATAAAAATCGCTTCCCTGAAATTAATCATGGAAATCCTTTTCAAAAGGTCCGACCTGATAAAATTAATATCCGAAAACCTTTTGTTAAAATATGATATAATATGATATATCCTTCTTTGATAAGCCCTTATAAGAAAATCTCCAATGCGATAATGCAATTGGAGATCGCATATCACAAAGTTAAAAAAGGATGCATCCCAAAAGGAAAATACTAAACCTCCGATCCGATAATGTAATCACAATCAGCAATTGCACATATCACATGACACATAGCGAAAGCCATTTCAAAATCCCCGATTTTGATATCATAAAGTAAGGCACGTGTTTCAAGAAAATATTGTCAAAAGGTATTATTAGTGGGTGTAAATCTTAAAAGGAATAATGAACGAAAAAGCAATAAATCAAACAATCCACTGATTATTCCTCCGCCCTATTATATTCCCTACCTTTATTGCAATCGAGGCTATTAGCCCAAAACGTTAAGCCTGACCAATGAACCTCCCGATTGCGATTTGCGATTTATCGTTGATCGCTGATCGGGAAGATCAAAAGATACTTTTTAAAGGACCATCAAGCATATGTGTGATGTGACGGGTAATTATTACATTTATTAACTACGATTGGCGGTTATGAAGGTCATTAATTTTGCAGTTAAGGGTGAATCCTTTGAGGATTTCACCCGTGGTAATACTTAATTACATTTGGTTTATCATGCGTGAATTACCTTAACTGTTTCATTTCATATTAGCTTTGAGTGGGTATATTTCTCTGTTACGTTTTTCATTGTCTGTGTAGAGCTACT
The DNA here is from genome assembly GCA_031772625.1 of Pinus tabuliformis. Taxonomy (NCBI): domain Eukaryota; kingdom Viridiplantae; phylum Streptophyta; class Pinopsida; order Pinales; family Pinaceae; genus Pinus; species Pinus tabuliformis. Next base: position 395,095,375 of record CM062814.1, on the reverse strand, counting down.
CTAAGCCGATGAATCCAGAGAAAATGGGAAAGAAGGTGAAGAAAACCAAGGCCCCTGTCATAGTCAAAGAACTAGAACCAAATAAGAAAGGGTTGATATCAGATACTACCTGCCTCGGCTTAGGAAAAGCAAGTTGGGAGAGTATCTACAATTTTCTAGAAGCAGAGGAGCCTAAAGAACTCGAAGAAGAAGCCACAACAGATTCCACAAGCAAATCAGAAAATACTTTGAAGGAATTGACCTGCTCATACCTACATAGAATAGTAGCACATACCAAAGTTTTGCCTTATAATTATGTGGTCAGGTGGATTGTTGAAATCATTGCAACCAAAGACAAGACATTCTCTACAGTTGATGGAAAAGTGTTCGGGTCGTTTAGAGCAGAGGATCTTAGACAAATGTGCCATTTGCCTCAGCCGGAGATACGGTATAACAAAGAATTTTTGGAGGCTTTTTCCAAGGAGAACGACATTGAGTATGAACCTATCAGGCAATGGAGACATTTCCCGACTAAACACAATAATGAGACATAGGGTATGTACTTTGTAGATTCATTGGCTTCTCCTTATTGTTATGCTGGTGCAATGATGTGCAGACTCTTCGGAGTCCATGATTATGCTAAATTCTCTATAGATATGGTCCCATTAATGGAGGCTGCAATTGATGGCTATATCATGGACTGGGCAACATTCTGTCTGATAAAATGGCCACCGAGATACTTGAATATAGAAAAAATAGCTTTGTGTCTACCTGAGTGATACCTCCCTTTTACATGAGTGCCTATATCATGGATACTATCTGTTTTAATTCCGAATACCCCATTCTTGGATGGAAATGGACTCCGCAAGATCCAATCCCATTCACATCTATCAAAAGGAGCTATGGAAAGCCCATTATAAGAACCATTTGTATAGAATTTGTCATGGTTTTATTCTTCCCGTGTATTATGCCATATTTAATAAGCCTACTCCTAGGTTATCCGAGGAAGCATCAGTTGACCTAACTTCAATTGGCAGTTGGTTTGGAGAAGAAAAATTTACCTATATAAGACTTTTCAGTAGCCTTGCCAACCCTCATGTTCTTCCTATGTACATCCCTGATAAACTACTGGCCAGGGAATTGGCATAACAAATAATCATTGAAGGGATGTCAAGGACCCTTAGGGATTCTAAAAAGCACATGTGGTCAAAATTTCCCCTTCGATGTGGTGCTTTTACCCTGCATGATTTTAAACATGCAAAGAACAAGGCTGAGAAAATAAATTTGTTAAAACCTGCAACTATCCCAAAAAGACAGTACAATCCTAGAAAGGTCGCCTACAATGTTACCTCTCAGGCTAAAATCACCAGATTTGATCATGAAGAGGATAGCTACGATGAGTTGTTTGTTTCAGCAGAAATATTTTCTCAGGTCAAACATATGGCTAAGATCAAATTGGGAGCGAATGGACTAGAGGAATTCTATAGGCTCAGGGCACAAAGATTGGAAACCTACCTCTATACTTGTTAAATATGAACTCTATGGTATAACCTCAAGGCTACATTGAGGAGAAAATAACTGAGAATGCTCCCGAAATTGAAAGGACTCCAAAGAAGGAGAAAACAATAGAAAAGGAGTAGAAGCAGGTAACAGCTAGTGAACCCCTTGATACAGATATTAATATCGATCCCAAGTTAATCAAGGAATGGGAACAATTTGATTCAATCATCAGTAATCCCGAGAAAACCCAAGGGTTCACCACACCAGAAGTGTCTACAGCACAGAAATCAGTAGTTAACATAGTTCCAATTGTAGGAATAAGTGGCCCACCCAAGCTTCAGAAAGACATAGAGATTATCCCTGAAAATCCCGCTGAGGAGATTGTACTACATATAGAATAAATACCACCACTAGATGTCTTCTACAGTCCTAAGCATAGGGCTGTAGTCAAAAGAAAGAGGAAGAAGAAGAAACATGATCACAGTCCTCTTTTGACTCTTGATATAGAAATGATGAATGTGGTATGGAGAGAAGAGGTAAATCCCTCCGAAGATTTAAAAAAACCGTCTCAATATGTTGGAGCATATACAGCATCAACAATAGATAAGGCTTCAAAGGTTAGTAATTTGTTGAAGGAAAAAGACCAAGCAATCATTCATCTAGATGCACAATTGGCAAAATGACAACAAAAAATAGAGCAGCTTGAACAACAGTTGATGGAACAAAGGCAACTTAATGAACAATTAAATGAGCAATTAAAACATGAAAAGCAGAGAATTGATGAACAAGCCATCCATAAACAGCAAGAGTTGTCTCAAGCATTGAGCAAACTATAGCTATTGAATGAGTAGGTGAAGAAATCAAAAGAAGAGAAAATCGCCCAAATGAAAGATCAAATAGATCGATTCAAAGAATATCCCCAGGTAGATGAATTCAGAACTAAAGCCCTGGAGATGACCAAGGCTTTGTCCTGGAAATTGGATATTCTATGTCATAATATATCATTGGCCGTCCCTTTATGTGATATCTCAGCATCTATGATTGAAAAATCAGTGGATGCAAGGCTTGAATTAGAGAAGGCAGATGAAAGATTAACTAATTTTCTATCATGGCAAGATTCGGAAGAGGGAAAAGCTGCAAATCTACCAAAGATACAGGAATCACATAAGAAAATTTTGTTTTCCAAATGGGAGTCTCAATTAATGAAATCTGAGAGAGCTACATCCATATGTAGAGCAGCAACAATAATCTGATTGAATTAATCAACAACAATATGTATTTATCTAATCTAATTACAGAATGCTCTCCAAGAAAACTCCCAAAAGTAAAATTGTTGGAACAACATTAGAAACAAGAGCTAATGCAAAGATAAAAACTGATTGGATGCATTCAAAGCCTAACATGGGAAACATTATGGCTTTTCCTTGTTAAACCACACAGTCAGCAAATGGCGATGAAGTGTCTCATGGATGCGATCAATTGCATGATCCCCGAACTTGCCAATGCCACATATACATCTCAGTTACACTCCCAGATGAGTCAAACACCAGAGGTCTAGCAAATGCTCGCCATTTGTCAATTGTGATCACAATAAGATAAGCCGATACAGTGAATCCATTCGATCGCCGTAGCACTTCTATTTTAGGATAAATCCCAGATTTATATGTCTTTGGTTATATCAGCGCATAGCGACTTTCTTTCATAGTTTGTTATTATTGGTAGTATTTAAAGACCCTTTCATGTTTTTAGAAAGGGTCTGCAATTTTGTATTAAGACTTAAATCGAAGGTTGCACTACTGTACTTCCGATATATATTTTTTATAAAAGACTGGACCAGAATTTTGAATTTTGACAAAGAAGACTTTTATGAGATTTGCACTTTTACATCCTGTGAAAGTATTCCCAAATTAGAAGGCAAATTTGAATGTGATTTACATCAGAAGAGATCCAAATGCATACGGTACTATTATCTATGTTTTCGCTTTATTTCTCTATGTGAATTAGCATTTATCAATTTTGCTATTATTGATATGTATATATTTCTAGAACAATTCTTTAACTTATCATTTTTTAATGTTTCAGAAGTGTCATCTTCTAAATATATATGTCAGTGATATATTATGATCAATGCAATAATGTTTTAATTATTACTTTGTTTAATTAATTAAACAAAGTAATCATCATATGAATGCATATTTCTATGTTATGAATAAGTCATCTTTATGTTTACTTGTTCATAGAAACAATCAAGAATCGCATTGTTAGAAGAATTCCCGGGATAGATTAGTTATTTTTGTATATTTTTGCACTTTAGAATAGAGAAATTATCACTCTTGTTATACATTACAAACCAATCACCCATCAACTCATATATCACTAGGAAACTAGTCCCATTACATCCAGTCGGAGCCACCACAACAAACGGAAAAGGAGTTGCACTAAGGTTCGGACTGGGTGGTTTTCCTCGATGTTGATGCAACGATTTAAGAGGCATCAACATTTTTGGCACTAGAAAAAGGGCATGAACTGTGAATGGTGAGTAAATCCAAATCCATAGCCCATTCTGAGAGTAAATCTCCCTCAACATCACCCCTAACTTCTTCCTCGCATTCTCAATCTCTAATTTCTAAGCGAGAAGTTGAGAAAACAACAACCACTATTGAAAACCAAAACATCTCAGATAAATCCACTCTTGAACCTCCTGAAGTTCAGTCTCTAATTCATAAACTTCAAGGATTTTCAATATCACCATAGAAATCTGAGTTATCTCAAGGCAGTGTGACTTCACAATACATTCCTTCCCATCCTCTTACTAGATTACAGAGTGAAAAGCTTGGTATTGAACCCACAGAATTCCCTCTACCTAAAAGAAAAAGAGCAAGGAAGACACCTGAAGAGTCTGATAGTGAGACTCTTTCATCATCATCATCCATTTCATCTAATCCATTGCAAAGTCAACCATCCACTCCCCAACTCCATATTGTTGTTCAACAGGGTACTGGAACTTCAACATCGTCTTCCCAACCACTTGTAACTTCATTTGCGCTTTCCTATGTTAGTAGCTCAACAATGGCACAGAGACCATGGAACAATCCAGGGGTAGTCACAATTCCAGCACCCTTGAGTCAATTGTCAGCTCATCTCGAAAAATGGCTGCCAAAGTTCTACCCAGATATAGACATACTGGCAGAAGAACACATAAACAACTTTATGTTGTCAGTAAACTTAAATGGAGTTACTGAAGAAGACGTTGTTGTTAGGATTTTCCCATATACCTTACAAGGAGCAGCTGGGTCCTGGTATTTTTCATTACCATCAGGATCCATTACTAGTTGGAATATTTTCCAAGAGCAGTTCTTGACTAAATTTGGTGATGATAGGTCTACAGTGACATTAATCAATGACCTCTCAAATCTTAAAACTGAATCAAGAGAACCTATCAAAGATTTCAACTCACGATTTAATAAGCTCTTAAATAAGATTCCTACCGCATCTAAACCTGGTGAAGAGGTTCGAAGTGAATGGTATATATCGGCCTTACCTTCGAATATAGCAATATTTGTAGATAGAGCTGCAAAGCGCACTTTTGAAGAGAATATGAAGGAAGCAATCCCGATGGAAAAATGTATCATTGCCTTAGAAAAGAAAACTGCCCTTGAAGAGTGAAAGTCCAAAAAAGTTACTTTTAAAGACAATTCAAAGAAGAAAGTGGCTAAAGATCCATATGACATGGAGGGTCTGCTAAAGGTATTAAAAACTATGTCAAACGAAATGGTAGAAATTAAGAAACAACTAGCTGAGACCTCCACTAAAAAGCCATTTAGGAATTTCAAAAGCGCTGAAACAAAACCACCTAATGCTATATCTAATGCAGAATTAGATCTGGATAACGATGAAGATGAAGATATAATATTATCATCAGAAGAAACCGAGGAAGAAGAAGTTGTAGAATGTCATGGTATGTGGGACTTCATTTTTCCCAATTCAGATACTGAAAGTAAACAGGAAGCTTTCCTAGTAAGTACCAGGAGTAAAATTGCTACATCGCCTGTTCAACCAGTTCAAAAGAAGAAAAATGTAAGTACTACTACCAAAGATAAGGCTCCCATAATGAAAACTACAACAATGCCTACTCAAAACCATCCATCATCTTCCAATCCTCCCTCACCATATAAAACATTGGTAGTCTCTGACTCTATGGATTACAATATCATAGAAGACATGAAGAAGACTAAAGCAAACATTTCTTTATTTGAGCTTAGCAAGCTCAAATACCAACATAAATTGCTACTTAAAAAATTAAATGTTGTGCCTTCTTCTCCTCTTCCAAATGTTGTACTATCCAAGGAAGCTAATGGAACAGGTAAGCCACCATTCGATAGAGTAGAAGCTACTAATGTTGTTTTGATCGGAGATAGATCTAATTCTCATACTCCTCCTTTTCTCTTGACCTATGAAATTTACAATAGAAATCTGCATAATTGCTTGATAGATTCAGGGGCTTCATCGAATATAATGCTAGCTTCGGTTTGCTCAAAATTGAATATTGAACCCCAAAAATCTACAGTGCATATTGTTCAGTTGGATCAAACTAAGGTTCAAGTATTAGGAGAAATTAATTCAGTTACCATTAGGTTATCAGCTGATCTAAGGGTAGTTCAAAGAATTGATATATTGATTGCTGACATTCCTGAGTTTTATGGCTTAATTCTAAGCAAGGATTGGTTTGAGAAACTCCATGGTTACATTTCTACTGATTGGTCTCACATGTGGCTTCCCTATAAAGGAAAGCCAAATCAGATTAAGATCGATCAGGAGAAACATATGACTCATATTGTAACAGAATTTGAGCAAGAAAACCAGCCCATAGCTTTTAATAATAATATTCTTGGCAACTACTCATCTGAATCTTTCTTTGGTAATTTAATGCTCAATCATCACCTTTCTCACTTAAAATTTTCACATCTCAAATAGAAAAATTTTCTCATACATATACATCAAGGTGTGTTAATATTGCTAAAGAAATTGTAAATAAAACTATGGATAAACCAGTATTTTGGTCTTTATATTTTGATGGGTCAAAATCTAATGATGGTGCAGGAGCAGGATGTATTTTAGTTAGTCTTGAGGGGGAAAAAGCTATGTTATATTGCAGACTAGAATTTGAGTGTACAAATAATACTGTTGAATATGAGGCATTGATCCAAGGACTCTACAAAGCAATAGGCCTGAAAGTGCAATATCTTAAAGTATTCGGTGACTCTGAAATTGTTATCAAGAAGGTAAGAAATACTATACATTTCCTTTTTGGTCATCTTAAACATTATTAATCCTTGGTTCAAGACCTTATATCTCATTTTCTAGCATTTAATATCTCTCCCATTCCTAGATCTCAAAATGCAGCGGTTGACTTACTAGCCAATGTTGCTTCTAAGCTCCTCCCATCCGAGGATTACAACCTTGATAGATTTTCAGTTGAATTAACTTTTAGACCATCGGTTCCAGACAAAGTCACTAACTGGCGGGTATTCAATCATTATGACGACATTTTGAATTTCTTAAGTTCTGAGAAATCCTATGATGACCAGATTATTGATGAGAGTGATCATGATCTTTAAATGAAGAAAATACTTGAGGAAAATTCCATACCTAAATCAGTAGTCAAGCTTGAGGATCTATATGACATCAAGGATAGGTTTAAGAAAGTTACTAATTCTAAACTTCAAAGTTCTACTTTAAGATTTGAATTAATAAATCTTGGCACTGAGGCCAAACCACAAAATATTAATATGGGATTCGGACTTACTTCAGAAGAAAGATTTGCCTTTATCATACTTTTGAATAGATACAAAAATGTTTTCACTTGGAATTACGATGACTTAAAAACATATAATACTTCTATCATACAACATACAATTCCAATGATGTTCGAAGAGAAACTAATGCAACAAAAATTGAGGAAAATTTATCCGAACCTAGAAAGTCAAATTAAAGCATAGTTAAATAAACTCTTGAAAGCTAAGATAATTTTCCATTCAAAGTGGGTTTCTAATCTAGTGCCTGTTAGAAAGAAGAACAGTGACACTATAATTTGCATTGATTTCAGAAATCTTAATAAAGCTAGCCAAAAGGATAACTTCCCACTACCAACAATGGAGCAAACTCTTCATTCAGTAGCTGGTTCCGAATTAATTTCTTTCTTGGATGGTTTTTCTGGATATAACCAAATACTGGTGCATCCAGATGACAGACTCAAGACTACTTTGAGAACTAAGTGGGGAACATATTCTACCAAAAAATGTCTTTCAGTTTTATTAATGCTGGGGCTACCTTCCAGAGAGCAATGGATATAGCATTCAAGGGTTTAATTAATAAGTCAGTTGTTGTCTATTTGGATGACATTACTTTCTTCTCCAAGAAAAGAGCAAATCATTTAAATGATTTGAAACAAATCTTTGAACGTTGTAAAAGGTATGGGATTTCATTGAATCCCAAGAAATCATTTTTTGCTCTTGACCAAGGTAAACTCTTGGAGTTTATTGTCTCAAAAGATATTATTTATATCAATCCAAAAAGGATCAAGGAGATTTCTGATATCCCACTTCTACACAATTAAAAACCAATGCAGTCATTTTTAGGTCAAATAAAATTTATAAAAAGGTTTGTTCCAGATTTTTCACAAATTTTTTTACCATTACAGACCATGATCAAGAAAAATTCAGTGTTCAAATGGGGGCATAAATAGAAGGAATCTTTTGATTCAATCAAACATGCAATCATAAATGCTCCTACATTAAACACTCCAAACTTTTCCAATCATTTTATTTTATACACCTCAGCATCCGATACTTCCTATGTCGTTGTATTGACACAAATCAATGATCAAAACATGGAAGCACCCATATCATTTTTTAGTTCAAATCTCCAAGGTGCTGAGCTTAATTATTTTGAAGTATAAAAACAAGCCTTCGCTGTGTTCAAATCCATTAAACACTTTAGGCCTTTCCTATTAAAAACTCATACAAAAGTAATAGTCCTATTTTCAACAATGAGACAATTACTAGTCCAGAGGGAATTAGGAGAAAAGAGGGCAAACTGGGTTACAGCATTACAAGAATATGATTTGGACATTAAACCAGCAGAAATTGTCAAATTTCAAGGTTTTTTCAGGTTGTTAGCATGAGCTTCTAACATTCAGGAACACGAAGGTTCAAACAATATTGAGGAAATCAATGAGATTAATACCATCAAACCTGAATCTCAATATGCAGATTTGCTAGTTTATTTGAAAAATCGATATGCTCCTTCTAATATCTCCTATAAAAATAAACATGCCATAAGATTGAAAGTTAAAAACTTCGAGATTATTGATGATGTGTTGTTTAGAAGGAATTATGATTCGGTTTTATTAAGATGCCTTGAAAAACTAAAGCACAGAAGGTCTTGCAGTAATTACATGATGGTCCAGCAGGTGGACATTTTGGAGGTGATACAACAGCTCACAAAATTATACATGTTGGTTATTATTGGCCCACCTTATTTAAAGATTCCCATGAATATGTAAGGAAAAGCAGAATGTGTCAAACTGCCAGTGGAAGACAAAGAAAGCCAACTTTTCCTTTGCAACTAGTCAACATCAAACAACCCCTTGAACAACGGGGACTGGATATCATTAGAGAGATTAGTCCACATTCTTCCAAGCAACACAGATATATCCTTACAGCCACAGATTACTTTACAAAATGGGTAGAAGCAATTCCTTTGAAGGTAGCCAACTCTGAGGAAATTATTGAATTCATAGATCAGTTCATCATTACCATGTTTAGTGTACCTAATTCTCTCATTTTCAATAATGCATATTATTTATCTGGAAATACCATACTCGAATTTTCTATTAAAAATAGGGTTTAAATTGAAATATTCCGCAAACTACTACCCTCAGGGTAATGGTTTAGCAGAATCAACCAATAAAAATCTTATCAAAATCAAAAGAATTGGCACAAGTCTTTAGTATTTGCATTATGGGCAGATCGCATAACACATAAGGCCTCAATAGGCACTTCTCCATTCAATTTAGTATATGGGAAGGAAGCTATCATACCAGCAAAATTAGCACTCCCATATCTAGCCTTAGTGCAGTTTATTGAAGAAAATCCCTCATCTTCTATGTAATTGAGATATAATCAAATCCTTAAATTAGAAGAAGGAAGGGAAAAAGTGAGAATTACACATGAAAAGCATCAATAGGTTATTAACTCTTCTTTTGATACAATTTCTACCGGCCCAAAATTTTTACAAATTGGTGACATTGTTTTGAAATGGGACAAAGCGCACGAAGATAAAGGAAAACACACTAAATTTCAGAAAATGTGGCTGGGACCGTTTCAAATCATCGAGAAGGTAGGCCCATCAACATTCATATTGCAAGATCTATCAGGAAGGGGATATTCTCTTCCTTTCAATGGGCTTATCTTGAAAAAATTCTTTACCTAAGAAGATAATCCCTTTTTACTTGTAAATATTCAATTTGCAGTTGTGTTTGTTTGATTTTGTAGTTTTGTTTGTTTGTTAGGAAATAAGGTTGTAAATAGCCTTCTATTGGCCTTTACTTTTTGGAAGTTGCTTGAAAGAAAATAGTGTAAATATTTACTTTTGAAAGATGGAAGCCTTAAAGGAAAAGAAGGAAGTTCTAGGCAGTTAGTTAAAAAAATAAAACTTTGAAAACCTGTTTTATTTTTTGTAAAAACTTTTACAAATCTTGAAAATACTATAAATCATTCCAAGTTTTTAAAGCCCGAATGAGGTTATCTGTAAAAGGAAAAGACTTATCCAAACCTAGCATCTACAACTCTTAAATTGTCATCCATATTCTCTTAAGGAGTAAATCATTCACCCCATCCACAAAGTTTATGATTTTTCAAAGTGTAATTCTAAAATATGTTTGATATAAAAGATAAGATGTCTCATTACGAACCTACTTACCATGATCATAGGGAACTAATTAGACTGAAATTACCAATGCTGCATATCAAAATAGGGTAATGGCTTATAATTATAAGACAAGGGGTCTCATCAGAGCCAACTTGTTCAGTTCAATTGCAACCAGTGAATGGCATTGTCAACAACTCGCCACCAAACTAGGACAATGGATTTTTATATTTTAATAAAAAAATAAAGAATATGGAAAATACAAAAAAGAAAATATGTGTAAACATATATTTTTGGGCTTAATCTTAGAAATTATACTCTGAGATGGATGGGACAATGAATGATTGAATGGTTAAAAGGTAACTCTTTCTAGACTATAAACGTTCGCTGGCAGCAGAGGCTCTACCTATGACAACGGAGTCATCATATAAGCTAAGTTGGACAAGTCCTCTTGTTTTATATTTATCAACCAATCAAAGCTTAAATAAACTTGGAATGTTTTTATTTTTAAGATGGGAAAGGAATTGCAGAAACATTTTTTATTTTCAAAGTTAATGATTATCTAATTGTTCTTAGATTATTTTCTCTATACTCAAAGGTTTCCAAATTAAGAAAGTCAGAATATTGCATTTATTTTCAGAGAGATAACCGTTTCTTCCAATGAATTTCCAATTTTTGTGTTGTAACAACAACCCCCCATTTCTAAATTTTTATCAAAATTTTTTAAATAGAAATGGGTCCCTTTTTAAAAAAACTTAGTTGAATTTAATGATTCAATAAAAATTGTTTGCCTGAAATTAATCATGGAAATCCTTTTCAAAAGGTCCGACCCGATAAAATTAATATCTGAAAACATTTTGTTAAAATTTGATATAATATGATATATCCTTCTTTTAAAAGCCCTTATAAGCAAATCTTCGATGCGATAATGCGATCGGATATCGCATATCGCAAAGTTAAAAATGGATGCATCCCAAAAGGTCTATACTAAACCTCCGATCCGATAACGTAATCGCAATCGGCGATCGCACATATCACATGACACATAGCGAAAGCCATTTCGAATTCCCCAATTGTGATATCATAAAGTAAGGTGCGCTTTTCAAGAAAATATTGTCAAAAGGATTAGCGGGCGTAAATCTTAAAAGGAATAATGAACGAAAAAGCAATAAATCAAGCAATCCACTGATTATTCCTCCGCCCTATTATATTTCCTACCTTTATCACAATCGGAGCTATCAGCCCAAAATGTTAAGCTTGACCAATGAACCTCCCGATTGCGATTTGTGATTTATTGCTGACCGCTGATCGGGAAGATCAAAAGATACATTTTAAAGGACCATCAAGCATATGTGCGATGCGATGGGTAATTATTACATTTATTAACTACGATTGGTGGTTATGAAGGTCATTAATATTGCAGTTAAGGGTGAATCCTTCGAGGATTTCACCCATGGTAATACTTAATTACATTTTGTTTATCATGCGTGAATTACCTTAACTATTTTCATTTCATATTAGCCTTGAGTGGGTATATTTCTCTGTTGTGTTTTTCATTGTCTGTGCAGAGCTACTTTGAGCTGATGAATCTAGAGAAAATGGGAAAGAAGGTGAAGAAAACCAAGGCCCTTGTCATGGTCAAAGAACCAAAACCAAATAAGAAAGGGTTGATATTAGATACTACCTACCTTGGCTTAGGAAAAGCAATTTGGGAGAGTATCTACAATTTGCTGGAAGCAGAGGAGCCTGAAGAACTTGAAGAAGAAGCCACAACAGATTCCACAAGCAAATCAAAAAATACTTTGAAGGAATTGACCTGCTCATACCTACACAGAATAGCAGTGCGTGCCAAAGTTTTGCCTTATAATGATGTCGTCAAGCGGATTATTGAAAGCATTGCAACCACAGATAGGACATTCTCTAGAGCTGATAGAAAAGTGTTTGGGTCATTTAGAGCAGAGGATCTTAGACAAATGTACCATTTACCTCAGCCAAAGAAGTGGTATAAAAAAGCATTTTTGGAGGCTTTTGCCAAGGAGAACGACATTGAGTTTGACCCTATCAAGGAATGGAGACATTTCTCGACTAAACACAAGCACGAGACATCTGGTATGTACTCTATAGATTCATTGGCTTCTCCTTATTATTATGTTGGTGCAATGATGTGCAGACTCTTCGAAGTCCATGATTTTTATAAATTCTCTATAGATGTGGTCCCATTAATCGAGGCTGCAATTAATGGCTATATCATGGACTGGGCAAACATTTTGTCTGATAAAATGGCAATCGAGATACTTGAATATAGAAAAAATAGGTTTGTTTCTACCCGAGTGATACCTCCCTTTTACATGAGTGCCTATATCATGGATACTATCTGTTTTAATTCTGAATACCCCATTCTTGGATGGAAATGGACTCCGCAGGATCCCAATCCCATTCACATCTATCATAAGGAGCTATGGAAAGACCATTATAAGAACCATCTGTATAGAATTTTTCATGGTTTTATTCTTCCCGTGTATTATGCCATTTTTAATAAGCCTGCTCCTAGGTTATCCAAGCAAGCATCAGTCGACCTAACTGCAATTGGCAGTTGGTTTGGAGAAGAAAGATTCACCTATATAAGACTTTTCGGTAGCCTTTCCAATCCTCAAGTTCTTCCTCTGTACATCCCTGATAAACCACTGCCTAGGAAATTAGCATATCAAATAACCGTTGAAGGGATGTCAAGGACCCTTAGGGATTCTAAAAGGCACATGTGGCCGACATTTCCCGTTCGATGTGGTGGTTTTACCCTACATGATTTTAAACATGCAGAGAACGAGGCTGAGAAAATAAAGTTGTTAAAACTTGCAACTATCCCAAAAAGGCAGTACAATCCTAGAAAGGTCGCATACAATGTTACCTCTCAGGCTAAAATCGCCAGATTTGATCAAGAAGAGAATAGCTACGATGACTTGTTTGTTTCATCAGAAATATTTTCTCAAGTCAAACATATGGCCAAGATCAAATTGGGAGCGGAAGGACTAGAGGGATTCTATAAGCTCAGGGTGCAGAGATTGGAAACACTACCTCTAGACTTGTTAAATACGAACTCTATGGTAAAACATCAAGGCTACATTGAGGAGAAAATTACTGAGAATGCTCCTGAAATTGAAAGGACTCCAGAGAAGGAGAAAACAATAGAAAAGAAGTAGAAGCAGGTAATAGTTAGTGAACCCCTTGATACAGATATTAATATTGATCCCAGGTTAATCAAGAAATGTGAAAATTTGATTCAATCATCAGTAATCCTGAGAAAACCCAAGGATTCACTACACAAGAAGTGTCTACAGTGCAGAAATCAGTAGTAACACAGTTCTGATTGTAGGAACAAGTGGCCCACCCAAGCTTTAGAAAGACATAAATATTATCCCTGAAAATCCCACTGAGGAGATTGTACTGCATATAGAATAAATACCACCACTAGATGTATTGTACAGTCCTAAGCATAGGGCTATAGTTAAAAGACAAAGGAAGAAGAGGAAAATCGATCACAGTCCTCTTTTGACACCTCGGATAGAAATGATGAATGTGGTATGGAGAGAAGAGGTAAATCCCTTCGAAGATTTAACAAAACTGTCTCAGTATGCCGGAGCATATACAACAACGACAATAGATAAGGCTTCAGAGGTTAGTCATTTGTTGAAGGAAAAAGACTAGGCAATCATTCAGCTAGAGGCACAATCGACAGAACGACAACAAAAAATAGAGCAGCTTGAAGATCAGTTGATGGAACAAAGGCAACTTAATGAACAATTAAATGAGCAATTAAATGAGCAATTAAAACATGAAAAGTAAAGAATTAATGAACAGACCATCCATAAACAGCAAGATTTGTCTCAAGCATTGAGCAAACTACAGCTATTGAACGAGCAGGTGAAGAAATCAAAAGAAGAGAAAATCGCCCAAATGAAAGATCAAATAGAGCGATTCAAAGGATATCCCCAGGTAGATGAATTCAGAACTGAAGCCCTGGAGATGACCAAGGCTTTGTCCTGACAATTGGATATTCTATGTCATAATATATCATTGGTTGTCCCTTTATGTGATATCTCAACATCTATGATTGAAAAATTAGTGGATGCAAGGCTTGAATTAGAGAAGGCAGATGAAAGATTAACTAATTTTCTATCATGGCAAGATTTGAAAGAGGAAAAAGTTTCTAATCTGCCAAAGATACAGGAATACATAAGGAAATTTTGTTTTCCGAATGGGAGTCTCAATTAATGAAAGCTGAGAGAGCTACATCCAGATGCAGAGCAGCAACAAATAGTTTGATTGAATTAATCACCAACAGTCTGTATTTATCTAATCTAATTACAGAATGCTCTCTAGGAAAACTCCCAAAGGTAAAATTGTTGGAACAGCATTGGAAACAAGAGCTGATGCAAAGAGAAAAACTGAATGGAGGCATTCAAAGCCTAACATGGGAAACATTCTGGTTTTTCCTTGTTAAACCACACAGTTAGCAAATGGCGATGAAGTGTCTCACGGATGTGATCAATTGCATGATCCCCGAACTTGCCGATGCCACATATACAGCTCAGTTACACTCCCGGATGAGTTAGCCACCAGAGGTCTAGCTAATGCTTGCCATTTGTCAACTGCGATCACAAGAAGATAAGTCGATACATTGAATCCATTCGACTGCCGCAACACTGCTATTTCAGGATAAATCCCAGATTTATGTGTTTTTGGTTATACCAGCGCATAATGACTTTCTTTCATAGTTTGTTGTTATTGGTAGTATTTAAAGACCCTTTCATGTTTTTAAAAGGGGTTCACAATTTTGTATTAAGACTTAAATTGGAGGTTGCACTACTGTACTTCCAATATATATTTTTTATAAAAGACTAGACCAAACTTCTGAATTTTGAAAAGAAGACTTTTATGAGATTTGCACTTTTGCATCCTGTGAAAGTATTCCCAAATTAGAAGGCAGAATTTGAATGTGATTTACATCAGAGGAGATCCAAATGCATACAGTACTATTATCTATGTTTTCACTTTATTTCTCTATGTGAATTAGCATTTATCAACTTTGCTATTATTGATATGTATATGTTTCTAGAACAATTCTTTAACTTGTCATTTTTTAATGTTTCAGAATTGTCATCTTCTAAATATTTATGTCAGTGATATATTATGATCAATGCAATAATGTTTTAATTATTACTTTGTTTAATTAATTAAACAAAGTAATCATCATATGAATGCACATTTCTATGTTATGAATAAGTCATCTTTATGTTTATTTGTTCATAGAAATAATCAAGAATCGCATTGGAATTCCCGAGATAGATTAGTTATTTTTGTATATTTTTTCACTTTAGAATAGAGCACTTATCACTCTCGTTATACATTACAAACCAATCACCCATCAACTCATATATCATTGGGAAACTCGTCCAATTACATCCAATCAGAGCCACCACACCAAACGAAAAAGGAGCTTCACTAAGGTCTAGACCGGGTGGTTTTCCCCGATGTTGATGCAGCGATTTTAGATACATCAACAGGTTCTAACGCAAAGCCCTAGGTTACTTATTCCAAAATAGAATTGGCGACTCTGTTGGGGATAACAATCTTTTTATTCCTAGTTTGGGTTATTCAGTGTCAATCAAGGCTCATTATTTGGTTTGCTTGCTGTTACAGTCTTATTTGGTCTGCTAGTGTCTTAAACCTTAAGTCTGATATTTTTTATCTAGCTTTGTTTTTTATTTTTCTTGCAAAGCTTTGTATATGCCTTTTACTCTATTTACAGTAGCGTACACATGCTAGTTTCTGTGAAGTGAACCCATGTATATGCAAGTTTCCTATTTTAGAAGCGCGTGTACACTCCTCTGTGCTTGGACACAGTCGCGTATACCAATTTTTGCATTGTTTTTTCAAATCTCTCTGCCCAAATAGATTTGTTGCCTGGTCTTTTTAGTCTCTGTGTGGTCAATTTTTGTTTGAAGAATTTAATTATTCTGCAAGCTTACTGTTTCAAAGTCTCTTCCTCATTGAAAAGATTTGGCCTAGGTTTGCTTTTTGAGCGAGTTTGTAATTGGTGTTTTGGCACACAAGGATTCGTTTAGAAGTTCTTGATTGTTCTGGTTCTCCAGAACAAGAGATTGTTTTCAGTTTCAGTGTCAAGCTCGGTTTTTGATGTACTTGCTTTGCTTTCCTTCAATTTGTGGCCTTATATCTTTTCTTGCTTTTTGAAAGTCTTTTTGATGAATTTGGAAGTATTCCTTTCTTGGCTTTTTGGTCAGTTTGTCAAGCTCTTTGCTGCTATTTGGGTCGTTTAGTACAAGTTAAAGCCATTTTTCTCTAGTTTTCGTTCATCTTCAAGTTTGTAACTTGCAAAGACTCCTTGTGCTCTCTTTTCGATCTTTGAGTTTTAGTAGCATTTGCAAAAGTTGTTTTGGTTGTTTCTTGAAAAAGAAAAGATCTCAAAAAACTTTGTTTTTGTTTTCTTTTTCCAAGTTTGATTTTGGTTTCTTTTGGATTTTGAAAGTGAATTGGGATCTTTTATGATTTTTCCTTCTTGTTTGGAGAGAATTTTGTGCTCAAAATTTGTATCCTCTTCAATATTTAAGTTGGCTCATTAATAGTTATAAACAATTGCTTTTGCTTTTTAGAGTGATTTAGGATCTTGCATCTCCATTGTATCTTGCATTAGGGTAGTTTTCATTGTTAAAGCATTCATAGTATTTTTAGTTTTTGGGTGTGTGAAATGTGTTTCAAGAAAAGAAAAGAAAAAGTATTTTGCTTTATAGAAGTCTCGTAGAACCCATATAGAGATCTCTTTTCATCGAAGAATAAAAGATTGCATTCATGTAGTTAGTTTTTCATTGATTTCTTTTGTGTCATAAAAACACCATTGGTTTCACTTCCATCTATACCCTTGAATTAAAAAACAACCACTAAAATCAAGCTCTTAATTAAAATAAACTAAAACTTTTGTATTGTCATCAGAATACACCAACAAGTTTAGGTTTATTAGGGCCTTGGATTAGGTGAGAGGAGAGTTAACTCTCCAAGGCTTCTCTAAATTACAAAACATAGAAGTTTTATTAATGAGCGAAATCCAATAGCATTAGGAATACTGGGAAAGCTCCGTAACTGGGAGTAAAGCACGAGGGTTAGTGAAGATAAGGACGAGAGATACCCCCTCTCTTACTTGTCGGATCCTACCTCATGATTGTTCCACCTGGCTTCTGATACGATTTGGTGACCATAGTTGCCTATCCTAGGGACCACACAGGTGGTTGCGGAGGGGAATCCCGTGGCACCTGAGGTTGATGTTGTATCACGTTCAACAATACTTCTAGAGGTCACCCTTGCGAAGCTTGGGGGCTTGCATCGGTAAAGGCTGTTGTTTGGAGGTCAGCATAACTACCTCTGATACCTTCGCTAGTAGGCCTGGGGCATAAGTACCCCAGTCTATTTTTGGAAGGCCCTTGTTATTAACTTTCTTGTATTTTCGTGTCCGGTCCTAATCACCTGGAGAAGAAATACTCAAGAGTTGTTTGATTGCTGATATCTTTAGGAAATTTTTAGTGAGTGTTCTTTTCTCCTAGTCAGCCTATCTCTATAATTTTTTGATTCTTTAAGTAGATCTTTTAAATAATTCAAAGTGGCCGACCGACCATCTCAATGGTCTAGGAGATTTCGTGGGCTATCACCTACGAGTCCTGAGCCTTGTCCTAGAAGGCGTAGGAGAGATTCTACCATTGATTTTCAACCAGTGGCAACAGGCGCATCGTATATTGATCCTCCACTTGGGGGCGTTAGTTCACAACATAGACCTGGCACTAGTACAGAGTTAGAGAGGAACACACCAGTTATTTCTCAAGTACTCTTTCAGTCAGAAGATAATATCAAAGTTGAAGAGCTTTCAGAGTCAGTTGCGGCTCTGAATTCTCCTCTTCCTCCTAACCATCTAGATGTTCTATTATACGTTGGAACTCCAACTCATAGGCCTTCGAGTCTAGGTTTACATACATCTATTCCTTCGCTGACCACTGTTGGAAGAATGGCATCTATGACGAGTGTTGTGAGCATGTAGACTCCCATATTTGTACAAGGGGAAGGAACTATTTCCATCCCTTCTATTACTCCCAGCACGACCATATTTGATTCTACTTCCATTCTGTCAACGAGTGGAAGTTCTCAGGCTATTGCATCCAGCTTTAGATTTTTCCCTTTTGGAATGTCATCTCACACGGTTCCTTCAGTTCCTTTGAACATACCATCCACCACCTCTACATCCATGATGAGTGGATCGGATTTTTTCAGGGTTTCCCATTTGGAAGTGGTCATATACCACATTCCAATCTGACAGTAGGGTCAATGCCTTTTCCTTTTACAAGTCAAGGTAGTAACCCCTTCCAGAGCTGGACAAACCTTGCAGTTAGTGGGATAGGAACTAGGAATCAATTTTTCTTCCAACAAGGGAATGTGTTGTATTCTTTGGTTAATTTGTTTTAGAATTTTCCACCCTTTTCTAATGCATGGAATCCTTATTAGGGGCTATCAGCTCCTTTCAATACTTCGTTAGGGGGTAACTTCACTAGTTATGGAAGATTTTCGGCAAGACTTGGTCAAACTCTGAATTTTGCTAGACCACAAGGACTACCTTTTGGTTCAGTAGTCTCTACCAATTACTTCGAGCAACCTGGTGCCTTTCAAAATCCAGGTCATTCTTTTCAGACCTTTGGGAACCCTACCTGCTCTGGATGGAATTCCCAAGGTCCCCCACGACTTCCTTTTTTGGCCACGCTTAACTTTCCAGACTTAAATAAATAAAATAACGATCCAATTCGGTACAATCCGACTTGGCCTCCGATCCCAACTAAACTTCCCTCCAATATCCCAAAATTTGAGGGGAAAAGTGGTGAAGATCCGAGAGACCATGTGACCACATTTCACTTATAGTTCTCATCCAACTCCCTGATATATGATTCGATCAAGTTGAGGTTATTTCAGCGCACCCTAACTGAAAATGCGGCCAAATGGTATATAAAGTTGCCAGGGGGTACCTATAATTCTTTCTATGATTTGGCTAATATATTTTTGAACCATTTTCAGTTGCCTGTCTGATATGAAGTCGGAACTGAACTTTTGGCTAACTTTCAACAAGACACTGCAACTCACATTTCAGATCACATTCAGGAATGGAGAAGGAGAAAAGGCCTATCAAAGTTGAAATCCCACCAAAATTCCTTCTCGAATGGTTTCTCAAATCATTAAAACCTGAGATCTCAAAGGACATGTCTCTTTCCGGTGTTTATTCAAAAGAGCAAGCTATTTTTCGAGCCCATCAATTAGAACAGATGTATTCTCAGTCTGGGACTCTTCAATAAATTCTACCTAATGCTCCTAGATCTAAGGTAGATTTAACCAAACCAAAAACATGCACCCATGCCAATGATATAGTCGGACCGATTGACACTAACACGGTGAACCGTTTGAATCAATTGCAGTAGTTGCCTTTACAAACTGCTTCTTCTAACCAAGCAACATTGTCTACACCTACACCTTCCCAACCTACCTCTATAAACGTCATCCAGGCCTCTAACTCCAAAGGGAGTTAGCAATCTGATGGGAAGAGGAAGGGACGAGGTAAGAAGAAGAACTAGGAAGGGAAAGGAAATGCAAAAAAACCCGACAATGGTGTCGATGAGGGTACAAAAGAGTCCAAGAAAAAGGTAAAGTTTCCATGCAAGGTATGCAATGGAGATCATCTGACTCATCTCTGCCCTAAGATACGATATGCTCAGTGCTTATTAGTGCAGCAAGGGTCCTTTAGCTCCAAAGTTGTTCTGACTAACCCTTTTCCCCAAGGGCAACAATTACTTGCTGGCACGAATTTGAACATTGGTACCTCCGAAGGGGGCAACCAGGAAGGGGAAAATTCCTCAAATGTTTATATGATGAACTCTCATGTCGACGTTGCTACGCAAGCACGTGATTATGGTGAAAAAGAAACATCTAAGTCTAAATCTATTCTCAAAGCCACAAACCCACTTCGTATTGAGCGACCCTTTGTTGAGTATATACCTCAGATACCGAAACGTTTCACAAAGTGCTCGACTACTAACCCTAATGCTAGGGCAGCCAAGAACTACTCGATTGTATAAGATCTGGCTCAAATTCCTTATGCTATGTCTGCATTGGAGGTACTCTAGTCATGTCCTGCTTAGGGAAGTGGTTTTCTTTCAGCAATCGGTGCAGTAGATCCAAAAAATTCTTTAGTGCTCACTTTTGATATGTTAAATGTCAAAAAGAGACTTCCTTAGCATATGGATTTCCAGATAAATTCCACTTACCGAAAGACCAATATTTTTCAGACAGTTATAGATGAGGGAGATTCCACATGCGTAATGTCTATGTCATGTTGAAAGGCCATTGGATCACCTTCAGTTGTTCCTTCACCGACTCTCAAGACAACATTTGATGGACATTCTCATAGGCCACACGAGATTATCCTAGCCTTTCCTATATGTATTGGGGGAAAGGTTGTAAATATTGACGTAGAAATCGTTGATGCCGACCTGGATTATAACCTCCTCTTAGGCAGGAATTGGATTTATGAGATGGATGCCATAGTTTCATCTTTATTTCGCATCCTCTATTTTCCTCATGAGGGGAGGATTATTAAAATTTATCAATTGGATTATTCTCCAAGTGACTCCCACGCAACTTCGGATTCTACTGTTCCATTGGTGGATAATCCTCGTCAACCTATTGAGAATTTAGGAGTTGGGATATACTCTTCGTTAATGGGTATATTTGACCTTCCTGCCCCTACAGCGATAATTAATGAAATTTCATCCTCTAGGGGACCTTCACGGAAAGAGTTCTTTTGAACTCATTATTTTTCGGACCCTTGGACCTTACCTTCATCTACCACCACATTAGATGGAAGGTAGGTTGGTGGAATGGAATTTCCCATATCTGCGGCGGAACTTAGCTATCAATCTATCATTAACTCTACATGCAACCATCTCACTCCTTTTTCACAAGAGGATTTAGATGGCGATGTGGCTCCAGCTTGGACCCTCGATTCTACTTTAGCCCTAGATTGCTTGGATATAGTCTTACCATCTAAAGAAGCAATTTTGGAGACAATGACGGGTGTATATCAACCATGGGAAGATTTACATCATCGTTCATATTTTCTTCCTCCATTGCATGAAGTTGAATCTAGGTTCTCTAATCTGCTTACTAGTGATGTTTCTATAGTTTCAAACCCTTTGGCTCCAGCACAATTTTCTGCCGAAGGTAACATGTTGGTTATCTCACGAACTGTACCTGTAAACATCTCTAGGAATCCTAACATAATAGAAAATGTCTTCATCAGAGTTGATTGTTCCCCTAAAGAAATTCAAATCCACATCAACGTCTTTAAAGAATTTCGAGAGGTGTTCGCTTGGTCTTATGAGGAAATGCCTGGAATTGATCCATCTATAGTCTAGCATGAGATCAAGACATATGAAAACACTAAACCTATTCGTCAGAAACTTCAACCGGTCAATCCTCAAAAAGCGACAGCTATTAAAGCTGAAGTTGAAAAGATGCTTAAGGCGGGTTTCATATACCCCATTCCTCTAACTGAGTGGGTTTCAAATCCAGTGACGGTAGATAAGAAGCAAGGAATGATCTGAGTATGTATCGAATTTAGGGATTTAAATAAAGCTTGTCCAAAAGATAATTCCCCACACCTTTTATTGATCAAATTGTTGATGAATGTGCGGGTAATGAAATTTTTTTCGTTCATGGACGAATTCTCTGGTTACAATCAAATTACTATCCGTCTAAAGGATCAGCACAAGACAACCTTTTGGTCTTAAAAATGTTGGAGCTACTTTTCAGTAGGCCATGTCTTATGCTTTCCACGACATCAAACATGTTATTGAAGCATACATGGATGACTTAGTTGCTCGTTCTCGAAAGAGAATCGATCATCCCAGCCACCTTCAGTTAGTTTTTGAGAGATGTTGTTTTTATAAAATCGGGTTGAATCCGAATAAGTGTGTTTTTGTGGTCACATCTGGTCGACTGTTAGGATTCATCATATCAACTAAAGGGATACATGTTGATCGTTTCAAGGTTGAGGCAATAATTCAGTTTCCTCCCCTGTATTCCATTCGTCAACTTCAAAGTCTCCACGGAAAGGAAAATTTCTTGAGGAGATTTATAGCAAATTACGCTGAGATTACCAAAGGATTTATGTGTTTGCTTAAGAAAGGAGTTCCATTTTTATGGGACAACTTCGTGCAATGATCTTTTGATGCTTTGAAAAAGGCATTAACCTCTGCTCCATTGTTGAGTCCACCATATTATGGCAGAGATTTCCTTTTGTATCTCGCTGTGGCAAAATCAACCATTGGTATGGTTCTGGTTCAGGGGGATGATGCTATCAGTGAGCATGTAATATACTACTTGAGTCGAGGCTTAGTAGGACCTGAGCTACGCTATTCTCCCATAAAGAAATTGGCCTTGGCAGCTGTCCGTGTTGTCCAGCAGCTTCATCATTACATTCTGCTGCGCAAAACATTTGTCTTAGCGACTATCAATCCTTTTCAGTTTGTCCTCAATAGGTGAGTGATTGGGGGCAAGCATAATCGATGGATTTTTATTTTACAAGAATTCGATCTCAAATTCTTATCAGCCAAATCTAAGAATTCATTAGTTTTTGCGGAATTAATTTCAGAGCTGCCTTGCGAGGAAGCCATTATTTATGAGGAAAATTTTCCCGACGAACATTTATTCCTCATTTCTTCACAAGATCCCTAGTATGGAGATATCATTATATATCCCTAGAATTTGAAGTTCCCACCTGCTTTCTCCAAAGATAAGTGTTGAAATTTACGTCACCTTTCCAAAAACTATGTTATCATTGGTGATACATTATATCGTAGAGGTTGACTCAATCCTTAGGCGTTGCTTAACTTTAGAGGAAGTTGAGTTTGTATTTAATGATTGGCACAATGTAGCTTGTGGTGGTCATCTATCAGGGCTTGCAACAACCCAGAAAATTTTGCGTGCAGGCTACTTTTGGCCTTCAATTTTCAAAGACTATACTGAAGCGGTCAAACATTACCATTCTTGTCAAATCTATACCTAGAAAATGTGCGCACATCCAACTCCACTTTTTCCTGTTATCACTGTTAGTCCATTTACGAAGTGGGGCATTGATTTTACTACTTGTAATCCGTCTTCGGCGGTGAATCACAAATACATCATTGTGGTTGTAGACTACTTTACGAAGTGGGCTGAGGCCATGCCTACTTACAAAAACAATAGTGAAACAACAGCCTTGTTTCTCTTCAACTAGGTTATTTCACGTTTTGGTATACCAAGAGAGATTGTCACTGACCATGGCAGTCACTTCCAGAATCAACTTATGACTGAATTGGCTCTCAAGTTGGGCTTTCGGCAGGAGTATTCGTCTCCATATTATCCTCAAGCCAATGGGCAAGTCGAAGCCTTGAATAAGTCCCTTAAGAATATCCTATAAAGGATAATTGATAAAAATCAATCCAATTGGCACATCATGTTATACCTGGCAGTCTGGGCATACCAAACCTCAGTGAAGACTGCCACCGGTTTTACTCCTTTTCAACTAGTTTACGAGCTAGAATCTATTTTCCCTATTGAAGGTGAAATTTTGTCCCTTAAACTAGCCGTAGAACTTCTTCCAGAGATGTCTAGTCTCGAAGAACGCCTCGTTCATTTGGAACATCTTGATGAGCAGCGTCGAGATGCAACCATAATAAACGAAGCCCACAAGAAAAGGGTTAAAACTCAGTATGATAAAGTTGTCCGTCCTCGGGTTTTTTTTGAAGGTGACCTTGTCTTAGTCTATGACCAAGACAAAGACGCCCTGGGGGTAGGCAAATTCAAGTCTATGTGCTATGGTCCCTTTATAGTCAAGCGAGTTTTGGGAAAAGGGGCCTATGAATTAATTGATTTTGAAGGGAACAAGTTGGCGGAGCCCCGAAATGGGCTCTACCTTAAGAAGTATTTTTCTTAAGCTTCGGCCGAGAAATTGCTTGTTTGCATATATTGTATCTTTGTACATATTTGTTTGGCATTTCATGATATTAACGTTTTTGATCTACTTTGGCAGGTATTGATGGATGATTTGATATATTTCAAATTCATCGATGGTGCAAGTCGGCACACTCGGAATCTCACTTCCGCAGCTTGGGTGATTTATTATCCATATGGCTAGTTGATGGTGTCGAGGGGAGTATGTATTGGCCCTACTTTGAATAACATTGTCGAATATACTTTTGTTCTTAATTTACTATCCGAAGCAATTTCTTATGGGATTGATTCGTTGGTAGTTTACCTAGACTCACAGCTGGTGGTGTTGCAGTTAAATAACATTTATCGGGTTCGTGATCCTTATTTATATTGCCAATTTTTGAGAGTGAGAATGTTGCAACAATCTTTTATTTATATTACATATGTTCACATTCCACGATCTAAGAATTCATTAGCAGACTTTATTGCCAATCAAGCATTAGATTGGTACATTAATCATTCATCTAATTAAATAATATCAAAAGTTGAATCTGTATATACATCATAAAATTTTCTATATATAGATAAAGTGTTCAAAAAATAATATACAAAATTGGCACAAGATACCCTCAAAATTTGGGTTCATGCCCATAATCATGTATAGTCATACATAGGTTTGTCTATCGACCCGGTTCAAGATCAGTGGCTAAAAAGTTAACTATTGCACTAGCTACATGCCGAAGTATCCGGACCCATTCCCATGGTACCCCTGCCACACGACGCTGCATCTTCTCAGGTAGATCCTCTATGGCTATCATAGGTACCTGGTGAGTTAGTCTCACCAAGTTTCTTTGAACTGCATATAGGACTCTCTCTGTCTCAACTGCTGCCTCTTTGGCTCCTCTTCGTGATGCCTGTGCCTCGGAAATTCATTTGGTCTCACTGGACCCACATATGGAACATGGTCATTTTGTTAGTATTTTGTCTCATAAAAAATATTCTAAGTTCATTTAATTCAAAAAATCTTAAAAAATTCACAAAAACTTAAAAAAATTGTTACCTATGTCTCCCCATGCCGCATTCGGTGGTAACACTAAATCTGGATCTCCTCGGAAATCCATACCGGCATATGGGTAGTCATCGACTGCGGTGATCTGTTGGTCCCACCAGGCAAAAAAATCGTCATCAAAAGTTGTCCTAGGCACGTCCCTGCCTCCAAGGCATATTATCAAGTCTGCCCATCTACCCATACGTGGATCTCTAGGGCTGTTGATGGAAACAGATACTTTGGGACGTAGCCCAAGCACCTTCTCGAAGAAGAATGAGCATAAGATAGTCTCATATCCAAAGTTCTTTGTCTGACCCTTCTGTATAGAGGTCAATTGGCTCTTCATGTTAGTCAAAAGAGGCATGCACCAGTCAAATATCGTGGTAAGACACTCCACTGCCAGCTCTTGGACACTCGTGATGCCTGATGTAGCGAAGCTTATCCATTTACTCGTGCAATGGTAAATATCAGAATCCTTAGAGATAAAATTTCCACGTGTTTGATTGGAATTTGACTTCCAATCTTCTGTGGGTGTCCAAGGCAATATATATGTACATAGTCTTCTATTGAAATACTACTTCTTGTCCTGCCAGTCGAATGCACAACCTCCCCTCTTCGAGAGAGACTTGTAATAAAGTATATGTCTTCAACCTCAATCCATAGAGGCATTTGGTCTATCATGAAGGCATCATCCTCTGCACTCCAGTAGTGGATCAGTAGTTTGAGCAAGCGTGTGTTCGCTTTCATGTTTGGAATTTTGAAGAATTCTAATAAGCCACAGCCTCTCAGAGCATCTAGTGAATTTTGGTCATTCATTACCTCATTATCAATTGTGGTATGCTCTCTTTCCCTCCATGTGATAGTCATCCTGCAAAAAATTAGAGTTTCAACCGTTAGTTTTTATGTTTAAACTTTAACTCACATACACATGGGTTCCCTTTACACACAATCACGTGTAGGGCTGTTGTATACACGGGTTGATCACATCCAATCCGCGTGTACGCAGAGTTGGATTTTGGGCATAATTTCCCATGGTCAGAACTTTAAGAAAACTTCTAAAAACCATCACAAAACATTACATGCATGATTTGAAGATTACCTGATAACTTTGGGGTGAATTGAACGGTCCAATTGTTAAGAGGAAATCTTGCTCCTTTTTGCTCCACAACTCTTTGCTCCAAACATAAATGAAAAAACTATGTGTCCAAAAGTCATTATATAACTTTGAAATTGAAAAATATTTTTTCAGAAATTGATTTTTATCTCATAGATGTTTTGACCTGTGGACTTGGATTGCGAGAGTGGATTGTTTTTTCAGGATATTTTGGAGACTTCTTCAAGATGTTATTTCGGTCCCATGACCGCTGACCTGTCATGGCAGGTATCGTCCACTCACTGGCATATAGGTTAGGGAAAACCATTTTTACGCTGCATCTTGCATACTAGCCTCCATTTAGTGATACATTAACCATAGGGTAACCCCATCATATCTTGGTTAGCAAACCATTTTCACTCACCTATTTTTGAAATCATGATGCGATGGTAGATCCATCCTTTACATGGGCATATTAGTTAGAACCTCGTTGAAATTGGTTTCCCATTTTGCTATACTGAGTAGGCTCGAGAGTCCTCATTAGTCTTGCCATGACTTATGCGTTGAAGACACATTCTCCTTTCTTTTGCGCTGATTTCTGGCCTTATACCCTAGAGGCTCCTTTGTGTTGAGTTGTACTGCTGCATTTTGACTATTTGCACCTTTTGGCCTTGAGTCGGCTTCACTTGGACTCGTGTTTAAGCCACTTATTTGACCATGTCTTCTACAAATTCAACCATGTAATCACTTAGCTTCTGCAATTTGACGCATCCTTTTACCCGTGGAAAGAGCATCCCTTTGAGTGTTTTTGACCAGTTTCACCTCCCTGCATTAAGCATAGGAATGTTCCCCTCCCAGGAACTAGATCATCTATTTCGCTGACACTTGTTCTTTCCATTGTACTATAGCATTCTTTTATTCTTTTCCCAACTTAAAGAAAAAGACAAAAAAATTATATATTCCAAAAAGAGCGGGAATGGGACAACATTTCCATATTTTGTTGGCGGCTAGAGTTAGTCATGTCGCCCTTGAACAAAGCACTCAAAAAAAAGTCTCTCCTCCATTTGGGTGGGATTTAGTTTGACTTAGGTATGCCTTAACCTTGTTATGGAGTCATTACTCCTCTAATCGATTACCTCTTCCAATCACATGGAGAGTTTTCTCATGCCTCTTGCATGACAAACTTATACAAGTTATCATATGCTACCATATAATCATCATTGAATCATGCTTTTGTTCAAGGGAAGTAAGCCTGATTCGGCCTCTCTGCGGTATCTCTTGACCTATTTTTCAATCGGCCATCCCTGGTTGTTAGGGTCATGTTTGTCATCACATCTGTTATATTGGTCCTTTGCTCGTGCTGGTTTGAGAAGGTCTCCATTGACTTATTGTTAGCGGGTCTTGTCCTTATTGATGATGACATATTACTCTGAGGGTAGTCCTAGAGCCACACCCTGGCCCTATTTTCATGATTGATAGGTCACCTTGTGCTCAACATTGATCAGTATCATGTGTCTTTGACTGAGTGGTTTCCTTTGTGTTTGACATCAGCTTTCATTATCACATATTGGGATTCGTGCAATGCCTTGGTTTCCATTTGATCCCATTGGTGGATTCCTTGCCTCTGTGTCCACTTTCCTTATTGGTTGGTTCAGAGAGTTTCTATTGTGCGCTAGCTACATCTTGTGTACGCCGGAAACGTGCTTCGATTGGGTTACTACATCTTTTTCGTCCAATTCCTTCCACATTATTGGCCTATAGGTTACACTCGCACTAGATTGATGAAGGATTCCTTAATGACTTCCTTCTAGCGAATCTTTTCCTATCGACTACAGCTCATTTGCTTTGGGACAAAGATCTAGAGTCCATTTGGCAGTACCTTGGTGTTTGTAGTCATAAATGGCAAATTCCTTCACTATCGACAGTGGGAAACCATCATTGTCCCCTGATTGATAGATTCTTCCAGGTGTTCGACTTCATCTCATTTAATTGCACTTGTTAGATTGTACTGGGTACCTTGACTCTCATTATCATTATTGGTGATTGGTCCCGCGTTTGTTAACAGTATACATCAATGACCAGTAATTAAACGATTTTTCACGTGGTCGACCTCAGATCATTTATTCCCATTGTGTAGAAATGTACCGCGGCGGTCAGTGAAGACCTCGAGTTGCATCAGCATGTTTTGGTTCACTTGTCAGTTGCTCATGTTGTTGCTAGTTGACACCATCCACTTTATATGTTGCAGTTCTTCACAGCGACATCTTATATGTTGGCATCCAAGTTGTGATGTAGTATCATTTTATTCCATCATGTTCATTTGCTACTATTGGGATCAGTTTTTGGCATCAATGACCATCTTCATCCTTTAACATCATTGATTGTCTTTTTATATGGATATTCAGACATGTAGCTTTTTCGATCATGGTCAGATGATCCATCATGTACTTTCAACTCTTTATACTTGTATACATATTGGATCCACTTGTACTTGATATGCGTACATCCTTTACTTTTTCTGAGCATGGGTATGCCCACCTTAGACAACAGTTTCTTTTTTATCTCTTTTGATGGCTTGGCAGGTTTAATTCTGGTGAAATCCTTCTTAGTCTTGACAAGATTCTTTCCATACACTTAATACATTTCGGCCATCATGTACCCCTTCTGACCTCATATGTTAAAGGGCATCTGTTATAGCACCATTTACCACCCTTGGCATTTGTGATTCTTGGTTTATGGCCTAGGGCAACCCCTCCTTCCAGACTTGGTCCAAATATATTAAAAACAATGTTTTATTCCCTATACGCTACTTTTCCCCGAGATAAAAGCATGTACACACAGGTCAATCAATAACCAACCCGTGTATATGTTTTAAAACACTTAAAAAAATTAAATTTCCTTAATTATGGGCAGAGTTCACAGGTTTTACCTGTTGATTACCTCCTATTTCCTGTGGCCCAACTGTTTCCCAGCTAAAAGTATAAATAGAGTTCTATGGGAAGGCCTTAAGGGGGAGAAGAGATAGAGTTATTATACTAAGATTATCCCTAAATGAGTCTGATGAATCCCTATACCTCATGCACTTCCCTAAGCTTTTAGAAGCCTTTGTTTCCTTGATTATAAATATTCTCCCTATTGATTTACATATCATGGTGTTGGTTATGGAAGAAGATTGTTGAAGGCTGGGATAGGACGAATCCGGAGGACAGTTCCGCTTGGAGTCGGAAGAAGAAGACTCAGGTGAATTCTCTCCATGTTATTTATAGCTTACTGCAATAAAATAAATGTTGTCTTGTTTCCGAAATTAACTTTGTTTATGCATCAAATTATGTTATAATTCATATATGAATGTTGTTTTGATGTATGATCAATCATTTGTTTATATGATATAAAGTCAAATTTCATGAATATGCTTTACTTCTATACTGCTATGTATGTTCGAATTGAATGATTTTCAGGTCTGAAGAACATCGAGAGTTGCAGAGGGTCTGAACCCTGCAGGACCTACTCGAATGAAGGAAATCCGGGTAAGGTCGCTCTTACGTAGTTTGATCATATAAGCATTTTGCCTGAGTTGTATGAGTGTTTCTTGTTGTAGTTTGCTTCTGCTCTATTTGGGTTCTAATCCAAATCCCTAGGGTACTTATTCCCGAAACGCACTGGAGAAACAAGAAGAATTTAATGCAATTATCCTTCAGAGCTTTTCAGACTTACAGAGACAAGGACTTCTTAGGATTAGTCAGGGACAGGAGGATAGGACTAATGGAGCATATGATAGCAGCTCACATGGTGGGCATAGGTTAGATAGAGATGATATGGTCATAGATGGAAGATTATTGGATACACCTAATAGGAAAGGCAACAAACATAGGCTTCATTCTAGCTCTGGTTCGGATAGGTATCACAGTCAATATCATTATCATCCTTACAGGAAGAGTGACAGGGGATATTTTCCAGATGAGTTCAAGAAAGAAAAGCCACCTACATTTGATGGAAAAATGAAAAAGTCATGGGATGTTGAAGCTTGGTTACTTGGAATGAATAAGTTCTTCGGATTGCATGATTACTCAGAGAAAATGAAGGCCAAAATACCTATGTTCGATCTTAAAGTTAAACCATACATTTGGTGGGAAGATGTAAATAATTTCATAGGCATTTGGGAAGAGGATTTGACTTGGTGCAAGTTCGAGAGACTTTTCAAGAAGAAGTATCTATCGAAGAGATACTATGATGACAAGGAAAATGCATTATATGAGATGAAGGTGTGATATATGACTGATGAGGATTACACTAGAATATTCTTGGATTTATTGACGTATGAGCATTATCTGAAGCAGGAGAAAGTGAAGATTCATAGATTCATCAGTTGGTTGTTGGTAGCCTTCAAGGAAAAGATTGAGTTTGATGAGACTATATCATTGGAGGAAGCCATTGGGCAGCTAAAGCATTATTATGAGCAATCAAAGTGCATATCTGAGACTAAAAAGGATTGGAAACATAATGAGAAGAAGAAAATAAAATGGGATAAGAAGGGAACAAGACCTCAAGGCACAGGTAACAAAGAGAATGCGACACTTCCTAAGAAGTTCAATGCATCTGATAGAGGGCATGGATTTTAGTCTAAAGAGAAATGTAAGGGTGATGGTAGGAAACCTTTACAGTGTTGGAAATGTGGTGGAGAGAATCATAGGAGAGATTTTCCATAGCATCACGGTGGTAGACCTTAGATCTACATTTCACAAGAGGCACATACAGTGGGGGATGTTGGACAAAGTATTCCTTGGATTTATGCAGCGTTGGGAAATCGACAGGCATATCACTGAGAATATATTATCAAGATGGATGGTAATATTTACGATCAAGTTGTTTCTATTTTGAATGACCCTAGATCTAGTTATAGTTATGTTAATCTTGACCTAGTGGATAAGTGTGGTTTGAATAAAGAAGTGCATGAAGATTCTTGGTTAGTACATGTTATCACTCAGGTTGTCCTTAAAGCTCCTTAAAGGATACGGCCGAGGTAACCACAAACCAATCTTTGGACTGCAGGTCCTATCCTACCTGCAATCAGAGAGGGCTCTCTCTTTATAATTTAGCTTTGTTTTGGGTTTATTTTAGGCTAGTTATGATTTTCTTGGGTTTTGTTTTGATTTTGGTGGGATGGAGGATTCTTTCAAACAGAGTTGGGATGCATAGTGTGAGAATTTCAAACCATTGCGCATGGAGTCGTGGATTAGGCTTGCTGTTGCGTTTTCTTGGTCACAAGAGGAATACAGAGCAGGATAGCTACACATAAAACAATATCTAGCTAGAATAAAGATGGAACGAAGGTCAGTGAATGAAAGGCAACTAAGTAGCTCTCATTATGCTAACAGAGGGAAGGTGAATGGACATTTATATAGGAGCAATCAAGGATTCCTAAACAACATTCATATATGAAGGAACTAGTGTAAATATGAGCAAATCAGTATTCATATTCAGGACTAATTCAGAGGAAAACATAGATAAATCACAGAAATTGAGAACAGAATACAACTAAGTGAGCTCTGAACTATTATTTCTTTCTGCTATTTAGATAGTGAAACAATGATGGCATAAAACATATAAACTGTAAACAGAGATAAGAAACACTTATTGGGCTATGCAGAAGCATTAGGATTCCATAGTCACTCTTCAGACATTAAAACACAACAGTCAGTTCATCTCCCAAACATTCCAGCGATCTTTGATTATAGAGACTCTCAGAAAATACAATGCAAGTCTAGAGGAAGTCATCGACCAATCAACCCTTTTTTCATAATAGAGGGTGGTTTAAATAGAAAAAAAATATCTACAAACAACAAATCTGAGACAGATCTCATCAAATAAATGCCTTTAACCTAATTTGTACAGAAGTAAATGGCAGAAATATCTATCTAACAGTTGCGCTGGGGCAACAGGCATCTCAAAATATCTATTACAGCAGATCTGAGGAAAATGAGTGCTTTAATCTATTTTATCTTGAAGTAAATGCTTAAAACATTTATCTAAGTGCTGCGCTGGGGTAGCTGTCTCAAAAATGGATCAAAATCTGTCCTTATGGCTCTGTGCTGGCTCTTTTAGCCATAAGTGTGCTTTAAATTCATTCATCTGCGCTTGCAAGTGGTTCTGCTACCTTAAGTGGCCAAAATTGTGAGTTGGTGAGCCTTTATGGCTCAGAGCTGCTTTATTGACTTTGTTGGGAGGCTCTTTAATGATTTCCTGTTTCAGGCTCAAAGTTTTCCATTGAAAACCTTGACTGATACACTTTGCCGCATCCTGATACACTTTGGCACTAAATCTGGGCCTTTTCTCACCGCTGATACTCTTTAAATTGTCTGTTAACGGGAAAAGTGTCTATTCAGAACGACCCTATCCCACTAAGGTGTGACAGTGACCTTAGAAACAAACAGAGAAAACTACTTTCGTATTCTTCTTTATGAACTATAAACAAAGAGGAATAGGATGAACCAACCTGTGTCTTGCGCTAGTCCTTTGATCCAATCTCTCTCCTCTTTGACAGCTTCCAGTTACCTGCTCCCTTACTTGCCCAGCTTCACCAAGTTCCTGTAAGATCACAGAAGAAGAAAACTACACAAAGACATGGATTTATATTCATAAATAGCTTAGGATCAGATTTAAGCTAAACATACAAATGTAACAAACATCAATGATACACAAGCATGTAGGAGAAACTCAAATAGTTTTATTGATATAACAAGAAGATCCAGGAGGAGTTACAACCGATGATTCTCGATCCAGCATCAAACTCCCAGCAAAGAAGCCCCTCTTCACCTCCAACAAAGCATAAATCACCCAATACTCTGATATCTATCTCAAAACCAACAGCAATTCTCTGCAATGTACAAAATTCTAGCCTCTGGATCTCTTTGATGAGGGATCCATATATAGATGTATGCAAGGAGGATGAGTCAGCTTATGATTTGACTAGTGGCTTCTCTCTGTTAGTTCTTGCTTCCACTTGGAGACTGAGGGCCTCTTACTCATCCTTGGTCGAACTCAGTGAGGCAAGTGTCATTGGAGAAGATTCTGGAAGCTTCCATTGTCTTTCCACCTCGCGGAATGGCACTGCCATTTGTCATTTCCCGCTCAACGCACCCTGGTAGTGCATTTAGGTGCGTTGCAACGCACCTAGCTAGTGTATTTGGGTGCTATGCAACGCAGCTAGCCAGTGGAGCAGCTGAAATGATCCTGATTTGACTGATTCTGAGCAGTTTCTGGTGGAGAACTTCTGGGAGAAGCTGTAATTTGTTGACCTTGTTCCTTTAGGGGTCGGAACAACACTTTCAGGGACTTAGGATCCCTTGGTTTATGGACATTTCATACTTAGAGCTGTAAGGCACAAAAATGTCTATAACAGTTGCCCCCTAAAGTATGAGGCCATTTATCGGGTGAAATGCTTTATTAGGAGGATCCGAAGTTCTTTCAATGCTAGGAGGAGACCTGTAATAAGATACAATACAATACATTATCTTCATACTGTTTTCATGATCTAGCTGAGGCGGGCATTCCCATGCTCAGCTTTATAAATTCATTTTCATGTACATAGGACAGACAATCGTCTGATGGTAGACTGATGATTCTGATAGAGCCATCATCCTTTTGGTAGGATGATTATCTGTGCTGCAATGTTGTACATTTCAATGTCTTTATTTTCCTGAATATATATCGCAGCTCGGATGGATGAAACTAGATCCGGGGTCTTCAATCTCGTTCGATCTTCACTCGAAGTACAAGTCGATCCATGTGAGAAATGTTTTGAAGTCGAACATGGAAAGACATTGCTTGATTACCAGTCAATGATGTAAACTATTAACAAGCACGAGAGGAATCACCAATAATGATGATGACCCTCAAGGTACTACAGTACAATTCACGTGGTGTGAATAAAGGATTTGGTGTCGAACACCACGCAAAATCTTTCGGTCGAAGGTCATTGATGTATACCTATCGCCGGAAGTGAGAAACTTGCCATTGAGGCATGCAAGCTTCAAAGTACTGAATGGGGTGTTCCTAGATCAACTTCTTGGATAATGGGCTGATGTCGAAAAGAAGCGATCCGTCAAAGGAGGGCCTTAATGAATCCCACATCAATGA
The DNA here is from genome assembly GCA_031772625.1 of Pinus tabuliformis. NCBI lineage: Eukaryota > Viridiplantae > Streptophyta > Pinopsida > Pinales > Pinaceae > Pinus > Pinus tabuliformis. Next base: position 395,060,624 of record CM062814.1, on the reverse strand, counting down.
CACGGAACAGAGCAAATGATTTTGATGGAGGTGAAAACAATCTGATGATATATGGTTCAGGAGGGCGGTCATGAAAGAATGAAGTATAATGTATGGTAGTGGATGGGACACAGGTGACTTCTCTGGATGACTTCTCTTGAACATGTCGGCAACACTTATGTGATGGATTGGTAGCATTTACCCCAAATGTGGATGGTATGGCGTGACCATGGTGATGTGACCGGTGAATGAAACAACCCAACCCGACTCGGACACGGAGTGGAAGTGTCATGTTCAAGAGCGACTTGCTACCAATAAAGATTCTTTGAGTTTTCTTCCCAATTTTTCCCCAGTCATTGCTGACCAGTACCTCTTTATTTTTGTCAAGCTTGAGGAGGATAACATATGCTTGTTCTATAATTTTCCCTTCGGGCAAACCCATCGCTATGTTTTAACGAGCCTAGCGATAGTGAAACTCGTTCTCGTCTAAAGACAAGTTTGTCGCGATTAATCTTTTTAACGAGTTTAACGACAAAGATAACTCGGTCCTTTTCATTTTTAGAGAGTCTTAAAAGGTACGTAAAGGTAACTCCAAAATTCCTTTTTCATCATCTAATCCCTTAAGTCCGAAAAAGTATAAAACAATACAGAAGGGATGAATTTTCGATAGTTTTAACGAGCCGAACAAAACAAGAGCTCGATCTTTTTGTGCAATAATCCCTCAGGTCCAAAAAGATTAAAATCTAGAGGAGGGATAGCACTTCCCGTCGCTTTAACGAGCTGGAAGGCCAAAACTCAGCAATCTTTTCATATTTTACGAGTCAGTTGAAAAGAGCTCAAAGAAGACTCGTCTCTTGAGGAACGAGTGATAAAATGGGTAGCAGCTGATTCCAGGTAAGGTTTGGAATTTTCCAATCACAGCAGTGTCACAAGGATGGCTAATGAAATCACTCTTCGCAGCTGTTCCTCAAAATGGGTAAACAATCAAATGGAGGTGAATGATCGGCCAATGAAAAAGTGGAGGTGACGGTGCAACACGACCAAGGCTTTAATGGCTGAAATGTTACATTCACGGTGGTTATTTACCAGGGAATAGTTCATTTTTTAACAAGCTTAAACGCGGGTGGAAACATTTGCTCATGTCTTATGTTTATTTTTTAACGAGCTTGAACTATGTGCTAAAACTGCTCAATTAATCCAGTCATATGATAGGAATGTCTCATATAAAATGGAAACTTTTAGATTTTTGCCCCACATCCTTTCTTTATGCAAGTTAAGTGACGACTAATCCTACGAGTTTAAAGGGTTAGAGGTTCTAAAAATTTTAAAAATAAATAGTCGCCCCTTGCTTGCACTCCAAAAGGTTTGCATGCCCCAGGTATAAAACAGAGTTTCGAGGTCTCCCTCTATTCGAGCTGACAAAACATTCGTTTAATCAAGAAGGGTCACCCTTTATTCGAGCTGACAAAACATTCGTTTTATCAGGAAGGGTACTACCTCTTACAGGTTACCCAAAGATTGTCTTATTTACGGCGTAAACAAAACACTTCTTCGGCGATGTCTACCGAGATAAACAAAGGTGAACGGATGATATAGTGAGACCATTCCTGACATAACTTTGACAAGAGAATCCTATATTAGAATAACCCCCTCTTCCACTCACGGACGGGGGTACAAACTAGGCATATTCTCCCGCGGAAACCTACTCTATACCCGAAGTTTTCCTGCCGAAGCAGACCAGGATGCATGCCCCCTGGGTTTCAGTCATATCCCTCCAAATTACTCGCGCTCATCGGGAGGACGGACTGGAGATTGAGACATTTCTTGCGTGAAAAGACCACTTAGGGATGGTATATGACTATTTGCTATGCGTGATCCGGGAAATGAAAGCTGGTCCACGAGCTTGACCACTCTTCCTTCGTGCGGAAAACACATTACTCTAAAGAGTGAGGAGACGATGGCTCCCATGCAATAAATATAGTCTCGTCCAAGGAGTAGGTTATAATCCAAGGGTCCTTGAACTACCATTACGTTCATGTGAACCGTCTTCCTTCTCAATGTTATGGGCACATCGGGAAGGATCCCTAAAGGTCGACTGGTTCCTTTATCAAAGCCTGTCAGATTTCTCATTTCAGGCAAAAGCGATGGCGAACCAAGCACTTTCCAAGTAGTAGAGGAAAGGATACTCACAGAAGCCCCTTCATCTATGATGGTACCAGCCATGACCATTCTATATATTTGAACGATAATTCGGAATGGTATGCTTGCTGGTAAACGGGGTCTGCCTAGTTGGTTCTAGTCGAAGGAGACAACTAGGTTGCTTGGAGGTGGGACCGAGTAGACGGCCGGGTATGGCTCTGACGAACTTCCTTCCTGCAGTAAAGGAATGGGTAGATTGCCCCCATGTTCATCGGAGTCTGTGTTGATGAAGAGAATTTGGACGGTGTCATCCTTGTTCTCTTTAGTGATTGTATCATCCGAAGATAAAACCTCTGAAGGCAAGACCGGGTCAACTGCCGCCTCGACCTTTTGACTTTCGTCTGGTATGGATTCAAATGGTTTATCTTCAATGATAGGCATTTCAGCCGACCACTTGAGCGGGCTAGCTGAATTCTCAACTAGCGACGGACTCGGCAAGAGTTTTTTATATCCAGGAGGAAGTCGTAACGGTGAAACCGGACAATCATCCAAAACTCTTTTAGCTTCGTCTAAGAAGGGACAACGGTGGACGGCATGATTTCCTTCGCACAGTTTACAAGGAAATCTAGCTTTCCCTTTTTGTCCTGGGGTTTCACTTTCGCTAGTTGACGGTGTGCTTTCAACATGATCATCAAAGGTTGATGACACCGGATTGTGCAAACGAGGAGACCAGTCCCTTAGTATCTGAGGGATGCAAGGACAATCTCTGTGAAAGTGGTCTCCTTTGCAAATGACACATGGCGATTTAGGCCTGGTCGGTGCAGTGTGTGGATTTTCGTTAGACAACACTCGTTTTCCCCCATTCGCCTTTGGCTCCTTCTTCTTCTTCTCTTTCTTCTTCTTTTCCTTCTTCTCCTTAGGAACTTGATTTTGGCTTTGCCAGCCCCATCAAGCGAAGAGGAAGGAGGAGAGGAAGAATTAGAGGAAGTAGAAGGTTGGTGGGAAACTCTGGACTCGTCTAATTACTGATTCGATTGTTCAGGAATAGTGGTGTTCTGAACGACATTGGTTGAGAAGAGCCATACCGGCAAGCCAATTGTCAGTCCTGGAAGTGACAATGTGGCCATATGGGGTGCACCAACATCTCCCCAAGAGGAGAAGGGACTAGGATTTCCACCAAGGGGAATTCCTTGGTTGGTAGACTCCATTTTCTCAACCTAAGATCAACGTAGGAAAGGGGTAATGAATATTCCGTTTAAAATAAATTTTTAAACGCTTTGACACAACTTGTTTTTTCAGTTTTTAAGAGTCGAGAAAAAACAAAAGATGACTCTAGTCTCCTTCGATTTTTAATAAGCCTGAAGTGACAAGTGCTCAGATGGACCTTTTCCATTAAGGAGTCTGAAAAGGAATGAAAGGGACTGCTCTGGAGGTCTAGGTAGAGGGAGTACCAAACCAATCGCAAAACTGCAGAATACTTTTTACGGTATGGCAGTCAATCTTCTCGAATGCTGTGTTCGGTGCATTGCGATCAGTAGGGCGGCCGACACGGCTTCCTATGGATAAAAGGTTTTAAGCCTATAGGGGTCTCCCAATATATACTCGACGGTACGTGGGAGCACAAGTCCGTACTGGCACTTATCGTCTCAAAGTGGAGGAATCACCCAACCATCAGTGAGGACAACAGTTACCAGGCTTTACGACGCCGGAATACGTCTCTAGCCTAGACCTCTAAATGTTGTGCGTTAAGTTCCAAAGCGTTGTTAGGTTCATTGAATTTATTTTAAGTTGATCTTTCTTATGAAGTTTGCCTTTTGGGTTCACCATGAGATGTAGATGTAATTCCTAAAATGAAATCTAAAGATGATAAGCAAACTTTTATCTCTTTTCAGCAATGAAAATCCTAGCTACAAGGGGAAAAGAAAGACACAATATTTTCACAAAGAGCAAAGAGCACACTGTAAATGCACTTTCCTAAATCAAGCCAAACAGACTGCCAATATGAAAATGCACATGTGCATGTATTTGTTTTTCACTTTCTTAATATTAATGCCTAAAAAGAAAGTTGATGTACAAATCTGAATTTGCTTTCAAGTGACCAACACAAACAAGCTTCTTTTCGAAATCAAAAGGTAGAGATGATTAGGACACTTTATGATTTTGAAATAAATACTCGTTTCGACACTAGAAAGTCACAAATTCAAACCAAAGGCAAAAGTAAAAGCATAATCGACTGTCAACAGCAAATAAACTTTCTCCTAAGATCAAAATCGACAGTTGTGACAGATCTAAATCAAAGGACGACAGTATGACTATTCTACTTTTGCAATGTAAAACTGTAAATGACGTAACACACAAAAACATCTACAGTATTTTTGTACAAAGGAGGCGGAATTACGGCAAAGAAAAGGGGGTTTTAAACAGACACATACACTGATCACAGGCTACAAAAATCAGAGATAAAACTAAAAAAATGAAGCAAAGAACCTCACCTGCACAGGGCTAGGCTGATCAGCGCACCTATTACACAGAGAAACTGGATTGCAACGCAGGTAGCCCTCTCGGGAACTGCGTTGAAATGCAGAACCTCTTCACAGAGCCTGCGCTGGGGCAGAAACGAGAATTCTATCTGGGTTCTGGGTCACGGTTTGCAGTTTAATCTATGGTTTTTGGCCGAGTAAAAGCAATCAGTAATGCACAATCAGAGGGTAGATTTAAAGGAGGTCTAAGAGCTATCCCAAAGGGAAATCAGATCATTTGTGAATCAGCTGTTCAAATCATAAACAGATCCATTGAATGGATTGAAGTAGCAGATGTCTACTTTGCATTTGTTAATGGCAAATGCAGTTCGATTGCTACTTCTAAGTTTATGAAACAAACAACAAGAGAAACACAAACAAACTAATTAGACACGATCCCCAGCGGAGTTGCCATTTTGTTAACGAGAAAAGTGTTTATTCAGAACGACCCTATCCCACTAAGGTGTGACAGTGACCTTAGAAACAAACAGAGAAAACTACTTTCGTATTCTTCTTTATGAACTATAAACGAAGAGGAATAGGATGAACCAACCTGTGTCTTGCACTAGTCCTTTGATCCAATCTCTCTCCTCTTTGACAGCTTCCAGCTACCTGCTCCCTTACTTTCCCAGCTTCACCAAGTTCCTGTAAGATCACAGAAGAAGAAAACTACACAAAGACATGGATTTATATTCATAAATAGCTTAGGATCAGATTTAAGCTAAACATACAAATGTAACGAACATCAATGATACACAAGCATGTAGGAGAAACTCAAATAGTTTTATTGATATAACAAGAAGATCCAAGAGGAGTTACAACCGATGATTCCTGATCCAGCATCAACCTCCCAGCAAAGAAGCCCCTCTTCACCTCCAACAAAGCATAAATCACCCAATACTCTGATATCTATCTCAAAACCAACAGCAATTCTCTGTAATGTACAAAATTCCAGCCTCTCGATCTCTGGGATGAGGGATCCATATATAGATGTATGCAAGGAGGATGAGTCAGCTTATGATTTGACTAGTGGCTTCTCTCTGTCAGTTCTTGCTTCCACTTGGAGACTGAGAGCCTCTTACTCATCCTTGGTCGAACTCAGTGAGGCAAGTGTCATTGGAGAAGATTCTGGAAGCTTCCATTGTCTTTCCACCTCGTGGAATGGCACTGCCATTTGTCATTTCCCACTCAACGCACCCTGGTAGTGCATTTAGGTGCGTTGCAATGCACCTAGCTAGTGTATTTGGGTGCTATGCAATGCAGCTAGCTAGTGGAGCAGCTGAAATGATCCTGATTTGACTGATTATGAGCAGTTTCTGGTGGAGAACTTCTGGGAGAAGCTGTAATTTGTTGACCTTGTTCCTTTAGGGGTTGGAACAACACTTTCAGGGACTTAGGATCCCTTGGTTTATGGACATTTCATGCTTAGAGCTGTAAGGCACAAAAATGTCTATAACATTGTCCCATTGCCCCCTTCTGCCTTTCAATGCACAATAACTGCTGCAAATGCTTCCGTGGCCATTGGAATGCTATCGGTGCTCTGGCCGATCAAAACTAGCTTTAAACTTTGAAAAATGGTGCAAACAGCAGGAAAAAGTGTTGCCGACTGTGTCGAGGCCGATACTAGCTATCTGAAGCAAAACTGGGCCTTGGAGCGATCTCAGAAAGCTTAGGGATGCATGAATTCCCTTATCGGGAGCCGGGCGCGGGCATATATGTGAAAATATGAACAAATGCCGCCTTTTCTTTTACACAGAAAAAGACCAATTTCTATGTAAAAATCGTGAAAAACATAGGCGGGAGCGGCACTGTAGCGGAGATTAAACCCTGGCCGTTGGATCGCGCGAAGGCAGATCCAACGGCTGGTGCTAAATCGGCGATCGGCGGATCAGCGGATCCCAAAACATAAAACCTCCGAATAGCGATGAACCTGGCGGACCCGAAATGCTTATAGGCTCCTTCTTTATGGAGATCGAGTCCGGCCCATCAGAGCTTTCATACTGGCGGATTTGGTAAAAATGGGTAAGCGGACCTAATATACTATATGCTGCACTTCATAGCCTTTCGGCTCCGAGATATAGGAGCACATAGTGCGGACCCTTTCGGACCCGATATGCCTTTATGCCGCGCTTTATTACTTTTTGGCTCCGCTGGTCGGAGCCATATAGGAGTGATGCGATTAAATATGGGCCGTTGATCTCTGGGCCTAAATGGGCGGCTGAGATTAACTCGGCAATTCACAATCGGCGAAGTCATGGGGTTGCCACATAGAAACGCTGAAACCCATCAGACCCGATAAGTTATATAGGCCCTCTTTATTTTATTTCGAGTCCGACCCATCGGCGGAACCCAAATCGGCAGTTTTAACAGTGGAATGGGTCCGCGAACCTGAAAACCCTTAACACTGCATTTGATAACTCATCGGCTCCGCCAAATCGGAGCAGTATATGGGGTGATGCGAAGTGGGGGGCCGCGCGACAAGATCTGGGCCGTTAGATCTGGGGCCCGATCCAATGGTCCTGGATCCGTCGGTGGATCAGCGGTCGGAGGGACCGGGGGGCGGCACACATAGAATCCCCAAAATATGGCGGACCCGAAATCCTTTGCAAGCCCTTTATTATTTTTGAAATCGGGTCCGGCCCGGGCTTTCGGCAATGCAACATAGAGTTAAGACATTATATCGCCCGACCTCCGACAGCGATATCGCGTCGGAGGGAGGGCACATGTCTTCGGAGGGTTTCCAAATATGCTTGTTATATGCCACTTCCCCCTCCCGATAGCGATATCGCATCGGAGGGGGACCAAATAGATCCTTTTCTCATCGGAGCATGCATTTTATTAAAATGCAAAGGAAAAATGAATTTGGAGGGGTAGCCTTTGGTGTTTCGGATGGATTCTAAGGCATCGGAAGGGGTCCGATAGCCAAAAAGGGAGAATTTTATCATTTTGTGAAGGTTTTTCATGGTTTTTGTATTCTTATGCCTTGGAAGGAGTCCAAAGGCACTTAGGAGGAAAGTGATGTGGTTTTGAGAGGGGTTTAGTGACCAAAGAGGGTTTCATGCCTTATAAAGGCAAACCAAGGCCAAAGAGATGATTTTTATACATGTGAAGGGAAACTATGCAAAGGAATGAGTCCTTATGCATTTGGAAGATGGTTAGAGGGGTCAATGAGGGTTCTTGCTGAGTTTCAGATAAACTTAGCAATTCCCGAGGATATATATGGTTATTTTTCAACTAGGAGGAAGGGGTAAGTATATAGGGGAGTTATATAGATAGTTTTAGTAGGGGAAGGGGAAATAGATAGGGAGCTACGTAGTAAAGTTAATAGTTAATATGATAATGATGAGAAAAAGCGCTAAGAATGATGTCTTAGGCTATCAATGGGGGAAAATGACTGATAGAAGAAGTGTGAACATTCCTTGAGTGAAGCAGATCTCCACCAAGGCAAATGATATGGAGAATGATGAAATTAAGAGGTATCAAGCAGATCTTGACCTCTTTAGGGGAAGTTAGTGAGTGATTTGGGGAAAGAGGAAGAAGGGGAAGTTAGTCATGCATTTCTTGAAGTCCTTCAAATGGAAAACTGCCTCAAACTTGTGATATGAATAGATATGACACTTGAAAATATGAAATGGATCACAAGTCATGATTCTGCAACCACAAAGCTACCTACCCGGCCTATTCACCTAGCATTTTCTCTTCTTTTTTGGTTTGGGTGCACTTGAACTAGCATACCCAGCTTTTCACTCTTTCTTCTTGCTATCCTCCTATCTACTTCTACACTTATTTCAGCCAGGGGCTCAGATTAAACTGTTGAGCACCCTTGTTTCTCTACCTATCTACAAATCTGCCAAGATTAAGCTGTTTGGACAGATATTTATTCTCTATATTCTACAACAAGAAAATGAAACCTAGGGAGGCCAATATTAAGCTGTTTGGCCTACCCTTAACTGAAAACTGATCAAAATGGATTACTTATCAAAACTGGAACAAAGCAGTAGTATTAAAACTGGCACACCTTCATGGATACTTCTCTGGTTATCTGTAGCAAATATGGAGCATTGCAGCATGCATAGTACGACATATTTGGCATGTAAAAATGTCGATCATGAAAGATGATTAACCTGCTACAGCAGGAGGCTAATAGTGGCTCCACTTGGGGATGTATTTTCCTTGTGACAAGCCAAGAACTGCAGGTCAGAATGCCTTGATCCTCTGTAGTTGCTGTTAATTGAAAACCTCTTCCGTGCTATCTGCTGAATGACTAGAACTTTAACTTCTGAATGTAGCACTCCTTCTTAACTGAAACACTATGAAAAATAAAGCATCGCCTGCTTTCTTCTGCGTGCTTGATATTGCATACACTTTTGCTTGAGCGCTGCCTTGTGAAATAAACACAAAAAGGGAATAAAACTGGAGCTCTTCTTTTCTTGTCTTTGAAAGGGTGCTGAAGTAAACTGAAAATCCTCCTTTCTTTTTTGATACTGTTGACTTAAAGACTACAAGCTGCAAACAGCTTCTCTTTAACATAAATCACTGTGATATGACAGCGCTGCTCTTGCTGTTTTGCTGAGATTACTGCAAAGACATAGTTTAAAAATAGAGGACTTGCATTGGCTGTGTCTTCACAAACTTTGTTGCTGCTCCTCTAACAATCGGACTGTTTATACAAAATAAAAACAAAAGTGCTGATATATACAAATATCAATGTACAAAGAGATATTTACAAAGCTGCGTTATGTTCAACAAAAGGGATCATGATAATGCTTCAGCATACGGCCATTTACAGGGCCTTCTTCAGCAGTGCTGCCCTCTACAGATTTGAGGAAATATGTGTTATTTCCCTGAACAGCAGAAATAACAAATGGCCCTCTCCAAAGGAAATCGAATTTTGCGTGTTTTCCCTTGTCTTCTCTTCGTGAGTCCCACCTTAGAACTTTGTTGCCAACACAGAAATTCTCAGCCTTAGTCCTCTTATCAAACATCCTTTTGAGCTTCTCTTGCATACTTTGAGCTCTGTCATAGACTTGCTCTCTTGTTTGCTGCAAATGAATTGTCTGGTTTATCCTCCTTTGTATATCATTTGGCTCAGCTTGAATCTCTTGCAGCAGCTTGATAATAGGAATGCCCAGTGATGAAGGAAATCTGGCCTCCATGCCATATACTAGCTCATAAGGGCTCATCCCAATGGAATTCTTGGTTGATAATCTATCTGCCCATAGGGCATTCGTGAGCTTTCTATGCCAGTTCTTCTTGTTTTCTTCTAAGATCTTCTTGATAATATTGATCAGGCTCTTGTTGGATGATTCGGCCAAGCCATTACCTTGAGGGTAATAGGCTGTAGAGTGGCCTAAGGTAATGTGAAATTTATAGCAAAAATTGATCATCTTTTTGGATTTGAAAGCAGCGGCATTGTCAGTGATGATCTTTTCAGGGCAGCCAAATCTAGAAAGGATATTGCACTCGAGGAATTGGATAATGGTGGTTTCATTGGCCTGCCTGCATGGAATGGCTTCAATCCACTTGGTGAAATAGTAGGTGGCAGTTAAGATCCACTTATGCTGGCCTGAGGAAGAGGGATGGATTTCTCCAATGAAGTCAAGACCCCATTGTTGAAAAGGCTTTTTGGTTGAGATGGATTTCAGAGGCAAGGGGAGCAACTTTCTTTTGCCCTCAAAGGTTTGGCATTTGTGGCATGAGGTAGCAAACTTCTTTACATCTGCAAACAAAGAGGGCCAATAGAAACCAACCCTTAAAATTTTATCAGCAGTGAACTTCCAATATAGATGTCCTCCACAGTCCCCTGCATGGAATTCTTTCATGACATTGTTAGTTTCATTCTTGGTCAAGCAATTGAGCAATATGCCTTCATGATTCTTCCAAAATAAAGCACCATCTAAGACACAAAATTTCAAAGCCTTCATTCTTAAAAATATCTTCTTGGTCCTGGACAATCGTGGGGGAGCATACAGGTTTAACAATATAAATCAAATATCAGCATACCATGGGGATTGCAAAAAGGTGTCACTGATCTGTGGAGTCACCAGCTCTTGTTCATTGTCCAGTTGGTTGATGTCTAAGGCTTGAAAGTTTGTTTTGGACATCAGTTTGGCTAAACCTTGTCCCTTTATTAGCTTGGTTGGTTTTATTTCTATGTCATACTCAAGGATGTTTGCAATCCACTTGCCTCTTTTGCCCTCTAATCCTTCTTGAGTTAATATGTCTTTTACAATAGCATTTGGCACATAAGCAATCACATGTGAATATAAAATGTAAATTCTGAAGTCTTTGATTACTTTAACAAGGGCATAGGCCTGCTTCTCCATGATTTGGTACTTCAAAGGGGCATCTCTTAAGGCTCGGCTGAAAAAAGCAATTGGCTTTTCATTTCCTTGGTCATCCTTTTGCAATAGGACAACAGCTATGGTATTATCAGATGCAAATTAAAATATGATAAAGTCCCTATCAAATTGAGGACTTGTGAGGACTGGGGCTTGAGTTAAGGCAACTTTGATACTCTCAAATGCTTGCTTGGTTTCAAGAGACCATTTTACCTTGGCATCCTTCTTTAACATGTTGCTCAACAGTCTTATCAGCTCGGCTAGATTTGGGACAAATCTCCTTAGGAAATTGATCTTTCCTAGGAATGCTTGCAGCTCTTTTATGTTTCTTGGATATGGGATTTGGAGAATGGCTTGGATCCTTTTTGGATCAATTCTAATCTCGTCTTTTGAAATGATATGTCCAAGTAATTGGCCTTCTTCAAGGCCAAATAAAGACTTCTTGGGGTTCAAGGAAATGCCATATTTCCTACATGTTAGGAACACTTGTCTCAAATGTCTTAGGTGCTCTTGATTAGATTTGGAGAAAGGGTAAGATCATCAAGATATACAACCAAGAAATCATGGATTTCCTTGGCAAATGCAATGTCCATGGCCCTTTGAAAGGTGGCACCTGCGTTCTTTAGGCCGAAAGGAATTTTCACATATTTAAATGTTCCCCACGGTGTTGTAAAGGCTGCCTTGTCTTGATCATCTGGGTGAACCAGTATTTGATTAAAACCTGAAAAGCCATCTAGCAAAGAGTCTCTAGATGACCCCACTACTCTTTGTAGGATGTGGTCCATTTTGGGCAATGGGTAGTGGTCTTTAAGGGAGACTTGGTTTAAGTTTCTCAAATCTACACAAAGCCTAATCTCACCTGTTTTCTTTCTTGTGGGAACAAGATTGGATACCCATTCAGAAAATCTAATGGGTGCTATGATACCTGCTTCAAACATTCTTTGCACTTCTGTCTCAATCAAAGGGAGAAGCACGGGATTGATTCTCCTCAGTTTCTATTTGAAGGGCTTTTGATTTGGCTTTAAGGGAATGGTATGTTGAATAATTAAGGTGTCATAGGACTTCAAGTCCTCATAACTCCAAGCAAATACATCTTGGAATTATTTAAACAAATCAACATATTTGGGCTTTTGATCGGGCGGCAAAGATTGAGATAGTTTGATCATTTTGGGCTTCTCTATTGTCCCAATGTTGTATTCTTCTATGGCAGTGTTTATAGGCTGCATTTTTGGCTTTTTGGGCACATCATTTGCATCAAACATGTCTTCTAGTGGAGTGAGGCCAACCGGGAGAAAATTGTCCTTTAGATCAATGATTTCGGCCTCTGTTTTGGCTATTTCCTCCAAATGCATCTGTTTCAGCTCTTCTATGTTTTCTTCATCAAAGATGGTTGGTTGTAGCAATTTTCTAGCTGTTTCAGCTGTTACAGTTTGTTGGATTTGGTTTATTGCTTGCAGTGGATCATCCATAGCATCCATATCAATGTTTAGGCCTGAAAACTCATGCTGTAAGGTAAGAAAATTGTTGATTTGAGCATCATCCTCAAGCACTTGCCAATCTTTAACATTTTTAGGGACAGCAGGCCTGTGCTTTATCTCAGTAGTAAAATGGTGATTGGGCTGAAAAGGAAGCTTGCAAGTGCTAGCAAAAGTAGCTAGGCTGTGAGCATGCATGTTATTGCTTCTAGGAATCTTAGCAAGTTTGGATTCAATAAAGGTATCAAGTATTGCAGTGGCAGCAGTCCTATAAGCTCTTAGCCTTTTATCATTGGTAACAAAGTTGCCTTTCATTTGTTGGATTACTAGGTCTGAGTCACCTAGAATGGAAACTTTGGCAGCTCCTAAAGCTTTGAGCAGCTTAAGGCCTAAGAGGAGTGCCTCATACTCAGCCATGTTGTTGGTACATCTGAAGTTAAGTCTGTAAGCATGACCCTCTGCATGACTATTATGTGTATTGTGAATCCATATTCCTGCCCCTGCTCCTAGCTTATTAACATAACCATCAAACTCTAAATACCATGTGATTTCTTGCTTGTGGTTAATATTAAGAGTTTCAGTCATTTTAGGATTGGGCAGACCTAGGTTTTGTGCTTCATGTGGTTCTTCTTGTATGCTGGTTGCACTGACTGTTTTGACAGTTTCCTGGGTATGGGCAGCCGATTCTTGGTTGATACATGTTTCTTGTTCTAAAGGCAAAGGCCTCTCATTAGTTGGAGGACTTTTTTCATCATTAAACAGAATAAAAGAATCCATATCAGAATGGATTGAATAGATAGGGAAATTCTGGGGCTTTTCCTCACTACTTACCACATACTTCATCAGTGTTTCTCTATACAGTCTCTTTGGTTGCCCAAAGACTGAAATAGTGGCATAGGAGAGGTATAATTGGAGAGATCCTTGGAGTTTTTCCCCCCAAGATCTTGACAACAGCATGCCATACTTTGGTGGGATGTCAGCAACCACCACGTCCATTAGGATTGTCTTGTTGGGAAATTGGACTAAGGAGACACACAAGTCTTTGATGAGGGCTAAACATTTGACCTGACTTGAGTCAAAGGAGAATAGATCTTTGTAGGGTCTTGTTACATCAAGGTTTCCATTACAGATTTGGGCATAAGGTTGTGTGAGGCACCTGAGTCAAACATTGCATTATGTAAAACTTTATCATGTATGTGCAGACTGACATAAAAGGGTAGAACAGCTCCATGTGCTGATTTGCCATCAACTTCTGGACCAAAAAGCAACTCAGGTGTATCATATAAAACATTCACATCATCCCTATTCTCTGGCATTTGCAGTGATCTTTGGATTTGTTGCCTATACACATCATGCTTTGCAAGTTCAGATAAGGGGATGGAAATCTTAAGTTTGCTTATTTCTGCTTCTAAGTTGAATGGTTTCTCCAATGGAGTCTTTGTGTTGGCAATAGCAGATTTCCCATTTTCAAGTGTATTTTCTGCGTTTTCCTCTTGATTAGCAGTGTTATGGTGAGTGGTACCTTGCGGTATTTCTGTTTTGGGAAGGATTTTAGGAGTGCTATTTACATTTTCCTTTGAGGACGAAGGTAGTAGAGGCTGATCATTAGAGGGCTTCATGTCTGGTGTGTCTGTTATATCCTCTATTGTGACTTCTTTCGAATCTGGGATTGTTTGTTTGGTCGGTTCTGTGGAAGCAGCTCTGTCCTTAATCTTCTTGGGCTGCTTTGTTTCCTTCTGTTTGATGGGCTTAGTTACATCAATTGTTCTAGTTCTCAGTTTATATTGTTTGTGCACTTCATAAACAGCTGAATCATAACCTTGTTTGAAGTCAAAAGACTCACCTGACTGGGTCTGAAATTGATTAAAGTCATGCTCATCTTGGTCTTGTTGAGTTAGGAAAATTTGTTGCTCACCCTTCAAATCCACCAAGTTCATGTGAGTATCGTCTATGGCGTCACTAGATGTGGATGCTTATGTATATTTTTCTTGGAAAGGAGGTCTTATATCATGGTCTGGGCTAGACCTACCAGCGTTTGGATTTTGATTTTTCCTGAAATTCGGGTTCCTGACAGTGTTAGCTTGCTGCCCGTCCCATGATGATTTCCTCTCAACACTCTCTACTCTGTCTCCCAGCCTGTGCATGCCATTGATAATAGCATCTAGCTTTTGATCTAAGGCTGAGGGCTCTTCCTTGAAGGTGGTTCTTCTCTCAGTTCTAGCTCTGTTTCTTTTGGCAATTAAATTTGCCTCCACAGTGATAGCCACATTTTGCATGTCTGCAAGGCTGTTAGGGGCTCTTTCTTTTAATTGGTAGGCCATATCTAGGTCGAATCCATCAGGGAATTTATATAAGGCAAGGTCAGGTGGGGGCCTTAAGTTTTGTGGGATAGCATTATAAACGCTATTGAACCTTGCAGAATAGTCCAAGACTATTTCTTGTGGACCTCTTTTGATTGAATCGTATTCAAATAGTATGTGCAAGGGGTCTTTCTTTTTCTCCCATCTGTTGATAAATTACTGGTATAAGGCTTCTGGGTCTACTATGGAATTGGCTAGAAGTGCTCTAAACCAAGTCCTGACATCACCTGACAAGCTTTGGACAAAAATCTTCATTCTCACACCATCATCGTCAATCTGATAGCTTTCAAAGTAATCCTGCATTTTCTTTGTATGCTGAAGGGTTGTGCAAGCACTTGTGCCATCAAAATAAGTTATTTTGGTCTGGTAATCCTGAGGCATAGCCCAGGGATTTGTAGGCAGTTGTAAGGGTGCATATCTATTAGCCATATTAACAGGTATAAGCGGAACAACGGGGATGAATGGAACGACTAGAACAATGGCAATAATAGTGGTAATGGGAGTATGTGTAGCGAATGGAGGTGTGGAAGGAGTGCTTTGAGAGGTGGATGAAGAACAAGGGGAACTAGGGGTTGAACGAAATAAAACTTTGACAGGGGTTGGAACACAGCTTGGGTGAACTGCTTCAGGACTATTATCAGCAAAATCCTCTCTTCGCTCTAGCTTCCTGAGGTTCCTTGGGATTATATTGGGATTTTCAAAAGCTGCTGGGGGATTTGGGTCTGGATTTGACCTTGTATAACGTGAATTCTTTTTGGGAGCCAGCTTCTAGCTTGTTTTTTGGGGATTTTTCTAAGAATATAAGGGTTAGAAAGAAACTTTTGAAGGTCTGGTTCCTTCCCAATGGAGCTTTCCAACTTTATTTGTGAAATCAATTGAGGATTTTCCCCAGCGGAGTCACCATTATGTTATCACTCAGGTTGTCCTTAAAGCTCCTTAAATGATACGGCCGAGGTAACCACAAACCAATCTTTGGGCTGCAGGTCCTAGCCTACCTGCAACCAGAGAGGGCTCTCTCTTTATAATTTAGCTTTGTTTTGGGTTGATTTTAGGCTAGTTATGATTTTGTTGGGTTTTGTTTTGATTTTGGTGGGATGGAGGATTATTTCAAACAGAGTTGGGATGCATAGTGTGAGAATTTCAAACCATTGGGCATGGAGTCGTGGATTAGGCTTGCTGTTGCGTTTTCTTGGTCACAAGAGGAATACAGAGCAGGATAGCTACACATAAAACAATATCTGGCTAGAATAAAGATGGAACGAAGGTCAGTGAATGAAAGGCAACTAAGTAGCTCTCATTATGCTAACAGAGGGAAGGTGAATGAACATTTATATAGGAGCAATCAAGGATTCCTAAACAACATTCATATATGAAGGAACTAGTGTAAATATGAGCAAATCAGTATTCATATTCAGGACTAATTCAGAGGAAAACATAGATAAATCACAGAAATTGAGAACAGAATACAACTAAGTGAGTTCTGAACTATTCTTTCTTTCTACTATTTAGATAGTGAAACAATGATGGCATAAAACATATAAACTGTAAACAGAGATAAGAAACACTTATTGGGCTATGTAGAAGCATTAGGATTCCATAGTCACTCTTCAAACATTAAAACAAAACAGTCAGTTCATCTCCCAAACATTCCAGAGATCTTTGATTATAGAGACTCTCAGAAAATACAATGCAAGTCTAGAGGAAGTTATCGACCAACCAACCCTTTTTTCATAACAGAGGGTGGTTTAAATAGAAAAAAAATATCTACAAACAACAGATCTGAGACAGATCTCATCAAATAAAGGCCTTTAACCTAATTTGTACAGAAGTAAATGGCAGAAATATCTATCTAACAGCTGCGCTGGGGCAATTGGCATCTCAAAATATCTATTACAGCAGATCTTAGGCAGATCTGAGAAAAATGAGTGCTTTAATCTATTTTATCTTGAAGTAAATGCTTAAAACATTTATCTAAGTGCTGCGCTGGGGCAGCTGTCTCAAAAATGGATCAAAATTTGTCCTTATGGCTTTGTGCTGGCTCTTTTAGCCATAAGTGTGCTTTAAATTCATTCATCTGCGCCTACAAGTGGTTATGCTGCCTTAAGTGGCCAAAATTGTGAGTTGGTGAGCCTTTATGGCTCAGAGCTGCTTTATTGACTTTGCTGGGAGGCTCTTTAATGATTTCTTGTTTTGGGCTCAAAGTTTTCCATTGAAAACCTTCACTGATACACTTTGCCGCATCCTGATACACTTTGGCACTGAATCTGGGCCTTTTCTCACCGCTGATACTCTTTAAACTGTCCCATCGCCCCCTTCTACCTTTTAATGCACAATAACTGCTGCAAATGCTTCCGTGGCCATTGGAATGCTATCGGCGCTCTGGCCGATCAAAACTAGCTTTAAACTTTGAAAAATGGTGCAAACAGGAGGAAAAAGTGTTGCCGACTGTGCCGAGGCCGATACTGGCTATCTGAAGCAAAACTAGGCCTTGGAGCGATCTCAGAAAGCTTAGGGATGCATGAATTCCCTTATCGGGAGCTGGGCGCGGGCATATATGTGAAAATATGAACAAATGCCGCCTTTTCTTTTACACAAAAAAAGACCAATTTCTATGTAAAATTCGTGAAAAAAATAGGCGAGAGCGGCACTGTAGCGGAGATTAAACCCTGGCCGTTGGATCGCGCGAAGGCAGATCCAACGGCTGGCGCTAAATCGGCGATCGGCGGATCCCAAAACATAAAACCTCCGAATAGCGATGAACCTGGCAGACCCGAAATGCTTATAGGCTCCTTCTTTATGGAGATCGAGTCCAGCCCATCGGAGCTTTCATATCGGCAAATTTGGTAAAAATGGGTAAGCGGACCCGATATCCTATATGCTGCACTTCATAGCTTTTCGGCTCCAGGATATAGGAGCACACAGTGCGGACCCTTTCGGACCCGATATGCCTTTATGCTGCGCTTTATTACTTTTCGGCTCCGCTGGTCGGAGCCATATAGGAGTGATGCGATTAAATATGGGTCGTTGATCTCTGGGCTTGAATGGGCGGCTGAGATTAACTCGGCAATTCGCTATCGACGGGGTCATGGGGTTGCCACATAGAAACGCCGAAACCCATCGGACCCGATAAGTTATACAGGCCCTCTTTATTTTATTTCGGGTCCGACCCATCGGCGGAACCTAAATCGGCAGTTTTAACAGTGGAATGGGTCCACGGACCCGAAAACCCTTAACACTCCATTTGATAACTCATCAGCTCCGCCAAATCGGAGCAGTATATGGGGCGATGCGAAGTGGGGGGTTTCGCGACAAGATCTGGGCCGTCAGATCTGGGGCCCGATCCAACGATCCTGGATCCGTCGGCGAATCGGCAGTCGGAGGGACCGGGGGGCGGCACACATAGAATCTCCG
Source organism: Pinus tabuliformis (assembly GCA_031772625.1). NCBI lineage: Eukaryota > Viridiplantae > Streptophyta > Pinopsida > Pinales > Pinaceae > Pinus > Pinus tabuliformis. The sequence continues at coordinate 395,042,400 of CM062814.1, read as the reverse complement.
AAATATGGCGGACCCGAAATCCTTTGCAAGCCCTTTATTATTTTTGATATCGGGTCCGGCCCGGGCTTTCGGCAATGCAACATAGAGTTAACACATTATATCGCCTGACCTCCGACAGCGATATCGCGTTGGAGGGAGGGCACATGTCTTCGGAGGGTTTCCAAATATGCTTGTTATATGCCACTTCCCCCTCCCGGTAGTGATATCGCATCAGAGGGGGACCAAATAGATCCTTTTCTCATCGGAGCATGCATTTTATTAAAATGCAAAGGAAAAATGAATTCGGAGGGGTAGCCTTTGGTGTTTCGGATGGATTCTAAGGCATCTGAAGGGGTCCGATAGCCAAAAAGGGAGAATTTTATCATTTTGTGAAGGTTTTTCATGGTTTTTGTATTCTTATGCCTTGGAAGGAGTCCAAAGGCACTTAGGAGGAAAGTGATGTGGTTTTGAGAGGGGTTTAGTGACCAAAGAGGGTTTCATGCCTTATAAAGGCAAACTAAGGCCAAAGAGATGATTTTTATACATGTGAAGGGAAACTATGCAAAGGAATGAGTCCTTATGCATTTGGAAGATGGTTAGAGGGGTCAATGAGGGTTCTTGCTGAGTTTCAGATAAACTTAGCAATTCCCGAGGATGTATATGGTTATTTTTCAACCAGGGGGAAGGGGTAAGTATATAGGGGAGTTATATAGATAGTTTTAGTAGGGGAAGGGGAAATAGATAGGGAGCTATGTATTAAAGTTAATAGCTAATATGATAATGATGAGAAAAAGCGCTAAGAAAGATGTCTTAGGCTATCAATGGGGGAAAATGACTGATAGAAGAAGTGTGAACATTCCTTGAGTGAAGCAGATCTCCACCAAGGCAAATGATATGGAGAATGATGAAATTAAGAGGTATCAAGCAGATCTTGACCTCTTTAGGGGAAGTTAGTGAGTGATTTGGGGAAAGAGGAAGAAGGGGAAGTTAGTCATGCATTTCTTGAAGTCCTTCAAATGGAAAACTGCCTCAAACTTGTGATATGAATAGATATGACACTTGAAAATATGAAATGGATCACAAGTCATGATTCTGCAACCACAAAGCTACCTACCCAGCCTACTCACCTAGCATTTTCTCTTCTTTTTTGGTTTGGGTGCACTTGAACTAGCATACCCAGCTTTTCACTCTTTCTTCTTACTGTCCTCCTATCTACTTCTACACTTATTTCAGCCAGGGGCTTAGATTAAACTGTTGAGCACCCTTGTTTCTCTACCTATCTACAAATCTGCCAAGATTAAGTTGTTTGGACAGATATTTATTCTCTATATTCTACAACAAGAAATTGAAACCTAGGGAGGCCAAGATTAAGCTGTTTGGCCTACCCTTAACTGAAAACTGATCAAAATGGATTACTTATCAAAACTGGAACAAAGCAGTAGCATTAAAACTGGCACAACTTCATGGATACTTCTCTGGTTATCTGTAGCAAATATGGAGCATTGCAGCATGCATAGTACGACATATTTGGCATGTAAAAATGTCGATCATGAAAGATGATTAACCTGCTGCAGCAGGAGGCTAACAGTACAGATGGATATAGGTACTAAGAAGAGAGTTCATCATTGGGTAGGAGCTTATGCATTCGAGTTAAATGGCATGCCTACATCATCACATCTGAATGTACTTCCAATGGGCTCATGTAATATGATTTTGGGTATGGATTGGATATATCTTCACAGGACCAAGTTGTATTGTTATGACAAGGTTATTGAGTGCTTGGATGACAATGGAGAACAAAGAATCTTGCATGGTAAGAAGAAGGAAACATCAGTTAGAATGGTGAAAACTATGCAGGAAAATTGCAATCGTAGAAAAGGATGTGTATTGTGTGCAATACATATTTCTACCGATAAAGGTAAGGAAGTTGAGGATACAAATGTCTTGAGAAGGTACCCAGTCTTACAACAGTTTCAAGATGTGTTCCCAACAAATATTTTAGAGTTGTCACCTCACAGGGAAGTGGACTTCTCTATTGAGTTGGTACCAAGGGAAGCACCAGCATCAACGGAACCATACAAGATGAGCACATCGGAGTTAGTGGAATTGAAGTTGCAGTTGAAAGAAATTCTTGACAAGGGATGCATTAGGCTAAGTGTATCACCTTGGGGTGCACCAGTGTTGTACGTGAAGAAGAAGGATGGTAATCTTAGGTTGTGTATTGAATACAGGCAATTGAACAAGGTAACTATCAAGAATATATATTCATTGCCGAGGATTGATGACTTTTTTTACTAGTTGAAGGGAGAAGTAGTGTTCTCGAAGATTGACTTGAGATATGGATATCATCCGATATGCATTAAAGAAGAGGACATCTACAAGACTTATTTCTGGACCGGTTATAGGAATTATGGTTTTGTTGTAGTTCCTTTTGGTTTGACTAATGTTCCAGCTACTTTTATGTGCTTGATGAATAATGTACTACATCCTTATTTGGACAAGTTTGTGATTGTATTAAGTGATGATATATTGGTATATTCTAAGAATGAGGAAGAGCATGTCCAACACTTAGCTACAGTGTTCAAATTGCAGAGAGGGAATCAGTTGTATGCTAAGATCAGTAAATTCATTTTTTTTTTAAACGGAGGTACACTACTTTGGGCACATGATTTCCAAGGAAGGTATAATAGTGGATCCAGAAAAGATAAGAGTTATCATGGAATGGGAAACTCCTAGAAATGTGGATGAGGTAAGATCATTCATGGGACTAACAAGTTATTATAGGAGGTTCATCAAGAACTTCTCTCAGATTTCCTATCCCATTACATCATTGCATAGGAAAGGTAATAAATTTGAATGGATAGAGGAACGTGCAGCTAGTTTTGAGCAATTGAAGTAGTTGTTGACAAATGCTCCAATTTTAAAGATTATAGATCCAAACAAGAGTTTGCGGTATGTAAAGATGCCTACAAGACAGGACTTAGTGGAGGCTTGATGTAGGAAGGACAGGTGGTGCTCTATGAATCAAGGAAACTGAATGAGCATGAGTAGAATTATGTGACGCATGATATTGAGTTAGTAGAAATCATCCATGCATTGAAGATGTGGAGGCACTATCTTCTTAGCTGTAGGTTTGTATTGATGAGCGATCAAAGTGGATTGAGATATCTATTTGACCAACCAAACCTAAATACTAGACAAGCTAGATGGTTGGCCACGACCAGTGAGTTCGACTTTGAGATCAATTACATTTAAAGCTAAAGTGAACATGGTTACATATGCTCTTAGCAAGAGAGTATAGGTAAATCACATAGCAGCCATGAGCTCCTATGGGACATATTTATAGGATCAGATCTTGTAGGAAGGACAACAACATGATAGGTATAGGGAGCTTATGCGTAGGTTACAGTAGGGTACAAGTGATCAGGATGTGGACTATCATCTCACCACAAATGGTTTGGTTAGATTTAGGGACATGATCTATGTGTCAGACAAAAATGATCTCAAGAAGCTTATCTCGAGGGAATTTCATGCTAAACCATATTCAGATCACTAAGGATGCCATAAGACATTAAAGATGGTGAAGAATTTCTACTATTGGCCAAATTTGAAGAAATAAGTGACAAAATTTGTGGCTAGGTTCCTAAATTTTCAATAAGTAAAAGAAGAGTGTAAGCATCCAAGTGGTTTACAACAACCAATTCTCATTCTAGAGTGGAATTGGGAGGTCATTTCCATCAATTTAATTACAGGTTTTTCAAGGACATCTAGACAGCATGATTCTATCATAGTTGTGGTGGACAGCCTGACAAAGGTAGCACACTTAATTCCAATGAAGCCTACTTATGAAGCTAATGATGTAGCACAGGTCTTCATTAGAGAGGTAGTGAGGTTGCATGGTGTTCTGAAGAAGATTGTGTGAGACAGGAATGCCAAGTTCACTTCTAGGTTCTAGAAAGAGTTATTTGCGGGTTTAGGTACAAAGTTGGCCTTCAACAACTTATCATCCATAGACAGCTGGATAGACAAAGAGGGTCAACAAGATTTTAGAGGACATGTTGAGAATGTACGTCATGCATCAGCAGTGGAAGTGGGGAGAGTATCTTCCACTAGTTGAGTTCACTTACAATAATGGCTATCAGGAGCCTCTGAGGATGAGCTCATCTGAGGCACTCTATGGGTGGAGTTGTAATACTCCCATTAATTAGAGTGATCCAGCGAATGGGGTATTGATTGGACCAAACATGTTGGAAGAAATGGAACAAGAAATACAGGTAATCATGAATAATTTAAAGGCAGCACAGGACGGGCAGAAAATTTATGCAAACCAGCACAGGTTGTTTAAGGAGTTTCAGGTTGGAGAAGATGTGTACTTGTGCATCAAGCCCAAGAAGAGATCTTTGAGGATTGGGTCATGTGAAAATCTGACCCCTGGGTATTGTGGGCCTTTCGAGATCCTTGAGAGGATTGGACCAATGGCCCATCGACTTGCATTGCCTTTGACAGTGAAATTCCGTGATGCTTTCCTTGTTTCATTGCTTAAAAGATATGTGAAATGTATTAATCGCGTCATTGATTGGTTTGTATTACAGGTAGAACCAGAAGGATAATTCTAGCCAGAACCTCAGTTCATTTTTTAGAGAAATATGCTCATTGTCTGTAATCCACCAATCGAGCAGGTTAAAGTGTAGTGGAAACACTTTAGGCCTGATGAAGCTACATGGGAAATGGCTGATCATATGCGGGCTATGTCTCCTCCATTATGTTTCGGTTAAGGAAAATAAATTTTGGTATATGTATGTATGTATATGGATGTAAATACTGCCATGAGTTGTGTTATAAGGCTCCAATAAGCAGTATGGTTTTCATGTTGCTATGTTTGTCATGTTGGCATTTTTTTTAGTAGGTAGTTCATTATAAATACTGCAACAAGCTAAGTTATAAAGCTCCATGGGAAGTATGTTTTTATTTTCAACGGTATTGATGGTTGCAGGGGTCATTGAACACTAAGGATGGTGTTCCCCCAAGGGGGAGGGTTATGTAACAACCTTGGTTAAAAATCCATGTAATAAAGTTAATAAAGGAAAAATAAGACCAAGGTCATGGGAGACGTATTCCAAGCTGAATGTTGGGAAAAACATAGTGATGGGGATCATTGGTGATTAATTAATGGTAATGGAAATTAGCAAAGGAAAAGTAGCATTTATTGGCATTTATTTAGAAAAATAATGGAAAATAGGAGAAATGAAGGTGAAAGGTCACAGGTTTCATGTGAGGAGGAAATTGAAGGAAAATAAGGAAAATAGAGGCCTCAATGATAAAAAGGCTTTTGAGGATCAATTCACATCTTTTATCAGTTTTAGCTTAGAGCTCTCTACTCTATTCTCTCTCTCATACTCTTGCACACATAGAGTTTTCTTGGAGCAGTGTGGCATACTTGGGATTTAGAGCAAGAAGGCAAACGAAAAGCAAGAAAGCATAAGGGGACAACAGGATCAACAACTACAACAAGTTTTCTTTGCAAGTATTGAGTTGCATGTATGATTTACTTGCTAGTTTTTTCATGCATGTGGTTGTTTGATTGTGATATTTCATTGGCATGGAGGATTGCTTGGACTGGTATTGGTTTTACCTAGCCTTGCCATTTTATGGATAGCCACAAAATTGTGGGTTTTTTTCCTTTTGTTTTTTGGTTGGTGCTCATGTTCCTTATGGTTGTGGGTTGAGTTATTAGTTCCCAGAGCCTTTGTTGGACAAATTCTTTAGAAGACCTGTAAGTGCTTAGGTTGAGTTACTAGTCCTAGAAGCCTTGGTTGGAAAAATGATCTGGATCCCTTGGTGGGTTGAGTTACTAGTCCTAGAAGCCTCGGTTGGACAAACACTCTGGAGCCCTTGGTGGGTTGAGTTACTAGTCCTAGAAGCCCTAGTTGGATATGCTCTAGAGAACAACAACAACTATGGGTTGAGTTACTAGTCCTAGAAGCATTGGTTGGAACAAACTATCAGGAGCCCTAGACAACCTAGGTAGAGACTGATCTGGTGATTGTTAGTGATGTTCGACCATGAGGTGAAATTACTAATTCATGGTTGAGGTGGTTTTACCTTTGGAAGCCATGGTTTGGTGTTCTTTTTTTATTCCATGAGATCCCACATTCATCCGTGGAATATGGTGCAGTTGTAATTGGTCAAAAGAGAGATTTGGTTCAGCCCAATCTATGGTTGGATGATACGTGGAAGTCCTTGACTTGGTTGGATTTGCATATGTTAATAAAATCTTCTTATCCTTTTGTATTTCATGAGTAAATGTGCTTTTCATTCTATGGCTTCAATGGTGGTTTCATCACTGATATTTTTTTGGATATTTGTTGGTTATAAGTATGTTTTATTGGAGACTTGATTTATGGTTCTCAACATGTTTTGATTAGTAGATTAAATTTTAATGAATGCATGACCTAATATATTATCTTGCAGCTATCATGAGGAGGCATCAGTCATTCTTGATGATTCTCAGATAAGTATGAGACCCCTATGTTCAGATGTGTATTTATGACTTTTACATTACATGTTTATGATATGTTAGATGAAATGTTTGTCATGGCTAGTAGGGGTCATGTCTATCATGGTTAGCATTGAAATTCCTGAAAAAGGTTGCAGTCACATGGATGCCTTGTTGTGGGAGCAACTGGAGGGTCTCAGTCGCATGGCATTATTGTCATGGGAGCGATTAGGGATCTAGTTCAGCATAAAATCAAGTTGTCTCAGGGGCTGGACACCTGGAGGGGTTTGTTGGCTCCTTAACGTTCTGTAGCTTCTGAGGAAGGTCAAATTGGTCTTGTCTTGTAGGTTCCATTTCCTTAATTGTACATGGGAATTTGAATCATATCATAGTAACTCATCATGACATGTTTACCCCGATGGACTGGTTATCTTGGGTAAATGTGGGAGGAGGGTGTTACAAATTTCATGTGTTATATCAGGGAACTTATATTGGATCTAATTCCCAATAAACCACTTTCCCTGGTGAATAAATTTTCCTCCTTTGATAATCGAATAAATTTTTATGTCCCTTTGGTGTGTTATCTTTATTTTTGTGTCCATAATCCAATCCACTACAATTTTCTCAATGGAATCAAGGTTCGACTTTATATAGGCCAATTGATCCATCATCTTTGAGGTGTCCAACAATGGTGGAAAATATGGTTGAAGGATATTCATATTAAATACATGGTGTAAGTTGAGCAATGGTGGAAGATTCAATCCTAAAGCAATCTCGCCCAAAACTTTGATGATAATAAAAACCCCATCCCAAAGTCATTTGAACGTCCCATGGTGTCTTGTGAGTCACTCTTTAAACAAGTGCAACACACTAAAAACTTGTGTGGAACCTGATGTTGATCATGTTATTATTTTCTATGAAATTTCCTAAACTTGTAGTTGTATGCACTCTATTCATTCGACACCTTTTTTTCTTTGTATTCCTTATTATGAGCATGGGAATACTTTTCCTATGCTACTGCACTTGAAAATTAGACATCAATTGGGGCCAATGGCTGAAAATATGTGTAGCTAAAAATGGTTATAGTGGATAAAACTAGGAAGAGTTTTCTTGTAACTACATTAAGCACAAGGAGGCCTTTCATCCCATGTATGTGGATGTTTGGATTTATATACCCTATGAAAAATTATAATTGTCTAGTTGTTTACCCCTCTCCATCCATCAATATAGGGATGGAAGGAAACCAATTTAGTCATTTGGTGTCCTTCATGGACCAAAGGCTGGATATTCTTAGAAAAATATTATCTCTATCGACTAGCATACCCTCGAAGTAGGAAAAGGGAATGTCGAACAAAATGAAAAGTATCTATATTCCATGGATAATCATCTTACATTTATTGTTTTTTTTTGTTTTCTAACCCATGAGGTATGGAACCAAAAACCTTCACACAAGGAGTATCTTAACAATACACCCTATTGTAAATTATTTTATGCCTCGTGTTACTTCTTCCATTTATAGATACCTAGCTCCTCTTAAGCTAAAAAAAAAAAAAAACAACAACAACAACAACAACAAGAAAACCATTTTGATGATGAAAAGACCCTTTTCTAAAACCAATATTGGTTGACATGTTTCAATGATGAAACCATGTGACTTCTTTTGATTAAACATCTAGGGACTCCTTGCTTCAACATGCCTACAAGGGCACTCTCCATGAACATATCAAAATAAATCCTATTTGTAATCAATTATGCACATATGGTTATACCTTGTTCTAAATATTTGACATTGGTGCAAGTTGAGAGACAATAGCAAACATTTTTTAGTTTAGCCTCAACCCCTCTAGTTGGATTCCTTTGAAAATCTTCAATGCCCCCTTCCCCAACCCATTATGTGTATATCATGCCATCATAGCTATCCAAGAAACATCATATTGTTGAGATGTTTTGTTAAACATTACAAATTTAATCTACATCTTCCCAAATTTTGTATAAAAGTATTTCAAGCAATCCATCACAACATCGAACTAAAACCCAATACTAATTATCTCTCGATGGATCTCCATACCCTATGTCATAGCTACTAAGTTTGTAATTTTTGAGATAACACTGGAAAACGTGAACTCATTAAACTAGGTATTTGTTATCTTCATTTGATAGAACAAATCCATGGCCTCCTGCGTGTAGAGTCCAAAGATTCTCTTACCATGACACCCCTTTTTGTCTATGTTTTCTCTCTTTTCCTACATTTGCCACCTAAATAATGCCACATCCACCAGGTTTTGATAAAAGTAAGTAATAATATGTCTTCTTCTTCATGTTTGATTATATGCCTTATTATTTTGTTAAAGAATGCAATTGGCTACAAAATTGGTCTGTTTCTGCAACTTATCCATATTTCTGTAGCTGTCTCCATTGTTTGCAAGGTTCAGAAGCTCCAAGTCAGTGACGAAGTATACGAATGAATAGGTAATTGCCGCAGCATGGATCCCTTCCTATCCCCTTGAACCAATTCGTCAATATGAGCGCAGGATATCACATTCAAACCCCAAAGTCAACCACAAGATCATCGCCGAAACGAAGTCGGAGTTTTGTCAAAACCTTATAGATTTTCTTTCGGAATAGAAAATTGAAGTTTTAGCGATATAGTTAGTTAGAATAAAGATATCTAGACCTAAATTACTCATGACTATTATGCCAGAAACTTGTTATAAAAACTATGGCCGCACTATTATTTGGTGTGCGTCGGATGATGTAATTTTGAGACAGTTTGTTAAATTCTGCTTACAAGAAATAGAATTGGTTTTGTGTGTGTATGCATTGCGTTGATTGGAGATTATGGACTGATCTGTGGAGGTCCCCTATGACAGTAACATGTCTTTAACCAAATGTAATTCAATTTATTTTCATTCCTTTGAATACTCTATTTTTGTGTGACAAATGCAGTATGATGAGTTCACCAGTGAATCGTTGTATGCATGAGTACTTTCAGTTGCTTTATACCTAGACTAATTTTCTATTTGAATTTCTTTCTACCTAGTACAACACTGTTCTTTCATTTGATTTTTATCTAGAATATTTAATTGTGTTTGCTCCATAAGTATAGATGTTGCTTACTAAAATATCTTGTTTGAATAAGATTGAGTAAGTAAAAGTGTGAGAGTCATCTTCTTGACAATCGAATTCAGACAGTACTTCCTTTTAGTTTAATAGAATATATTTCTCTTATTGAATTAGAGTTGCAACCTAAATACTTAAGATAAAAATCCCAAATAATTTAACACAAGTAGAAGTTAGAAGCACTTTCATATCATCCATAAACTAATTCAATAGAGAATAACTCTTAAGGAATTATCTAATAACTTTAGGAATCAAGACATTGATATAATCAATGACACCATCTCCATGTTAATATTAAGTTTAGACCCTAACAGGAACATAACGATATAAGGAATAACAACTAGCACATATAGTGTATATGTAATTCATTAGTCTACGCACCTTGGTTGACAATTTATGATTGACAATTTAAAGACATTAAATTGGCCAAACATTTTGGTGCCATTTCCAGGGAAGTACAAATAGAAGTTAAAAAAAAATCAAAACATGATAGGTGTAGGGATAGAGACTCTATAGGTATATTTGTAGGTAGAGGAAGAAGTTTAATTCCCACAGATCCACTTACTTCACCTAGACTTCGAGAATCCACACCAACTATTCAAACCCGAATTCATTTTAGAGTTTGACAAAGGCTTCCTGAAATCTTAAGATCATAAATCCAATCCATAACTTCACCCACTTCCTCTGTCGAAGTTGTAATTGAAGAAAATCTTACATCCCCAACTACAGGAGTAATCTTTCTATCCTCCACTGGTGAGAAAATTTTGGGAGAAAAATTAGAATTCCCTAGTGAAGAAGAGGAATTAGTAACTTATTATGAGCAACCATTGATAGAGGAACCCGAAAGATTAGAAGAACACTATATTAGTTTTGAAGAATCTATCATGGCTGAAGAAGGGGAAGGAGAAGTACACAATGTCCATGACGAAGAAGATAGAATTGGAGGAAGAGGAAGAGGAAGAGGAAGAGGCAGAGGTAGAGGAGGGGGTAGAGGCAAAGGAAACCAATATCCTTCTAGATTCCCTATTCTTGATGAAGATACAACCCTCACAATGAAAAATATATCACCCTCGATTCTTCTTAATTTCCACGGGAAAAGAAATGAAGATCTAGAGGCATTTATCTTCGAATTTGAGTATTATGCAGATCGTATGACTATCTGCATGATGCTCAAAAGTTAAAATTGTTACCTGCCACATTAAAAGGATAATCATTAAAATGGTTCATGAGTCTAGGATTGCATTCTATAACAACATGGGGACAAATGGAAGAGGCTTTATTATGCAAATATAGAGATTATTGTATGCCTAGTAACCTTAAAGATGAAGTTTTCAAAATGACATAAAAAGAAGATGAAAATCTTGAAGACTTGGTAGAAAGGTTTGTTTATAATGTTAAAAGAGAAAAAATGGATAATTTGGATGAAGAAATCTTAAAAGCCCTCTTACTCAGACCTATTAAAGATGAATGGATCGATCTCCTTAACCTAACTGGGAAAGGAGATATTTCCCAACTACCACTTGCAGATATTTGTGATTTATGTGTACATATCTCAAGGGGGAAAGCACGAGTTGGAAGGAGTCCTAGAGACCCTCTCTTGTCAAGAATTAACAAGAGAGGGTCTCTAGGACCCTCTCTAAGGATGGACCCCCTTTGGGGTTCGAAATGTCGACATAAGAAGCATAATACTGTGGAGAATCCGAATAATGCTACTTCAAGAATTAACAAATCTGCAGTTGGGATAGTCAATAGGGCAGAATTAGGAAATTTGCTTGATACCTTCAAAACATATATTTTGGGGAGCCTAAGTGAGATGATAGACACACTTAAAATAAAAAACAAGCAAAATTCCAAAAATGTTGCATTATCTATCTTCTGTCCCAAATGTCAGAAGAAACATGCTCTGAGAGAGTGTCCCTTAGACTCAAAAGCCATATAAACCTGTGTCATATGTGTAGATAATCATGATATGAAGGAATGTCCATCCTTACCAGGTCTTAATGTTGTATTTAATGATGAAGGAATATCAGAACTAGTAGACCCTCTCTACTTTATAGCCAAAAGACCATGGAAAAATCCCCCACCAAATCAATCACAAGTATTTAGACCACAACAATTTTCCCAATCTTCACAAAATAATTGGAATTTAGCCTGGTAGCCTTGGGCTCAGCCACAGTCACAACCTTGGAATCAAGGATGGAAAAATCCTTATGGAGCCTATGCTCAATATCAACAATACTCGCCATCTTAACTTCCACCACAATTTATACCACCATCTAATCAAATTCCCCAAGCTAACCAACTACCACAAATTCCAATTCAGAATCAAAACCCACAACTCTCCCTACCATTTCCACAAAAAACCAAATCAATTACCCGCTCAACCACTCCTGCATCCTAATAATAAAATACCATGACAACCAGTATACAACATGGAGGGGAAAAATCCTCAAAATTATGTAATAACTCCACTAGACCTAAATAACATTCAATTAAGGTTTGGAAGAGTATTACCAAGAAAACCCCCTGTTGTCATTCAAGAAACAAGATCTGATCTTCAAAAACACAAAAACCAAATAGAAGAAGGAGAGACCTCTCTCCCTCAGAAGGCAAACAAACAAACAAAAGAAGTTCCAATAAACACTCACATCATAGAACAACCCTCAGTATCAATTAGACCACCTTTCCCTGAACAGTTGAAAATTGATGAAGGAGTAGAAAAACAAATTATCTTGCCAGATTACAACATGATGGATGAGTTGAGGAATGTTTGTATTAAGATTCCTTTACTACAAGCCATAAAATAAATACCAATTTTTGCAAAAGCAATTAAGGAACTAAGTACACAAAGATCAGGGAGAAAAAGAAAAGATATAAAAAGAATTCAGTTAGTTGGAAAAATTGTAGATATTATGATGGGGAAGACAACAATTAAAAAATACTTATACCCAGGAAGCCCCATTGTAAAAATTCACATCAATGGAACTGAAATACCAAACACACTGATTGACCTAGGAGTAGCCATAAACATAATGAGCAAACAAGTTATGGACACACTTAGGCTTCCTAACCTTCAATACACACCAACTTTATTGCAATTAGCAGATAGGTTTGTGATTAAACATGATGGTGTATTGGAATATGTTTGTGTATCCTTAGATTCTTGGGAATATCCTATTGATTTCATGGTATTAACACCTAAGAATAATTTAGGAGGACATCAATTAATTCTAGGAAGATCTTGATTAGCTACAGCTGATGCTTTCATCGGTTGTAGGTCGGGTGACAATTTATCTCAGATGGAAATTCTACGAAGAAATTTACATTATATCCCCCTGTAAGAACAACAATAGATACAGAAACTGAAGAATGGATAGAAGATGAAGGAGATATACAACCTATTTTTACTACTAAACAAGTAAAGGAGGAAGACCAAATTCTAAATTACTAGAAAATAATGAGTCTTCCTCACATTATGATCGTACACGTAATGAGTATCTATCATATAAACAAGTATCATTGCTTTCCATGGAAAATTTTGGGAATTCCTTGATAGAAATCTTTCCAGGAAAAACCTTGAATTTCAATGAAAACCTGGAAGAAATGCAAAAGAGTCAGTTACAGAAACATTCTTCTGCTTTTTCATGGGAATACACTGACATGAGAGGGATTGATCCTAAAACTTGCATACATAATATCTACATTGAACAAAATGCAAGACCGGTTAGACAACCTCAATGAAGAATGAACCCAAATTTAAAAGAAATTGTTAAGGAGGAGTTGCAGAAATTGTTAAATGTAAATTTCATCTACCCAATATCTAACATTCAGTGGATTTCACCCCTAGTAATCATTCCTAAGAAAAATGGAAAATGGAGAGTATGCATCGATTACAGGGAACTAAATAAAGCAACACTAAAGGACCACTTCCCACTACCTTTTATAGATCAAGTCTTAGACACACTAGTAGGAAAAAAAATATTTTTACTTCTTGGATGGGTTCAGTGTATATAACCAGATTCATGTAGCTCTTGAAGATCAGGATAAAACTACATTCACTTGCCCATGGGGAACTTATGCTTACTGAGTACTTCCCTTTGGAATATGCAATGCTCCAACAACATTCCAAAGAGCAGTCCTTGGAATTTTCTCTGATCTTATTCATGAATGTGTGGAAGTGTACATGGATGATTTCACGGTTTATGGAGATTCTTTCAATGAAGCACTGGAAAATTTGGAAAAAGTACTAATAATATGTAAAGAAACAAATCTCTCTTTAAGCCATGAAAAATGTTTCATGATGTTTAATGAAGGAATTGTTTTAGGTCATCATATTTCAAGAGATGGAATCAAAGTAGACTCATCTAAAGTTGAAGCCATTTCTAAGTTGTCAGTGCCAAGTTGTCAAAAGGATGTTAGAAATTTTCTCAGTTTTACTGGATACTATAAAATATTTATAGAAAACTTCACAAAAATTGCATCCCCACTCTTTAAACTACTCACCAAAGACTGTGAATTCAATTTGGATTTTGAATGTCAAGCTGCCTTTGAAACTTTGAAAAAGGGAATATCTGAAGCACATATCTTAAAAGGACCTAACTGGAAATTTCCTTTCCATATCTCAACAGATGCTTCAAATTCAGCATTAGGGGCTGTGATAGGACAAAAAGATCTAACTCCTTATACCAGTAAAAATCTAACTCCTGTAGAGTTAAATTATACTGTAACTGAAAAGGAGTCTTTAGCTGTAGTTCATGCCATTAACAAATTCAGACATTACATAACTGGATATGAAACTTTTGTTCACACATACCATTCTACCATTAGATACCTAATGAATAAACCAGTCACTAATGGAAGAATAACGAAAAGGCTCTTAGTGTTACAATAATTCAACATAACCATTCTAGAAAGGCCAGGAAAACAAAATACAATTGTCGAATTCTTATCTAGAATACAAAATGAAAATAATGATCAACCCCTGGAAGATAAATTTCCTGATGAATATCTTTTTGCAGTACCTACTAAATCACCTTTGTATGCAGATATTTCTAACTATTTAGCTACAGTAAAAATGCCATTTCATTTATCTGCTAGGGAAAAGAGAATAAAAGTCCAGAATAGTACATCATATTCATGGATCAATGAAGAGTTATACAAGACAGGACCAGATGTCATCATCAGAAGATGTGTTCAAGAGGATGAAATACCAGAAATACTTAAAGCTTGCCATGATGAGCCATGTGGGGAACATTTTTTTGACAAAAGGACTGCTTACAAAATCTTGCTTTTAGGATATTATTGCCCTTCCATTTTCAAGGACACCAAATGATGCAGGAGCATCTAGTCAACAGGGTGAAGACCGAGAGAGGGCGAACAAAGTTTCTGAAAAAGATTGGGAATGAGACACAGTTCACTGAACGGACAGCAAGTCTGTCAAGTTCCTATGTTTTTGTTTTATTTCTTTCATGGTCAACTACATTATTAACTTTCTGTTATTTAAAATTTCTGTTCATTATATTTAAAATATTGTAATAGGTTCTAGTTAGAAACGATAATAGTAGGTTAGGGTCAGTAGGTGATTAACAACGAATCCCTATGGTAAAAAGGCAGACAAAGTAAACTAATTGATAGTCAAGAAAATCATGCCTATAGTAACTGCAAAACAAACTGTAATTGAATAACTACCAGCAGTTATCAAACTGCCTGAAAACATTGTATAAAAAGACAAGCAAGATAACCCAGAGGGGTTCAGCAATGGAGCATTTACATGAGAATAAAGAAATATACATTTTCCTTCATCTTATTCAGTGCACAAGCAAACAAATTGTTCATATATATATGTCCTCAGTAACAAAAGCCTGTATATACAGTGCTGTGTAACTATTTCATTTTTATTTAAATATATCAACAGTGTTTTACAGTATTCAAGAAGCTACGAACTGGCAGAGAAGAAAGTGAACAAAAGGTGGAAAGAACCAGCACCCACAAAGGGACAAACTAGACAACCACACTAACCGGGTAAGCAACCAGAACTATCAGTGAACGAGTTTATCTATCACTTAATATTACAATATATTTTTCTGCATAAAAATTACATAGACTGTGCATCGAGGTGTAGCCGAACAGAGTTGCAACCGACCCACAAACCCTCCTACGTTGCGGCCAAGGGTTTGACAAACCCAGAAAGCCCAGACTCAACAAATAGACAGACATTTCACATAACCAGTGACTGTAATCGTGACCAGGACCAAGAACCATTACAAGAAAGTAAAACGAGAGCAGGACTACCCGGAAGGAATCGACGGAAGCCATTGCGAAGATACGGGAGCCGGCCACACCTGTAAAAGACAGAGAAGGTGGAAGGTCAGGGTTTCTTTCCCACAAAACCCTCGCATGAGAAATTGATGCCATAACGACTGTAAATGAAAACCCTGAGTATGCAGAAAGGAGAATAGACATACCTGACTGTGTGCCGGAACAGTAGGCCAACAGAACCCAGAAACAGAGACCCCTGTCCACAGAGGGGCTGCAGAACGTTAGTCTCGGTGCAAACAGAGGAAAAGAAATTATAGCATGGAACTGTGACATACCTTGTCCAAAGAGCCGAGCGTCGGAGAAGAACTAAACTGGAATTCCATCGACCTGTGCAACTGTCGAACTGAGCGGACCGAGCATTATTACGCCATAGTCATTAATCACAGATTTGTCAAGAAGGCCAGACCAGACATTAACGACAAAATCGAACAAAGGATAGTTCTTACAGACATGAAAACGAAATGAACGCACGATGGGACCATAGCAACTTATCAACAAAACCAGGAGCCGAATAGACCCACACAGTAACGACAAGGTATAGCTAAGAAACATCATATCACCACAGAACCGGCGGAAATCCAAAGGTGTTTCATCACAGACCGAAACAACTCAGAGGCGGAGCCAAAACGATACAGAGACCACTGAGACTAAGCGTCGAAGGCAAGAATGACCGCAAAGGCGCGAACCGGGTAACAAAAAGCGAGGTAGGGTTTGCCAAGTTCGAGGAGAACAGGTGTCCAACGGAGGATCAACACCAAGTACAGCCGAGTTGATTGTTAATTAAACTTAAATCAATTTTCAATTATTATATATCCCAACCAGTTCAATAGCGTAAGTCCACATAAGCAGAGGCAAGGAGGGACCACGTGGGCTGGCCCCATCAAGTGGTATCAGAGCAGTTTTTTTTAGAAATAAGAGAGGATGGAAGCACCAAGACGAGGACGTGGAAGAGGTGCACGTAGGGGAGCAGATGAAGGATTGAGGGAATAGATTCGAGTTCTTACAGCTCGTTTGGAAGCAGTGGAGGCGGGTAGGCGAAGAGACCCGAAACTTGGAGATAACAGTGAGGAGGAAGTAGTAACTGCTACAGACGGGTCAGATGAAGAAGCCCCGGAATTGAGACTGTTGCGTTCAGTTTTATTGGCCAGCAGCAAACCCAAAACAAATATTTCTAATTACGATGGCAGTCTGTCCGCAGATGTCCTATTGGACTGGATAAGCGAACTCGACAAATATTTTGAGAATGAAGAAGTCAGTGAGGATAAAAGAGTTAGGTTCGCTGCCACTAAGTTAAAGGGACACGCACTCTTGTGGTGGGACAGTGTCCAAGCGGACAGAAAACGAATGAATAAGTTGCCGATACGACAATGGTCAAGGATGGTGGCGAAATTGAAGGGTAGATTTCTGCCAAAAGACTACCAGGTGGAATTATATCGGCGAGTACAGAATTTAAGACAGAAGGGAATGACTGTCAAGGAGTACACGGAAGAGTTTTACCGAGTGAATTTACGTGCTGGTTATACTGATGATAACCCAGAAAAAACAGCAAGGTACGTAAATGGATTGAGGATGGAGATATTGGATGAAATCAGTATTCTTTCTCCCCGAAATATATAAGAAGCCTTTCAGAGTGCTGTAAAGGCTGAGGAAAAAATCAACAGAAAACAGAACAACAGGAGAGGGAGAGGAAATGGCAGAGGGCGGGGACAGTCCTACGGCAGAGGAAGGAATGTTGCGAACAGCAAAGAAGGCAGCAGTTCTAAAACTTCAGGGACAGCAGAAAAAGGAGATAGCACCAGAGGAGGTCGGTCATATCAGCGAGGACGAGGGAATGGCCGCGGAAGAGGGACTGGTGTCCAGTGTTACAGGTGCCATAAATGGGGGCACAGATCCTTTGAATGTCCAGAAGTTGAATAGGCAGGTCAGAGGGGAACACTTATGGCACAGCCTGAAGAAGTTGAAGCACAACCCCGGGAGGTGGAAGACATGGCGGAAACGGGAGAAGCTTTGATTTTGAATAAAGTGTTGTTAAAACCAGCCAAAGAGGTGGCTGAACCAACACAGCGGAAAGCATTGTTCCGGACAGTCTATAAATCGAATGGAAAGTGTTGCAAAGTGATAATAGACAGCGGAAGTATGGATAACTTGCTTGCCACTGAGATGGTGGAAAAACTGGGGTTGAAGCGGCTGAAGCACCCCACACCTTACAAGGTGTCGTGGCTACAGAAAGGCCACCAGCTATTGGTTGATGAACAATGTGAGGTAGAGTTTCACATTGGCAAGTACCACGATACAGTGGTCTGTGATATTATGCCAATGGACGTGTGCCATATACTGCTTGGAAGACCATGGCAGTATGATAGGAAGGTGACACACGATGGAAAGACCAACTGTTATAAATTTACCAAGGATGGGGTAAAACACACAATTGTACCCATGAAAGAGGAAGACACAGTAGAATCAAGCGGAACAAAGGCACTGTTGATTGGAGGAAAACAGTTTATAAAACAGATTGAGGAAAATGAAGTTAATTTTGCAGTTGTGAGGAGGATGAAGCCAGTATTGTTGAACTTGGAAAAATCAGAGTTGCCCAAGGAAATACAGGAGCTGTTGGAAGAATTTCAAGACATTGCGGCTGATGAGTTACCTGATAAATTGCCTCCCAAAAGGAGTATCAGCCATCACATTGATTTTATACCAGGAGCAAGCTTACCGAACAAGGCAGCGTACAGGATGAGTCCAAAGGACAATGAAGAAGTACGCAAACAAGTGCAGGAGTTGTTGGATAAGGGACTGATCAGAGAAAGTCTGAGCCCCTGTGTAGTACCAACAGTCCTTGCACCCAAGAAAGGTGGAGAATGGCGAATGTGCACAGATTCGCGGGCTATAAACAAAATTACGATTCGATACAGGTTTCCCTTGCCTAGAATGGACGACATGATGGACTGTCTTAGTGGGGCAGCTTACTTTACAAAAATAGATCTGAAAAGCGGGTACCATCAGATCAGAATTAGAGAGGGAGACGAATGGAAGACAGCCTTCAAGACCAACGAAGGACTGTACGAATGGCTGGTCATGCCATTTGGGTTGAGTAACGCTCCGAGTACTTTTATGAGACTGATGAATGAAATGTTAAAGGAATTTATTGGAAAATTTGTGATAGTCTATCTGGACGATATTTTAATTTTCAGCAGGACGAAAAGAGAGCACCTTCAGCATATTCGAAGGGTATTCGAGAAGCTGCAGCAGAACAAACTGCTTATAAATTTGAAGAAATGCACTTTCTTGCAGAAGGAGTTAATCTATCTGGGATTTGTAGTTGCAGAGAACGAGTTAAAGATGGACCCAGAAAAGATTGCAGCGATCATAAGTTGGCCGTCACCTAAGAATTTGTTTGAGGTACGTAGCTTTCACGGTTTAGCAAGTTTTTATCGAAAATTCATTAAGAATTTTAGTGAGATCTGCGCACCAATGCTAGAGACCATCAAAAAGGCCAGCCAACCTTTTTGTTGGACCAAGGCGGCAGAAAACAGTTTCCAACTTCTGAAGCGGAAAATAACGGAGAGGCCGATCTTGAGACTGCCCGATTTTAGCAAACCTTTTCAGGTTCGTTGTGATGCAAGCAGGACAGCTATTGGCGCTGTGCTCAGTCAAGAGGACAGACCGGTGGTGTTTTTTAGTGAAAAACTAAATGAGAGTCGGCAGAAGTATTCGTCATATGACAAAGAGTTCTATGCAGTGGTTCAAGCTTTGAAACATTGGAGGCACTACTTACTGGGCAATGAGTTCGTCTTGTTCTCTGATAATTCAGCGTTACAATATGTAACGCAGCAGCACAAATTGAACCATAAACATGCCAAGTGGGTGGAATACTTGCAGAGTTTTACTTTTGTGTTGAAGCACATAAGTGGGCAAGCCAACAAAGTGGCGGATGCTTTAAGCAGAAGAGCCTTGCTCTTACAAGAAAGTGGCATACAGGTGATGGGATTTGAGTACTTGAAGGATTTGTACCAGATGGACGCGGATTTCAAGGAAGCTTTTGAAGCATGCCAAAATCCCGTATTAAGGAATACGAGCCCATGGCTAGATTTCAATTTACAGGAAGGATTATTGTTTCGAGGAGGACAGCTATGTGTTCCAGACTGTTCGATGAGGGAAAATTTAGTAAGAGAGAAACACAGTGGTGGACTAGTGGGATATTTTTGCATCGATAAAACGTTGGAGCAGCTCGGGCATTTTTATTATTGGCCAAAAATGAGCCGGGACGTGCAGAGGTATGTGACCAGGTGTAATATCTGCCAACTGGCGAAAGGACACAGCCAGAACACTAGACTGTACACCCCCCTACCCGTTCCGAGCAGGCCGTGGGATTCGGTCAGTATTGACTTTGTCCTAGGATTGCCTAGAACGTAGCGGGGATATGATTCAGTGATGGTGGTGGTGGATAGGTTCTCGAAAATGGCTCATTTCATTCCTTGCCGGAAGACTAGCGAAGCCACAAACGTGGCACACCTCTTCTTTACAGAAGTAGTTCGATTACATGGCTTACCTAGAACTATTGTATTAGACAAGGATGTGAAGTTCACAGGACATTTTTGGCATACCCTGTGGAAAAAGTTGGGCACGCAGTTAAATTTCAGTTCTGTGTATCACCCGCAGACTGATGGACAGACAGAGGTGGTGAACAGGAGTTTGGGCAACTTGTTACGAAGTTTGACAGGAGAAAACTCGCGATTATGGGATCGAGCTCTTGCCCAGGCAGAATTCGCTTATAACGATTCGCCCAATCGGAGCACCGGATTTAGCCCATTTCAGATTTTGTATGGTATGCATCCTCGAGGGGTACATGAACTACGAAATTTGGTACAGCTAGAACGGAGAAGTGCAGATGGGGAAGATTTTGCTGAAGAAATGAGTGAACTGCATGAAAAGGTCAAATTAAGATTGCAGGACAGCACGCAGAAATACAAACAGCATGCAGACGTAAAGCGGTGAGAGGTACATTTTGAGATTGGAGACGAAGTCCTTGCGCATCTGCGCCGGGAACGGTTTCCTAAGGGAACATATAACAAATTGAAATTCAAGAAAATCGGTCCATGCAAAATTCTGCGAAAATTTTCAGCTAATGCATATGAAATTCAGTTGCCACCTGATATAGGTATATCACCTATATTCAACGTGGCAGACCTGTTCCCATATCATGCCCAGGCGGAAGATGATAGGATGGTACAGCCACAACGAGACACCCAGTTCGAGAGCAGTCTTTGGAAGAAACAGTTGCCTTCGGTCCAAACCCATGAAATCGAAGGAATCCTCAGCACACAGGTAGCCAAGAAGACGCGCAGGAAGGAGTATCTGCGTTACCTCATCAAGTGGAAGGACCGTCCAATGGAGGACAGCTCCTGGCTCGACGAGGCACAGATTCAGAAGGCTGGCTACTCGGTGGAGGAGCTCATGGGATGGAGCCATGAGTTCTCTTTTACCCCGGCAGCCTGATGCAGGAGCATCTGGTCAACAGGGTGAAGACCGAGAGAGGGCGAACAAAGTTTCTGAAAAAGATTGGGAATGAGACACAGTTCACTAAACGGACAGCAAGTCTGTCAAGTTCCTATGTTTTTGTTTTATTTCTTTCATGGTCAACTACATTATTAACTTTCTGTTATTTAAAATTTATGTTCATTATATTTAAAATATTGTAATAGGTTCTAGTTAGAAATGATAATAGTAGGTTAGGGTCAGTAGGTGATTAACAACGAATCCCTATGGTAAAAAGGCAGACAAAGTAAACTAATTGATAGTCAAGAAAATCATGCCTATAGTAACTGCAAAACAAACTGTAATTGAATAACTACCAGCAGTTATCAAACTGCCTGAAAACATTGTATAAAAAGACAAGCAAGATAACCCAGAGGGGTTCAGCAACGGAGCATTTACATGAGAATAAAGAAATATACATTTTCCTTCATCTTATTCAGTGCACAAGCAAACAAATTGTTCATATATATATGTCCTCAGTAACAAAAGCCTGTATATACAGTGCTGTGTAACTATTTCATTTTATTTAAATATATCAACAGTGTTTTACAGTATTCAAGAAGCTACGAACTGGCAGAGAAGAAAGTGAACAAAAGGCGGAAAGAACCAGCACCCACAAAGGGACAAACTAGACAACCACACTAACCGGGTAAGCAACCAGAACTATCAGTGAATGAGTTTATCTATCACTTAATATTACAATATATTTTTCTGCATAAAAATTACATAGACTGTGCATCGAGGTGTAGCCGAACAGAGTTGCAACCGACCCACAAACCCTCCTACGTTGTGGCCAAGGGTTTGACAAACCCAGAAAGCCCAGACTCAACAAATAGACAGACATTTCACATAACTAGCTGTTATAGACATTTTTGTGCCTCGCATCATGGAGCATGAAATGTCAATAATCACAGGGATCCTCAGTCCCTAAACATGTTGTTCTTACCCCTAAAAGAACAAGGTCATCAAACAACAGCACTTCCAATCAGTTCTCCACCTGAAAACACTTCAAAACAGGCTTATTTTGGATCATGTCAGCTGCTCCACTGAGCTTCTGCGCTGGAATGCAACTGTCCCTCCTTGTACCTGCGCTGGAAGTCAAGATTAATGAAGGCTACCTGCGCTGGGCGAGATTGGCCAAGTGGCACAGTCATTCTGCAAGGTGTCAACTGCCCAGGAAGCTTCCAAACTGACACTTGGTTCATGAGATTCGCCCTGTGATGAGTAAGAGGTACTTGATCACCATGTGTAAGCAAGGATCTCCAAGTGGACTCAAGAACTGAAGATTAACTGAAGAGGGAGAGGACACAAGGCAGCTTCATGTCAGTCTCAAGCTGACTCATCCTTTCTTCTTCTATCCTATATATAGAGCTCTTCTATGAGGTCTAGGG
Organism: Pinus tabuliformis; assembly: GCA_031772625.1. Classification (NCBI taxonomy): domain Eukaryota; kingdom Viridiplantae; phylum Streptophyta; class Pinopsida; order Pinales; family Pinaceae; genus Pinus; species Pinus tabuliformis. Next base: position 395,019,561 of record CM062814.1, on the reverse strand, counting down.
AGGCTGGAATTTTGTGTAAAGCAAGGAGGTGCTGTTGGTTTACAGTTAGAGTTATTGGGTGATTGTTTTACTAGAGGTGAAGAGGAGAGTTCTTGCTGCTGGGGAGGTGCTGCTGGATTGGAGCCATCATTGGTTGTAACCTTCTCAGAACCCTGTTACTTCTATCAATAAAGTTTTGCATGTTCTCCTATATACTTGTATTGCATTGATGTATTGTATTTACATGTATATTTGATTCATCCTAATCCATGCTTCAGTTATGAGTACATGTATCTTGTAGTTTGCTCTCTTGTTTGTGCAGGATCTGTGTGTAGCTGGACCGGCAAAGAGAGCAAGGAGCTGGGAATAAGAGACAAAGAGAGAGGATAAGGATCGACTAAGCGAAAGACACCAGGTTGGTTAATCTTTCTTCATTCTCTCTGTACTTTCATAAAGGAAATCATCAAAACTTTACTTTCAGTTGTTGCTAAAGACTGTCACCTTTAGAGTAGGGATAGGGTCATCCGCATCGGATACTTTTCCCCACAACACTAGCGACTGTAATCGTGACCAAGACCAAGAACCATTACAAGAAAGTAAAATGAGAGCAGGACTACCCGGAAGGAATCGACGGAAGCCATTGCGAAGATACGGGAGCCGGCCACACCTGTAAAAGACAGAGAAGGTGGAAGGTCAGGGTTTCTTTCCCACAAAACCCTCGCATGAGAAATTGATGCCATAACGACTGTAAATGAAAACCCTGAGTATGCAGAAAGGAGAATAGACATACCTGACTGTGTGCCGGAATAGTAGGCCAACAGAACCCCGAAATAGAGACCCCTGTCCACAGAGGGGCTGCAGAACGTTAGTCTCGGTGCAAACAGAGGAAAAGAAATTATAGCATGGAACTGTGACATACCTTGTCCAAAGAGCCGAGCATCGGAGAAGAACTAAACTGGAATTCCATCGACCTGTGCAACTGTCGAACTGAGCGGACCGAGCATTATTACGCCATAGTCATTAATCACAGATTTGTCAAGAAGGCCAGACCAGACAGTAACCACAAAAGCGAACAAAGGATAGTTCTTACAGACATGAAAACGAAATGAACGCACGGTGGAACCATAGCAACTTATCAACAAAACCAGGAGCCGAATAGACCCACACAGTAACGACAAGGTATAGCTGAGCAACATCATATCACCACAGAACCGGCGGAAATCGAAAGGTGTTATATCACAGACCGAAACAACTCAGAGGCGGAGCCAAAACGATACAGAGACCACTGAGACTAAGCGTCGAAGGAAAGAATGACCGCAAAGGCGCGAACCGGGTAACAAAAAGTGAGGTAGGGTTTTCCAAGTTCGAGGAGAACAGGTGTCCAATGGAGGATCAACACCAAGTACAGCCGAGTTGATTGTTAATTAAACTTAAATCAATTTTCAATTACCATATATCCCAACCAGTTCAATAGCGTAAGTCCACATAAGCAGAGGCAAGGCGGGACCACGTGGGCTGGCCCCATCACCAAAGAATATGTGCAAATATGTGATAGTTGTCAAAGACTGGGAAAACCCACTCCTTCAAATGAAATGCCACTACAACCACAGGTACTCATCGAACCATTTGAGAAATGGGCACTAGATTTTGTTGGACCAATCAGGCCACATTCGAAGCAAAAGAAGTATATTTTGGTATGTACTGATTATGTCACTAAATGGGTAGAAGCTAAAGCACTTCATTTTTCTACTGAAAATGATATAGTTTCATTTCTTTTGAGGATATTTTTACTCGTTTTGGTGTTCCAAGAGAAATTGTAATAGATGAAGGAACACATTTCACATCCAAACTAGTACAAAAGCTTGTGGATCAATATAAAATAAAACATCGGAAGTCCACTCCATACCATCCACAAGACAATGGACAAGTTGAGTCCACAAATAAGGTGATTGAATCTGTCCTTACCAAGATTGTACATCTACATAGAAAGGATTGGGTGGAAAATCTTCCAGAATTTTTATAGGCCTACAGAACTACATGGGGAAATACTATAGGACATACTCCCTATGAACTTTTTTATGGGAAGCAAGTCTTACTTCCAATAGAATTCTACATCTAGACCTGTAAAACAACAGTCCATTTAGATATTGATTTATCATAAGCACATAAGCAAAGGATGACACAACTAAATGAACTTGATGAAATCAGACAAGAAGCCTTCCAGAGAACTAGCCTAGTTCAACAACAGAGATCTAAATGGCATGATAAGTACATTAAGGAAAGGAAATTTCATCCAAGAGATTGGGCATTACTCTTTGATTCAAAGTTCCAAAATTTTCAAGGGAAGTTCCAAACCCACTGGCTTGGACCTTATGAAATTGAAAGTGTTTTTAACAATGGTGCAGTTAGAATCAGGACTATTGATGAAGATAAAATTCCTCTATTAGTAAATGGACATCGACTCAGATTGTACCAGAACCCATTGACAAGAGAGGAGTTAGTTAAAATGTTCCAAGATAATTCAGAACTGAAAATGATCAAGAAGAATTTCTCTTCTTTTCCACCTTAGAAATTTTTACTTAGTTACTCTTTAAAAAAAAAAAAAGTATAAACATGAAAACCAACATACTGTTGGCAAGTTTATATAGAAAATTTAGAGTGAAAACCAATTTTTGTTGGTACTTCAAATTTTCCTTTCAAAAGAAAATAATAAAGTCCCTTTATTAAAAAAAAAATTCTTTCACAGCTGTAGAATCAGCCACTATCCACAGCTTGGACAAGTTTCCGTAGCTACAACAAGTTTTGCAGCCTAATAATTTTTCAGCCTACAAGGACACTTGGTTATTTGAATGAAAGGACAATTGACAAAGAAAAATACCTGCAGGAGATCTTAGAACAACAAACAAGGCTAGAAAAAGTGGATCAAAGGTATGTGCTACTTTAATTTAGAAATAGGGATTGATATATTTCATATATGACTAAGAAGACATAGTACTACCAAAGATTAAAACAAAATCATTATAACTTAAGGGTGATGGCCGCCTAACAAAATATCATAAGCCACCACTTAAAAAGTCATGTCATGACCTCATTCCAAATCCGTCGAAGTAATTACCAAATCATCATTTTAAATGCGCCTAACAGTCCAATTCATTCCTATAACCCTTATCATAATCCACCTGTTCTTACACTCCTCTGAAATTTCATAGCCACTCCATCCTTCCGCCATTTAGAAAAACCCTACCAACACAATTCTCCTGTCAAGGTAACCAGTCTTTGAGGCAAAGCATCCTCTAGAATGGGGATAATTGTTCGAACTGAGCCAGTAGGGAAGAAATTCCTGGAGGGATACCCTCAGACTAAAGAGCTGCTGCAAAAGAAACAGTGGTTGCAGTTCATTGAAAAATTCAACGGATTTCATAGGGAAGTGACCAAGACATTTGCGCACTCGTTTGATGGAACTGAAGCTGAAATAGGGGACATCAAGATCACTGTAACAGAATCCATGATAGCAGAGGCTACAAAATTTCCAAGGAGCAATGAAAAATGGTTTAAGAACAGGGGAATTAATGGAGAGGATTGAAAGGTCTTCCTCAAAAATCCAAATATGGACACCATTGTCTTCAAGAAAGGTATTCCCAGCTCAACCCTTAAAAGCAAATGGAGAAATTTATTGCTTATACTTCAAAAATTTGTCACCTGTGAAGGTAGGTTCAGGTATATGTATTTTTACCATGTTAGAATGATGATGCATTTCCTTGAATATCACCAGATGAACCTTCCTTACTTCCTCTTAAATAGTCTCAAGAAAATGTCTACAAATGTTCAAAATAAAATTCAATGTATAGAAAACACCATGTTTCATCATGGCTTGATAAACATATTATTTGAGTTCCATCTTCGGAGTATAGGGGATAACTGGGAGAGTTTCCTGGTTAAGAACCATTTTGAAGAAAGATCCCCAGAAAAATCCAGCAGCAGTAGAACCCCCAGAGGAAGGAAAAGAACCACAGAAGCGATAAAAGAGCAAGAACCCCATACTCACCCACGTATCAAAAGAAGAGTTGCCCATAGTAGACATATTATAGAAAACGAAGAAGGGGAATCTTAAAAGGAAGAAAGTTAGCAAGAGAGCAAAAGAAATACCACAAATCAGGACCCTTCCTCAAGAAGAAAACTCAGAAACTAAAAGAAAGAAGGTTCAGGGATCACAAAAATTAGGATTGATGACGAGCACAAGGTTGAGCACAGTCCAATAGACAATCCCCAAAGCTACAAAGTACATTAATATCAAGGAAAACGAGCCAACTGAGGATGAGCCAATTGAGAATGAGCCAACTGAGAATGAGCCAACATAAAACCCTGAGATTCTTCAAAAAGGGTCACCAGAATCATCACCGAGGGTATCACCACCTTGCAACTCACCTCTGAGAATCCCAATGCATAGTGTGAGTATTGACCCCGTCCCACAGGAGATATATGACTATATAGAGTCATTGGAAAGAAAGGAGACAACAACCAAGGAAACAATTTAGAGTCCTGGAGAAGGGAGCAACCAGTTAAATGAACCACAAGAACACTCAACCACAAGCATTTTAAAGCAGGAGATTTTTGAATTAGAAACGTTGAACAGGTATCTCAAGAATGAGAATCAAGCATTGAAGGCACAAAGTGAGATCCATAATGCAAAAAGTGACAATCTCATCCTCCATTTGAGCTTGTGGTATAAAAAGAATAAAAAGATGAAGAAGGAAAACAAGACGATGCAAAGAGAGATTATCAACTTAAAATATAAAATTCTCATGAGAAAACCTAGGATGCCAGTAGCTTCCAAAAAGAGGAAAACAATGAAACTTGGAAGTGATGAACAGAAGACACAAATGACTAACAAGGGTGAAATGTATGATGACATATGAAACCTCCAATCTGGGGGAATGTAGAGTCCAAAAATTGTCTTACCATGACACCCCTTTTTGCCTATGTTTTCTCTCTTTTCCTACATTTGCCACCTAAACAATGCCACATCCACTAGGTTTTGATAAAAGTAAATAATAATATGTCTTCTTCTTCATGCTTGATTATATTCCCTATTGTTTTGTTAAAGAATGCAATTGGCTACAAAATTGGTCCGTTTCCGCAGCTAATCCAAATTTCTGTAGTTGTATCCATTGTTTGCAAGGTTCAAAAGCTCCAAGTCAACGACGAAGTATACAGATGAATAGGAAATGGCCCCAACATGGATCCCTTCCTATCCCCTTGAACCAGTTCGTCAAGATGAGCACAAGATATCACAATCAAACCCCAAAGTCAACCATAGGATCATCGCCGGAACGAAATCTGAGTTTCATCAAAACCTTATCGATTTCCTTTTGGAATATAAAATCGAAGGTTTAGCGATATAGTTAGTTAGAATAAAGATATCTAGGCTTAAATTACTCATGACTGTTATGCCAGAAACTTGTTATAAAAACTATGGTTGCACTGTTATTTGGTGTGTGCCAGATGATGTAATTTTGAGACAGTTTGTTAAATTCCGTTCACAAGAAATAGAACTGGTTTTTTGTGTGTATGCATTGCGTTGATTGGAGATTATGCACTGATTTGTGGAGGGCCCCTGCAACAGTGACAGGTCTTTAACCAAATGCAATTCATTTGAATACTTTGTTTTTGTGTGAGAAATGTAGTATGATGAGTTCACCTGTGAATCGTTGTATGCATGAGTACTTTCAATTGCTTTATACCTAGATTAATTTTCTATTTGAATTGCTTTCTACCTGGTACAACATGGTTCTTTCATTTTCTTTTTATCTACAATAGTTAATTGTGTTTGCTCCATAAGTATATATGTTGCTTAGAATGTCTTGTTTGAATAAGATTGAGTAAGTAAAAGTGTGAGAGCCTTCTTCTTGACAATCTAATTCAGACAGTACTTTTTTTTAGCTTAATAGAATAGATTTCTCTTAGTGAATTAGAGTTGCAGCCTAAAGACTTAAGTTAAAAATACCAAAATAATTTAACACAAGTAGAAGTTAGAAGCACTCTCATATCATCCATAAACTAATTCAATAGAGAATAACTCTTAAGTAATTAGCTGATAACTTTAGGAATCAAGACATTAATATAATAAACGACACTATCTCCATGTTAATCTTAAGTTTAGACCCTAACAGGAACATAACGACACAAGGAATAAATTCTAGCACATATAGTGTGTCTGTACTTCATCAGTCTACGCACCCTAGTTGACAATTTATGATTGACAATTTAAAGACATTAAATTGGCCAAACACTGCGCAATCCCATTCCCCATAAGTTGTAATCACCATATTCCATGAACACATCTCTCATTGAGGCATTTCATCGAAAACTTTCTGAGTGTCCATCAAGCTAGTCCATTTGATATACATGCTGATAAGAAAGTTGTAGAGGAATTTTCACGAGAGAAATATCATATGTCTATTGAAAAAAATCATGGATACTATGAATAACTTCTTAATATAGATGGGAATATGCAATGTTAAACCTTATAAATAAAATAAACTCCTTAATAATCAAATGGAACTATTTATTTCTAAAATTTCTTGTGGTCTTCACTAGGTCAAGAATATTTTTAGTTTTATTGTAACTATTTGGCCCTCTTGATGTTATCAAGAAGATGGTTAAAAATCGTGACTATTTCTAAAATAACCAACAACAAGCTTGCCAAATTTTGGTTTCCAAACAAGAATTGTGTTGAAGAATTGCATTTACATATTCTTGATTCAAGGAAAGTAGCTCCACGTAAGTTTGCTAGAGATGGGTTGGGAAATATTTTATATTTCCTCATTTTCTATATTATTGTGGCCAGTAATTCTCTAGAGTTTGTTTCAAAACTCCTCATAAGATTCTATTTCTACAACTAGTCCATAATCATGACTTAAATTTAAAGCCCTTGAACACCAGCCCCTTAAGTCATCAAATGCCTTCAATGTCATTACTAAAAACAATGACCAAATGCTATAAGTCATTGATTATTAAGTCCATATTCTCAAAGCCTGCAATAATTATTTATTAAAAGAAAACTAAAAAATTCCACATATTGTTTTTCTTTATTTTGTTTTCTTAATCAATCCTCTTCATTAATTTTTTTTTTCTCAAACATTTTCCTTGAGCAAATGCTACTAACAAAAACTAATCGTTACAATTTCATTAAGTATGGATCTACATAGCCTAGTCTAAATATCTTTCAAAATAAACTAAAATATGTAAAACTTTCTCGCACTTATTATTTTTGTTGTAATCAATTTTTTTTGCAATAAATATTTTTACATTAAATTTATTTTGACAATTTTTTAAAGCCAACTATGCAAATTAACCCCTAATAATTATTATTAATTAATACAAAATTGATATTTGGTGCTTATCAATGGAGGGTTGGTAAGTCTATTCACAATGTCAAAGTTAGTTAATCCAATGGTAGATGTCCATTTTGAAATCGATGAAAAAATGGTTATGGTCACAAGAGACAATTGGCATAATACAAATTCCATTGACAAGGAAGTTAGAATTAACATTATCATGGATGAAATGCTCCCATAGGAAAAAGAAAATAAAATGAAAGAGATAGAGGTACTTACATTTTAGTTTCCTTTTACCCTATGCCTCGACAAGAATTTTTTCTTCCCTATATTTTTTTCTTGGTCATGTGCATTTTAGTATGATTAATGCAAAAGGATAGGAACTTTTGCTAAGTTTTAAATAATTATGTATAAGGGTGTTTAATTTTGTATGAAGAGAATTTGTTTCCTTGTGAAATGGTTCTACATATATTTGGATGTCGATTGGGTGATGGCATCAATTATTCTCTAGCACTTGTTGTTGTGAATGTGGACATGGTAATTGTTGTTGGTACATATATATGAATGTAGTTGCTAACATAATATTGATGAGAAGCATCTTTGAAAATGGCATTACCACCATTAACCTTTCAAGGAGCACATTCACAAAAATTAAACTTACTTAATTTTCAGATTTGGATTATAATGTAATGGGTATCCCTATAGTGGTTGGATTATTGTTTTCATTTATTGGACTTCATATTCCTCCATGGATTGTTGGGGTTGCCATAGAAGGTTCTTCTATGAGTATTATATGTAACTCATTGTTATTAACATAATATAAGTAGCCAAGGATGTTCGACTTGCTTCATACACAAGCAATCATAGGTGACTAATTCATTATTCAATGATGTTACCTTACTCAAATTACAATGACCAAATGATTTTGCATCATTGCTTAAGTGAGGATTCCTATGAGAAATTTATAATGCATCGAAACTTTAGCATTCAATGAGATATATCCAAGAAGAGTTCTACTTGATGTTATTTACATAGGAAGACCTAAATCTAGTCACTCTCACATATTATCTTATGTTTGTACATGTTCTAAACAATAGTTATTTTAGATGGATGCCATCTAAAAAACTTTTTTCTCAAGGGTTGAATAAGTTTGAAAATAACATGTATTTGTCTCAAATGTTTGAAAAATCTAGGGCACAACTTATACACATGAAGTGGTATGGTGCTTCAACCCTCACTATGTAGTGGTATGAAGTGGTGGTGCCAAACATATATGTAATTACACTAAAGGAGGATTTCGTGTATTAATTACTATGACAATCTTGAATGACAATATTCTATTCCTTCCAATAAATGAATATGTGAATGAAAGGGGATTTGACATTATGGTTGTTTTGCTATAATTCACATGGAATAAAGTATTATGTGCAACTTGATGTTATGGACAAGCTCGATCATCTATGTTTATAAGAAGTGCTTAGTCTAATATGTAGCAAGTTAGTTGAGAAAAGGAGTAAGCAAACAAAACTACACAGACTTTAACTTGAGATTTTGTTCCACATTAATATGGCTTTATGATTGTTCATTGTGTGATGTTACACATTATCTTTATAATGGGATTTCCCTATGTTGGTTCCACCTTAATACTCATTTTTGAAATTAAAGTGCAATTATTTCAATGCCATTAGTTGTAGTCCATATTTAATATATGATTCAAATATCTATATGTTGAAATTTTGTTCCACATTCACAATTATTTATAATTATTGATCAATAATATAATGTGTGACATATATCTTTACATGGAGTTCATATTAATATTCTTCTTTTAAAATGAAAAATTAATCAATGTAAAAATTAAAAATTAATTAAAATTTTAATTATTTTATATCACTCTATGTAACCCATCCTAAACTTATAATGAAATTACACCTTCAAATTTTATTTCATATTCACACTTACTTTTCAGTGAATTATGAGTAAACATCTCTTTATATTTTGTTCAATTATGAGTAAACATCTCTTTATATTTTGTTCCACATTCATATTCTTCTTCTCATATGTTTAAGGTGAATTTTGCTAAAATTCAACTTCTGCTTCAAAGGTAATTAAACATATTAGAAAATTTAATTTAAACCAAATGAAAATTAAACCTTACACTAACTCACTAACCTAAAATCTACAACAAACACCGATCTTATATATAAAATAACATTAATATAATTAAAAATGATTATGCTTACGTATGTCCAAATGTCAATAGTGTGTCTCCCATCCATAGAGAGGCATTGCTTCAAATATTATCAACATTCTTATATAGAATTGAGGGTGGTGTTTTTCTTCTTATAGCCCGAAAGGCACTACTTCTAACTTTGCATTGCCACCCCACAATGCATAAGTGATAATGGTTAAACTTTTCTTTGTTTAATCAACAATTTTCTTTCCATCCTTATATTTTTGTTCTCCAAACCTATGGTTATATATGTGAGTTGCATGAGCTACTTGAATTTGCAGTTTTGCATTGAAATGAGACTGCCAAATTCAAAGGGACTAACAACTTGTATTTTGTTAAATTCAGGAATTATAGAATTGGAATTGAGATGTAGCAATGGAGACTGTGAGGATTAACATGTATTTATTCCTAGTGTCGCCATGGATATTGTGAGTGGGATCCACACAGTCAAGAAGTACAACTTGAATGATCTAGAGGATGAAGGACTTTTGGGCTTGAGCTCAACGAACCTATCGGAATCCAAGTTGTCATCCCACCTCAACACGTCATCGAGAATGGATTGTAGAGGGTAGAGAGATGGCAGTAAACTTACTCATGGCATGTTTTGCTAGGTTGTCGACAAATGATGAAGTTGGGCAAGGAACCTCCCCCTAAAAGAACACCTTCGATATAAAAAAAAATAAATGTCTTTAGCAACCCAAAATAATCTCAAACATGCTCAAATCAGAGTTTAGCAATGATTTTTGTTATTATATTCTTTTTGTATGGTGCAAAAATTTCCATCTTAAAGAATCAATTAACAAAAACAAAAACATGATTATTATTATGCTTGGTTAAAGGAAATACTAATATAAAATCCATGGAAAAGACTGGGAAAATAGTATACAATCCCTAGTTACAATAGTGATGGAATAAGCTATATTTAATAAAAACGTATGTTTGCATCAAATTAAAAGATTAATTAGTTAAAATATTTATGTAACACTTCTACTCCCTTCTCCATATCAAAATGACTTTCCATTAGAATATAGTGTGCCTCTCAATCATCTCACTCTCACTTGTGTTCAGGAACACAAAGATTATCTAAATGACACAAAAGTCCATCTTAAAGGTGAAAGTTCAAAACTTATTTAGAATATAGTATTAATATAGTATGCCTCTCAATCATCTCACTTGTGTTCAGGAACACAAAGATTATCTAAATAACACAAAAGTCCATCGTAAAGGTGAAAGTTCAAAACTTATTTCATTATGACTTGTGTTTAGTATGTAGCAGTGAAGTAAATATTGTTTTCATATAAATTTAATAAAAAAGAAATACAAATTATAAAACATAATTCAATAACAAAAGTAACCTTATCATTCAACACCATTAAATCGAGAAGCATATTGCAAAATTTTTGAGTTCTTAATGATGAGGGAATATTATTTTTCAAAAGTTATGAGTTCTTAATGATGAGGGAATACTATTTTGTGAAGTTGATGGTGGTCATTTCAGCCTTCCAATATAATGTAAATCCAAACTGGAAAGAAATCAATAAATTGAAATTAGGAAAAAATAGAATAAAGGCAAAGGTAAGGAAAGATGTGAATATTAAAGCGCACAAATGTTGGCATAAAATAGTTTATTTATTGGGTTGATTATTTGTGGCATAAAATAGTTTATTTATTGGGTTGATTATTTTAAAGCTTCAAAGCTTGTATACATCAATCTTAAAGCGTAGTTTTTTTTCCTGCTTTTAAAAATAAATTTAAATATAAATTAATAATAGAAAATAAATGTTAAATAAATTAAGATAAATTAAACATAAAGTTAATTATATATATATATATATATAGATAAAAGTTCAATCGAAGTTTTTAACCTCTTTCACATGTTTTTAAAGTTTTTTAAAGGATGGATTATATGTATTTTTATTTTATTTTAATAAGTCATAATTTTATTTAATTGATTGGTTGTTTTTTTAAAAGATTGTGTATATGTATTTTTTATTTTTATTTTAATTAATCATAATTTTATTTAATTGATCGATGGTTAGAGTGATAAAGTAAATTAACACAATGTGTATCTGATGTAATATACTATCTTATTATATTTTGAGAGTCAATATTTTTATTGCTCATTTAAGGACTAATTTTCATCAACTCCATTGTGAAATATGGCATTAGAAAAACCCAAAAGAAGTGTGGGAGGAAAGAGTATGTATTTTTTGTTTTTCCAAAAAAGTGGAAACAGAAAAGCAATTCATTTTAAAATGTGAGGCCTTCAAACACAATAGCAAAAGTTATGCAGGTATTATAGCAACAAGCTCTTGGGATAATCTATTTAACCAGAGATTTGTCAGAAAAATGAGAATGTTTATTGTAAAACTTCACAAGAAAAAAATTGAATACATCAACCAAATAAAAAAAAAAATATTCCATAAACTATTTTTAACCTTATAAATGTTAAAATAATTTTCTTTCTTTCTTTGAATATAATCCCACTATACACAATTATCCTAATAACATTATTTTTCATCATTACTTTCAATATTATTTTATTTAATGCATTAACAATTATCACTTTACATTAGCTTTATTGTTTACATGAATGGACCAAGTATTTTATAAGGTTTATTAGTTGCGTTATTTTCTTATTAATAGTTCATTATCTTTGTATTTCGTTTTTTTGCTATTTAGTTATATTTATATAATCTTGTGTAATATGTAATATGCTTTAACTTTTGTATATTTGATTTACTATTTTTTTTGCAAATCATATGTAATAAAGTTTGTGGATAGTTGAATCTCGTATTTCTTGACTTTATGCTTGTTGTACACCCATCTTTGACCTGGAGAATCTTGCCTAAATTGTCGAGAGGATTTAATTCATTATTACTGATCTATTAAGGTCCCATCCTTGTGATAGTTCATTATCGCCCTATTGTTCCAATTAAGGACACCATTTCAAAACTTCAATTCCTCCTCTTCTTTCTTATTTCAAATTTTTACACCAAATTAGATTTAAATTATTATTAACATTATTTTTGTTGTGTTTTTATTTTTATTTTTAATTATGGTCTTACTTCACTTTCTTTCATACTTATCCTACACTATCTAATCATTTACAATTTTACTTTTATCTTTTAAAATTTCATATATTTATAATATATATAAAATATAACAAGTGTATAAAACCTCAATTATTAATGTAAAATTGATGTTCTCTTTCATTTAATCATTTATTTAGCCTTGAGGGTTAGGTTAATTGGTGAAGTCCTCGTCATTGAAGCATTTTGGTTATTGAGAGGTCACAAGTTCAATTCTCTCAACACCTTCGGGGTCAGGCTCTATGGCTAAGCCGACAAAAAATGTTCTCTTTTGGTGGATCTGCTTGGTATAAATATTTTGTGAACATAGCAGTCACTGATCTATGAGATTCGTGAACCACATAGAAGAAAAAAAACATTTATTTATTTATTTTATAATTAATTAAATATCTAAAATTTTAAAATAAGACCTAATTAAAATCTAATGTTCCATAAATTATTTTTAAAATTCCTTAATCATTCCAATGGATCATGCATAACCTTTCAAAGACCAAAACTTTTTATATTCATCTTATGGTACTTTTTCCTCAATTTAAGCTTACACATTGGTAGAGAATATATCACATCTTTTTCTTTTGGCTATCTGGCAATTTATTTTGAAGGAATTTAAAAAAAAAAAAAAAAAAAAAATCATGTTCGAATGAGGAGAATTTGGAGATTCGTTTGAAAGACTAGATGTTTACCTATCCGAAGTATGCAACACTCCCTCTTTACATTACCTGGGGGATTTGGAGAAAAGGAACTGCTTAATATGTTAGGTCCCTATACTACTAGTGTAACCCCTTATTGTTATTAGTGCAACCCCCTTATTATATTGTTGTTCCCATGTAGTCCCCATATTGTTATTATTGTGCCCCATAGAAGCCCAATATTGTTATTAGTGTGCCCTTACATTATTATTGTTATGTCGGCTCTGATTATATTATGACCCCTTAGACTCCTATATATAGAAAGGAGGTCTTGTCATTTGTATCATCCAAAAATTGTTCATTTGTGTAATGCAAAGAAGGTTGTCCCCTCGAAGACGCTGATTTTGAAGGCGTTTATCTATCTTTTCTTCTATTTTGTGAGTTGGTTTCATAACATTTGGTATCGAGCTTTGGATTCAAGGGTTTCGCTACTCCAAACAAGCCTTCGTGGAATGTTCGCCATAACTTTTTTTCTGCGACGTTTCAGAAGATAAACACAAAACCCATTTGAGACGAGATCGTTCTAAATCTCGGGTCCGAATTGCAGATCTTGTCTCGCTATATTTTTGGAGATTTGATCTGAGGAAGTTAGGGTTTTTGCAAGCTCCACAATTCATTCTCAAATAGATCATCGTTGAATTTTCTATATAATTTGTTTTCTACGAAGGTTTAGACTCTGAAATTAAAAAATATTTGAGTCGAAATAGTGGGGAAGCTCGGGCTCGAATTTCAGATCTTGTTTCGCTATATTTTTGGAGATACAGTCCAAGACATTTATGGTTTATGCAAGCTCCCAAATTACATCCCAAACAAGTGACCTGGGGCAAATTGTCATAACTATCTCTCTGAGCATCAAATTAAAATTTCATAAGAAGTTACAGAAAGAGGACGGACTTTAGTTTTTGGTGTATCTTTTTTAAATCTGAAGGTCGAAACAGTGACATGTGGCACTTCGTACACATTCGCTCTTCTGAAAAGGTATATAATCAGGTCATCTTGGGAGATTGTGCATAACTCTTTCTTCGAGAATCCAATTTCGATCAAACTAGTGGAATTGGAAAGAGGACACAGAGGGCTATCGTAGGTCGCAATTTCAGAATTGGGAGATCCAAAATTATAGAGTTACAGTCGTTTCAAGATAGAGCTCCAAAAATCAAGAAAAGGCGATATGAGGAAGTTTGATGGCAAGGATCCGTAAATTGGATACTATAGATGGAGCAATATTTTGATCTAAATGAGGTGAAATTGTTACAAAAGGTACGTATCGCATCTTTATATTTAGAACTGAATCAATTTTTATGGTATGAAGGGCTTTGTTCTTGTAAACCACTTGTCACGTGGTCAATTTTCACGAAGGAAATGACAACACATTATGAGGATACAAAGAGAAACACCTTCTTTAGCTAATTGATAAATCTCAAACAAAAGGGTTCAATGGCAAAGCACATTGAGGACTTTCAAAAATTGAATATAAGGGCAAATGATATTCCAGATAAGCAAAGGATTTATGTCTTCATAGGGACTTTAAAGGATAACATTCAACATGAGGTTCGTCTATGGGAACCTGATTCATTGGAGAAGGTATTAATGTTGGCAAGAAAAATTGAAAGCGGAATTATGGAAACAAGGAATCCCACCACTCACAACTATAAATATGGAAGTGTTTTTGCTCCTATCTGATGTAGGAGCATTGGCTCTCAAAGATCAAGCTCGAAGTATCTAGTCGTACCTAAGGGTCTAAACATTATCCAAGAAGGGGCCATTGTAAAATTTCATGTAAAACAATATTTATTTCTTAGCAAGCGTAGATAGGGAATCTATTTAGTGGTTCATTTAACATTAAGGCTGACTCAGCCATTATTAGTTTTAAATTAGGAAAGCAGATCAAGTTAGGATTAGTTAGGAACTAGTTTGAAGAAATTGTTGAGCAACTAAAAAGTAACTGAGGAACAGTTCCTCAACTGTAAAGAAACTGCTAATAATGAATTGAAAAGAAAAAAAGGGAGAGGTTGGATAGGGGAGCCAACCAGCCAGTCAGCCAGTGAGAGTGTGATTGTAAGCCTACAGGAAACAGAGGAACAAGCCCACTGATATTAGAAGTTTAGGCCAGAGAGACAGAAGAGTCTCATTATGTAATCAGTTGTTATATTTATAAATACGTAGATTTAATTCCAACTATGTAAGTATGTGTTTTTGAGTATTGAATCATAAATTGTGAGTGAATCAGAGATTTGCATAATATATATATGCAGGTGAAGTTCGGCGAACACAAAGAGGAGAGCGAATACACAGAGTAAAGAAGAATGTGACAAAGGATCGTAAAGGGCCATAGAATCCATTTGAAGGATCAAGATAATGCTCTGGAGGAATAGTGATGGAAGAAGTCATGCGGAGTTAAGCTCAAGAGAGAGTGCACAGCAGAATAGTGGAAGACCCAGAACCTTTGAAGAACCTCAAATACCATAGAAAAAACTGAATAAATAGCATAAAAACCCAAGCGGAAGGAAGAACGGAGGAATGAAACATTGGGCACAAGAGCCGTTGGATCCTTATGATAAACGGCTAGGATTAAGTCGCAAAGAGTAGAGCGGAGTTATTAATATAGCATCGGAGGAAAGCAATAGGAGCAATGAACCCCGACCTCAAATCTTGAGCAATTGCAATATTGAATAGAAGCGTAGACCGTCGGATCAGAAATAAGATCAATGGCGGAGGAGCTTTAAGAAATGTCACATCGCAATGTTATGTTGATGAGTGATTAACCTTGGGGCCTTAGGAAAGTGCGACATGCGATACCGATGCGATCAACGAAGTGATTGCAACGCAAATGTTCGATGGTGGTGTGTCAGCGAAAAGGGAATGTGATGAGCGATGGAGCGGACCCGATAATGTTATATGCGCAGTTGTGTTATATTTGAAGTCCGGAAGGTTACGTTAGTCGCATATCGGATGCGGAGGAGGAACGCATGTTAATGTGAACCACGAAGAACCTCGATTGTGATTAACAATTAAGGTATGCATCGAGAAAAGCGCAAAGACGTATAAAGCAGAAAAGGTATGTTTACAAAGGATTTCTATTATAAAGGGTTGATAATAGAATAAAGGGCGATAGATGGTTTTATGGGTAAATCCATATATTTTACCAGTGTAAAGAGTGGGAGTTTGTATATATATGCGGCTCAAGGTTTAATAAAGAATTAATCAAGGACTGACTAAGGTCAAATGGAGAGTGAGCTATAAAGTCTTGATAAAAGGATTGAATAAAGGGAAAGATTGGGCTATTGTAATGAAATCATTCCGCATAAGAGTTTAATAAAGAGCGCCTTAATCATTATATATTGAAGATTTGACTCAGCAGAGAGTCTAAAATTCCTGGGGAAATTAGTTTATGCATAGTTATATGCATACTGTGGGTATACGCGGGGTACCCTTGCGTCAATTAGTATCAGAGTAGGTTAAAGTTTTTTTTTTTTAGGAAACTTAGCAGGTTATGTTTTTTTGAAGAAAGAAGACAGGCCGGAGGTCTATAGAGGAGAAGAAATTAGATTATAAATCTAAAAAGGTGGAGGCAAATGTAGAAAGGAAAGTTAGACAGTAAAATCTAACAAAGTGACGGTTGATTTCTCGGGAAGAATGGAGATCCATTCGAATGTTGAAGAGTGGAAGCAAACTGCCTTGTGAAATCATGCAGGCAGGTGGAGATCGGGTTATTTGAATCTGATAAGTAGAAGGCATGAGATAAGATAAGAGTAAGTGATACTCTTAAGAAGAGATTGCAGAAGCATAAGGAAAACACAGTGATGTTTGTTCCTTGAGGAAAGTAGAGATTCATTCAAATATGAAGAATGGATGGAGACTGTTTGTGAGGCCATGCAGTGGTAGTGAACCTAAAGAATCCAATTGAAAGTTTGATAAAGAGGATGAGAGTGTTCTCAGAGGAAGCTAAGCAGAAGCATTTTAAAGTGGCCATAGAAATTTGGCAACAGTAAGCGTTTGAAAGCTTGGGAATGGTCTTTGTTTTAAATAACATTGATACATAGGTGATAGCATAAGAAGGTGAGAAGGTTGCAGCAACCTAGAGCAAGGAGAGCTTAAATTGGTTTTAGAGGAAAGAACCAGAGAAATTCTAACAAACTAAGCTCAGAGGAAAGAAGCTTAGTGAGGCATATGTAGCAAGAAGGAGACTTGTGTTGCAGCTCACAAAGGCAATTCCACAAAGGATGTGGGTAGAATTGCTAAAGGATGAAGAAAGCTTGTAAGAGTTTCTGAGTGAAAAAAGAAGTGGTCAGAACCTAGCATTTCAATTGTGATTGAAGTACAAGAGGACAATTGTGTTCGTAGAAGAGGCAGATGAGTTGAAGCCTAGAAGGAGCAGAGAAAAGTGCTCAAAGAGGTTCCAGAGATAGAGAACCAGTGCTTGCCAAAAGGCCAAGTTCAGAGGAAAGCTTGGTGAGGTGAGTGGCAACAGGGAGGACTTGTCGTTGCAGAGGCTTAGTGTAGCTCATAGTCAGTGTGAGAAACTCATGAACATGGGAAAGAAGATGACTACAAATAGTCATAACAGAGGTTCTGAGAAGGACCACAGTAGAAGAAAAGTGAAGAAAGAAGATGCCAAGGCAAATGGCATATGGAAGCAGTTGACTGATGAAGAATATGAGAGGGAGAAGGCTTAGATAATAGTCCATCTTGAGGTGTTGATGGAACTGTTACAGAGGAAAGAGGAATCCCAGAGGTGTGGTTTTCGTATGAGAAGAAATATAAGGTGGCATAGGCTACAGAGGAGGAAAGAGTAAATGATGAATGCTCGACTGAAGGAAGAATTACTCAGAATAAGTGAGTATCAGGAGGAAGACTTGAAGATTGAAACTTTAAGTGAGACCAAGAGGTCTTATGGTGTTAAATTTGATAACTTGCGTATGTTTGCAGGTGGAACATGTGAGGAAGGACAATTTGCTAACATTGTCATCAAGGAGGAAGAAGACATGTAGAATCTAAACTATGTTCCGAAAGAAGATGGGATAGCTAGGTCTCATATAAAAGTCCATACACAGTTGGGGAGAAGTGTTTCTTTTCAACATATTGTAAGGGGTATGAGTAAAGAAAGTTTGGCTTATGATGATGGCCAAAAGAAAGAAGAAGTGGAGAAAGATATCAAGAAACCAAGTGGAGGTCTTGAAGAGGCAAAATATATTAAAGAAGAAGGACTAAACTCTCATCAAAGGATCAGTGAATGGGAGACAGAATTGGAACTACTTTAGAAATGGATGAAAGCACCAGTAGGGAAGAAAGAACCTGATGAAGATTACAAGGAAATTGCAGAAGAAGAAGTTCACTATTGTGAACCCGAGCGAGGAGACATCCTTGGAATGGATGATGTGGAGGAGAGACTAACTGACAGTCTCATGAATTCTTTTGAGAATTCAAATCAACAGACTGATATGTTGATAGAGGAGGAGAAAACAGAGCAGCATACTGATGTGTTGCTAAAGGAAGAAGAGGCACTGAGGCTTTATGTTTTCTATTTTAATAATTATTTTGTGAGTGCAGGTTTAGTCGCAGATGCTGGAGGAAATTTGGCTCAGATGAGCAGCCAAATAAAAATGAAAGAACAAGATTATATGGAAGAATTTAATCCATGGAACATAGATGTTCAATTGTTGGAGAGAATGCTGGAAAGTCAGAATTCAGTGCAGACAGAGATAACTATGAAAGAGGGTAAGGATGAAAGGGAGGCATCAAGAACAAGCGAGGAACAAGTAAGGAACCAACAACTACATGGTGGAAGTAACGAACAACAATTTGAAGAGTTAGTGGACAGAAACAACAACTTGAAGCAGAGAAAAAGAGGTAATAGTGAATGGAAAAATATGGACCAGCCCAAAGAAATGCTAGAGATGGAGATTGAATAATTATGGCAGTTAATGATGAAGCAATCCATATGGAGGAGGTTGACAGCAGCAGGAAGAATGATCAATTAGAACTTGAAACTAATTGACAAGGAGAGGAAGATGAAACAGAAGATAGGTGACATACAACAACAGCAAAGGTGCAACGCATTCAGACAACTACAAACCAAAGTTTGGGACCGTGGAGGTTTCCTATCAACACATGAAGTCATATGATCAGCAGGTCATGAATCTTTTCAACTTTGGGAGTTTGATGCAGGAGCATTGGCTCTCAAAGATCAAGCTCGAAGTATCTAGTCGGACCTAAGGTTCTAAACGTTAGCCAAGAAGGGGCCATTGTAAAATTTCATGTAAAACAATATTATTTCTTAGCAAGCATAGATAGGGAATCTATTTAGTGGTTCATTTAATATTAAGGCTGACTTAGCCATTATTAGTTTTAAATTAGGCAAGCATATCAAGTTAGGATTAGTTAGGAACTAGTTTGAAGAAACTGTTGAGCAATTGAAAAGTAACTGAGGAATAGTTCCTCAACTGTAAAGAAACTGCTAATAATGTATTGAAAAGAAAAAAAGAGAGAGGTTGGATAGGGGAGCCAGCCAGCCAGTCAACCAGTGAGAGTGTGATTGTAAGCCTACGGGAAACAGAGGAACAAGGCCATTGATATTAGAAGATCACGCCAGAGAGATAGAAGAGTCTCATTATGTAATCAGTTGTTATATTTATAAATACACAGATTTAATTCCAACTGTGTAAGTGTGTGTTTTTTAGTATCGAATCATAAATTCTGAGTGAATCAGAGATTTGCATAATATATATATGCAGACGAAGTTTGGCGAATGCAAAGAGGAGAGCGAATAGACAGAGTAAAGAAGAATGCAATAGAGGATCGTAAAGGGCCGTAGAATCCATTTGAAGGATCAAGATAATGCTCTAGAGGAACAATGATGGAACCCTGAATACCACAGAAAAAAACTGAAGAAATAGCGTAAAAACCCAAGCGGAAGGAAGAACGGAGGAATGAAACATTGGTGCATAGGAGCCGTTGGATCCTTATGATCAACGGCCAGGATTAAGTCGCAAAGAGTAGAGCAGAGTTATTAATATCGCATCGGAGGAAAGAAATAGGAGCAATGAACCTCGGCCTCAAACCTTGAGCGATTGCGATATGCGATCGAAGCGTGGACCGTCGAATTAGAAATAAGATCAACGGTGGAGGAGCTTTAAGAAATGTCACATTGCAATGTTATGTTGATGAGTGATTAACCTTGGGGCCTTAGGAAAGTGCGATATGCAATACCGATGCGATTACTTCGTTGATCGCATTGGAAATGTTCGATGGTGATGTGTCATCGAAAAGGGAATGTGACGAGCGATGGAGCTGACTCGATAATGTTATATGTACAGTTGTGTTATATTTGAAGTCTGGAAGGTTACGTTAGTCGCATATCGGATGCAGAGGAGGAACGCATGTTAATGTGAACTGCGGAGAACCACGATTGCGATTAACGATCAAGGGATGCATCAGGAAAAGTGCAAAGACGTATAAAGCGTGAAAGGTTTTTTTACGAAGGATTTCTATTATAAAGGGTTTATAATAGAATAAAGGGTGATATATGGTTTTATGGGTAAATCCATATATTTTACCAAAGTAAAGAGTGGGGGTTTGTATATATGTGCAGCTTAAGGTTTAATAAATAATTAATGAAGGACTGACTAAAGTCAGATGGAGAGTGAGTTATAAAGTCCCGATAGAAGGATTGAATAAAGGGAAAGATTGGGCTATTGTAATGAAATCATTCTGCATAAGAGTTTAATACAGAGGGTCTTAATCATTAATATATTGAAGATTTCACTCGGCAGAGAGTCTGAAATTCCTGGGGAAATTAGTTTATGCATAGTTATATGCATACTGTGGGTATACGCGGGGTACCCCTGCATCATTATCCTTCCACAACCTACAAGGTTTACACCACAACAATTGGAAGAAGAAAGAGAAAAGGGGCTTTGTTACATTTGTGATAGCAAATACACTAAAGGTCATAAGTGTGCTGAGAAGAAATTATTTTACATAGATTGTGAAGAGGAGAAAGAAAAGGATCAAGAAACATCAAAAGAAGAGGATATACACTAGGAACCAACCCCAGAGAAACAAGAAATGAATCCAACCATATCTTGTAAAGCATTAGCAAGAATTACCACTCCTCAAACTCTCAAGATAGAAGGACATGTCAAGAAGAAAAAGGTTCAAGAAGTGAAAGATCACATCAAGAAAGAAGAAATGAATCCGACCATATCTTGTAATGCATTGGCCGGAATAACCACTCCTCAAACTATCAAGATAGAAGGACATATCAAGAAGAAAAAGGTAATCGTGTTGATTGATTCGAGAAGTACCCATAATTTTATTCATTGTAAGATAGCCAAGGAATTGAATTTCTTCCTATATCCAGCACTAGAGTGTCAAGTGATGGTCGCAAGTGGAGGAACCATAAATTGCTCTGGAAAGTGCCATAATATCAAGCTATCCATGGGAGAATATGTATTGAATAGCCCAATGTTTTCCATTCCAATGGGTGGTGCTAATGTTGTACTAACTGAGTCCAATGGCTACAATACTTGGGTACAATAGCTTTTAATTTTCAAGAACTTTTCATGAAATTTTCTTCGGAAGGAAAGGAGTTTGAACTAAGGGGTACCATAGGGAAACATGGAAAGATAATCAACTCTAATAGAATGACAAATCTTCTAAAGAAAGAAAAGTGAGGCGTAATTGCACAATTATGTTCGCTAAAGGTTCCCACGTCGAAATCATTTATTTATCTAGATCTCGAAAAAATCTTGGACAATCATTCCAAGGTATTTGAGACTCCCAAAGGCCTCCCACCTATTCGTGATCATGATCATTCTATTCATTTGATTCCAGGAAGTGTTCCTCCAAACATCAGGCCTTACAGATATCCCTATGCCCAAAAGAGTGGAATTGAATGTATGGTTGCAGAAATGCTAGAGGCTGGTATAATTCAACCTAGTAAAAGTTCTTTCTCTACTCCAGTAGTATTGATGCACAAGAAGGATGGGTCATGGTGCATGTGTCGAGATTATAGAGAGCTCAACAAACTCACTATTAAAGATAAATTTTTCATTCTTGTCATTGATGAATTATTGGATTAATTGAATGGATTAATTTACTTCACCAAGTTAGATCTTCATTCAAGATATCATCAAATAAGAATGAAGATTGAAGACATTCTGAAAACAACATTATTGAAGAAAGATGTGTTTTCATGGACTCCAGAAGAAACGAAGGCCTTTGAACATCTTAAAGAGGCAATGTGCCAAGCACCAGTCTTAGCTACGTCAGACTTCACAAAAACCTTTATTGTGGAATATGATGCATCAAGAAATGGAATTGGTGATGTTTTAACGCAAGAAGAAAAACCCATTGCTTTCGCAAGTCATTCAATCAAAGGAAACTATTTACACAAAGATATTTATGAGAAGGAAATGTTGGCAAGACTACATGCACTTAAGAAATGGCGACCTTACATATTGAGAATATCCCATTTCAAACAATATTTCCAGAACTTAACGAGGAAGGAAAAATCATATTGTAACTTAGAGCGGTCACAGAAACAAGAACCCGACAGCTACGAAATCGATCAATTTTAGAGTATCTCATCAAGTGGAAGAACTTACCCACTGAAGATTCCACATGGGAGGACAAGAATTTTATACAGAAGCATCTAGAACTACTCAAGCGTTGAGGACAACACTTTTTGAAGGAGAGGGGCATGTTAGGTCCCTATACTACTAATGTAACCCCTTATTATTATTAGTGCAACCCCCTTATTATATTTTTGTTCCCATGTAGTCCCCATATTGTTATTATTGTGCCCCATAGAAGCACACTATTGTTATTATTGTGTCCTTACATTATTATTGTTATGTCGGCTCTGATTATATTATGACCCCTTAGACTCCTATATATAGGAAGGAAGTCTTGTCATTTGTATCATCCAAGAATTATTCATTTGTGTAATGTAAAGGAGGTTTCCCCCTTGAAGAGGCTGATTTTGAAGGCGTTTATCTATCTTTTCTTCGATTTTGTGAGCTAGTTTCATAACATAATATTTGAGGACAAAGAACTGGTCACCAAGAGAACCAGTGCTAAGATAACAGGATAACAAAGTCTCTTTTGAAGTTGGATCCCAAATTACATCCACGTAAGCTTAGAATTTTATATTCTCCTATTTCGGTGGGAACTTTCCCTCAGCATACTTCAATGGGGATGTTATCTCTAATATATGTGGTTGTGGTGGAGTGATATATTTGAAGCAACAACATTTTTTAATCTTTTATAGGGGTGTGGTCTAAGATCCAATATGAAGGATGAGCTATCAGCCCTATGGGTAGTCTTATCATATGCTAAATTCTTAGGTTTGGACTCTTTACATATCTTTGGGGATTCCAAAGTAGTGGTGGAATGGATAAATGAGAGTTTTTTCTCTAGACAAAGCCACTCTTGGTCATTGGAAATAAAGGGTTAGACAACTATACAAATCCTTTAGGTCCATCATCATTTAACATATCTATATGGAATTAAATGGGTGTGTTGATGCCCTTTCAAAAAAAGGCTTAGTGACTCAAATGGGCACAATATTTGTGGAATAATTTGAAGCAAGATGTTTAGTTGATTCAGGGTAGTTTTTTATTAGCTAAGGCTCTTCACAAATATTGATTTTTCTTTATGTGACTGTGGCCTCAATGTTTCTTATTAATGATAGGAACCTCTGTGGTCTATATGTTATATTTAGATTAGTGTTTGGATTGTTTTAGCAAGATTGGGATATCATGATACAATTTGATATTTCAATTAATTTTAGATGATGTAAAGACTTTATTATATCAATATAAAGCTATTGGTTTGTTTCTTGTCGAAAAAAAAAAACAACTTGCATATTGGTTATTATTGGCAAAACATTTCTTCTACTTGTGTTTTAACCATTTTTGGCATTTGGACCCATTATTTTATTTTTGTTTGAACATTTCCTTAACCAAGTCATTTTTTTGGGGAAGTCAACATTTGATGTCACTCATTTCTCTTTTTAACCATGGATATTTTGTAAGTATGCTCTTAGATATTGTGGTTTGACCTTAAAATTTAGTAGTTATTATGATATATTGGGACATTATAATAAAAAGCAAAATGTACATATTTTGATAGTTTTGATTAAATATCAATGCTTTCTTAGTTGATATTACAACCAAGTGTGAAGAAGTAACAAATGGGATAATTGTGGAAGAGGACGGAGGGAAGCGAGGTTCTGAGACTCGGCATTAGGGTTTTTGTACTCACCTGCAACGGCAGGTCCTCAGGACAGAGGCCACCAGAGTCAGAACGTGGCAGAGTAGTATACTACAGCCCGCAGGTTTTGGCAGGCGGGTTCAATGAACCCCCATCAGGGGGCAGGAGGGTCGCCTTCTCCAACAAACGACAACCAGCAAGGGAATATCAAGGGTTCAGATCAGGAACAGGAGCACAATGATGGAAGCACTGACAAAAGTCAGCAGAAACAGACTGAACAAGCACAACAAGACAAGCCAAAAGTAAGCTCGTCCATATGCAAGCCAGTAGCCACACACAGACCAAAAGTGGAGCTACCGAGTCATCGCATCAATGCTAGAATCCAATATATGAGAGATCATGCTCTCATAGGAAAATTTATTGGAATATGGCCAAAAAAGAAAGCGTTGAGAGCCTGGATAAATGTCAAATGGCATCCAAAAGGACACATAACCTTGCACCTAGGGCCGAAGGGATTTTTCACTACAATTTTCAACTGCTTTGATGATAGAAACAGAGTTTTCGAAGGAGGGCCTTATTTCTTTAACTCTGCCGGGCTATTTCTCAGAGAATGGATTGAACGATTCAACCCTGATAAGGAAGACCTGAGCTGGGCGCCGGTGTGGATCAGGCTGTACTCTCTGCCATTGGAATACTGGGAAGAGGAGTCTCTCAAAGCGATCGGTAAGGTGCTGGGTGACTTCGTCAAGGTAGCAGAAGACACAAAGACGCAAAGATATACCTCATATGCACGGATCTGTGTCTACATGGACCTGAAACAACCTCTTCCTGATACAGTAAGTCTCTTTCATGAAGATGTGGAATGTATCCAGTTAATTGATTACGAGCATGTTCCATTTAGGTGCAGGAAATGTCATGACCTAGGACACATGTTCAGAGACTGCCCATTAAATAGCAAACCTTCGGTTCAAACTGACCAGGAAAACCCATCGTCAGATGGCTTCACTAAGGTGATAAATCGAAGAAGAGGAAATAAGAAATCAGTAGTACCCACAAAGACACCTCCAGGGGATCAATCAAAGCCTTCTACTAGTAATAGCTTTGAAGCTCTAGCCAATGAAGATTTGCAAGATCCAGACAATTTAACCCCCAATAAAAAAGAACCTACTCAGGAAAAAATTGAAGGATCCCAATCGAAAGAGGGGGAAAAGAGTGTAGAACTAGAAGGCATTAAGCTCAAGACAGCTTCAAAAGCCTGGAGCCTCCCTAATATGGATATAGATGGCACAAACCCCAGTATAGAAAATGAGAAGGAAGGCGATGGGTATTATCAAGAACCTCAAATCATGGAGGAGGATACGGAATCAATAGACATCGGTGAGCTAGATATCTTGGGCTTAGAACAAGCTTGTAAAACAGGGAATTTCGACAAAATACCTGATAGACAAGTGGATAACCTAGTGGCAGTCCTCAATAAAGCCCAGAAAAAATATTCACTAGGGGTTCAAATCGGCAGCCAATGGGATGGGAAATTCATCACCAAAGACAGTAAAAAAAGAGGACGGAAAACTACTCTAGAGAGAACCATCAAGATTGGAAAAGTATTGGTAGAATCAGGCAGATATGCCAAGCTAACCAAGTATTTCAATACCAACCCCAAGCCTTCCCAATGAAGTTAATTTCATGGAATATTAGAGGGCTTAATAGCCCAAGGAAGGAAGACTTTTAAAAAGCATGTTAATGGAGGAAAAACCATCAATTCTCTTTTTGCAGGAAACAAAGTGTAACTCGACAATCTTGGAAAAAATAGCAGCTAAAGCCTGGCCAGGTGGGTTAGTAACAGCTATTGATGCTCAGGGAGCATCCGGAGGACTTGCGGTGCTGTGGGATGCAAGAATGATTCAACTAGCCAATATTCATGTAAATAAAAATTTCATCCAAGCCATATTTCATATAATTGGAACCAATATCTATGGTCACATAACAAATGTGTATTTTCCTCAAGAAACCCAGCACAAGGTTGAAATTTTGGATGCTTTAACGCAACTTAATACAGAGAGGAAATACCCGCTATGGATTTCTGGAGGAGATTACAACATGATCCCATCAATGGAGGAAAAAAAAGGAGGGCGTTGCAAAATAAACAGGGAAGGATCTATATTAAAAGACTTCATTCAGAATAATTGGTTGATAGATCTTCCTACAAATAATGGCCTCTACACCTGGAACAACAAAAGGGCAGCACCAATGCAGATAGCATCGCGTCTTGATTGATTTCTAATCTCTGATAATGTAGTTCATCTAGGAGGAGAATTCACAGCTTCTATTCTTCCTTTTTCTGGTTCCGATCACTGGCCAATAGCCATCCATTGGAATAGTCCTGGTTGCAATACAAGGCGTCCCTTCGGTTTGAGGCTTTTTGGCTAACTCATCCGGACTTCCATGAATTTGTCGGAGCATCTTGGCAAAAATGCAATCCGACGGATGGTACAAAAATGTCCATATTCCAAAGGAAGCTGAAATACCTCAACGGGGAAATTAAACGTTGGAATCACTCTATCTTTGGCAACATTTTCAAAGTTAAGGAAACCCTCAATCAAGAGATGAAAGTTGTGCAGCAAAGAATGATATATGAAGGACGCTCGGAAGATCTTACCAAGAAAGAGCAGTCCCTAGAAACGCAAATCCTCGAGAGAGAGTTACAGGAGGAAACTATTTGGAGGAAAAAATCGAGAGTTAGATGGCTGAAGGAGGGTGAAAAGAATACGAAATTCTTTCACAAATCCACAGTGCAAAGAAGAATGATCAATCAAATTTCTCATGTCAACAATGAATAAGGAGGCAAAATTGAAACACATGAAGGAATAGAACAGGTGTTCCTCAATTACTTCAAGAAGATGAATCAAGAACCTGACATAAACAGAACAGAGGCTATTGATAAAATCATCATACATATACCCAAATTAATTACTGAAGATCATAATACTCTCCTTCTCAAGCCTATAAGCCTTCAGGAGGTTGAAGCTGTTGTGCATCAGCTCAAAGCAGGGAAAGCGCCAGGACACGATGGATTTACCTCAAATTTTTTTCATCATTTCTGGGATCTGGTCAAATGGGAAGTTTGGCAGGTGGCGGAAGAATCACGTACTCTAAGGTGGATGTATCCAGGTTTGAACGCAACATTCATAGCTTTAATCCCTAAAGAAGAGGAATCCAACACTCCGGATAAATATAGACCGATTGCTTTGTGCAACATTATATACAAGATTGTCTCCAAGGTGATAGCTTCCAGATTGAAGCCCCTGCTTCCCCTTATCATCTCTCCAGAACAATCTGGTTATGTAGAAGGAAGGCAGATTACGGACGGGATAATTTTAACCCATGAAATAATCCACTCTCTCAAGCACTCAAAAAAACCAGGTATGCTGCTCAAAATTGATTTATCTAAGGCTTTTGATAGTATTAGTTGGGAATATATGCAAAAGATCCTCCAAGCCTTTGGTTTCACCCCCTCCTAGATTAGATGGATCAATAGTCTTATTTCCTCCTCGTTCTTTTCTATTCTCATTAATGGAATCCCGTCGCCCACGTTCCGTCCTTCTCGTGGAATTCGCCAAGGGGATCCTATCTCGCCCTTTCTGTTTGTCATCTTAGCTGAAGGGTTAGGACGTAGCATTAAAGAAGCCCTCCTTTCTCATCATCTCAAAGGTATAGCTTTCCACCAAGCCCCTGCCTTTTCGCACCAGCAATTCGTTGATGATAACATGCTTTTTGGTCATCCGTCTGTTCAAGAAGCTCGATCTCTTAAATCTATTCTTGCAGACTTCTCGGAGGCTTCTGGAGCTCTCATTAACAAAGTTAAATCCCAGATATTCTTCTTCAACACTCCACCCACCACCCAAAGAGCAATTGCCTGTATCCTTGGCTTCTCCATCGCTACCCTTCCGTCTAAATATTTTGGTGCTCCTTTATTTGCCACGGCTCTCAAGCATTCCTCATGGAACAGTCTTTTAGAAAAACTGGAAGCCAGATTGTCCCTCTGGACTCATAGAGCGCTTAATATGGCAAGCAGGCTGGTACTAATCAAAGCAGTTCTACAGACCATGCCTCTTTACCTTTTTTCCATATTAGCAGCACCCAAATGGGTTCTCAAAGCTATCAAACAGCTTCAGCGGAATTTCCTATGGGGGAAATCGAGGCCAAATCGAAAGTGGGCTCTAGTGAAATGGGAGAAAGCATGTCTTCCCAAAAAAGAAAGAGGCATTGGGCTAAGAGACCCAGAACATAGTAATATGGTAATGGGGGCCAAAATCTGGTGGAAATGGCTCTCTAATCCCGGTACACCTTGGGCCTCCCTTTGGACAATGAAATATGCAAGCAATACGTCCATGGAGGAGAGAATTAGAATGTCAGAAGTCAGTAAAGGATCAGTTATTTGGAATTCAGCCATTCAACATAGAGATATAATTCAAAAGCACAGTTTTTGGGACGTGAAGGATGGCCACACAGCTAGATTCTGGGAAGACTCATGGCAGCAGCTCCCAAATCTCAGAGATACTATTCCGGTTATTGCTGATCAAGATATAAATCAACATGATAAGGTGAGCCAATTTTGGAACTCACACAATGTCCAAGAACATAGAACGTGGAAAGAAGCCAGGCATATAATACCTCACAGCCCGGAGCAAACTCAACTCTCTCTCTCCTTAGAACTTCAAAAAAGGAAAATACTCACTTCGGCAGGCTCGGATACTCTCAGATGGGGATATGAGGAAAAGGGCACCTTCACAACTAGGGAAGCTTATAAAATAATTATCAAAGAAAATATAATCAAAGATAACGTATGGGATAAGATATGGAATCCCTCCATATGGCCGAAGGTCTCAACTTTTCTGTGGCTACTCTCTCACAATAGGATTCTCACATGGGACAATCTTAGGAAAAGGAATTTCTCTGGACCATCTATTTGTCCCAACTGCAAACAGGAAGAGGAATCAGCATTACATCTTATGCAAACCTGTTCGCTGGGGAGGAAATTGTGGGAAAAAGTTACATTCCGCTGTCAGAAGGAAGGAAGAGTGATTAGGGACATCAAAGGGACTCTTCGCACCTGGAGCCAAGCGCCATATCAAAGCAAACTCTTAAATACACTATGGCAACTCATACCAGGACTACTAATGTGGAATATTTGGAAGGAGAGAAATAGAAGGATATTTAAAGATCAAGCACAGTCGATAGAGCAGATATGGAATGGATTGCACCATAACATTAAAGAAACTCTGTCTATTAAAGGTTGGTCTAAAGAGGATTTCCCATCTCTCCCGCAGGAACAAGCCATATGGGACAATTGGCAGATTCAATTAAAGCATCCGGTCTCTTCAAATGATAATTCCTCAAAGCATCTAGATTCTCCACCAAGCTGGACACCACCTCCAATCAACGTGTTTCAACTTAACTTCGACGGAGCTTCGAAAGGGAATCTTGGGAAAACGGGATTTGGTGGAAGCATCAGAAACTACCAGGGAACTCCCCTAATAACTTTTGTCGGCTCAATTGGTTGGAATACCAATAATGTGGCAGAACTGGAAGGTCTATGGAGAGGACTAAATCTGGCGCAGGAACGAGGATTCTTTCCTCTTACAGTGGAAGGGGACTCTCAGATTATCATCAACATAGCCTCAAAGCTTATGCAGGGTTCCCCGGTGTATAAGGTAAGTAGCAGTTGGAGAATGGCCACTCGTCTAGAGCTTCTCAAACAATGGCTTACTAATCACCAAGCAATTTCCTTTAAACATATTAGAAGGGAAGGGAATAAATTGGTTGACTTTCTTGCCAATCTAGGAGTGGACAGTGGAAGGGAATTCTTTGAAGGCTCAATCTCCAGTATAGCATCAGAGAATCAACTCTCTACCTTCAAAACCATAGTAACCAGTGATATGCAATCGAAGGAAGGATCACACCCGGATGCGGGTGCCTTAATGAGTTGTTAATGCTCGAGCACGCGACGCCGGCATCTGGCAATACCGCTGGTTGGTTTGGCGGTTCGTGGTAGGATATTTACTCGCAATACCGCGGGTTAGTATGGCGGTTCGTGGTAGGACATTTACTCGCATTTATGATGCATTGGGTTCAAGGCAAGCAGGGAAGGAATTTTAGGATGGTGAGCATAATTTGCGGTTCATTTGTTCTGGCCTCTTCAGACAATTGCAGAGTCGCTCTGGTTTATTCAGGCAGGGACATTCTCTGGTGGTTATGTCCTCAGAACTTCGGCGCAGTGCAGAGCACTTGGAAGCCACCATGGCTTCATAATCGCTCGCATTTAGCCAGCTTCAGGTCCTTGGTTTTGCTTCTTTTCGTAGGTATCTGGTATAGTCAGTCAGTTTTCCTCTGGCCCATCTCTGTAAGAGGTCTCATTTCGGTCTTTGTTGAAGGTGTCTGGGTAGGGTGTTGGGTTCAGTCAGTCAGTGCTGGGCTATATCTTGTGGTCGGTTATACATTCTGTGCTGGGTTTTCCCTTGGGGTCTTCAATTCAGAGTTCTGTTCACTCCAGTTTCTTTTAGACTGTAGCGGGTCGTCTCTCTTTCTCCCTCAATCCTTTAGCACTTTCAATTTGTCAATCTTTTCTGCAATGGCCTGGCGTCGTGGTATTTCCCACTGGGGCAGTAATTCAGTAGCTCATGGAGGTTTTCGGGGTCGTGGTGGCTCTGATCCTCGGCGTATTTCCCCATTAGCCTCTGTCTCGCCGGCCTCACCGCCATCAAACCACTCAGGTCCATCCCTAAACAGTTCTTTTCACTCATCCTGCTTCAAATTTAAAAGTAGGCTCAACAAGCCAATTATCTCTGCTATCATTACAGTCATCTTCTCAGAGGAAGAAGATGAGCTCACAGGCTCTGTTGAAACCTCCAAGGAAAGGTCTCCCTCTCAAAATTCTAGTGACTCTCAAGGTAGCATGGCGGGTGATGTCCTCAATAATCTCGCTGTGTTGCAGGAAGAAGCTCAGCAAGAAGATTCTCACCATCAGCAAGACTCTTCTCATGAGGAAATCATTGCTTGTGCGCCGGCGCAATTCTCTAGCAGTGTTCTGCACCTTGTGACTCCTCCAGGCTGCAACATGATGGAAGTAGAAGATAATGTGATGGTTCATTGGGTCAGCTCTCCCCGCAAGGCAAATGAAAAAGATACA
Source organism: Pinus tabuliformis (assembly GCA_031772625.1). Lineage (NCBI taxonomy): Eukaryota > Viridiplantae > Streptophyta > Pinopsida > Pinales > Pinaceae > Pinus > Pinus tabuliformis. Next base: position 394,987,831 of record CM062814.1, on the reverse strand, counting down.
GACTTGCCACCTCAGGAATAACTTCCTCTGCCTCAGCAAGTCATCTCAGCATTGCTAGTTTTTTGGATGTATTTCTCAGTGGGTATGCTTCTGATATTATCAGTATGGTTTTTTATCATCTTCCAGGTTATGATTTTGGCTTTCTAGCTTTTTGTAATAGTCACATAGAACTGCATTTTGTAATAGGGCGGCTCACAACAAAGTGTCGATCCTCTCTGGCTCTATTGAGTTTTGGGTTTATGTTTTTCATATATGTAAACAGAAGGCCAAGTGTTAGCTGCAACAGTTTTTTTGACAGAGGGCAGGCTACGGCCCCCTCAGAGGTTCAAACCTCTCTGTAAATATTTTTCTTTTTTATTTATAATAGAACAGTCTTTATACAGAAAAAAAATATATATTACAACCAAGTGTGAAGGAGTTGTGGTAAAAATGGTCCACTCCCACTCCCAACCATTAGTAAAATATTTTATTGTCCATATGAAGTAACATAGTTTTATATCAACTTTATAGAGATAAAGTAATTATTTTCACTTTTGAGTGTGAGGAACATCTATCATTCTTATACTTTTTACAAATATTTCAATACAAAATTTAAATAAATTGTTTGAATATCCATGTTAATTGATTTCTCTCTCTCTCTCTCTCTCTCTCTCTCTCTCTCTCTATATATATATATATATATATATATATATATATATATATATATATATCTCTATATCTCTCTATATATATATATATATATATATATAGAGATATAGAGAGAGAGAGAGAGAGAGAGAGAGAGATGTTTACCGTTATAAAATGTTTCAATGTTCAAAGAGAAAAAGTATTTTGAAAATAAAAAAAGTTTCAATTATAAAGAGGAAGATGTGTAATTTATTCAATTTTTAATATAAAATTAATATGTGACATTTAAAAATATTAAATGTGGGCAATCAAAAAAATATTTCAATATGCAAGGTTAAGTACTATTGGCATGTATTTAAAAATAATTTAATAACAAAACAGACATTTTAATGTTAACAATGTGGTCAACAGTTAAAATATTTCAATTCCCAGGTTAGATAAAATATTTCAATGTCAATTATGTAATAGGTAGAGTCTGTAAAAGTCTACATTGTAATAGGTAGGGTTTGTAATGAGGTAGGAATCCTTTGACCTCTAAACAGTCATAGCTTTAGCTTTCCCATTTTCAGTCTTGTTGATAAATGCTCTTATAGTAAATTTCTATATTTATAATGTATTTGATGTAATATTTTCTCTCTATCAATAAAAGTTGTGTCTTATCATTATGTGAGTTTTCTCTATTGTTTGAGTAAGCATTGTTTAGCCATATTAACTATCATTATGGCAAGTGAGATGTGGTTAGTTCTATGAAGACGCGATATGAAAGCTTGTTGCAGCAAAGTTTGTTGGTGGACCATGTTTCAAGAGAATTGAAGCCAAAGTGTTGTAACTCCGAGGGAGTCCAATTCCTTAGGTGCATATTATTTTACCTTCACATATTTATTTTCCTTACATGCTTGCGCAATACTGAGTAGTGAATTGTAGTAAGAAATGCCCTCAAGTAGTTTTGATTTCTCTGCTGATATAAAAACTTCAAAGAAAACTAATTTGATTGGAAGGATATTAAACAAGTTACAATATGAGCCCTTGTATGGTACTAGGGTGGTAGTCTAGGAATTTACCCCCAAACCTAATTGGCACCTTCCTCAAATATCTCTTAGTAATGTTTATGACCTTCCAGTGTTTAAGTTTCATGCAGCCAATGTTATTAGATATGCCTCTATAAATGTACCTATCAATATTACCCAACCTATGTATCAGATCCCTCTCATAAAACTAGAATATGTCTAATGGGGACTAGAACAAGGGTATAAGTATGTGCATCATGGATTAATATAATTTGTCATTAACCCTCTATTCAGACCTAGCTTGAATGTGTCTTGCTTAGCTTGTGTAATCGATTCACGTCATAATCAATTCACTGATGATATGATCTGAGGATTTGGAGCTCCTTTTCATAATGGTCCAGTTGGGTCATCCATCATCCCGAGGTACCAAGTTTCGTTAACTGACCCCCATATTAATGAACTACTTCAAGCTTACATCCATTTTTTTGGCTTTAATATGACTGAGTTGTCCAATATTTCCCAGTTACAATGCACTATTTGTTTACAATTTGTCTCTGCAACTCTCCTCGCACTCAATTCTCAACTTACACAGAGAGGTGCAAAACGCATGGTGGTAGGGCCTGGGAACGTCACTCCTATCACAATAGGGTTCTATCCATTAGCAATTCCCGATGAGTGGACTATAGAATATCACCCATTATCTCAAAAGTATTTTCCAACTCCATAACCTAAAATATTGTCTATCTCAGAGTCAAGTAGAGGACCAGTCATTAAACTAAGGAATGAAACTATAGTATCCAAACTCCCTATTAGAATTCACTCTCTCAAAAGCCATGATACTTCGAATCTTAGCAGGCATCTAGAAAAACACAAGTACGGAACATCCTCTCAGTGTAAATTATGTATTACCTCTAAGAGTCCAAGTTCTAATAAAAAAATTCAAGTCTTTCACAGATCTCAATCCATCTTGAAAGAGGAACATCTAGGACAACATACAGAATGTTAGGAATGTCTATAGATTTCCTCCCTGAGAGATATTAAGTTCATGAGATACACATCTAGAGAAAAGGCAGAAGATGATCTAGAAAAGCATATACTCCCAGAAAGGAGAATTGCTCTTGGAATTTTTTTGCAAAAATTTAAAGATGGGAATGTTGTAGCTGATGTGGATTTCCTACAATATAGGAAATTGACAGATGAGAAGCCCCAAGACATTATAAGTCTTAAAAACTATAACAATTACTATCTAACATTTGTAGCACATAATCTAGATGACCTATCACAAGAAGTGTTGAAATTACAATCCCATGTGCCAAGACTTCATTCTAGTTTAGATGATTTGAGTCAAAAATATTTTGAGTAGTTTTATAAGTTAAAAGATGTAAAGATGAAGTTAGAGAAAATTATGGAAGTGATTGTAGACTTCTAGTTGAGTCTGGAAAAAGAAAATATTGTGTTAGAAGAAGCACTTACTGCAGTAGAAGTTTATATCCAGACATTCCAGCTAGAAGAAAAGAACACTGAGAAGAAAAATACTACACTTTTGATCAAACAATTTTCTGAACATAATCCTAGAATTTTACAATTCGAAAATTTTATTTCATTTGCTACAGAAAAATTGGCTCTAGTTCAATCACAAATCTCAGTCTTTGATCTACCACCATAGAATAAGGCAGAAATAAAAATGGTAAAATTAGAAGGATGAGGATCCAACAAAATACCCATGAGTGCAGATGGCGATAAACCAAACCAACCCTTTGAATTTGCATGGGAAAAGTGGTGTAATTCCAAGTATGGTTCTCCTGGAAAAACTCCATATGATCCTTCAAACACTAATGAGTTCCCTATTCTTAGTCGAGCTAACATAGATCAAACTCCAATGACAAATCTGAACTACAAATCTAAAAGTGAAATTCTCATGGAAATCCATTCTTGGAGTGCATGGGCAAGCACTCAAAATTCAATTCACAGAAATAGAGTCTCAAGGTCATAATTATCTTTAAGGATCACTTGGGGTTTCTAAGGTAACTTAGAATTATGGTTGTCTAGAATGCATGAATCTAACAAGCTCAGTAATATGAATAGTGATAATCTAGTCGTTGAACTCATCAAGGAAGTTCTCCGTGAGTTTTATGGAGAAATTAAGGTTGATGGCCATCATTATGCAAACATGTTCATGAGCCCTCTGTGATATAAAATAACTTCTTGAGTTTTTATGCACAATGCGGGATCTTATTTATAAGGAAAGAGACCAACAGAATAAAACTTATTTGAGAAAATGTTTTTTTGTTATGCCTGGCAGAGTCCTAGATCTTGTCAGGGCTAGATTTGAAGATGATAATATAGATATTGAAAATGTTTCTCTTGTAGGACTCCATGACAAATTGTATTTACTCTACAAAAAAAATGCCTCTGAAAGAAGATAACCAAATAAGTAAAGAAACAACTTGGTTTCAATGCAAGTGTTTATGATATCTATGTAGAAACTTATCATTTTGGTTGTATAAGCAACAAGAAGAATTATAGAAAAGGATAATGTGGAAGTGATTGCCAATGTCAAAAATGCATGAAGAAAATCTAGCCCATAATGTTTAACCCTAGGAGACAAAGGTTTCAGAAACCAAGAAAAGGATACTTCAAGAGAAGGTAAGAAGGAACCCAAAGAGCACAATCGGGAACATTTTTCATTTGCAAGAATCCAAGCCATTAGGAAAGAAAATGTTCTTTGAAGGGTAAAACGCATTTCCAAAATAAATTGTTTGATATTTTTTCTAATATTTATGATTTGACTGAATGGGAGAAAGTAGATCAGCCCCCACAAAATGAAGAATATTTTTCAGTTACATATTCAGATGAGTCAAACCCACCATCTCCACCTCTTGAAGACTCATCTTGCTATGAATCCACCTAAGATCTTGACTTCATTTCAGATGTCAAGATGTCATTTAGAAAATCCCACAGAACTCTGCTCTGAAATTGTATCTTTACAATCTCTTATTTCTTCCCTCACCCCAGGCGATTTCACCATCCAAAACTGTCTCATAGAAAGCCTCTCAACCCTCCACCATCAACTTGCCAAGATCACGCAGCCAAGCATGATGAATCTTGGCACCTACTATCCAAGTGACACACCTACGACATCTACACATATTTCCAATACACCCTCATCTAACATTCCACCATGAAATCAATTTCCCCGCAGATCTACCATAACAAGAGAAGAAGTAAGCTTTCTTCATCAAATAAAATCCTATGGGTTTAAGAAAGCTACTCCCATCATTGAAAATCTCTCAGAAGAGGAAGAAGAAGAAGACTAGGTTAGCAAGTTGCAAGGAGAAATATTCCACTTAGAAACCATCATTAAAGAGAAAAGATGTTTGGTTAAAGAAATTCTAACCAGTGTGAGAGATGACCAAAAATAATTGGTTGAAAAATATAAAAAAGTTTCAAAACTAAAAGACTCAATGATGATAAAATAATTTGAAGGTGTGCTCAAAGAACAAGAATATCATGATCAGGAGAAACAAGCATTACAATGCATACCAAAAGATCACCAGCCAGAACTAGTTACATCTATTCTCCATTTTAAAGGAAATGAATATATGATTGTTATTAGAATAGATGTCAAGGTCAATGGTTATAAACAATATTCTCTCGATGCACAACTAGACACAAGAGCCATGAATTCATGTGAAAAACATAGTTCCATTCCTGAATATTATTAGCAACCCACAAGATTGTAGTTCAAAGATATAAATTAGACGTTAATGACTATCAGAGCTATGGCTCCTAATTTCCCAATTCTTCTTAATGGAATTCATACTTTTGTAATTTTGTACAGTTTTGATACAGGTAGTGATATTTTGTTGGGTCAAGATTTTGTAAGAAGACATCTTCCTCTTGTTGTAGACACAAACCATATTTGTCTCAACATCCAAGGAAGAACTGTAAAAATTCCAAGCAAGTCCAGCTATGTAAATAGAGTTGTAGACCTTATCCTAGATATATTTGAATGTTCTCTTGACAAACTAGAAAATATCAACAAAGTAATCATAAATGTTGAAATTAAAGGGTCATAATACATCATAGAAATAAAGGATAAAATTGAAGCAAAATGTATAGCAGATGCACCTAATGCATTTTGGAAAATGGAGCAATACTTTGTGGATCTTCCCTACAAATAAAATTACTCTAGAAAACTCAGAAGTCATCAATAAACCAGATGTCCCCACCAGAGCTCAAACTTTGTAAAAAAAAAATGTTGAACTATTAGAAAGAAAGTTGATCTAACCAATCATAAACCCTTGGGCTTGTCCAACATTTTATGTCAATTAGCATTCAGAATAGAACAGAGGTAAACCTCGGATGGTGATCAACTATAGAGCATTAAATGATGCTTTGTTGCCTATCAGGTATCCTCTATCATCTAAAGAAGCTTTATTTCACAAAGCCAGTAATAATAATGTGTTCAACAAATTTGACCATAAGAGTGGATTATGGCATATATGAATCAAACCATTTGACAAATACAAGACTAGTTTTGTGGTTCCACATGGGCAGTTCCAATGGTGAGTAATGCCATTTGGATTGAAGAATGCACCCTCTGAATTTCAAAACAGAATGGAAGATATTTTTGGAGATCTGAAATTAGTTATTTTTTATATTGATGACTTACTAATCTGTTCTTTTGATTTAAAGGAACATAGAAATCAATTGGACATAGTTCATCACAGGATTTTTAAGCATGGGCTAGTCCTCAGCAAGCCTATGCTTAAGTTTGCAAAAACTAGAAATGAATATTTAGGACTAATCCTATTCCAAGGAAAACTTGAATTAAAAGAACACGTGTTGAAATATTTATCAGAATTTCCAGATGTTATTTATGACCACAGGAAATTACAGAGGTTCTTGGGAAGCCTCAATTACATTCATTTTTATGAAAATCAAGCCAAAGATGTCAAGGTCCTACAGAAGAGGCTCAGAGGAATAGAATGGACCCCAGCTATGACGAATACAGTTCAAATTATTAAACAAAAGGTCCAAAATCTACCAATTATGGTTCTTCCAAGACATGAATTTCCTTACATTTACAAACAATGCATCCAATGAAGTATGGGTAGGAGTTTTGATGCAAAAGATGCAATAAGGGAAGAAGTTTGTTCATATGCATCAGGATGTTTCAATGACACTGAACTCAGGTATCCATATTCTCATAAAGAAATCCTTGCTGTTAAAAATGGAATCAAAAGGTTTAGGTTGTTCCTTAAGCCATTCAAATTCATTGAAAGAGCATACTTGAAACATATGGCAAGAATGCTTAGAAACAAAATATTGATAGAACAAGGTAACAACAAGATACTAAGATGGAGCTTGTAGTTGGATGGATTTGAATTTGAGATTGAATATAAAAGGGAAAAGGTAATTGTTTAGCAGATTTTCTTACAATAGATGTGGCTCCAAAATAAATAAATATGTTTAGTTGTCCATCAACTTCAACTTCATTAACACCTCCCCATGCTCTAGAGGGTTTTCAGTGGGTATTAATATGTAAATATTGTCATATGTCATTTTTTTCTTCAGTGTCTCATAGATAGATTTAAGGAATGTCATATATATGAATACATTCTTGAACAATGGGTCAACAATAGCCATATTAATGTAAGTTATTATGTATTTTATAGATTCACCCAAGATGTTTCAAGGGGCCATTAGATTTTCACCTTTTAAAGGATAGAGATATATTTTCCAGTATGAGCCATGGTTGAGCTATAAAAACTATTGCAATATAATGATGTACATCAAACATGCTAAGAAAGTTTGGTTGATGTTTGAATGTAGCTCTATGTGCAATCCCTACAATCATTGGTCACCCTAGTTCAAAATACTACTACATGATTGGTGCCTGAGAGAAGGAATATTCTAGACCATCGGAAAAAATGAATTTATTGATTGTCTCTTATCAGACATCATAACAACAACTCATTCTGAAGCATGGTTTTACTTTTAGATATAACATTGGTTCCTCACTATTAAAGTGCATAGTACTAGGCCACCAGAGAAACCCAGCTATAAGGAGATATCTCAATTTTATGGATCAATTTGTAATCTTGTATATGAGATAGTACCTAGCATATATGGATCTCCTTTCTTTTCGTGCTATAATATCATGCCACCTCATGCCCACGGGGCTTTGGATTGACGGTGAATGGGTGCGCTGTTAAGGCACTCCTTGCGATAGGTCACCGGTTCAATTCCCCGTGGGTACTTAGTTTAGTCTTAACATAGAAAAAAATATATATATATCATGCCACCTCATGAAAAAGCTCATTTTTCACCAAGTCTACAACATTTTTATTACCCAAGTGACATTGATAATTATGGATATCCAAGAGACTAACAAATTCTATGTAAGGAAGCATGGTGAGATGGATTTCATGTCTAGTCACCTGACAGTGAGTGTGACCAGTACCGTGGGATTCTGATGAAATCTCCATTGTGTAATCCTTAAGAAATCTTTTCAAGGATAGTTTAGATGACTAAATGGAGGGGTATGTCCTCCAAAGTAAAACATTTAGTTAACTTTCCAGATGAATATCTGAAACTCAGAGCACTTCTCCGATTTTTGGTGGGATTTGACCCACATTTCAAAGAATATATGGAAAAGTTTAGATTTGAGATTTATAGTTGGTACAATTTATGTAGTCAAGTCATATCCCGAGAAGATGTGTGAAGTTCTCTCGAAATCCTATAAATAAGGAAGATGTATTGCTGATAAGGGAATTTTATTTTGTGTTGGTATTATGAGCTCTCTCTCTCTCTGAAGTTGTGTTTCATTTTGTCTTTAGGTTGAGTTTGACAAGCCTGTGCATGTGCACTTTGACTCATTATTCTACATTTTGGCCCATTTTTTTTTCTCTCTGAAATTCACCAAAAAATTGTTGGAATTGCAAATTTAAGTTGTGTACTCCACACAATTCACTTTTCCAATGAAATTTCAAGACATTGTATCCATTTGCATTCAAAAATGAAATCAAAATATGATATATTTAAGTATATGAAAATATATATATATATATATATATATATATATATATATATATATATATATATATATATATATATATATATATATATATATAGATATATATGAGGGGGAGGATTTGGGATGGCAACTTTGAATTAGTGTTCGAGATTTTCCCGAATATCGCACCAAATATTTTTTCTTGGCCTTTTCTCACGTAGTCTCCATATTGTGGCCCCCCTAATTCGAACAGTGATATAACATCGTCGAGTTTTTGGATTAAATGGTAGACTTCACACTAGTTTCCATCGATTTTTTAGGTGATAGTTAATTCTTGTCAGTGCTTGGATTTTTCCATTCTATGTGGATTAAATGGAAATGCATGTGATGGATTTCAAGCAAGATAGCCTGGTACCCGATAGAATTTTCCCATCACTCAAGTAGTTTTTGCACTCGTGCCTTGCACCGTTCGATTTTGATCTACATTTTGTGGAAACCACACATCTCTCAAAGCTAGGTGAAAAAGGTGATGGTATAATTGAGGTTGGAAATGATGCATCAAGGTTTCCCAAAGTCAATCTAGACCCTTTGTCTGCGCGTTCGAAAACCACTCTAGACCCTGTTGCAAACCTAAATCCCGAAAATTCTCTCAGGACAAGGAAAGTCCTGGTCATGGTGGTAGGAGAATGTTTAGGGTTAGAAAGAGTTCTGAGGTTACTAGAGTGTGCAATTGTGGGAAGGTTTGCAAGGAAATTTGTTGTTAGTTTGTCTAGCTTGAATAGGTATTCTAGTCTCAGATGGTGTCTATGAGGCTAGAGACGTAGTTTGATTAATTTTCTCCAATACCCAAAAAAAGTTTCTAAGAAAAATTATCTTAATTAGAATTAATTATCTAGATTAATTATTTTACTAAGTCTAAGTTACGAAAAATGGTTAATTAATAGAGAAAAAATTATTTCTCTCTAGTGACTTCTAGAAAAGTCATTTGGTGGGGTCAAGATGGTCTTAGCCATCGATTGGAGTTAGATCATTGTTGTCAATTCGTCAATGAGAGATAACAAGAGGAAATCGATCGGAATTTGGAGAATAAAATTGAACAATGAATTGTAGTGGGAGAAAGGGCGTAGTGATAGTGTGGAGGACACTGGAAATTGAGATTAGTAGTGGTTGGAAATTGAGTTGTCATAGAGATTTCTTCACAGTGATTTCCGATTTCTTAGTGATAGAGGGATATTGATATTATCTACAGAAGCCGAGTTTCTTAGCAGTGGTGCGAATTGACTGAAGAGGCTGATTTGTCGGAAGATGAACGAAATTCCCAAAGAAGGTCAATTTGTAGAGGGGAATTTGATTTTTCCCAGTTTAGTTCGATTTTCCAGTGGAGGTTGTGATATTCTGTCAGGAAGTGTGAATTTCCATAGAGGTTGAGTTATTCTGCCAGGGTAGCACATGTGGATTGATTCAAGGTTCTAGATTAGGGTTGAATTGATTTTGTGAAGTTAAATTACTTCGAGGAGGTCAAATCATCTAGCAGAAATGAAGGAAATAATTTTTCAGAGGTTTGTTAATTTTACGACAAAAAATGTATGTAATTTCAATTATAGAATTACTAAAGAATAATAAAAATAATCATTTGTTGAATGGATTTTCCCCGCACTAGGGTTTTTCCAGGGACATTTGTACAAAAATATCAATGTCTAGTATTATGTGTGTGTGCAATATTTTCTCAGCTCCTGAGATTTAATTTTTTGGGAAGTTGCAGTGGTGTTTTATTCAGTATTTGTTGCATAGAAATTGCAGAAGACAAATAATATATTTTAGATAGCTGAATAATAACTAGTAGCTACAACAGTATTAAAAATTTCACATGGTATCAGCGCAGATTTAAGGAAAGAAGAAGCTCAACACAAGCACAGGAAGAGAAAAGAAAGGGTTTATAAAACCCAGTTTGATTTCTTTAGATATTTTTGGATTTCTCTATATTTCCAAGGGTTCTTTAGAAATGGCCTTAACAGTATTAAGAGATCAAGACAGATTGGATGGAGCCTCAAATTTTGGTATTTCGAAGGCCAAAATTTTCTTATTGTTAGAAGATAATGGTCTTAAGGAGTATGCGACCAGTTTCATTGTTGTACCAGAAAATCCAGCATAACTCACTACATATAGGAAGGAAGATGCCAAATTAAAGAGGATAATCCTTAATGGTGTTAAAGACCATATAGTTCCTCATATCATAGATCTAGACATACAAAGAATATGTGGGATGAAATTATGAATCTATACCATAATGCTACCACAAACAGGAAACTAATTCTTAGGGAAAAGTTGAGGGACACCCAAATGAACAAGGGTGAAGATGTTACAAGTTACCTCAATAGACTCCAACTAGTCAATGATGAGTTGTCTATAGTTAGAGATAAACTAGATGATGATGAGCTAGTGTGAGTAGCCTTGAATGGGTTTACTAAGCAGTGGGATGTGTTTGTTCAAGTTATGAATGGACGAGACACCTTATCAAGATAGCATCGACTATGGAGTGGTTTCACTTAGGAAAAACTTAGACTTAGTCTTATCAGTGAGAACAACAACAAACGTCAAAAAAGTTAGGATCAATAAGAAAACATGACCCTAGCAGAAAAAGGAAAAGCAAAGAAGGGGTCTAGCAGAGGACCGAACCTAAAAGGTGAGAAGAATAATAAGGACCTTTCCAAGGTCAAATTCTACGATTGTCATGAGTTTGACCACTATGTCAGCAACTGTCCATAGAGAAAGAAGGGTGAAAAGAAGGGCAAGAAGTAGATAATAGCTTCAGTAAGTTAAGATGAGCTCTCTAGCAGGATGGTATAGGAATTCACACTTATTTCTTACCTATCTATCTCGACCTCACAAGGTGTTTTGTATATAGACAATGGGGTATCATTTTGTATGATAGTTGAGAGAGGGATTGTTCTATTTCATAGGGAGAATGGAAAGTCGATTCCCATTCATGATGTGTTGCATGTACTAGGCTTGGTCATGAAATGTATTTTTGTATCTATCCTTTAGGATAAATGGTACGACGTGTTATTTAGATTCACGTAGGTGTTGATCAAACATAGGGATTGGAAATCACCCTTACCGATTGGAGTTAGGATCGGTCGATATACAAGTTGTAAATGGAAACTCCTAAGGCATTGGTGAGCAGCCATAATCCAATAGATCAGGGAGAGCTATGGCATAGGAGGATGGGCATATACATCATGGAGCAATCATATTGCTTTGTGATATAGTAACAGGTGTTCTAGAGGTGGGCATAGAGCATGATGATGTATGTAGGCGATGTGTGTTGGGGAAATTTGTGAAAGTTTCTTTTCCAAGAAGTGACACAAGATCCAAGAGTGTTCTTGATCTAGTACATTCAAATATATGTGGACTAATTTCAAAAAAGTCTCTCAGAGGATATGAGTACTATGTTATTGATCCAGATCTTTAACTTCAAGGATGCATTTAGAATTGCATATAACATAGCATATTAACCATGAAACTTAAACCACATGACAAGAAGAGGAAAAACATAAGAAACCATGAGATAAAGTCACAATTATTCGATTATAGATTTCACCCAATGTGGGCTTCGTCTCCCGGCCCTGCTCAATAATGGGGATGACTTCTTTGATTAAGTGGCATCAAAGAAATCAGTTATAAGAAACTTCATAAAAATGACCATTATACTTCCAATCTGGATGATGGCCTGAAAATGGACAGCTCAACTATAGAAATGAACATCACCAATGAATTCCTGGTGCGAAAACGTATAAAATTGACTATAAACTTGCCCCATTCTAACACTGTCACCTCAGGCCCTCTAGGGAATCTTCAAGGAATCTATGTTAATGCCTCACTCAGGGTTCCGCACCTTGAACTTGCTCATGGTTCCACTAGATCATGGTTATTTTATTCATAGTTCTGACATTCTCCTCGCTGCTCGGTTGAATGAACTGAGGATTTAAATATTAAATGGGCAACAGAGCCATCAAGGAACAGGTCGTGGCTTGTTGGTGGCGGAGTCTACAAGCCCCGCAGTGGTTACGATTTCGAACCCCATTTGGTTCACTATTGACCCATTTAAAATTTTGTGCATTGTATTTTGGTTGGTAGTTAGAATTTCCGACACATCAGTTTATCACATATGGAAACGATTATATATTGTGGTTCCGGGGGTTGGGCGGGTCTGTCAAGGGTGGCCCACCCACCCCATTTTAATATATAATATGTGTTGGGGTGTGGCAGGGGTAGTGGCCTACCACCCTTTTATTTATTTTAATACATAATGCAATGCAGGGTTGGCAATGGTGGCAACCGTCCATCCCTATTATTTTTTTTTTTTTCATTTTATAACCAAATTGGTTTTTTTACTATGTCAAAAATAAGGGTCATTAGTAAAATTAACTATTCGACAAATTCGCCTATTCCGGTGGCCGAATTCTATGTGTCAGGTCTCTGCCAATTTGTTGCCTCCTCTTGAAGGCTCGAAAATCGCTGCAACAACATGGGGGAAAACCACCCATCAGGGACTTGAATACCATCCCTTTTCCTTTTGGATTAGTGGCTCCGACTCAATATAATGGGACCAGTTTCCCAATCAAAATGTAATAGGATGGATATGGTGTTTGATTGATAAAGCAAAGTGATATATGGGGTGGTTTTTAATTAAAACACTAATATATATGTAACCTATCTATACATATTACCCAAGAATTTATACTTATATTTGTGCGATCTAAAACAATGATCCTTAGTACTTGATAATGAAGATTAAACAGATACTAACATAAATGAAAAACCTTTGATGTAATTTTTTTGATCAAATAGTTAATCAAAATAATTTATAAAGCACATATCACATCAAATATCGTCTAACCAATTTCTCATCAATGTATTAAAAATAACAGTCCTAGTATGTTCAGAAGTGAATGGATACAGTGTTGTATGGAAAACGATACATATGATAAACAGTATATAGTAATGGTTATTAATTCATGAACAAATAAATACACAAAGATAAAATTACCCAATGCATATCCGTCTGCTCATAAAATAAGTAGCTCCAGTCCAATCTGTCTTATTAGGATGGTTTGCAAAAGTACAAAAGTGCAAGCTTTTGTAAGACTTCACCAACAAAAGTTCAGGACTTTCATCCAAGGATTCTAACAAGAGAAACTTTTAAGTACAAAAGTGCAAGCTAGTAAAGAGTTTCTTTATAAAATTTTGGACCCTTTATTAAAATACATGAAAGGGTTTTTACAATAAAATATAAGTACAAAAATAGGCGATGCATGAAGTTCTGAGGAGGTTAAAACAACCCTCCTGGAAATAAGTGACAGAATTACATAAAAGATAAACTATGGAAATAACTAGTTCTAGCATGTAGTGGTGTCTACTCTTTCATTTGTTGTCTTAGATGATATATATCCAACATAGGCTTGAGTTCAGGAGGTTGTAACATCCTTGTACGCATTTGGATGGTATACATTGCATCTGATAGGGAAGGCAGCATCAGCATGGCTGAGTTAGAAAGACAGCATAGTACTAACCACTAACTGTGTGGTTTTACCAGATACCTCCAATATACTTCCTAGTCCAGTTTTGTAAGTTGTTTGATCACTTCTTCTTTTGTTGTAGAAGTTTCTTTCCATTTTGCTTCTAAGTCTCTGATATTGGGAAAACCTTCAGGTGGGCATTCTTGTATCAGGTTGGCATTATGTAAATTGTCATTGATGGTATCAATGATCTTGCTTGCAGCATCGGTTTCTCTTGCGACTTCCCTTTCTTCCTGTTTCAATTGTATATCCCATTCAGTGAAAATGATATCTTTGTGAGTCTCTTCTATCCTGGGTAGATCTACTATCCTTCCTTCTCGAGTATCCTACCATGTAATGTATCCTGATATTTTCTCATCAATCTCGTTGAAAGTGACCCTCATATCAGATACTCGATTCCTCAGTGAATCTCTTTCCTTGCACATCGGATTGATGACTAATATCTTCTGACAAAATGTTGTCTGTTGTGTAGATAATAGAGAGTTTAGTTCAAGTGCTTCTCTAACAAACTCCTCAACTTTAGGATTGTATTTTAATTTTTCTACATAAAATCACAGCTGTTGTATATGAGCATATTTAACACTTGTCTATGCTTTAAACTAGAGCTTTAATTGATCAAATCTCTATTGTAGTTGTGCCATTTTTGCCTTCATCTGATGGTCTATATTCTGGTTTTCTTCAGCCAACTTTTGTATCCTCTCATCTTTTTCCTTTATCAATTGTTTGACCTCTACTAAGTTATCAATAGTAGCATATGCATAAGCACCTGCAAACTGTGATAGTTTTGTCAAATTATCTGAAGGATCCATAGGAGTATCCTTCCAAACAATATCCATTGGCTCATTGTCGGGACTTATCAATGAGGTCTGACCTATTTTCCTTTTCTTCCTCTGTCATTTTAATACAACCCGGTGTTTTGGACTATAAAAGACATCAAAAGGAGGAATCTCCTCTACTTTGAGAATAATTTTGATTGGGGGGAAGGCTGGGATGATTTCAATTTCTTCTGTGGCAATAGGCTTGTCAGTAGCTTTGTTAGTAAGAGAGCTCTGTCTAGTATTCTGGGGTGTGTTGAATATGTTTTTTGTTTCAACATTCTCCTTCCCTTGTTGTCCTTTGAGTTATCGGTCAAACCATTGCCATGCCTCATCTAGTTGGTTTTTTAAGGGATTCTCCTCTTTGTGTTATTTAGTGGAAATATCTTCCACTTCTTTCCCCTGTGAGGCCTTTTCAGATTCCCTTTCAGTGTCCTTTACATGACTCTTCTCGGGGTTTTTATTCGCACTTTTCTTTGAGTCATGCTCTGAATCGTTTTCTCAGTCACACTCTAAACCTTGTTTTGAATTCTGGCCCGATCTCTACTTTGATGTCTGCTCAGATCTTTCTTTTGAGTTATGCTCAAAATCGTGTTTTGAGGCTTTCTCTGAATCATGCTCTGAGTCATGCTCTGAGCCCTTTTTTGAACTCTGGCTTGAAATGTTTTCTATTTCAGTATTTGGCTTAGGTATTTCCAGTAGGTCCAAAGGGACCTTCAGTAACCTCTTCTTCCTGTATTGGTGGAAACAGGCCAAATCTGGTGGATTGAGTCTCAAAGTAGCCAGATGTTGGACCTATGAGAAGAGCTCGATTGACTCAAATAAATCATCAAAATCGTCCTCTTCATGGTTGAATTGCCTTATTTTAACTGATGTAGTGAAGTTTTTTGCAACTTTATTGGGATCATACTGCTTGCAGGGAACTGTAGCGAGCTTCAAACATAAGATGTGGTTGATTTCATGTGCAGCATTCCTGAAATCGTGCAATGCAAAACACCACATTGGAGGGAAAAGAAGGCCAAATGGATTTCTTGTATTCTTTCAAGGTCTTGGTTATCCCATCCCCTATAGTCTAGTAAGAAATTTCCTTGGCAAGAATTTTATCAGGTACATACCAAGGAAGGACATGAGGGGGTGTTATGCTTCCGAAAAAACTGATATAGGTAACATATCTTCCCCAAACCACCTAGCTACTAGAAAAATATCGATCTTGGCCTTATCGGATAACCTTGGGGCCTTCTTATCAAAAAATTGCTGGGTAGATTGGTAACATAACTTCATGGAATATTTTGTAGAAATGGTCTTGGTAATTCGACTCCCATAGAATTTTATGATATATATGAATGGGGGTAGGGTCTTTAATAGTCCATTTCAACCCCATAGTTGGAAAATTGGTGGTGAAACAGACTACATCCATAACATAAGCACTCATGAAAATGGTTGGATTGTCCTAGAGGTGACAAATCTATTTTCCCTATATTCCTTAATTTTCATAGCCAGGTTGTTAGATAAAATGGTACGCCAATCCATTACAAAGGATTTTATGGATGCATCTATTAAGGGAACCCATTGAATAGAAAACTTAGTGGTATCAGCATGCCCAAATAGTCTACACATCATAGTTGCGACCATATAGTAGGGAGCAGTGAGAGATGATATAGGATACATAACCATTTTCTCTTGTTTTAACTTGCTGTAATTGTACTTCCATTGCCGAATTGTTTCTAATGGATCCTCGTTCTCCTTTGCGGAATTCTCAAGGAAATGTTTATCATATACCTTATGTGGGTCTGGTATATGATACATTCTTTTAAGATTCTCTGTCGTGAAAGTAGCAATATATTATTTTCTTGAAGTCAAGAATGCACAGTTTGCAATGTTGATGTTGTCTATAATCCATTTTACCATATCAGTGTATGGTAAAATCTTCGGCGTGGCAACAATTCTGTGTAGAAAAGAACTTGCAGCTTCAAAATAAGAAGCTTTAGAAGAAGTGGTAGCATTTGTTGTTGCTTTGGTTTCAATTATTCTTGGACCCTCCTTTTCCCGCAGATTGTACATAGCTTCCCATGAGGAGGTCCCACTATCAATGGTGCATTTGGTGTCTGAAAATAATGGAAGCATTTCAGTGACATCGGATGTAGAGGATTAAGAAGTTTCACCAAACTTCTTTCCCTTCTTAGATTAGTCATTTTTCCGCACAATTTACTTTCAAAAGAAATCTTGCAATACAGAGAATACAGAGCAATTGAAGAATAAAATAGGAGTTAAACGTAAATGCATTCGAACACATAAAACTTTTTGAAATGACCGAAAGAGAGGTTTTAATTCAAATCAATCTAAACAGGTCACCAAATCTCCTTAGGCCTTGTAACCATTAGTACCGTTAGAACCCATTTAATTAACCGAAATCATGGCTCTGCGTGTTTTATTTATTGCTCATTAATATATCGCATTGCAATATTTCTTTGGATGGTGAAACAAGTTCATTCTTTAAGTTTTGCACCAATATGTGATAGCGATATTGTCGTATCAGCGTGTTAGACATGGGAGATTTGCGATTGCGATAATCACATTATCACAATATCACAATTAGTGATGTCGAGATAGCGGAGAATAGATATTTCCCAAAAAAATTTAGCGATTACGATTGCGATGAACGATGTGGCAGTATAGTGGGCCCTAGGTTTATATTTAAGTAAAACTTTCATTTAACCTTTATAATTTCCTTGGGCGCTTTCCTTTGATGAATAAATTTATCGCAATCGGAATTGTTTGGAATTTTAGTGGTGGAGCTTATTAGGATTATTGTGATACATTGGATGTGATTGTGTTTTTATGGTACGGTTTAATGTTTCGTCAGGTCCAATGCTTATCGCGCTATGCAAGAGGGAGGAATTTTGGATGTATGAATTGTGATGAGGGGTGTTTCTGCCTTAAATTATTCTTACTAATATTTTTAAGCCTTTATAAAAATGAGCGTGATTGGGTTCTCCAGGGGCTATCATTTATCGTAGTCGCAAGTCTTGACTAAATGGATAAATGTATACTTCTTAAGACTTTGCAATTTGCGATATGGTCAGACTTGTCTTTAAAGGGACCTTCTTTGGTTATTCAAGTTTTAGTGAGCTTTTATTAAAAGGGAAAATCAAATTTAAAATCCATTGTCCTGGTTTGGTGGCCAGAAAGTGACGATGTGATTCACTGGTTGTAATTGAACTGAACAAGTTGGCTCGTGATGAGACCCCTTGTCGTAAGATTAACATAATCATAAGCCATTACCCTGGTTAGGTATTCAGTGTTAGTAATGTTAGTCTATTATTTCCCTATGAACATGGTAAGCAGGCTTGTGATGAGACCTCTTATCTTTTAAGGTTAATATATTTTTGAATTACACTCTAAAAAAGTAAAGCTAATGGATGGGAAGAATTATTGACTCCTTAAGATTTTTTGGATGACAATTTTAGAGTTGGAGATGTTAAGTTGTAATTAGTCTTTACTTTCTTAAAGATAACTTTTCTTGACTGATTATTAAATAAATGATTTTATAAAGTTTGAGGTTTTCAAAGAATTTATGACTTCAATGGAAAAGAAAATTTCAGAGTTTTATGATAATTAGCCAATTTTCAAATGTTGTAATTATTTCCTTAAGAATTTCTACTTTGAAAGTGAAATATCAAAATAATCCAAGAGATTTAAATTATTGTGAAGCCAAAATTAATGTTATTTAACATTATTTTCCTAAGAAAAGACAAAAATTAAAAGCAATAATGTACAATAGAAGATTTAATCTTCTAAGAAAAGATTTTTTTCAAAATAATCCCATTAACTGGAAGAGAATCTCTCTTTCCTGATAAATCTTGCAATATAAATGTTGATGGTTCTACTTGTTCAACAATTTGAAATGGTCCAAGCCACATTTTCTGGAATTTGGTATGCTTTCCTTTTTCCTCATGTGCCTTGTCCCATTTAGGAATGAGATCACCTATTTGAAAAGATTTCATGGAAACAGAAGTTGCATCAAAAGAAGATTTGACTAGCTGTTGATGGCGAGCATGTGTAAGTTTGGCTTTTCCCTTTCTTCTTCTAATTTAAGAATTTGAGATTGTCTTAGTTGTAACGAAGAAGAAGGTGATTCTTATATGAATTAGACAAGGGCTAATGAGGGAATAACCAGATTTGAAGCGATGATAGCTTATTTCCCATATACGAGATTGAATGGAGAAGTTCCTATTGAGGCCTTCTATGTTATCCGATCTTTCCATAGAGAAAATGTCAAAGATTTCTGCCAATTCTTTTGGCTCTGATCAAAATTTCTCTTTATAATTCTTATGAGGTTCTTGTTGGTTGAATCTACTAAACCATTTCCTTGAGGGTAGTAGTTAGCAGAGTATTTAAGTTTAAATCCCCTCTTAAGAGAAATTTCAGTCATATTATTTCCTGAAAAATAAGATGCATTATCAAACATAAGTGCAGTTGGTAAGCCAAATCTAGTAATAATGAATTGATCAATGAATTCAATGATAACATCATAATTGGCTACCTTTGGTGGAATTTCCTCCACCCACTTAGTAAAATAGTCTGTAGATGTAAGGATATACTCATGTTGCTTTGAGGAATGAGGAATAATCTCAGATATGATATCTAGTCCTCATTGTTCAAAAGGTTGATCAATGTTAATTGGTTGTAGAGGTAAGTCAGGTTTCCATTGTCTTCCTGCAGTAGTTTGATATATTTTTCATGTCCTTATGTTTTCATGGGTATCTTTGAACAAGGTTGGCCAATAGTACCCAACATGCAGGATTTTGTGTGCAGTAGTATCTCCTCCAAAAAGTCCACCCGATGGTCCATCGTGGAGTTCCTGTAAAACTTTCCATGCTTTATACTTTTCAAGGCATCTTAACAATACAGAATCGTAATTTCTTTTGAATAACACATCATTAATGATTTCATATTGATTTTATTTCAATCTTAAAGCCCTTTTCCTTTTATGATTGAGTTTAGGAGGAGCATATCCATTTTTCAAGTAAAAAATAAGATCAACATATTGGGACTCTAAATCGTTTAGGCTTACCTCTGATACATGTATCATGTTACCTAAGTCCTCATCTGCTAGTAGGTTGGAAGCTCTTGTAATAAATCTGCAAAAACCTTGTCCTCTAACAATTTTGGCTGGTTTAATGTCAATATCATATTCTTGCAGAGTTGTTACCTAGTTTGCTCTTTTTTCCCCTACTTCCCTTTGCATAAGTAATTGTCTCACTACTGAGAATGGGACTATTATTTTAGTATGGGTTTTGAGGAGAAAAGGTCTGAAGTGCTTTACAGATTTGAAAACAACAAAAGCCTATTTTTCCACCTCTGAATAATTAAGTTCAACACCTTGAAAATTAGAACTAAAGAATGAGATGGGTGCTTCGATTTCTTGATCATTGAGTTGTGTTAAAACAACAACATATGATGTTTCGGAAGTGAATGTATATAAAATGAAATGATTAGAAAAATTTGGAGTTGTTAAAGAGGGAGCATTCACAATTTCTTGTTTGATAAGATCAAAAGCTTCTCTTTCGTTATGTCCCCATTTAAAGATTGATTTTTTCTTAATCATGGTTTGTAATGGTAAAACAATTTGGGAAAAGTCAGGGACAAATCTTTTGACAAAATTTATCTGACCTAGAAAAGACTACATAGATTTTTTGTTGTGGGGTAAAGAAATTTCAGCAATTTATTTTATTCTGTCTGGATCAATACAAATGCCCTTTTTGGATACAATGAACCCTAGAAGTTTACCTTCACTTAGAGAAAAATAAGACTTCTTTGGATTTAATGAGATTCCATATTTCTTACAATGTTCAAAGATCTGCTTTAGGTCATGTAAATGGTTGTTTTTGTTCTTGGAATAAACAGTAATATCATCCAAATAAATGACAACAGTTTTGTTTATCAAACCTTTAAAGGCTATATCCATAGCTCTTTGGAAAGTTTCCCCTGCGTTAATTAAACCAAAAGGCATTTTCTGGTAGGCATAGGTTCCCCATTTAGTCCTGAATGTAGTCTTTAATCTATCATCTGGATGAACAAGGATTTGATTATATCCTGAAAATCCATCGAGAAAAGACATTAATTCTGAACCAGCTACTGATCGCAGTATCAAGAAATTGTGCAATGCAGTCAAACAAAATTCCTCAGGAAAATTGTGCAATCTGGCCCAACACTAAAGCTCAGCCCATAAATTACGCAATCCCTACGGGGCAACTAGCCCAGCTCCTCCCGGAAATTGCACAAAATTCTCTCACAGTCAAGCAGGTTGTTGCATGTGTCTTCAGGTTTACCAGTTCCACTCGGGACCCAGCAAACTTGACTTGCATGCATGGGCTACTTTTTCTCAAAATAGTAAAAGGAAACATGAAAAAAGCATCCCTAGATTTTAGGTATCTATTTTTAGCAGTTGGAGGTTACATGCAAAGATCGTTTTAGAAACTTTCCTCCAAGTGTCACTTTTTCTTAGATTTGTGGCATGCACGTCATAAGCCTCAAACTTATTTATTCAACGATTCAAAGCTCATTCTTCACATCGATCTTGGAGCTTCGACATCCCACAGCACATCCAGGAGTCTTTGGCACATCCAGCTCAGTTATTTCCGCGTAACTCTGCTTTACTTGTCTTTTGCAACATTTATGTCGCTTTTTTTGTTTTGGCTTGTGTGAGTGTTGTCTGTTTGATTTCTATGAATGATTGTTTTTTTTTGCATGCATGTTAGCATGTACACGCATCGTTTCAGTTTTCATTTGCATCTCACTGTTGTTGCATGCACGACAATGTTTTGCATGAACGGTTGCCAATTCAACGACTCATTTCACACATATGCATGTTTTTTTTGTTTTCTGAATCTTGTATTTTTTGTTTGCGTGCATGATCATTCACTTCTGCTTACACTTAGTCTCGCCATGCATTCACATCTTCATATTCTTTCAGTCGCCCGTCGGCAGGTCTGGGCAACCTTGGCCCGGACTCTACCTTGCCCAGACAACATTGCGTAATTATGAGAGGGAAGGCTCTACCTTCCTCCCAGAAAATGTGCAAATCTAGCCAGACATTGTCCTCTAGACTTACTTTGCGCAATTCTGAGAGGCAGTGTCTGTTGGCCCAGAAAATTGAGCAATGCAGTCCCTAGGCCTGCATTACTTGCCAGCTGAAATTGCACATTGCGCAATCTCAGTGCCCAGCAGGCCAGTCTGGATTTCACATTGCCCAATTCAAGCATTCAACCAACCTCTCGACAATCTAGGCTACCTTTTGTGCGGTTCCAGTAGTCAGTCTCCCAGCCTCCCAGTGAAAATTATGCAATCCTTACCAGCAGTCTCACGGGTATGTTGCATGTCAACCCTCAAGTTTTACTTGGTTTTAACTGATAGATTTCTTGCCATGCATGTCGCCATGTCTCCAGGTATAGCAGGTGTTCATCCATCTCTCAAAAGTTCAGGATCAATGGCCTTGAAGAGAGTAGGGTCAAAGGACATTGACGGAAGTGCAACTGGAGATTTAGTTGAGCGAGTGTCTATGAGGTTATCGGTTTACAAAGACACCAAGTTAATCGTAGATAAAGACATCAAGCTGAAATGGCAGGAGATAAATGATGCATTCTCAGGCACATTTGGTTAATATCTTGAAGATCACAAAGTCTATGTGAACATTCACAAGTCCGACTTGTACCAGATTGCATGCAAATATCCTGCATTCCCATGCGCAGACATGATACATTGGATCATCTCGCACATTGATCCTGAGATGATGGTATTAAGTAGTGTCAGCAGGACAAATATTGCTACCTTCAAGGCACAGGTGTTATGAAACCAGCTCACGAAAAGATAAAAAATATAGATCAACGCCTTAGAATTAAGCCTCTTCGAGGGGGAAACCTCCTTTACATTACACAAATGAACAATTCTTCGATGATACAAATGACTAAACCTCCCTTCTATATATAGGAGTCTAAGGGGTCACAATATAATCAAGCTGACATAACAGTAATAACATAAGGGCACAGCAATAAAAATAGTCAGTTTCTATGGGGCACACTAATAACAATATGGGGACAATAGGGGCACAATAATAACAATAAGGGCTACAATGACAATAGTAATGGGGGAATCACTAGTATTATAGGGACCTAACATGCCCCTCTCCTTACGAAAAGTGTTGTCCTCAATGCTTAAGTAGTTCTGGATGCTTCTCTATAAAATTCTCATCCTCCCATGTGGAATTTGCAGCAAATAAGTTCTTCCGCTTGATGAGATACTTCGAAATTGATCGATTTCATAGCTATCAAGTTCTTGTTTCTATGTCTACTTCCGATTCCAATATGATTTTTCCTTCCTTTTCAAGTTCTGGAAATATTGTTTGAACTGGGAGCTTGTCACCTATAATCTTCTTTAAACATGAAACATGGAAAACTAGGTGCACTCAGGAAGCTGCAGGAAGCTCCAATTTGTATGCCATAGTACCAATCTTTTGCAACACCTTGTACGGACCATAATACTTTGGTGATAATTTATTATACTTATTAGCTTGCTTGAGGGACATTTGTTTATATGATTGTAGCCATAGGAATACCCAGTCACCTACATCAAAACTTCTTTCGTTGCGATGTTGATTTGCCTGTTGTTTCATTCTATTCTACACCAACGTGAGGTTATCCTTTAATAATTGGAGAACTTGTTGTTGATGCTTGATGTGATGTTCCACTACTTGAACCTTAGAATTTTCTCTTAAATATGATGTGATGGATGGTGGATGATATCCATAAAGTGCCATAAATGGGGTCATTTTTGCTGCAGTATGGAAGGAAGTGTTATACCACCATTCAGCCATAGGAAACCATTTGACCCATTGTGTTTGTTTATCAGATACAAAGCAACGAAGATATCTTTCCAAACATTTGTTTAGTATCTCAGTTTTCCCATCAGAATGAGGTTGATAAGATGAGCTATGAGCTAACTGAGTACCGAGACAAGAAAACAATTATGTCCAAAAATTTCCAGTGAAAATGGGATCTCTGTCGCTTACAATAATCTTTGGGTTTCCATGTAGCTTTTCAATTGTTTCCATAAATGCAGTAGAAACTGTACTGGCTTTAAATGGATGCGATAATGCACAAAAGTTTGCATACTTGGTAAGTCTGTTAACTACCACCATGATGACACTCTTTCCTTCGGACTTGGGTAAACCTATGATAAAATCCATTGAAACCTCCTCACAACGTTGGCTTGGAATGGATAAAGGTTGTAATACACCTAGGGTCTTAATTGTTTCAAATTTATTTTGTTGGCAAACCAAACATTCCCCCACAAACTTTTGAATATCCGATTTAAGGCCATCCCAAAAAAATTCCTTCTTAACCCCGTGGTAAGTTTTCAAAAATCCTGAGTGCCCTCCTAAGGGAGAATTGTGCAATTCCATAAGAATCTTTTGTTTGAGTTGGGAATCCTTACATAGGTATAAGTGATATTTGTACCATAACGAATCATTTTTCTAGCTAAATGTATTAGATGTATTGGGATCTTGTTGTAGCTTTTGAATGAGTGCCCACACTTCTTCGTCATTCTTCCATTCATCCCTTGCTTCATTTATCCAATCTGGTTGGATATATAATAGAAATGTTGCACAACAATGCTTCCACATCCTTATCCTTTCTTGAGAGTGCATCTGCCACAACATTTTGCTTCCCTTTTTTGTAGATGATTTCAAAGTCATAACCCAACATCTTTGTGACCCATTTTTTGTTGCTCTTCAGAGGATAATCTTTGTTCTAAAAAGTATTTAAGACTATCATGATCCGCTTTTACCTTGAAGTGTCTTCCCATTAGGTAGGGTCGCCATTTCTTAAGTGCATGTAGTATTGCCAACATTTCCTTCTCATAAATAGCTTTGTGTAAATACTTTCCTTTGATTGGACAACTTTCGAAAGCAATGGGTCTTTCATCTTGCATTAAAATAGAACCAATTCCATTTCTTGAAGCATCACATTCCACAATAAAGGCTTTTGTGAAGTCCAGCGTAGCTAAGACCGATGCTTGGCACATTACCTCTTTAAGATGTTCGAAGGCATTTGTTGCTTCTGGAGTCCATGAAAATGCATCTTTCTTCAATAATGTTATTAGAGGTTCTACTATTCTCCCATAATTCTTAACAAACTTGTGATAATACCCTGTCAACCCGAGAAATCCTCATAGATGCTTTATGGATGTGGGGATTTTCCATTCCTTAATGGCTTTAATTTTGTTAGGGTCTACCTTAACACCTTCATGAGATACAATATGACCCAGATATTCCACCTCTTGTACTCCAAAGAAACATTTGGAGCTTTTTTCATATAATTGTTTCTCCTCCAATAGTTTTAGCACCCTGTCAACATGTTGAACATGATACTAACACAAATTTTCTAAGGAAGGGTTTGAAAATGGAATTCATCAAACCTTGAAATGTAGAAGGTGCATTGGTAAGGCGAAAAGTAATGACAAAAAATTCATAATGACCCTCATGAGTTATAAATGTTGTTTTCGAAATGTCTTCAGTCTTCATTCTGATTTGATGATATCCTGAACGAAGATCCAACTTGGTGAAGTAAATTGATCCAAGCAATTCATCCAATAATTCATCAATGATAGGAATGGGAAATTTATCTTTAATACTGAGCTTGTTGAGATCCCTATAATCCAGACACATGCTCCATGATCCATCCTTCTTATGCATCAATACTATTGGAGCAAAGAAAGAACTTTGACTAGGTTGAATTATACCAACCTCTAGCATTTCTGCAACCATACGTTCAATTTCACTCTTTTGGGCAGAGGTATATCTGTACGGCCTGATGTTTGGAGGAACACTTCCTGGAATCAAATGAATAGCATGATCATGATCACGAATAGGTGGGAGGCCTTTGGGAGTCTCAAATACCTTCGAACGATTGTCCGATACTTTTTGAAGATCTGGAGAAATAGATGATTTTGATGTGGGAACCTCTAGCTAACATAATTGTGCAATTACGCCTCATTGTTTCTTCTTTAGAAGCTTTGTCATACTGTTAGAGTTGATTATCTTTCCCGGTTTCCCTGCAATACCCCTTAATTCAACTTCCTTTCCTTCTGCACAAAATTTCATGAAAAGTTCTTGAAAATTAAAATCTATTGTACCCAAGGATTTTACCCATTGGACTCCTAGTACAACATCAACACCACCCCTTGGAATGGAAAGCATTGGGCTATTCAATACATATTCTCCCATGGATAGCTTGATATTATGGCACTTTCCAGAGTAATTTATGGTTCCTCCACTTGCAACCATCACTTGACACTTTGGTGCTGGGTATAGGAAGCAATTCAATTCCTTAGCTATCTTACAATGAATAAAATTATGGGTACTTCCCGAATCAATCAACACTATTACCTTTTTCTTCTTGATATGTCCTTCTATCTTGATAGTTTGAGGAATGGTAATTCTAGCCAATGCATTACAAGATATGGTCAGATTCATTTCTTCTTTATCTAGGGTTTGTTCCTGGAGTATATCCTCTTCTTTTGACATTTCTTGTTCCTTTTCTTCCTCCTCTTCACAATCTATGTAGAATGATTTCTTCTCAGCACACTTATGACCTTTAGTGTATTTGCTATCACAACTATAACAAATCCCTTTTACTCTGTTTTCTTCCAATTGTTGTGGTGTCAACCTTGTAGGTTGTGGAAGACTAGGGGCAACAACACTTCCATATTTATAGTTGTAAGAGGTAGGCTTCCTGGTTGCCATAATTTTGCTTTCGATTTTTCTTGCTAACCTGAATGCCTTCTCCAATGAATGAGGTTCCCAAAGGAAAAACTCATGTTGGATATTATCCGTTAAGGTCCCTATGAACACATCAATCCTATGCTCCTTTGGAATATCTTTTACCCTTATGTTCAATTTTTGGAAGTCCTCAATGTGCTCCATCATTGAACCCTTTTGTTTGAGATTTATCAATTGGCTAAAAAAAGTGTTTATTTTTGTATCCTCATAATGTGCTACCATTTCTTCCGTAAAAATTGCCCAAGTGACAATTTTTTTACGAGCGCAAAGCCATCGATACCATACAAACTAATTTGGTTCCAAATATAAAGTTGCAATACATACCTTTTGTGTGTTTTGCACATTATGGAGATCGAAAAATTGCTCCATCTGTAGTATCCATGTTCTAGGATCCTTGGCATCAAATCGATTTTTGGAACATGATGGAACTTCAATCCAACATTAGAGTCTATGAAATCATGATTAACATTTCTTTTGTTCTCATCATGAGTTTCATTTACTACCCTTTCACCATTAATAACCATTTCTTGTAGTAACTTATTCAAATTTATCTTCAATTCTTCCATCTTAGTGTCCATGCCATTCATCTTAGCGTCCATGCCATCCATCTTAGCTTCCATGCCATCCATCTTAACTTGCACGCCATTCATATTAGCTTCCACGCCATTCATCTTGGCTTCAGTTACCTTTTGTGAGAGTGAAATTTGTTGTACTTGGTCTTGTAATTTTGATATATCATGTTGCATTTCTTCCTCTTCTTCACGAGTCATGCTAGAGATTTTAGGTTTCTTACTAGGTGTTTCCATTTTCTTTCTTCGGGGCATCAATTAATGCTAATAATTCTTCACTATTCCCTTTGAATTCCTTCAAACTAATTTTTCAAACCAATCTTATGCAAAATTTAAAAAAAACTACACACCTTTTTTTTACTTTGTAAGAGCTCAATATTGAATCTGTTGTATCTCTGTAACTTTAGATCTCAAATATCTAAAATCACGTCTTGCCATAGCCCTTTGAGTCCTCTTTCTAACCCCACATGTCTGATCAAGATTGGATTCTCCAAGGAAGAGTTATGCCAAATCTCCCATGGTGACCTGATTATAGACTAGTTCATTAGAGAAAACTTGTACGAAGTTCCACTTGTCACTGTTTCGACCTTAGTTCCTGAAACGAATATATAGAAAACTACAGGCCATCCTCTTTCTGAAACTTCTTACAAAAATTCAATCTGATTCTCAGAACAAAAGTTATGACGATTTTCCCCAGGTCACCTGTTTGGAATGTAATTTGAGAGTTTGCAAAAACCCTAACTTCCTTAGATCATATCTCCGAAAATATGGTGAGACAATCTTTGTGTTTCAGACCTGAAGTTCAGAATAATTTCAGCTCAAATGGGTTTTTGTTTTAGCTTCTGAAACATCACAGGAAAAAAAAAAAAATATATATATATATATATATATATAGCGAAAATTCTATGATGACCTGTTTGGAGCAGTGAAACCCTAGAATCCAAAGCTTTGATACCAAATGTTATGAAACTAGCTCACAAAAAGATAGAAAAGATAGATCAATGCCTTAGAATTCAGCCTCTTCGAGGGGGAAACCTCCTTTACATTACAAAAATGAATAATTCTTTGGTGATACAAATGACTAAACCTCCCTTCTATATATAGGAGTCCAAGAGGTCACAATATAATCAAGTCGACATAACAGTAATAACATAAGGGCACAACAATAACAATAGGGGGTTTCTATGGGGAACACTAATAAAAATATGGGGACAATAGGGGCACAATAATAAGAATAAGGGCTACAATGACAATATTAATGGGGGAATCACTAGTATTATAGGGACCTAACGATAGGACTATCAACATATGTACCACTTGCTGAAGCCAGTAATCACCATGGAGACACCCATCAACATACCCAGCAACAATGCCAACTCCAAGGATATCTTGAAGAACTGGGTGAAGGAGCCAGCCAAGTTCAGGATGACACCAAACCAGATTTACAAGATGAAGATACTACGGAAGGTATATCAGTACTTGGTCATCTTTTCATGTCGTGTATACGACCAAGAGAGCACAGAGACATTCCTGCAGAGTTGGGTGATCGCGTTGGACAAACTGGCCAGTGAAGGCAAAGCATGCAACTGGTCTGACATGTTGGCTCACAGGCTGAAGGAATAGGTAACAAACGCTCGGCAGCCACCCAAAGGTTAGCAAGAAAAAATCTACATGTCCTCATACATCTTGGATAAAATATGTGCCTATCAGGAATTCCTGGTTTTGAAGTGGGTATGGACATCATCAGAAACCTTTGTGAACACTTATTACAAACGGTTTTCTGAATGCATCTTCCACGGAGTCATCACAAAGTTGTCAGACCATTTTGTCACACCTATGTACAAGATGATATTTGAGCAGGATCCACCTTGCATGTCAAAGGCAGCAATGGAGGCACTGATCGACATAGCGGATTGGTATGCCTCACATTTTGGCACCTTCATATGGATGTATAGCGTGGAGAAGCCTCCGCATGTTTTGCTAAAGTTTTCCATGGACAAGCTCATCATGCAAGAAGTGGCATACCACATCTCGGTAGGACTATCAGCTAGGCTACACCAGAAGAAGAAGACACCTTGTCCCACTCTTCCATTGCAGATTGGGTTGTACGAGATATAAAATCTCAAGTATGTGGATGTTCAGACAAAAGAGTTCAAGAAATTTACTTTCAGCACTAGAAGTGTCAATCCGTATGACCCACATTGCTTTGTGAAGGATCACTGCGCGAGAGTGCAATTTCCATGGATCCACTGGGCGTGTCATTGGGCTAAGGAAGACCCATGGAGATATTTTCACAGCTTCTCCAGGCCCAATGAACCGGTCAGCATCTTTATGGAATGGTTAGTGAAGCAACATCTAGGAGAACACCAGCAACATCAACAACAACAACAGAGGTAAACATACTAGCACGCGACAAAGGCAAGAGGAATATTTTAGACAGCACAGAGGTAGAACAAAGATGTAATTTCAGAGAAGACCCACTTGTGGAGAAAGAATCTTTGACAATAGAGGCGAAGAGGCAATAGTGCGACAAGAGGACCACGTAAAGGAAAAACAGAGGATGGAGGAAATAGTGAAGGAGTTGCAAGAGTTGAAGGAGAAACTCTTGGAAGGAACAGGAGCTGCACAGACAGGAGAAGGAAGCGCAGTGGAGACAGATACATCAGGGGGCGCAACATGCATAGATTGAAGAAATTGTGCCCATACAGGTGGTAGACTCATCCAAGCAGCTAGCATAAAGCAGACAGGGTGAGCAGTCGAGCAGGACTTCGCTCAAGAGATTGAATGAGTACTTGAGCAGATGGATACGAAGATGGAGCAACCATATTTAGAGCAAGACATCAACTTCATGCCTTACAACTAAGAGGTCGATCCACCGGCTTCACCAAATCCGGAAGCAGAGCTAGTCCCAAGTGACCATGGAGATACTGAGATCCTTGGAGACAATCCGGAAGAAGAGATGCACAACATATCATTTGACGAGTCACAACATTGAGTTGTGAAATCACGTAGAGTGTCTAATCCAGATGACCACACATCTCCTATGAAGTTTGAGGAACGAGTGATTGTATTTGACGTGCACAAGCATCCAACAGCATTGGCTGATGCTACCAGAGCATATGTTGAAGCCACTAGCTCGAGTGTTCGCTTCTTAATAACAGAGAATGAGCGAATGGCTAAGGAGTTATAGACAGCCAAGTAGGGAGGAGAACTGGTTACAGCATCCACCCAAGCAGAGTTGAACAAGGCGATACTGGATGAGGTATCGTCCCTTGAGACAATCATGCGATGTTGTATTCCAGATTTGATACTGTGCATAAGGCATTTGTCCATCTCAATGGTTGGCAGCAGAGTTGTTCTAGAAGAGCATGTATTTTGTCCAACTTGCATACTGTTGTCGACTGCATGCAAAAATGGACAATGAGATACAAGGGAGCCCCGTTACAATTACCCAAGATGATGAAGCCCAGAGCGGTTGAGTTGAGGGCACGCATCCGGAGTCAGATCCGGAACTATGAAGAACTCCTGCAGCTCATCACTAGTTTGAAGGCTTCCCATGCACGAGTGTTCAGAAACATGGATGTTGTTGTACACGCACATGCGATCCCATCTATTAGGATACTCACCGACGCAAAGACAAAGGGAAAAGTCTGACTAGAGCTAGACTCGTACTTTGATGAGTTGATGCACATAACCACCAGTGCAGACTTGGCAATCAGTGCAGACACCATGCATCAATATGTCATTGGTCTGGTCACACTCAAGACAATGATGCGCATGTTATCATACGAGTTGGAAAAAGGAGCCAAAGCAATGTACCGGATGCAACAGAGGCAAGATTTCGTTTCGAGAAAGATGTCACCACAGAGTACATGGACACCATCGCAGACTACCAAGCTTGGCATCAGTTCGCCACCATCGACCATCATGAGGATGTTGAAGATTTGGTCTTCCCACAGTTGTCTGAGTCATATTGATGTCTTGCATGGCTTGCTCAAGCCTATTTTGTCTCACATGGGTACATGTGCAGATTGTATGTAACATCTTGTTAAGTGGAAGTTCAAGTGTCGATAGTTGAATGTAACAGTCATAGAGTAGTTGAAGAGTCATGAGGGTAGGTGAATAGCCGCAAAGGGGAATGTCAAGGGTCACCCCACCCTTTGGTATATATAGTACCTCATAACTCATTGTAGAGGCTTTGGTCATCAAGCTTCCAATAGGAGTATCTTAGAGAAAGTTTGGAGAGTATTGCAAAGAACCTTGGCTTCTCCATAGTGCAAAGCTAGTACATCTCTTTGGAGGAGCAGGCGGTAGTGACTGTAACGTTCTGTTATCAGGGCTAGTGGTTGGTCATGGTTGTACTATATGATTGTAACTTTCACTTCCTAATATAACAAAGCCAACACGTTTCATGCATATGTTGTTATTGTGTTTCAGTTAACTTGTTTAGTCTAACGATATACATATATGTTTTCTTACGCATGTATTTATAGACTCTTTCTATATATGTATGTATGAATCTTACTGAAATGTGTTGTTGGTTTAACTATCACTTTGGATTGTTGGTTCACCTTCCTTCCGGTTTTTGATGCATCTTTTCTCCTCTGCGTTCCCTTCCAAGCTGCGTATTTACACAGGTTTCCAAGGGGCGCACTCATTCTACCTTCCATGTGTTAGAGCCATTCATGCACCTTCCTTGGCTTGCTACGCATGTCACACCCTTACTACCAACAGGGACATCTTACTTGCCTCTGCGCACAACCACATTCAAGGCGATACGGTATGACCCACTGCTCAAACTCCTACACCAAACGATCTGAGGTCTAGTTGGGACTTCTTACTGGGGAGATCCCCTGACATGTTGGCAGGTCCAACACCATCAACATTTATATTGCTAGAAGAGGGTGAGATGACAAGTTGTGTCCTCTCATCTTGTTTTGGATATTCACACATCTATCATGGATTCTGTCATACTCATCGCTCCATGATGTTGTTCGCATGTCGAACCTCTCGACATCACGAGGGAGTCTTATGATCTCTTGTTTGAATTCACGTATGATGGTAAAGGCGAAGTGGCCTAGCTTTAGTACTTACAAGACTTCTTTGCAATGCTTGATAATGCAAATGAATGCTCTGATGAAGAGGCCAGTTTGCTGCTTGCATACACACTTCGCTAATCCCCTCTACAGTGGTGCTAGATTCTCTCACCCGACAACATGCACTCACATGAGAAGTTATGTGATCTCATTGAATCTACTTTCCATCATTTTGATTCAGAACCTCTTGACCAAAAATTGTTAAAACAGTGGAAGACCCCACAAGAATCGCCTATGAATTTTTCAGACCACTTCCGTGTATTGCAATTTCAAGCTCCAAAAAGTTAGATGAAATTCCAATATCTCATGGATAGATTTGAATACTATCTTACCAAGTATGTCAATCCTAAGAAGAGGTTAAATCCCAAGCCCCACTCAGCATACTTTGGTGACGGAGTGGCGCAATCACAGATAGAAATGGTCGATGTCACAAGTGATTGTCTGTCGTCCCCACATCAAACAGCTCCACAACCGTACGATGATGTGGGAGAACAGGCACACACATTCGTTCAACTGTCACATCCTCCCATCATCACTTCTCTCAATTTTTGCGTAGATTTGGTTGCTAATCCGATGGGTTGTCACATGTATTTCGTACCTCAACCTTTGTCTTCGTATTATGATGATCCTCCAGATTGCATTGTCTTGTGTTCTTCCATTCCGGACTCTACACTTGTCGTAGAGGATCAAGCTATTGACGGAGTTGGTGTTGCACAACCAACCTGCGTTGTCATTCATGAAAAGTATAATTGGGAGCTTGAGCATAATCCCTCGGCGAAGGATGACTCCCTTCCATTTGAGCCTCCTCCATTTTTTCCTGATATCTTTGGTGATTCTGCCATCCTGATTTTGCATGTGTATCTCCGTCTATGGATGCACCCATTGTTGATCATCCACAAAACACACCGGATGTTAGTCCATCATCCGACAATGGAGAGGACAAAACATTCATTGAATATCCACTTGATTCTTCATCTGCCTTTTCCAGGAACGCATAGGGTGAACATTCTTTCTTCTCATCTACCTATCTTTGTGATTCATCAAATCATGAGAATGTCAACAAACATCCTAAATTTTCTGATCTTGGTTGTCATGATCTCTCTGCTTCTTCATTTGATCACGATGTTGATTCAATCATTGTTAATCTATCTAAGACATTGGTCTATGATAATCTATTTGTTGTCGAAGTCAAAACCCTGTAGATTGTCGAGACACTTCAGCCCGAGTTTATGGTTATGTCAGGCCCTTGTTGTCCTGAGGTTGATTTCACTTCCGATCGGGAAATTTTTGAAACACCTAAGGCTCCTCATCACTCATTTGTATGCATTGAGGATCAATCTCACACACGGGCCATGCTTCCTCCACTCGAATTACACGATCCCATCACTCATGCATTGGGGGAATCTTGCATAGCAAGCACACTTGCGCAACGTAAGTGGTCTACCTTTCTCACATTTTCTTGCATGTCACAGTCAGGAGAATGTTTATGCTTAACATCTACACATAGTATAGCACAGCACCATGGCAATTCCACAGAGTATATGTCATGTGTTTTCACTCACTTATTTTCTGTAGACGCACTTAAGCCCAGAGTGTGTTTGTCTTCATTGTTATATCTTTCATGTTTGTTGATTCGCACTGTTGTGTTGTTCGCAAACCATGCCTTCACCAACATGGGTCGACCAATGCACCGTAGGCTACATTAGAAGTATCACTTTACGTGAGCAGACCCTTGCACCGTTACCTTAGGAGTAGGAGTAGTGTTTGCTTTTGGTTTTTTTTCTTGCATGCATGTTTCCTTCTTACTTTGCATGTTTGTTTGTTTGCCTTCTTGTTTGTTTACTCGCTTTATTTACGCATTTACTTCTTCTTTTGCTTTGTTATATTGTTTGTTTGCTCGTTTGTGTTCGTAGGTTAGTGTTGCATGGAACCATGTGCGACTCTTGAAATAAGCTAGGTAAAGTTCAAGAGAACTTTTGAAGTTATCAATATTTGGTTTTCTGTCATCCTATCTCTGTATGAAGAACTTGTTTTCTTCAGTCCATGATAAAGCAATGGAAATTACGAGTTGTTCGAAGTGATCCTTAGTAAAAACACAATGCTTGCATGCTAACTAGTGTCACCTACTCTAGTCGGTTGTTTTGGGTTAACCCTTGTCAGCTCAGTCAAGTAAAGTAAGGTGAGGGGAGAAACCTTAACAAGCACGTCAGAGGTATATACAAACTACTTTTCTGAAGGAACAACCTCTTCTTCTCTAAATAAGTCGGGATCCCTCTTCCAGCTCTTAAATGAATAAGTGCTATGCATAGTTACGAAAAATGAAAAATGAAAAAATGCAAATGTGAAAAATTTCGAAAAAATTAAAAATGAATAAGGCGAAAGAAGAGAAAGGCTTCCTATGTAGAGAGGTGATGCAAGTAACTCCACCGGGGTACTGACCAGGCTCGCTAGCAGTGAAGTGATGCTTGTGTTCATGTGTGACTTTGCCAGGGTACTGTCCAGGCCTGCTGGCAGCGGAACAACACCAGAGATGAAACTAAAACTCTGATGCCCATACGACTTATGCACCAATATACCCATCATCCCCAATCAAACCATCTGTGTTGGCTTGGCTTGGAATGTGTGTCGATCGACCAACATCTTGGAAAATGCTACATCTTACAATCAAGCAAGTGTGGAAACCTAGACAAACATAGAACTGAACAATACTTCCGGAGGTGTTAGACTTGCTTTTCACAAACAAGGTCCATTCAGAGAACTAGAGTCCTACCAGTGTGTCGCCAAGTGTTGTAGTGGCTACAAACACCCTCCATAATTTTTCCTTAGCTTAGTTTTGGAGCCTCCCTACCAACCATCTTTGTAGCATGTCTTGCACTATCAAGTACATAGGCTCCATTGGTTTTTCAGCATCTTTCCAGCCTGTGCATGATAGTTTGCTTCACTCCCCTCACAGGCTGCCATTCCAGACTTCGGTCAATTATTGGATGAGAAGCTCCCTCAGAAAATTGCACAATTCTCGAGGGGAACCAGCCTTCCCTCCATAAATTGCGCAAATCTGTTGGGCAGCCTGCTGGGCCCAGAAATTGCGCAATGCAGTCAAACAACCTTCCTCAGGAAAATTTCGCAATGTGGCCCAGTACTACAGCCCAGCCCAGAAATTGTGCAATTATAGGTAGTAGACACCTACTCCTTCTAGAAATTGTGCAATCCCTTTGGGGAAGCTAGCCCAGCTCCTCCCAGAAATTGCGCAAAATTCTCTCTCAGTCAAGCAAGTTGTTAAATGTGCCTTCAGGTTGACCGGTTCCACCCAGGACCCAGCAAACTTGACTTGCATGCATGGGCTAATTTTTCCTAAAATAGAAAAAGGAAGCATGCAAAAATCATCCCTATATTTTAGGAATCTATTTTTAGCAGCTGGAGGTTACATGCAAAGATCGTTTTAGAAACTTTCCTCCAAGTGTCACTTTTTCCTAGATTTTTGGCATGCGCATCATAAGCCTCAAACTTATTTATTCGACGCTTTAGAGCTCATTCTTCACATCGATATT
The DNA here is from genome assembly GCA_031772625.1 of Pinus tabuliformis. Classification (NCBI taxonomy): domain Eukaryota; kingdom Viridiplantae; phylum Streptophyta; class Pinopsida; order Pinales; family Pinaceae; genus Pinus; species Pinus tabuliformis. Next base: position 394,951,730 of record CM062814.1, on the reverse strand, counting down.
GGAGCTCTGAAATCCCACAACACATCTAGGAGTCTTCGGCACATCCAGCTCAATTATTTCTGTGTACGTCCGCTTTACTTTTCTTTTGCAGCTATTCTGTCGCTTTTTGTGTTTTGGCTTGTGTGAGTGTTGTCTGTTTGATTTCTATGAATGCTTGTTGTCGTTTGCATGCATGTTAGCCTATACAACCACCGTTTCAATTTTCGATTGCATCTCACTGCTATCGCATGCAATGCATTGTTTTTCACGAATGGTTGTCGATTCGACAACTCATTTCACACGCATGCATTTTTTTTCCATTTTATGAATCTTGCATTCACTGTTTTCATGAATGATCATTCACTCCTTCTTACACTCAGTCTCGCCATGCATTCACATCTTCATATGCTTTTAGTCGCTCATCAGCGGGTCAGGGCAACCTTGGCCCAAACTCTGCCATGCCCAAACAGAATTGCGCAATTATGAGAGGGAAGGCTTTGCCTTCCTCCCAGAAAATGCACAAATCTGGCTAGACAGTGTCCTCCAGACTTGCTTTGCGCAATTCTGAGAAGCAGTGTATCGTGGCCCAGAAAATTTAGCAATGCAGTCCCTAGGCCTGCATGACTTGCCTGCTGAAATTGCGTATTGTGCAATCTCAGCACCCAACAAGCCATTATGGATTGCGCATTGTGCAATTCCAGTAGTCAACCAGCCTCCCTACAGTCTGGGCTACCTTTTGCATAGTTCTGGAAGTCAGTCTCCTGGCCTCCCAGTGAAAATTGTGCAATCCTTACCAGCAGTCTCACGGGTATTTTGCATGTCAAATCTAAATTTTTCTTTGGTTTTAACTGACAGATTTATTACCATGCATGTCACCATGTCTCCAAGTATAGTAGGTTTTCATCTGTCTCTCAGTAGTTCAGGATCAATGGCCTCCAAGAGAGCAGGGTCAAAGGACACTGACGTAAGTGCAACTGGAGATGTAGTTGAGAGAGTTTCTATGAGTTTGTCAGTTTACGAAGACACCAAGTTGATCGTAGACAAAGACTTCAAGCTGAAATGGTAGGAGATTAATGATGCATTATTAGGCACATTTGGGGAAGATCTTAATGACCGAAAAGTCTATGTGAACATTCACAAGTCCAGCTTGTACTGGATTGCATGCAGGTATCCCGCATTCCCATGCATGGACATGATACATTGGATCACCTCGCACACTCATCCTAAGATGATGGTATTGAGCAGTGTCAACGGGAGAGAGATTTCTACCTTCATGGCATAAGACTATCAGCAGATGTACCATTTTCCGAAGCCATTAATCACCATGGAGACACCCTTCAGCATATCCAGCAGTAATGCCAACTCCAGGGATATCTTGAAGAACTGGGTGAAGGAGACAGCCAAGTTCAAGATGACACCCAACCATATCTATAAGACGAAGATATTGCAGAAGGCATATCAGTACTTGGTCATCTTTTCATATCGCTTATATAGCCAAGAGAGCATGGAGACCTTCCCATAGAGTTGGGTGATCGTGTTGGACCAACTGGCCAAGGAAGGAAAAGCATGCAACTGCTATGACATGTTGGTTCACAGGCTGAAGGAATAGGTAACAAGAGCTCAGCAGCTACCCAAAGGTCAGCAAGTAAAAATCTACATGTCCGCGTACATATTGGATGCAATCTATGCCCGTCAGGAATTCCTGGGCTTGAAATGGGCATGGGCATCAGAGAAAACCTTTGTGAACACTTATTGCAAACTGTTTTCCGAATGCAGCTTCCACGGAGTCATCACACAGTTGTCAGACAATTTTTTCACCCCGTTGTACAATATGATATTTGAGCATGATCAACCTTGCATGTCGAAGGAAACAATGGATGAACTGATCGACATAGCGGATTGGTATGCCTCACCTTTTGGCACCTTCATACGGATGTACAGCGGAGAGAAGCCTCCGCATGTTTTGCTGAAGTTTTCCATGGACAAGCTCTTCATGTAAGAAGTGTCATACCACATCTAGGAAGGACTGTCAACTAGGTTGCACTGCAAGAAGAAGGCACCTTGGCCCACTCTATCATTGCAAAATGGGTTGTATGAGATACAAAATCTCAAGCATGTGGATGTCGAGACAAAACAATTCAAGAAATTTACTTTTGGGACCAGAAGCTTCAATCCGTATGACCCACATTGCTTTGTGAAGGATCACTACGCGAGAGTGCAAATTTCATGGATCCATGGGGCATGTCATTGGGATGAGGAAGACCCATGGAGATATTTCCATAGCTTCTCGAGGCCTAATGAACCAATCAACATCGTTGTGGAATGGTTAGCGAAGCAACATCTAGGAGAACACCAGTAGCAGCAGCAGCAGAGGTAAACATACCGACACGCGACAAAGGTAATAGTAAGATTGTCGACAGCACATAGGTATAACAAAGCTGCAAGTTCACAACATACCCACTTGTGGAGAAAGAAACTTTGGCAATAGAGGCAAAGAGGCAACAAAGCAACAAGAGGACCGCGCAAAGGCAGAGAGAAAAAGAAAGGACGGAGGAAACAGTGAAGGAGTTGCAAGAGTGGAAGGAGAAACTCCGAAAAGAACAGGAACTGCGTAGATAGGGGAAGGAAGTGCAACGGGGACAGATACAGCAAGGGGCAAAACATGCACAGATTGAAGAAACTACACCCATACAAGTGGTAGACTCATCCAAGCAACTGGCACGAAGAAAACAGGGTGAGCAGTCGCAGGAGCAGGACTTCACTCAAGAGATTGAACGAGTACTTTAGCAGATGGATATGGAGATGGAGCAACTAGAGTTAGAGCAAGACATCGACCTCATGCCTTACCACCAAGAGGTTGATCCACCGGCTTCACTGGATCCGGAAGCAGAGCAGATCCCAAGTGACCAAGGAGATGCTGAGATCCTTGGAGAAAATCTAGAAGAAGAGATGCACAACATATCATTCAACAAGTCATAGCATAAAGTTTTGAAATTGCACAGAGTATCTACTCCGGATGACCACACATCTCCTGCAAAGTTTGAGGAACGAGTGATTGTATCTAATGTGCACAAGCATCTAGCAGCATTGGCTGATGCTACCAGAGCATATGTTGAAGTCACTAGCTCGAGCGAATGTCTAAGGAGTTACAGACGGCCAATCAGGTAGGAGAACTGGTTACATCATCTGCTTGAGAAGAGTTGAAGAAGGCGATATTGGATGAAGTATCATCCCTTGAGACAGCCATGTGGGCACTGTGTTCCATATTTGGTACCATGCATAAGGAAGTTGTCCATCTCAACGGTTGGCAGTAGCGCTGTCCTAGAAGAGCACGTATCTTTTCCAACTTGCATACTATTATCGACTGCATGGAAACATGGACAATGAGATAAAATGGAGCCCTATTACACTTGCCCAAGATGATGAAACCCAGAGCAGTTGAGTTGAAGGCATGCATTTGGAGTCAGATCTGAAACTATGAAGAACTCCTGTAGATGATCACTAGTTTGCAGGCTTCCCATGCATCGATGTTCAAAAGCATGGATGTTTTTGTGCACACATATGTGATCCCATCTATTGGGACACCCACTGAGGCAAAGACAAAGGGACAAGTCCGAATGGAGCTAGACTCGTACTTTGACGAGTTGATGTGCATAGCCACCAGTGCAGACACCATGCATCAGTATGTCGCTAGTCCGACCGCACTCAAGACAATGATGTGCATGTTATCGGACGAGTTGGAAAGAGGATCCAAAGCATTGTACTGGGATGAAACAGAGGCAAGAGTTCGTTTCCACAAAGATGTCACCACAAAGTACATAGACACCATCGCGGACTACCAAGCTTGGCATCAGTTGGCCACCATCGACCATCATGAAGATGTCGAAGAGTTGGTCTCCCACAGTTGTCTGAGCCATAGTGATGTCTTGCAGGCTTGTTCAAGCCTATTTTGTCTCACATGCATACATGTGCATATTTTATGTAACATCTTGTGAAGTGGAAGTTTAAGTGTCGATAGTTGAATGTAACGGTCGTAGAGTAGTTGAAGAGTCATGAGGGTAGGTGAACAGTCACAAAGGGAAAAGTCAAGGGTCACCCAACCCTTTGCTATATATAGTACCTCATAACTCATTGTAGAAGCTTTTGGTTAGTCGAGCTTTCGCTAGGAGTATCTTAGAGAAAGCTTGGAGATTATTGTAACGAGCCTTAGCTTCTCCACAGTGCAGAGCTAGTACATCTATTTGGAGGAGTAGGTAGCAGTGATTGTAACGTTCTGTTATCAGGACTAGTGGTTGGTCATATTTGTATTGTATGATTGGAACTTTCACTTCTTAATATAACAGAGCTAGAATGTTTCATGCATATGTTGTTATTGTATTTCAGTTAACTTATTTACTCTAATGATATACGTATCTGTTTTCTTACACATGTATGTATGGACTCTTTCTATATATGGATGTACGAATCTTACTGAAATGTGTTGTTGGTTTAGCCATCACTTTAGATTGTCGGTTCACCTTCCTTCCAATTTGTGATGCATATTTTCTCGTGTGTTCCCTTCCAAGCCGTGTGTTTACACAGGTTTCCAAGGGGTGCACTCATTCTACCTTTCGTGTGTTAGAACCATTCATGCACCTTCCTTGGTTTGTTGCGCATGTCACATCCTTGCTACTAACCGGGACATCTTACTTGCCTATGCATGCAACCGCAGTCAAGGCGATATCATACGACCCATTGCTGGGAATCCTACACCAAACGGTCTAAGGTCTAGTTACGACTTCTTATCGGGGAGATCCCCTGACATGTTGGCGGGTCGAGCACTGTCAACATATTCCTAGAGGAGTATTGGTTTCCCTATGGGCGAGGATATGAGCCTCCTTGAGGGGGCTGATATTGGTTAACCCTGCTGACCGTATTCTGCATAGGTGGGGGTTGACCGGGGTAGTATCTTGTATTTTGCAATGGTGGTGCATTCTGCGTAGCATCAAATTCTTGGCCATGAAGCAAATATCCAGGGTATTGGTAGTTATTGTTTTGTTGAGTTTGGGATATGGACCCAATTAATCCATCAACAACATTGGATGCTCTTGGCATCTCTTTATAAGTTTGTAGGCATGGGGCGTTGAGAAGCACATGATAGATGTACACAAACTGGGTGTAAATAAGCTGCAACTGTTGAGCTTTACTAATGGCTTCTTCCTCTATCTGCCGGGATGAATTTTCCATGTCTTTGGAGATTTCAGATGTGGGGGATCTCAAGAATAATTCCAAGAGGAATTTATCTTCAAACTGCGTTTTACACAGGCTATGGCATTTTCGCCATTCATGGATATGATCTGAGAATGGGTAGTTGGTGTTTGTTTTAAGTGGGTGAGGAATTCCAAACCCGAATCGTTGCGGACAAGGAGCTAGAAGAAGGTGAAGAAATGTGTATCTAGTGAGCTAAATTTTTCATGTGATGCAGAAGGCTAGTCAATATACCATTTCATTCCAGGCCAAGTTAGGGTGCATTGAAATAGTCGTAATCTAATAGTATCTTCAGTGATACTATTAGACAAACACCACAGGTGAAAAGTCGTGAAATGGTTTCCTGGGTCTTCTCCCTATTTTCCTTCAAACTCTGGAATATCTGAAGGGAGCTTTATGGGCATAGATGGCCATTCTGGCCATGGGAGATTGGGTAATTGGTTAGATTGCTTAAATCGGGTAGGTTTAGTGAAGCTAAAAATGGGATCTGTGCATTACATGCCATCATAAAATGGTTTTGGATAGCTATACGTAAAGGGGTCCTTTGTGGGGAAGTCTCCGGAGAACTACCTCTATGGGTGTCTCAGGTACTATCCAGAGGAGTGGTGTGTGGACTTCCTAAGGGGGTAGCACTTGGGGATCCTTCTGGAGTGGTGAAGGGCGTAATTTTCTGGGTATGGGTTCCGAGAAAAGATGCACAAATAAAGGAAGACCCAATAATGGTGGTTGTGTGACGTCCTCTATGCCTAAATGGCAGGAGTCCTAGCACACCTCCTGGTAATGGGGGGAGGTTTAAAAAACATCTAGTTCGACCGAGAGCCTTGGGGTCCCCTATGGTGTCGATTATAGTGTGTGCTACTTTGTGTATGGTGAGGGAAGGAGATAAGTATTAATGCAATATGATCACATACATAAAACAAAGGGAAAAATATAAATGGTTTATTTTCCTTCTATAATTAAGCGATGTGATCAAGCAAACAAGAAAAGTTTTTTGTTTGTTGCGTATGATCAAAGATCCTATGAAGACCTTATCGTCCTTTCCACTTTAAAAGTAACTGGGCCTTGCGAAGATATCTTCTGATGGGTCCTGGGGCAACGTCTCGAAAGAACTAGTAACACCTTCCTATAGCCAAAGAATCGACCAAGGTAATGGTAATGGGGATTAAGTGCAACCTACATCGTCACCTATAGGAAAAGGATGCCCTAGATTTTGGCCACTAAAGTACCTTCGTCCCACATGAGCATTCGAGTATTTAGCTTCTTGGTAGTCAGTTACCAGTACCGAGCACTAGATGGGTCAGGTAGCCCCAAAGAGTACTGCACGTACTGGACCTAAGTCGAACCCCTCTGAATCGGGTCTCTGCCATGCTCGAGTATTCTTTTCCATTAGATAATTAAAGGATTTTAAGCTCCCTAAAAAGTCAACAACTATTTTTCAAAGGTGTAACATGACCATGGTGGCTTATGGGATGTCGAACCCCAATGGTTTATCCTGAACTATAATTTTTAGGTGGCCCCTATGGGGAGACTTAGTTGGTTCAAGTTATGGTTGTTTTTAAGGAGTCTTAATTCACTTATGGAGTTATTTTGTAAGCCAAATTATACTAAGTACCTAAAGCTCTAAAAATTGGATGCCCTTGAGTACAAAGTGTATGGAAGCTTAGTGTGTGATGCAAGTGAGCATACAAAGTGTGATAAGATGTGGATATGCGATGATCCTTTACAATATCCTTCTAATTACACTAATTTTTTATTGTTCCTTGCATGGAAAAAAGAAATATATTGTGGATTATGGGCCACTTACTCTTTTTCTATTAAACTATGTGAAGTTTAACAAGGGAGATGGAAATTCAAATGTTTTCGAGAAAGTTTTCATATGCAAGCCTAGGTTCATCTGGGACACAAAGGAAGCAGAGATTACTTATTTTCTAAAATAAGATTTGATCCTAACCCAAAAAATGATGAATTAAATTCTTTTCTTAGTAGTAATATTTGTGTATGATGGGCCACTTACTTCTTTACTAATTAAGCTATGTGATTTGCATAAAAGTTTAGCAAAATAGTTTGAACAAAATATGTGGAATTTGGCCACTAACTTTTCTCCCTAATTAAGCTATATCTGTATTTGCAAATGAAAAATGAAAAATACTCTAATTTCTCCACCAATTGAGGTTAGTAAAGAAACCAAGGGTATTAAATAGAAAATACAAAATGCAAAGGTGAAGGAAATTCACTAAAGGTTGCTAATCACCTGAGAAAAGAGAAAAATACAAGGCTCATTTTTGCTTTCTGTTGACTGCACAGGTTTAGCCACACACAGACGCGTGTGCGTGTTTGTTAGAGCGAAATTCACGTAGGCGAGAAAGAATAGGAAAATTTTCACTTCTGCGGGCTCAGAACAGGTCCTTGAGGTTTGTAAAAATTCCAGAGAGGTGTTGAGCACCTTGTAGGATGGTTGTGCAAAGAGAAGGTCCTGCAAAAACAATCTTTAGATTAATGAAAAGACAACAGTATGGTCGCCATTTCTGTGGTAGTGTTTTTGTGGCAATGGTGTACCAAAAGACACCTCCTTATCATTTGATTGTTCCGTGCAAAGGATCACAGTAAGAATTGGTGTTGTCAGTGGACAAACTTAAAGAAACACAACATTGTAAATAGTGGAAACAATGCATACATAAACATAAACTAAACAAAGAGGTAAATACACAAACAATGCTTAAATGGAGCAAACAAATAAAAAAGATAATGGAAAAATATTCCTTTATTGACTGTCAGTAGTAAAGGTTGAATACAATAGATGAATCTTAGACACTTGAAGAGAATTCTTTGAGCTATGGTGCTCAAAAATCCTCAGCAAGGGGTTTTCTTTTCCTCCATATCTTTGCAAGTTTCTCCTCTCTCTCAAAAAAGTATGAAGACTCTCTAATGGTGGATTCATCTTCTCTCACTGGGATGGTGGATTTCTTAGAAGCAATAAGGACAACATGTTAGTTCTCTTCCCTTGTTTAGCTTCAACAATGTACCGGTGGTTTGCTCTGATAGAAATTTTGCCAGCATAACAATGTCTCATATTTTGGCTCTCCCATGGCCTGTTTATATAGAATTTTTTGAATCCATATTCCCCTCTTTGTTCATGCATGATAATGACACATGAGTATGACAAGATGATTCCATTAAGGGTTGCATATCTTCAAGGCGACGCAAATTTGGTTGTATTGGGCTGAGCTCATGTCAGAGAATCAGCCTCAAGTGTGTGGAGTGGTCCTGAATCGCTGAGTCATCCTTTTCTACAACCGCACAACTTTCGAATGATCTTTCATGTGCATGTGTTTATTGAAGAAATAGTCGCGCAACATCAATTGTTTTTACTTTATGAACTTTGGAACTTAGGATAAATTTGATTTTTTAAACGTCATGATGTATTTACCTGGAAAATGTTTACTTGTGCATTTTGTTGTACACCCTTTAGTGTCTTCTGGATTGTGCTAACATGTGTACGATTTTCTGGTGTTAACGGAGAGAATTTTGAAAGACCCTGAGCAATTGAGAAAATGAACTATTGAATAATGTTGAATCCAGTGAGAAGTGAGACCAACAAAGTAGTTGCTAGTGCAAATTTCTATGCTTCTCTTCTTTTCTGCTGGCATATTAAAATACCGCTTTGTTAATTGTATTAGTGTGAATAGCTTGGTTTGTTTTATATTCATCTCCAATGTCGTGTAAATTCGTAATTCACTGTTGCAATCTCAATTATCATTTGTTGTTATTTTTTGCTTGGAAACTACCACACGTGACACTCTTAATAGATAGCAATTGAAAATATCAAAGCCAATGTTTCCGAGAAGTAATGCAAATAAGTATCGATATTAAGAATCCATCTTGTCCACTTACTTCATGTTTTGCTCTTGATTTAATATCATTAAAATACGTGTCATACAAACAAAAATTTATGATAGGTTTTCTAGTGCATTTTCTGGCTTAAATTGCCCAAAAATTGTCTGATTTCTTGGATTCGTGATTCTGGGTTGGAATTTATGCACAATCTAAAAACCGTACAATGTTTCGAAACGGTTTAGTTCATATATGCAACAATGAAAAGACTCATAAAAATTATGAAAAATGTCTTTGAAACTGCCAACAATAACAGTTAAGATTTGTGAATAAATATTTTGGGTAGACATGCTTATTTATTTCTATCACAAATTGATTTAGTTGTTGAGTTGACCCCCACTACTAAATTGCTAACGATTTGTTCTATTGAAATATTGTAATCGAAAAATGTTGAGGGGAATTTTATTTACGAACACTTTGATACACGATTTTAAAGATCACAGTACAAAACTAATTGTCATAATGTGTTCTAGTTGGCTGCATATATATTTTTTCATGATTTCTGACAAGGTTTTTTGTTTACTAAAACTATTAATCATGATTAATAGTGTGATGCCAATAGTCCTCACTGCCATTTTTCCTTAACCGTTGTTGAATTTAGATCTCATTTATGGATTTATCGAAATGTTTAATACATTCAATAAATAGCAATTGAAAATTTCAAAGTGAGCATTAATGGTAGCTGCTAAAATAAATCTCAAAATTCAAAATTTATTTTCTTTCTTACTTTGGTAATTCTTATTTCTTTAATGGTGTCGATATACGTGTACTAAATAGCAGGGATGTACGAAATAAAATAAATATGAGTTCACTGCAATCATGTACATTATTGTACATGTATTCAATATGATGGTACATAAATATTAGGTATAGACACAAGGCAAAAGCGATCAGTCGGAAAAGTGTCAAAACAATTTACATTTAAACTTGTAATGAAGGCCCTTAATTAGTTATTTTATTAACACCAAAGCATGTCACTATACATTGGCATACATCTTCCTTCGCACAGTGGTTAGTCATTAACATTTGAAACTATTATTAATTGATTTATGTTGTAAATGTGAAATACATTACGAAATAACAATTCAAAAAGAAAGGTATATACTTTTATTTTGATAAATACTAGAGAAAGCTTTGGGTACAATCAAATCATTGTCACACGTGCATTTGTTGTCAGATATGCACAATCGTTTCCAGATAGCTACTCTACACACGCTTCCTGTAAATAGAACCTAGGTCATTCCGTGATATCAAGAAAATAAATACACCTTTTTATAGCTTGCACCGCACATGATAGTCATTAGATTCAATGTTATTAAATAATCATTATTACAATTAGATTAGAAGTCCGCCTTCTTTCTTTTAAATGACAACATAATGATTTCAACTATGTATGGAAAGATGGTGTGTGGAACAAGGAACATAAACCTTCACATTCACATATATTTGCACTTCAACGTGACTTCATACAATGAAAGCTTCGCACAAGGGCCTTTGGAGTATGGGAATATTAACTTTAATAAAAATTTTGCTCTTATGCTCTTAAGTGAAAATAAGTTCTTTTGCACTAAGTACTTTGTACTCTTTATTTTTTTGTCTAAACGCCTATGGAAGTGTTGTTTGGATACAAAGAGTGAGTGCAAAAAGATCAAATCCATGTAGAGTATCAAATCTCATTTATCAATTTTAGTGTTGCCTATTTTAGTGGTTTTTAGTCAAATTAATATTCATGTTTATGAAATATTGTATCTCGTAATCATCGTAACAATAGCAGGAAACGTAACAAGCATAATCGCATATTACCCAATAGGTAAGACGCTATCAAAAAGGAAAAACAACTAATGAAATTAGGAAGGGGTATTTTCAGGAGAACGAGGGGTGAATAGAGAAATTCATGTTAAACTATTAATGTTAATACGCTATTATTATTATTGTTCACTATAACAATGTAAACTTTGAAACGGGAACTATAAACTCAAAAAGGGAACTCTGGCCCAAAAACCCCAAAAAAACCACAAAAACAGTGCTCAAAACGAAAAGTGTGTATACTGGAACGATGTTTTTTTTTTTTAGGTGTCAATATTGCGGCTGTTTTAAAAATGGCGGTGACTACGAAATTTTCCTGCAAAATATAGCTTCAGAAAGAAAGTGTTGATACTGGAATAATGATTTATTTTTTTAGGGTCAATTTTCATACTTTTTAAACAATGCTAATAAAACCAATTTTTTATGTCTCAAACAAAGTTAAATTTTAAGGAAAAACACATTAATGTTTCTGGTAGAATATCATTTTTCTTTCCTAAGTATAAATTTAACATGTTTTCAACCACAAAACTAAAAAAACATGACATTATGAACAAATTATATCACTGAATGAATTCAAAAGTCTTTATTTGTACACTGAATAAAACAGACATTATATCTCTAATTTGATATTGCATTGTAGATATTTAAACAATAAAATTTATCATACTTAAGACATAATCCAACAACATAAAAATTCTTCATAACTTCTCATTTAACAAAATATGGAAAACATTAATTTTATTTGAAGATACGATGCATACATCAGTTATATAAACTGCCTTAAACAATTATTCAAAATCACTCATATTTTCTTACACACCATCAGAATTCACATCTTCAGATGAGTGATTGGATGCTGACGAAGATGTTCCATATTCTTCTCTGTCATCAACTAGTGCCCCATCTGAGTCCACATGCATGCCCAAGATTCCAGGTTTCAAAAGTCTTCTAGATCTACGACTGGTTTCAGTAGAGTCCCATGTCAACATTGTTCCTTCTGGTAACAACCTTTTCAGAATCTCTGTCGTCTTGAAGCGAAGAGTTCCTCTCTTTGTTAAATTGAAGTCATAAACAAGTATGTCAACATCCTTCAATTGTAATATGTCTGTGCGGCGGCGATTTATATTTGTACCCTTTCTTTTTCTTTTTCCACCATTTTTTTTGTCAACTACCATCTCTGGCTTATACACACCATTGAATGGGTGTGTATTTGTGGCATACCAATGTACTTCAACACCTGTAACATCCTCATTTTCTGTAAAGACCTTTATAACTTTAGCAACCCAAAATGGATAGCCATTGGGATCTCCATCTGCTAGCACTGCAATCATGCAACCCTCCTTAATATCCTGTACTAAACCCCTATAAAGGTCTTCCATGGCTTCACGTTGTGCACGAGATCTTCTGGAACCTATATACATCTCTCTTTCCTCTGCCTGTGAAGAATTAATAATACCTTGAGATTGTTGCTGTTCAACAATGTTTACTTCCTCATGTTCATTCGACACATTTTGTGGCCAAATAAATGGATTTTTCAAAGGTATAACTTCATTTATTGTTGTCGAAATGAGATCACTTTGATTATTGAAAAACGACTCCCACCAAACTGAATCAGCAATGTCAAAGTACTCATATGTATATCTAATACATTTTTAATTTCTTCCAGGCAATCAGAATAATTTATAGCCCTGTTCTGTCTACGTGCATTCTGAACTTCACCAACTGATTCTAATAACAATATTTTTGATGCAAATATTGGATGATCTGGAATGAACTTCAAAAATTGCAATCCTGATGACGGTGCCCACTCTGTAGTAGTTGAATACTTCTTGCCCCATATTAGTGTTTTCCCATCAATTTTTTTGATACGAAATTGATGTTTGAAGATAATTTCATTAAGTTGTTCAATGCATTTCCCCTCACCATATGATCCCAGAATAAACCTTCGCATGTCAACAGTTTCTTCCAACACTTCAAAAGCAGGCTCTGGCATGTATGATTTCTTAATACATTCAATTAGTGATGGCAAGCTCCCAACTTCCTTCCTCCTCAATGTGACTGAAAAACGACTGAACATCTGATCAATATGGTCATGAGTGTGCCCAACAAGAAGGAAACCAACCTTTACCTTTTGAAAAATTCTCAATTCAACAAGCATGTTCAGATACCCAAAAACAACCTGATTTTTGTTTTCACGGCAAGTGTTGTCCAATTGTAGATACAAAACTTCAGGAAGATTACCAGACCAATGAGAAATCACATCATGAATTATGGTTATGGTCAAATTTGCATCATTATGAATATTTGGAGCTGTGAAGTACACCCTTGGCAACATTTTCCCATTGAAGACCATACAACCGACCAAGTGAAACTGAATAAAATTTTCCTCTTGTAGATTTTTGGGTGTGCGAACAAAATGTGGTAAAAGTGTTTTCTTCTGGTCCATACCATCAATTATCAAACCCAAATATTTATTTGGATTATCATAACACTTCTTTCGATGCTTGTACAACTTCTTCCTTTCATTTGTTTGTTGTTCGCGATGCTCCTGAAGTTCTTTGACAATTAAATCTACACAACATAAAAGAAATTCATTAAGAAATATGTTTTCATAGTTGATGACTATACAATTTTAAAAGTAAAAGTTATGAACACTTACCTCTTTCTGAGCCTTCACATTTGTCCCTTTTTTATTTAAGAGAAGCACATGTACTGCAAATCCCCATCCTTGTCTTCTTAGGAATACGAACATTATTGAATTCTTTCTTCCATATCTTCACAAAATATTGATATGTAATAAAGTGGCCCTGTCCCTCAGCACTTTCTGCATATTCTTTGTATAAGTTGTAGATTTCTCGTCTTGAAAAATTATCTGGAATATGTATTGTCTCTCTATTTGGCATACACTCTCCATGCTTTGAAAAGAAATCTTTCATCCATGGCATTGCAGTATTTGATAATGGCCCAAACTATCTTTTATAACGTACTTCTGAATAAAATGTGGGATCCTTTTCCAAATTTTCTTGAATTCTCGAGAGACGAAAATTCCAAATTGAATGAAACATTTTGAAAGCTTTTCTACACAATAAAAAATTCCTAATATGATAATCATAACCTGACAATGTAGATTGCATGCAGCCAACTAAATATGAGTTTTGCATGCTTTTATTCATTGACAAATATCTCTTCTTGCTTTCTAATGCAAATGTGAAACCCATACGTTTCAAGCAATTTTTTTGGCAAAATTTACTTGAAATGAGAGCGCTGATAGAACTTCTTCTCGTCAGATATTCTGCTCTACCCCTTGTATAACTAGAATAGCTTACATTGATATGAAAAGGTCTGCTCCTACTCCTCGATACAATATTTCTTGGCAACATCTTCATCATTGGATCATCATTTTTATAAGGATTTTCATCATCATTAAGAGGAATGTTATCCACACTATGATCAGCTCTGATTTTCAAATTTTGACTGAGAGGATACCCTTCATCTTCCCCTTCTTCAGTGCTACTATCATAGTCCTTAGAATTCAGACTAAATGGAAAATCTGACTCGATGTTTAATGGATATTCTTCCTCATGTACATTGTCAATGCTACTCTCATAGTCCATAGAATTAGGACTATGTTGAAAATGTGGCTGTTTACTTATTGAAGATGCTACATCCTGTCCTTTGTCACTGCTACCTTTATACTGATTAGAATTATGACTAACTGCATCATCCTGTTCTTCATCACTGTTGCTCTCATAGTCCTTAGAATCAGGACTAAGAGGACATTGTGATACTCCAATGTTTTGAAAATCATCATCCCGCGCTTCATCACCGCTGCTCTCATAGTCCTTAGAATCAGGACTAAGAGGACATTGTGATACTCCAATTTTTTGAAAATCATCATCTCGTGCTTCATCACCACTGCTCTCATAGTCCTTAGAATCAGGACTAAGAGGACATTGTGATACTCCAATGTTTTGAAAATCATCATCCCGCGCTTCATCACCGCTGCTCTCATAGTCCTTAGAATCAGGACTAAGAGGACATTGTGATACTCCAATCTTTTGAAAATCATCATCCCGCGCTTCATCACCGCTGCTCTCATAGTCCTTAGAATCAGGACTAACTGGACACTGTGACACTCCATACTTTTGAAATTCATCATCATGCTCTTCATCACTGTTGCTCTCATAGTCCTTAGTATTAGGACTAAGTGGACACTTTGACACTCCATTTTTTTTTAAATTCATTATCACATTCATCATCATTGCTGCTCTCATAGTCCTTAGAATTAGGACTAAGTGGACACTTTGACACTCCATTATTTTGAAATTCGCTATCATGCACGTCAAAACTGCTGCTCTCATAGTCTTCAGAATTAGGACTAAGTGGACATCGTGACCCTCCATTCTTTTGAACTTCACCATCACACTCTTCAAAACTGCTACTCTCATAGTCCTTAGAATTAGGACTAAGTGGACATTGTGACACCCCATTCTTTTGAACTTCACCATCATGCTCCTCATCACCGCTGCTTTCATAGTCCTTAGAATTTGGACTAAGTGGAATCTGTGACTCTTTATTAATTTGAAATTCTCCATCCCCTCTTTCATCAGTGCTACTCTCGTAGTCTTTAGAATCGGGACTAAGTGGAAGAATTGATTTTCTATTCATAGTGGAAGAATTCCCGCTATATTCATCAATATGAATAGAGTTGTTACGCGATGAAGATGTTGATGGTGTATAAACCGAAACTTCACCATCAGAGCAATCCATCACTTTCAAATAGAAAATGTTGAATGATACAAATGGAGTCTCCTAAGAATATTATATATCTTAAAGAATGAAATATTCCCTCCAAAGTTATTCCCTCCAAAAATTTTCGCGAAAATATTTCCCTCCAAAAATTTTCACGAAAATATTTCCCTCCAAAAGTTTGTTAGATTTATTTACCTTTATTATTTTATTCTACAATTGATTGAAAAACGTAAACTAAATTTTTTTTATGAAATAAATCACTAAAATTCAAATTGTAAATCACAACTTGTACATTAATTATTCTAATAGTTAAAGTATATAATATTTACTTAACAATTATTTTTTTTTTAATTTTTATAATATATTCTCAAACAAATTAATCCCACATTCAATCCGTTGTAAAACAACTCTACAATATTCGCTCTATAATAATGTAAAACAAACTATCCCACATTAATCATATGGAAAAACATCTTCGTAATTTCACTTATATAATAAATTTCACTATCACTATTACTCGCCTCACATCTAGGTTTTCTGAAGTCCCTTGAAAGACTCGTGAATTTGTGGAGCAGCGATATTGCTATCAACAATATATACAACGAAGAATTGTCGCAATTGAAAGGTAAGTTCAATTATTTTTTCGAAATTTTCATATTAAATTACTTTAATGAAGAATTTTTTTTTTTTTTAATTAAAAAATTTTCCAACCCAAATTTTAATATTGCTATCTACCCCACCCCGCCCGCCACACCTCCCCCCTTCTCCAACCCTTGCCCCCCTAACTCCCTCCCCCCCCCCCATATTTTTTTTTTTTTAAATTAAAAAATTTTCCAAGCCCACCCCGCCCCGGGCCCACCTGGCACCCGCCCCCACCCCGACCTCCCTGCCCATCCCACCCGCCCCTCCCCCCTTCCTAGCCCCTCCCCGGCACCCCCGCCCACCCCACCCCCACCCGGCACACGGCCCACCCGGCGCCCCGCCCCACCCCGCCCGCCCCTCGCCCTCCCCCGCCCCCTCCCCGGCACCCCCGCCTGCCCCTCCTCCACCTAGCGCACGGCCCACCCGGCGCCCGCCCCCGCCCCGGCCCACCGGGCTGCCCCACCCTCCGCCCCCTCCCCCCCCCCCCCCCCCCCCGGCCGGGCCGGCCCACCCCCTTCCCCTTCCCCCTCCCTCCCCCGCCTGCCCACCACCCCCCCCCCCCCCCCCCCCGGCCCGGCCCCCACCCCCCTACCCCTCCCTCCCCCGCCCGGCCAACCCTGCGTGGGCCGCCCCACCCCCCTCCCTCCCCCTCCCCCCGCCGCCCCCCCCCCCCCCCCGCCAAGGCCGCCCCACCCCCCTCCCCCTCCCTCCCCCGCCCGGCCAACCCCGCCCGGGCTGGCCCATCCCCCTCCCCCTCCCTCCCCCGCCCGGGCCGCCCCACCCCCCTCCCTCCCCCTCCCCCCACCGGCCCCCCCCCCCCCCCCCCGGGCCGCCCCACCCCCCTCCCCCTCCCTCCCCCGCCCGACCAACCCCACCCGGGCCGCCCCACCCCCCTTCCTCCCCCGCTCGACCAACCCCGCCCGGGCCGCCCCACACCCCTCCCTCCCCCTCCCCCCGCCGGCCCCCCCCGCCTGGGCCGCCCCACCCCCCTCCCTCGCCCGGCCCCCCGCCCGGGCCGCCCCACCCCCCTCCCCCGCCCGGCGCCCCCGCCCGGGCCGCCCCACCCTCCAGCCCCTCCCCCTCCCGCGCCCCCTCCCCGGCCCCGCCGCCCACCCCACCCGCCCCTCCCCCTCCCCCGTCCCCTCCTCGGCCCCGTCGCCCACCCCGCCCGCCCCCTCCGCCCGCACAGGGCCACCCCCGGGCCGCCCCGCCCCGCCCGAGGGGCGGAGTGTCGATTCCAGGAATCGACGCTCCGCCCCTCGGGTGGGGCGGGGTGGCCAGGGGGTGGCGCTGCGCAGGCGGCGGAATCGACGCTCCGCCCCTCGGGCAGGGCGGGGCGGCCCGGGGGTGGCCCGGGGGGCGCTGCGCAGGCGGCGGAATCGACGCTCCGCCCCTCGGGCAGGGCGGGGCGGCCGGGGGTGGCCCGGGGGTGGCGCTGCACAGGCGGCGGAATCGACGCTCCGCCCCTCGGGCAGGGCGGGGCGGCCCGGGGGTGCCCTGTGCGGGCGGAGGGCGGGCGGGGTGGGCGGCGGGGCCGGGAGGGGGCGCGGGAGGGGGAGGGGCGGGAGGGGAGGGGGTGGCGGCGGCCCGAGCGGGGGGCCGAGGGGGAGGGGCGGGCGGGGGAGGGAGGGGGAGGGGGGGGGCGCGGCCCGGGCGGGGGGTGGAGGGGGCGGCCCGGTGGGGGGGGGCCGACCCGGCCGGGGGAGGGAGGGGGAGGGGGAGGGGGGTGGGGCGGCCCGACCGGGGGTGGCGGGTGGGGCGGGCCGACCGGGGGTGGCCGGGTGGGCGGCCCGGCCGGGGGAGGGAGGGGAAGGGAAGGGGGAGGGGGGTGGGGCGGCCCGGCCGGGGGGTCGAGGGGGCGGCCCGGGTGGGGGGGGCCGGCCCGGCCGGGGAGGGAGGGGGAGGGGGAGGGGGTGGGGCGGCCCGGCCGGGGGTGGCCGGGGGGGGTGGGGCGGCCCGGCCGGGGGAGGGAGGGGAAGGGAAGGGGGTGGGGCGGGTGGGGGGGGCCGGCCCAACCGGGGGAGGGGGGGGGAGGGGGGGAAGGGCGGCGGCCCAGCCGGGGGAGGGAGGGGAAGGGAAGGGGGAAGGGGGTGGGGCAGGTGGGGGGGGCCGACCCGGCTGGGGGAGGGGGAGGGGGAGGGGGTGGGGCGGCCCGGCCGGGGGAGGGAGGGGAAGGGAAGGGGGAGGGGGGTGGGGCGGCCCGGGCGGGGGAGGGAGGGGAAGGGAAGGGGGAAGGGGGGAGGGGCCGGGGTGGCCCGGGGGTGGGCTGGGGGGCGGGTCGGGGGAGGGGAAGGGCAATTTTGATTATACAAATAAAAATTTTATGGTATATTTTTGTTGTTAGTTTAAGTTAATATGTTTTTTTATTTACTAATTTATGTGTTTTTTTTTAGGAAAATGGCATCAAGGAAAATTTCTGTGAATCTTTCTGGACCAAAGAGTCTTAAAGGTGTATCTTCAAAAAACATTGGTGAATGAACTCCACCTGAGCTCATACCTACAAATATTTCAAGTGCTTTAAGTGATAAGAAGCTAATCTCAGATTGGAAAAGTTCAAAAGAGGTGAAAATTCCATCAAGAGCCTGGTATGTGAAAGAAAGAGAGAGCACAACTGTGAATATATATCTATACATTGATACACGCAATAATAATGAAAATTTGGAGGTGATGGGAAAAGTCATAGATATGTGTTCGGTACCAAACGCTGAAGTTGTTTACGTACTTACAAAAGCTGCCAAGTCACATGAAAGGATTAAATACCGACTATCATATTCATTATATGACAGGAGAGAGGTATCTACAAAGTTGTGTAAACAAATCGTAAATGATATGACACAAAACATGGTAAGTATTGTTATTTGTATTTTTATTTTGCATTTTGAAAATGTCTCGCTATATTTTTTAACTTTGTTTATATTAACATATGATATTTTGTTTGGCAGAATTTTGTTGAAAGCTGTTCAATTATGTTGGGAGGCATTCATTTCATAGAGCATGATATCGAGAAAGTTGTCAGCCATTTTTACTAAGTGTCAAAAGAAGATATGCAAAACATGGAAAATGTAGTAATTGATGATGCTACAAAACTACATCCAAAGAATCAGAAAAAAAGGCCTCTGGTGGATAAATCTAGCAAGGGTAAACAAGTTACTTTTGAGGACGATGAAGTTGAAATTGACAATGAAGCATATGTTGCCATTACTGAAGATGACATTGAAATTGCGGAAGGTCGTAAAAGACCAAAAGTAACAATGCCCAAGAATAGATCTCTTGAGAATGTTAAGACGAAAAAAAGTAGAGCTGAAGATCTTGAAGTAGTCATTACCGGCAGTCAAGAACCTAGTGAAACTTCAAAAGAAAGCAGAGAAATCATTACACCAGGAGCTGATTTAGGTGATGGCATTATCAAAACAAAACAAAATGCCATTCGACAGAATTTGACAAAGAGAAACTTAATTGATGGTGGTCGTACATTTCAGTTAAATGTCAAACAAACCTATAAGGCAAGTGAAGGAAAATGCCAATATCAAGTCAGAAAGCCACATCATCTGCATGTTCACAACTTGAAGACATTGATGAGGTACAATCCATATGCTCATGTGGTTAGTTATGTGCTTCTTGTTGATCCACTTCAAGTTCCCAACAAAGAAGCATTTGATAAGTCAAAATGTTTTGAATACAATTATTATGTGCTTGGGGGGAACCATTCTGTTGAAGCTCAAAGACAATTGATGGAGGAATATCCTAATAACCCACGTTTTGAAACAATGAAATGTATCATTTATGCTGGTTTAAATGAAACAGAAGCAAAGTTAGTGGCATGGGATCATAATTCAGATAATGAATATAGGATGTCTATGACTTTGATCCAAAAGGTTAGATTTATTCATAGTGAATTCCTAGAAAAATGTGGTGGGGATAAGATCAATATTACTGCAGATTTCTGAAAGGAATGTTGTATGGAAATAGGCTATCAAATTGAAGATAAAGGCAATTCAAAAAGTGGAAAAGACAAAAGATCTAGCGATTTATTCAGAGGTGTTGATAACATTTTCCAATTGGCATTTAGAACTGGAGATATTTGGAATTTGATTGATGAAATTTTTAGCATGTGGGAAGACATTCGCATTAAAAACCAGAGGGTCAGAAAGTCTAAGCCATTGATATGTAGCAACAATAAATCAGCGCCTGAACTGAAGCAACTTCCAGACGATATGACCATCACGCCTTGGAGGGCGATGCAAGGAGTGAAAGATGAAAAAATTGTCAAAACAATATTATCTCGTGTGAAGTCGGTGGAATTATCATTGGAAGAAATGTCTGAAGAATTTCAAAAGTAAGTTTGCTGAATTATTTTTACTTATTTCCAGGATTATAGTTATCTTTTAAATAAAACATGTTGTTATTGGTAGTATTTGTTATACATATCATTATATTAACTTTTTCTTACTTTATCTATGCAGTCACAAAGTTTACATGAAAATTCAGGAACAAATGGTTAAATTGTTGAATGAAGATAGTTGGGATGATGTTGTACGCAACTATCCAGATTCAAGTTCTACATCAACATTGAAAGCTTTTTATCTTGCATTTAAAAAGGTAACTTGATTTATACATTCAGTTTTAATCATCTGTGTACTATTTTTAATTTAAAACTTACACATACATTTGTTTGTTTGGTAAAAGATGAAGAAAGAAGATAATGGAGCACCAAACAGTTTCAAGACTTTTATTGAAAAAATAAAGATTGAAAGACTGAGAAAGCAACGTATTAAGAATGTTGAACTTGATCCAACTCTTAATCATTTCATTTGGAATGGGCTAGACACTATTCAATATGAAGTAATACAAGGCGACTGTGAAGACATTGCGAAACTCGTACCAAAAAGGGATTATGCCCTGGTTATTGCAGATATTCCCCATGGTTTCAATATTCCAAACATTTGCTATGATATTGACCCTTATACTTATCAAGCTTTTAATAAAGTGGTGGCGGGATTTAAGGAAGTGACGTCATCACCATTATGGAGATTTGTGACATTTCATTCAGACACACAATTGGCAATGTTATTGTCAAGCTTCAAGGGGAAAACAAATTCAAGGATGCAGCTTACATGGTAAGATGTTTAAAGGTATATTTGATTAATGTTGAAAAATTAATTTATGTACAAGTTAATTGAACTTTTACTATTTTATGTTACAGGCAAAAGTCAAATCTTCTTGACAATGAAGATCAACAATTTATAAATGACTGTGAGTTCATTCATATTGATAGTTGGGCAAAAGATGATAGCCATATGTCTATGATTTTTAATCGGGTGGACAAAAAGAGTCATAGCCAAATACTGACTTATGATGTTGTTGTGAGAAAACTAACATATGAAGACAAAGAAATGAAAGGAGACATAGTTAAAATTTATCAGAAACCACAATTATTGATTAACTATCTTATAGACATATGTTCAAATGAAGGAGATTGGGTTCTGGATTTATTTTCTGGCTCATGTACGTTTTGCCACATGGAATTGAATTTCAATATGTTCTTTTTTTAATTAATATGTCATTGTACTAATTTACTTCATT
Source organism: Pinus tabuliformis (assembly GCA_031772625.1). NCBI lineage: Eukaryota > Viridiplantae > Streptophyta > Pinopsida > Pinales > Pinaceae > Pinus > Pinus tabuliformis. Next base: position 394,929,830 of record CM062814.1, on the reverse strand, counting down.
ATTTTTTTGTGCTTGATAATTAGGTACAACACTAGCATGCTACCTTCAAAAAGGAAGAAATTGCATTGCAATTGAGAAAGATCCATTACAATGCAATTTCATTCAGCAAAGAATTAATGCTCTTCAATTTCTTCCAGATGCAATGCAAGAAATTGGGTTGAAGAAAGGGGACTTTAGTGAATCACGTGTGGAAAAAAAGGCAAAGGAACCCCAACCACCATTACATGGAATGTATGGAAAGACATATATTGGGGGATTTGCAGACATGAAAGACCCATTAGAAGAGGAAAATGAGCAAAATGAGCAAAATGAAACAGAAAATATTGTGGAAGAGGACAATGATGAAACTCTAGAGGACGAAGAGTTTGGATTACGTGACATTGTTGATTAAATTTAAGTTATGCTTGTAACTCAAGCTTTGCAATGTTTTGACTTTGACATTTTATGAGAAGAATAAACACTCAATTAGGGTTGTTATACGTTCAATATTGGTAATATGTGATTTTTGCATTGATTTTTAAGTTAATCATTATTTTTTGAAAAAAAAGTAGTTATTATTATCTTTTTGACATGAAATTCATAAAAAAAACTATTATTTGACCATTTTTAGTTAATATTTTTGTATAAAAATTGTCATTTTGACATGTTAATTCTAGCAAAAAATTATCAAAACGTTTAGTTTTTTTGTTATATTTATGTTAAAAATGGTTATTTTTTATGTCCATTGTTAAAAAATGTTGTTTTTTAGAAACAATTATTTCATGTGGATTGAAAAATTAATTAAGGATGTCTAAATATGTAGATTATCTAAAATTCAAACTATCAACTTTCTAATTTAAAAAACGCAAAACAATAAAAACCCCACTAAAAAAAAAAAAAAAATTAAGATAGAGAACAAGAAAATATGAATACAATGACGACTTCAAAAACTATCAAATTTAGAAAATAATTTTTTATATTTCACACACTAGAAAATTTAAAGTCAAAAAATAGGTCTTTTAAAAAAAGGGTGTGATGCAGAATACTCACTTTTTAAAATCAGGATGAAAATCACTACCATTCACTACCATTCTAAAACTTAATGCACATGAAAAAAATTAAAGTTCCAAAAACCATGTTCTTAAAAAAACATGTGTATTCTGCATCAACACTTTTGAAAATCGGGTCATTTTTTGCCACCTCTACAAAACGGGTAACAGTATCAGTTCCCGTTTCAAAGTTTACATTGTTCTATGCAAAGCTTTAACTGTGCGGAAGATGGGATATGTATGTCGATATATAGCAATAGAGATAAATTTCATGCATGTAAATTAGTTGTTATTTTTTAATCCAAGAACAATTCAAAAATTCGAAGAAATATTGACATTGTTCACAATTGGGTTGTAGAAGCCATTCTAAATTGATTTGATTTACTATTGAAAAGAAAAAAAAACAAACAATTATGTAAATTATTACATATCATCGATATTAGAAGCGACGTGTACTTCATTAACTTCTAGCTCACAATGAGAAGGGGGGGAATCTTGGTCAATGGCCATGGTATCATCATCTCTTTAATTAGTGTCCTCTTCAACATTGATGTTCTCTGCCTAGGCCAAAGTACCCAGATGAAAACTCAATGTCTCATTTGCCAATTGCAGTCGCTCCATCTTCAATTCCAATATTGTGATTTTCTGATTTAGAAGGTTGAAATGGACCTGTGCTTTAGATTTAATCATTTTAGAATTCTTTAAGACGAAATCAATGAAAAATTTCGGAGCACCATCTATTCTAGCTAAAGAATCACTTACCTCTTTCTCTACAACTCCAAAATCATGTTCCATAGACTTCAATTTGTGTTACAGTTTCTAATAAAATTGTTGAATTACAGTTTTAATCCCCGGTTCTATGTTTGTAGAGTTGCTTTAGCAATGTAAATATAATATTGATGTAACTTTACTTGATTTTTAGTCTATGTCTTTGTTTTTACGACTTTGAGTCTGCACAGTGTAAATGTTCAATGTCCCAAGGATGTGCGAAGAATGACATAAGAGCAAGAAAATGGAGGTGCGGAAGGAAATTAATACCATCAATATGTAATTAATTTTACTAAGAACAAATTTATAATTAGTATTATTTTGTTTCCTCTTGTAAAGCTTTCCTTGTGTGAAGCCTTTACTGTGTGGATAATGGGTAATGTATGCGAGAATGGGGGCGCAGATGGAAAATTAATTTTAAACTATTTTTCATTTAAAACTTTTATAGATTTAGCTATGTTGAATCAAGGATGTGCAAAGAAAGAGATATGTGCGAGAGAATGCAAGTGAAGAGGGAAATTTATAAGTTTAATTTGTAATGTAATGAAATTTCACATTTTCTTATTACATATATACAAATTTGCTTAAGGTAAGGCTTTTTCAATTTGCGTTTTCCATGATTAAAGATTTGAACATATTTAAATTTGCGGAGTTTTATTCCCATACTCGATACAACATTTAGTAAATTATATAGCAATTTTTAGAATTAAAATATTTCCAATAATATATAATAATAATAATAATAATTCAAAGAACTGTGCGGAAAGGAACAACTTACGGAAGTGGAGAGATTTCATTATGATGGCACAACCTTTAATAAGTTAATTAGCAAAGTCTTTAGCGCAAAATAATTCGATTATGCAAGGGGTGTCAGCATTAACAAAAATAAAAGTATTTTTTGTAAATTTTTTGATTAAAAAACATGTTTATGAGTGCAAGTGTGTATGAATTATGTGGAAGGTCTGTGATTATGTGGAGTGAAATATTGAAAGTTTCTACCGTAGAATGAATTTTCTCTACATTTTTGCAAATTACCCTATTTACACAAAGAGAACCATCAACAAAGCTTTCACTGTGCAGAGAGCACAATCTTTAATGATTTGATTAGCAAAGTCTAATAAACATTAAATAAGAAACATTATCATTTCGTTCTAAATTACATAGAAATTATTCATCATTAATAGTGATCGATTGCGTAAAGCTTACTTGCATTCAATCAATGTAATGGATCATTGGCCAAATTTTTCATTTTTTTGGTGTATCATTGACCAAATTGTTCATTTTTTTGATTATAATGTTATGTGTTGAGGATATGGGAATATGATATCACCATTAATAACAAATTGATCAAAGTGTTCAATTTTTCATCCAACAAGATTTTTGGTGCATTGGCAGTGCATCATTTTCCCATATTTCTAGCACAGAACATTATGAGCCAAATCATTAATAAGATTCCACTTCATAAAACTTACTTCCATTCAATCAATACAATTGATCATTGACCAAATTTTTTATTTTTTCAATTATAATGTTATGTGATGAGGAGATGGGGATACGATATCACCATTAATGACAAGTGCATCATTTCTAGTGCATTGGCATTACATCATATGCCAATATTCTTAGCACAAAACATTATCATTGAGTAGGCCTCTTTCTCAAAGATTCATAGCCTTAATATCAAAGCTCTACACAACTGTTTCACCACAAATACTACATACTCTGCAAAGTAAAACCTCCATACAACAAAACATAAGGCCGATTAAAAATGTAGCCGTAAATATGTCATTATGTTGCTTTCCCTACTGATGTATTGGTTTTTCATTTTGCATTTTTGACACTCTAGTTATCCTTTTTTTTTCTTATGCTAAATTGTGTAAATGGAAAAATGTGCATTTCATTTTTCGTCGTGAACTAGGAACATCATACACATTCTTCATCAATTGTCATATTGTTTCAAAACAACTTTCATCGTAAATACTCAAACCCGGAAAATCTCTTGGCCTAGTGTCTGCCCATGCTTTTTTCTATCCGCATCCATCCATTTTTTGTTTCTTCGTATGTTGTTATGTTTATTATAGGTTCATGATAAGTTGCTATTGAACATTTTTTCTTGCATAGGAGTGGTTTGAAATGTCCAGCAACTGAATTCTTGTCATGGAGAAATATGTCATAATTTTCTTTGCATAAATCTGAATTAAGATGCAAGTAGTTTTTCATATTTTTCTTTTACTAAATTCTTATGGGACTTTTCAATCAGTTCGATAACCAATGTATACAAAATATGTCCTCCCTAAAGTCCTCGTTCTTCCCCAGTCAGAATATTTGAAGCTAATTTTGTCATCCTTAGCAAGTAAACGTTTGGGCTATCTACACCATGCATATGTATTGATGCATCTATATTCAATTCATGTTTGTAAGATACTATGGTTTCGGACTTCCCTTCATGTAAACAATTCCTGAAATGTTCTATTTTTCCTTCATGCAATTCTGCTAATATGTATCTAAAATGCAATAGATTTTGCATGCTACTGAATAGGAAATCTCCCATATCATATGAAAAATTATTTAAATGAAATAGATTATGGTGTCTTAGTATTGCATATGTACCATTCATTTCCATAGTAAAAAAATGCTTTTGCCTTGATGCTTTAGCAATCATGCTTCAAACATGTTTGTTCAATGATGCTTTTGCAATTAATTTTCAAAAAATATTTTAATTTCACTATGAACTATTACTCAATGATAAGCACAACATAAACAATGTACAAAGAAACAAGTAAAACAATACATACTCAATTGATTCACGTATTCCAACAACTAGAGTAAAACACTCCCCTAGAACAATGAAATATATCAATATACATTGGAAACACGCATCCCCAAAAATAAGAATCCATAATCAACACCTAGCCAATGCAACCACTGACACGTTATGTGTTTAAATTAGGCCACAAGAGATTTATAAAACTTATAACATTTGATTTATGACTCTTAGACTGATGATTAAAACACAGTGACATGTTACTTATTATTATTATTATTATTATTATTATTATTATTATTATTATTATTATGTCACAAAATCTTTATAAAACTTAGAACCTTTGATTTATAATTTACGCCAAATAACAAGTATGTGGAATAACAAACATAATCTTACACAATGGCCACTCACAAAATTACTTTTATTTTAATTTTAAAATGAATTGTCAGGCATTGGAAAAAAACGAAAATAAAACACCCTCCACCAGGGGAATTATGTCCCATCAGAGCTTCCTTAGCCAATTGGAAATTAGAAATAACATTTACTGAAAATTAGAAAATTATTATTGAATTTATGCAAAAATAGAAATATTAAACATTTTCCCAAAATTTTGGTTAAAATTGCAAAAACACAACCAAATAATGAACTTATTCTTATTATTATGTCACAAAAGCTTCATAAAACTTAGAACCTTTGATTTATGATTTATGCCAAAGAACATAGTATGCAGAATAACAAACACAATCTTTCCATGGCAAAGTTTTGTACTTCCACATTCACTTTTCCCCTTGCACAGTTCTCCCGCACACTTTCCTTCTGCATAACACTAATTTTTAAACAATTGAAGCCACTTAATATCAATCACTCTATATAATGTATAATGATGTTTCATATTTATTTAACTCCATACATTTTTGTTATTCGCCCTGGATATGTGCACATGATTTGTCATGTCTAACCTTTCACACGCAAAATAGTTACACGTAATTATTATACACAAAAACGAGAAATATAGAGTCAAACAACATTGAGAACATCATTGATATGTATCTTGCAACACATCATAGATATGAAAGATAACCAACTCTTCAACAGTTATAGTTTTTCCTTTCTAATAATCTCCCTCACAATACCACTATAATTATTTTTTCCTCATTTCAAATTGCTTGGATTTTTTGCCTCGTTGGGCTATTGTCACTCTATTTAGCTGAAGAGCGACCTTGTAGAACATACCCAAAAAACAAATTTCATATAGCTTTGAATCTACATGAAATAGAGAATTGGCATAGGGTGTCGAAGCATAGATGAACACACCTTCGGCTTTCAATTATGTCTGAGTGGAATCTCTAAATATCAGATGAAAAGTTTGAACATGAAGAAACAAAAGCTAATCAATATTAGAGATGTCATTCAAGCTCAATTGAAAATCGAAGATGTATTTTGCAATATATCATAAATCTAAAAAACAACCAACACTCGATCGACTATGGTTTTTGTTCCTTGCAAAGTGAAATTTATTTGTAGAAGAATTTGCTAATAGTTGTATGAAAACACAACTCCTTTACACACTAGGAAAAAGTGTTTTATTAGTTAATTTTTAAACTATTTCTCATTTAGAACTTTTTTAGATACTATACACATGAACTGTTGTCGAAGCTTCTTAACAATCTGCAATGAAGAATGTGCCAAAGACGGAGTATGTTCGCGAGAATGGAAATGCACAAGCAACAGTAAGCAATCTGACATAAACTTTTAGCAGTAAAGATATAAAGCTTATCAACGTTTAAATGTAAGTTTATTTTAAAATACTAGTACACACTTTAGCAAGGTTAATTGCCTAGCTTTGAAGTTGGTAATAGTAACATTTCCCTCAATAATGCAGAAGAAGTTCATTCTAAGTTCATTGTACAGATCTCCGCACAATGAACTTCCTCTTCATTCTTTCTTTTTTATATATACTAAATTCATATATATATTCACTACCAATTAGAAAATTTAAAGTATTATTATTAGAATAATCTAGAATTGAACTATTATTATTAAATTTCATTATGCAGAAGTTCATTGTGTGGAGGTCCTCTGCATAGTTAAAGTTATTAATGTTCAATAGATATTTTTAATTTAGTAAATTTTAATGTTTTGTTTCATTTGGTTCATATGAATATGGAATTTTATTAAAGTAATGCTCTCTCATGCAAAATTCCATTTCAATTTTCGTGCAAGCAGGTAGTCTGGAAGGAAGATTATTATGCAGAAGTGTTGAGGGCCCCGAGGTCGGGTCAACAACAAGGGGGATACCCACCCGGTCCGGAACCTGGTTGGCAGCTCCTTGCCCGTTTGGAGTAGCGGGTCCGACTGGGGGTAATGGGACCAGTTTCCCAATGTGATGGGTGTGTGTGTGTGCGTAGAGTCTGATGATATTAATCTAAGGAAAGGGGGAATGATTCTTCTAATCTGGTCTTAATTCTAACTGCTAAATTAACTCTATGCTAATGTAATCTAATGAAGAAAGATACATCTAATCTACGCTAACCCGGGGTGTTTTTCTTTTGTTATGCGATCTAGAAAGATTTCTAACAGCAGCCGGTAATAAAGATCATTCAACTGATATCAGAATATAAATCAATAAAGATAAACTATTCTGCATAAGAAGTTAGGCAGAGTAGTTGTGAACAGTATATCGCATAATCAGTTTTCTATATGTTAAACATAAATAAATGACCCCACCATACAGAAGTGCCAAATGGTAATACAGACATTCATGCAATAACATACAAAGAACTCAGCCACATATCACTTTAGGAATACTAGCAGAATCTAGCCAAGAGATAAAAGTACCATTTATGACTAAGTTCACTAATAAACTTCAAGTAACAATGATTTATTTCTACTTGTTCTAACATCTGCTAAGAGTACAGAAGTGCAACATCAGTAACAGATATTAAAATGCAAACATAAATAAATCTCGATCCATCCATTCATCAAAAACCTCCTCTGAGGGTGCAAAAGTGCATGTTCTGAGGATAAGTTTTTTGACAGATTTCTGGACCCTTCTCCAAAAACCATGAGAAGGGTTAAATACTACTAACTAATCAATATTAATTACATGAAATTAGGGAATCGGCCTCAAATGACCGCCCTTTTACTAAAAGCAACTTTATTTCTAAACTTAAAATCTAATTTCTGACCGTTTCTGTATATTCTCTTTAGTGCTGTCAACAGTGTAATGCTTTCCTGGGAAGAGTCGGCTAGCCGCCTTCTTGTTTCGCTCGGGAGATAAAAGTGGAAATAGCAGGAGCTGGCACTTCCTTCCGGCAAACCAGAAGATATTTTCGAAAACCTTTCTCTAGCTGGGTGTATTCGCCGCGTGTATACTTAGCGTGTCCCAGTTTCTTCTCGAACTGATTTTGTTGTTGCCGTTTTCGGTTTCTGGTCGTGCGAATGACTGAGTGGGTTAAGAGTCGTGCTGCATGGGCATCCCTGTGTTGAGAATTTCTTCCGTTCTTTGTTCCAGGTTTCCCTGAAGCGTTCTCCTTCTCATGCGCTTCTTTCTCTGCTTCACTAAGTCTTAGCTTCAGGATCTTTTCTGAATATGCTGCTTTTGTGCGCCTTTGACTCTGAGTCCCGGATAGTCTAATTTCATCAGTGCCGGTTGGCTGATAGCCTGGAATCCGCGGTTCTGCTGCATGCGGCATCCATTTAGTGAAAGCATTCTCTCTTTGCTGATTGGCGCTTTCCTCTTTCCTTCAGATGTTTCCTGCATATAAACTTATATCAGTTGCGTGTCTTGCAGTCTATGCAAAGGAGAAGTAAAATGAAAAGACTTGACGTGAAAGCATTAATCTCTAATGAATACATAATTCTGACATCCATCATCACTTGACTCTTCGATAAATGTAACGCAATCATTCCTAGATACTTAAGCATGCGGTCATTAAATTCTTTTAAGGCGCGCGCTTAGTGCATGGGTCTATCGTGTGGTAAGTCTTTTCAGATCGCAGGTCGTAGATCACATATTGCTGCCATCGCAAATCGCAAATATCGCAAGTTCTCGTTTAATTGTTACGTCGTATAACGTAATGCTTGCGATTTGCGATATCGCAAATCGGCGATCGCATTGCTCGAAGGTTTTTCTTTTAAGGGGCGCGTGCGAGGTGTGCGATGCGATGAACTTCGCATCGCAATTTCGCAGTATTTGTTTTTTGCGCTCGAGTTATGCTTCGGCCTTTCTTTGCGATGCGATTTGAGCCTTAGGGAGAGAAATACAAAAAAAAACTTTAGAAAAATATATTTTTTGGGATTTTCGTTCAGGGTCCCCTCTTCGCTTGACATTATTGCTAATGTCAGATGAAGAAAGGGGGGTTGTTGGTGACCACAACAATGGCGATTCACTGTGAAGAACCAGTTATCTCTGCTTGTTCTATTGCATTTTCACTTCCAAAACAGAAAAAGTTTTCTTATGCCTGAATTTTGTTATGGACAGATAGAGTATTACCTTTTATCCTGTCAATAATGCTTCGTCACAACTTCTTATTTGATTCTGATTGTTTGTTTCCCCTGGGTTATTTTTTGTATTCATACCTAGTTATTACTCAGTCTCCTCAAAGACAAAATAAGGTCTTCTCTGCGTACTGGCTTTGTAAAGTATGCTCATTTGTCGCAGGTAGAGCCTCTGCTGCCCGCAGGCGTCCATAGCCTTGACAGGGTTACCATGTTATCCAGCAATGATCCTTTTTCCTGCTTGAGGTCATTTACAACATTCCAGAGAAAAATCCTTTTGACATTTTTTCTTTCTTTTTTGATTTTTTTATTCTCTAAAGAACAATGTCTTGGTTTGGTGTCCAAATTATGACACAGTCATTCACTTGATTTATACTTTTTGCTGAACAAGCTGGCTCATGATGAGACCCCTTGTCTTTTGATTGCACAATCTTGAGTCGTTGCCCTGTTTTGGTAGACAGTAGTGGCAAAGTCAGCAAGTTATAATATCTGTGATCATGATAAGCCGACTCGTGATGAGACCTCTTATTCTTTGAGATATAGTGTTTTCTTGGATTGTCTCTCTGGATGCTGCGATTTTCCTTAGCAGGGAGGAAGTCATTGTTTTTCCTTAAGAAAGCTCTGGATGACAATAATAGAGTTTTAAGAACAGCAGTTTTGCAGAGAATACCTATTTTGCTATCGATGATACCTTTCATAGCATTGGCATAAAACAATTTTTTGCCAAAAGTTACTCTCATCCCAGGTTTCTTTGTGAAGTTTGAAACTAACATCATATTCAGGTTAAAGCTAACTCTATTTGTCAATAATAAAAGTCAGATTTTTCGAAAATTTTTGCTATTTATACAAGTGGAATCAAAATTTGGTACAGAAATGGTATGTTTCTTCATGAATACTATTTATGATCATTTACAACCAGCCCTATCTATGAAAAATGAAAACTAACATGAAAATTTAAAACTATCCTACAAAAACAGAAGGATGACCTTCTATGGGAAATACATTTTGAGGATTTGTCCGTTTACAGGCAGAGAATCTCTTCTGCCTGTCAAGTCCTGCAACACAAAAGTCGACGGGCCTATGACTTCTACGATTTGAAAAGGACCAAGCCATAGCTTCTGGAATTTCGTATGTTTGCCCTTTTCTTCGTGAGCCTTATCCCACTTCAAAACTAGATCACCCATCTGGAAGTTTTTTCTGGTCTTTATGTTTGAGTCAAAAGAGGATTTTATCAACGCTTGGTGGTGAGCATGGGTTTTCTTGGCCTGTTCTCGTCGTTCTTCTAACTTGATTATCTCCATTTGCCTTAGTTGTAAGGGAGAAGTAGGTACTTCATCAATGTGTTGTACTAAGGACAAAGAGGGAATGAGTAAGTGGGTAGGAAGAACTGCTTCTCTCCCGTAAACCAAATTAAAGGGAGAAGTCCCGATAGAGGCTTTCTTGGTAATTCTGTCTACCCATAAGGTGTTTACCAGCGCTTTGTGCCAATTCTTTTGGTTTTGGTCAACTGTCTTTTTGATAATCCTGATTAGGTTCTTGTTTGTTGATTCAGCCAACCCATTACCTTGCGGATAGTAGTTGGCAGAATACTTCAGTTTGAACCCTCTTTTGAGCGCGAACTCAGTCATGGTATTTCCAGAAAAATATGAAGCATTATCAAATATTAAGGCCATCGGCAATCCATACCTAGTAATGATAAACTGATCTATGAATTCAACAATGTTTTCAGAATTAGCTGTCTTGAGCGGAACTGCCTCTACCCATTTAGTAAAATAGTCGGTTGCAGTGAGGATATACCTATGCTGTTTAGAGGAGTGAGGAACGATCTCACCTATTATGTCCAGGCCCCATTGGCTGAACGGCTGTTCGATATTAACCGGCTGCAGTGGCATGGATGACTTCTTTTGTTTTCCTGCAGCAGTTTGGCAGACTTGGCATTTTCTCACGTGATTGTACGAGTCTTTGAACAGCGTGGGCCAGTAGTATCCTGCACGTAAGATCTTGTGTGCGGTGGTTTCTCCAGCATAGTGTCCACCTGCTGGTCCATCGTGGATTTCCTGCAAAACCTTTTCGGCTTCAGTTTTCTCAAGACATCTAAGAAGCACAGAATCATAGTTTCTTTTAAATAAGACATCATTTACGAGCTGGTATTGTTTAGCTTTTAACCTCAGGGCTCTCTTTTTTATATGATCCAGGTGAAATGGAGCATATCCGTTCTTTAGGAAATAAATGATGTCGGCATAAAATGATTTTGCGTCGTTTAGGCTTACCTCATACGCGTGTACCTCTTCAGGTGACTCTTCGGGGATTTGCGATGCTCCAGCTAACATCTTGCAGAAGCCTTGGCCCCTTACGATGTGTGCCGGCTTGATTTCCAGGTCGTATTCTTGTAAGGCGGTGATCCAATTCGCCCTCTTTTCGCCCACGTCTTTCTGAATCAGGAGGTTTCTTACCGCCGGGAATGGTACTATGACCTTGGTATGGGCCTTTAGCAAGAAGGGTCTGAAATCTTTGACTGCTTTAAAGACGGCATATGCCTGTTTTTCTACGTCCGAATATTTCAGCTCAGCACCTTGTAAGTTTGAGCTAAAGAATGCGATTGGGGCTTCTGCCTTTTCTTTGTTTGCCTGGGTCAAGATCGCAGCATAAGAATGCTCTGAGGCAAACGTGTATAAGACAAATGGTTCTGAAAAATTTGGGGTTGCTAGGGATGGAGCGTCGATGATGGCTTGTTTGATTAAGTTAAACGCTTCGTGCTCGTCTAGACCCCATTTAAAGTTTGAATTCTTTTTTATCATTTTTTGTAAAGGAGAAATAATACGTGAAAAATCTGGGACAAATCTTTTCACAAAATTGATCTGTCCTAGGAAAGATTGCATGGTCTTTTTGTTATGGGGCATGGATATCTCGGAAATTTCTTTGATTCTGGCAGATTCGATGTGAATGCCCGATTTGGACACTATGAATCCTAGCAATTTTCCTTCACTCAACGCGAAAAAAGACTTCTTCGGGTTAAGCGAGATTCCATACCTTAAACATCTTTGAAAGATTTGCTTCAAATCTCTGAGATGGTCGCTTCGTTTTTTGGAGTACACAGTTATATCATCCAGGTAAATCACCACTGATTTATTGATTAACCCTTTGAACGCAATATCCATAGCTCTTTGAAAAGTAGCGTCGGCGTTGATCAGACCGAACGGCATCTTTCGATACGCGTAGGTACCCCATTTAGTTCGGAAGGTGGTTTTTAGCTGATCGTCTGGGTGTACCAGCACTTGATTATATCCTGAAAATCCGTCCAGGAAAGACATCAATTCTGAGCCTGCTACAGCCTGTAATATTTGCTCCATAGGTGGAAGGGGAAAATTGTCCTTCTGACAGGCTTTGTTGAGATTCCAGAAGTCAATGCAGATTCTAATATCTCTGTTTTTCTTCCTAACAGGTACCATATTGGACACCCATTTGGAATGTCTGACCGCGAAAATTATTCTGGCTCTCAACAACTTATTCAGCTCAGTTTTTATCTGATTTTCCAGGTTGGGGTGGATTTTTCTGAGCTTTTGTTGGACGGGTTTCTCGTTATCGATCATAGGGATAGTGTGCTGAATGATAGAAGTGTTATAAGTTTTCAGCTCATCGTAGTTCCAGGCAAAGACGTTTTTGTATTGTCGTAGAAGACGGATGTATGCTGATTTTTCTTCAGGAGCTAGGCCTTGGCCTAGATTGACGTTTTGGGGTTTCTCGTCGGTTCCTAAGTTCACTGATTCGTAGTTCAGAGTTGAACTGTAAAGTTTGGCATTAGCTGACCTTTTGAACCGACTTTTTAAGTCATACAAATCTTCTAATTTGACCACTGATTTGGGTATAGCATTATCAGTGCTACTTTGTTGTATTTGGTGGTCATGACAGTCCTCGTCGATTATCTGGCTTGAGTAGGATCCTTCGGAGGTAAGGAAACTTACGATGTCTGGGTCGTCGTTGAATACTCTCCAGTTGGTGATGTTGTTAGGACTAGACGGTTTAAAAATTAATTCTATCGAAAACCTATCTGGACTAAAGTCTTCGGAGGGAATGAGTCTGGAGGATACGTTTGCTAGCAGGTCTGCGCTTGCATTGTGAAGTCTTGGGATTGATGAAATATTAAATGCTGTAAAATGCGCAGTGAGATCTTGCACTAAAGATTGGTAGTGCTTTAAATGACTAGACAGGCAATGTATGGTGTTACGTACCTGTTTGACGACGATCTCGGAATCTCCAAAGACTTGAAGATATTTGACGTTGGAGCCGATTGCTTTGTATAGGCCTTGCACCAAGGCTTCATATTCCGCTGTGTTGTTCGTGAAATCGAACTCCAGTCTGCATGTGAGCATGGTCTTATTTCCATCTGGGCTAATCAAGACGCATCCTGCTCCCGCTCCCTCGTTGGACTTAGAGCCATCAAAATATAATTTCCAAAATAAAGAAGTATTTACAGGGTTATCTAAGAAACTAACACATTTTGAATCATCAGTCTGGGAAAAGTTTTCTACTTGGGACACGACTGAATTTTCTAAATATGGTGATATGTGAGCATTGAAATTTCCAAGGAAAGAGTCTACCGAATAGTTGCCTATGATGCTGCTGTTGTATGCTATGGCTTCGTTCTCTCCCTCTAGGTCCGTCACTATGTACTTTTGGTGCAGTTCTCGTTCAACCTTTATTTGATTTGGCTTCCCGTTGAAGGGTAACCACATGTGCGACCAGTCAGTCGAAAAATATCCGTGGAGCTTCTCGGACCAATCCCTGCTAAGAATTAGACCATAAAATTCAGGGATGTCAGCAACTAGAATATCGATGACCTGGCACACCTTGGGGTTGGACGATAGTCTTATGTTCACTTGATTTAGTTCGCCTATCACTTCAACTTGTGATCGATCAAGTTGAACTATGCGTACTGCGGATTTTTGCAGTTGAACATTAAGTTTGGCACATATTGACTTGGGTAGAATATTGGTTGAAGCACCAGAATCAACCAAGCAGTTATGCACGTTTCTGTTAAAGATCTCATAAGTGAGGAGGAAAGGGGGAGTGTGAGATCTAGACCTCCCTCCAATAGAGGCGATGTCATTTGGATCGATTTTATTGATCGCGTTGATTGGGGGTCTTCCTATATTATGAGAAGCTATAGCTGTAGGTAGAGGCGCAGTAGGTACGGTGTGTAACTCTTTCATCATGATCTTCTATTGGTGTTTCAATTTGCTCAGCTCGTACAGGGTGATATTAGCCCTAGTCTTCTTCATGTCGTCTATGATGTTATACTCCATTTCATCCAACACTATTAGTGTCTTTGATGGAGGCGATTGCTCTGATTGGACTGGGCTAAATGAGGTCGCTTTAGGGGTTGTCTTCTTCGTTGAGGCCTTTTCTTTTGCTGGAGGGCTTGCACCCTTCTGTTTTGGGGTAGTCTGGGGAGGATCAAGTTGATTTCTGCTTCTTGTACTAACCGGAAGTGCTTCTTGATCTTCCTCTTGTGGGAGGATGAAATCCCACATTCCTTGCAGTTCCACCACTTCTTCATCGTCGGTATGCGTTTCAGCGGTGTTCTCTTCTTCTTCTTCTTCAGATTCGACGTTAGAGACCACGCTAGGTGGCTTCGTCTCCATAGGAGGATTTCTCTTAAAACTCCTAAAAGGCTTTCTTGGGGACAATTCTGCTACTTGTTTCCTGATATCAATCATCTCATTTGACATGGCCTTTAATACCTTTTGTAATCCTTCCATGTCGAAAGGATCCTTCGTTTGCTTCTTCTTGGTTTCTTCTTTGAAAGAGATTTTCTTAGATTTACGCTCTTCGATTGTAGATCTCTTTTCTAGGGCTACTACGCGTCTTTCGACTGCTAATGCCTCAGCCAAATTTTCGACTAAGGTTGTCTTTCTTGCCCTATCCACGAAGATGGCCAAGTTTGAAGGTAAGGCGGTGATGTACCATTCGCATCTTACTTCCTCGCTGGGTTCGGAAGCAGCGGGGATTTTATTGAGGATCTTGTTGAACCGTAAGTTAAAATCTTTAATGGGTTCCCGAGCCTCAGCTTTAAGATTGGACAGATCATTGATCAATGTCGTTGTCGATCTATCATCGCCGAATTTAGTGAGAAATTGATTTTGAAAAATATCCCAGCTGGTGATAGATCCGGAGGGTAACGAGAAGTACCATGACCCGGCCGTACCTCGCATTGTATAGGGGAAGAGTCGGACCACGGCATCTTCGTTGGTAACTCCGTTGAGATTAACTGAAAGCATGAAATTATTGATATGTTCTTCAGCTAGCATTCCAGTTTCTAGATTGAACTTTGGTAACCATTTCTCGGGATGGGCAGGTATTGGACTCAGGGGTGGAGGCATTAGAACCGCCCCAGGGTTGTTCCATGGAGATTGTGCCATCGCTGAGTTGTTGGTTAGTAAAAGTGTAGAAGATGATCTTTGAGGTTGAGAAGATAGAGATGTTATGATTTTTGACGATTGTGGAGGAAGAGTTGCGGAAGATGGATGAGTGATTTGAGGTGGAGATGTGGGTGGTCGACTTCGCGGAGAGGGATTTGAGATGGATGAGGTGGATGAAAGAGTCTCTCTGTCAGACTCTTGAAATGTTTTCCTTGCTCTTTTCCTAGTGGGGAGAGGGATTTCAGTTGGCTGAATGCCAAACTTTTCACTCTTCAATCGGGTCAGGGGATGAGCAGGGTTGTATTGCGAAGTCAAGCTGCTTTTAGATTTATCAGATTTCTGGTTAAAAATAGAGAATCCCTGGAGTTTACGGATCAAGGTTTGAACTTCAGGGGGATCGACCATAAATTGTTCTGATGTATCGGGATGTATAGCAGCGGTGGATGTCCGAGCGACTTCCAGTTCCGAGTTTAGTCGTATTGGGGAAGTCAGGGAAGTTGGTGAGGGTGATTTGCTCTTAGAATGGTATTTGGATTTTGATTTATGTGCCATTCATAGCTGTGGCCCTCCTTCTAGCGCCAGAAATGTTGAGGGCCCCGAGGTCGGGTCAACAACAAGGGGGATACCCACCCGGTACGGAACCTGGTTGGCGGCTCCTTGCCCGTTTGGAGTAGCGGGTCCGACTGGGGGTAATGGGACCAGTTTCCCAATGTGATGGGTGTGTGTGTGTGCGTAGAGTCTGATGATATTAATCTAAGGAAAGGGGGAAGGATTCTTCTAATCTGGTCTTAATTCTAACTGCTAAATTAACTCTATGCTAATGTAATCTAATGAAGAAAGATACATCTAATCTACGCTAACCCGGGGTGTTTTTCTTTTGTTATGCGATCTAGAAAGATTTCTAACAGCAGCCGGTAATAAAGATCATTCAACTGATATCAGAATATAAATCAATAAAGATAAACTATTCTGCATAAGAAGTTAGGCAGAGTAGTTGTGAACAGTATATCGCATAATCAGTTTTCTATATGTTAAGCATAAATAAATGACCCCACCGTATAGAAGTGCCAAATGGTAATATATACATTCATGCAATAACATACAAAGAACTCAGCCACATATCACTTTAGGAATACTAGCAGAATCTAGCCAAGAGATAAAAGTACCATTTATGACTAAGTTCACTAATAAACTTCAAGTAACAATGATTTATTTCTACTTGTTCTAACATCTGCTAAGAGTACAGAAGTGCAACATCAGTAACAGATATTAAAATGCAAACATAAATAAATCTCGATCCATCCATTCATCAAAAACCTCCTCTGAGGGTGCAGAAGTGCATGTTCTGAGGATAAGTTTTTTGACAAATTTCCGGACCCTTCTCCAAAAACCATGAGAAGGGTTAAATACTACTAACTAATCAATATTAATTACATGAAATTAGGGAATCGGCCTCAAATGACCGCCCTTTTACTAAAAGCAACTTTATTTCTAAACTTAAAATCTAATTTCTGACCGTTTCTGTATATTCTCTTTAGTGCTGTCAACAGTGTAATGCTTTCCTGGGAAGAGTCGGCTAGCCGCCTTCTTGTTTCGCTCGGGAGATAAAAGTGGAAATAGCAGGAGCTGGCACTTCCTTCCGGCAGACCAGAAGATATTTTCGAAAACCTTTCTCTAGCTGGGTGTATTCGCCGCGTGTATACTTAGCGTGTCCCAGTTTCTTCTCGAACTGATTTTGCTGTTGCCGTTTTCGGTTTCTGGTCGTGCGAATGACTGAGTGGGTTAAGAGTCGTGCTGCATGGGCAACTCCCTGTGTTGAGAATTTCTTTCGTTCTTTCTTCCAGGTTTCCCTGAAGCGTTCTCCTTCTCATGCGCTTCTTTCTCTGCTTCACTAAGTCTTAGCTTCAGGATCTTTTCTGAATATGCTACTTTTGTGCGCCTTTGACTCTGAGTCCCGGATAGTCTAATTTCATCAGTGCCGGTTGGCTGATAGCCTGGAATCCGCGGTTCTGCTGCATGCGGCATCCATTTAGCGAAAGCATTCTCTCTTTGCTGATTGGCGCTTTCCTCTTTCCTTCAGATGTTTCCTACATATAAACTTATATCAGTTGCGTGTCTTGCAGTCTACGCAAAGGAGAAGTAAAATGAAAAGACTTGACGTGAAAGCATTAATCTCTAATGAATACATAATTCTAACATCCATCATCACTTGACTCTTCGATAAATGTAACGCAATCATTCCTAGATACTTAAGCATGCGGTCATTAAATTCTTTCAAGGCGCGCGCTTAGTGCATGGGTCTATCGTGTGGTAAGTCTTTTCAGATCGCAGGTCGCAGATCGCAGATTGCTGCCATCGCAGATCGCAAATCGCAAATATCGCAAGTTCTTGTTTAATGGTTACGTCGTATAACATAATGCTTGCGATTTGCGATATCGCAAATCGGCGATCTCATTGCTCGAAGGTTTTTCTTTTAAGGGGCGCGTGCGAGGTGTGCGATGCGATGAACTTCGCATTGCAATTTCGCAGTATTTGTTTTTTGCGCTCAAGTTATGCTTCGGCCTTTCTTTGCGATGCGATTTGAGCCTTAGGGAGAGAAATACAAAAAAAACTTTAGAAAAATATATTTTTTGGGATTTTCGTTCAGGGTCCCCTCTTCGCTTGACATTATTGCAAATGTCAAATGAAGAAAGGGGGGTTGTTGGTGACCACAACAAGAAGGAAGTTCAATGTGAAAAAGTTCAGCTCATTGTGTGGAATTTCGCACAATAATCTTTTCAGAGTTGATGTTTGCAAAGAAAGATAACTCCATGATTTTTATAATAGAAAAATATTGTTTAGTTGTTACAATATTTATTAATCCTACATGTAAAACAAAGTATGCAAATAAACTTGTTGATATTAGCACTATCATGGTCTAGAGTAATTATTGTGATCAATTCCTGAAATGTCCTATTTTTTCTTCATACAATTTTGTTGATGTGTATCTAAAATATAATAGGGTTCGCATACTATCAAATAGCCAATCTACCGCAGCATATGCAAAATTTTTCAAATGAAATAGATTATGTCGTCTTACTATTGCATTTGTACCATTCCTTTCCATAGTAAACAAATGCTTCTCAATTGATGTTTTAGCAATCATGCTTCAAACATGCTTGTTATTGGTGCTTTAACAATTTCCTTTCAAAAAATATTTTAATTTCACTATGAATTGTTTCTCAACAATAATCGATAAGTTAGTAGGAAAAGAAAAAGAATGAAAGATTTTCAACTAGATTTGTAATCATCATAATCGTGATCTATCTAGACTTCTTGTTGGGTCATTCCCTTTTGGAAAATACAGTAAAAAATAGTTCTGGAAGGAAAATGGCAAAAGCATCTGGAAATAGATCACCAAAAGTATAAAAGTGGTAGAGAACTAAAGTGCTGGAAATTACGCAGCTGGAATGTAAGGAAGCACGCCCACAAAAGTAGGAAGATGGGATCAATTTTGAAGAAATCAATAGGAAAAATGGAAAACGGTTCTGGGATTTTGGGAAAAAGGGACCAAATCTACGCGGGATCGTGAAACTTCCAAGAAGACTAGATCAAGCGAGCATGCCTATAAAGAAAAGAATAGAGGATGAATTCAACAGAAATTTTCCATATAGGTTGAGTCTCTGTGCTAGTGTATTCGGTGCCACATGTTCCTATGTTTGTGCAGAAGATTTAGTATATTTTTTGTAGAGGTTGATGTAATATTTTTGTTAATAGAGTCCCATAGAGCTGCCTGATCTATGATGTAATGGCTGATGTTAATAATAAAATGGTGTTTGGAAAATTATGTGTTGATGTCATAATTGTGTGATGGCCCTCTTTAAAAAATTTAGTTTTGTTTATCCAAGTAATGTTGTGAATTCTTTTGTAATGGTCATATGTTTCATTTATGGTATACTTGCATAGATGATAGTTTTTCATAATGTGAGTTGCATTCTAATATTAATCTAAAATCCCTTAGATTTTTTATGGTTTTGGCTTGCCTCGGGTGAGACACTCCTTTGCAAAAGGGAGTGAAAATGTCAGTGAAGAGCTAGACTATGATGGCTTCATTTTTTGGAAACTCAAGCTGAACCAGGGTCCTTTTCTATTCAAAATTTTCCACCAACAAATGGTTATGTTATTGGAACCCTAAGCTAAAACATGGATATAGATCATGGTATCTAGAATCTTTGGTAAGGGTATTTAGAATTGGTGGCATGAGAAATTCAATCACTTTATTTTGCAACAAGCTCAACTGTGACAGAAGAACCTAGACTGGGCTAGGTCAGAAGTTCTATACGTTGAACCTGCTTGTGATCATTATGAAATATTTTGGTGTGAGTTTCCTGAGAAGCTACAAGACTAGCTAAATTAAGTGAATCAAGGCGGAGGCTGGAAGTTAGCCTACAATCCGCAGAGACTACTTGACCACTGATCTGGATAAACTCCACTAGTTGGATAAATATCTGACAAGGGATGTTGATTTTTGGGTAAAATCAAAGATAGAAGGTTATATTATTGAATTTACAACCCAAGATCATCAGTCCTTTTCTAGAGCGGAAGTAGTTTTCAATTTTGGGTTGCGATGAAAATTGTTTAAAGAAGTTCCCCTATGGATCGAGGCATTGATGGTTGAAGAAAATCCACTACCATTCCAAGAAGATTGAATGCTCATTTAAAACCCTAGGTGTTGGTGGTTGGCCCTAGGGGCAAGAATTTTGTCTATTTAAGGAAAATGAGGGGTTTTTGCAATGGATCCCTGAGGAGTTGCGCAAGGCAAAAGATTTTTGAGCATTATAAAGGGTGAGAATAGATTACGAGTGGTGAGAAACAAAGTTGCGAGATATAAGGTGTAGGAGGAGAGAGTTGCAAAGGATATGAGAAGCGGTGATAGGTTCAGTGTCATGGAAGTATAATATGGATAATCCTAAGTTGCGGAGAAGTGGAGAGAATGAGGGACTTTTGTCTGGAAAAATAGGAGACATCGGCGGTAGTTTTGGGGGGAATTCAATAGGGATTAGTAGACCCCACTCAGATTCAAAAGGATTGCATAAGCCAGAGCCATCTATGCATCTTATTACGATGTCATGGGAGCATGCTCCAGCAGATGATGACACTTTTTTGATGAGGTGACTATTCTTTGAATATGAGTCAGTCCCCAGTAGCAACAACCCGCAACATACAACTACAACTCCTCCTCTCCCTAACCTTCCCCTAGTACTGTATCAAAATCCTGATCAGTTATTTTCTAAGTTAACTAAAACTATCAAATTTCAGCAAGTACACTCTAGGTATAGTGTTGGTAGCTCTAGTGGAGGAAGTGGTACTAACAGTGGTGTTCAGTCCAGTTCAGTCAATAATTTTCAGTCGGGTTCCAAGGGATTTATAATTATTCAGCCGGGGCACATAGTCATGGCTGGAAATATGGTTGGGTCACTTACCTGATATCTAAAAATTTTAGGACGAGGTGGCGAAGATGTCGAACAACATTGGTATATTTGAGAAGTTGTCTGGAGGGCTCAACAGACTCTTGATGCCACTAAATTGGTTCAGTTCCAAACTACCCTATGGGATCGGGCACTTCGATGGTTTATTAAGTGGATCAATGCCAATCCTAATGCCACTATGGATGTTGTCAAATAATAATTTCTTCAAGAATTCAAGTTACCTCAGTCGAATTAGCAAGTCTTGGCGAAATTGTTGGATATTCGTCAAAGAGAAGGAGAATTTGCTTGGCAGTACATGCAGCAGTTCAAAGATGTTATCAGTAAACTATCATATCCCATTAATCCTCATCATTAGAGGGATTTCTTTATTAAATATTTTCTACCTATGATTAGGATTTTGTTGTCCCAACAGAATATTGCTACATTGAACGATGCTTTGGAACAAGCAATGCAAATTGAAGCAATCATAGGATATCTGCAGAACTATAAATTGGGTGCTCCCTCATCTGACCCTCCTATTATGGGACTTCAAAATAAAATTTCCACCCTTAGTAAAAGAATAAAGGATCTTACTCCCACGTGACCCATGTGACCTCAAGTTTGGTGCACACACTGCCAAGTTGAAGGGCATCATGTCACTGAATGCCCATGACTCAGGAATCAAGGGTCAACAAGTTTGCCTATGGGTCCTCCACCGCCGCCACCACACAATCACGGAGTGGCACAAATTTCTTCAGCAATTCCATTTCAGGGTCCAACTCAGTATCAGGCATTCCCTCCGCATCAAGGTATGTCCGTGAATGAGTATTGTGAAATTTTTCGATCTTATGGCCACTCACCTCATGTATGTCCTACTTTACAAAAGTATTCCAATGTTACCAACACTCTATTTTGTGAATTTTGTGGGTCACCCACACATCATACAGATCAATGTCGGTCCTTAGATTGTTTGGCTGATTTCCTCGACCGTACAACTTTCCACATCAATGAATCTCCTAAGGGACGAGGAGGTGCTGCCCTGAGGGGGGGAGGACAAGAGGAAGAGGCCCAATCAGATGTTATAACTATGACCAAGAAGGTCATGTTGCAAGGGAATGTCCAATGTTGAGAATACCTTGGTGTTCAGATTCTCAAGTGAATACACATGCTATAGAAGATTGTCTAGATTTGATTTCGCATTGGGAAGAGTGTAACCACAGGAAGGGAGCTAATCTAATTAATGTTGAACCATGAGAACCAGAGTTGGTGGTGCAACCAATTATTAATATTGTGACTAAAGGAGGGAAAAGAACCAAGTCTGATGTTGGAACCTCTAAGCAACCAATTGTTATAAGTCTAGCGTCACCAAGGAAATCTTACGATTCCAACCTACATAAAGAATACTATAAATATGCAGCTGAATTATTTCGACAATTACTATCTTCTCAAGGTCCCGAAATTGAGCAACCATAGCAAGTACAGATCAAAAATCCTAGATCACCATAGGAGACATATCAACCAATCCTAGAATGGTTTAAGTTGTTCTTACAAATAACTAATGATGAGCAACTTGTTGTTCAGTTGTGTAGAAAGATAAAATTTGTTGTGAAGGATGGCCCATTCTCAGAAGAGTTTATTTCTGCTAATCTTCCTGAAAGACATTCTAGGCGAGTTCAACGAAATTACGATAGAGCTGGAAGAGAATTATGATACATCTTACATCTTGGTTCAGATGTTAATATTTTACCGCAGAAAACTTGGGAGGTGCTCAGGAAACCTAGATTAGTCTTTGTACCCATCCAATTACACATGGAAAATTAGTATTGTATTCTACCCATTGATCGCCTAGAAGATGTTGAGGTTGATATTACATGTGTTAAAATTTATGTATATTTTGAAGTAATTGACATTATGGGTACAAGGATCCATATCCAGCTTTGTTGGGTATCAACTAGGCTTTTGAAAATTATGTAGTGATCGAGATCTAAAAGGGGAAACTAGGACCTTTGAAGTGGATGGAGTTCAGTTCATACAATCGTTGGATACATATCAAGGCCCATGATTTACTGAGCTCATAGATGATGTTGAGGAGCCTAATTTGATAGATCAATTGTGTCAATTGATAGCTGGAAAAAGGAAGGATTATATTAACCCCACAGTGGTTGGATCTATTAGCTGGAGAAGTGTTCAAATCACAAAAGTAGGATTTGATGTCATGATGGAGGATTAGAAGCAGGGGGATCATGAGCTATATTTGTGGCATTGTGCAACTGTCAAGTGTCTCTACTAGATCGGTAATGAGGTATGCAGTTATCCTATTTTTAATGGTATTGAATTTGGTGTGAATTTTATTCAAGAAGTTGATTCCCGAATAGAGGATGGTCAAGAGATGTCTTTGATGAATTTTTCTTTACAAGTGACCCCTGCAAGATGGTGGGCATCCCATCGTAACCATTTTCATGACTGGGATGCTATTAAAATTTCTCTCGTTCATATATTTTCACCATCAAACATAATCTCCTATAAGACTCCCATTTATGATGGACGTTTTATCCTGAAAAAGCATATCCTGAATTGTTGTTCCATGTGGAAGGATGATGGTGTACTAGTTTTAATGTGGACATATCAGTTCATTTGTACTTTAGGTATTATTTAGCAATATTGGTACTTGAAGGAAGAGATGAAAAGACAAACAAAAGACTAGGATAGGATGATTGATCAGTTCTACAAAGATTTTTCATTTCATGACACTGATGAAAACATAGTTGAAGTTCTCAAGGCTATAAAGAGAGTATTATTTCCATCTGGGAGAGCTCTAGAGGAATGTAGAAAATATGGATATTTTGCATGACAATATCAGTCAGGGTTTCATTAAGTTGTAGCTTGCGGAAAAATTAATAGAGAACCTGATGACGACTTGGAATAGTTAAGGAATTTATATTTTAAAGAATCTGAAGGGGAGAGAGGAATAAAAGGAGATCTTGTTACTGATGCACCACATTCACAATCGCTTAAGTTAAAGAAGCTAAATATTGGAACTAAAGAAAAACCCAAACTTGCTTCTATTGGTGATTATTGGGATGACCAGACTACCAAATAAGTTTTTGATTTGTGAAGATTTATTTCTTGCTTTAGTTTCAGAATTAGAGGGCATCAAAGGAGAACTTGGAGAGATGAAGATAGCATCGAAACCATATGCAAAACCAGTTAGCCATTGACCTTACAGGTTAAACCCAAGGGTCAAAGAGAAAGAGAAGAAAGACTTTGACAAGATGCTAGCTACCGGACTTATATTTCTGGTTGATGAGGCTGAGTGGATAAGTCGTATTGTCATCCAAAATAAGAAAGACTCTCAGGAGATTGGGGTGTGTGTTTATTATATAAATCTCAACAATGCTTGTGTACATGACCCGTTCCCCACTCCTTCCAATGATGAAGTTTTGGACAATGTTGCAGGTAATGAGGCCTACTCTTTCACTGATGGATTTTCAGGCTTTTACCAAGTCAGGATCGCAGAGGAGGACAAGAAGAAAACTACATTTACCATTGAATGGGGCTCTTATGCATATAATGTCATGCCATTTGGCTTAAATAATTCTCTACATGTCTTCTCACGAATTGTGATAGCTGCTTTTTGAGATTATATTCACAAATTTCTTGAGGTTTACATGGATGACTGGACATTTTACAGTTTGCTAAAGAATCATTCTAGTTTGTTAAGAGTGATGTTTGATAGATGTAGGCAGCTTCAAATCTCTTTAAACTTGAAGAAATGCATTTTTGTTGTCCCATTTGGAACATTATTGGGCCACATAGTGTGTAAGGAAGGAATGTGTGTGGACCTTGCTAAATTCGCACTGATATTTAATATGCCACCTTATGTGAAGCAGTTGCAGTTAACTCTGGGACATACCGGGTATTATCGCAGGTTCATTCAGAGTTATGCTTTAATCATTGAACCGTTCGAGAAGATTTTGAAGAAATCATAAAGGTTTGTTTGGTCTGTTGAGTGAGATTCTGCATTTGAAACCCTCATAGAGAAACTTGCAACTGCCCCTATTTTGGTATATCCCGATTGGAATAAGGAATTCATGTGCATATTGATGCATCCATAATTTTGTTAGGGGTTATCTTTGTAGGAATTTACAGGGTAAGTTCCTCAGAAAGAATACCAAAAGGACACCGCTCACAACCAGATCTCAAATCAATACACCAGTATTTTTGACGTGGTTAAAACCCTCAGAGTGCAAGGAGGGAAACAGTCCACGGCCTGTCCCAACGTGGGTACTACAGGCAATTTATTAATCAAAGAATGAAAATTTACATAAGCTTCTCTCATGCACAGATTACCCGAACAATGACCCTCCATGCGCTTTAAATAGAACTCATGGACCAATCGGGTGTCAAGCCACGGATCAAGTGTCGGTAATACCGAGGTGAGAGTGAACCGTCGGATCACTACATATCGTGACCGTCGGATTGTAAGTTACAAAATGTACAACGGTAAAGAAACACACTTTACCTAACTCTATACCTAACTCTAAACTAGACCAAGTTGAACTTAACTATATCCTATGTGTCGGAATATCCTAACATCCCCCCTTAAGAACAACTTGGGATAGGATTGAAGGATTTACAAATATGACACAATAGGAGAAGGAAGGAGGCACTAGAGCCTATCCCCCCTTAGTGACAACTTCCTGAACTCCAAGCATATATCGAAGTTTAGTGAACTTCGCCTCTGTGAGAGCCTTTGTGAAGATGTCTGCAACCTGATCATCTGTTGGACAATATTGCACTTCAAGAACATGGTCATGAATGAGCTTTCTGATGAAGTGCATGTGTAGTTCGATGTGTTTGCTGCGCTGATGCTGGACTGGATCTTTGCATAGCTGAATGGCACTTTGATTATCACACCAAAGTGTGGTTGGATGCTGCTGCTCAAAGCCAAACTCTGATAGGATCTGACGAAGCCACAAGGCTTCCTTACTAGCTTCCACGGCACCACGATACTCTGCTTCTGCTGACGAAAGAGAAATGGCAGCCTGTTTCTTACAAGCCCATGTAATAGGTCCTGAACCAAGAGTGAAGACATAACCGGCAGTAGACTTCCGATCATCAGGGTCACCAGCCCAATCAGAATCAGTGAAACCAACTAACAGAGGAGCTGCTTTGGCACTGTAATGAATCCCAAACTGTACTGTACCTCGAACATAACGAAGTATTCTTTTGGCTGCTTTCCAATGACTTTCACGGGGGTTTTGCATAAAACGAGCAACAAGGCCAACAGCAAAGGAAAGATCAGGACGAGTATGGGTTAAGTACAAGAGTTTTCCTACAAGTTGACGGTATAAGGTAGCATCAACTTCAGGAGAAGTACAAGAGACTGAAAGTTTGACTCCAGACTGAAAGGGAGAAGGGGCTGGCTTACAGTCTTCCATGTGAAAATGACGAAGAATATCACAAGCATACTTGGACTGGGAAAGGGAAATACCCTCCTTGGATTGCAAGACTTGAAGACCGAGAAAATAGTGTAAGTGTCCTAAGTCTGTCATTTCAAATTTCTTTTTAAGGATAGACTTCACATGGTTTATAAGGTTGGGATCACTACCAGTAAGGATAAGATCATCAACATAAAGAACAAGGATGATAAGAGAGTCACCCACTTTCTTGGTGTAGACAGTATTGTCAGAATGACACCTAGAAAAGCCAGATTCTAAAAGAAAGCTATCCATTTTGGCATACCAAGCCCGAGGAGCTTGCTTGAGACCATAAAGGGATTTCTTAAGTCGACACACAAGGCTGGAGTCTGTTTGTATGAAGCCAATGGGTTGTTCCATATAGATTTCTTCCTGCAAGTCCCCATGCAAGAAGGCAGATTTAACATCCATCTGATGGACTTCCCATTTTAAAGAGGCAGCAAGGGAAAGAACAAGGCGTATAGAGTTCATTTTGGCAACAGGGGCGAAGGTTTCAGTGTAGTCAATGCCTTCAACCTGTGAAAAGCCCTTAGCAACAAGACGAGCTTTATGTTTATCAATTTTGCCATCTGGTCCATACTTGGTTCTGTAAACCCATTTACATCTTACAAGTTTTCGTCCCTTTGGTAGAGGAACAAGATCCCATGTATCATTTGTCATCAATGAGTGATATTCTTCATTCATAGCTGCTTCCCAATGTGGATGGCCTGAAGCTTCTGCAAAAGTGTCAGGATCATGATTTACTGGAGCTTGAGCCAGTAAAGAAGAGGCTCTTTCAAACTGAGAACGTGTACGTCGCTGATCTGTAGGATCACCGGCAAGATCACCTGCTGCATCTCGAGTAGCACGGACCCATCTTGGAAGTTGAGGATCCTGAGAAGGTGGGGGAGGAATGTCATCCTCACTTTCATCATCTGAAGAAGAAATGTTTTCAAAAGTAGAAGAGATAGGAAGAGGTGGCACATCCGCCGGACTAGGCTCGCAGGCCGATTTATTTTCATCAAATTTTACATCTCTTCTAATGATAACATTTTTGGACTTAAATGGAATAAGTCTATAACCTTTTACATCTTCAGAATATCCAACAAAAGTACATTTCTCACTCTTAGGTTCTAAAGCTTTATGCTTTTCATCTGGAATATGGGCCCATGCTTCACTTCCAAACACACGAAAGTGACTTACATCTGGTTTAATGGAACTCCAAGCTTCTTCTGGAGTGATATTCTCTAGAACCTTAGTAGGAGTGCGATTGATTATATAATTTGCACAATTAATTGCTTCGGCCCAAAAACTAAGACTGAGTCCTTTAGATTGCAGCATACAATTAGCCATTTCCTTTAAGGTGCGATTTTTCCTTTCAGCTACACCATTTTGTTGTGGAGTGTATGGAACAGTATGTTGCATTTGAATTCCATTTTCGGTGCAAAAGTTGATGAATGTGTTTTTAACATATTCTCCACCATTATCAGTTCTTAGCTTAAGAATTTGATGTCCAGATTGTTTTTCAACAAAGGCTTTGAAGGCCAAAAAGGTGTTAAATACTTCACTCTTGAGTTTTAAGAAGTATACCCAAGTGCGTCTGGAGAAATCATCAATGAAAGTTAAGAAGTACTTGCAGCCAGAGAATGAAGCAACAGGAAGAGGACCACATAAATCACTGTGCACAAGCTGTAAAGGGGCTGAGGCGTGCCAAGAGGCACGTTTGTCAAAACTGTCCCGATGATGTTTTCCGAGTACACATCCGGAACAAACACCATCTCTGCAAGATACCATAGGAAGACCTGTCACCATATTTTCTTTACATAGATGCTGAAGGGAGCGATAGTTTAAGTGACCAAATCGCTCATGCCAAAGTTTGCTCACTTCATCATTATGAGCAACAAATACTGAGGGAAGATTTGATGACCCAAAGTTGTGAAACTTATACAACCTTTTGGAATCATCAGCAAGACCAGTAGCTAGAATCTGTTTAGGATCTTTTAGATCCTTGATTACAACATCATGAGGTGAAAATTCAACAATTTTACCTTCACCTGAATGAGTTATCTGATAGACAGATAGAAGGTTGCAGGATAAGGTTGGAACACATAATACATCATTAAACTGACCATTGTCTAGATGAACAGTTCCAGTCCCTACAACATTAAGAGATCTATCATCACCAATATATATATTTTTGGTGTTACAATCATTTAAAGAAGAAAACATGGCTTGATTTTTGGCCATGTGACAAGAGGCTCCAGAATCAATGAGCCACTCATGAGAATGAGAAGAAGAAGAAGATACATTTAATGCATAACCAGACTGAGATGATTGATAATGACATGCAGAAAGTGCCATTCCGGAAGTTGAAGTTGAAGTAGGCTCCACATGGATGTTATGTTTCTTCATTGCGGCTTCCAAGGCTTCCATCTTCTTAAAGCATTTAGATTCTAAGTGGCCATCTCGATTACAAAATTTACAATGTCTATCAGACTTCTTCCATTTGTTTTTATTGGTCTTATCATTTTGCTGAAATGATCTTTCATTTTGAGGCTGAGATGGTTTAGGACCATTCTTTTGAGGATATGACTTCTTAGGATTCTTTGAATTGGGTTGCTGCTGGGCGGCTAACGCTTTCGTGGAAGAGTTTCCAAGATTAAGAAGACCAAGGTGTAAGAGTTTTTCTTGTTCTCTTATTAAGGAATCACAAAAGGAGTCAAAGGAAGGGGCCTTGTATTCTTGTCCTTGACAAATGAAAGCTTCCCTTGTAGAATGGAAAGTGGAAACAAATACAGAGTAGGCTGGTCCCAACTTAGTAAGGATGGAATAAATAAGGTTACCATCTTCTTTCTTAACTTTAACACCTTCCAAGAGATATCTAAGGGTCTTGAATTTGGACAAGAAATCTTCAATGCAAGAAAAATTATTAGGATCCAAAGTAAGCAGCTCATTTTCAAGTTGATGGGCTCTAATTTCATTTTTAATTCCAAAAACTTTAGCAAGTTTTTCTAATGCTTCATGAGGAGTCTCAAGTTCTGCAATGTGGAATCTAAGATCAGGAGAAACAGACATCCCTATCAAACCACGTGCTTGATCTTGTCTATTTTCCCATTTTGCCGCCTTGTCTTCATCTTTTGGTTTCTTCTCTTGGTCTGTGGCTATTCTGTAGAGACCTTTACTTCTAAGTAAATCTCCCATGTAGGCTACCCATTGGAAGTAGTTAGTGCTGTCAAGAATGACTTGGCATGGACTTTCCATTTTTTTTTTAAAAACTGAAGCTGAAGATGCTGAAAGTAAGTGTTCCAATGGATAGATCTCGAAAAAATAGGCGGTTTAAAAAAAAACGGCTCTGAAAAAGGCTTCCGGATGAAGAAGTTATGGCTTTTTGAAAAAAAATTGTTGACGTTGCCGGCAAAGTGCGCGAATGTGCGGGAATGAAAAAAATCCGCCCCCACAAAATGGAGACTTGAACCCAAGACCTCTACTCTCTTAAAATAGCTTTGAACCAATTGATCTATACAAAAAATTTGAGAGAGAGAGAGAGAGAGAGAGAGAGGGGGGGGGCCTTGGTTTGCGTGCTTGCCTTGAGAAAGCTCTTTTTCCCTACAAAACACAAAACCCAACACGAATATGCAAAGAAAAACGAACCTTACGGCTCGAAGTTAGCTTTAGCCAAAAAACTAGAAATTTTAAAAAAAATCTCAAAGTTAGCTTTAGCCGAAAAACTAAATATTTTTCTCAATGTTTCTGATTTTCCGAGATCACACTAAGGTGCAGGGAAAAGAGCATACGCATGAGAAAAATCCTTCCTTTCTGTTTCTGATTTGCCCAGATCGCACAGAGTCGCAGGGCAAAGAGCATACGCAGAAATGAAAGGTATAGATCCGGTTAAAAAAAAGGCTAAATAAACTAAGACCGAAATAAGCAGAGAGAAAATAACAGTATACTGCAAAAAAAAACTGTATACCTCCCGATCTGAAAAATGACGCAGCTAGGGCTACCGGAAACCTTTTCGCGTGAAACGAAAGGGGTTCCTCACTGGAACAGATGCTCCGAACGCAACAGAGCAGTCCTCTCGGCCCGAAAGCAGTCAGAAACAACAGATCTAGGAAACGACAGCCGCATACAGTTCTACCGGCTTCAGATTTGGATCACCAACGGACGCGGCCCTCAAATAGCTCTGATACCATGTAGGAATTTACAGGGTAAGTTCCTCAGAAAGAATACCAAAAGGACACCGCTCACAACCAGATCTCAAATCAATACACCAGTATTTTTGACGTGGTTAAAACCCTCAGAGTGCAAGGAGGGAAACAGTCCACGGCCTGTCCCAACGTGGGTACTACAGGCAATTTATTAATCAAAGAATGAAAATTTACATAAGCTTCTCTCATGCACAGATTACCCGAACAATGACCCTCCATGCGCTTTAAATAGAACTCATGGACCAATCGGGTGTCAAGCCACGGATCAAGTGTCGGTAATACCGAGGTGAGAGTGAACCGTCGGATCACTACATATCGTGACCGTCGGATTGTAAGTTACAAAATGTACAACGGTAAAGAAACACACTTTACCTAACTCTATACCTAACTCTAAACTAGACCAAGTTGAACTTAACTATATCCTATGTGTCGGAATATCCTAACAATCTTGATGCAACTTGGAGAGGGAAAGTTGGATCATCCCATATATTTTGCTAGCCACAAACTCTCTACAGCAAAGAAGAATTATACAACTATAGAAAGAGAAGCGCTTGCTATGGTATATTCTCTCCAAAATTTTCAGCATTATCTATTGGGAGGACCATGTAAATTTTGTACAGATCATTCGGCATTAAAATACTTGGTTAACAAACCAGTGTTGGAAGGAAGAATTTTTCGTTGGCTTTTGCTATTCCAGGAGTTCATCTTTGAAGTTATTTTTAAGCTGGGGAGATCAAATGTAGGTCCTGATCATTTATCTCATCTTGAATCAAGAGAATCGGGGGGATCAGTTGATGACCGGTTTCGGATGCTCACTTATTTCGCATTGAAGCAATTCCAAATTTTCTGGAAGATATTGCATTGTTTTTCACATCAGTTCAATGCTCTGAGGAATATACATCCATGCAAAGACAACACATGGTTTTTTGTTTCGTTTATTACCATTTGATTACAGGTCAATTGTATTAAAATGGACTTGATCACAATATAAGTCATTGTGTATTGAATCATGAGCAAGATAGTATTTTAAGGTAATTTCATGCAGGTGTTGTTAGAGGTCATGTTGGAGAAAATGTTACTTCTTGTAAGGTGCTACAAGTTGGGTTATGGTGGCCAACATTGTTCAAAGATGCCAATGAATGCACAAAGTGGTGTGATGTTTTCGAACGTGTTGGTCGACCATCGCGACAAGATGAGATGCCTCTACATCCAATTCGGGCACTAGAAGCATTTGAGAAATGGGAAATTGATTTCATTGGACCAATCATCCCACCTGCTTTTCATTCCCATGCTTGAAATATCATCACCACAATAGACTACCTGACATTTTGGGCATAATTTTCTCCTCTTAAAGACTGCACCATTGATACAACAACACGATCCATTTTTTAAAACATAATTACAAAATTTCGATGTCCCCAGAGTCTTACCAGTGATCAAGGTTCCCACTTCATTAATGAGACAGTTTAGACGTTGCTACAAAACTTTATGATACAACACCACAAGAGTAGTCCTTATCATCCACAAGAAAATGGTACTGTTGAAGCGTTTAATAAGATTTTGGAGAAAGGCCTTACTAAAATTTTCTCTGTGAATAGGGATGACTAGGATGAACGAGTTTCTGCAATAATGTGGGCTTACTACACTACAACCAAGAGATTGCATAAATATACCCCTTTTCAATTGGTTTATGGTCGGGAAGCAGTGGTTCCAACATAATTTATAGTTCCTAACCATTTTATTTCTCACATTACTAAGATGTCAGAGGACGAATCCGTTCCGGAAAGGTTGCAAGAGTTATGGAAATTGGATGAGCAACGCTTCCTTGAAGATTTCCACCAATAAGTGGAGAAAGAAAGACAAAAGGATTGGCATGACTCGAACATCAAGAAGAAGTCATTTTCTATTGGGGATCGTGTGTTACTTTATGACAGTAAGTACCTGAAGCATCCTGGTAAGCTCCAAATGCATTGGCTTGGTCAATTTTATGTTGTAGAAATTTGAAATTTTGGACTTGTCAAGCTTGCTCAATTAGTTGGCATCCTCTTCCCTGATTGGGTGAACGACACTCAGTTGAAGCCCTATTTTGGTTCATCAATTTCTGGTTAATATGCTCTCTAAAAAGGGAGTAATAGTTAGGTTCTAATAGCAGTTGTGTCATTTACAATTAGTGGTTGTTCCTTTGATAGTTCTAACCATCTTAGTTCGAGTATGTGTTCTTTTGTTATAAGGTCAATAAGTATTTTTGAGTTGCCACCCGGCACAAGTGATTGTGGTCAGGGAGGATTTTGGCACCTCCTATGTTGTCATTTTCTTTTAATACTTGTCTTGTCAGTCATTAAATGTAGTTTTGTCTTAGTTTGTTTGCAATTTAATCTACTCACATATCGATAAGAATTCCCATTACTCCTTAATCTAAAGTGTCAATCATTTAAGTTATCAAAGCAAGTGGAGTTGTTTGTCATAATCATGATGGATTTTTGGGTCTAGTGCATGTCCATAGCATAATTGTCAAGTCATTTCAACCTTCTGTTGTACATCCTTCTATATAACCCTCGGTCGATGTATTTCACATGTCATTCCACTTATCATTTCCCTAGTATGTCACCCCGGCTTCTGTGTCGTGTGTAGAGTCTACAATTTGTGGTTTCCCCCTGTTCATTTTGTTTACAGTCATCACTCTGATACCATGGGTCGCAAAATTAAAACTGCCATGTCCCTTTTCCCCATCAACTCTTGTATTCATTCCTTTGATGACCTCCTTGGAAACTATGGAAAATCCACTCTAGTCGATAATGATATCTCAAATATTGAAGTTCTCCCCTCCATCCACACCAAATTTTTCATGGATACAAATGTTAGACCCAGTGCCCGATCTAATCTCAAGATTAAAGTTGACTTCCGCCCATTAAAATAGTCCTCCTTATTGATTTTGTGTAACTTACCTATCTTTGGTACCACGGGGGAGGTCATAAGGTGTACTAAGTTCCTAAGTAGTCGCCTACATGGAGGTTCGCTATGGTTGGACCAAGAATACCCAATCCATATTCAAGATATCCATACCCTCACTAGAATCGTTGCCTATGACTCGATGTTAATACAACATTCCAGAAGATCTCTAAGTGGGGCAAGAAGAAGGATGAGAATAACCTCTATAAAAAGTATGGTATTGAAATCAAGGGACGAGGAGTCGTTATTAATATTATCAACAATCAGCCTATCAAATATGCCTGCACTATAATTGCCAGCAAGCTCATGCTACATTTCGCCAGAGGGGAATTTTCTCTAGATACAATTTCTGTTGTTGAGGCCTGTGTTCGAGGAGATAAGCTAAATTGGTCTAGCTACCTACTCAATGAATTGTCCGAAGTCGCAGAAGATGTCCATGCTAGGGCCACTTACTTTATTTTTGGGTATCTACTTATTCCTCTCGCCATGTATAAATGATTTGCACCCGACGGAAGAGAATTAACACATGTTGCTAAAGATGAACCATTCACATATTCATATGCTCCATGGCTCAGCATTGAAGATACAACCAATCATGATTTTAATGACCTTTCCTTTGTGAAATGGTACAATAAGATGTTTGGTGTTACTTGAAAAGTTTCGAGAGTGTCTCTTCTGCTCCTAGACCGATATGCTCACAAAATTTGGTTCGGGATTGGGCACAGTCATTGTTATATTCATCCAATGAATGTTCACCAGGAAACTTTTTCCATGCACAAGTTTCCCTTCTATCTCAATGAGAATGCATTCCATAGCGAGGTTCTTTCATGGCTTGGCATAACTGCATGGAAGCAGGATGATTAAGACTTCTATTCTTTTGATGTTATGTGCCCTAGAGATTCCACTAAAGATGTTCCTTATTCCTCTCGCAAGAGTCCCACCGATACAAATGAATACCTCCAGCGCCTACTAAAGAAAGCACAGGAATAAATTTCCATGGCATATAGAACTTGGTCAGAGGTAGGTTCTCTAGTTCATCAAGCCACCACTAATCATTACATTCCGTTGATGTCTATTGCACTGCCCATTGTTGCCTCCAATCTCCTGCCAGTTACCACTACCACTTCAATCTATCCTCATCAAACACATCCCAATCCTACCTCAACCTCAACTAGTGTCATCGACCTTACCGATGAACATCCAGCCACTACAGCACCTAATGTGCCTATCTTTGAAGAACATCCTCCTTCTCCACATTCCACTTCTAACGCTTCGCCAAGGACCTATGAAGAAAAAATCTTTGACCAACGTGATTCCCTGAAGTATTTGATGAACCTACTACCATGGACACTGAGTAGGTTCTTGCCACTTCCACTATCTTTCTTCCACCCATCATCACTCCTTCGTCTCCATTGTCATTGGTCTCTAATCCAATTTTCCCTAAATTAACTATTCCTTCGTCACCACCCAGTTCAGTTCTCTCTACAGAATAGGTCGCTACTTTTATCAATAACATTCAACATCATCACCAAGTCATTTCTCTCACTGCCCAGTAGAATCATATTGTTCCATTACTTCCACCACTAGTTTTGTTGCATCTTTGACAAGAGCTCTCCAAGGAACTTGACAAAGACAAAGAATATTCTCCACAAGGTCAATCAAAGAAATCAGTTTCCAGTGGGAAACCTCTGCAAGCAAGGTTCCCACCGTCAGATACACTCTCGATAGATGCCCTTAGTACATGGTATACCCCACAGCTCTTATATTTTATTCATGCTTCTACATCCCAAATTGAAGGCCACTTAGTCCAGAGAGAATATCAGTGTACCAACCACTCAAGAGCATGCAATCAGCATCAACAACAACTTGCATTGGTTACAAGCAAGCGTGACCAACTCTGTACGGACAAATCCCAGCTCGAGCAACAATTATCAGAATTGGGTACCAAATTCTAGTCAATGTGGCCAAATTCTATTGCCTATGTTGATGAGCGTCCTGAAAATATTGTTGCTTGTTCCCCTGCTAAATGTTATGAATATGTTGGAGTGACATGTGTCAAATTGGTTGCGTAGAACCAAGAGTTGTAGGATACTGTAACTAAACTCTCTTAGGCAGTACTAGACCTATCGTCCCAGTATCACGAGAAATTTTCTCAGTGGATCACCACGACATCGACCATCAAAGAAACTCTTCCTCAACTCACGTAAGATTCCCAGGATATTTTTAGTTGAGTGTGTGACTGGAGTGGTGTCCTCACCAAGAAAAATCAAAATGTTCCTTCACTCCAGGAAAATGATAAACAATTATTCACACAGGCGATGAGCACCTCTGACCTAGAGCAGAAGAAAGCACTTTGGGCAAAAGCGGATACACTTGAGGACTAGATTAACCAGCTAGAGGATGCTTCCCAAGTCACCAAGAGAGTACTCTAGGACCTCCGTCTAGAATCACATTGCCACTATCTTACATTGAGTTCCCTTACAGCCAATGCGGATGAACAACTACAATAGCTCCTTCATTCGTAGCCCACTAAGTTCACTATCAAATAAACTACAATGTTTGGAGGACACATTTTTGCAGTATTGAACACATGGAATGATGTTGTTTATGAATACACCACTTTCAAGGACAATGTGTTGCAGTCAGTACCAAAGGTGCGTCCTTCATTTGAAGGAGAAACAATTGCATCTAGTGAATCATAGGCCAGCCAAGAGATGGATGTATCAGTGGCACATTGACTCGAGGGTGAGTCAATGGATTGGGATTGAAGCCTGTTGGGTCCTTTGTTTCTGGAAAATATAGTAAACAACAATTGAGAAATGAAAATGGAAAAAGTAGCTAGAAACAGATCAATAAAAGTATAAAAGTGGCATAGAACTAAAGTGTTGGAACTTGCACAGCCGGAAAGAAATGAATCACACCCACAAAAGCAAGAATATGGGATCAATTTTGAAGAAATCAATAGGAAAAAGGGACCAAATCTACGTAGGATCATGAAATTTCCAAGAAGATTGGATCAAGCGAGCGTGCCTATAAAGAGAAACATAGAGGACGAATTCAACAGAAATTTTCCATATAGGTCGAGTCCGCAACTCAAAAAAAATAGAGTTAGGGATTATAACCATAATTCATGAAGTTTATTCAAAAGTGTAACACAAATTGAAGTATATGGAGCCCCATTATGGAATTGCATAGCAAGAGCTCAGTTCTTCATTAGTTAGAATAGTTGATGCTCTGAAATTTCTCATTGATTTGGTCATAAAGTATTGTGAAATGATTAAATTTGAAACACGCATCCACTCCAACCTTCTAAATCATAAGATGGAAATACTAGAATTGAAGAGGGAGCAACTACAATTGGCAAAAGAAATGTTGAGGTTTCGTCTCGATAATTTGGCTCATGTCACTTCAGATATCGAGGATAGTAGTAATTTACATAGTTATTATTGTGTTTTTTTAACGATTAATAAAGCAAATCATTTTAGAATAGCTTCTATAGTCTAATTGTCAATAGTGTTAATCCATCTTCAAATTTTTTAACATTAGAACAAGAAATTGTGGTTGCATTTGAAAAGAACAATTAATTTTCATGCATGATATTTATCTGTATTTCTATATTTAATTTGTTGCCTATACCCTACATCAAAGTAAATCATCATTGATTTTCCTTTCTGGCTAACGTACACATTTATTTGGTGAATCGACATACATATCTCACCTTCTGACAGACAAATATCTGCATAATGAAAAATAATAAAGTCTCTAATTTTGTCCCTGTCGAATAAAGTTTCCAATATAAAAAGATCATCACAGTAAAAGCCCCGCAAAATGAAATGTCCTGCACATACCCCGTTAAGAGAAATAACACACTATAAAATCACTTGTTTAACTCCTCGCTCTCCTGCACATAAATTTGTGTCCATTAAAATAAATATGCTTCCAATATAACCCAAACGCATATGTCACTCTACGCAACTTCTCTCCCGCACATGCTTTGTACTTCGCACAAAAAAATCTCTGCACAATGAAACATAATAATATTCCTCATTCTTCATAAACATTCACACAATATATAATATATGATTTGGAAATTTGTAAAAATGTCTCTGCACAACGAAATATTAAATTCGAGAAATCAAAAAACATACCCCATATTCCGCACAGTCAAAGCCTCGCACAATGAAACATAATAATAATAACATTAATATTTTAACATTAATTTCCCTATTCAACCCCCTGTTCAGGTTAAGACTCAACAGCTCCCCCCCCCCCCACCCCATTTTTGACCTATTTATTTCAAATAATGGGGACTCATTCCATAAATTTTTGTCTAAATCGCCTTTTCACATTTTCTTATGGTTAAGTGTCCTACAATTTTGACAATTTTTTATTTTCTTCGGATTTATATTTTGATTGCTTCATTGCGTTCGAATTTTCACAAGCATTCCATCGGTTCTAGTTTCATCTCATTTGGTTGCACGGTTTGCAAATGGTGCTCATCCGAAAT
This sequence comes from Pinus tabuliformis, assembly GCA_031772625.1. Taxonomy (NCBI): domain Eukaryota; kingdom Viridiplantae; phylum Streptophyta; class Pinopsida; order Pinales; family Pinaceae; genus Pinus; species Pinus tabuliformis. The sequence goes on along the minus strand of CM062814.1, from coordinate 394,891,778 downwards.
TTGATAAAAAAAATTATTGTCGGAGCTAAAAAATGTATATTGTTTTAATTATTGTAAATTAATTATAAATAAATGTTTTTAATTAATTTTTGCTAATTAATTCATTTTTCACTAATGATCCTTCAAAATCACCGTAGCCAAATTGTAGAGCAATTAAATTATGTGTTTTCAGGATCTTAGAAGCCTATTTCAAATCCCAATTTCGAAAAATTATGAGGATCTGAAATCCCAAAATTTCAAAGTGGTTGTAGTTCATTTTGTTGAATTTTTAATTTTCAAAGTGGTTGTAGTTTATAATGGAAAGGACCCACTCTATGTGGGCTCCACTCCACCTTATATCTCCCACTCCAACCATACCTTAGCACATAATTCATATAGGAACATGTTGGATATTGGAGGCACACGTTAAAAAACTTCCTGATATCAAAACTTTTGATATCGTTTAACTCTCTCTCCTATGATTCTCGATGTACCTCAGTACTTTGGGATCCTTGACATTGGAACAACACATTAAAAACTTACCATATCTATCTCTTCCAATATCTGATACCTTCTTCGATGGTTTGTCGTAATGCATGAAGGTTTGGTTTATGCATGGATGGTTTGGTTTAATATCCTATGCATTTTCTCATTGTTGCATAAGGATGATTCTTATAGTTACTAATCAAACCTTGGCACATAAAATTAATATCAAAACTTTTTATTTTAACCTTCGATATCTGATGGCTCACTCTTCTGATGTTCCGATATTTAAGAGCCCCCATAACTCTCTCTCCTTCGATACCTCGTGGCATATCTTCATACTTCCGATAGGTTTGGATATATAACTCTTAACATATTTAAGGTTGTTCTGATTTTGAGTTGCAATTTAATTTACTTTTGATTGGTTTTTGGTAGGAGAGTAGTTGAAAGGATGAGGAAGAGAAGATTTGAAACAATGGAATTGCTTTAGCAAGAAAGGAAAAGGAATTTTGGCCAATCAAAATTATTGGAGAAAATTTGTTTCTCCCACGACTCTCTCATTTTGGTTTTCATTTTGTAATTATAAAAGTGACTTTTAGAGAAGTCTCATGGAGGGGGGGTTCCTTTTTCTCTACACCTAAGGAATTCTGAAGCACTATTGTAAGGGCTTTTTAGCTTTAGATGAGGGGAGAAAACTCATATCTGGGAAATTGGGATTTGTCTTTTTCAATTCTAGACTTTGTATTAGAAGCAGAGCTTGCACTATTACAGCTCTTTCTTTTAATGGCGAGCCTTATAATTTGAGAAATATTTTTGGAGATCAAATCAAGGAATAGAGAAAGAGACCATGTTTTAATCAGTTTGTATTTTAAATACTATTACTTTTAATGCAAATTTCATTTTTTGAAATGATTGATCTGTGCAAAATGTTTTTCATGTTGAACACTATTGTTTAATGTGAACTTGAAGGATTTTGAATTAGCTATCTAGTTCATTAGCTTCGTAGATTTGTTATTAATTTCCTCTTTTTCTCTTAGACTCAAATCAGATTTCTGAGTTGCTATTACTGACAAATCTTTTATCTAAATTCGATTTAATTACCATTGACATTAAGTGAATTATTTCCTAATGTTATTGGTTAATCATTCACCGTTAATAGGTCTCTGAACAAAGCATGTTTTGGTAATTATAATATCAGCTAGTAGAACTATTTCATTAGCCAGATATTCACCTAAAACCAGGCATGTTAAAATCTCAATCATTTAATTATTTTTCTCTCGGTTGGGTTAGATCTACATCTTCCTAATCGACATAGGCTTAGGATTTCTTTCCTTTTGCTTGCATTCTAGGATTAATTTGCATTTAGATTTAATTTTGCATTTCTAGAAGTCCCCTCATACAGGGGCATAACTTTAGTTATGGTTTGGTTGAGCCCTAGATCAGCTTAAAGATCATTTCCTTTCCTAAGCTCATCAAGAGAGTTTATCTTATGTCTCTTCTCTATTGGTAAGTAAAATACATACTTTAAGCCAGTAGAGATAGAGAGAAGGTAACTAGACCTAGTTTAACTAGTTGGAACCACCATTCCAAATGGAAAAGGACTTGTTTTGTGTTCCCAACAGGGTGGTCTCCCTTATAATGTTGAATGGTCATTTCGGGCCATCAACACCCCCGTTCTCCCAAAAATACCCTTTTATTTTCCAATATAAAAGCTCAACATAGTAAAATCTCTACACAATGAAATCCTCTACACATACCCTGTCCTCCACAAAGATTCAATTATAACACCAATGATTAGAGCAATAACACACTGTCATAGCACTCATGAAACCCATTGTTCTCCAGCAAATGCTTCATTTTCTAGATTCATTATCGTCAATAGAAAACATATATGCTTCCAATATAACACAAATGCATATGCACTGTTTTTCATAGTAGAGTCCATCTTGCAAAAAACTATCACCGATTGCAAAGAAGAAGTCAGCCCTTCCCTATTCATCTTTGACTTACTCATTCATCTGATCCTGATGATGAACCACAGAGGTTGGTTCGCAACGTCGATTAAAAATAAACATGAATGTGATGACTTCGGAAGATATCGCCACACAAAATACAGATCACAGAAGCCTCAAATCTATAATTTTCAACCTATACGGGAGGGAGAAATCACAAGAAGTTTGTGCATTAGAACGAGCCAGAGCACAGATTGAAAAGAAGAAGTCAAACCTTCCTTATTCATCTCTGACTTATTCATTCATTTGATCCTGATGATGAACCACAGAGGTTGGTTTGAAATGTCGATTACAAATAAACATGAATGCAATGACTCCGAAAGATATCACCACACAAAATACAGATCGTAGAAGCATCAAATATATAATTTTCAACCTATACAGGAGGGAGAAATCATAGGAAGTTCATGCATTAGAACGAGCCAGAGCACAGATTTCAAAGAAGAAGTCAGACCTTCCCTATTCATCTCTGACTTATTCATTCACCTGATCCTGATGATGAACCACAAAGGTCAGTTCGAAACATCAATTACAAATAAACATGAATGCAATGACTTCAGAAGATATCACCACACAAAATACAGATCCTAGTAGCCTCAAATCTATAATTTTCAACCTATACGGGAGGGAGAAATCACAAGAAGTTTGTGCATTAGAACGAGCCAGGGCACAGATTGCAAAGAAGAAGTCAAACCTTCCCTATTCATCTCTGACTTATTCATTCACCTAATCTTGATGATGAACTGCAAAGGTTGGTTGGAAACATCGATTACAAATAAACATGAATGTGATGACTCTAGAAGATATCACCACACAAAATATAGATCGCAAAAGCCTCAAATCTATAATTTTCAACCTATACATGAGGGAGAAATCACAAGAAGTTTGTGCATTAGAATGAGCCAGCGCACAGATTGCAAAGAAGAAGTCAGACCTTCCTTATTCATCTTTGACTTATTCATTCATATAATCCTGATAATGAATCACAAAGGTTAGCTCGAAACGTTTATTACAAATAAACATGAATGCGATGACTCTGGAAGATATCACCACACAAAATATAGATCGCAGAAGCCTCAAATCTATAATTTTCAACCTATACGTGAGGGAGAAATCAAAAGAATTTCATGCATTAGAATGATCCATAGCACATATTGTAAAGAAGTCAGACCTTCCCTATTCATCTCTGACTTATTCATTCATCTGATCTTGATGATGAACCACAGAGTTTGGTTCGAAACGTCGATTACAAATAAACATGAATGCGATGACTCTAGAAGGTATCACCACACAAAATACAGATCACATAAGCCTCAAACATAAAATTTTCAACCTATACGGGAGGGATAAATCACAAGAAGTTTGTGAATTAGAACGGCCAGAGCACAGATTGTAAAGAAGAAGTCATACCTTCCCTATTCATCTTTGATTTATTCATTCATCTGATCCTAATGATGAACCACAGAGGTTAGTTCGAAATGTCGATTACAAATAAACATGAATGTGATGACTCCAGAAGATATCACCACACAAAATACAGATCGCAGAAGCCTCAAATCTATAATTAATCATTTAACAATACCCTATGCACCAAAAAATGTCGAATTAATATTATTATGTTTCCTTGTGCACAAAATAGAATATGTGCGGGAGAACTAGGGTGCTTTGCATAGTGAATTTTGTGATACTGATGAACGATGTAGTAATTGGTATGCATGAAGAATGTGTGAGAGAATTGGGGTCATTTGCATAAACGATGGTGCTATGACACTGACGAGGGGTAATCGTTGGACTATATAAGTTACTCTTATTATGCAATATTAAATAAACTGTGTTTTCAATCTGTGTGACATGTGATTGTGGGACGTTGTTATGTTAGTGCTTTGGTGAATGATGCAAGAATTAACAACATTAATCATTATGTTCTGCCACACATACTCGGTCCTCCGCAAATATTCATAGGTCTAAAATCAAAGCTCTATGAAAATGCTCTCTCGCACATACTTCGTACTCCACACAGTGAAAGCCTCATACATACCCCGTTCTTCGTAAAGCAAATCAGTTTAGAATAGCTTTTATAGCCCAATTGTCAACAATGTCAATCCTTCTTCGAATTTTTTAACATTAGAACAAGAAATTGTGGCCGCATTCAAGTTTATATATATTTCTATATTTAATTTGTTGATCATACCCTACGTAAAACTAAATCATTATTGATTTTCCTTTCTAGCTAACATACGCATTTATTTTGCGAATTGACATACATATCTCACCTTCTGCACAATCAAAGCTCTGCATAATGAAAATAATAAAGTTCCTAATTTCGTCCTTGTTGAATAAAGTATCCAATATAAAATCTCAGCACAGTAAAAGCTCTGCACAATGAAATGTTCTGCACATACTCTGTTCAAAGCAATAACACATTGTCAAAGCACTCGTGAAACCCCTCGCTCTCTTGCACATAAACATGTGTCCATTAAAACAGATATGCTTCCAATATAACAGAAATGCATATGTGACTCTATGCAACCACTCTCCTGCACATACTTCGTACTCCGCACAATAAAATCTCCACACAATGAAACATAGTAATATTCCCCGTTCTCTGTACACATTCATATGACATACAATATATGATTTGAAAATTTCTAAAAATATCCCTACACAATGAAATATTAAATTCAGGAAATCAATAAACATACCCCATCTTCCGCATAGTCAAAGCCCCGCACAATGCAACATAATAATAATAACATTAATATTTTCACATTAATTTCCCCATGCACCCCTCGTTCTCCCGAAAATACCCCATTTAGTTTCCAATATATATGATCTGGAAATCTGTGAAAGTATCTCCGCACAACAAATTGTGTAACACCCCCCACCTACACAATGGACCTTAAACCAAATTAGTTCTATCATCATGAGGAAGAGAAGTACCATAACATTGTCAATGTCAATGTTTATGTCAAAGCACCCACCGATGGAATAATCACTCATATTTTTTATTTTTTATTTTAAATCAATTGTCAAGCACTGACAAATACCAAAAACAAAACACTTTCCACCAGGGGAATTGTGTCCCATAAGAAGTTTCTAGACCAATCGAAAATTAGTAATAAGATTTCTAGGAAATTAGAAAATTATTTTTGAATTTATGGAAAATAATAAAATTCAGCATTTTCACGAAACTTTGGTTAAAATTACAAAAAAATAACAAAACAATGCACGATCAACGCAATTTGACCACAAGGCGAATGTAATAGTCCCTAGCGAGGCAGGGAGTAATCATATAATAATTATTATAAATATTAATAATAATACTCCCATAACTCTCAAAAAGCTAGAATTCTTGCATCTGTTCTTTTCCATTCTACCTATATCATCAGAGAAGCCATTGAAATTAAGAAAAATCTTAACAATTTTAACCAAAAAATTGAATTTAAACTTACTCAATCATGACTCCCTCTCATAAACCCTCCCATTCTTCCTCCCCTAACCCTTTCCTCGTTCCTTCCTTCCCTTGCTTTCTCTTCCCTTTTTTTCTTTCCTCCCTTTTTTCGTAGCTCTCTCTTCACCTTATTTTCTTTCAATTTTTCCTTTATTTCACTCTATCTCCCCTAAATAGTAATTGGCTTTATTCTTGTTTTAATTAAAAAATTAATAATATTATATTAGAACATATTTTAATAATATTATAATGATTATTGCAAACATTTTATCATTATAAATATTATTAATGATAACATTATATCTTTGTTATTATTATTAATATTCACCATTCATTTGATTTAATAATAATAATAATAGATACATTTATCAATATAAAATTTTCACCACAATTCTAAAATAATAACGTTAATTGAGTAAAGTCAATATTAATGCTATATTTTTTATTTTTATTTTTATATTAATAATAATTATTTTTATTTTTATTTTTATATTAATAATAATTATTAATAACAATAATAATTGATATTATAATAGTATTTTGTTAATAATTTATTATTTGTTATAACACATTTTTAATTATAATGATTTATAGTTATATTAATTTAATAATATCATACATCGAAATAAATTATTAATATTATATTTTTATTACATTAATATTATGTTTCTATTAACAATAATTATTATTTATATACAATAATTATTATTTATATAACTGTAGGGGTGTTAATATTAATAATTTTAATAATAATAAATTAAGATTAATATTTATAATAATAATAATTTATTTTTAATATTAATTGTTTAAATATTTTTGGGGTTTTGAATATAATAATAATACTAAAGTAAAATTTATTTGTATTATTGATAATAATTAATAATATTTTTTTCTTAATACTAATATGGTAATAACATTAATAAATTATTCATGTCATTCTTTTGGTCTTTTTTTTATAGTTTTTTCTTTAAATAATTTTTTTCCTTTTTCTATTTATTTTCTTAATTTCTCCTAGTGTCTTTCTCTGACTTTCTCTTTATTTATTTGTTAGATCTTTCCTACTTCTCACTTATGTTTATTTATTTTTGTCCCTAATGATGGATGAAGTGTTCACCCAAAAACATCAGACGTTTCAATTCTTCATCACATAATTATCTTCGGAAATCGCTTCTGCACCATGTCATCTATAAGTTTATATCATAGATAATTGCTATGAGGATAAACCCTATCTTAAATGACATACTTTCAGAGGAATAGTTTGGGTTTTACAAAACCATCAAATTCACAACATGGTCGACATTGCTTAAGAAACATTGCACGTGATTAAAACCAAAAATATACTATCCATTGCGATGAAAATAGATCTGTCCAAGGCATATGACAGAGCAACTAGCCTTTCATCAAATTATGTCTCATACAGGTGGGTTTTGATATCAGATTTGTTAACTAGATCATGGCTTGTATCACTTCAATCAACTTCACAGTCATGATCAATGAGCGCCCATTGATTTTCTTCAAGGCCCCCATAGGTATAAGACAGGGATTCTCACTGTCACCTCTTATTTTTCTGCTTGTAGTTGAGGTTGTCAACAAGCTCATTCATAAGTCATATCTGATGGTGAATTTAAAGGGGTTCAGACATCTCCTCAGGTGAAAATATCATGTCTCCTTTTTATTGACGATATCCTTCTTTTTGTTTTCAGATGCATTCCATATATAACAACATTATAAAAAATGTTGGATAGATTCAAACTCATTACTGGTATGAGAATCAAAGTTGATAAATCTTTGATTTTGCAAAGTAGCATTCCTTTCAATGTAAAGAATTATCTTGTTGAATGTTTTTATTTTTAGTGTTATGATGTACAAGAAGGTAGGTCTTTTTTCTAAAACCTAATGCTTACAAATGTGAGTACTGGGTATGGCTAATCGAAAAAGTGAAATCAAGAATATTTGTCTGGGTTAAGTGAGTTTTATCAAGAGCAGGAAGGTTGATCTTGATTAAATCTATTATAGAAAGCATCCCAATATATTAGGCATTAATTACATGTGAATTGCGTCCATTCCAAAGGGAATTCTAAATAAAATCAGGAAAATAAGTTGTAGATTTCTTTGGGATAGCAATAATTAAACAGGAGACATCCCTTTGGTTAGTTGGAAAACGATAGCCTAGCCAAATTTGATGGGCAGATGGTTCCTGAAAAATATTCAAATGTTCAATCAATCATCGACAAGAAAGAACCTATTGAGACTATTGAACAACAAGAATTTATGGAATACTACCATGACCAATAATTTTTTTATGGGAAAAGTGAAATTGAATGGATTAGGTGCCCAAACAAGCACCTAAAAAACTCTTATATGATATGTAAATCCATATGCAATGCTTTCCCTTTAATTGGACAGTGAGTGACCATAGAGGGTAGGTGACGAAAAAGTATTAGAATCGAGAAAGATCCCTGGGTTGGAGTTGAGGATAACTTTAGGCTCTCTGACAATATTATTGTTTCACTTCGTAATGTAGGAATATTCACCATAGCAGATGCTAGTATAAGAGAGGTACAACAATGGAGTATCTAAAGCTAGAAATCATCTTTGGATTTGGGATTAAACAATAATGAAGTTGTGGAATGGCAGGAATGCATAGGCTTATTGGTCTCTTCTATGATCAAAATCAGTGAGGAGGATGAGGATAGACCGATCTAGTCGAAGAATCTAATGTTAGGAGAATTCACTGCCAAGTTGGGATATTAGGCATAATTTGAATCAACATTCACATGAAATATTATAGGGTGGTGTAAAACTCTATGGAAGCACAAGGGAGCCATGAAGTGAAACTTAGACTTATGGTTGGCAATATCCAATAACATGCTTACATGAAAATAGTTTAAAGAGAGGTTGGATCAAACCTAATTGGTCCTCCCTTTGTAGAAACATCGAGGAATCAATATCACATCTTTTTATCTCCTACCCATACACTCGACAAATCTAGATAATGATAAAATCTAAGTTTTTTCATCATCTTCTTCTTGGGACAAGGTATCCCTTGAAAGAATGAATGACATATCGATTAGTTATGTCCCACCCATATTTGTCGATTGTTATGATATATTTTTAAATTGGTGGGAAAGAAATTTGGAAATATTTCAAGATAAGATTATATCAGGTGAGGTTGTAATTGCAGCCATTTATTCCACTATTGATGCATACAAGGTGGAATCCAAACATAAGAAACCAAGAATCCTAAGAATGCCTCCTCTAAAAGAAAATACTCCATGGGGATTTTTTGACGGTGCGAGTCAAGGACATCCATTGATTTGTGGGGATGGTGTTGTATTCTTTTTAAATGAACACTAGGTGAAGCACATTTGATTTTTTCCTTTGAGGGTACCAACAACAAAGTTGATTTCTAAACCCTTTGCGTATTATTATTCATTGTAAATTACCTTGAAGTTAAAAAACCACAGATATTTGGAGACTCACAGCTTGTAGTTAATTGAATCCATGACAAGGTATGTATTGTCATTCTTCACCTCTGCCATATAATTCAAGAAATAAGAGTTGAGGCACACAAATTAGAATGGTCATAAACCAAACATATCCTAAGAGAGCTCAACATTGAGGCAGATCTCTTTTCAAAGGAATCTCTGCAATTTTGACTTGGAACATTGGAAATTATTAAGTCGTTGGACGACCAGGCTCTGGAGGGAATAGTCATACAATTTTAAGTTCTGGAAAATGATTTTTTCTTGCTTTTATTTCACAGAAACCTTAATGATAGGAGCATGTTTTTTATGAAGATAGTCCAAATTGATATGTGATAGAAAGGAAGATAGGGAAAAGAACACCTTCAAATTATGTATTTTGTGTATAATTAAAAATATATATTTTTGAATAAATCCATTGAATTGTCACAATTTATATTTTCACTTATGAAAACATAAAAAATAAAAATAAAAAATGAGTATATATATCTATATCTATATATATATAGATATATTTCAAATGTATGTTTTTTACTCATTGACTAATTTAATCGTTTAAGTGAACATCCTTAACTATCTTTGCAATATTTTTCTCATCTATTAGCAATGTAATCCCAAACTTGGGATAACACAAAACAAAAATTAAGTTTGAATAAAAATCATGGTAGGATAAGTAATATGCAATCACTAATCATTTTTTTTAAACAAGGATCGCAAGCAATGGTAGTCCCTGCCGCTTTGAGAGCACATTTTACATTTGCTATAATGCATATTTATGGAAATTAAGGCATTTGCAAAATGTGAATAATAGATAATTATGGAAGATATATAATTTGATACATTTTCTGCATATGACAGAGTCAAACATCTGAGAAGGTTGAATAAACCACCACACTGTAATTGTGGTGAGGATCTTTATTTATAATTAAAGAGAGATAATTACATACTAATTTCATATCAATTAGCAGAGAAATTTACATAATTTACTCCTAGAATTAAGGGACAGTGATGTCATGGATGTCAGGCCTTAATTTCTGTATGGCAGGCCTTTGATGATGGCAAATTATCCTCAACGCCCCCCTGCAAGCTGAGCGTCGGATTGGAATGAACAACCATGGGAGTATGGACAGGTTTACTGTCAAGTAACTGAGCATGAGTAAGAATATCCCGTGCATATTTCAGCTGACTGAGAAAGAGACCATCTGCAGTTGGCGAAGCTTCAAGGCCAAGAAAGTAACTGAGAGGACCCAAATCTTTAGTGGTGAACACAAAATTGAGTTTACAAATAAAGCTGTCAAGAAGAGAGGTGTTGTTGCCAGTAACAATAATGTCATCAACATAAAGAAGCAAATAGATAATGTCAGATTTCTTATGAAAGACAAATAGAGAAGGGTCAGCGCGGCTGCAATAGAAACCAAGTTGAATAAGAAAAGAGCTAAAGCGCTAGAACCAGGCACGAGGAGCTTGCTTGAGACCATAGAGAGCTTTCTTTAATAGACAGACATGATTAGGAAAGCGAGGATCAATGTACCCAGGCGGCTATTCCATATAAACATTTTCAGTGAGAGTGCCATTGAGGAACACATTCTTGACGTCCAGTTGACGAATAGACCACTTGTTGGTAATAGCAAGAGAAAGCACAACACGGACAATAGTGGCCTTGATAACACGACTAAAGGTGTCGGTGTAATCAAGACCAGGTACCTGGGTATATCCTTTGGCAACAAGGCGAGCTTTGAATCGCTCAATGGATCCATCAGGAAGGTATTTGGTCTGGAACACCCATTTGGAGCCCACAGTATTAGTGTTTGTAGGTCAAGGAACCAAAATCCAGGTGCGATTATTGTGTAGAGCATGAACTTCTTCATCCATGGCAGCAAGCCTGGCAAGATTCTTAGTAGCAGATTTGAATCTTTTAGGTTCAGTGGAGGCAAGAAGAGCAGAAAGAAGTCCAGATGAGCCCAAGACACCAAGGTTTGCTGGATGACGAGTTTTGAAAATACCAGCTTTAGCTCGTGTGATCGTAGGGTGAGAGCCTAGCGAAATTGTTGGCGCAAGAACATGAGGAGCGGTCCGTGCCTCAGTGGGAGGTGGACTAGAAGCTGGTGTTGATGAAGAGGGACCTGCAAAGGAATCAGTAGCCTGCAAGGGTTCTTCCATGGATCAGTACAGATAGCACATGGGTTAAATCCGGATTGAGTAATATGCGGAGATGAAGGAGGGTCAGTATGTAAAATACGAGGTTCCAGAAAGTGGGAAAATTATAGAGAAGAAAGGGTCTGAGCATGAGAGGTATCGATGAAAGGGAAATGATTTTCATCAAATTGAGTGTGTCGGGTGATATAGAGCCGAGAGGTGACGGGGTCAAGGCAACGAAACCCTTTATAAGAGGGACTGTGACCCAAAAAAATGCAGGGAATGCTGCGTGGGGAAAATTTGTTAGGCATATAAGCACGTAAACAAGGATAAACATGACAACTAAAGGGATGGAAATTTTCATAATTTGGAGAAGAACCATATAAAAGTTCAAACAGTGACTTACCTCCAAGAAGCGGTGTTGGCAACCGATTGATGATGTAAGCTGCAGTGCTAAAAGCGTCAACCCAGAAGCGAGGAGAAAGGTGAGAGTGAAAAAGAAGGGCTAGGCCAGTCTCGGTTACGTGGCGGTGTTTGCGTTCAGCACGACCATTTTGGGCGGGTGTATAGGGACAGGAAAGCTGATGGTGAATGTCGGCTGTATGAAGATGAGTTTGAAAGCTAGTGCTAGTGAATTCACCTCTGCCATCACTTTCAAAAATTTTAATGCGAGCAGAATATTGAGTTTCCACAAATTTTTGAAATTGAGGGAAAACATTATAAAATTCAGATTTGAATTTTAAAGGATAAAGCCAAGTGAATCGTGAATAATCATCAATGAAAATAACATAATAGAGAAACCCCAAATTGGATTGGATGGGGGAAGGGCCCCATAATTCGCAATGAATAAGATCTAATACATGAGACGACCTATGTTCATTACGTGAATAAGGCAAGCGATGATTTTTCGCAAGTTGACAGGTACTGCACAATGTGGGAGAGGGCGATGAAGACGTAAGATAAATATGTCCTTGTTTATTTAAATGCGAAATAACAGAGTGATTTACATGTCTAAGGCGAGCATGCCATAAATCATAGGAAGCATGTAAAGATTTATTTTAAAGGACAGAAAAGAAAGCTGAGTTGCTATGCTCCAGCACATATAGGCCACCATATCTCTTGCCGGTTGCTACCACCTTTCCCGTTTGAAGATTCTAAATAGAGAAACGAATATTAGTAAAAGTAACAGATAAGGGAAAATCAGAGGTTAATTTACTAATTGAGAGAAGATTTTTGGTGAGATGGGGAACAACCAAGACATCTAATAAATTAATATTTGGAGCAGGAGAGAGGGTGCCAGTATGTGTGATGGGTAAGGAGGCACCATTTCCCACAATTACAGAATCATTACCATTGTACTGAGTGGACTGGTCCAAGTGAGATGGGTCATTAGACATATGGGCTGAAGCTCCAGTGTCCAAGAACCAATCAGAGACCGTTGCATCATTGAGAGAACAGGAACTGGTGAAGGCTTCGGCAAGATGAGCAGTTGACTCACTGCGAACATACCTCTGATTGCAGCGACCAGCATAATTGCCATCAAGGCGGAAGATTTGGCAGCGGGGAGGGCGACATCCTGGACCATAGGAATGATGACCATGATTTGCAGAGTTACCGCGACCACGATTTGCAGGGGTTTGGCCACAGAAGTTGTGGAAGGAGCTGTGTTGGGTTGACCATTCAAGACCACAACTGGTAGCTGTGAACGCGGCAGCAGGAGGAGCAGTGGGCTCGAGTGACTTTTGGAAAATCTCAAAGCTCTCAGCTTTGGAAACTAGGTCGACAAAGCTGGGAAGAGGCGTGAGCGCCATCTGCGCAGTGGAGAAGCTGGAGAAATCAGTGCCGAGGCCGCAGAGAAACCAGTGCACCTTATCAGTGCCATCAACGGGCCGACCAATTGCATGAAGGTGATCGCAGAGGGCTTTGAACGCACGAGCATAGTCGGCAACAGATTTGGTGTCGTGTTTCATCAGCTGAAGTTCGTCCTTGAGATGGATTTCGCGGGCCTTCGAACGGTGGTTGAAGGTGTTCTCCAGAGCAAGCCAAACCTCACGTGCAGTAGAGAGGCCAACAACCTTTACCAGGGCTTCCTTGGTGACGGAGGAACGAAGAAGGTAGAGAAGACGTTGATCTGCAGATTTCCACTCTAGGTGCTTGTCATTGGGTGTCTGAGAAATAGCAGGATTAAACTGAGGGGGTTTTACGATGGTGCCATCAACATAACCCAACAAATTCTGACTCTCAAGAAGAGGAAGAAGTTGACTCTTCCAAAGGAGATAATTGGTGGAGGAAAGTTTAATGGTGATCATATGAATTAAGGTGTTGAAAGGAAGAAGGGAGGTTTCGGTAGCCATGGGGAGGAAAGGATAGAACAACAAAAAAACTGGCAGAAGGAAGCAAGGAACAAGCTGCAAACCACTACCTAAACTTCAGATTGAACGCTCCTTGTTCTTGCAAGCTCAATCAGCTCCGAACACAGGTCAATAGCAGCTCAATAGCTCTCGGATGGCAGTTGTCTTCTTTCTCCACACTTGACCATCGATCAACCTTCAAACTGCACATAAACAAAACCTGAAATCTGATACCATGAGAAGGTTGAATAAACCACCACACTGTAATTGTGGTGAGGATATTTATTTATAATTAAAGAGAGATAATTACATACTAATTTCATATCAATTAGCAGAGAAATTTACATAATTTACTCCTAGAATTAAGGGACAGTGTTGTCATGAATGTTAGGCCTTAATTTTTGTATGGCAGGCCTTTGATGACGGAAAATTATCCTCAACAACATCATTGTCAGAGTCATGCATATCTGGTATAAGGGCTCATCCAGATTATTACCCAACCTAGAAGCGTAGTTTGGGCCTAGTCGCCTGAATCTTCAAGATGCGGGTTGGTTGGTGATAGTACTAACTAGTGAGCCAATCATTGATTCACAAGCGAGTAGTGAAGTAGGCAAGAAGGCAAGCACAAAATTACGAGTGGTTCTGATCCGGGCTTAAAGAATCCATAGAGTAAAGTAGACAAGAATTCACTAAGCAAGCCAAGCGAGAAAGCTTATAGTGTCTTCATGATAGTAGTTGCCTACTCAATGTTTCCCATCTGCAGAGCCCCAATTACCTTCACAAAATTCATCAGAACTTGAATTTGATCCTTGCCCCAGGGAGAGACATGGGTTGACTTTAGTGGTCAAACAAACAACCACCCTTTACTGTTGTTTTAAAAGAGTGATTTCCCATGTTAAAATTTTGAAAATCCTGTCTTATTCGATTTAAACTTCCCATTTGTTGTATTTATGCGATTTTTCAAATTAGATCAGTGGACCAATTCAGGTAATTCACTTTTCGAATCCCATTCCACTGATAATTTGTAAGCGTCGTGATCATTATTTACCCTAATTAAACATTGAAATATCATACAAATAAGGTTTTCCAGGTATAAGTGATGAATTCAACTATCTCATTTTATGCCTCTCATGATAAGAAAGAAAGCCTTCAAGCCTTCAATGCCTACGTAGAAAAGGAAAGTAGTGATGAATTCAACTATCTCATTTTATGCCTCTCATGATAAGAAAGAAAGCCTTCAAGCCTTCAATGCCTACGTAAAAAGGAAAGTAGTGATGAATTCAACTATCTCATTTTATGCCTCTCATGATAAGAAAGAAAGCCTTCAAGCCTTCAATGCCTACGTAGAAAAGGAAAGTAGTGATGAATTCAACTATCTCATTTTATGCCTCTCATGATAAGAAAGAAAGCCTTCAAGCCTTCAATGCCTACGTAGAAAAGGAAAGTAGTGATGAATTCAACTATCTCATTTTATGCCTCTCATGATAAGAAAGAAAGCCTTCAAGCCTTCAATGCCTACGTAGAAAAGGAAAGTAGTTGTCGCCTCTCTAATGCAAAATTAATATAATCTCATGGATTTACTGAAACAAACTCAAAACCAGCAATGTCGCATCAATTTTTCCACGGTCGGTAGTTTCAATTCCATAGAGCAAGATAGATTCCATAAAATAGACACGTTCAAATTACACATGTTTGGCCATCGTCGGTTTGAATCGCGTGAAGCCCGTCATTTGCACTACAAGAAAGCAACATAAATGAAGTCTGAAAGATCTAATATTTTAACTTACTAGTAGAGATTACTTAGTAAGAATTTGAAGAATGTTTTTCCGCAAATCATAAGAATAGATGCATCATTGAGATAGTAAAGGCAATGATTCATGTCATGGACTTTCCCATGAGTCTTTAGGCATAGCAAGAGAAGTACGAGGTTAGGTAAGTAATTAGGTTTTTCTGAAACGCATATGCTCCTTCTGTCTCCTGTACCTGCTTATGTCTCCTTTATGGGTAGCAATCAACTAGTACACTCTAACGCCTTTGGTCTTGCCTATTTACTGATTGCAAGTTCAAACTTATGTGAAGTTTTCTTGGTCTTTCCTGTTTACCAGTTGCAAGTTCAAGCTTATGTGAAGCTTTTTGGAATAGGTGAAGTTTATCAATCGCAAGTTCAATCTTATGTGAAGTTTTCTAAAATAGGAGAATTTTATCGATTGCAAGTTCAAGCTTATGTGAAGTTTTCTGGAACAAGCGAAGTTTACCCATTGCAAGTTCAAGCTTCTGTGAAGTTTTCACCCGCGTCGGAGAGGGCGCATGTGAGCCAGCTGGAGCTTATTCCCAGAAACTAGCTGCCAAGTCTAATGAGTGATAGTTGTAAGATTTAAGGATTTCTAGATGTAAGGCTAAGATCACATCGGGAAAGGATCCACTATATATCTTTCATTAAATATGTTGAGGCGCAAAATAAAGAAAAAATACCCTGTGTTTAGCAACTTAGGATATGTTAAAAAGTGCGGCAACAATTGGATATGAAATGAAATCCGGCAATAAGGCCTCCAAAACAAAACTTCAGATAAAAGATTTTTTTGACAAACATTAGTTAAATGGATCAGTCCACCCAAATTAATATTAGGTTTCTTTTTTTATCTCAAATGTTATTACAAATTTGAAAATACCAAGACTAGCATGGTGCAATGGAGGTTATTTAACTCCTCAAATATGATATGTTGTGGCTTAACCCAAACCTAGTCTTGGCTCCACCCTTGGTCACTCTTAAGGGCACAAGCGATATGAGAGAACATTGGCACAGTCTCGTGATAAAAGTTGACGAGGCCCAAGAAGTTGTGAACCTTGAATGGTGTCTTGGGGTTGGCTAATGGCATATGATTAAGATCTTTGTTGGATTAACATACACATCACACTTGTTCATGATGTGCCACAATTTTTAAAGTATTTGCATGCTAAGTGAGTAATTCTTCATGTTTATGTGTGGCTTTGTTGTCATACAATGCTTAACACTTGTTGAATATAATTTGGCTTACCATATTTTATTGAATATCAGGAGGTTTTATAGGCATATGTGCACAAAATAATTGATGAATGGTCACAAAATATCATTCATCATCCTCATAGTTGTTGTTAGAACCTTAGCCAAGATGAAGGGAATAATAAACCACTTAAAGGTATCTTCCTTTGACTTAGAGGTTGTCTCCCATACATCAATTGGATCAATTGTAACTTGTTGGTAACCTCACTTTAAATCAATCATTTTGAAAAACTCATTGTCTTTGATTTGATTAAGCAAATCCATCTATCAAGGGAATTAGGAACTAATTCTTGATTATGATTTTGTTCAAGGTTTTATAGTTAATATGGAGTTTCCATGTGTCCTCGTTCTTTTGAACCAACACAATAGGGCTCCATAAGGTGATGATATTAGTCAAGTGTAGCCTTCTCGTATCAACTCTTGAAACTAACACATGATCTCCTCATTCTCTAGAAGGGAGTGTTTATATATAAGGCCATTGGGAAGAGGGGAACCTAGTGTCAAATAAATTCCATGTTTTACTTAATAAAGCAAATGTATTGTTGTAGGTG
This sequence comes from Pinus tabuliformis, assembly GCA_031772625.1. Taxonomy (NCBI): domain Eukaryota; kingdom Viridiplantae; phylum Streptophyta; class Pinopsida; order Pinales; family Pinaceae; genus Pinus; species Pinus tabuliformis. The sequence goes on along the minus strand of CM062814.1, from coordinate 394,874,290 downwards.
AGGTGAAGATATCCCTATATTCTTTCACCATTTGATCTATCTATTTTTTTTGCATGGAGGTGCCCTTTGCAAGGGCCTTAGTGGTCATAGTGATTTATTTTGTTGTATTTAGCTATAATATGAAGAGGACAAATCTCCCAATGTAAGATATTATCCCCCTCAACTATACAAATATGTTATAGTAGGTAAGGATACCTATAATATATGGTAGACATGATCTCTCGAGGTGATAATGACACTACAAGGCCTGTAATGGTAAATGAACATGTTGCTTCTAGATAGATGGTTTTCCTAAAAGAACAACACAAACTTCAAGTGAGGCTAATAATACCAAAAAATACCTCACCTTTGAAGGGTTTGATGTCATATCATAGGTGGCATTTTTTACTAATGTACATACCTCATCCCTAGCTCAATGAATTGATGGTGTATTTTCGGGGGTGAGGTATCCTTAGCATCTACATATTCCTAACAAACTAAATTGACCATGATTTATTTTGGTTCCTATTGTTTGCAATGAACTAACAATGTTCCATTCACCAATTTGTGAGTGGAGGAAGCACTTGCCTTCCTCAAGATGGAAATTTATAGTGGAGAGAGTAAAAGTAGGTTTCACGTCATTGATTTATTTCAGCCCCATCCATATAATCTTTTGTTGTGGAGGATTAATAAGTGTTTAAATGTATTAATGTAGTTAATAACCATTATTTAGTGTGATGTTTTTCATGGTTTTTCCAAGAATGCTTGTGGTGCTTAGACCACCTTCTTCGACCTCTCATTTTACTTCTTTTCATGTGGCTTTAACTATTGTATTAAGTTTAGTTATGTATAGGTTGTGCTTTATTCTAAGATTTAAGACCACCTTTACCATTCTTATGATGTGGCTAATTTTTTGTCTCAATCTCTTTCTTACCCTTTTGTTATTATTTTTCTTAATCTCGAGAACATCATGATAAGTGACTCCTGGAAAAGAGATGTCAAGAAAATCCTTTTATGTTTAGATATATATGGGTAGGTAATTATAGTATGTTAGAACCAATTATCATTAGAGAGTCCCTAATACCTATTTTTGTGCATAGCATATGAAATACATTGATGTTCTCTAGCACAATTTGGTCTTTACCTTAGTGTGAGATCATCCATATCATGTAAAAATTCAATAGCCTTTAATAGATCAGTACTCCTCCCTGAGGGTGTCATCAAATTTCCCTAAACTTGGTTCCATCACATACAATTCAATCTCCAAAATGGTGCACATAATAAATATCCCACTAATCTTTGAAATGGAGAAGGGACTTCATAAGTGCAAAGGTAATTGTCTCATTGTTTGAAAATTTGTTAATAAAAAATAACCATCTTGAATTTGTAACCATGTCTTCCGAGCTCCTATGGCTATATTTAATTCAAACAAAGGGAAATCAAAATAAACTTTCACCTTAAAGGTATTTCTCCTTCAAAATGGTTGATTGTTTAAGGTGCTTTTATCATTGTTGGGAGTTGTCACATGACCTAAGTGAAAAGGTCGATCATCTAATTCCTTTATTGCTCAAAGGCTTCCTCAAGAAACAAATCCATTGGATCTCCTATTCTATGTTTTTATTTCTTATATCTAGCATAGGTGGTTGTATGTGTCAATGAGAGAAGTCTTCACTTCCGTTAATTAGTTCATGGTGATTCATTGTACCTTGATATCATCAAGAATATGCATGAAAAAAAACAAGCATAAAATTTACCTACAAATAATTACTTAAATTAGATTGAGAATGAAAATAAATGACATGATATGATACAATATTCAAATTATAGTATGACAATGAAAGCAAAATTATATTAATGAATCAGATGGTTAATTTATATAGCCATACAAAGTAGCTAGAATGGTGGTTGTGTATCTCTAAGAAGATATGTGGAAACTACACGCATTCACAAAATATCCATAACATGTTGTTGGAACTATATTTGATAAGAATAAGTCAAAGCCATAAATGTAGGAACCTTAACCCTAACTTGATTAGCACAAAGTGATAACAATGAGCTAGACAAATTTGAGCAATAAAAAAGAAATGGTAACATAGTCAAAATCATAACTTTGCTCGATGCTTTGTTTGAGGTCTTCATCAGCTCATTGGAAACAACATTAGTAGACTAGGTTAATTCCCTAGTCATATGCACCATTACTTCAAAAAACACATAAGGAAGCCTAAAAAATCATGACCCACGATCACCTATATCACTTTAAATACATTATAACTTTTGTAGACCAACTAAAAAGTATTCAAAACATCAACAAAAAAACTCTAAACCTTTATTAGTCAACCTAACCAATTTAAACCAATATTTAACATATTCACATTTATTTTTTAAACTTTACCAAGTGGAAACCCTTGAAACAATAAACCTTAGTTAAACTTTCATATGTAAAAATCTTTATCCATATTTTTTCCACTTTCTTCATTGATATATAAAGAGATTAATATCATTAAGATTTACATCTATTAAACCTATAATAAATAGAGGTTAATATCCTTCCTCTTTCTGTGACAAAATCCTCATCCTTCTTTTTCTACTTTCTTCTATGTTAGAATTGTTAATATAAAGAGGTTAATATCCTTAACCCTTAGTTAAAATTTCATATGGAAAAATATGTATCTATGTTTTTTTTCCACTTTCTTCTTTAAGAAAATAAAGTGGTTAATATCATCAAAATTTACATCTATTAAACTTTTTTTCAAAAGAAAAAATCACAATTTCCATTAAAAATATTATGAAAATTACATTCTAGATATGCATAGTTGTGCATTCAAAAATGGGTTGTTATATAGTCTAGCCATCCACACAAAAAAAAAAATAAATAAATAAATAAAGGCCTTATGAGAATCCTTCTCATGTCAAAACAATAATGTCCATTAGTACATATCTTGACATAAATACAGAGAAAAAAATTCATTAACCTCCTGGTATTTCAGGAATTATATCTCCAGAAAGAAACATAAGAAAAAAGAAAGTGTTGTTTTCATTCATTGATTTATGTCCATATGCATTCCTTATATGAAGGGTCTATGGTAATATTCATATAATTTATCATCTAGGTGTCCCATATTCTACTCAACTTCTACTTTAGAAAGAGAGTTTGTTGTAGATTTTCTTTCCCTATAAATGTGACAACATGAAATCTGATCAAAAGCATGTTTCAGTTGTTGGATCTCTTCAAGAATTGGTATCAGCGTGTGCATGTAAAAACTTCTAATCTCATTGAACTAGTTTATAACAATCAAAGTCCCCAAAAATATGAAGTTGCTTGCAACCCTTTTCTACCGCAAACATGAGTAGAAGCTTGAGGTTGAGTAACTTTGCATAGTTATTTGTGCCTCTACCCGAACCACTTTGTAGTTTAAAGAAGTGGTTGTCTCAAAGAAATAAGACCCCACCCCCCACATTCATCCCATCAAGGGAGGCCCCATCAAAGTATACCCAGGGGTAATATTGATCAACATATTTGACTATAATGTTTCGAGACCGGTGCACCTGAACAACTTCAAAAATTAAGTCTTATGTTGGAAAAACTTGTGTTGCCACGCTATTAGGAGTGGTGTTCTTTCCTTGGAAAATATCGTTGTTCCTAGTGATCCATATGCCCCAACTGATAATAGGCGGGAGATTTATGATATCATTTAGGGTTGTGTGTCCACATCAAATTTGTCACGCTTCTTTGCAAGAGAGACCCTGCCACATAGACACTAAAGCCATGTTATTTTAGATAGTATTCAAGACTTCCAATGTGAAAGGACAAAAAATTAAAATATGGTACATAGTCTCCTCTACAATCTTGCAAATGACACACCAATAAGACCCAACCATACTTCTCTTCTTTAAGTTTTCACATGCAAGGATCACATTCTCTAGTATATACCGTGGGAAGATTTTTGCTTTAGCCAAATAGCTAAGCTTCCATAATTTGTTTCACCAACAAGCTAACTCCCTCAACTTTCTATCATCAATGATATACAAATAACCCATTTTTAGAGAATATTCCCCAAAAGGGGAGGGTACCCAACACAATGTGTCTTCCAAGTCTCTAAGTCGAACATGTGATGTATTTAGATCTATAGTATAATTTAGTCACTACCTGAAAAATAATTTTCCAGGTTTAGCTGATTTGCATCAACTCATCCCTGTGCCCAAATAGATGTTCTAGCAAGATATTCCACTTGGTTCAATGTAAACCTACCAATTGTATTGAGAAATTTGACTGGCCCTTGTGGCAAATGATAGTTTTCTCCACATCTCACCCATGGATCTATACCTATCCTCACGTTTTCATCATTTCTCACCTTCCAAGCCAACCATTCTTAAACCACTCTAAATGAAGCTAACAGTACCTTCCAAACAACTAATACATTCAACCTTTTCTTGTTCGGGACCCATTGTCGTTGCGACAATGACCCTCCAAAAATTTTGCCTATATCTATTTTGGAGCCTACATGAGCTGTTGTTTCAATCCCCTTAGTGTTGTCACATCGTTTTTCTTGTTACTCTTATGTTTTCTCCTAGTGTCACATCATACTAAGTCAATGTTTCCTAAGTGTCATCACCTAATCCTTAGAAGCCATTATGTTATCTAGCCCATGGTTAGGTTGACTTATGACTTTTCTTGACTTAGAAACTAGCATTTTCGCCATGCACACACTCAAAAAGCACACAAAAGAAAGAAAAAACATTTTCTAAGGCAAAACCACACTTCTAGATGACAAAGACATGCTCTTGTGCTTAGCACACTCCTTCTGGTCGAAGAAGTGCACCCTCCTTGAGCGCACTCTTTCATGTTGAGCAAGTGCACCCCCCTTGAGTGCATTCCTTCGTGCTAAAGACATGCGCCCTTCTTGAATGCATGCATGAGATTCTTGTTGCATGTGGGCGCACTCCTAGAAAATAGGATCCCACATAAATTCCCTTAACTAACTCATTCACTTGTCAACAAGTGGTGATCATGCATGAAACTGATTTGCATGTAATTTCTTTTATATCAACATAGATAATCATTCATCTTCATAATCATTCTCATATGGGTTGGGCACACAACTATGGATCAAGAAACCCTTCATCGATCTGTATTTCAAGTAAGTTTTGCATGTTGAATCTATTGATTGTCTTTCATGATTTCATTATCGATCTTGCTTTCCTCATTGGCATTTCTTTGTTTTTTAGCTTATTTACTGGCATTTATATTCAATCTTGTTTCTGTAAGTGTTAATTTGTTGTCACATGCTGAAACTCTGCATATTCCTCAACTTTTCACATTCTCACCATGATTGTGACAACATCCATAAAATCTTGTAGATCCGTCTTCCTCTCATTTTTATCATGCAATTTTATTTCCAAACTAGTTTTTGAGCCATCCTCAGGAAACGTGCACTTCTAGAACCCGATGCCTGATCAAATTTGAAAATTACGCCCAGAATAGCTCAGTCTACCTCTTGAGTGCACTTATTCACCACAAAGGACTATGTCCTCCCTGAGCGCATGAGCGCACCCCAAATGCTTGAGTGAGTTTCCTTTGTCCCTTTGACTTGATCCAATGCGCCCTCCTTGCCCTTGAGCGCATGAGTGCACCCTGAAGGTCAGAAGGTCTGAAGACTTGTCCCTTCGGAGTGCACCAATGCACACTCTCTGTCTCCTTGAGCTCATGAGCGCACCATGAAGGCCTGAAGGCCCAAATCCTCATGCTTCGTCCCATAAGAGTGCGTCATTACACCCTTGATGGTTTCTCTTCCCTTTCTTGAGCACATGAGCGTTGAATGACCCTTGACCCCCCTTCGTGCTTTGACAGTGCACCTCCTTGTTTGCATGCCTATTTTCTTATGCATGCATGTGATTATGTGTTGTTGTTGATAGATTTACATTCTCACTACATTTAATGGCTCTTTGAATATGATTTTCCAAGATATTGTATCAAAGTTAATTTCATAAAGCTAATCTTTTCATCATGAGTGTGCTACAAAAATAGGTGTTCGAGCTACAAGTATTGTCATTCTTTCATCATCTGTTAGAGCCATGCCTCCCGCTACACATAAAGTGGCCTCTAAAGAAGCCTAAGAAGTAGGCATTGAGGAAGCAGTTGAAGTAACAAAACCAACTATTCCCATTTATGCATACACATGCTCCATTGATAAGTCTACAAAGGTCATATGCAGTGGCATAAAAGGCACATTCATGCAGAAAATTTTTTCGAAGAACTTGGAGGATTTGGAAGTATACATCAATATCAAGTGGTCCATGATGCATAAGATCGCATGCAGATTCTTGCTCATCCCTTGTGCAGAAGTGATTGAGTGCATTATTACACACATGGATGAATCTCATCTCGTGCTTCGTAGTGAAAGCGGTGGTCAGCTTTCCACCTATTATGGAGAAGACCTATAGACTTATTGTGTTAGGACCCTATAATACTAGTGTAACCCCTTATTGTTATTAGTACAACCCACTTATTATATTGATGTACCCATGTAGTGCCCATATTGTTACTATTGTGCCACATAGAAGCCCACTATTGTTATTATTGTGCCCTTACATTATTATTGTTATGTCAGCTCTGATTATGTTATGACCCCTTAGACTCCTATGTATAGAAAGGATGTCTTTTCATTTGTATCATCCAAGAATTCTTCATTTTTGTAATGTAAAGAAGGTTTCTCCCTCGAAGAGGCTGAATTCTAAGGCGTTGATCTCTCTTTTCTATCTTTTTGTGAGCTAGTTTCATAACATTTGGTATCAAAGCTTTGGATTCTAGGGTTTAGCTGCTCCAAATAGGTCATCGTGGCATTTTCGCTATAACTTTTTTTCTGCGATGTTTCAAAAGCTAAAAAAGGCCCATTTGAGAAGAAATCACGCTGAATATCGGGTCCAAATTTCAGAGCTTTTCGCACTATATTTGTGAGATATGATCTGAGGAAGTTGGTATTTTTGCAGACTCTTGAATTACATTCCAAATAGGTGACCTGGGGAAAATCGTCATAACTTTCTCTCTGAGCATTGGATTGAAATTTCGTAAGAAGGTACAGAAAGAGGACGGACTGTAGTTTCTTGTATATATTTTTTGGTTCCAAAGGTCAAAATAGTGACTCATGGCACGTCGTACAAGTTCTATCTACTGAACTAGTCTATAATCAGGTCACTATGGGAGATTTTGTGTAACTCTTCCTTGGAGAATCCAATTTGGATCAGACTGGTGGCATTGGAAAGAGGACGCAAAGGGCTAATATAGGTCGCAATTTCAGAACTTAAAGATCCGAAAGTACAAAGTTACAGTTGTTTCAAGATCGAGCTCATAAAATCAAGAAAAAACAAGATGAGGAAGTTTGATGGCAAGGATCCGTAAAGTAGATACTTCAGATGGAGCAATATTTTGATCTACGTGGTGTACCACTGTTAAAAAAGGTATGTATTGCATCCTCATATTTAGAACCGGATCAATTTTTATGGTATGAAGGGCTCTGTTCTTGTAAACAACTTGTTACATGGTCAATTTTCACGGAGGAGATGATAGCACATTATGAGGATACAAAGAGCAACATCTTCTTTAGAGCAACACCACAACAATTGGAAAGAGTAAAAGGGCTTTGTGACATAGTGGAAAGCAAAATTATGGAAACCAGGAAGCATACCCCTCACAACTATATAGATGGAAGTGTTGTTTCTCCCAGCCTTCCACAACCTACAAGGGTTACACCACAACAATTGGAAGAAAAAAGAGAAAAAGGGCTTTGTTACAATTGTGATAGCAAATGCACTAAAGGTCATAAGTGTTCTGAGAAGAATACATAGAATATGAATAGGAGGAAGAAAAGGATCAAGAAACATCAAAACAAGAGGATATACGCCAAGACCCCACCCCAGAGAAAGAAGAAATGAATCAGACCATATCTTGTAAAGCATTGGCAAGAATTACCACTCCTCAAACTCTCAAGATAGAAGGACATATAGGGAAGAAAAAGGTGCAAGAAGTGAAAGATCACATCAAGAAAGAAGAAATGAATCCAACCATATCTTGTAATTCATTGGTCGAATTACCACTCCTCAAACTATCAAGATAGAAGGACATATCAAGAAGAAAAATGTTCAAGAAGTGAAAGACCACATCGAGCATCAAGAAATGAATCCGACCATATCTTGTAAAGGATTGGAATAAATTACCACTCCTAAAACTCTAGAGATAGAAGGACATATCAAGAAGAAAAAGGTTCAAGCAGAGAAAGATCACATCGAGCATCAACAACAAGTTCTCCAACTTTTAAAGGATAACGCCACTTCGGTGCAAAATCAAACAAAACAACAGGTAGATCAACATCGTAGTGAAAAATGTTTTGTTGTAGGTGATTGGGTATTTTTACTATTACGTCTCAAGCAAGCTATTTATGAGAAGGAAATGTTGGCAATACTACATGCACTTAAAAAATGGCGACCTTACCGAATGGGAAGACTCTTCAAGGATGAGGATGTGGAAGCATTGTTTTGTGCTATTTCTATTATCCAACCAGATTGGATAAACGAAGCAAGGGATGAATGGAAGAAGGACGAAGAAGTATGGCCACTTATTCAAAAGTTGCAAAAGATCCCAATTCAAACAATATTGCCAGAAATTGAAGAGGAAGGAAAAATCATATTGGAACCTAGAGCAGTCACAGAAACAAGAACCCGACAGCTACGAAATCGATCAATTTCAGAGTATCTCATCAAGTGGAAGAACTTACCCGCTGAAGATTCCACATAGGAGGACAAGAATTTTATACAGAAGCATCAAGAACTACTCAAGCGTTGAGGACAATGCTTTTTGAAGGAGAGGGGCATGTTAGGCCCCTATAATACTAGTGTAACCCCTTATTGTTATTAGTAAAACCGAATTATTATATTGATGTACCCATGTAGTGCCCACATTGTTACTATTGTGCCACATAGAAGACCACTATTGTTATTATTGTGCCCTTACATTATTATTGTTATGTCATCTCTGATTATGTTATGACCCCTTAGACTCCTATATATAGAAAGGAGGTATTTTCATTTGTATCATCCAAGAATTGTTCATTTGTGTAATGTAAAGAAGGTTGCTCCCTCGAAGAGGGTGAATACTAAGGCGTTGATCTCTCTTTTCTATCTTTTTGTGAGTTGGTTTCATAACATACTGCAAGATGCTTAGGACCATAGAATATGAAATAATGACTTCTACACTAAATGGGCCAACCTTGACACAAGTGACATTATCAAATCATTATGTCAAGAGCCTACTAAGTTTCACCACCACCCATCCATAGTTTATCCGACCAAGATTCTCAAATGTGTATAACAATATCTGATTGCCATGTATTGTCGGTTACATGGGTGGAAGAATGTTGAAGTGTTTGAGGAAAACTGGATATGTATGCTCAATGTTGTGGTAACCCATGGTGAATATGTCAATTGGTAAGATATATTGTCATTTGAGTTGCAGCGTCATGTGGGGCAAGAAAAATCATCTTCGAGGTTGAATCAAGCATCGAAATTCTATATGTCTACATTTATACTGGATGGAATCTGTGCACAATATCCGTCCCTGAGAATGTAATGGAACTAAACACCTCACGAAAATTTCCCAATTTACTTTCATTGTAGATTGTTGTCAGAATCAAGCTTCATAGTCGCATATGACATATTGATTTAGCACTTCTTTGCAGTTATTTTCTATATGATATTCGAGATCAATCCTCCTTGCATGACCGATAAGATGAAGGAGTCACTACAGGATATCACAGATTGTTTTGTACCCTGAGGGTACATACATAATATGTTTTGGTTGTCATATATCCCCTCATCTCATGTTGTAGTATGTGATCAATAAGGTGGTCATGCAAGAAGTGTCAAATCAGTTAGACAAGGGATTGTCTGGAGTTCTTCACAGGATGAAGAAAGCCCCTTGGCCCACCTTCCCTTTGAGGATCAGATTATATGAGTTGAAGAGCCACAAGGTGGTAGTAGTAGAAATACAAGAGTTGGATCACTTGCACTTCATAACTAAATACTTTCATGGATATGATCCCAAGAGAGTGTGTAGGAAACATTGTGAAAGGATCAGTTTCAATTTGGGGTATTCATCAATGTCCACAACAGAAGATGAGAAGGTGAAGAATTGGTATAATGTAATTAGAAAGACACATCCAACAATGGAGACCAGTTCACCCCAAGATCCACCAGCTCAAAACATGCAGGTGTAGGAGGCAAAACAAATAACCCCTCAAGAAAGGAAAGTAGCTCCTAAAAACAGGATCTTGTATGATTTGACATGCGAGAGCAGCAGGAAATGGAAATATGATCCTTTGAACATGGGATCTATTCAAGCATAATGGGAGAGGAAAGAAGCAAAAGAAGAGGAAAAGAGTAAGCAAGATGAGTTTATTGAGAAGCAACGAGAAGAAGAAGAAGAAAGGAGAAGAATAGAAGAGGAACAACATTGGCAGACCCAAGAGGAAGAAGCAGCACAGAGACTAGAAGAAGAACAATTGACTCAGAGAAAGAAGATGAAGAGTTGGAGGAAGATGATACCATCCAACCCTTGGATGATGAACTAGGTTCTCCAGAAGAACCTCCTTTCATGGGTGGTCATCTTCCATTTGGAGAAATGGGAATCGCACCTCCACTAGAAAACACGTATGTAGTGTCACGTTTGTTCAGCTTAAGAAGAGGATCGTGCAACAGAGGTGCATAGATTCTTCACGAATGATCCTCAAAACCCATTCTTTGTTTCTACAAAAAATGTGATACTGCCAATAGTAGAAGGAATCATAGGGAAATCATGGTGGAAAATGTTGCTTTTGCCATAGAAACGTAGGAAAACTCTGAATATATGTTGAGTGAGAATGCTAGATTAAGGAGAAAGCTTGTTGTAGTGAAGAAACATGAGGAACATCTTGCTATGGAGAATCAATGGTTGTCTTTATAGAGCTTTAACACTGCAGAATGGCAGTCAACCATGCAGGAAGAACTGGGGCCAATGGAGGACACCATGGCAAAGTTATATGGTGAGATGATACTTATACAATAAGTGGTGGCTCCTCTCACTTGCATTCAGATGAAAGAACAAGAAGCGGTAAAACTCCTGAAAGCAGAAAATAGAGCAATCGACCATCTTCAAGAGTGGGCTACCAAGTATCCATATGCTCCATAACATTTGGAAGAGAAAGACAGAATTGCTACAGAGATAGACAGAGTTCAGCTGAGACTTCACCATCAGAACTATATGCATCTTGGGGAATAGTCGATTAGTACTATGTCATGTCCCGTCCTAAACTAATTTGGAACAAGACTAATTATTGCATTTTGGGGCCAATTTTGGAGATAGTGGGGCCTATTCGATTTTTATTAGGAGGTTAGACTTAGGAGAAGTTATTTTGTTGTGGTTAAATTACACATGGGGGCCACCCACACTAGGGAAATACGCACTCCCTAGTTTGGTTTGCATGAAGGTGGTTATTTTTACATGTAAGTGGTTAAGTGAGGGCCCACGATGGAGGTAAAATTGGAGGGCAAAGTGCTCCACAAAATCTATATAAGGAAGGTAGCTCTCCTCATTTCATTCATCTTATTGGAGTATATCGATTTATCTTTGGTTGCTCGAGCTGCTTAGCCGAGTCAATGGATGTTTAGCACGAGTTCTTCAGGAAAAGAGCTCACCCTTTCTTCAGGGGGCTTCGAGTCCCACCCTAGGAAGGTTTTCTTCATTTCTTCAGGAGGAGGATCACATTGTGATTCTCAGTAGTTGCATTCCTTTCCAAGTTGTGCATATTACTAGGGAACGCAATGGAGAGGAGGACGACTTCATTGGTGGTGCTTATCAGTGGAGATTTCACGTGAGATTTTCTAGAGAGGAGGCTAGGGAGGATTGTCAGCATCTAGGATAGTTTTGGAGCTGATTGAACTTCTGTCTTGGCAGTGTGACTTTCACACTACCTAGGCTAGCGCAGAGTTCATGTGTGGGAGCTCATTTGGTGGGTAGAGTATCAGTCCTTGAGGCAGAGCTTTGCCGTGGAGGTTAGAGGAGATATTTGGAGTGGTGTTTTCTTCCATTTCAGAGCTTGGAGAAGGACTTTGTGGTCATTCCTTGCAGATCGTATTTTTGGAGCTATTTGGAGGGTGTGGGCCATAGAAGAGGTTAAATTTGGGAGGTCAAAATAGGGTTAAACCATTTATGGGTTTTTTTCTAGGTATTTGACAAGGATCCCAAATATAAAGTGTCATAATTTTTTGAGCACCGAAGGTGGGGTTTTCAGCCATATCTTTGCAACAAACATTGTAGAATGTTGGGGATTGAATAGTGCCTTTGGGGTTTGATTTTGGGAAGTCCAAATTGGGCCAAACCATTTATAGGTTTTTGTGTGTTTTGGCCAAGGATTTTGTGGCTTAAGTTTCATCATTTTCTGAGCACCAGAGGAGGAGTTTCTTGCAATCCCTTTTAGGAAGCAGTGAAGTTTTCTTGGCAGCACAAAGCATTGGAGGAGCATTCATTTCCAGCATTTGAGATCAATGTATTATCACCTGGGTTATGTCATGCTTGCCATTGAGGCAAGCTCAGGTGCATTCCCCCATGCTATTGTACTTACTCCATTGATTAATAAAATAGCTCAACTGGTTCTTAATTCCAGAGTTTTTATGAGCATTTGTTGATTGTTTAAAAATTTTGTGTTGTAAATCGTTTTTGCTTTGCATGTCACTATTTATTTAAGTTTGGAACATTATAATAGTAGAATAGCATGATCTTGGCCCAGTTGTGGGAAACTAGCTAGAATATCATGGAAGCTTTGGGTATGAGTGCACAGTGGCAGGTAAAACTGGAGACAAACCCATGGCTTAAGGGAAATCTACTATGCAAAAATTATGGGGTAGAATTCATTAGGATGATGAGCAATTGACCCAGTTGAGGAGGGTGACAAAGCAAACCCATCCTTTCCCTTACAACAGAGATGTTAGAGGTGAGCAGGCCATGGGGGTGTAGCCATCTACATCATGTGGGGAAAGTCGACCAAATCAGGGCACCAGATCTTTTGAAAAGGAGCAGGCAGGACAAAGACAGCTAGAGGGTGAGACCAGGGGGCGCTTTTGCTAGTGGAGACCTAGCTTTAGATATCAAGAGATAGAGGAGGAGGTTGAGCATGATGATGAGATCCCACAGGGTGGTGAGGAGAGCATCGATATACCTAGTGTGGCACAGGAGTCACATTTATTAGAGACCTCTTTGATAGCCCCAATTGACACCTTGGTGGATAAGATAGAGCCTACACACACACATCCATCTGTTGAGGAGGAGCCACCCATGGACAATAGGCCAAAAAATTTTGAGGTACCTGAAGCTGTGACCGAGTTTACAGGCGATAGATGCCCGCGGTAGTTCCACCAGTTTCAGGTTGACCTTACAACATTAAAAAGGAAGGTCGCAATAATGTGTGAGGATATTCTACAGTAGAATGAGGAGCTAGAGGGCATGAGAGTGGTTTGTGCTGAGTCCACGGCCAAATTGACTCACGTTGGGGAGCAGTTGGATTCCCTACTGGTGCAGCTAGAGTGCACATTGGGGTGTGAGAGAAACCCTCTTCAGGCATACATAGATAGGGTTGGAAGCACTGTTAGGTTACCTTGGCCCATTAGACAGAGAGAGATAGAGCTACCTAGTCAGATATTGACTAGGATAGAAAGATGAGACAACCTAAGTTGCACAGGGTGCAACAGTCGCATGCTAGGGTTTTTCTATGTGCAGGAGTTTGTGCATTTGATTCCTCTCTTGGGGTTGGATGGCGAGAGATTCTAAGTTGGTACCCTATGGAATGGGCTATGGAGATGGTGGTGGACCTAGTTGTAGCTCAACAGGAGATTCCATGCACTGGGGATACCAGCAACGCAAACTGGCATTAGGTTCCCGGTGGGACTACCTATCATTTCCCAGGTATTCCATTTGACTACAACCTGGATGGTACAACTACCCTAGCCGTTGAGCATGCACATTCACTAGGGGAGTCTCAGCCAGCACCAGTGGCTGACCAGTTTATGGATAGACTCTTTTGGTTTTCTTGGTACGACATTTGTACATGGGATCATTGGGTGATTAGCATACTCTAGAAGGAGTTTATTGGAGGAGGTGGCATTGGCATGCCACCAGACATTGCCTTTTATGGAGTTGTGGACTCTTCACTTTTGTGTGGGGAACAAAAGACAGAGGAACGAAACAATGGTGGCATCACTGCTCACACATAGGGAGAGTCACTTCTCCGATCCCTCAGGGAGGATTTGGAGGGAAGATCCATTCATTGGTTGGGATAGTGATGTGATGGTATTGATCGGGTGTGGCCTGACACATAGACACATAGCTCTAGGCCATCACATCTAGGGATGTGTGGGAGCATCTAGATTTGAGCAGTGGTCTACAGGTGGGCATGGAGATGCATGGTGGTGTGTTGTAGTGTGTTGGACTGCATTGTGGAGTGGGAGTGCCTCACATCGCATTAAGTACATGCGGAGAGTGACAGGTGCAGTGACACAGGCAGGAAGTAGGACGATACGGGATGGGATAGTTGTAGTCGAGGGTTTCCAACGGTGTATAGGGGTAGGTCATGGTGCACAGTGGCATCTCTAGGAGTAATGGGATGATTAGTGGTATGCAGAGGCGTATGGTACTGCACAGTGATGTCTTAGAGTGTTTCCTCTAGGGACACCCATGGACGAAGATACTGGGCACACCTTTGGGTGTAGTTCACCCAAGATCGAGAGGGACACAGATGAGCGATACTTGATGATATCCGCAAGGACTCACACACCTAGCCCTCTTTTACATCACTTATAGGAATGGGTGATCTGGTTTTTGTCCTTTACCCACTCTAGGCATGAACAACAGGGGAAAGGGAGCTCACCCAAGATATTTGGATGACACTTGGTGTGATAGAGAGGAGACTTCTGAGTGGGGGCATCGAGTCGGTGCGCGAGTTGATAGCCATAGGTCGAGTGATGAGGTGATCACTGATAGGGATGGAATATCATTCATCACTGGTCCTATGCCCGGGGAGATGGTCATAGGGGAGACATGTGTCACTCTTTCCACAAGGCATGTCTGGACCATGCACGAGCAGAGGATACCGTGTATAGTTGAGAGAGTTCGTATCCAAGTTCTTGACATTGTATCAGCACATCCTCCAGAGGGCAGGTAGCCGAACTAGTGGCGATGGTTGGCAGGAGCAGGATGGATTTGCATACACTGAGTCGATTGCACATATCAGATACCCATCTATTGGTCGCATTCAAAGGGTAGCTATTTGGCATATGTGGTTACCAGTGGTTGTCAATACTACATAGTGGCAGGCAAAGGACAGTTTAGCATACCTCATATTAGTTCATGATGTATGGAGCCTATATGTGGGTGGCATGGAGGGACTAAAGATGAGGGCCAGAGGGATTCCATCGATTTTCAGGGCTATGCCACAGCAAGTCTGGCTATGGGATGCAGGGATTCAGTTGATCGATAGATCACTCATGATGAGCGGAGTCGTGGTAGAGAGTGATATAGTTCGCTCTTCAAATGACACATGGGGGTTCACAGAGAGTTTCATTATATGGGGAGGCAGACATTCTCTATTGTTGCATATGTTTAGAGTTCGATTTGGATGGGTAGGCCTTGGCACTATGGAGATGCCCAGTTAGGATGTGTCTCGCCTCTTTCAGTATTCCACCATCGAGTACCAGAAGAGGAGGATACTATATGCACACGATGGGGAGTATGACATAGTCATAGTAGCGCATCGTTAGCATGGTGGCACCACTATGGGACTAGCAAGGAACTGGGGCATCACAACTCTTCACAGCTCAATAACCTTTAGGGATGCACCGACTCCTACAGGGGGAGAACATACAGATCTTCCATTGGGCTTTAACGAGTCACTTATGGAGCAGGGGACTTCTGGTACTTGCACCAAGCATGAAAGGGAGTTGAGCGAGGGGAGCATCATGTTGCACAGGATGGCCTGGGATCCTGGTATTGAAGGATTCTTTAATATCAGGACAGTGCTGAGGTCAGGGATGATTCAGTGGCACATCTGGGACCCTAGCACATATTGTAGTGACAGTGGGGAGAAACAGTTAGAAAGGATGCTCTTTCAAGCATTGCTTGAGGACAAACAATTTTTGGTGCATTGGAGGAGCTTGCCAGATGAGGATGCTACTTGGGAGGGTGAGCACATACTTGAGCATCCAGCACTGAAGTTTCTTGGGGACAAGCAACATTTGGGAGGGGAGGATTTTCATGTCCCTTCCTAAATTATTTTGGAACGAGACTAATTATTGCATTTTTGGGCCAATTTTGGAGATAGTGGGGCCTTTCGATTTTTATTAGGAGATTAGACTTAGGAGAAGTTATTTTTTTGTGGTTAAATAGTTATTTTGTTGTGGTTAAATTACACATGGGGGCCACCCACACTAGGTAAATATGCACTCCCTAGTTTGTTTTGCATGAAGGTGGTTAAGCTTTACATGTATGTGTTTAAGTGAGGGCCCACGATGGAGGTAAAATTGGAGGGAAAAGTGCTCCACGAAATCTATATAAGGAAGGTAGCTCTCCTCATTTCATTCATCTTATTTGAGTATATCCATTTCTCTTTGGTTACTCGAGCTGCTTAGCCGAGTCACTAGTTGTTTAGCACGAGTTCTTCAGGCAAAGAGCTCACCATTTCTTCAGGGGACTTAGAGTGCCACCCTAGGAACGTTTTCTTCATTTCTTCGGGAGGAGCATCGCATTGTGATTCCCAGTAGTAGCATTCCTTTCCAAGTTGTGTGTATTACTAGGGGACACAGTGGAGAGGAGGCCGAGTTCATTGGTGGTGCTTAGCAGTGGAGATTTGACGTGGAATTTTTTGGAGAGGAGGGTAGGGAGGATTGTCAACATCTAGGAGATTTTGGGAGTTGATTGTGCTTCTGGTTTGGCGGTGTGACTTTCACACTACCTGGGCTAGTGCAGAGATAGTGTGTGGGAGCTCATTTGGTGGGTAGAGTATCAGTCCTTGAGGCTGATCTTTGCCATGGAGGTTAGAGGATATATTTGGAGTGGTGTTTGCTTCCATTTCAGAGCTTGGAGGAGGACTTTGTGGTCATTCCTTGCAGGTTGTATTTCTAGAGCTGTTTGGAGGGCATTGGCCATAGAAGAGGTCAAATTTGGGAGGTCAAAATCTGGCCAAATGATTTCTGGGTTTTTCTAGGTTTTTGACAAGGACCCCAAATATAAAGTTTCATAATTTTCTGAGCACACGAGGTGGTGTTTTCAGTCGTATCTTTGCAGAAGACACTGTAGAATTGTTGGGGATTGAATAGTGTCTTTGGGGTTCGATTTTGGGAAGTCCAAATCAAGCCAAACCATTTATGAGTTTTTACGGGTTTTGACCAAGGAGTTTGCGGCTTAGGTTTCATCATTTTCTGAGCACCGGAGGAGGAGTTTCTTGTAGTCCCTTTCCACACAACAGTGAAGTTTTCTAGGCAGCGCAGAGCATCAAGGGAGCAGTCATTTCGAGCATTTGAGATCATTGTATTATCACCTGGGTTCTGTCATGCTTGCCATTGAGGCAAGCCCAGGTGCATTCCCCCATACTATTGTACTTGCTCCATTGATTAATAAAATGGCTCAATTGGTTCTTAATTCCAAAGTTTTTATGAGCATTTGCTAATTGTTTAAAATTTTCGTGTTATAAATCATTTTTGCTTTGCATATCACTATTTATTTAAGTTTGTAACATTACATACTATAGCTAATTATAATCGAATGCACAATGGTTTTGAGTCTCTAGCACAGAAACATGGGATGCCTTCAATAGGAACACTTGAAGCAATCAAAGGCAAAGAAATCATCTTCCAGGAGATCAGAAAATACATTAAACAGATCAAGCAAGCAACAGAATAAGAAGGCTTGGAGGTCACCAAAGACATTATTCTACAATATGCCATCACACCAATCAAATCTCATATGAAAATTTCATGGCTATAGAATAATTTACAGTCAAACTCCAAAACCATATTGACATAAGCACAAGAGGTGAAAATGTGTTATGTAGGGGACTTATCAGTTCAAGTCAAAGCCATCTCAATAGATTTCAGAGCATGGCACACATACATTACAAATGAGCTCCATGAGGAAGCAAATGACTTATCAATTTGATGAAACTTTGTCCCATTATTAATTTTGTCTTATATAGCCATCGTCTCATATGTAATTTGTCTTTTGTAATAAATGATATGTAATGAAGTCCAAGAGACACATGTGGAATGTGAATAGCCACATATGGAATGTAATAAGTCATGTATAGAATATGAAAAGTCATAGGAGTTGAAGATTCATGAGGAAGCTCAAAGGTCATTGTTATTTGTTATAAATAGCTCCTCATAACTCAAGCTAAAGGCTTGGATTCTTGGAGTCTTGCCTTGGCTTCTCTTGTAGTGCATAGGAGATAGATCATTCTTTGGAGAAGCAAGTTGTGGCTTCATGTTCCACTACTGGATATAGTGTTTCATCTATGTAACAATGTACTTGGGATCTTTCATTCTTAATTAGAAGCTCTATGAGTTGGCACTTCTTCATACATGTATCATAGATATAGTAGGACTATTCTTGTTATGTTTATGGTATATATGTTTCTTTAGTTTCATATTAAGTTAATGAACTAATTCGTTGCTTAGTTATTGTTATTAATTAATAAGTGTTGTTATGCTTTCATTATTGTTGTTTATTATGCAGACTAATCTGCAAGTAATCAACAAGTCTTTCTCTTCCTTCTCTGGTCCCCCTTTAATATAGTACTATTACTTTTCTAACTAGAGGTTTGTTTCCCTTTTACTAGTTATGGAATTTCCCTCGTGCACCTTACATTGGGTGTCTCACAAATCTTACATACTTTCTTCCCCAAAGAGGTGTTGCATTCTCTTGTGTGTGTTTGCAAACAAGGCATGTCTTTGAAACCTTTCCAATGGTGGTCAGACCATATAGCCAAATGGGAATCCTACATCAAATGGTGCGAGGTCTAATTGGGACGTCACATCAGGGAGATCTCCTTACATGTTGGCGGCATCCAACACCGTCAACATTTTTGGTGCTAGGAGGAGTTCCAGATGACAAGTTGAGCCTTTTAAGTCTATTTAAATCTCCTAACTTTAATGGCTTCATCCTAGATCATAATCCCGAGGTGTTTTACCAAAGCTTTAGATCTTTCAATCCCTGTGGGATTTTTAAATGACTTGTCACATTTGAAATTTGATGGGAATGGTAAAACAATTGTCCTAGATTACGTTATAGAATTTTCTCAATTTTGTTTCTTGAATGGTGTTTATTCTGGAGAAATCCATGCAAAGTTGTTTACCCTTACATTGGATGGTCATGCGAAGCAATGGTGCTATTCTTTACCTGCTACTTCTATCTCATCTTTCAAGTAATTGGTTAATGTAATTCATTGTATCTTTGAATAATATAATATCAAGATGTTCTTCGTGAAATTTATTAGCTTAGAATGGGATCAAACGAATTGTTCAAACTTTTTGCTGATAGAAACCTTCATCTTTGTTATGAATTTCCGAACGAGGATGTGGACTGATAGTTCTTGGATGAAAAGTTTTATTTCTTAGTCAAGATGTCAAGAAAATATTTTGAATCTAATTCATTATGTCCTCCCGATCAAAAAGAATTTCATCATCCTAAGGAAGAACCAGATATTCCTTTTGTTCCATGTCCCCCTCCTTTTGACGTTCTGTGTTTTGAACCTAAACCAATCACTAAATCAAAAGATCAATTTGCTGATAAAGAAATAACTTTTATTTCACATCTCTCCCTTGATGATGATTCATCTGATCTTCTCAATCAACCATCTTCAAATCTTTATATCTCACTAGTCGACCCTTTACCAGTTAATCAAGTTGAATCCTTGGAAAGCCATGACCCTAATTGTTCAAGTAACATGGACGAATATTTGTTCCTACAAGAACATTTAGATTTACAGGAATTTCAAATTGAGTCTTATGTGATCATCAAATATTTTCTTTCAGGTTTATCTCCTTTCAATCAAGAAGATGGCATGCTTATCATTGAGTATTTTTGAGGGAATCTCGAAAATCTATTTGAATCCCATGATCTGAATAATGACTCTTGTCTTCATAAGGAGTTGACCGTGTTTTGTCATAATTCAAAGTTAAGTCAGGTGAGTAGGATACTTCAGCCTATGTTGATGGTTATGTCAGCTTCCTATCACCTTTATGGTATTTATGATTTCGATTAGTTCAAAATTATCTCGCAAGATATTGTTGTTAACGTCATCTTGTGGGATGTCACCTCTCTCTTGAGGGATTATTATTTTCTTCACATGAAATTATTTAACCCTTAGGGAGAAAATTTTAATTTTACTGTTGAACTTCAACCACTACATCCCACCTCAAGAAAATATTTAATCTGTGATGTGGAAACGAAGAATGGTCTTAAGGAATGTCAAATCTTTTGACCTAACCTATATTTTGCATCATCCACCAAAGAATATCACTTGCATGACAACATGGATTGTGGTCAGCCTATTGATGTCGCTTATGATGTGTATTTATCTTTAATTACTTATTCCTTTCAAATTTTCCCTAAAGGTTGTTTCCATGATCCTATTGCAAATTCACTCAAGGAATCTTATCAGTCAGGGTCCATGTCTCATGGCCTATACTTGCACGTGCTTTTTCAAGTCTTATATGGTCATAGATATGGTAGTTACTGCTATTGTGGAGTCCTTTATTTGATATAGCAGTCGATTGTGTTACACCGTTGTTATTGCACTTCTTGTTTCTATGTGTTAGTGTGTATGTTTGTGTGGTTTATCCTTCTCACTGCACTGCATTTCATTATGGTCTTACACGATCACATCCTTTCACAAAATGTCGGGAGAAACCTCTATGGCCGCATTAGAAGTTCCATTGTACATGACCTGACCCCTTATTGTTTAGTTTAGGATAGGATATGTTACATTTAGTTAGATGCTTTGCTTGCCTATTTCGTGTTTTCATCTTCCAATTTTTCTCTTTTGGTTTTTTTGATTCTTAAATAAACCCTGTTTTGAGCTTCAAGATAAGGTGGCTAACCTTTTGTGAGAGGCAATTTATCGTAACATACAACCCTTAGCTTATTTTTTACCCTCTTCCTTGATTTTGTTTACATCTTTCAAGTTAATGATCTTCGAATGGAAAATACGATCCTTCAGTCGAGAAGCCATAAGCAAACCATGATGCCTGAATCTATTTAGGATTCCCATTCCTGCACTCAGTCTTGTTTATGAATAGTGTGTTATTTCTTATCTATTTGAGTAGAGTAAGATAAGGGGAAAAATTTTAGTGAACAAAGCATCATAGGTATTAAACCTGTCTTTGAATGAGAAACCTCTTCTGCTCTCAATACATCGGGATCCCTCTTCCGCTCGTGAAAATTAATAAGTTCCTATGCACAGTCCTATGAAAAGAAAATAAAGAAAACTAAAGGGCGAAAGAAGAGAAAGGCTTCCTTCGTAGAGAGGTGAAGCAAGTGACTTCATCGGTGTGTTGTCCAAGCTCATTAGCACCGAAGCAATGTTTGTGTTCCTTAAGAGACTCCACCATGGTATTTTTTAGGCCTACCAGTAGCGAAGCAATGCCAGAGATGTAAAACTCATACTTTGACTATTTTAACTCATTGTGTTGTATTACCCTTACTTACATCAACGAGATAATGATATGGATGGTTTTATGTTGTGTTACACCGAGCAGTGGAACTAGGAAAACTATATCTTTAACCAGGTAAATGTGGGGAGCTAAGGTAACTCATTGATTGAATCAATACTTCCAAGAGAATTAAGACTTCGTGCCTACATGAAACCATTTCAGAGAAGCTGGGGTTCTCCTAATGTGTCACCCAGTGTTTTTGATGTGACAACGACCCTCCAAAAATTTTTCTTAAATCTATTTTGGAGCCTACATGAACTATCATTTCAAGCCCCTTAATGTTGTCACATTGTTTATTTTGTTACTCTTATGTTTTCTCCTAGTGTTGCATCCTCCTATTTCAATGTTTCCTAGGTTGTCATCACCTAATCCTTAGAAGTGCTTGTGTTATCTAGCCCATGGTTATGTGGACTTATGACTTTTCTTGACTTACAAGCTAGCCTTTTCCCCATGCACACACACAAAAAGCACATGAAAAGCACACAAAAGAAAACTAAAGCAAGAAAAAGCATCTTCTAAGGAAAAATCAAACTTCTAGATGAGGAAGACATGATCTTGTGTTGAGCATACTCCTTCGGGTCGAAGAAGTGCGCCCTCCTTGAGCGCACTCCTTCATGATGAGCAAGTGTGCCCTCCTTTAGCACATTCTTTCGTGCTAAATACATGCACCCTTCTTGAATGCATGCATGAGCTTCTTGTTGCATGTGGTCACACTCCAAGAAAATAGAAACCCACACAACTTCCCTTAACTAACTCATTCACTTGTTGACAAGTGGAAATCATGCATGAAACTAATTTTCATGTAATTTTTTTTAAATCAACCTAGCTAATCATTCTCATCTGGTTTAGGCACACAACTATGGATCATAAAACTCTTTGTCAATGTGTATTACAAGTAAGTTTTGCATGTTGAATCTATTGATTGCCTTTCATGATTTCACTATCGATCTTGCTTTCCTTGTTGTCGTTTCTTTATTTTTCATTTTATTTACTGGCATTTCTGTTCAATCTTATTTCTCCAAATGTTAATTTTTTGTCGCATGCTAAAACTCTGCACATTCCTTAAATTTTCACATTATCACCATGATTGTGAAAACATCCATAAAATCTTGAAGATCCTTCTTCTTCTCATTTTTATCATGAAATATTGCTTCCGGACTTGTTCTTGAGCCATCCTCAGGCAGAGCGCACTTCTAGAACCTGAAGTACAATCAACTCTAAAAAATGCACCCGGAATAGACCAGTTTGCCTCTTGAACTCACTCTTTCACAATGAAGAATTGTTCCCTCCATGAGTGTACCCAAAAGGCTTGAGTGATTTCCCATCATCCCTTCAGCGTGCACTAGTGCACCCTCCTTTCCCTTTAGTGCATGAGCACACCCTGAAGGTTTGAAGGTTCGAATACTTGTCCCTTCATCCCTTTAGAGTGCGCTAGTGCACCCTCTCTATATCCATGAGTGCATGAGTGCACCATGAAGGCCTGGAGCCTCATGTTGCATCCCTTCGGAGTGTTCCAGTGCCCCCTTTATGGTTTCCATACCCTTGCTTGAGCGCATGAGTGCACTATGAAGCCCCAAATGACCCTTGACCCTCCTTCATGCTTTGAAAGTGCGCCCTCCTTGTTTACATGCCTATTTTCTTACACATGCAAGTGATTATGTGCTATAATTGATAGATTTACATTCTCAGTACATATAATGGCTCTTTTAATATGATTTTCCAAGATATTGTTTCATATTTAGTTTCATAAAGCTAATCTTGTCATCATGAGTATGCTACCACAAACAAGTGTTTGAACTACAAGTACTATCACTCTTTCATCATCTATTGGAGCCATGCCTCTTGCTACACGTAAAGTGGCATCAAAAGAAGCCTCAGAAGCAAACACTAAGGAAGTAGTTGAAGTAACAAATCCAACCATTCCCATTTATGCAGCCACACTGTGCTTCATTGATAAGTCTATAGAGGTCACATGGAGCAGCCTAAGAGACACATTCATATATAAAATGTTTCCTAGGAACTTGGAGGACTTGGAAGTATACATGAATATCAAGCAGTCCAAGATGCATAGGATCACATGCAGATTCTCAGTCATCGCATGTGCAAAAGTGATAGAGTGGATTATTACACACATGGATGAACCTCATCTCGTGATTTGTAGTGAAAGCAGTGGTCAAATTACAACCTATTATGGAGAAGACATGTAGACTTACTACAAGATGCTTAGGCCCACATAATATGAAAATAATGAATTCTAAACTAGATGGGCCAACCTCAACACAAGTGACATTATAAAATCTTGGTGTCGAGAGCCTGCTAAGTTTCGCCACCCCCATCCGTAGTTTATCCATCCAAGATTCTTAGAGATGTAAATGAGTATCTAATTGCCATGTGTTGTTGGTTCCATGGGCGGAAGAACACTGAGGTGTTTGAGGAAAACTGGATATATATATATATATATATATATATATATACTCAATATGGTGGTATCCCATGGTAAAGATTTCAATTGAGCAGATATATTCTCATTTGAGTTGTAGCGTCATGTGGTGTAGGAAAAATCATCTTAGAGGGAGAATCAAGCACCGAAATTATATATGTTTGATTTCTACTGGATGGAATATGTACACAATATGTGTTCCTAGGAATGTACTAGAATGTGACCCATCAGGACAAGTTCCCAGTTTACTTTTACTGTAGAGTGCAATCAAAATCAAGCTTTAGAGGTGCACATGATAGATTTTTTGAGCACTTCTTTGCAGTTATTTTCCATATGATATTCGAGATCAATATTCCTTGTGTGACTAATCAAATGAAGGAGTCACTACAGGATATCGTGGATTGGTTTACAACACCTGAGGGTACATACATCAGATGTTTTGGTTATTAGATATCCCATCATCTCATCCCACGGTATGTGACCAATACGGTGGTCATGCAAGAAGTAGCAAATTAGTTGGACAAGGGATTGTCATGAATTCTTCACGAGAGGAAGAAAGCCCCTTGGCCCACCTTCCCTTTGAGGATTGGATTATATGATTTGAAGATCCACAATGCAGCAGTGTCAAAAATACAACAATTGGATCGCTTGCACTTTGTAACTAAATACATGGATATGATCCCAAGAGAGTGTGCACGCAACATTGTGAAAGGATCAGTTTCAATTTTGGGTATTCATAAACATCCAAAGCAGAAGATGAGAAGGTGAAGAACTGGTATAACGCAGTTAGAAAGACACATCCAACAATGGATATCAGTTCACCCTAATATCCACCAACTCAAAACATGAAAGTGCAGGAGGTAGAACAGATAACCCCTCAAGCAAGGAAAGTAGAACATAACTAATTTAATGAGAACCAGTCTTCCAACCGTAGATAACCATCTAAAGCTCCAAACCTTTAATCCCTTCTCAATTTTTGTTGTCATCCAGAGCTATTCAGTCTTTTTATAATCATTGGGCTTCAAGTGGAATCACAAATATTTAAGCCTCTCATCAAAATTATTTGTGTGGAATGGAAAAAGATTTTGAGCATTTGTGAAATCATCCCTAGAAAGTCCAATCACAAAAAAAATGATTTTTGAAGATTAATCTACATACCTGTATCTTTATCATAGAGTGACAAAACCTCTTTGATAGTTTCTAGGTCTCACTTGGACCCCTCACAAAATAAAAGGATGTCATCCACAAACAAGACGCCTGTGATGGATAATTCCTTAGCAACTCTAGCACCTTTTATGTCACCCCTCCTTTTGGCTTCAACCAATAGTCTACTTAATCCTTCAACCACAAACAAAAAAATTAAAGGAAAAAGTGAACATCCCGTCATATACCTCTCTTTGCATCGAAAAAAGTTGAAGTTGATTTGTTGATAAGAACTACAAATCAAAACCATTGTAATGCAACACATAACCCACTTTATGAACCGAACCTAAAAACCTAAGTGGGTCATTAAAAATCTAATGTAAATTCAGGTGACCATGTCATATGATTTCGATAGGTATATTTTCATTACCAAACCCTTGATTCTCTTTGTTTTTAAGCTATGAATCCCTTCCTAAGCAACCCTAATATCATTGTGAATATGTCAACCTTCCAAAAAAGAAAACTATCATTTTGAAATATGTTTTGAAAGGATCAACTTCAATATGTTTGCTATGATCTTAGCAATGATCTGTAAATACAGTTACATAATGATATGGGCCTGAAATAATAAAAAGTATGAGGAGAATCAATATTTGGAATGAGGTATATAAACATTGAATTAAAAGAATCATACATCCTACCAAATTGCCTACAATCCTCTACCACCTTTAGCATATCACCCCCCACAATTTCATAAATCCTAAAGAAAAATTTGATCGACCATCCATCTAGTCCGGGGATTTTTTTCCTTTTGAAATTTATGAAGGACCTTCTATGATTCTTCCCTAGACACTGAAGTCATTAAAGACTGATTATCCTCATCATTCGAGAACTTGGTGAAATATCTTGCCATCGAGATTACCTCTACAATGGTTGCTTCAGGAGGAGCCTTGAAAAGATTGCATAAATGATTTTTGCCTAGTATAGAAAGTTCTGAAAAAGTTGAATCTCTACCACTGTTTAGGTCATCTATAGCCAAAATTTTGTTGTGAGATCGATGAGTTTTTATGAACTGCCAAAAGAACTTTATGTTTTCGTCACCACTTTTGATACATATCACTTTGCTCTTTAACCTCCAAATCTCCTCCTTTTCATCAAATATACTCTTTCTGGTGGCTTCTAAATATATGATCCTTTGCTTAGAATCCTCTAATGAATAAACCCCCCTTCTAGGGCTTCCAACCACTCCAACTCTTATTCTACAACTTTAAGAGCCTCCTCATCCCTTTGTTTTTATGGATATCCCACTCGATCAAATCCTTTTTAACCCTTTTGATATTTTTAGTGAATTATGTCGAAACATAACCCTCTTTGTCAAGACTGAAGGGGATATAATGCTCAACCACCAACTTTCAAAAAGATTCATCCTTTAACAATACATAATTGAATTTGAAAGGGCTTCCTGGCTTATTTAAACCCCCTTTAAATTCAAGGAAAATAAGGTAATTATCCGAACAAAAATAAATCAATTATCCTAACAACCATTGCATCACTAGTGCATTTGTTTCTCTATGTAGGTTTATACTTGATTGAATCCACATCACATAATTTGTGTGCCTCCGAAATATGTATGGAAAATTCAAATTGGGGATCAGGGTGAGCATGAGAACCCCATATTTTAGAGGTTCCCAAATAAAATTTCAGGTCTCTCCCGACCACTAGATTATCTACATTCACAAAGGAGCGATCCATCGACCTTTCCCAGAAGGCATTCTTGTCCTAACAGGGTCCATATATGTTCACAACTTTAAGCTCCATCTCTAGTTATCAAAAAAACCATCAGCTCTCAAAACCATATCAGGACCCTAGGTACCAAGGATCTTAATAGTTTTTTATTTAAAACCAATTGTCAACCCCCATAATCTCCCTTTAGCATCAACTACCAAAACATTCTAACCATGTAACAAAGATGCCACTATTCTGACAATCACATCTCCACTCCGAAGAGTTTCATGAAGAAAAATGATATCAATGAGTTCAGCTAGCACAAGTCATTTAAAGGTTAGTCTTTTTGAGGGAATAACCAACCCCCTACAGTTAAAGGATAGAAATATCATTGGGGAATTGAGCCCGAGGCATGTGTAGCTCTAAACACCCCAATAATGGATTTCTATCTGCTAGCAACGACATCCGAGCTAGCTTTTAATTTAGCCTTGGACATGTTGGATTTTCTACCCCAGGATTTCCTGCCCGCCTTGAGAGGGGAAGAAGGAACTAAACACCCCATGACTGACATTGAATCCTTCATCATGTTCGTAGAATACAGGTTTATAGCATGAATAGGACTTATACGAATTCCTTAAATCCATAGATGGGGAAGGGATTGGAAGTGGATTGCATACAAGAGTGAGAGGGATGGAACAGGGGACCAAACCCAAACTTAAATAGGGAGCCATTAGAAGACACAAGAATAAAATAAGATAAATGGATTGGTCCCATAGAAAGAGAAATAAAGGAGAATATGAGATTAGAGACAAGGAGAGGGTACACACAATCACCCAAAATATATGGTCCAATAGAATATGGGCTACCCTCTTGAATGACCCGATCAAGTGTAGACTTCACGACACCCCTCACCCTCAAATCATCATCCACTGGCATGGTTTTTATCTCCGCTTGTTGAGTGACCTGGGTATTATTCATTGACGACGAGCTAGCTGCAACTTTCTCCTTCTTCCTCCCCACAGTCTCCTCCTAAAGAATCTTTCACCTTTTCTTTCTAGAGTAAGGGAGCGAACAATCCCTCAAAACATGACCCACCTTGAAGTATCTATGCCACCTGAAAGGGATGCCCTCATAAACCAACATCTGGCTAAGAGAGAAAACCCAATATGAGATATTCAATTCTGAAATATACACTATTAGGAATACAGGTTAACCAAAAACCTTGCAATGACTATTCTTTTGATAAATTCATAGGACCTTTCATCTCCAAGAAAGATCTGAGCTTATTTTCTATAATTTGTAAGACCTCCTAGGACCAAATCTAGGGGGATATCCAATAAGTATAACCCACACTATAGAATAACCCATTTTCTCTCTACTATCATAAAATAGTGGTTTCCATCTTTTCAATAAAATGAGTGTCAAGTCTATTCTCCATGATTTACCAAGCACCCAACGGATCACTTCCATTGTGGTAAATATAAACATAAACCAGCCCTAGGTGAGTGTACTTACTAAAGAAATTTCTTTAAGCTCCTTCCCCCATTCCATATCATCCCATTTCTGAATTTTCTCCACAATGAATTTCCTGCCATGAATTCGGCCTACCACCACCCACTTAAAGGTCTCCATCACTTCGCCTAGTTGTACTCCCTCCCTAAGCACTAAATTCACATCCTCTATTTTTGCTTTGGTAGACTTACCTTTTTTCCTCTTCTCTAGGCTGCAACTGACCCTCTAAGATTGTATGAGCATTTAGGCTTTCCACTGATTTTGCATACGCTCCTTCTTGATCCCCTGAATTATCAATTGCTTCCGCATTGACAGACGTACAATTCAAAGGTCCTACGGAGTGAATCCCTTCAAACCCTAAGAAAAACCCTTAGTTAAAGCTTCTTCCAATTTGTGGTTACTTCCATAGGCCATGCCTCCTCCCTCTAAGCCTACCATGGAAAAACCCATTATTTTGAGGTTCAATAATGCCCACCCCAACTACTTCATTACCTTGTTCGATAGCGTAGAGAAGCTCAAGGGAGGAACCCCCAAACTATGCTTCCAAAGGGGCGCTCGAGAACAAATCCATGCTTACAGATGACATAAGAGCACAATCAAATGAAGATTGATAACCCAAATCCTGATACACCCCATTACTCACATTAGCAAAAAATACAAATGGGGAAAGACCTTCGGTTACCAGCCTTACCACCTCCGAAGGTTGATGAGAAGTGAAAACCCTTGAATCCAGAGTGCCAAATGTCCCCCACACCCTTGCATCCGAGGTTCCATTTGTCCCCCAAACCTTTATATTAGTTAACATGAGGTGTCTTCTATGTCCATATGGAAGTGTAGTCATCATGATTGAAAGTATAATCCACCTCATCCTCAATTTTCCCCACTACTCCAAACCCTAGACTTGCCTTAACCACTAGCATGAAATGATGTAACAGAAAAGCCTGATGTCAATTTGTCAGCTTCAGAGTATTGACCTGCCAACTTCTGATGGATTTTGACTCCTACGACACTCCTTCAGCTCCTCATATGAAACCCTTGTCGACGTCTGAAGAGTGACACATATTATAGGCTTTATCCCCTCTTCCTTAGAACATTGGCAATTAAAACAGTCTTGTAATTTCCATAACTTACATTCATTAAAATTATAGTAAAGAGAGGTAAATATCCTTCCTCTTTCATTGAAAAAATCATTATCCGTCATTTTCCCACTTTCTTCTATGTTGGTATTGTTAGTATAGAGAGGTTAATGTCCTTAAGGTTCACATACACTATGCCCATAGGTTAAAATGCAGTTGCCTAGGAATATTTTTTTATATATCTTAGGATATATAGTATATCTAAATACTCTTATTCATTTATTTGGTAAAGGAACTGGAGAGTATGTATGTGTTTCATTTAACCATGGTGAATCGATGATGTGTTGGAATAAATAATATGGGCTAGGCCAAGGATAAAAAGAAGCTCATCATGTCACTTGCAGGATTTGAACTTGGGTGGGGGGACAGTGATCCTTCCTCCCAACCACTTGATATAAACACAATTAAGTATGTATGTTACCAAATATTCAAAACTTGTTCTTAGGATCTTAGTTAGCACAGAATTAATTTAATTTATTTTTTATTGAAAAAATTATTGTATATTGGAAGAAAGGGTAAATTGCAATTAAATTTTTGTACCTTGATTTTGTTGGGAAACACGATTTCCATTAAACCAAAACCCGTGGGTGTTAGTCAACAATCACATCACCAGAGATAAGGATCCATGAGAGGCAATTATTCCATGTCGCAAAACACACCGAGAGCATTGGTTTATCTAATGTCCAACAGTATCTCCCCCAACGCGAGTCGGGTGTCTATCAAACTTGTGACATATGCTCTAATACCACTTGTTAAGAATCAAAATTGTCGTTAAACTAAAACCCACAGGTGTTAGTCAATAATCACATTGCCAGAGATAAGGATCCACGAGAGGCGATTAGTCCATGTCGTAAAACACACAGGGAGTGTTGATTTATCCAATGTCAAACAGATTTTACATATGAGTTAATACATAATGCATTAAGGCATATTGTACAAGGAAATTATATAAACTTTTTGTTATAATCTCAATCATGATTAATATGAGATATTGACTTTCTTTCAATGTATAGTGAGTATTATTGAAATTTCCTTTTTAGTCCTAGACTATGACCAATGATCAAATTTGAAGGTTACTCTTTTTAAGTTAAGGGTATATTTTCATCCAACTCTTCCATGATGAAAATTTGTAAAAGAAATTGTACTTGAATTGACCAAAGTAAATTAAGTAATTGTTTCAAATTAAAAATATTCCAAATAAAATATCATCTTTCCAATTTATACAATGTTAAAAATTAGTGAACAAGAATAAAATTCATTAATACCAAGCCATACTTATTTTATTATAAGGAAATTCAAAGTATTAAAAATGGCAGTCTAAAGCTTTAGAGACTAGATCATGTTCAAATATTTTTGTGACACCCATACCAGAGAGAAGTTGTTTTCTGTCTCCATGTGATGATTGATCACTCCATCTTAGATTAATAAATCAAGCATATCACAATCATGTTTAACCATAAGAATCATATTTGATGTAAATATCATTACAAATGAAAAAAAATTCATAGACCTTGAGGCCTTTATGGAAGGGTGGTAATTCTATCTAAACATTTTAAGAGCCATGAACAGAGCCTTCTTTCTCTATAGCACTATAGAAACATGCAAATCTAGTATAATTCTATCCGTTTTTTGTTATATAGATTAAAGCCTCTATATTTTCTAAGGTCAATAAAAATACAAAGGAAACATACATTATTCATCAAGACCACCAAGTATGTTATTCTTAGTGAGGACATTGATTGTTCACTTTATCTCTCAAACCATGCAAAAAATGTATGACATAGTGGATTTGGAGTGGAATCCCTATTGTAGAGATATCATGATAACATGAATTATGTTACCTTCTCCATATCTTGCATAAGAATTCCACCAAAGCATAAAAAATATTGTCTAAGCATTAAGGTTTTAAATGATACATCCCATTGCTCTTAGGCTTACAATAATGCAGAGGGAAAGAGATGTAAGGAGAATTCTCAAATATTTGACAATTAAATTATTGTCACACTAATGCCAATGTTTCTATAAAGAATAAGGAGAAAGTGAAAGAGAATGATAGATAAAGATGAATAAAATTGGGGAAAAAAGAATGAAATAGTAAGTAATTGATGATATAAAAAGTTGAATGAAAAGAAGACCATAATTATTACTAATGTAATCGCAATTTTGGGTTTTGTGATATTGACAAGGTCTATTTTGTGCAGATTCATATATAAACTTAACTAAGAACATACAATTTATCACTAATGTTAATATTTTTTTTTATATCCCAAACAAAATCATTAACATATTTTTGTGTGAAACAAATAAAAACTATGCATTATATTTACAATGAGCTTAACCAAGCCCATAAAAGATTAGTAAATTGTTGAGATATTTATGTTCAAGTGTTAATCATGTACTTTTCCCCTAAGTTTCTACTGCCATAATGTGGATGCCATGAACTACATACTAAGTGGTTGAGAGGCCAATGAATGTTCTCAAATAATAAGAAAATATTAGATAGTGTTGTTATAACCATGTTAGATTTTTCAATAAGTTAGATATCTATAGAGAGGGAATATTATATGAACATCAAGAAAGAGGTATGACCTGATTTCCTTGGGTGCAGTTGATGTCTATTGTTTCCTCTTTTAAACTGCCATTGAGCTACACATTTGTAGTGAATCTTGTTCTTAAATTTGTAATGCAATTACAGTTTACACCCATAATGTTGTGTGTGGAGCATGGTTGTTCAGAGGTCCTTGTTTCAGCCAGATGTATACCCCAGGAAGTTTGTACACCCCTCCACGCGGGGGGGGTGCGCGAGGGACTTGTCCCCCCCATGGGGGTCCTGGGGGGTCCGGAGGCCAGCGGTCCCCCGGCGGGGGCTCGGGGGCAGCGCCCCCGAAGCTAAAAACAAATGTAAAATTGCCTTGTAAAAGTATAGTAATTTCTAGTCAATCTGGGCCGTTCATTAGGCAGATGATCTGACGGTAGAACTTATGTTTAGTTCAGGGTTTTTTGCCCTAGAAGGCAACCCCTCTCTTTGTATGAGGGCATTGTATTGGAGGCTGAGATATAGATGTGTATTCTGTGAGCGAGAAACTGAGAGGTGAGACTGTGAGAGAAAACAGAGGATATTACAGCGGATTTGTTGTAGGTTGTGTCTCTTCATTTTGCTGGATAATAGAAAGGAAGGACTGGCTATTCAGGGTGGACGTAGCCCAAACTGGATGAACCACGTATATTTGTGTCTCTCTTGTTTTATGCGTTCTCTGTGTTTATATTTCTGCAATTTTTATGTGTTCCATTGCTCCGTACTATATAATTTTCTAACACATAGCCCATAACTAATTATTTTAGTATTTTGTAAAGCAAGGATCAAAGGCAAAGATAATAAAGGAAATAGAATTATGGTGACCAAGGGATCTGAACACATTAAATATGGATATTAAATTCCATGCCAATAACATATCAATAAGGGTAAAAAAATGCACTTAACACATGAATTCAATTAAGGATTCAATACGATAAGGTGCTTGGCCTTCTCTTGGAAGCTTATATTTTGTGACACTTAAAATGGTAGATATACCAATATAATGATAGGATTTTCTATGCATGATGAGTTTGTGATGGAATTTATGTTGTGGAGGGGTGCACCATATCATGGAGTAGAAGAAAGACAACAAGAATAGAAATGCTTTTAGTATTTAGTTTCCAAAGGAAAGTAATGGGTGTCAAATCCTAAATCTTTCTCGTGATTCACATTCATGCTATTATAATACGAAAGGTATAATTCTCATTCAACGTCCAATAGTTGGGAGAGTTGAAGGTTGATAAGTTATCGAAAATGTGACCCTTCTTTTGAAATTTTATAAAAAAAATTCCTTCACAAATGACAAGTGATTTCAAAAAATTTCATTTTTTTTTAAAGTGTGTATTTTGAATTATCCTTCTAAGATGGTTTTGAACCCATTTGAAGGGCTAGGAAGGGTTCAATTTTCATCATTGAATATTACATTAAATTTCTTTTGAAGAAATGAGTTAATGATCGAACATCCAAAAGTATAGGAGTGGAAGTCTAAGCCATTACAGAGCTTCAATGAGTTATTAAAAGTGGCCAAGTGTTGGGAGCGAGATCCCCCAAGGGCAGTTTTGGGGCTAAAAGCCCATGTTTAGTCAAGTGTTTGTAATATTATTGTAAAGTCTCCGCATTTTGTGGTCGCGGAGCACGAAGGTATTATGTGTCACAAAGGGTAGTCAGCCCTTAGTTTTGTAAAGTAAAGTCGGTTGTAAGAGATCTACCCATGGTCCGCGGACCATTGGATTGTATAAAAAGGAACTAAGCTCCAAGTATTTAGAGGCATCGAAGGAAGAAGTAAGAAAGTCATAGATTTAGAGCAAGAAGTCTAAGTCTTGGGTTGTAGCGTAGGTAAAGGCTCTGCAGCTGAGTGCGCAGAGGCCTAGGGTAGAAGTCCACAGCTGAGTGTGCGGACCCCTGCAGCTGCGTGTGCAGGGTGATCAGAGTCTGTAACACTTGGAAGATATTAATAAAAGGAGTTATTCTACAATTTCTATGTATTAATTCTGTTGATGGGTTTGGATATTTTGTGCATGAATTTCCTTTGTTATGCTTCTATGTTGCATGAATGAATACAGTTACATTGAATAGTTAAACGCAATTACGAATATTTGATTACGCGTGATAAACTTAAGTATTCGGAAAAATAAGCAAATCACTTAGGGTAATTGAGGAATCTGCACGACGCGTTTCCATAGCAACGCGAAAGTCCCTGAGCCCCAGGTTAGGGCTACACGAAGGTTGATCGTATACTTTCACGAAGTTATTAAAAGCCAAAATAGGGGATTTGTCTTTCAAGCCCTAGAGTGAGAACACCTACGCGAAGATAGGGATAGAAGATATCAAATGACATCACAACCATCTCAGAGTGTGGAAACTTGGTTCTAGCATCCCCCAATACTGCTTCGGGTGAGACTTCGGTCCGTGCTTCGTGAGCTAATGCCAAAAGGGCCAGTAGTGTACGGATTTGTTTGGATAATTAACGTTGAACTTGGGTCAGACCCCTCAAGCCAACAAATGGTTCCATTGTCGAGACCGTAATCTACATAAGAGATGTGTGATGTCGTATCACTGGAATCCAACTAAGAAGGAGATTGGAAACTGGTTGGATAGAAAGATCCATGAATTTGCGGCACAAGAGAACAGAAACCCGCAACTGACAAAGGAACAATGGTTGGACCGGTACCTGTATACAGAGATCCACGAGATCTTTTTCTGCTCTTTCCCTATTGAGTTATATGAGTGGATCGCAAAGCTAGCAGATAGCCAACGAAGGTGGAAACTTGACAGTCCTAGTGTGTGGACCCCAGAGCTAGTGCGAAGGTTGGAAGCATCGAAGGATAATATCACCCGTGATGTTGATCATTGGCTCAATCACGTCATAGGAGGATTTGTGACTGAATTTGCGGTCGACACCTCAGTCAGCTATAGCGAAGCAGAGCAACGCTTTTTCAAAGGACCGCGAGGTAAGTATGTAAAATCTTTGAATACTTGGATTAAAATGTTGTTGTGCAAAAAATGGGTTATGCAGCTACCTTGATGTTCGGGACTACGCGAAGCGGAAAAACTTACAGGAACGAAGGAAAAAAGGGTCTAGAGTATAGCCCCTTGATTTCACCTCCGCAAAGAGACGAATAAGGGATAACGAAGCTTTCTCCACGCAGTGTTATTCAGTTAATAAGACAAGGATTCCTGCGAATACGTCCTCCACCCACACCACCTCCAACTTCACCACTGTCGCCTCCAAATTCACCCGTACCACCTCCACCTCCATCGCGGTTCAATATGGCAAATACGGTGAAGTTGCCTTTTTTCAAAGGCTTGGGAAATGAGGACCTGGACCAATTCTGGTTCATTATGAGGGTTGTATGGGAAGCTCAAGGTGTTACAGATGATCATATAAAGAAGGCAACATTGGTTAGTGCTTTGCAAGATCGCGCGCTAACCTAGTATATTAAGTACTCTAACAATAACTCGAATGTTGGAGTAGCAGACATCCAGGGAGCACTAAATAGGGAATTTAGCAGGCCTAAATCCGGGGCACAATCAAATGTGGCATTCAAAGAGATCGTGATGCAACCAGGCAAGATGCCTTGGGAACTAGATCAAAGGTTGAAATGTACAATTCACAAATCCAACATGAATTTGACAGATGGACAGCATCGGGAGTGGTTTGTGGTTTCGCTACTACCACACTTAAGGAGTGCGTTGTCGCAGCAGAAGATAACAACTCAGGCAGAGGCCTTAGAGATTGCCATGAGACTACATGAGACTTCATGCAAGATCCTAATCTAGGAGTTCAGCGAATCCATGTGCAGCTGAAGAATCTGTGCCTTGAGATGCAAAGTTTGAAGTAGGACAGGACGGTTCGGCCAGAGGTACGCGAGGAGGTGTGGTGCTTGAAATGCAAGAGTCAGGGTCATGACAAAGACCATTGCCCCATATTTGAAAATTACCTTGCAAGAGGAGGACCGATGCCTTTAAGGTTGGAAGCTCAAGAAAGACCTAGTGCGGGGCCTGCATTATGGTGCGCTATCTATCAGGTAGCCGGAAAACATGCCACAGATAATTATCACTTGCTACAGAAGTATGTACAAGCACCGCAATAGTTGTTCTGCAACTTTTGTAGGTCGGTAGGACATGATGAGTGTACTTGCAGGAGTTATGAATTGATGATGGATAAAACTCCCACCTTCAAGGTTTAGGCCGAAACGTGGCCCCTTGACCAGAATGCAGGGATGGTGCGGACAGGATTTTAGGGGTGTAGACGAGGCCGGGGCAAAGGAGGACCTGGTAGAGGTTGAGGACAGTTGATTTGCTACAATTGCAGATGATCAGGACACTATGCACGTAATTGCACTAATCCAACGCATCTATCGTGTAAGTATTGCACGTTGTTTGATCATGAAACGAAAGATTGTCCTACGTTGATAGCTAGGATACATGACAAAGGGGCGCTACCACCTCCACCGAATCAGAACCTGCAGATGATGAATCTAAGCCATGCGAGGAAGATATAAAGGTAAATATAGTACTCAAAAGTGGAATCGCGACCAGAGATGACAAGGGGAAATAGCCAGTACATGGGTTCACAAAGCCCCGATGAAAGAGGTTGAGTTTGATTTGGAGCATGCTCGTGAAACCTTCATTGAAGCTAAGAAGAGCTTTGATGAAGCCTCCACCTCAGGAAGCAAGGATAAGCCTGAGCCAGAAATGGACCCCTCTATGCTCACAACTTTCCTGGAAACCTGTATGAAGTTATTGCGCGACAGTAAGGCTGTGAAATGGTTACAAGAACTCATCAATAGATGCGTTGGAACCGCGCCAGGTGAGTCGCGTGTAATACGAAAGATTGGCTAGCATAAAACAAGGACGGGACGGGAGATGAGACTGACCGCACAAATATGAGAATATGAAATGGGTCAGGTCATTTTGGACCTAGGGTCAGATGTGAATATCCTACCAAAGCAAACTTGGGAGCGAATGGGGAGACCTGCGCTGCAATGCTCTCCGATTCAGCTAAGGATGGTGAATCAGTAGAAAATCATCCCCATGGGGCGGCTGTAGGGGGTGACCGTGGATATTGAGGGAGTGAGCATGCTAGCAGATTTTGAAGTAATAGAGATAGTGGATGACAGCAATCCCTAACCTGTGCTCCTAGGAATTGACCGGGCTACTAATATGAATGGGTTAAACAATCTGAAGAAGCGAAAGATGATCTTTGAGAAGAAATCGTTGCACGTAATAATACCCCTTGATCCTGCTGAAGGATCGCGCTATACTGAACCTGTTCATGATTATGAGAATGATGACGACCTGAACTGTATCTATAAGATAACAACATGAGACCAAGATTGGGTGAATCCCACCACGGATGGACGGATTACGTGGGATCACGAGAGTTCCTGCACTTCGGACTCTGACGAAAAAATAGAACGCTGGCAGAATCGGTTACATGAAGTAACTACGCTAAATTACAACATGATGACCCGGTTGCTATGCTATCTGTCATCAGAGGTAAGAAATATGCATATTTATGATGGTCTAAATGAGGTAGATATCTTTTTGGATTCATTTGAAAGGGAGGTACCAGAAAAGCAGCGCTTCCAAGCCTTGGACTAGGCACTACGCACTATGCCCACAAGATGGTGGGGTACGCACAAGGGAAGCTTTGATGATTGGCGCAAATGTAGGAGGATGATGAGAACATGATTTGGGAAGCCTAAGATGTCACTGACAGACAAGTACGATGGGCAGAATGATCCACACATGCATCTGGCCAAATGGACGCAGGCTTATGGAGAAAAGCCCCAACTGGAATGGGTACATCTATTCTATCATACCCTGGATGTTATCCCAATGAATTGGTATATAGAAACAGAGCTCCGCTATGGGACAGGCGAATGGGATATCCTGCGCGAAGGATTCATGATGACAATTAGTTTTGAGGACAGGTTTGACAGTATTGATGAAGCACTACAAGAAGTGAAAGCAACCATATTTAGGATACTACAGGATCCTTTAGACCTAATTCAGCCTGAATGGGCTACTCAGCTGAGTCATGAGCTTGAATGTTATAATATAATTGTTGAAGCAGAGGATGAGGATCCGCGGAAGATTAAACTTCCAGAAATAGAAGGCCACCGCGAGGTTCAAGGACTGTAGATTGAGAACCTTGATATAACCACACCGGTGAAAACAAAACAAGTGAACATTGGTATGGAGGCAAACCCCAAATTTGCGAAGATTGGAGACTACTAGGACGACGCGACAATGGATAAGTTCGTTGAATTCCTCTACGAATACCAGGACTTATTCCCTACCAAGTTTATAGATTTGAAAGGAATAATCGGAGACCTGGGAGTGATGAAGATCACGTTAAAGCCTGCCGCGAAGCCGATAAAGTAGAGGCCTTACCACCTCAATCCAAAATACAAGGAGAAGGTCCGCTTAGAGCTAGACAAGATGCTAGCGGCAGGTATCATTGAGCTTGTGGAAGAATCCGATTGGGTAAGCACAATGGTGGTGCAAGAGAAGAAGCAGGAGGATGAGATAAGGATATGCGTGGATCTCAGAAAATTTAATGACGCTTGTGTGCATGATCCTTTCCCGACTCCGTTCACGAATGAAGTGTTGGACAATGTAGGTGGTCAGGAAGCATATTCCTTCACTTATGGGTTCTCTAGGTACCACCAAATCAAAATCGCACCAGAGGATAGGAGCAAGACAACCTTCGCGACTAAGTGGGGTTGTTTTCAATACACTATAATGTCGTTTGGATTGAAGAATGCGCCTGCAATCTTTTCGCGCGTGGTTGTTGCAGCATTCAAGGAATTTATTCATAAGTTCCTGGAGGTATATTTTGATGATTGTAATATATATGGGTTGGTTAAGTGCCATGTAGCAAGCTTGCGCTTGATGCTAGATACCTATCGAAGATACCAGATCACGCTCAATATCAAGAAGTGTCTATTTTGCGTTCCTTTTGGGAACCTATTGGGGCATGTGGTTTGCAGACAAGCACTGATGGTAGACCCCATGAAGATCGCGGTCATACTGAACTTGGAAGCACTGAGTGTGAAACAGTTGCGCGCTACTCTAGGACATACGGGATATTACAGAAAGTTTATCAAAGGCTATGCCCAGATCACCACACCAATGGAAAAATTGTTGAAGAAGGATGTCACATTCTACTGGAACGATGATTGTAAGAAAAGCTTGGATATATTGAAAGAAAAGATGGTTACGCGCCAATTCTAGTCTTCCCGAATTGGAAGAAAGAGTTTCATGTACATATCAACGCGTCATGTATAGCATTGGGGGCAGTACTAACACAGGATGGTGGAGAAGGCTTGGACCATCCTATCACTTTCGCAAGCCACAGATTATCCAAATCAGAGAAGAACTATTCTACCACAGAACGTGAGGGGCTAGCTATGGTGTATGCGCTCTAGAAGTACTAACACTACTTGCTAGGAGGCCATTTTAAGATGTATACAGATCACTCTGCACTGATATAATACACTTCCTAACAACAGGAACTATACCATAAGGATACTCTGTCCAACAAAATAAGGAATTAGCGGTGCGCGTGACAAATTTCTCTGTCATTGCTAGGCATCTATACAAAATGGGGACTGATGAGATATTGCGACAGTATGTACCTGAGTTCAAACAAAGCAGCATCCTCGCGGATGCTCATGGGGGCGTGCGGGAGGACATTATGTAGGGAGAGAAACCGCGCAGAAGATTCTACGCGCAGGGTTGTAGTGGCCAACCCTTCATCAGGATTCAAAAGCATATTGCAAGGCGTGTGATGTATGTCAAAGAACAAGCAGGCCATCGTGGAGGGATGAAATTCCTTTGAATCCACAAATGATGTTGCAACCCTTTGAAAAGTGAGCAATATATTTGGTAGGACCCATCCAGCCACAAGGGAAGACAGGAGCAAGGTACATTATCACTGCGACGAAGTATAAGACTCGTTGGGCAGAAGCGGGGCCTGTGAAGGATTGCACAAGTGCAACAGTCCTGAAGTTCCTATTTGAGCATGTACTGATGCGATTTGGATGTATAAGGATATTGATGACTGATTGTGGTACGCACTTCTTGAATGATATGATCAACACACTAACAGAGGAATTTCAGGTATATCATCAGAAAAGCACACCTTATCACCCACAGGCTAATGGGACAATGGAGGTGTTCAACAAAGTGCTTGAAAATGCGCTGACCAAGTTTTGCAATGCTTAGCGAAGTGATTGGGACCTATGCATACCTGCAGTGTTGTGGGCTTATCGAACGACATGGAAGAAGTTGACAGAACAAACCCCTTTTAGGCTTGTCTATGGTGTGGAAGCCGTAATGTCTATGGAATACATCATGCCTAGTCTACACATAGCAGTGCTCATAGGTATGATGGATCGCGGGGCCTTGGAAGAGAGGCTCGCGCAGCTGGATGAGCTCAAAGAAGAAATATTTTTGGCTGGATTTCACCAGTAGGTCCAAAAGTAGCGTGAAAAGGCATGGAATGATCAACACATCAAGCTGCACACATTTAAGGTAAATGATCTGTTTTTTTTGTATGATAGTAATTTTGATAAATTCCCTAGAAAATTCAGGACGCACTAATTAGGGCCTTATGTTATTAAGGAGATTACCGACGAAGGGGCGGTACAGCTGGTCAAGTTAAATGGAGAACCCTTCCCAGGAAAGGTGAATGGCAGTCATTTGAAGCCATACACCAACGGTCCAACCATGTGACTAAATGAAAGTAGCACAGTCTTAGCACTCCAAGCAGCTGAAAGGAGGCGCGAGACTATAAACTACACTACCCAGGTTGGGGAGCTGCGCGGTTGGAAGATGGTGTGAAGCAAGGACGTGTCACTGGATCTGTGACAGCGTGGAGGGATTTGCGCTACCAGGGAGAAATCGCGTAGGTCAGCTGGAAAGTGACCATTAAAGTCACTATTCATGAAAAGACAGCAGAAGTGAGGCCAAATGGAGCAGGCAGCTGGTATTTAAGATGAAATTTATGGCTTAGATCCTTGAAAATCTGTTGCCAATCCATCATTAATGGACCAATTTTGGGGGGAACAGTCGGATTTGAATTCAAATTTCCCTATAAATTATAAGTGGTTCTCCAATAAGAAACACTTGGCATTTTAAGTATTCAACTGTTGAGCTCTCAAACACCTATGGACCTAGAGTTTTTCAAAGCTCTCAAACAAACTCTTACATTTGTGAACTTTCCTGAGACATCGTGAGTACTGATAGAGAGTGTTATGTCATCACCCCCAGAAGTTATCAATACACAGCAAGTGGTAGAAGAGTCGACACAAGAGATGGAGAAACAGGCAGAAGACGTTGCCCTAGAAGTAGCCAAAGTACTGGAAAAGGTCCCTAAATCCCCGAGAACGCCGAGACTGAAGCCAACCCCAACCAAGGAGACCATGAAAGATAAGAAGGGAAAGCAGCTTGCCATCCCAGTGCGCGCATCGCCGAGACGAAACCCAACAAAGCCCACTGCCCAGGAGAAAGGCAAGGCTATAAACCTAGAGGCAGAAGAGGAGGATATCGAAGACATCCCCATGGACGATGAAGATGTGGGAGTGGAAATAGAATAGGTTGAAGCCCAGGGTGCGAACCCTATTACACGGTTACCGGAGTATTTCCCTCCGCGCAAGCCTAAGTCCAAGGTCCCAAAGGACATTGATGAAAGTAAGACTCCCTTGCAAACCCCATTGCTACCAAATGAGATCACTT
The DNA here is from genome assembly GCA_031772625.1 of Pinus tabuliformis. NCBI lineage: Eukaryota > Viridiplantae > Streptophyta > Pinopsida > Pinales > Pinaceae > Pinus > Pinus tabuliformis. Next base: position 394,832,250 of record CM062814.1, on the reverse strand, counting down.
TTGATGGTCCACGTTTAGCACGGGTGTCGATTTTGAAGCTCGAAGACTGGAACTTGGCGAAACATGAGAAGTTCCCACACTTGACGATCGAAGAGTTGATGCACCGCATCATAGACACAACTACGAGGATGACTGCACTGGAGTCGTGGCAGTGGCTCAGAGGAGTAGAGAAGGCAAGATTACTCAACCTGCTCTGGGTGTCGCACTATAACCGCACCCCCATGACGGTTTTAGTCATCAAGCAGCTGTTGTGCTTGGTGCATGATGGGTGTCTGTGGCTGGAGGAGCTGATACCCATCACCGATATGTTGATTCACCGCATAACACGCCTGCCATATACAGGCGAAAATCCAGTGATGATCTTTGGTGGCAAGGGTGGCGAGCTGGCGCTCGCAGAATCAATGAAAGAAAAGTTCAAATTGGTGAAGAAGTCGCGCAGGTACGCAATCTCCAGCATCTGCGACCCCGCTGTGAAGGTGGCAACACAGATCCTTGCAGGGAAGGTGATGCGGAAGTGCCGCGCCGACAAGGTGTCGGCGCCTGTCGTCACGCTCACACAGTAGTGTACAACAGGAATCCAGTTTAACTAGTCAAACTACCTTCGCAGCGAGTTCCTGACAAACTGCCGCGAAGCACAAGAGCAGAGAAAGATGTTCCACTATGCATGGCTCTTGCTATCGATTGTGCTTGTAGCGTGGGAGCTACCGAAAGAGAGCCAATTCCCCTCGGTCGCGCCGAACCTTCCTGAAGCAACGAAGTATGCTTCGCTGTGGGCGACCAAGGACGTGGAGTGTGTTCGGGACAACAAGATCTTCTGGATCTTGATGGAAATGAACATCAGGATGGCTATCAATCGCAAGACGTGATTGTCGCCCACACTATATGCTAACCTTCAGATCTATGCTGAATTCAAAGCTGATTTCCATCGGATATCAATCAGGGCACAGAAGGACCCTATGCATAAGTGGTACGACTTGCCATACCTAGCCACAGATGATTCCATTAATGGGTGTTGGATAAATGATCGGCAGAGTGGCGCACCACCACGGACTTGGCGGTGGGTTGAAGCAAGTCTGCTACACAAAAGAAGAAGGACGAGGCCAATCAGAGTCTGTAACACTTGGAAGATATTAATAAAAGGAGCTATTCTACAATTTCTATGTATTGGTTTTGTTGATGGGTTTGGATATTTTGTGCATGAATTTCCTTTGTTATGCTTCTTTGTTGTGCGAATGAATACAGTTACATTGAATAATTAAACGCAATTACGAATATCTGATTATGTAGTGATAAACTTAAGTATTCGGAAAAATAAGCAAATCACTTAGGTAATTAAGGAATCTGCACAGCAGCGCGAAAGTACCTTAGCCCTAGGTTAGGGCTGCGTGAAGGTTGATCGTATACTTTTGCGAAGGTATTGAAAGTCGAAATAGGGGGTTTGTCTTACAAGCCCCAGATCAAGAACACCTGTGCGAAGGCAGGGATATAAGAGATCAAACAACATCACAACCATCTAGGGTGCAGAAACTTGGTTCCAGCATCCCCCCATACTGCTTCGGGTGAGACTTCGGTCCGCGCTCCGTGGGTTGATGCTAAAAGGGCCAGTAGTGTAGGGATTTGTTTGGCTAATTAACGTTGAACCTGGGTCAGGCCCCCTCAAGCCAACACCAAGTTTTTCTTACACATAAAGATGCAATTACACATGGGGTTCTTTAGATTATATCAATGTAAATTCATGTTCACCTTGGATTTATCAAGTGTATAAAAGGATCAAATCCTATAAGATGTTATTCAACTTAGTAGAACTTGAAACTTATGTAGATGTGAATATGTAAATATATAACTTTGATTATTGTCAATTTACCTTGTATTTTCATCGAAAGGAATTGGCGATACAATATGTAGGGGTGGTAGGTGCGGGGTGGGGGTTATTCTTTGACTTGATGGAAAAGCAGAAATTTCATATGCATGGGGGTTGGAAAATGGCAAGCAATATCTTATGAACTATTCCAAGGTCCAACTTAAGCATATGATTGTAATTTTAACAATATCATGATTATTAGAGACTCTAGGAACTTAATTCAACATCTAGTTATAAGCACATTCCTAGGATATGTCAAACTGAAAAGCATTCTCAAGAGAATTAGAAATTTTCTATCTAAATTTATGTAACACCCTCCTCCCACATTTACCCAAGTTACCACCTTACCGGGGTAAACATGTGACAAAGAGTTACTATGATATTATTCAACCTCCTAGATAACCTTAAGAAAGTGGAATCAACGAACCAAAACCCTTAATGACCTCCCTATTAGGTGTTATAAGACCCCCAAGGGCTAAACCACCCTTCCAGGTTCCTAAACCCTGAATTAAACCTCTTTTTTCAGTGCCCTAATCTCGTAGACGTTGGCACAACGCTACTTGATTTTGACTAAAACCAACCAATTGCATGCATGTTGCCTACAAGGGAGCAACTGTAGTATTTTTCACCCAGTTCTGTGCCTGTGACCACGAGATTTAAGCCACTTTTTCAGGCTATGATCCAGACCTCTGCCCAGAACTTAAAGAAACTTTCCAGAACCATGAATGACACAAGGAAAAATTTGTCCATACAAATTTTAGACAAGAACTTGACCTAACAAGGCCTAGCCATGACAAACAATTCATCAAACATATCATGAACATGAAATCTGTAGGTCATTAATAAACATCTAAACATAAGGTTCTAATACTTATCTGAAAATCACCAAGAAGGTTTAGTGCCTTCTCATAATAGCTGAAATAACATATGTTAGGCCATACATTCATCATTCATTCATTCATTAATCAAAACATGATAAGATCCATGACTAAGATCTGTCATAAATCCATGCTTACAACCAATATATAAACAACATAATAGCAATGATAGAACAACAATTAAAGCCATGTAATAACAAGTACATTTCCACATAGAACATAAGAGGAAAAGAGCTCATATTAACATGTGCAAAAGCTAACCAAGCCAGGGAATTCCACGTACCACCTAACCATAGATTGGGTTGAACCAAATCTTTCTTTCATCGAATACTACACATCCTAAGACCACATTTTCCTTACCAGATGACCTTGCTTCTATTGTCTTATCCATGCTTGTCCCAACATGTCATAAAGCACATTGCTTTCATTCCATTGATGTATCCCTCAACATAGCATGTCCATAAAATAGACATAGTATAATCACATAATATCAACTCATAACCACATGATATTGACCTCATATATATTTCAGGACTACTCTTCCCACTTGATTCCCCATAAGACCAGGTTTCTCTTCGTGTCATTCACCTACATAAGAAATCATGCATTCATTCATTGGAATTGTAGTTTCCAAACATAGCCAAAGGAATTCTCACCCAATTCCTTTCTTTTACCTTTTACCTTTCTGCAATTGAGTCTTACTATATTCTATCACATCACCCAGCTATTAGTTATATAAACAAATCAACTGTTACCTTGTCATGCTAATACCAAACATGTTTCCCTACAATTATTCACACATGTCAGTCACACATTCCAAAGATCAATACATCATGTCTATTAATTTGAAATCAACCTTTACCAAGACTGACAACCATGTCATAATTTGAAATCAAATTATAGTCATTAATCATAATACTACAACTAGCACCAACTTGCATTCAAGTGCATATCAACTATCTCAACATATATTGTGTTAGTACAAGCATCTTGAAGAAGATGATTTCTTCATGCAATCTTATAGACACATATTCATATCATGCAATTCATCAAACATTCAAGCAACAGATAGATGACATAATAAACACCAAACACTCAAACACCAAATAGATGACATAATCAAACATTCAAACACCAAATAGTCGACATAAGCAAACTCATACCTTAATGTATCTCATGGGAGGCTATCTTGGTGGCACAATCAATCTAGATTAGCATGATATAACTTCACAACACATCAAATCAAACATAAATGAGGGCATGACATCCATAACAGTAACTAGCTAATATGTTCACATCATAAACTCATAAACAATTGACATTCATGCATAACAATCACATCTACATAGTCAACCTAAATTAGTACAACACAATATCACAAATATGTCAGCTCATACATGAATACCATAACCATGACCATCTGTACAAGCCAATCCAGATCAACATGATACATTTAACATCAAGATCTTAAATTCAATAACCCTAATCATCAAGTTAACTAACATATAACAATAACAAGTTAACATATAACATACTCATCAACAACATATAACATACTCATCAAGTTAACTACATAAAAAAACAAGAAGTTACTATCATTCATGACTATCCAATGCATATGCATATAACTACATTGATTAACTAACATCGATCATACATGTAACCACAACAACCATAAACTAATAGACATGTTCATATCCTTAATGCTTATAACAACCATTAACCCACATACCTGCATGCCCAACATACAAACCTGTATGAGGATCTGCTCTTACCTCAAGGTCCATTGTTGCAACCTCGCTTTGATGATCTACATTTCCTGCTCTATCTCAGCCAACACATTAGCATTATAACAACCAACAACATCATGATGACACAAACTGCATACAATGACCATCACAATGCATCTCTTACCTACTATACATGCATAACCATGACTGTGACAATGCATGCATAACATATAAACATTGACATGCATAACAAATGCATATACAACTGACATGCATTTATGGCTAAAGCATCCCAACAACAACATCATCAACTCCTACATGGAAGCACAATTGTAACAATGACCACTACCATGCATACATAACAAGCACATATACAACCTACATGCATGCATGATAAACACATTCTGCCCATCCAGTCCAAGTGTTGAACCATGCTCTGATACCACTCTTGTAACACCCTCCTCCCACATTTACCCAAGTTACCAACCTACCGGGGTAAACATGTGATGAAGAGTTACTATGATATGATTCAACCTCCTAGATCACCTTAAGGAAGTGGAATCGACAAACCAAAACCCTTAATGACTTCCCTATTAGGTGTTATAAGACCCCCAAGGGATAAACCACCCTTCCAGGTGCCCAAACCCTGAATTAAACCTCTTTTTTCAGTGCCCTGATCTCCTAAATGCTGGCACAACACTGCCTAATTTTGACTGAAACCCTCCAGTCACACGCATGATTCCTACAAGGGAGCGATTGCAGTCTTTTTCACCCAGTTATGTGCCTGTGACCGTAGGATTTAAGCCACTTTTTTAGGCTAGGATTCAACCTCTGCCCAGAACTTAATGAAACTTTCCAAAACCATGAATGACACAAGGAAAATGCCTTCCATACAAATCTTAGACAATAACTTGACCTAACAATGCCTAGCCATGATAGACATTCTGTCAAACATATCATGAACATGAAATCTACAGGTCATAAATACACATATGAACATAGGGGTCTGATACTTATATGAAAATCACCAAGAAGGTCTAGTGCCTTCTCATAATAGTTGCAATAACATCTATTAGGCCATACATTCATCATTCATTCATTCATTAATCAAAACATGATAAGATCCATGACTAAGATTTATCATAAAACCATGCTTACAACCAGCATATAGCCAGTAGAATAACAATGATATAACAACCATTAAAGCCACGTAATAACAAGTACATTTCCACATATAACAAAAGAAGAAAAGTGCTCTTATTAACATGTGCAAAATCCAACCAAGCCAGGGACTTCCACATACCACCCGACCATAGATTGGGTTGAACCAAATCCTTCTTTAAGCCAATCACCCCCGTGCCATATTCCAAACATGAATGTGGGACTCTCACAACAAAACCAATCAGGGCTTCCTCAGGATTTACCGTATATCCCACCAAAGGGATTCCTAGGCCTGAAACCCTCATCAATAACACCATGCTTTACTGTAATCCCACCGGATCACTAGGCCCTGAACAAGCATGGATGCCTTTGGATCTCTCCACCTAAATTGTGAGGAATTTGTTCATCTCCTCTCTCTAGGCTTTACCTTGTATCTTGCCATAACCGGTCAAGGGATTCCTAGGCCTAACGAGAGCACATCCCTCTAGGATTTACCATGTATTCCATCATTACCGGTCAAGGGATTCCTAGGCCCCACAAGGGTATTCACTTGTAGGCTTTACCATGTATCCCGCCATTCACCAGTCAAGGGATTCATAGGCTCAATCGAGGTGTTCACAACCAAGCTTTACCGTGTATCCCATCCCTGGATTCCTAGGCCTTGTGAATAATCCTAAGAACGCCCCACTCTGCTTCAAATCCACCCAACAATCCAACTCAACCAAAGCAAGATAACCCCATCACACCATGGCTATCCGGAAATGGAAAGGTGAAGCTGAAATCCACTGTCACATCTAGCAAGATCCATGCCAATGACAACAAGAGAACCAAATACACACATGCATGCACCATGCATGCCAAAAGTAGCAAGGAAACCATACATGCAACTCGATACCTACAAGTAATCTCGTTGTAGCAGCTTGTCTTCCTTGATTGATATGTACTTCCCTTTGCCTTCTTTATCCTTCCTTTTCCTTCCTTAATCCAATTCTAGAGTGCTCCAAGAATTCTCTAAGTGTGCAAGAGTATGTGAGAGAGAGAGATCCACCCAAAAATTGTCTAAAGGCTTGTGAACTAATCCTTAGAAGCCTTTTTATTAATGAGGCCTATATTTTCTTCATTTTCCTTCAATTTCCCTCTCATTCAAATATGTGACCTTTCACCTTCCTTTTCTCCTAATTTCCTTTATTTTCATAAATAAAATGTCAATTAATGCCTCTTACCTTTTCAAAGCCTTTTTCATTGCCTTTGCCAATTTCCTTAGCCATAATAAACCAAATGAACACCCACTAGGATGTTTTGCCCAACATTCAACTTGGAATACATGTCCCATGACCTTGGTCTTATCTTACCTTTCTAAACTTTATTACATGGAATTTTGACCTAGGATAAGTCAAACTGCAAAGCATTCTCAAGATAATTAGAAATATTCTATCTAAATTTCTATCCTTGCGTTCCATGAGCTTCATCAAGACAATCAATATGATGATAAAATGGCCAACAAAGGGAAAAAAATTGGCCATGGGAACCTTGTGGACTAATGGACATGATGAATAATACCCTAAACCTTACTGAAGTGGTTTATGTTTATAAGCACTAAAGCTTCTAAAATGGGAGGCCACAGGTGGGGCGACCATATGAAAAGGAGCATGTAGGAGTCATTTTATGTTCCCATAGGTCGGTGTGATAGGGGAGATGGAGTCTCCCTAATGTATCCCCCATGTTGATGAGAATGGGAAGGTGCTATGTCCAAATCATGTCTACATGAGATATGAGGTCACTGGGGGTTTGCATTTCATGGGATGAAGGTAGATTCGTGCATTCACAAACATTTAGATCATTTTTTTATGGATTTCCTAGTACTATGAAATCATATGGTAGTATGGCGTGGGTTTGACTTATGACCCAATCACTAAATCATTCAGTTATTGATTGGGAAATTGACTAAAATAGGAAGGAGATGTTAGGAATGGTGGCTATCCCTCGTGTCTACATAATTAATTTGGAATGTTTGTGGAGTTTCAATGATGAATTTGGCATCATTAGAATTTGTTGTAGTAATCTCCTCCCGTGTAAATGGCGTGAAGGTCTCTAAGGTGCAACAAGTTCAACATCAATAGAATAATGGTGCATGTGGCAAGATACTCTTAAATATGGCTTTGACTATCTTGGAATTTAGGAAGCTGCTTTTTGTAGTATTGGTCAAGAATTGGAAAGAAGATCCCTCCACTCAATTTCCTATCTTATAGTTTGTCTTAGGAATTACTTGTAGGAAATGAGGTATACGACACAAATTGTAATCAATTTATCATGATACACAACGTGCTTCAAAGATTGAAGGATCTTGTCAGAGTGTGAAGCAGAAAACCGATGAATTATGGCCAATATGTTGGGTCACACTAGGTCAATTCAGGAGCAGTTGAAGGAGCAACTACAACAATTGCATTCAAACATTACCGCTGCAATTAAAGCATAATTAGTTGGTATCTGATATCACTTCAATAATGGAGATGCTCATTGACCATAAAACTTTAGTCTGGAGGGTCGATGATGAGATAGTGAGCTTGTGCCAATAGCTTGAGGAGGTGCAACTGACCCTTTGCTACAGGTAGTCATGTTCCCCTTCATATAGTAATTTTGTAAGTCATTCCGTGATAGATTTCCTAGATCTTAATGATTGAGCTCCTAGTCAAGATAGGGGTAGAATTCAAGAAGGCTCTGGCCCCCCTTGCTTTTGTGATTTAGAATGTACACAAAATCATGTAATATTTTAGGATTTTTCTGGAAAGATTTCACCACTAGATAGTATAAGATTGTTGTAGACTATTTTTTTTGCACGTTGGCAAATGGAAAGATTGGATTGTAATAAATTGTTGTACACTTTTTTTGTCATATTTTGATGTAAGGTTATGCCTCAAACATAGATGTTAATATGAATGCAAATTATTATTACTCTTAAAAAAATAAAAATAAAAAACAAAATATATGTGTGTTTGTGTGTGTGACTGTGTGTTTGTCAAGTATGACGCCATAAACATTACCCACAAATGTCCAATGCAAGAATAGAAAATAAAGCTAACATGTAGACTAACGTATTGCTTATTTAATTAACATAATGCATTATTATTACTATTAAAATGTTGTTAAATTAAATATTATTATTATTATTATTATTATTATTATTTTGACCAGAAAAATTTGCAGCTAAAGTAGCCTCATACTAGTGTTACACGAAGTCGATTATGAATACTAAACTATAACCCACACCACCCCAAAATATGAACATAAATAAACTCAAAAAATTTAAACCTAAAATCTCATGACACAAAACACTTCATTATCATAGTCATTACCAATTAAATTGCTCCCAAAATCTTATTATTTTTTCTTATAAATATTTTCTAAAATTAACCTACAACAACATAGACCTTATAAACATTATTCACACTACTCACATATTTCACAACATAAATATATTATGCTGAAAAATTAATGATGATTCAATCGAGAAAGACTAAGCCAATCTAAGTCAATAACCTCACTAATGTAAGCCTTTTTTAACAATGAAAAAATCAACATGGTCTATTTACTAAAAATTATTTCAATAACTTTGACTTTTGAGTAGTGCAATTTTTTTCCAGCTTCAAAAACATCAAGTTAAAAATTAATTAAAAATTATTTTTGCTTTCACATAAACTTATCATGCTTGGACTTTTAGATCCACCATTTAAGTCTGCTATGAACATAATTAGTGTGAGTTCCAATCTCTATAACCTCATGCTTTACATAATCACGATTATTAGCCCTAAATAAAACAAAACCTTGAATACCAAACAATCATAAACAACATATATCCATCCAAGTGTTTTTACATTATTGTGGGGGTGAAGCTATGTGGCTTGAGTTCCTTTTTCTAATTCTTTCTTCCCCTCCAACCACAAAATCAAAGTGGTTATGTCATCAAAAAGCAAATCGAAGCATTTCATTGCTCATATTCTTTTTCATCTATGAATTTGAATTAAATATATTAGATGCTATTTTAAAATTGTGATATTTTTGTTTATTTGAGGTAGTTTAATTAGTAATGATTGTGAAAATAAAGTTGATTCATAAATTTGAATTATATATTAGAGGTTATTTTAAAATTGTGGTATTTTTGTTTGTTTGAGGTAGTTTAAATAGAATATTACTAAACCAAAAGTTTTGGGTTTAAATCTTGTGCTATTCTCCCCGATAAGTTCATCCATAAATTTGAATTATATATATTAGAGGTTATTTTAAAATTGTTGAATTTGAATTATATATATTAGAGGTTATTTTAAAATTGTGGTATTTTTGTCTGTTTGAGGTAGTTTAATTCGTAATGGTCATGGAAATAAAGCTTCATTAAACCAAAAGTTTTAGGTTCAAATCTTGTGCTATCCTCCCAGGTCAAATTGAAAAAGTAGACATGATGAAAATATAGTCCTACCAAACTTATAAAAATTGGACATGATAAAAATATAATCCTACATTTTATATGTTTGTTTTATATAAACTATGAAATTCAAAATGCTTATGTGATTAGGTTGGACGGACCACCACAATGCATGCTATGTCATTTTCATTGTTTAATTATGATTTGGATTATGCGTTTTAATCATAATATAAGGAGAATTTGTTAAAACATTTTATCTAATATAAAATTTGATTTTCTTAAGATTATTTTAAGAGTTATTTTTATATTAAAAATAATATTATATTAAAGAAATTTTTAAAGATTCATATTTAAGTAGAAAAAGTTTAATAAGTTTTATTAATTTTCAAATTTTCAATTATAATTATTTGGTGATATATTTTATTAAAATTTTTAAAATTTTATATAGTTTTTATAAATTTGTAACAGTTTTTTTTAAACAAGATATTTTTATTTTATAGAATTTAAGTAAATGGTTTTGAAAAATAATAGAAATAAATTATTTCTGTTTTTTTCCTTTTCCTTTTCCTTTTCCTTTTGACCGAAAATTAATCCAATGAAAAAATTTAATCTTAAATTTTTTCAAAAAAAGCCATATTAAATTAATTATAATTAAGATTAGTTTAAAATAATAATAAAAATCCCGTTAAATTAAAAAATAATAGATAATGGTTTACTTTATCAAATTTGGAACCCATTTCAAAAGAAGAACAATCATATTGGGCCTCTCCAAAAGATTTATTTATATAAAAGAATTTTGTGAGCCACTTTAGAAGGATACTAGTTATCTTTATAAATCATAATTCATGATATTTTCATTTAGTTTACAATGTTATATTTATATCGTATAGATGCTATACTTATTCATATACAAATTTTATTGTATAGTTTGATGCATTATAGATTATTTATAGAAATGTTAACCTTAGAATGATTATGAAGATTTTATACAAAAAATAAAATTTATAAGTGTTTTTTTGTAAGCTCGCTAACGGGTTTGAATTCGGAATTTCTAGGGACTTAACTTCTCACTATCAAGACAATTATCAATCGAGCCATTCCATATGGGCAAAACTTATAAGTGTTAAAGGCACTGTTCGTAATAATTGTCTTTTTCATGGTTTAAATATATTATTTTGGGTCTCAAATTTATCCTCAAGGTCTGATTTTATTACACCTGGGCCATTATGAAATCTTTCGTGGTCTTTTCCTTCTCATGTCATATTGATCACTTTTGACCAAATGGAATTTTATCTAGTCTATTTGGACATTATTGTGCAAATTTTGCGCCCAAATATTACTGAAGTTGGTTAGAAATTCACTTTCATACCATAATCTCCCATCTTTGGTGGGTGCACTCGTACTTATTAGTAAATTCTTGTCAACTTTAATCATTTCTTCTTACTCTATCTACTACAAGTAGTCTAATTCATATTGTGTCAATCTTTAAGATATTGATAATCATATTTTTCCTTGTAACACAAAGAGCTTGTTTCTAACTTAATGTATGTGGTTGGCTTCATTTTCCTTATGGTTAGGTAATGGGCATTAGTAGTAATCATTACAAGGACAATTACATAATCTAGATATCTGAATCATGTTGGTATCATTTTCTATAGGTGTATGTTTATTTGTATAAATAAACCAATCTTCCTCATTTCTCCCTTTTGGAACTCTCTTATTGCTTTTATCTTGCTTTATTCTCTTGTAGATTATATTGTAGTATAGTTCCTATATGCTCTCAGGTCTCCATTTATTTCTATCTCTATCGTCCTCAATGTTTAGGGAGGTGGTGTCACCATTCTCTATAACTATTATTTTCTCTTTAGGGACATACCTTTCGTGTTTGGGCTCAAAGATTATAGAAATTATGATGTATATTTGCAATTGCTCATGAAATTTTAATCAAAATCACAAGACACAAACTTACTCTACTACTCTGCAGAATTCAATTCACAATTTATAACATCAATCACAAACATGCAATGAGAAATAACACACATGCACATAGTATTTTTTCCAGGGGAAAGCAATATGCTAAAAACCCCTTTGCCTACTTGCATTAATCTGATGAATAGAGATGTATTACAATTGCTAGCTCAATCTGAGCTCAACCTACAAGTGAATAACCTATCTCTTTGCTCACTAAGAAGTTGTAACCTAGACTTAGTCAATTTCTGCCTCTGCTTGAGCCCCTATTTCCTTGCGCAATTCCTGAGGAAATTAGGCCCCTATTATTTAGGAATTTCCTCCAACATGATTGCACAATTCCCAGGTTTGATCATTTAAATGCATGCAACACCTGCACACTCGAGACTAGTCTACAATTGATGTTACACTACCTTGGAATCTCCACTGCAAGTGGGGAACTCGAATTATCTGCATGCACTAGCTATTTTGGGTTGATTGATCAGTTAATTGGTTGATCACTGAGTTAAATTGAAGTCTCGCTGCACAATTGACTTTCCACTAGTTCCTCCAATAGTTAGAACTAGTTTAACTGAAAACAACTTGAAATAATTGACTTTGATTGTTACAAATAAGCAATCACACATGCTTAATTGAACTCTAACTCCTCTAACTCGAATTCACTAAGCTAACTGAGTGACAAAATCCATGTCACAAAAGTTAACTGCATCCAAGATGTCTACTGATGTGGAAATTTTATTTTTCTTAATTTGACCAAGGCAAAATCAAATTGAGACTATCTTACTGCATTTTTCAACACTCCCTCTTAGCAAGAGAGGGATTATAAACCACCCTTATCTTGCACCTATGGAATTCAAACTTCCCTCTTGACAAGGCCTTTGTCAAAATGTGAGCATCTTGTTCCTCTTTTGGGATGTATTATAGCAACATTATCCACCTTTGCACACAATCTCATAAATGGTGTTACCAGATATCTATATGCTTGGATCAATCATGAAATACAATATTCTCATAGATCTTGATGCAACTCTAATTATCCCAATATATCACAGTTGTATCCATCATCCGACTAAATAGTCCCACAAGTATCTTTCTCATCTAGATCACCTCACATGCTACTTGACTTGCAACCATGTATTTTGCTTCTGTCAAGTTGAGCGCCACAAATCTTTGCTCCTTGTTGTACCAGGAAACAACTGCGGACCCAATAATGAAAATTCCACCTGATGTACTCTTTCAGTCTGATGGAATCCCCACCCAATCTACATCTATGAAGCCACACAACTTCACTCTCTTTGTCTGTCAGTACCATAGTCCAAATTGGGTAGTGCCTTTAAGGTACTGTAAAACATGCTTAGCTGCCTTCTAAAACTATTTGGTCCGCCTAACCATAGCTTGGTTCAGTTGGTTGACTATATATCACATATCTGGTCATGTGTTCACAAGATACATCAATGAACCCACTAGTTGTCGATAAATGGTAGAATCCACCTTTTCACCTGAAGTGGCATCATCCTTCGTCTAGTTGGTCACTAGAGGTGTCTCCATGGGTTTACAACTCTCCATTGCGGAATATCTGCAGTATCTCATTTGCATACTTGTCTTAACACACAAACAATTCCCCATCACATTGCCATACTTCCAACCTGAGGAAGTAATGCATTAGACCCATGTCCTTCATTTCAAATTCCCTTGCAAGGTCCTCCTTGCAAGATTTGATCAACTGCTCATCACCAGTTAAACTTAAATTATCAACATATAAGACAGTATTAATCAATTTACCTTCTACCAATAAATGATATAGGTTTGCATCCACTTCACTTTTGGTGAAGCCTAAACTAATGAGATAGCTATCGATCCTAGTGTACTAAGCACAGGGTGCTTGTTTCAGACCGTACAATGCTCACTTGAGTTTGCACACATGAGACTCTCGATAAAATGTTTCAAAATCTTATTGTTTCTCGATGTACACCTCCTCCTTAATAACCCCATTGAGAAATGTTGTCTTTACATCCATCTGGTGGATCTTCCACCCCATATACGTAGCCAGTGCAAGAATTGATCTAATGGATGAGTACCTTGGTACAAGAGAAAAGGTATCCTCATAGTCAATTCCCTCAACTTGAGAGTACCCCTTGGCCACAAATTTGGCCTTATACTCTTCTATGTTTCCCTATGTTGCATACTTAACCTTGAAGATCCATCTCGATCCCACAACTAATTTATCTGTCGATCTTGGGACCACTTCCCAAACACTGTTCTTTATAATGGATTCATATTCCTCCACCATTGCATCAACCCATACAATTTTCTCTATTTCTTCCTCGAAAGAGGATGGCTCGATCTCTACATGTAAATCATTAGAGCTATGTAGTCAGTGTACCAATCAGGTGACCTCCTCTGCCTACACAAATTTGAAGGAGCTCCCACATTCTCCCTCGCATCCTCGACAAGTCTATCAAATTCCTTGGTTCTTTTTCTACCTTCTCTAGATGTTTTTGCTTCATTGGATGTATCCACTCTCTGCACATCTACTTGTGGCTGCTCCACAACTTCATGAGGCTCCTCCTTTGGAGCTAAAATCTCCTCTTTTGGTGGGATCTGAATCTCCCTCTCAAGATAACACCACATCGCTTTCTCCTCATCAAACCTTACATCCCTTCGCACAACTATCATTCTATGGGAAGGTAGGTACACATGGTAGTTGTGAGGAGTTTTTGTGGAACCCACAAATACTCCCAACTCTGCTATCAACTCAAGCGTCTTCCTTGATTATTTGGAGGTATGGTAGTAAACAAAGGCTCCAAAAATCGGAAGTGCGACACATCTAGTTTTCTCCCCGAGAAAGCCTCCTCTGGTGTAATCATACCAAGAATCTAATAAGGAATCTGGTTCTGCAAATAGATTGTTGTGTTGCATGCCTCAACCTGCAAATGCAAAGGTATGCCTTGGTCATGTAACATAGCCCTCATAGCTTCCACAATGTTACAATTCTTTCTCTTAGCCACCCCATTCTGTTGTGGGTTGTGGGGTGTTTTCATCTCTCTTCGAATGCCTTCTTTTGAACATAAATTTTTGAATTCATTCGAAACATACTCACCTCCATTATCGCTACTGAGATCCTTCAACTTCTTGTTGGTTTGTTTCTTAAACAATGCCTTGAATTCTGCAAACTTGGAGAATGTCTCATCTTTCTTCCGCATGAAGAAGATCCAACACTTCTTTGAGAAATCATCAATAAAAATGACAAAATATTTGTGTCTAGAAATGGAGGCTATTAAGAAAGGTCCACAGAAATAAAAGTGGATCCTTTCCAAGACTACATGTGCTTTGTTGTCACGATCATGGAATGTGGATTTTGCATACTTCCCCAAGGTACATCATTTTTATACATCTTGTTTCTCAAGTGCTCCTTTAGGGAGGTTAGTGGTTATTTGTTGCATAATATACAAGGCTCCATGATGCAAATGGCCAAGTCTTATGTGCCAAAGTTCACTGACATTGCGGCTCTGCACTTTCTCTGTCTTAATGCTTATAGTAGCACAATATTCCACATCTAGCTTATAAAGGTTCTTCACACGAATTCCAATCTGCTTCACCTGTCCCATGGCTATGTGTCTCAAGAATTCTTTCCCTTTGTTGAAGATGACATCATAACCACGGTTTTCCACAACTACAACAGAGATGAGCTTTTTCTTTAGGCCTGGAACAAACATGACATCCTTATGTTTGAGAGGGGAACCTGACAACCTCTGAAAGGTGTTTGTACCAATCCTAGTCACATTGTACCTTCCGTCGTCCCCCAACTTGATGTGCATCTGGAGATCTTTCTCCTCTTGGTCATTGAAAAACTCTCTACACCTTGTCATGCAGAACGATGCACCTAAGTCCAAGTACCACACGCTCCCCATCACTGTGCTAGCCATGCATGCGATAAGGGTGAAGTCAAGCTTGAACTGTGAAGCCAAAGATTCACCTACTGCTCCTCCTAAGGTCTTCTTGCTTGACTTTTTGTGTGGACACTTTGTGGCATAGTGCCCGAATTCATGACAATTGAAGCATTTAATTTTGGACAAATCTTTCTTCTTGCCCCTTGGCTAGATTCTAGTTTGGTTTGAGATTTCTTCCCTTTTCCCTTCTTTCCCTTTCCAACCAATGCAAATTTTTCTTCATCCTCGCCCTTGGATGAAGTTCCATCTCTGGTATTCTGCCTTATTTCCTCCTGTACCAAATCAGACCATAAGCGTTCCCAATTTGGTAGTTTCTCCCTCCCGTTCACCAAATCTTGATAGTTATGCCAGCTCTTGGGAAGGCCTAGAAGGGCTAGGCTTACCAAGTCATCTTTTGCAACATTAACACCAACCCCACCAAGTTCATCACAAACTTGTGTAAATCTGCTCAAATACTGTGGAATAATATCATTCTTTTGCATCTTGATATTTCGAAGTTTATCCTTGGGCACCAGTTTCTTGTGGTTGATGCTATTCTCAAACAATTATGTTAGTGCTTTCCACATTATTAAAGGAGTTTCTTTTGAGATGATGTAGTACCGCACTCCCTCCAAGATTATTCTCCTCGCCTTGGCTACATCGTTCTTCCATTGGGTTGGTTTTGTGCATCAAATGCTTGTGGTTTTGCAACATTTGTCTTAATGTATTATAGCAAGCCATTGTCATCCAATACCACCTCCATGCGATCCTTCCATGCAATGAAATTAGAGTTGCCTTCCAAGGCATAGTCTAGTCTCAGCCCATTGAAGGTCATCTCCCCAACTTTGTAGAGATCCTGCTGCACTGAACTGCAAATTTGATCCTCCTGAGAAACAACTTCAAAAATTATGTTCTAATGTGAATCCTGCTCTGATACCATGTAGAAATTATGGTGTAGATTTGCAATTGCTCATGAAATTTTAATCAAAATCACAAGACACAAACCTACTCTACTGCTCTGCGGAATTCAATACATAATTTAGAACATCAATCACATGCATGCAATGAGAGATAACACATATGCACACAATATTTTTTTCCAGGGGAAAGCAATCTGCTAAAAACCCCTTTTCCTGCTTTCATTAATCTAATGAATAGAGATGTATTATAATTGATAGCTCAATCTGAGCTCAACCTGCAAGTGAATAACCTATCTCTTTGCTCACTGAGAAGCTCTGACCCAAACTTAGTCAATTTTTGCCTCTGCTTGAGCCCCTATTTTCTTGTCCAATTCCTGAGGAAATTAGACCCTTATTATTTAGGAATTTCCTCCAAAATGATTGCGCAATTCCCAAGGTTGATCATTTGATTACATGCAACACTTGTACACTCAAGAATAGTCTACAACTAATGTTACTCTGCCTTGGAATCTCCACCACAACTGGGGAAATCGAATTCTCTGCATGCACTAGCAATTTTGGGTGGATTGATTAGTTAACTAGTTGATCATTGAGTTAGACTAAAGTCTCATTGCACAACTGACCTTCCACTTGTTCTTCCAATAGTTAGAATTAGTTTAACTGAAAACAACTTGAAATAACTGACCTTGATTGCTACAAATTAGCAATCACACATACTTAACTGAACTCTAACTCCTCTAACTCGAATTTACCAATCTAACTGAGTGACAAAATCCATGTCACCCAAGTTAACTACATCCAAGTTCTCTATTGATATGGAAATTTGAATTTTCTCAATTTAACCAAGACAAAATCAAATTAAAACTTTCTTGTTGTTTTTTTCAACAAAAATTACATCTAAGAATGATTAAAAACATATATCTTTCAATACTTTGACAAATAAATTTTTATCATCTCAACAATCACCTTGTGAGGTTAAAGACAGAAAGATAAGTACATACATATATCCTCTGTTCTCTTTACATATATAAAGTGTTAATTTAGTTATTTTAAACTTTTATTTACAAAACTTTCGCTTCATCTCAAATACACTAATTAACCCACAAAAAATCTCATATATCTTTTAAAACCTTCGAATTGTAAACTAAACATTAAATCAAGTTCGCTTATCACAGTGGGCATGGTAATTCAATTATTTTTGTATAAACATTGCTACTTCATTCTCGAGATAATCCTCCCGGCTTGCAAATCTATGTGCTTGGAAATCTATGAGCAAGTGATCCATGGATTTATGTATCCTCTTTTTTATTTAATTTTCAACATAGCAACTTGAGGTCAACTTGTTTGTGGTACTCGAGATAAAAGGGAAAGAACTTACCAATGGCGAGAAAAAAATAATGCTTTGATCCATTTTTCTAACTTGTGATTGAATTTAGGTAAGAAATTTATTATTTTACTAAAAAAAAATTAAATTAGAAAGAAAGAAAGAAATAAATTATTATAAATCCCCGGCTAAGTAAAAAATCTCAAGAGCAAATTGATTTTTCAAAATGTTTAACAAATTTATGCTAATTTAAATTTAGATTTAAAATAAATTTATATTAAGATATATTTAAGTTATAATTTAATAGTATTATTATTTTTTGTTTTTCAATATATTTTTATAAAGTTAGTTGAATGTAGTTGGGAAAAATGTTGTTATCCTTTCTATTGTAGACATTTAATATATTGAGTTCAAAATGAGTATATTTTTGTGATAATTTGGAGTTTTATTGAAAGAAAGTCTGGTTGAAATTGAATCTAAATAGAAAGGTTAATCATCATTCTTCTCAATTACTCGAAATAAATCTAATTTACAAATTACTTTATATTTAGTCATATATAACAATGAATTTATTATTATCATTATTATTTATTTTATTTTATGAAATAACATTAATAAAAATATTTTAGAGGTGGCAAAATCTATAATAATGGAGCAATCAACTAAAAATCAAGATAATATATATGTAAATTTTATACCATCAACTTATTCCTTAGATAAACTCTTTTAATTAAAAATACTTTTATATCTTAATAAAATATAGAAATTATTTAAACTTAAATAATATAAAAAAACCATAGTTATCATCAAAATTATTTTTTGATCCTATTATATATTGTTTAATAACTATTAACTTCAATTTCATAAACCAATCTAGACTTATCTTAATTCCTAATCTATCAAGTGTTAAGATGGATCAAATCTCTTTTCACTTTAAAAGAGTTTTGCATCTCAAGAAATTTGATCCCTCTCAACCCTTGATAGATGCGAAGTTAAGATGGACCTAGTCTGGTTTAATTCTTATTTATAATTTTTTTGTTTGTTTGTCAAGTTGTTTGTGATCCTCCAGGCTTGCCTGGGTCACACCAACCATAAGTTGACTATATTTTTTTAGCATGTCTCATCCCCCTAGCACAAAGGCACAACCACCCCCATGAACTGGGTTGACTTGGTAATGAGGCTCATTCTCAACCAATTGTGCTAGTGAGATTTGACAATTATGATTTATAATTATAATTATAATTATTAATTTAATGCTTTTTATTTTTATTTTATTTTTATCTAGTGAAAATGTTACCATACTAGATAAGTTTGCTTATGAACCTCAAATATAAAGAAAATTTTTACTAAAAAGTGAATTAGATAAGATATAATATTATAATATTATGTGTTACCCAATATTTATTACCACCAAAACCCAATAAAAAGTGGCCAAGGGTGGGGGAAATACTAATTAAAATGTAACGTTCTTAAATTTTATTTAATATTTCCCATCACACCCAGCCTAAATATTACATTTTACTCAATATTCCCCCTCACCCTTTTTAATTTTATACTTGACTTTATTTATATTTAACTTCAAATATAAAGCAAAATTACAGTAAGAAGTGGCCTTGTTGAGGGAAAATATTGGGTAAAATGTAATATTGTAGGTAAAAATATTAGATAAAATGTAATAATTACATTTTCCCTAATATTTCCCCCACTTCCAATCATATCTAAACAAATGCCGAACATATCCATTATCTTTTTTTAATCTTTAGAGGCTACATGGATTCAATGCCATCATTTTTTATAGCTAATTATGTATCTAAATATAACCTCAAACTAAGATGGATTTGAGCTAGTTTAATTCCCTCTTAAATAAGTTATATTCCACATGAATACCATGGGTCAATACCATTGTTTCCTAAAACCATGGGTCAATACGAGGGATCATTTTTTTAAAAATTTAATTTTTAGAAGGTTATTTTTATTTTGTTACTTTGTTATTTTTATTTTATTTTTAACTGAATCAAAATGTTTACATTATGTCACGTTACACATTTCTAACATATTATAAATATGTTGTAGAGTAGTTGAGGCCTCTGTGATCCATATCAAGTTTATGAGAGATTTTTGGCGAAAATCACATGAGATACCATTTGTCAACGCGTTTCGAACCAACCAGTGTGGTTCATCGTCAGGACAAGTTGAAGAAACAGAAGCTTAGCATGTTAAATAGTCTGAGCAGAGCCTCCAACCGCTAACTTGACCAACCACTAATTTTGACTTTTTGTACCAAGGTCATAAATTTTTTATAATTTAATGGAAATTAGTTATATTAGGTGACCAATCCCTTAATATATATATATATATATATATATATATAATATATATATATATATATATATTAATTTTAATTGGTGTTACTAGTTAGTTAAAAGGTATTATTTAATAATTAAAATTATAAGTTATCTAGTATTCAAATGGAAATTAGTTTTCTAAAGGACCTTTCTTATAATATATGTATAAATGGAAATTAGTTTTATAAAGGACCTTCCTTATAATATATGTATAAATTGTATGTATATAAATAAATATATATTAATAGGTTGTTAGGATAAAAGTTAGTTAGAATTAATAAATATATTAGAACGAAAAAATAAAATTAAGTTAACTTAAATAATAATAATAATAAATAAATAAATAAGAAATAAATAAATTTTGAGAAAATAACATTAAATTAAGTTAAGTTAAAAAAATAAAAATAAAAATAAATAAATAAAATAAAATAATAATAATAATAATAAAAATAAAAATAAATAAATAAAATAATGAGAAAATAATATTAAGTTAACTTTAAAAAATAAATTAAAAAAAAAATCAAGAAGAAGAAAAAAAATGAGCCAAAAAACGAGGAGGGGGGCGGAAAAACGACTAGGAAGAGAGTGCTGGGACCCAACACCTACTGATTTTCCAGCCATCCTCTCTGTTGAGATTGTTCGGCCTCTTTTCAATCTCAAGAGCTTCCCTAAATTTCCGATGATGGAAGTGCGAAACTTTAGCAATAACACTGGCCTCCTCAATACAAACATGATGATTGGTTTTTTCAGCATGTTCAACTAAAGCGGAAGACTTTGCTCTCCTATGCTTAAGGTCAGCTGCATGCTCACTAATCCTTTGATTAATGGAGCGACCAGTCTCACCAATATAGGGGGTCCCACAGGAACAGGGGATCATATATACTCCTTTCATATCTTTAGGGTCAATAGGGTCCTTCACTGATCTGAGGGACATACAAATGGTGTTAAGGGGCCTAAAGGTCACAGGGACACTATGCATCTTGAGAATCCTTGCAATCTTATCAGTGGCCCCTTGAACAAACAGAAGATGGACACTTGGAATCCGTTCCTTCGGTTCGCTTTTAGTCAGAGAATTCTTGGCAGCTTTAAGGAAAGCCTTCTGACCCAAACATCTACTATAACCATTCTCAACAAAGACATCAAGGAGATGGGATTTTTCTTTCTCAAAACTCTCTTATTCGAGATCCTTAGGGCCCGAGTAGCAAGGTATTGAGAACACCCATCTTTTGAGCTGGGAAATGGTGGGAACTGGCATGAAGATACTGCTTTGTATGCGTTTTCTTCCGAAAAACTTGGTGGGCGAGGGAACCATCACTATTCCTAGAAATAAGAATATCAAGGAACGGGAGGCAACCATCAACTTCCTGCTCCTTAGTGAACTTAATGGCCGAGGATTGATTGTTGAGATGCTCGAAGAAGAGATCTAATTCTTCTTGGCCGTGAGACCAGATGACATTGGTGTCATCCACATACCTTTTCCAAAGCTTTGGCAAGAGCCGGGAAGAGTTTAGAGCCTTGGACTCAAAATCTTCCATAAAAAGATTAGCAACGACAGGGGAAAGGGGTGAGCCCATGGCAACCCCACAGGTTTGCTCGAAGAACTCTCCCTCAAAACTGAAAAAGGTGGAAGTGAGGCAGATCTCAACTAACTTGGCAGTGTCAAGATCTGTTAGGCGGTTGATCACCTCCATGGCCTCATTAATAGGGATGCAAGTGAACATAGAAACTACATCAAAACTCACAAGAATGTCCCCAGGGTCAAGCTTAATGTCCTTGAGTTCATCAATAAAGGAAGCAGAGTCTTTTACGAAGGACTCCGTACGACCAACTAAGGGCTTAAGCTTTAACGCAAGGAACTTAGCAAGAAGGTAGGTAGGACCTCCAATGGTGTTGACAATGGGCCTTAAGGGAGCTCCTTCCTTGTGAATTTTGGGGAGACCATAGATTCTAGGAGTGATAGGGTTGCTCTCAATGAGTTTATGGTGCAAGGAACTCATTGAGCTAATGGATTTAATGGCAAGAGCCACATTCCTAGCAACCTTCTTTAAAGGATTTTTGGGAAGCTTCTTGTAGCTCCCACTATTATGAAGATGATCCAACATCTTGCTGCGGTAATCAACCTTGTTAAGAATGACGACAACACCACCCTTGTCTGCCTTTAGAACAATGATATCCCTATTCCGGTTTAAGGATCTGAGAGCTACTGATTCTTCCTTGCTGAGGTTGCTCTTAGGAGGCTTAGCCTTACATATAGCCCTATTTTTTTTCTTTTTATTTCAATTATTTTATCTCACTATATAAAATATAATGTAAAATAAAATAAAAATTGAAATAGTTTATTTAAAATGAAAATTAAAATATTTTATTTATAATTAATATTAATTTTAAAATAACATTATTAATATATAACAAATATTTATATTAACCTATATATATATATATTTATTTATTTTTAATACATTACACTTAACAACATCTCCCTCATTCCATATACTAGGTTGCGAGCACCCAACTAAAAAAACATGATGAAACCTAAACCTCTAACCCAAATAAACTTATCTTAATAATAAAAATAACCTCCAATAGAATATGCTTTTTTGTCCTTCCCACGAAAGAAAGCTAAGAAAAAAGTTATTAAAGAGTGGGAGGAACTTCACTGCCCTTCCCTTTCAGTTTGCCATTGGGCGCCCCAGATGAGGGTTATCTGCCACGTCATTCAGTTCGATATAAACCGTCAAATGACCATCGGACGGCTCAAGAGTGTCCTCGTATCTCCATCTCGAAGAGGTTTTCAGTTTCCGCTTTGTAGAAATGCTGCCCGTTTTGAACCACGCTTCTGCAACCCTGCGGGATCCAGATCTTCCATGCCAAGAAGAAAGCCTGTTTGAGACGGTCAGAGGACAAAACCCTCGGGAAATATAATTCCTCATCGCTGACGAATAAGGTATAAATTCTTCTGGGACGTTCTGAAAAAAAAAACCCTGTGTGCTTGCTTTCCCTTTACAATTTTTAAGCTAAAAAGCTCAAAGGATTTTAATATCTGTGTGTTTGGCTTGAAGTCTTGGTTTTTTAATGCTAAAACTTGGTGAAGGAATGCGTATTCGTCCTCTTTCGAACACGTTGCTTTTGAGGTTCTGATATTTATTGTGTTTGCAGCTCATTTTTGGTGTTTGCGTTCGTGCGGTCTTTTTAACTAGATAAATCGCTGGCAGAAGAAAGAAGATTAACGGCGCTAGCAGGCTGTTTTATGGCTCTTTAAATTTCCGATTTTAGACTCGGTGAAAGAAAATGCGCAGGTATTTATGGCGGGAATAAACTTAAGAAGTTCTGTTAGATTTTTCTTTAGCTGGCCACAGCTTGGACTTGACGAAAGTTTCGATTTATATATTAGGGACGCAGATGCGCTTGCAAGCGGTCAGAAACTCGAAAGGAAAGCCAAATGAACGCTCCCGGGGGTCTTTTAGGTCCGGAGGCTTCGTTTCCGGCACTGACTTTATGTGATTTAGTCGGTTCACGCTTGTTCTTTTTGTCACGTTGTTGTCTTCTTTGCGGTTAGCTGTCGGTTCGTGAAGATTTTGAACGTTTGGTTCGAGCTTTACAGCATGTAAATAAAACTTGCCCTTCCTTTAAAGCCAGGGCGAGAAAACTTAGACGGCTGTGTGCAGTGGATTTATTTGCAGTCATCAGGTTGTTAGCCTATCTGTGCGCTTTCCTTTTCAAAGCAGGTTTTCCTTTTGGCTAAAATTTGCGTTTATATTTATGTACAGTGTGTTGTGTTTTTTCATTTTGGAAAATATTATTTTCTCCACGAAGTTGTGATGCTTTTGATTTCTAATGGCTAAGTATTTTCGATTAAACAGGCGTTCTTTGGATTTTTATTTCGTCTCCTGGAGGCCACGATGAAGGAGCAGCAGCAGCACATATTTGGAGGTCAAACGAAGTCGAAATTGGCTGGAGGAAATGCTAAACCTAGGAAGTACAGTTCTTATAAATGGAGCTTTAATGGTGCTTTTGCGTCACAAAAGCCTCATTATAAACCTCCGATTTTGCAAGATCAAAGAACTGATAACAAGAAACAGCGATTATTCCCCCCAAAAAAGCCTGAACGGAAACAAAATCTACCTTCTGCTCCAGATGCGCCCCGCAACACAACATCTTACATAATACGAGCCAAAAACTCCGGCGGAATAGCTCCCTGCATAAACACTCCTCCCACTCCCTCTGTGCCTGCTTCCGTTGATCTTATCACTTCTCCTCCTTACAAAGAAGATGTCGTTGAGCAAGCTAACCAAGAGTGGGGTGTGGATAGCTACGGTTCCATGAAGGGCCTCTTGAGAGTTCGCCACATGAACCAGCAAAATGATGATCTTGAACCAAAACTGGAGAAACGTGTACAAGTTTTTGAAAAAAAGCATGAACAAAGCCTAGATCTTGATATAAGCCGTTTTGAGATGGTTTACCCCGCCAACAATGAAATTGGACCTCAAAGCCTTGAAATTCGTATAACTGACCAGGATAACCAGATAGCTTATCTGGAAGAATCCAACTCAAGTTTAAAGGAACGAGTGTTTTATATGGAGCAACAACTTCATAACCTTAAACGCCGTATGCAGGTTTTGGAAGTCGCTAATGCTTTCAGAGTAAGAGAAATTTGCCCTGGCGAGGCTTCCTTTGCCTGATATTTGATTTCTCTGTACATAGAAACCAATTCTCTGTGGCCTTGGTCTGCTCTACCTTTCTTCCCCCTGACTTCTCTGTACATAGAAACCAATCCTCTGTGGCCTAGGTCTGCTCTACCTCGCAGTTGTCCTACCTTCAAACGCTAATTTTCTTTTACATTCTGCGTCGTAGCAATTCTGCAGCCATATGACCTGAGTATTTGTCAGGGCGTTGTTTTAGAATGAGGATCACTGTGACTGTCTGAGCGCTACTCCACCTCCACGAGATTATTATGTTCTGTAGCTATTTCGTATGTTTTTTCTACATTTTACCCATTGTTTTGGACGGACCTCCCTGCCCTGGGAATGTACTGTACCTCTCTCATTTGAAACCCTTGCAAAACTTGGTAGGTAAGGGGTTGTACTAGGACTAGAATGTCTGGCTTACTTGAACAGCTGATTGTACATAGGCATCACTTGTATCATAAGAAAGGGGCAAATTTGGCAGTTTCTATTACTTGAACAGCTGATTGTACATAGGCATCACTCGTATCATAAGGCAGGGGGCAAATTTGGCAGTTTGTATTGTAGATTTCCACAGTTGTGGCAACATCCCGGAAACACATCATACTTCCAAGAGCCGTTGATAGTTACAGTGTACACTATTACTAATGGTAGTACTGCATTGACCTAGGCCTTTCTTTGATAGCTAAAAGGAGATTTTAAGCCTTGCTAGAGGATTACATGGAGGAAACATTTTGATCTAATACAATATTATGCCTTTTAATTGTGGTATGATGCCAAATTTGGTTCTGCATTAGATTAAATTTTTACATATTTCAGGTGGTGTAAATATGATAATTTTGATCAGCACAGATGCTAAGAATTGGTTCTTGATTTTTAACTTCTGGCTACTTATTTGTTTGTCTTGAGAGGTTTGTTTCTTTTTATAATGAAAATTTGGGTGAAATTTAGAAATTGTTAGTTCCAGTGTGTTTTGAGAGCCATTGAAATAAAGTTCCATGGGTTAGTTTATAGGCTAATTCAACACAAGATCCTAACACATTTGGCTAAAATTTCTTCTGCCATACATGAATGCTTAACTCACTCTCTTTTTACAATTAGCATCTCAAAATTAGTTGAAGTACATAGCATTTCAAATCTCTGGTGCTCTGGTTTATTGATGATCAAACAATCTCTGGTTCGGGGTCTTTTTTTTAATTGATGTGGTTTTCCTTTTAAAGCAAATATATTTTGAAATATATTCGGTTTATGCCAGAAAGCCCAAGCAATGATCAAAGGATTGGCCACTCTATGTTTCGAACCCGCAAGGATCGGTGTCAAAATTGGGCCGAGTCAACTCGCTTGGAGATGCTCTGGATAATCAAACTTGGATTCGGTGAGTTTCCCAGCTCGAGAGTTTTTCTGATTGGGGAAGAGAAATTACTAGGTGAAAGTTCCAGTCAATCTCTTACTCTCCATCCTTGACAAGCCTCGCCTCTCTACTTTGAACGTAAACAGTGACTGAATGTTGCTTATCCTTTGTTTTAGTTACAGAACTTCATCTCTTTTTCTAGCCCTGCACATTTTTATGTCAGTGTTCAACGCTACTCAACTGTAAGTTGTAACCCATAACGCATACTTTATTTTATAGTGGATTTTATATTGATCATAGCTGTATTAGGTAGCTTTCGATAATTAATATTTGTATGTCTGTTTGGTGCTAGACCGAGTTACATTGTGATTATATATTAACAAAGAAAAATACAGAGAGAGGTACAGTTTGTTTTCTATTCCTTTATTCCTGTGTACTGCAGGAAAATAATTTAAAATAATTGATCCAAGTCTGACTTTGTCTGAAATCAAGATAACCTGGTATTCTTAATTTTTTAAACCTAGGCAACCGTACAGGCAACGTGTAGGTTACTCCTTTACATGAAAATAATTGATGTGATCTTAGACTAACTTTGTCTGAAATCAACATAACCTGGTATTCTTAATTTTTTAACCTAGCCAACCTTACAGGCAACGTGCAGATTTCTCCTTTACATGAAGTTTCAGATGGAAAGTTGAAATATATTATTTTTAAATGATAAAAAAAAATAAGATACGAGTTTTTTTTTTTTTTTTAATTAATTAAATTGAAATTATAAAAGATTAAATTATTTGCTTGTAAATTGATACCACGGAAAATCTAATTGAATGCAAATGTAATCCTAAAATCAGAATCTCTTCCTTTGAATTTCGTTTGGTGAATTTTAACTTTATTTATAAAAGATTAAATTCTGGTATGGTCCAAGGTTGTTGCATTTTGTTTGCATACGTATCATAAATGTATCATGGTTATCAGGTCAATTATGTACCCATCACTATTTTTACTTTTTATTTATTTATTCTTCTTTCTAGCCTTAAAGCAAGGGTCACAACCACAGCCACGTGGTTAAGCTTCGTCATTGTGAATCCACTTGGAACCGGTATTGAGGTTCGAGATCGAAGAATTTCAATCTTTTGGCCGCGGTAGTATTGCATTAAAGATGCGCTCTCGGTAGTTTCTCCTCTTGTCCTCTCGGTAGTTTCATTTTCTAAAATAATGGATAATATAAATTTTTTTTTAAAGTTTAAATTAAAAATATTTAATTTATAAAAATAAAATAAATTATTAAAAAATAATTATTTAATAAATTTAAATTAATAATATTTAATAAAAAACTTTAACTTTTTAAGATTATTTCTTACACATTCGCGAATAGATATTCCTTTTTTATGTGTAATTTATAAATCCAATATCATGTTCATGTTGTTTTGGAGTGTTTAAAAAATGAGATGTTATTGGAGTTTATTCAAAGATATTGTATGTATTTAGCTTTTCCATGAATTAAAAGATTTGTATGTTAATTCACATTATTTCTTAGGCATATTTATGAGTAATATAAAATTTTGTTATTTTTAGTGTTTATTCAGAAACATCACATTTAGTTGTTTGATCAATTGTATATATTCAGTAATATAAAATTTTGTTATTTTTAGTATTTATTCAGAAACATCACGTTTGGTTGTTTGATCAATTGATATATATATAGAAATGAAATGAATATGAAAAAAATTGGGATATGGCTTAGAACCATTATATTTTTTAAAATAATTAATATTTCTTGCTTGATTGAGATTGAGCAAGAAAGCTCAATCCAATATCTAAAGTAAATATTTAATGATATATCGATTTGAGTTTGACTTCCAATTTTTTTTTAAAACTTTCTCGATGCATGTGGTTGACTTCCAAGTTTTTTTCTCTGTCTAATCAAGATTTTCCTAATGCATGCCTCTGATTCCTTTGGTAGTGTAGGTGTGCTTCCCATTTTTTGCGCCTTATTCTTAAAGGAGTTGTCAACTTGTTCTAAAACAAGGGAGTATTGATTGTTGATTTGAGTTCTGGATAGGGGTTGCTCCTTTGCCATTGAAATCATTTCTTTTGCAGGTTATTTTTCATGGATTTCCTCCCTTTTTGCTTTTGGAGTTGCTTCTTTCTCCTTCAGAACCTTTTTTCACTACTTGTTCTGTAATTGTTCTGATTTGATTTCTTCTTGCGATTGTAGGGTCTCTATTTCTGTTTGATTCTCTGGATTTTTAATTTCCCCTTCTTTTGTATTAGGGTTCATGAATTCTTCTTCTAAAGCCCCTTTCCTTTTGATTTGATTACTTTTCTCCTTGTCATTTTCTTCTTTACACTGCAAGACCTCAAAATGGTTTTTCGAGGTCAAGGTCACATTTTTGCCTTGTGTGGATTGAGATTTGGTTGTTGTCGATTTTTCTTTATTCTCCCCCTTTTTGTTGTATTTTCCATTGTTCTTTTTGTTCTGTTTTTGAATCCTCCCCTTTACCTAATTATTACTTCTTGCAATCTCTTGCAAAATGATTATATTCATGACAATATCTACATTTGAAGGGTATTGATCATAGTCAAGAATATGACAATGAGTACAATAACCTTGTGTGATATTTATTTCTAAGGGCAACCTTTTGCTAGATCTACTTCAACACAAATTTTTTGCACATGCAAACTAAAATCCTTTGGGTTCATTCCTATCTAGATATTTCCCCAACCCATTTTCGATTGCACATAGACAATCATTACTCCAACATGAAAGCAAAAGCCAAGGAAGCTTGACTTAAACTGGAATTGCATTTGGCATGTCTTCATCTAGATCAAAGTCCAGTGAGCATTGCTTCAGATACGTACCGTCGGCCCCCAAAAAATATGGTCCATTTCGAAAAGTACATCTTTATCTTCCTTAAATTCAAACAGGAAGGCAAAAAACCCATTTTTGCATGCATACATTCCAATATTTCCTTTTATCAATGGCTTCCAAGTTTTCTCTAGCCATAACTCCATGGATCTTCAGGACGACCACATTCCCATGAACTTCCTCACTAAAGCTCGTTCTGAATATGCCAAGGAAGTTCTTCAAAACCCTGTAGGAAGGGCCACTAATGGAATAGCCTTCACCTTCTTCACAAATATTTTTCACATTTCCTCAAATTTGGGTTTTTTGGAGTGAAAGTACAAGGGCTTGGAAGGCCACAACCTCATCCAATAGAGGGGGAACAACCCCCTCTAAAGCAGCCATCTCGAGTGCAAATCAAGCTTGGAAGTATCACACCCGCTTAAAAACTAGGCTGAGTGATAAATCTTGTCATACCTCTGAATCAATGGTGTGACATTCATAAGATCATGTTCGCCTGAGGCAAGGCGATGACAACCACACACAAAGACCTTCAACATGTCGACCGACGTTTCACAATTTAGGAGTGAAGGTTCAAAAGTTTAGAGAGGCAACAACCTTATTCACAAATTATGTAATGGAAACCCTTAGGTAAAGACTGAGTAGGCACAAATCATCCGCAAAGACTAATACAAATGCTAGCAACACCTGCAAATGAAAGATCGACAACGACTAAAAATACCCTAGCCACTAAAAGATAAGTACTGCAAAGTCCTCCATTTTCTACTTATATATGAATTGTTATTAAAAAATATTATATAAAAAGATTTATTTAACTTATTTTATTTTATTAAATTATATATAAATTAAAAAATATATTATTTTTAAAAATTAATAAATTTAAATTAATAATATTTATATAAAATTTTAAATATTTATAAATCTAAAACCTATGAGTGAATATATATATATATATATATATATTTATAGAAGTATGATTACAATATAAGAGAATCTGATTGATCTTATATTTGTTCATTAATCATTTAATAATCCTATGTGCACTGAGTTCCTCCCTCGTTCACGATTTCTCATGGATCTCAAAGTCTGTGAAGATTCTTCATGAATAAATTCCATTACTTAGTCTATGTAAATGAGGATGTAGGATCTCTAATGGGAGTGGGGATTTATGGGTTCATTAAAGAAAATAACCCATTTGTCAAAGGGCTCCAACACTTCCTATGGTTGTAATGGCATTTCATATAACTACATTGGCCTACCCATACATTGACAATTTTTGCACCTCCTTTCATATTCTTATTTTTGAATATTTTGGGCCAATTACCCTTGATGGAGAACTTGTGTCTATTTCTTTTGTTGAGAAAATGGCCTCTGCATAGACCATTCCTTTTGGGATCTATAACTAAGGGTGAGATCCATTGATTGTCAAAAATTGGGTAAATGTAACCAACTTATGTGGTTATTCCTTTACTATATCCCTTAGTGCAAGGTTCATCCTACGTTGAGGTTGTCTAACAAGTCATGATCCTTCTTTGATATATATATGGTGTGTGCATAGATCTGGATGGATCTCTCTCATCCCTGCATAAGACCATGCAAAGTCATCAACATGCTTTAGTAATAGTTTGATCAATCAAGCCTTTTACTCTTGTATTAACCGTCATTTGATTTTAAGGTTTTCCTAGGGCTTATTTCAATGGTTTCTATGGTTGACATTTGATCCCATGAGATTCCACAAGCTATCATATCATATCATAGTGACACTCAGTTCATGTTTACCCCTCAGAGTGGGTTTCATTCTCTTGGGGTGATATCTGATACCACTGGGTGGTATCAGAGCTTCCAGGTTCAAAGACTTGGACTAGATGGGCCAAATGCATAGTTTTATGCGTGCATTGTGATGGTTATGATTATCACGCATGTGGTTATTATTGCAGTTTTGTGTTATCATGCATGATGTTGATATGTTGATGTCATTATATATCTATATCATGCTAATCTAGATTGATTTGCGTAGAAAATATAGCATCCTTTGAAATACATTGAGGTATGATTTTGATTATGTTTCTATTTGGTTTATCTATCATGGTATGTTTGTAGGAAATAAAAGATTAAAGATGAAGAGCAAAGTGGTGGACTACGGTTCACATGACCCCCTTACAACCCTGATGTGAATTCTATGGAATGGGAAAGGTCAGTTGGGAAACAAGGAGAAGAGTATTCTCATGATCTGGCAAATGCACTGAGAAGTCTTAGGACAAAGATCAAAAGTTGCAAGTTAGGCAATAACAGGATGATTGAAGCATAGGAAAGGCTTGCAAGAGCTCAGGAAAAGTAGGTAGAAGTTAATGTAGTGATTCTACAGAGCTTTTCAGAGTTGCAGAAGCAAGGACAAATGGGGGCCAGTCATGGAGATAGGCAAGAGGAGAAGACTAATGGGGTAGATGGTAGCAAGTCTCAGAGGAGACACATGTTGGATAGGGAGGATATAGTAAAGAGTGACATATTCTTGGATATACCTGATAGGAGGACTGGTATGTATAGGTTTTATTCTAATTCTTCTTTCAGGAGACATCATCGTCATCACCACCAACACAATAGGAGTGAGTACTTGCTAGAGGAGTTCAAGAAAGTCAAGCCTCCTAACTTTGATGGGGTGATGAATAAATCAAAATATGCGGAAGCATGGCTACTTGGGGATGAATAAATTCTTCAGATTGCATAACTATTCAAAGAACATGAAAGCCAAGATAGCTACCTTCAGTGTCAAAGGGAAATCAAATATCTGGTGGGAATATGTGAAGAATGTTAGTAATTAAAGAGGAGACACCGATTTAGGATGAATTTGAGAGACTCTTCAAGAGGCAGTGCCTATTCGAAAGATACTATGATGAGAGGGCCAAGGAGTTCTATGAGTTGAAGATGGGTTCTATGAAAGATGACGAGTACACAAGTAGAATCTTGGAGTTGTTGAACTATGTGCCTTATCTTAAGGATGAGAAAATGAATATTCAAAGGTTCATCAGTGGGTTTCCACTAACATTTAGAGACCGGATTAAGTTTGATGAGCCTCAGTCATTGGAGGAATCCATGAGGAAATTGAAGCATTGTTATGAGCAGTCAAAGCGCAAACCTGATTTCAAGCATGAATGGAAAGGGAATGAGAAGACTAAGGTAAAGTGGCCTAAGAAGCATGGGAGATCACAGGATGCAGGTGAGAAAGAAAATGTGGTTCCTTATAATAAGTTTAATACAACCGAGAAAGGACATAGGTCTTAGCCTAGAGAATAGTAGAATAAAAGTAATGGTAAGAGACCATTGTAGTGATGGACTTGTGCATTTGAGCTTAATGGTATGCCTACATCAATACATCTAAATGTGATTCCTTTGGGTCCCTAAGATGTGATTTTGGGCATGGAATGACTGTTTACTCACAAGACTAAGGTAGATTATTATGAGAAGACTATTAAGTGCCTGGATGATGCTGGGAAAATGAGAATTTTGTAGGGAAAGAAGAATCCTACATCAGTGCGGATGGTAACACCTATGCAAGCTAAGCACAATTGCAGGAAGAAGTGTGTATTGTTTGCAGTGCATATTTCTAGTGACAAAGGGAAGGATTTGGAGGATGAGGAAGTCCTAAAGAGGTACCCTATTTTGCAGTAGTTTTAGGATGTGTTTTCTGCAACGATTTCAGACTTACCACCTCACAAGGAAGTGGATTTCTCTATTGAGTTGGTACTAGGAGCAACGCCAACATCTAAAGCACCTTACATGATGAGCACTCAAGAGTTGGCAGAATTGAAGTTGCAGTTTAAGGAAATGCTTGACAAGGGATACATAGGCCAAGTGTATCGCCTTGGAGTGCACCAATGTTGTTTGTAAAGAAGAAGGACAATACTTTTAGATTATGCATTGATTATAGGAAGTTGAACAATGTGACCATCAAGAACAGGTATCCAGTACCATAGATTGATGATTTGTTTGATCAATTGAAGGGAGCAACAATGTTCTCAAAGATTGATATGAGATGAGGATATCATTAGGTGTGCATTAAAGAATAAGAAATCTACAAGACTACATTCCATACGAGGTATGGGAATTATGAGTTTGTGGTGGTTCTTTTTGGTCTTACTAATGCTCCAGCTACTTTCATGTGCTTGATGAACAATGTGTTGTGTCCTTACTTGGACAAGTTTGTGATAGTGTTTATTGATATAATCAAAGAATAAGGAGGAGCATGTAGAACACCTGACAATAATATTGAGATTGCTGAGAGAGCATAAGATGTATGCCAAGCTCAACAAGTGCAATTTATTTCAGTCTCATATCCATTACTTGGGACATGTTGTTTTTGTTGAAATGTGTAACTAGGTTCGGTCTTCATAATGTCTATTGTAATAATGATTTTATGTATTTGATATTAAATATAAAATAACTTTATTATTGTTATTCTTGATGTATGGGTTTCATGATCAAGATAAATTTATTTATAGGTCAAACACCCATTGAGTGCTTCTAGGTTTGTCATAGAGTTATGAAGTCAAAGAGTCATTGGCATACATGTGAGAGGGCCTTTGGGAATGTTTTATATTGTAAGGAAAAAAAATTTAAAGTCAAAAGTGTCATAAAGAGCCTGCAATGCCTTGTCAAACAAGTCGGCCTCAAGGACAACAATTCGACCTCCTACGAAACCTATATATAAAGGAACCTCGACTTCATTTGGAGAGACAATTCATTCAAGCAAGAAAGAAGTTTGATCTACTCAAGAAAGAAGCTGAAAGAAAAGGAAAAAGGACTAAGTTCAAGGAAAGGAAGAAGAGAAGCAAGATCAAAGTTTTGGACCTCTCTCTCTGTCATGTTAGGGTTTCTAAAGTAGTTGCTAAACCGAAGTTGTAGAAGAAATTGTTGGAATTTGAAACTGTAGAAGAAACTGCTAGAAGTTGAAGTTGCAAAAGAAACTGCCGGGAAAGTCAAAGTTGCAAAATAAGTTGTTGGGGAGGTCGAAGTTACCGGAAAGTTGTTAGGTCGAAATTGCTAAAATCTACTAGGTCAAAGTAGCTGGAAGATTTCATCAAGAATGAGACGTTTGAATTGGTCTTGGAGGAGTCTTGGACAAGGGTCTTAGGTCTTGGAATTTGTCATTTGAAGTTCTATAAGAAGAGGAATTCTTGTGGGTTTTCCTCTCAAGACGAGAGGTTTTGGCATTGGCTTACAACCTACATTTTGTATCCTCTTATCTAATTGAATTCATAGTTTAGTAGCTGTTTTATGATAAGAACATAATAATAATCAAGTGAAAGAAGAAGCTAATCAAGTTAAGTAAAAATACATCACAAGTAATTATCAAAGGTAAAGTGAAATCACCTATTCTAGTTGCCCCCAGATTTCTCAACATGGTTTCATAGCTAAGGTGACAACAATAAGGAAAGGTAGCTTGAAAATCATCCAATTGAAGAAGGACACACAAGGGTCGAGCACAATATCACCAAGGAAGAGTACTCATCTCAAGGATCACATCATCACAAGGATAAGAAGACCTCAAGGACCCTACCTCCACTCAAAGAAAGAAGGAATACACTTTTGAAGCATTTTGAAGTCTCCATATTCTACGTTTCTACATCCAAAGAAAGCAAGAAGAAGCATTTCCATCATCATCAAGCTGAACTCCCTCTCATTGAAGAAAGGATCACATTTCAAGCATACTTGAAGGAAGACGTCTTCATTAAGAAGGCATCTTCTATTAACAACAACATCAATAAGGCATCAAGTTGAAGATATCATCAACAAGGAGCATCTTCACTTGACAAGTAGGTACCTTTATATTTATGTCTAAATCTACTATCAACATGACTTCATTCTACAAGGAAAGCAACAATCTGGTTGGGTCATCGGATTTCCTTGCATGGTAGAAGAGGATAGATTTGGTCCTCATAGAGAATGGAGTTATAAAATATGTGAAGGGTTCAATCTCCAAACCATCTGAAGAGAAAGATCAAGCATTATCAATCAAGGGGAAATAAGGGCTCAAAGAATACTCATTTAATCAATCAAGGATTCACGCATCCCTTATGTAGCAAAGATGGAGACATCGAAAGAAATCTGTGAAAATTTGGTAGAATTGGTTTTTGTAAGCACTATAGGAGAATTTATATCATTGAGAATCAAATTATACAAAATGAAGGTATCTAAGGATGAAGGGGTAGCCTCATACCTTACAAGTGTATCTCAAATAAGATATCAACTACAAGAAAGTCTAAGAGAAATAATTTTTGATAAAGAGATGACCACCGTTGTGCTCAATGCACAATCTAATGAACGGGGCAACTTTGTATCAAGTATATATGCAAATAAGGAAGCCACTGCAAT
The DNA here is from genome assembly GCA_031772625.1 of Pinus tabuliformis. NCBI lineage: Eukaryota > Viridiplantae > Streptophyta > Pinopsida > Pinales > Pinaceae > Pinus > Pinus tabuliformis. The sequence goes on along the minus strand of CM062814.1, from coordinate 394,796,449 downwards.
TAGTGAACTTTGGTCATTATGTAAGATTGAAGAATCTAGGTTAAAAGTAAAGAGCGATGTTGGATCAAATGAACAAGTTCAAGCATATGCTTCCATGGCCAGGAGAAAAGGAAAGTTTGGAAAGTTGGATCCTCAGAAAAAGAAGAAGATCGATGAAGAGAAGGATGACATGGATATTCGTTCAAAAATATGGCACGTTGAAGAGAAAGTGATGGAGAAGATGACCGATGCCCAACAATAAAGTGATGATGAAGAAGGCTCCATGATGAAGAAGATGAAGTTCATGACATGATGTAGAAAGAATATCCCCACAAGAAACCGATAGTACCATGATCTCCACCAAAGAGCACATAGTTGTTTTTGGAAATAAGTCCCTAGTTGAGAGGGAGCTTGGGCAAGTCCCTTGTTAAAAGGGAGCTTGGGAATATTCCTTTGATAGTGTTAATTTTAGGTATGTTCTATGCTTAGAACAATTTATTTCAATTTTCACAGTTAGCTCAATATCTTTTCCATATTAGCAATCACATCAGCATTAAAGTAAACTACAGATAGAACATAAACATAAATTGTAGAAGACAAGCCAAGACAAGAGGACACAAGATGTGGTGCTAGCCAGGGACAAACCCCAATGTGGGGAAACCCTTGATCAATTCTTCTTATATGTTCTTCAATAGTTCAACAGAGAGAGAGATAGTACGTTTACAACAGAAGTCAACACTTTGACTTATCTAGATAAGAGCAAAGATCATCTCTAAGAAGATGATACATGAGATCAATTGAAGACATGCTGCTTCAAATGATAATTCAAGGTGACTCCTTCACCTATCGTTGTGCTGCATTTCGTCATCATGCTGCACCTCACGGTGTTGCACCATGCTGTGCCCATCATCACTATGTTGCATCTCATCATGCTTCATTAATCATGACTGTACCCATCACTGTATTGCATTATGTGCCATTGTTGCACCATGTTGCCATACTAACCTATGTGCTGGCTGCATCTTGCTTGCTTGTTGTCCCTAGCTTGCTTTTTGTCCTTAGCATGCTTGTTGTTGCATGCTAGATGTCCCTTGCATGCTAGCTGTAACATTGTATACTTGGTGTATTTGTTGCTAAGTACCATACAACTGTCCCAATGTTAGTTAGTTGTCCCTTGCATGTTGCTCTCCTTCGGAGACATATGCTCTGGTTGTTCTAGCAGTTCCCGACAGCTCCGGCAGTTCCGGCTATTCCGGCTGTTCCCGACAGTTCTGATAGTTTCGCCAATTTCGGCTGTTGTGGTTGTTCCTGGCAGTTCTAGCTTCTACCCTCTGCGTCAGCTTTCCCGCCTGTTCCGGTAGTCCCAACAGTTCCGGCAGTTTCGACAATTTTGACTGTTCCCGACAGTTCCGACAATTCCGACTATTCCCGACAGTTTCGGTAGTTCCAGTTTTTCCTGGCAGTTCCCGCTTCTACCCTCTGCATCAGCTTTCCTGACCGTTCTGGTAGTTCCGACTATTCTCGGCAGTTCTGGCAATTCCGGCTATTCCCGGTAGTTCTGGCAATTCCGGCTATTCCCGGCAGTTTTAGTAGTTCTGACAGTTCTGGTAATTCCCGCTATTCCCAACAGTTCCGACAGTTCTAGCTATTCTCGGCAGTTCTGGCAATTCCGGCGATTCCCAACAGTTCCAGAAATTTAGGCTATTCTCGGCAGTTCCGACAATTTCAGCTTTTCTTGGCAGTTCCGACAATTCCAACTATTCCTGGCAATTCCAGCTATTCCTGGCAGTTCCGGCTTCTGCCCTCTGGATTAGGGCAGCATTATCCCTTAGGATCTCTCCTCCTACTAAAACCCAAATACAACTAGAGAGGAAGAGATCCCAAGTGTGTTGAAATGACTTGAAGACCACCTCTATTTATACTAAAACGTTGAGCACAGGTGGGGTTTATTTGGTTGCTGACCGACCTTGACGAATTGTCCCATAACACAAATAAATTCATATCTCCATGAATATTTATCGGATGATATTTAGATCAATCCTACACCTCTCGATGAGAGGTTTAATAAGATGTCCCACACAGAGATTGGCCCTAGTTGCCAATTTTAACATATAGGAATGTGTAGAACCTCCATAATTGAGAGGGAAAGATACACACATCATTCTTGTCTTCATGTTATGAAGAAAGAATGGAGGATTGGGTAAGCATCTGAGATTGATTCCGATACTCTTTTAGGATGTGGTAGGGCATCCAATAGGCAAGAGTAGTCAAAGAAGAATTTCCTTAAGGATGTTTTATTCCAAGACAGGAATGGTCCTAAAAGGACATACCTTGTGAACATTCATATGGGGTATGTGCCTTGAGAGACAATGATGAAAGGTGTCTATTAGTCATTGTCTTGCCAACATTGTGCTATGATCTTGTGGAGAGATAGAGTTGTTAGTGAAGGACTTGCTATATGACAATGTTGGTTGATATGATGAGATGCACTAATATAAGTTGATATGATTTCTTATGAGGCGGCTTACCAATCTGACTCTTCTTATGAGAATTCTTCAGTATGAGAATGTCCAACTACGGCGTATGGATTTTGAATGCCTCCCCAGTTAAGAGGGAGTATTGAAATGTGTAATTAGGTTTTGTATTCAAAATGTCTATTGTAATCATGACTTTATGTATTTGATATTAAGAGAAAATAAATTTTTTATTATTACTCTTGATGCATGGGTTTCATGCTCAAGAAAATAGGTCAAGTACCCTTTGAGTGCTTCTAGGTTTTTCATGGAGTTATGAAGTCAAAGAGTCATTGTCATACATGTAAGACCCCTTTGGGAATGTTGTATCTTGTAAAGAATTTTTTTGATAAGTCAAAAGTGTCATAAATATCCTCCAATAACTTGTCAAACAAGTTGGTATACAAGAAGGATTAAGTTGGCCTCAAGGACAACAATTCGACCTCCTAAGAAGCCTATATATAAGGGAACCTCAACTTCATTTGGAGAGACAATTCATTCAAGAAATAAAGAAGTTCGATCTACTCAAGAAAGAAGTTGTAAGACAAGGAAAAAGGACTAAATTCAAGGAAAGGAAGAAGAGAAGCAAGATCGAAGATTTGGACCTCTCTCTCTCATGTTAGGGTTTCTAAAGTTGCTTCTAAACCGAAGTCGTAGAAGAAAGTGTTGGAAGTCAAAATTGAAAACGAAACTGCTAGAAGTCAAAGTTGCAAAAAAAACTGTTGGGAAAGTTGAAGTTGCAGAAGAAGTTGTTGGGGAGGTCGGAGTTGTTGGAAGTTGTTGGGTCAAAATTGTTGGAAGTTTCTAGGTCAAAGTAGCTAGAAGAGTTCATAGAGAAGGAGAATTTTTACTTGGTCTTGGACGAGCATTTGACAAGGGTCTTAGGTCTTGGAATTCATCATTTGAAGTTCTATAAGAAGAGAAGAATTATTGTGGGTTTTCCTCTTAAGAGGAGAGGTTTTGGCCCTGTCTTACAACCTACATTTTGTGCCCTCTTGTCTATTTTATATTCATAGTTTGGTAGTTGTTTGATGATAAGAACATAATAATAATCAAGTGAAAGAAGAATCTAATCAAGTTAAGTAAAAGTACATCACAAGAAGTTATCAAAGATAAAGAGAAATCACCTAATCTAGCTACCCCTAGATTTCTCAACATGGTTTCAGAGCTAAGGTGATAACAAAAAAGAAAGGCATCTTGAAAATTATCCAATTGAAGAAGGCACACAAGGATCGAGAAAAATATCACCAAGGAAGAGTACTCATCTCAAGGATCACATCATCATAAGGATAAGAAGACCTCAAGGACCCTACCTCCACTCAAAGAAAGAAGGACTACACTTTTGAAGCATTTTGAAGTCTTCATATTCTACATTTCTACATCTAAATAAAGCAAGAAAAAGAATTTCCATCATCATTAAGGTGATCTCCCTGTCACTGAAGAAAGGATCACATTTCAAGCATACTTGAAGGAAGACATATTCATTAAGAATGCATCTTCTATTATCAAAATAATCAAGAAGGCATCAATTTGAAGATATCATCATCAAGGAGCATCTTCACTTGATAAGTAAGTATCTTTATATTTATGTCTAAATCTACTATCAACATGATTGCATTCTGCAAGGAAAGCAACAGACTGGCTGGGTCATCGAATTTCAGTGCATGGAAGAAGAGGATAGATTTAATCCTCATAGAGAACGAAGTAATCAAATATGTTAAGGGTTCAATCTCCAAACCATATCAAGAGAAATCTCAAGAATTATTAAAGTATATGAAAGGGGAGATAAGGGCTCAAATAATCCTCATAGAATCAATCAAGGATTCACTCATCCCTTATGTAGCAATGATGGAGACATCGAAAGAAAAATATGAAAAGTTGGTAGAATTGTTTTATGTAAGCACTATAGGAGAAGTTATATCATTGAGAATCAAATTATACAAAATGAAGGCATCTAAGGATGAAGGAGTAGCCTCATACCTTATGAGGTCATCTCAAATAAGATATCAACTACAAGAACTAGGAGAAATAATGTCTAAAAGAGACAACTATGATTGTGCTGAATGCACTACTTGATGAATGGGGCAACTTTGTATCAAATATATATGGAAAGAAGGAAGCCACTCCATTCATTGAATTTTTTTCATTATGTAAAATTGAATAAAATAGGTTCAAAACATAGAGCGATGTTGGATCAAATGAACAATTTCAAGCATATGCTTCCATGGCCGAGAGAAAAGGAAAGTTTGGGAAGTTGGATCCATAGAAAAAGAAGAAGATCGATATGTCAGAAGTACAATGCTATGAGTGTAATGAATATGGTAACTTTAAAAGGAATTGTACCAAACTCATGAAGGACAACAAGAAGAGAAAGGAAAGAAATGAAGCCCATGTTACCGAAGAAATGGAAGAACCAGAAAAGAAGAAATCAAAGAAGGAAGAAATGAAATATCTTTACTATGACTAAGATAATATCCTTCACATGGTTCTTTTCTATTATAGAAAACATGATAGGATGCATTATAGCAAGATAGAGATGACATCATCTTAGAAGCATGGAAGGATAATTGAAGTAGAAATTCTACATGGTTGTAGCAGTCATCATGATAGAAAGGAAGTAGCTCATGACATCTCCATTGGAAGTATATAAGGCCAACCAAAGTAACAATATATATGGTTAGAGAAAGTCATCTAGCAAGATAGAAGATAAAGATATAATCATACGTCATCATCATTAGAAAGGAGCATTTGCAAAATGAGGATCATTAAGATCCTAGATTGGAATATTTGTTAGAAGATTCACCTCTACTTAAGAAGAAGCGTCTCGCAGATGGTCTTTCCAAATTATGTTGGATCTACAGTTTAAAAGGATGACGATATGATGACAAAAATGTGTAGCATGACAAGTTGGTTGAAGTAGTTTCATCTTTAAGAAAGGAAAGGAAGCAACTTGAAGGAAGTCTATATGGAAACATAAAGGAAGAGGTAGGTATATATTTGATATATATATAAATTCATGTCATCATATGGCTGCAGATAGAATGGGTGGAATGCTATATCTCTTGAGCATGATAAAAGAAGAAACTCTTCCTTTAGAAAGATACATGAAGGCATGTAGACAATATGCCTTGAACTCTTCTACATATTAACGTGATATGACCTCATGGAGAATATGAGGTGGTTGGAATTCATAGTTCCTATGATGGAGGAATTATGTATAGATGATCCTATGGAAGCAATATGTGAAGAGAAGGTGAAAGAAGATTCCATGAAAGATGTATATATAAGATAAGTGATCAACATTTGAGAACAAGAAGGATTAGCTATGCTATCTCCATGAAGAAGGTATGAAGACCTTGATAGGTATGTTGGAAAAGGAAAACCTTGGTAATATGTGTCTTGGATATGGATTCATACATGTGCAGGATGTTGATGTTGCAAGAAGATGATGTCATGAAGAAAGGCCATCATAAAAATTTAACTTTTACTTGATGTTCATTTTGATTTTTGGAAACATCTAGTTGGGTTGTTACAAGGTTATCGAAAAAAGGTTGTAGAAGTCACCTAAAACTACTACTCATGTGAATGGATGATAGATCCTGAAAGAAAAATGACTTGGTAGAGATAATTGTATAAAGGAAATCTAGATGTGAACTATAAGACCACTTTCCAATAAAGAGAAAGATGACATGACTATTGGTTCAACACTGTGGTTCATTTAAGGGAAAGTGATGGAAAAGATGACTAATGCCCTATGAGAAAGCGATGATGAAGAAGGCTCCACGATGAAGAAGATGAAGTTCATGACATGATGAAAAATGAGGATCGCTACAAGAAGCAGATTGTACCATGATCTCCACCAAAGAGCAGATAACTGCTATTGGAAACAAGTCCCTAGTTGAGAGGGAGCTTAGGAAAGTCCATTGTTAAAAGGGAGCTTGGGAATATTCCTTTTATAGGAATGTGTAGATCCTCCCTAATTAAGAGGGAGATATAGACAGATCATTCTTGTCTTCATGTCATGAAGAAAGAATGGAGGATTGGGTAAGCATCTGAGATTGATTCCAATACTCTTTGAGGATGTTTTAGGGTATCGAATAGGCAAGAGTAGTCGAAGAGGAAGTTCCTTGAGGATGTGTTATTCCAAGACAAGAATGGTCCTGAAAGGACATGCCTTGTGAACGCATAGATGGGGTATATGCCTTGAGAGACAATGATGAAAGGTGTCTATTATTCATTGTCTCACCAACATTTGCTATAAACTTGTGGAGAGATAGAGCTGTTAGTGAAGGACTTGCTATGTGACAATACTGGTTGTTATGATGAGATGCACTAATATAAGTTGATATGATAGATTATGAGATGGCTTACCAATCCAACTCTTCTTATGATAATTCTTTAGTATGAGAATGTCTAATTACCGTGTATGGATTATGAATACCTCCATAGTTAAGAGGGAGTGTTGAAATGGTTAATTAGGTTTGGTCTTCATAATGTCTATTATAATCAAGATTTTATGTATTAGATATTAAAGAGAAAACATATTTGTTATTTTTTTCTTGATGCATGGGTTTCATGATCAAGATAAATTTATTTATAGGTCAAGGACCCATTGAGTGCTACTAGGTTTGTAATAGAGTTATGAAGTCAAAGAGTCATTATCATACATGTAAGACCCCTTTGGGAATGTTGTATCTTGTAAAAAAAAAAATTGTAAAGTCAAAAGTGTCAATAATACCCTCCAAGACCTTGTTAAACAAGTCAACCTACAAGAAGGATCAATTTGGCATCAAGGTTAGAAATTTGACCTCCTAAGAAGCCTATATATAAGGGAACTTCAACTTCATTTGGAGAGAAAATTCATTCAAGCAAGAAAGAAGTTCGATCTACTCAAGAAATAAGATGGAAGACAAGGAAAAAGGACTGAGTTGAAGGAAAGGAAGAAGAGAAGCAAGATCAAAGTTTTGGACCTTTCTTTCTCATGTTAAGGTTTCTAAAGTTGTTGCTAAACCGAAGTTGTAGAAGAAACTACTGGAAGTTGAAATTGCAGAAGAAACTGTTGGAAGTCGAAGTTGCAGAAGAAATTGTTGGGAAAGTCGAAGTTGCAAAAGAAGTTGTTGGGTCAAAGTTGCTGGAAAGTTGTTGGGTTGAAATTGCTAGAAGATGCTAGGTCAAAGTAGCTGGAAGAGTTCATAAAGAAGGATAAGTTTGACTTGGTCTTGGAGGGGTCTTTGACAAGGGTCTTAGGTCTTGGAATTCATCATTTTAAGTTATATAAGAAGAGAATAATTCTTGTGGGTTTTCCTCTCGAGATGAGAGGTTTTAGCCTTGGATTATAGCCTACATTTTGTGTCATCTTGTCTATTTGAACTTCACAATTTAGTAGTTGTTTGATGATAAGAACATAGTAATAATCAAGTGAAAGAAGAAGCTAATCAAGTTAAGTAAAAATACATCACAAGCAGTTATCAAAGATAAAGATAAATCACCTAATCTAGCTTCCCTTATATTTCTCAACAATTTCCAAGTAGGGGATAGCAATGGATCCAAAAAATATTAAAACTATCATGGAGTAACCAACTCCTAGGAATGTGGATGAGGTGAGATCATTCATAGAACTTCAATTAAATGACAGTGGTATCCAACATGTCCTAGGAAACTTCGTACCTATTTTTGTGAACGAGGAACATGTAAGCCAAGTATGGCCTTTGTTTTAGCGGGATCCACCTATATATCTTTCTTTGAAATATGGTGCTCTACTACAATTCCATAAGTTAGCATCATGCAACATTTTTCATTACTAAGAGAAACATTATTTTCTTTACATCATATTAAGGTCTTTTCCAAATTAGCAAGTGCTTCATCAAATTCATCACCATAAGTTGTGAAATCGTCCATATAAATTTCCATGCAGTGATGAACAAGATCAGAAAATATTCCAATCACAACTCCTTAGAACGCAGTTGGAGCATTACATAACCCAAATGGTAACACATGATAGGAAAATGTCCCCCATGAACATGTAACCCTTTTTTATCCTAATCTTCCAGAGCATTTTGGATCTAGTTATACCCATCGAATCCATCAAGGAAGGAGAAATACATCTTCCTTGCAATTGTATCTAGGATTTGGTCAATAAATGGAAGAGGGAAGTGATATTTATGCGTGGCCTTGTTTAGCTCTCTATAGTCTACACAAATTCTCCACTTTCCATTCCTTTTGGGATCTATAACTAAGGGTGAGATCCATTGATTGTGAAAAATAGGGTAAATGTAACCAACTGTAAGCAACTTATGTAGTTATTCTTTTACCATATCCCTCAGTGTAAGGTTCATCCTTCGTTGAGGTTGTCTAACAAGTCATGATCCTTCTTTGATATAAATATGGTGTGTGCATAGATCTGGATGGATCTCTCTCATGCCTGCGTACGACCATGCAAAGGCATCAACATGCTTTAGTAATAGTTTGATCAATCAAGCCTTTTACTCTTGTATTAGCCCTCATTTGATTTTCAAGGTTTTCCTAGGGCTTATTTCAATAGTTTCTATGGTTGACATTTGATCTTCCTGAATTGAGGACTCTTGTTTGGGTAATGAAGCACCAACCAAAGCTAGAGAGGCTTGTCTCTTGGGTTGCATAATATGCTAAAGGGTATGTGTGTTTGTAGATGAAGGCAAGGCAATGAAATCCCTGATTTCATCATCCTTCATTTTATCTCTAAAAGCAGATACTGATCTATGTTAAGTGCTTGATGGGCTACTTTCTCTTCATCACTATCTTCCCCATTTCCCCAAAGAGGTGCTTCAAAATCCATATTGGGTTTAACAGATGGATATAAAGTAAATTTTCTGGTGCAAGTGCCATGGGAGATTGTTATACTCCTAGACCAACATCCAATACACATGTTTGCAGTAGCCAACCATGGCCATACAAGGATAAGAGGGTATCCCCCCAGAGAAGATTTAGGTTAGAGGAACGTGAAATCCTTAGGATACTCCCATGAATCTATAGATAACACCACAACCTGCATGATCGCTTTTGGTTTAATGGTAGACTTATCGGCTAATTGGAGTCGTAACAGCCCCAGGTTAAAATTTCATGTAATAAAGGATATTAAAGGAAAAAGTAAAACCAAGGTCACGTGGCACATATTCCAAGTTGAATGGCGGGTAAACACCATAGTGGGCATCACTTGTGGTTTGTTAATGGCTATGGAAATTGACAAAGACATCAGAAAAAATAGGCAATAATTGACATTTAATTATGAAAAATAAGAGAAAAGGTTCAAGGTGTTGAAATATGGCAATAAGAATATTCCAATTTAATTTGTCCTTGAATTAAATTGTGAATTAAAATTGAATTTAGTCTTAACAACTACTTGGAATTAATTAATTAATTAAAAATTTAAATTAATTAGTTGGAGAAATTCAAGATAGAAGTCTCTCTGAAGTCATGTAAGAGTTATCCCTTAATTTAAGGAGATAAGATTGAGTTATATTTGAGTTGTAATTAGTTAACTCAATTTACTGAGTTAAGTTCAGTTAAAATAGCTCCAAACTATTTGAGGAACTAATAGTGAGTTAACAGTCAGTTGATGCATTAATGCACTCAACTTGTGCTACTCCAGTTAACTGAAGATTCCCTCATTAGAAACTCATGCATGTCTATTCTGAGAAAGACCCAGTTGAGATAAATGTTCAAGGACAGTGTACTATCAGTTGCATGTGTTTTCTCATGGAGAAAACTCATGCATGCAGTCAAGGATTTATCCTTGAGGATTGCGCAATTTTGGAGGATGGATTTTCCACTTGGTAAGAGACGATCATCCACAAGGAACAACACAAGGCAATAGGAGCTTGGAGGGCAGAGAGGAAGGTTGGAGAGAAGCCAAGCTTCCCTGTGAACATCTGTGAGGATTGTACTAAGAGATGGCTAGCTATGAGAGCTAAGGCTTTGTATAATTCTTATGTATTTTCAACCTGTATGATAATACAATAGTGTAGGGTTTTTAGCTAAGGCTTTCCCCAAAGTATTTTCATGTGTATTGTGCCATTGATTCTTCTTCTTCTGGTTATATTGTTCAACTCGATCTTTAAGCTTCCACAAATTGATAGTAGAAGTAGGTTATAGTATTCTTATTTGATTTATATTGAATTATCGGGTTAACCTATCACAGATTTTCTACATGGTATCAGAGCCAGGTTTGTAGAAATTTTCTACATGGTATTGAAGTTGTGAACAGTATACTAAGAAGAGAATTCGAAGTTTGAAGTTCGGGGTTGTAGGTGCAAATCGAATTCATATCATACTTCAAGGTTGGCCAATGGCATTCTATGGCTTGAGACTCGAGTATGCCTTGGAAGGGAGCTCAAATTACATAGCATGGAAAGATAGAATGGAGGTTGTATTAGAAGACAATGGCTTGAAGGAATTCATTGATCAAGAAATCCCAAAGCCAACTTCAACTAATGCACAAGAGTTGGTTGAGTGGAAGAAGTGTGTGGCGAAGGCGAGACAGATCATCCTTGATGGAGTTAGAGACCATATTGTCTCGAGTCTCCATGGGAAGGATACTCCATTTTCAATGTGGAAGACATTGAAGGACCTCTACCAGAATAGTAGCAACCAGAGGAAATTGGCGCTCAAGGATAAGCGTCGAAGAATCAAGATGGAGAAGGGCGATACTATTTCCACATATCTGAACAAGCTCACCACCCGTAGAGATGAGCTTGGTAGTGTGGGAATAATTACTGCCGATGATGATATGGTGAGCCTCGCTCTCCTTGGCCTTCTAAAGAGTTGGAATAGCTACCAAGACTTTGTGAACGGAAGGGAGAAACTGCCGGATTGGAAACGACTGTGGTCGGATCTTATGCAGGAGGAGATCAGTAGGAGCACACGAGATGGTTCTTCATCCAATAATGATGATGAAGAAAATTTGGCCTTAACAAGTAAGGTGTTGGGTGTGAAGCCTGATTATCTTCTATATTCAAAGGTATCGCCGCATTAGACCCCAGTTCATAATGGGGCGGCAACGCAGCACATAAAATATTCGCTGCAGGGGGGGTCCAGGGGGGGTGGCTGCGACCTTTGGGAGCCTCCCCCTGGTGGGGGGATTGGGGACAGCGCCCCCGAAGCTAAGAATAGATGTAAAATTGCCCTAGAAGGCAACCCTCGCTATATATGAGAGAATTGTATTACGTCTATGCAGATCTGTATTTTGAGTGAGGAAGAGAGAGGAGATTGAGAACGAAGAGGGAATTACAGTGGATATGCTGTAGGTTGTATATCTTCAGTTTGCTGGATAATATAAATAGAAGGATTGGCTGTTTTTTCGTGGACGTAGCCCAAACTGGGTGAACCACGTATATCTGTGTCTCTCTTGTTTAATGCGTTTTCTGTGTTTATATTTTTGCAACATTTTATGTGTTCCATTGCTCTGTAATATATAATTCTCTAACATAAGGCAAGGAAAGGGAAGGGGAAGGCTTCCCATTTCAAATCGAATTCTTCTCATGGAGGGAAGAAGGGTGACATGTCTAAAGTAAGATGCTTTAATTGTCACAAGATGGGACATTACACGACTAATTTCCCATTGAAGAAGTCCAAGAAGGGATCCTCGGAAGGATCGGAAGGTGAGGCATTAGCCTCTTAGTTTGAAATGGACTTTGCCCTCATCGCATGCATGGTGTCATTGATGATGGGTTGTGTCTAGTATCTTGACAGTGGAGCCTCATTCCACATGACCGGTGATAAAAATTTATTCAGTGCCTTAGAGGAGAAAGACCTCAAGATGCACATAGAGATGGGTGACAATGGAAGGTATAATGTTTCAGGAGTGGGCACGGTCGCTTTTTAGAGGGAACATGGAGCTCCTCTCACCTTGAATGATGTGTTGTATGTGCCTGGACTGAAGAAGAACTTGGTATCGGTCACGATGTTGGAGGACAAAGGCTACTATGTTGTCTTCAGTAAAGGAAAGACGTTCCTAAGACACCTAGCCACGGGTTAGACCAAGAGGATAGGGATTTGAGTGAAGAATCTCTATAAACTAGAGGTAGATGATTGGGCAGCATTGAGTACGAAAGCAGACTTGGTGCAAAACCAAGACATTGGCGAGTTGTGGCACAGGCGGTTGGGCCATTTGCATCATGGGGCTTTGAAGATAATGCAATAGATATCTACAAGACTTCCCAAAGGTAAACTTGAGCAAGTTGACACATGCAAAGGTTGTACCTTAGGAAAGTACACCAAGTCTTCCTTTCATGATCGAGATAGTCGAGCCGAGGCTATCTTAGACTGAGTTCATAATGATTTGTGTGGACCATTCTCGACGGCATCCACAGTGAAGAAAAGGTGTTATGTGACTTTCATTGATGACTATTCTCGTAAATGATGGATTTATTTCATGTAGAAGAAGGACCAAACCTTCGCAAATTTTTGTAAGTTCAAAGCTTTGGTCGAGAAAGAGTCAGGGAAGAAGATCAAATCCTTGAGAAGCGACAATAGTGGAGAATATGTCTCACAAGAGTTTAAGGAATTATGTGGAGCGGAAGGAATTAAACGAGAGTTGACGACACCTCATAACCCACAGCAAAATGGGGTGGCCGAGAAAAAGAACATAACTATTGTAGGGGCAGCATGGGCAATGCTGCATGACCAAGGCCTACTAATTCACTTGTGGGCTAAGGCATGCAACACAGCAAACTATTTGCAGAATAGAAGCCCGCATCGCATACTTGGGATGAAGACACCAGAGGAAGCTTTCTCCCATAAGAGACCAGATGTGGGTCATTTTAGGATCTTTGGCTCATCGATATATTGCCATGTGAAAAAGGATGCATGGAAGAAGCTTGAGCTAACAACACAGTTGGGGATATTTGTGGGGTACACTGATACATCTCACAACTATCGGGTGTACTTGCCTACCAGTTGGAGGACAATGGTTTGCAGAGATCTCAAGTTTGATGAGCAGAAGGCCATGCGAGTTTCCATTGAGAGGGAGCTCCAACTACAGGCTATGGAGGAACTGTTGGTTCCTAAGGAGGAGGAGCCTCAGACTGATGCGGAGCAGCCGCATGCAGAGGTTCAGGTGTGGAGACATCCACTCAAGCATAGTCTTCCAAATATGGATGAAAGTGCACAAGAGAAGCTGATAGATTGTTGGAGGATGCGAGAGAGAATGTGGGAGCACCATCTTCTCAGCGCAGACAGAGAAGGTCACCTAAGAGGTACACTGGATACATGGCCCTTGTTGGGGAATGTGTTGAGACCAAGCCATCTTCCTTTGAGGAAGCAGTGCAGCAGCTGATTTGGGTTGATGATATGGTGGAGGAGTATGACTCCATGGTTCATAACAGTGTTTGGGACGTGGTTCCAAGACCGAAGAACAAGTTAGTTGTGAGTTCCCGTTGACTTTACAAGGTAAAGCAAGTTGATGATGGTAGTGTGGAGAAGCATAAGGCAAGATTTGTTGCCCGTGGCTTTTCACAAGTTGGGAGGATCAGGTTGCTACAATATATTTCAACAGAGGAGCAAGATGCTGACATTTTGACAAAGGCATTGTCAAAGTGTAAATTCGACTTCCATAGAGACAGGATCGGGGTGGCAGATAATCCCTTTCTTGTTGAGAGGGAGTGTTGAAATATGGTAACAAGACTATTCCAATTTAATTTGTCCTTGAATTAAATTGTGAATTAAAATCGAATTTAGTCTTAACAACTACTTGGAAATAATTAATTAATTAATTTTAAATTAATTAGTTGGAGAAATTCAAGTTAGAAGTCTTCCTGAAGTCATGCAAGAGTTATCCCTTAATTTAAGGAGAATAATTGGGTTATATTTTAGTTGTAATTAGTTAACTCCGTTTACTGAGTTAATTCCAGTTAAAATAGTTCCAAACTGTTTGAGGAACTAATAGTGAGTTAACATTCAATTGATTCATTAATGCACTCAACTAGTGCTACTCCAGTTAACTGAAGATTCCCTCATCAGAAACTCATGCATGTCTATTCTAAGAAAGACCCAGTTGAGATAAATGTTCAAGGACAGTGTACTATCAGTTGCATGTGTTTTCTCATGGAGAAAACTCATGCATGCATTCAAGGATTTATCCTTGAGAATTGCGCAGTTTTGGAGGATGGGTTTTCCACTTGGTAAGAGAAGATCATCCACAAGGAACAACATAAGGAAATAGGAGCTTGGAGGGCAGAGAGGAAGGCTGGAGAGAAGCCAAGCTTCCTTGTGAGCATCTGTGAGGATTGTACTGAGAGCTGGCTAGCTGTGAGAGCTATGGCTTTGTATAATTCCTATGTATTTCCAACTTGTATGATAATACAATAGTGTGGGGTTTTTAGCTGAGGCTTTCCCAAAGTATTTTCATGTGTATTGTGCCATTGATTCTTCTTCTTCTGGTTATATTGTTCAACTCGATCTTTAAGCTTCCGCAAATTGATAGTAGAAGTAGGTTATAGTATTCTGCTTTGATTTATATTGCATTATCGAGTTAACCTATCACAAATTTTCTACATGGTATCAAAGCCAGGTTTGTAGAAATTTTCTACACAAGGTGAAGAGACACAAATATGCATGCAAGAGAAATTAGAGAAAAATGAAGGAAAATGAAGAAAAATGAGAATATCAATGATAAAAAGACATCAGAGAAACAATTCACAACTTTTGTGAGTTTATATTTTGGCTCTCATACACTCTAGCACACTTAGAGCATTCTTGGAGCACTCTATCATTCATTTTGATTTGGAGAAAGACAAGCAAGCAAACAAAGGATAAGCAAATGAAAGCAAGGGAGTGAAAGGAGAAAGTTGGATCAGTAGCTACAACAAGAATATTTTGCAAGGAAAAGGTTGGATGCTTGATTTCCTTGCTAGGGTGTGAATTCATGGTACATGCATTTGAATATTTGATTCATTTGTTGTCATTGGCATGGGTTTTGTGTGGATTGACAACGGTTTCAACCTTGCCTTTCCATTTTTTGATAACCATAGTGTGATGAGATTCATTCTTGGTTGAGCATTGGATTGTTGGAACGTTTTGGATCCAGTTGAGGTGGGCTCGGGAAAATCCCAGGGGTTGGGGGTGGAGATGGTTTTCTTTGGGAAGCCCTTGACAGGTGGGTGGAGACAAGAAAATTTTTCTGGGTATGGTGAAGGAATTTTGAAGCATCCAAGCTTGTTTTGCTTTTGTGATCTCGGGACCCATTTTTGTGAGACCATGATAGCTTGAGGGTTGAGGTGGTTTAACCTATGGAGTCCTTATTTGGTTATGTCCTGGTTTATCCCATGAGATCCCACATTTATGCTTGGAATATGGTACAAGGGTGATTGGCTGAAAGAGAGATTTGGTTCAACCCAATCTATGGTCGGGTGGTACGTGGAAGTCTTGACTTGGTTGGCTTTTGTATATGTTAATATGAGTTATTTTCTCTATTGTTATTAATAGACACATGTACTAGTTATTTTGTTGATCTTATGGCTGATTTTTCATAGTTTCTATTCTGGTTATAGGCATGGCTATATGATGTGCTCTTACTATGGCTCTTGCTCATGATTTGATAAGTTAATTAATGGTTGATGAATGCATGGGCTAACAAGTGTTGTTGCATTTACTTGAGAGGGCATTGTATATTATTAATGATTCTTTGATGAAGTTTAGAAATTTATGATCAAATATGCATTCATGACTTGTAGCTTCTATGTTTATCATGTGTTTGATGAATTTTTTATCATGTATTAGGCATGTTTAGGTCAAGATATTGCTCAAGTTTTGAATGGTTGGCATCGATATTATCTTAGTTATGTTTATGGAAAGTCCTAGGCAGTTTTGGGCAGTGGTTTGGAGGCTAACTTGAAAAAATGGCATAAATCTTGCCACCACATGCACATAATTGGGAAATTTTGGTCATAATTGCGTGTAGGTAGGCTTATGGGTGCGATTGGAGCCTCATAACTGCATGCACAATGTTATGAAACCAGCTCACAAAAAGATAGGAAACATAGCTGAACACCTTAGAAATAAGCCTCTTTGAGGGGGAAACCTTCTTTACATTACACAAATGAACAATTCTTGGATGATAGAAATGACAAGACCTCGTTTCTATATATAGGAGTCTAAGGAGTCATAATATAATCAGAGCCGACCTAACAATAATAATGTAAGGGCACAATAATAACAATAGTGGGCTTCTATGGGGCACAATAGTAACAATATGGGTATAACAATATAAAAAGGGGGTTGTACTAATAACAATAAGGGGTTACACTGGTAGTATAGGGACCTAACATGCCCCTCTCCTTCAAAAAGTGTTGTCCTCAACGCTTGAGTAGTTCTTGATGCTTTTGTAGAATATTCTTGTCCTCCCATGTGGAACCTTCAGCGGGTAAGTTCTTCCACTTGATGAGATACTATGAAATTGATCGATTTCGTAGCTGCCGGGTTCTTGTTTCTGTAACTGCTCTAGGTTCCAATATGATTTTTCCTTTCTCTTTAAGTTCTGGCAATATTGTTTGAATTGGGATCTTCTGCAACTTTTTAATGAGTGGCCACTCTTCTTCATCCTTCTTCCATTCATCCCTTGCTTCATTTATTCAATCTGGTTGGATAATAGAAATAGCACAAAGCAATGCTTCCACATCCTCATCCTTTCTTGAAAGTGCATCTGCAACAAAATTTTGCTTCCCTTTTCTATAGATGATGTCAAACTCATAACCCAATATATTTGTGACCCATTTGTTCTATTATTCTATAGATAATATTTGTTCTAAAAAGTATTTAAGACTATCATGATCCATTTTTACCTTTAAGTGTCTTCCCATTGGGTAAGGTCGCCATTTCTTAAGTGCATGTAGTATTGCCAACATTTCCTTCTCATAAATAGCTTGCTTGAGATGTAGCCGTAAAAATACCCAATCACCTACACCAAAAAAATTTTCACTGTGATGTTGATCTACCAGTTGTTTCATTCGATTCTGCACCAAAGTGGCATTATCCTTTAAAAGTTGCAGAACTTGTTGTTGATGCTCGATGTGATATTTCACTGCTTGAACTTTTTTCTTCTTGATATGTCCCTCTAGCTTTAGGGTTTGAGGAGTGGTAATTTCTTCCAATGCTTTACAAGATATGGTCAGATTCATTTCTTGATGCTCGATGTGATCTTTCACTTCTTGAACAATTTTCTTCTTGATATGTCCTTCTATCTTGATAATTTGAAGAGTGGTAATTCTGGCCAATGCATTACAAGATATGGTTGGATTCATCTCTTCTTTCTTGATGTGATCTTTCACTTCTTGAACCTTTTTCTTCTTGATATGTCCTTCTATCTTGAGAGTTTGAGGAGTGGTAATTCTTGCCAAGGCTTTACAAGATATGGTCGGATTCATTTCTTCTTTCTCCAGGGTTGGTTCCTGGAGTATATACTCTTCTTTTGATGTTTCTTGATCCTTTTCTTCCTCCTCTTCACAATCTATGTAAAATAATTTCTTCTCGACACACTTATGACCTTTAGTTCATTTGCTATCACAATTGCAACAAAGCCCTTTTGCTCTTTTTTCTTTCAATTGTTGTGGTGTCATCCTTGTAGGTTGTGGAAGGCTAGCAGAAGAAAAAATTCCATAATTATAGTCGTGAGTGGTTGGATTCCTTGTTTCCATAATTTCGTTTTCAATTTTTCTTGCCCACTTGAATGCCTTCTCCAATGAATCAGGTTCCCAAAGAGGAAGTTCATGTTGAATGTTATCCTTTAAGTACCTATGAAGACATCAATCCTTTGCTTCCCTGGAATATCATTCACCCTTATATTCAATTTTTGAAAGTCCTCAATGTGTTCTTCCATTGAACACTTTTGTTTGAGATTTATCAATTGGCTAAACAAGGTGTTTCTCTTTGTATCCTCATAATGTGATATCATTTCCTCCGTGAAAATTGACCACGTAACAAACGGTTTACGAGAACAAAGCCCTTTATACCATAAAAACCGATCCGGTTCTAAATATAAAGATGCAATACATACCTTTTGTAACAATGGTACACCATGTAGATCAAAATATTTCTCCATATGTAGTATCCAATTTACTGGATCCTTGCCATCAAACTTCCTCATCTTGCTTTTTCTTGATTTCAAGAGCTCGATCTTGAAACAACTGTAACTCTGTAATTTCAGATCTTCTAGTTCTGAAATTGTGACCTGCAGTAGCCCTCTGTGTCCTTTTTCCAATGCCACTAGTGTAATCCAAATTGGATTCTCCAAGGAAGAGTTATACCAAATCTCCCATAGTGACCTGATTATAGACTAGTTCAGTAGAGCGAACTTGTACGATGTGCCACGTGTCCTGTTTCAACCTTTGGCTTTGAAAAATATATACAAGAAATTACAATCCGTCCTCTTTCTGTACCTTCTTAAGAAATTTCAATCCGATTCTCAGAGAGAAAGTTATGATGATTTTCCCCAGGTCACCTGTTTGGAATGTAATTCAGGAGTCTGTAAAAAGACCAAATTCCTCAGATCATATCTCCGCAAATATAGCGTGAAAATATCTAAAATTCGGACCCGAGGTTTAGCGCGATTTCGTCTCAAATGGTTTTGTTTTGTTTTGTTTTTTTTTTTGTTTGTTTGTTTGTTTGTTTGTTTGTTTGTTTTTGTTTTTGTTTTTGTTTTTTTTGTTTTTGTTTTTTTGTTTTTGTTTTTGTTTTTTTGTTTTTGTTTTTGTTTTTTTTTTTTGTTTTTGTTTTTTTTTTTTGTTTTTTTTTTTTTTTTTTTTTTTTTTTTTTTTTTTTTTCGCTTCTGAAACGTCGCAGAAAAAAAGTTATAGTGAAAATGCCACGATGACCTATTTGGAGTAGTGAAACCCTAGCTCTGATACCAAATGTTATGGAACCAGCTCACAAAAATATAGAAAAGATAGATGAACGCCTTAGAAATAAGCCTCTTCGAGGGGGCAACCTCCTTTACATTACACAAATGAACAATTCTTGGATGATACAAATGACAAGAACTTCAAAGTCATACTCCTAGAAAAATAACAGCCACTTGCAGATTCTACCCCCCAACACAGGCTTATTGACCAGGTACTTCAGCGTGGAGTGATTCGTATACAACTTAAAATGGCTTCCCAACAAGTAGTGTCTAAACTTCTGGAGTGCATATACCATAGCTAACCCTTCGTGCTCAGTGGTGGAGTAGTTTTACTCTGCCTTGGATAACCTTCTGCTTGCAAATGCAATAAGATGGTCCAAGTCTCCTCCACCATTCTGTGTCAGTACTTCTCCCAGTGTTGTACATGATGCGTTGACATGTACATGAAACTCCTTCTTCCAATCCGGGAACACTAGAATCGATGCGGTGACCATCTTTCCTTTAAATACATCCAAGCTTTTCTTATAGTCCTTGTTCCAGCAGAATATGACATCCTTCTTCAACAACTTCTCCATAGGCACGGTGATCTAGGCATAGTCTTTGATAAACTTTCTGTAATATCATGTATGTCCTAGGGTAGCACACAACTATTAGGTTGTGTTATATTCTTTCCACGACTAACCCACATAGTGAACCGGGGGGTTAGAGGGGGGGCGGAGCCCCCACTTTGTTGCGTCGATTGTGCAACAGGGGGGTCACAGGGGGGGGATTGAGGGGGGCGGGTAGCCCCCCTCCACGGGGTCTGGGGCAGCGCCCCGGGAAAAAAAAAATTGGACCCTATATTAGGTTGGGCAAAGCTACCTATGGTTTTCGGTCCATGGTTTTGGACGCGATGGTTTTCGGTCCATGGTATTGGATGCTTCAGCATGTATAAATATGTTTACATTGAAAGGAATATAATGAAAAATCAAGCTAGTAGTCCCGGTTTCGGGATCCAGGGGAAAATCTCTGTGTATATGTGTTTTATGTGTTATGCTCTCGCATTGTTTATTTTCTGTGTTTTAGAATTCGTATGCAGGTAATTTTTGTACAGGGTTCAAACCTACATTTGGTATCGGAGCTGTTTTGGCTTCAAGGGGACGCCTTTGTTACTGAGGGGTTTCGCTCGAACCTGTGGTAGACCCTGTTCTATGGGATATCTGCGAGATCGATTCTGGTGGTGAAAGAAGATGGCGAGCAGTGGAAAGATAGAGATCGAGAAATTTAATGGTCAGAGTTTTGAGTTGTGGAAACTCAAGATGGAGGATCTGTTGGTGGATAAAGATCAGTGGCTCGCGGTAGATCTGGGTACTAAACCAAAGGGAGTGTCCGATGAAGAATGGAAGAAGTTGGATTGGAAGGTAAAGAGCACAATACAATTGTGTGTCTCAGATTCAGTATTGCTGAATGTATCAGGGGAAGCTACGGCGAAGGATTTGTGGGACAAGTTAGGGACTTTGTACGAATCTAAGTCTCTAGTGAATAAACTGTTCCTACGGAAAAAGCTGTATAACCTGAGGATAAAAGATGGAGACTCAGTGACAGAGCATCTGAATGCGTTTAATACTGTGGTAAGTTAGTTATTGTCTATTGATATCAAAATTTCAGATGAAGATAAGTGCATTAGTTTGTTGTGTTCTCTACCAGATTCGTGGGATAGTCTGGTTATTGCAATAGGTAGCAATGCAACTACCTTGCAGTTTGATGAAATAGTCTCATCCTTGCTGACAGAGGAGATGAGACAAAAAAAATGGAGAGCCAAAATGGTGATGCCTTGTCTGTACGAGGACGGTCCCAGAACAAAAACAAAAATAAGTCATCGAGTGGGAGATCTAAATATCGAGGAAAACCTATAAAGGTAGTGTGCTGGAAATGCGGAAAGGAAGGGCACTACAAAAGGGACTGTAAATCTAAAGCTCCTAACAAAGGAAAGGGATCTGATGATGCTTCTTTTGCAGAGGCGAAAACCACCTCAGATGAAGGTGGGGATGTGTACTTGGCTTCTTCAAGTACACATGTAGATTATGAGGCATGGTTGATTGACTCAGGTGCATCCTTTCACTTCACTCCCCATAGAGAGTGGTGCTGCGAGTATGATAAGTATGATGGTGGTGATGTCTTCTTAGGGGATGATAGGAATGTTATAATCGTTGGTTGTGAAAAAGTAAAGTTGAAGTTGCAAGGTGGAAGAGTTAGAATACTTCCAGGTGTTCTGCATATTCCTGCATTAGCCATAAATCTGATTTCTGTAAGCAAGCTGGATGATGCAGGTATAAAAATAATGTTCGAGAAGGATACCTGCAAGATGGTTCGAGGAGCACTGGTATTGATGCGGGGAGTTCGCACTGGAACTCTGTACAAGCTGCAAGGTAGCACTGTTGTTGATGGGTGCAACAGTTCTGTGGTTCCTAAAAGTGGAGCAGAAAATCTAGTGGTCTCTGGAGAGAAGACCATGTTGTGGCATCAAAGGCTTGGACATATTGGAGAGAAGGGACTTCGAATACTTCAGGGTAAACGCATGGTAGAAGGAATGAGTAATAGCTCTCTGGATTTTAATTTTTGTGAAAATTTTGTATATGGGAAGCAGAATCGAGTGAGTTTCCCCTCTGGTGGTAAGAGGGCGAAACAGATTTTAGAGCTTGTGTAGAGTGATGTGTTTGGACCTGTGAAGGTTCCATCGCTGGGTAAGTCTGTGTACTATGTATCATTTGTAGATGACTTCTCAAGGAATACATGGATATATTTCCTTAAGAAGAAATCTGAAGTTTTTGACAGGTTTAAAGAATTTAAGGCTCTGGTGGAAAACCAAACAGAGAAGAAGATAAAGGTGCCGAGGACAGATAATGGTGGAGATTTTTGCAGTAAGGAATTTGAAAAATTCTATAAGAAGTGTGGTATAGCACGGCAGAAGACTACTCCATATACACCTCAACAAAATGGAGTTGCAGAAAGAATGAACAATACATTGATAGAAAGGGCAAGAAGCATGCTCAGTGGTGCCAGGTTAGGACAGGAATTCTGGGCAGAGGCGGTGGAGACAACATGTTACCTGGTCAACAGATCACCTTCATCAGCGTTGGAGGATAAGACTCCACAACAGGTATGGATTGGTAAGAAACCCTCTCTTTCACATCTGAGGGTATTTGGATGTGATGCATATGTACATGTTCCAAAGGAGAAACGAACCAAGTTGGATAGTAAATCTGAAAAGTGCATCTTTATTGGGTATAAGGATGGTTTAAAGGGTTATAAGCTTGGAACCCAATAAAAAAGAAGGTTGTGTATAGCCGAGATGTGGTGTTCAGAGAGGTGAAAGATGTTATTAAACATGAAGTCCTACCAAAAGAACCTGAGAAGATAGAGTTTGAGCTAAAGGAGGAAGAATCAGACTCTACAGCAGAGGAGGAATCAGAAGATGAAGAGCCAAAAACTCCGTGTGTAAGAAGATCAGTTCGAGAAAGAAGGCAACCAGAAAGCTATAGTCCATCTACTTTCTGTTCAAATTTTGCTTTATCTATTACTAATGATGATCTCAGAACTGTGAAGGAAGCAATAGATTCAGAGGATGGAAAACTCTGGAAAGAGGCCATGGTTGATGAAATGGCATCTTTGCACAAAAATGAGGCTTGGGATCTAGTGGATTTGTCGGCTGGAAGGAAACCCATTGGCAGCAAATGGGTGTTAAAGAATAAGACAAATGCAGAAGGAAAGGTGGAGAAATACAAAGCTTGGTTGGTAGCAAAAGGTTATTCCCAGGTGCCGGGAATTGATTTTGGTGATATTTTTTCTCCTCTTGCTAAGGTAACTTCTATTAGATTAATTTTATCTGTTGCTGCTGCTTTTGATTTTGAGGTAGAACAGATGGATGTGAAGACAACATTTCTTCACGGGGATCTGGAAGAGGAGATCTACATGAAGCAACCTGAAGGCTTTGCGGTGAAGGGTAAGAAAGAACTGGTATGCAAGTTAAAGAAGTCTCTGTATGGGTTAAAAGAGTCACCAAGGATGTGGTATCAGAAATTTGATACATTTATACGGGGACTTGGCTTCACCAGAAGCAAAGCAGATCACTGCGTGTATTTTAAATTAATTGGTGACCGTGTTATTTATCTGGTCTTGTATGTGGATGATATGTTGCTGGTTGGAAATGACAAAGAAATTATCTAGGATTTGAAGACCCAATTGTCCTCCAAATTCAACATGAAAGATCTTGGTGCTGCAAACTATATTTTGGGCATGAAAATTAAAAGAGATCGGGCAAAGAGGAAGCTCTGGTTAAACTAGAGGAAGTATGTCGAGACAATATTGCAGAAGTTTAATATGCAGGATAGTAAACCGGTTAAGGTTCCTATTCCTATAGGTGTAAAGTTAGCTGCTGAACAGTGTCCGAAGACACAAGAAGAGGAGGATATGTCTCGTGTTCCATATGCAAGTGCGATCGGTAGCCTGTTGTATGCAATGGTCTGTACTAGACCAGACATTGCACATGTAGTGGGAGTATTGAGCAATTTTATGTCAAACCCAGGGAAGGATCATTGGACAACAGTGAAGCGGGTTTTCAGGTATTTGCGTGGCACTAGTGATTATGGTTTGTGCTACCAAGGAAGACCAGGATTGGACAGAGTTTTGGATATCCATGGCTTTGTTGATGCAGACTATGCTGGAGATCTGGATCAGAGAAGATCTACAAGTCGGTATGTGTTTAACCTATTTGGAAGTGCAGTCAGTTGGATGAGTAAGAAAGAATATGTAGTGGCACTATCAACTACAAAGGCAGAATACATGAGAACCACTCATGCAAGAAAGGAAGCAGTTTGGTTGCAAAGATTGTGTTCAAGTATGGGGTTAGTATAGGGAGCTATAAGGATAGACTGTGAGAGCCAAAGTGCAATTTTCTTGGCAAAGAACTCTGCTTATCATTCAAAGAATAAGCCATTGATGTTCAGTATCACTTTGTGAGGGATATGATAGAAGACAAAAAGGTGTTGTTGGTAATGGTGGACACTTTGAAGAATACTGCAGATGCATTGACAAAATTTGTGAGCTCTGAGAAGTTCTCCTAGTGTAGAGAAACAATGGGAGTTTCAGGGCTGGAAAAATGACTAAGCTCTCTTGTGGCCCCCTGTTGAAAGAAAACAACAAGTGGGAGAATTTTGGGTTGTGTTATATTCTTTTCACGACTAACCCACATAGTGAACCGGGGGGCTAGAGGGGGGGGGGGGTGGAGCCCCCCCTTCATTACGTCGATTGCGCAGTGTCTGGGGGGTTAGAGGGGGGGTGGAGTCCCCCCTTCATTGCGTCAATTGCGTAGCATCCGGGGGGTTTGAGGGGGGTGGGTAGCCCCCCTCTACGGGGTCCAGGGCAGCGCCCTGGGAATTTTTTTTTTTGGACCCTATATTAGGTTAAGCAAACCTACCTATGGTTTTCGGTCCATGGTTTTGGACGCAATGGTTTTTGGTCCATGGTATTGGATGCTTTGGCATGTATAAACATGTATTGTAACATTGAAATGAATATAATGAAAAATCAAGCTGGTAGTACTGGTTTTGGGATCCAAGGGAAAATCTCTGTGTATATGTGTTTTATGTGTTATGCTCTCGCATTGTTTATTTTCTGTGTTTTAGAATTCGTATGCAGGTAATTTCTGTACGGGGTTCAAACCTATAGCAACTGTTTCACACTCCTCGATGCTTCCAAGTTTAGTATCACTGCGATCTTCATGGGATCTACCATCAATCCCTGCCTGCAAACCACATGACTCAGCAGGGTCCCAAAAGCAACACAGAACATGCATTTCTTCAGATTGAGCGTGATTTAGTATCTTTGGCAAGTATCCAGCATCAGGCGCAAGCTTTCTACATGGTGTTTTACTAGCCCAAACACAATCTAATCATCAAAGTATACTTCCAATAACTTATGAATAAACTCCTTAAACACAACAACGAATACGCGCGAGAAAATCGCAGGCACATTCTTCAACCCAAACGACATTACAGTGTACTGGAAACAACCCCACTCAGTCGTGAAGGTTGTCTTGCTCCTATCCTCCAATGCAATTTTTATCTAGTGGTACCCCGATAACCCATCAGTGAAGGAATATGCTTCCTAGCCACCTACATTGTCCAACACTTCATCAGTGAATGGAGTCGGGAAAGGATCATGCACACAAGTGTCATTAAGCTTTCTGAGATCCATGCATATCCTTATTTCATCCTTATGCTTCTTCTCTTGTACCACCATTGGGCTTACCCAATCAAATTCTTCCACAGGCTCAATGATGCATGCCACGAGAATCTTGTCTAGCTCTAAGCGGACCTTCTCCTTATACTTTGGGTTGAGATGGTAAGGTCTTTGCTTAACCGGCTTCGTGTCGGCCTTCAGCGTGATCTTCATAACACCTAGGTCCCCGATTATCCCCTTTAATTCGTAAACCTGGTAGGGAATAAATCATGGTACTCGCGGAGTAATTCAACGAACTTATCTACCATTTTGTTGTCCCAATAATCTACAATCTTCGCGAATTTGGGCTCTACCTCCATACCAATGTTTACCTGTTTCGTTTTTAGTGGCGTGGTTATATCAGGATTCTCAACCTGTGGTCCTTCAACCTCGCGATGACCTTCTGTTTCAGGGATGTTAATCTTTTGTGGATCCTTATCCTCTTCTTCAGTGGTTACGTTATAGCATTCTAGCGTGCAACTCAGCTGAGTAGCCCACTTAGGCTGAATCAGGTCTAAAGGATCTTGTGGTATCCTAAAGATTGTTGCTTTCACCTCTTGTAGTGCCTCGTCAATACAGTCAAAACCGTCTTCAAAGTTGAATGTCATTATGAATCCTTCGCAGATAATATCCCATACACATGTACCATGGTGGAGCTCTATTTCTACATACCAATTCATTCGGACGACATCCAGGGTGTGATAGAACAAGTGCACCCACTCAGGTTGGGGCTTCTCTCCATAAGCCTGAGCCCATTTGGCCAAGTGCGCATGCGGATCATCCTACCCATCATATTTGTCTGTTATTCACACCTTTTGGTTCCCAAAGCATGTCCTCATCATCCTCCTACATTCGCGCCAATCATCAAAGCTTCCCTTGTGCGTACCCCACCATCTTGCGGGCGTAGCGCGTAGTGCCCAGTCCAATGCCTGGAAGCGCTACTTTTCTGGTACCTCCCTTTCAAATGCATCCAAAAAGATATCTACATCATTCAGGCCATCATAAGTGGGTAGATTTCTTACCTCTGACGACACACAGCGCAACGACCGGGTCATCATGTTACAGCTCAGTGTAGTTACCTCATGTAACTGATTCTTCTAGCACTCTAATTCTTCATCAGAGTCTGAGGTGCATGAACTCTCACGATCCCATGTAAGTTTTGCATCCGTTGTTGGGTTCACCCAATCTTGATCTCACACTGTTAACTTATAGATACAATCCAAATCATCATCGCTCTCATAATCACGGACTGGTTCAGTATAGCACGATCCTTCAATGGGATCTAGGGATACTATCACGCATAATGATTTCTTCACAAATATCATCTTTCGCTTCTTTAGGTTGATCACCCTGTTCATATCAGTAGCCCAATCAATTCCAAGGAGCGCATGATAGGGGTTGTTATCATCCACAATTTCTATTACCTCAAAGTTAGCCAGTGCGATCGTGCCTTCAATATCTACAGTCACCCCCTGCAGCCGCCCCATGGGGATGATCATCTGTTGATTCGCCATCCTTAGCTGAATCAGAGACCATTGCAGCGTGGGTCTTCCCATTTGTTCCCAATTATATTTTGGTAGGACATTCGCATTTGACCCCAGGTCCAAGATAACCTGATCCATCTCATACTCTCCTATCTATGCGATCAGTCTCATTTCCCATCCCGTCCTTGTTTTATGCTTACCAAGCTTTCGTACTACTCGCAGCTCAGCTGGAGTGTTTTCAGCGCATCTATTTATGAGCTTCTACAACCCCTTCACAGCCTTACTATCACGCAGTAGCTTCATGTAGGTCTCCAACAAGGTTGTAATCATAGAGGGGTCCATTTCCTGATCAGGCTTATCCTTGCTCCCTGAGGTGGAGGCCCCAACGAATCTCTTCTTTGCCTCCATGAATGTTTCACATGCGCGCTCCAAATTGAACTCATTCTCCTTCGCTGGAGCTTTGTGAACCCATGTGTTGTCCTCGTGTTTTTTCCCCTTATCATCTCTTGTCGTGATTCCACTTCAGAGCACTATATTTACATTCGGCTCCTCTTCGCGCGGCTCAAACCTCATCATTTGCAAGTCCTGAGTTTGCTAGGGTGGTAGCGCCCCTTTGTAACGTATCATTGCTATCAGCGTAGGACAGTCTTCGGTTTCATGATCAAACAAAGTGCAATACTTGCACGACAGACACGTAGGGTTAGTGCAATCACAGGCATAGTGTCCTACTCCTTCGCAATTATAGCAGATCAACTGTCCCCGACCTCTGTTAGGTCCTCCTCCGCCTCGACCTCGTTTGTGCCCCTGAAAGCTTGTCCGTGCCATCCCTGCGCTCTGGTCGGGGGCCGTGTTTCTGCCTGTACTCTATAGGTGGGAGTTTTATCCATCATCAATTCATAGCTTCTACAATTACGCTCATCATGCCCTACTGACCTACAGAAGTTGCAGAACAGTTGTTGCGGTGTCTGTACAAACTTCTGCAACAAATGACAGTTATCCATGGCATGTTTTCCTGCTACCTAACATATAGCGCACCACAATGTAGGCCCCGCTCTCGGTCCTCCTCCTACAATATAGTTCACAAAGACCGGGCAATGGTCTTTGTCATGCCCCTAACCCTTGCATTTCAGGCACCATACCTCTTCGTGCACCTCTGGTCAAACTGTTTTGTCCTGCTTCAAACTTTGCATCTCAAGGCAAAGATTTTTCAACTACACATGGATTTGCTGAACCCCCAGATTTGGATCTTGCATCGGTGTTTCATGCAGTCTCATTGCAATCTCCAAGGCCTCTGCCTGAGTCATTATCTTTTGTTGTGACAGTGCAACCCTCAGGTGAGGCAGGAGCGAAGCCAAAAACCATTCGTGATGTTGTCCGTCTATTAAGTTCATGTTAGCTTCGTGGATTTTACACTTCAACCTCTGATCTAATTCCCAAGGTGTCTCACCTAGTTGCATCGCGATTTCCTTGAACCCCACAATCAACTATGCCTCAGATTTAGGCCTACTGAATTCTTTATTCAGTGTTGTATGGATGCATGCCACTCCAACATTCAGGTTATCATTAGAATACTTGATGTACCAGGTTAGCGCACGATCCTGCAGAGCACTAACCAATGTCACCTTCGTCATGTGATCATATGTAACACCCTGAGCTTCCCATACGGCTTTCACGACAAACTAGAATTGGTCCGGGTCCTCATTTCCTAAGCCTTTGAATAAAGGCATCTTCACTGACTTTTCCATACTAAACCGTGGTGGAGGTGGAGGTGGTACGGGCAAAGTCACAGGCGATGGTGGTGAAGTTGGAGGTGGAGTATGGAGGTGGCAGTCGCGGGTGTCCTTGTCTTATTAACTGAATAGCACTTCGCGGATAAACCTGCGTTATTCCCTCTTCGTCACCTCGCGGAGGTGAAATCAATGGGATATATTTAGGACCCTTTCTTCCTTCGTTCCTATAATTTTTTCTGCTTCGTGTAGCTCCAAACATCAAGGTAGCTGCATAAACCGTTTTTCGCATAATAACATTTTAACCCAGGTATTCAAAGATTTCACGTACTTACCTCACGGACCTTTGAAAAAGCACTGCTCCGCCTCACTGTAGCTGACTGAGGTGTCGACCGTAAATTCAGTTACAAATCCTCCTATGACGCGATCGAGCAAATGATCGACTACGCGGGCAGTCTTATCCTTCGATGCTTCCAACCTCTGCACTAGCTCTGGGTTCCAAACAATAGGATCGTCAAGTTTCCACCTTCCTTGGCTATCTGCTAGCTTCGCGATCCACTCGTATAGCTCAACCGGAAAGGAACATAAAAATATCTCGTGTATTTTTGTATATAGCTACTTGTCCAGCCACTGTTCTTTTGTCAATCGCAGACTTCTGTTTTCCTGCGTCGCAAATTCATGGATCTTTTTATCCAACTAGTCTCTGATCGCTTTCTTAGTTGGATTCCAGTGATACGACATCACACATCTCTTATGCAGATTCGGGTCTCGGCAACAGAACCATTTGTTGGCTTGTGGGGGCCTGACCCAGGTTCAATGTTAGTTAGCCAAACAAATCCATACACTATTGGCCCTTTCAGCATCAGCTTGCGGAGCGCGAACCGAAGTCTCACCCGAAGTAGCATGGAGGGATGTTGGAACCAAGTTTCTGCACCCTTAGATGGTCGAGACATCGGTTTATTCCTTCTATTCCTACTTTCGCACAGGTCGTTAAGTTCTAGGGCTCTGTGAGCCTAGCCCCTTATTCCTCCCTTTGATACTTCCGTGAAAGGGTACGACTCACCTTCGCGCAGCCCTATCCTTCGTTTCTGGTACTTTTGCGCTGCTAAGGTAGTGTATTGCACAGATTGTCAAGTTATCTTAAGAATCTTACTTATCTTATTAGATAATCACAGTTAGCACCGCATAAACCAAGGAAAATTTTAAGGATGGAAAATTTTCTTGAAGTTTAAAAACATTGGCAAATCTCACTAATCCCTAATATGAAAACTATAAAATGTTTATTGATATATTTGTAAAATTATTCAAATTTATAGTGATTTTATATAAAGTCTCTATATAATGTTGGCAAATTTTAAGGTAAAATAATCTTATATTCTAAAATTTGGGCGAATCGTCTTTTATAAAAATTGGAAATTAGTGAATATTTTTTGTGGAAAAATCATGGAAAATTAGCCCACTAGGCAAAGATTAGCCCCTAAAATTTTCCGCCGTAAACAGATATCCTTGTTTGCATTCAGTTATCCAACGTAATTACATTCATTCGCACATCATATAAGTATTATAAAGTAAATTCATACATAAAATGACAAGATGCATTAATAAGAACAAAGACACAAAATTTGCAGAATACTTATCTTTATTAATATCTTCAAGCGATTATAGACTCTATCGCACTGCGCGCACAGCTGCAGGGGTCTGCGCATTCAACTGCGAACTTCCACCCTAGGCTTCTGCACACTCAGCTGCAGAGCCTCTACCTACGCTACAACTCGAAACTTAGACTTCTTACTTCGGAGCTATGACTAGCTAAGACTTATTTGAACTACTTAGAGCTTACTTACTTAGCTCTTTTTATACAATCCCATGGTTCGCGGACCATGGGTAGATCTTTTACAGTCGACTTTACTTTACAAAAATAAGGGCAGACAACCCTTTATGACTCATGACACCTTCGCTCTCCACGACCACAAAATGCGGAGACTTTATAATTTTATTACAAAATTTGTCCCAAACATGGGCTTTTAGCCCCAAAACTGTAATTGGGGGATCCCGTTCCCAATAGATCCCCAACTGATTCATCCTAGCCACTATGCGCTCTCAAACCAAGTTCCACAGACCAGGTAAACCTAGTTCTAGTGTAGACTTCTAGACAGGATGGGGACCCCTCCAAAAAGCAATGGCTTGACACCAAAAAAAGATGCCTCTTCTATTAAGGGAAACAATAAGTTGTTTCAGGATGTTGTCAGCATCACCATAACCCAGAATACGATCAATTCCAATGAGAATATTGTGGCTTGTGCCAATATTCCAAACCAAATGATGTAGAAAGATCTTGGTGACCTTTTGGAAACTGAGCCAAATTGCGGATCCTTTCTTGGCTCCAATGGTGCCTTTATGGAACCAGAAAGTGAAATCATGATTCTTAAGGTATTTTTGTCTAATGACTAGACTCCAAGTTCCAGTACCAATGATGCCTCTCCAAAGAGACTTTATAAGTAAAGCATGTCCAAAACGATGAAGATCACGAATTCCCCATCCCCCATGGCTTTTGGCATAGTGATCTTAGAAATTTTGGCAAGGTGACTTTTTTTTTGGATATGACTTCCCCCCCAGATAAAGTTAGCCATGACTCGATTTAGTGAGAGGATTATAGCAGCGAGAATATGGTAGAGATGTGCCCAGTATACCCCTAATTGGTTTAAAATAGCTTGGGTAAGAATAACTCACCCACCCAGGGAAAGATTTATGTATTCCCACCCAATTTTTTTTTTGAAAAATCTTTCTACTAGTCATAGCCAATCAGTGTTCTTGTAATTGCATGGTTTAATATGGAAACCCAAATATTTCATACCCTGTCCGATCAATTTAGCATCTATACCAAACAAGTTTTTTATGTAGACAATGTTATCCAAATCACAATTACCATGATATAAGGTAGATTTTGGTGCATTTATGTAAAGACCAGTAGCATTGGAAAATTTTCTGAAAATGTGAAAGAGGCAAAGCCAAGAGAGACGGTACAACATACCCATAATCAGCACGTCGTCGACAAAGAAGCCATGTGAAATGTTGATATTGTAGCCGATCTTAAGAGCTTGAAATTGTTCTCGTTCCACAACATGTGAGATGTGCAGGCTAAGACTGTCCATAGCAAGAATGAATAACAATGGCGAAAGCGAGCAGCCTTGTCTCAGACCCCTCCCGGCACAGAAGAATTTTGAAGGATATCCGTTTATGATTACAGAAAAATCCACATTGATGACACACACCATAATCCAATCCACACATTTTGGTTGTAAGCCAATTTTGAAAAGGACCAGCCTGAGGTAACCCCAATCTAGACTGTCAAAAGCTTTCTTCAGATCAACTTGTAGGATAGCAACATTTAGGTTTCTTGTATGGATAGAGTGCAAGCATTCCTGTGCATTAGCAACAGTGTCATGTATTTGACGACCTTGTAGAAAACCATGTTGTTGTGGAGAAATATAGCGAGAAAGAGTGCCTCTCAGTCGGCCTGCTATGGTTTTAGATATAATCTTGTAAATGAGATTGCATAGTGAAATAGGCTTGTAGTCTTCAAAACAGATAGGAGGAAATCACTTCAGGATGAGTGCAATGTAGGTGGACTTGATACGATGGTGAATATACCCAGTGACTCTAGACTCCTCCACCATTTGAAGTAGATCATGTTTAAAAAAAAAAAATGCATGAACAGCTCCACGGTCCACCCATCCGGTCCTAGACTTTTGTCACCTTTAAAAGATTTAAGGACATTGAGAATTTCTTCCTCTGAGATGCATCTGTATAGAACATCATTTGAGTTTTGATCAAACATAGTCGGGAAGTGTTCAATCCCCCAAATGAGATCTTCAGCAACAATGTTTTCATTTCGCTTATAGGCAAATTGGAAGTGTAGGGTGGCGACTTTGGAGATATCCTTCTGTGACTAGATATGGGAACCCTCAGCATCCTAAATTCCCCAGATAGAGTTTGTAGTGCGCCAATGGTTTGCAAAGAGATGAAAAAATTTAGTATTTCTGTCTCCCTCCATGATCCAAATTGCCCGACTCTTTAGTCGTCAGGTTGCTTCTTCAAAATCTAAGATATGGTTTCTTTTTACCACTAGATGTCGAATGTGAGATCGGGTGGCATCCAGAAGATTATCCGAGGCCATCAGCGGGAGTAGGGTGTCCAGTTGACATTGTATATCCCTGAGCTCTCTTTTCATAGACTGTTTTTTATTTTTCTGCCAGGTCTTCACCACCCCGAGGAGTGACTCCAGTTTGTCAAGGATATGTTCCATGGGGGGGGAGCCAGAAGTATTTTCATAGTTCCAGGATTCACGCACAAGTGTGTTGAAATCCAGGTCGTCCAACCAAAGCCTGATGAATTTGAATGGCATGCCAGGGCACATTTGTGGCTGCTTCCAGTCCAGTGTGACAGGCCTATGGTCGAATAAGAAGTTATTGATAGTTTTAGTCTACACCTCACCAAGTTTCGGGAGGCCATTCTTACATACAATTTTGTTGACATTTGCCTGGAAGAAATGGCTCCTAGTTGGGATAATGGGCGAGAAGGGGAGGCGTATGTCACCAAGAGACTGTAACATTTCTTAATACATAAACAATGCAGGTTATGACAGAGAGGAGGTGTGGTGGTCAATTTTATTTAATTAATCAATAAATTTGCAGTATATTTTAACTATTTGACAATTTTGTAATCTAAAAAAAATCACCAATTTTCTTCAATTGTCCATCTTTTTCACTGATCTACCGGCTCCACTGATTTTGTGATCCTTCCTAAGCTCTGATACCAATTTAATGCAAAGGCAGAGGAGGTAAGACACAAAATAACACAAATAATTCACACAAGGAATTGCGACTCTTGAGAGGTATTTAAACCTTTTTCGACTAGCAACTCGCCTAAAATACCTTGACATACAACCACACACTAAATTCGACTTTACTTGAAATATAAATTCACTCTACTCAACTTGACTGGTTAAATGAACCTCTAATTTTATACCACTCTCCACATAGGAATAATTAGCTCTTTTAGCACGTAGGTGGAACAAATTAACATATGACATAATTAGTTATAATGTAGGGTCTCGGCACAGAAGGATATGGCTATGAAGGGAGTGTGAATAGTGGGTATTGTGCTTCTGCACCCATTTTTCAGTGGGGAGGAGAGGATGCCCTCTGAACTCAGACTTCAAAGAGCTCCCATCGTTAATATCAACAACTCTGACTAGCATTGGAAGGCATTACATTTATGTCTATGGCGACAACAAGGACCATCTTGCCTGCAATGTATTTGGGTCGAATGATATGTCCGTCCTTCCCCTCCCCCAATGCTGGTCGTAGCGGGCAGCCATGACGGTTTGTTGGATTGGAATCTCAGATACGTTGAGAATCATAGGAAGATTGGCAAAGACATTGAGCTTCTCTTCCACGCGAAGGGCATCCACGCCTTTTTTCTGTTTTTCTACCTGAAGTCCTCGTCGAGGCTTATATGAGATCTCAACTGATTCATGACAAAATTCTGTGGAAAATGAATGTAGTTGCGTTGAAATACATTGAATCGGCGACTGCGGCTCTCTCTTCGACGACTGCGGCTCTCTGCGGCTCCATTGAATCGGCTCGACTGCGGCTCTCTCCGGCGGGACTGCGGCTCTCTTCGAATTTTCTCCGGCAGGACTGCGGCTCTCTGCGGCTCCATTGAATCGGCTCGACTGCGGCTCTCTACGGCTCCATTGACTCTACTTCGTCCACGCTCTGCGGCTTGTCTGCGTCCCCTCTGCGGCTCGTGTCGTCCAGGCTCTGCGTCGTCAGCTCTCCAGATATGCGGCAAAGACTCTAGATCTGCGGCTCCATAGAGATATAGAGCTCATCTCGCTTCTCTGGTAATTTATCGAAGCCCAAATCTGCGACTCTTTATATGCTCTAGGGCTCATGGTCGTCCAGATCTGGGGCTGCGGCTCTCTAGATCTGTAGCGCCAAAACCTCTGAGATCTAGAATGTCCGTGGGTTACCTTAATCCCTACCGCAAACCCTAATTCCATAAAGTCAAAGTTACCTCGCTTACTAAGGAGAACATTCTCTAGATGGCTCCCAGCTTCGCGAAAATAGCTGCTGGCTCTCCGTCCGCCTCCGGGGGGCAAGCTCCTGTCCATATAGTCAGTGAAGCCCCAGCTCCCACTGTCCAGGTGGTCCAGGATTCACTCGATGAGGCTTTGAAGTTCTCTGAAAGTGCCCTAATATGCCGATTCAATGGTTTTTGGCCGCGGCTCACAGCTCTCCACAGTTGGATCACGGAGGTATGGAAGCCTCTAATTCCTGATGCAATTAATATCTATCCCTGTGCTAGGGGTTTCTTTATAGTAGATTTTGAAAACCGTGAAAGCAGACAATGTATTCTAGATTCTGGCCCTTGGTTTTGGGATAAATCAGGCCTATTCATGAGGCCATGGAACCCATCTTTTGATCCCTCAACAACAGTCATAAGCTCAGCACCAGTTTGGGTGAGATTGCCAAATCTACCCTTGCATCTCTGGAATTTCTCTTCGCTAGAAGCCATTGGAAATGCAATTGGAAAATTTTACTGTAGGTGCCCAGAAACAGAGGAATATGCCAAAACCACATATGCACGCATCTGTGTGGAAATGGACTTCAGCGCCGAATTCCCAGCGTAAATACACCTAACAAGTAAAGATTATGTGTGGAACCAGAAACTCGATTATGAAAGTGTCCTCTTCAGATGCCGATCTTGCTTTGAGACAAGCCACCTAGCCAAAAATTGCCCAAAAGCCTCCGAGAAAAAATTTGCTAGAAAAAATCACCACAGATCTACATGGTGGGAAGGAGCACAAAAAGAACACTACACTGTCATCCAAGAAGAATACTCTCGAGAAAACTCTGAATTACAAGAAATCGGGCAAGATAGAAACAACTCTCAAGACAAGCAGGGGGAAAGCCCTGCCCAACAACAAAAAGGTGAACTCAACAACCCCTCAAGCATCGACAGTTATGAGGTTTCAAATAACGTGCAAAATAAATCTTCTTTTAACAACAAAGGAGATCTCCTAGACCAAACTTCTTCTCCGACTATCTCCAAAAGGACGAACACAATAGATCGCGAAGCTAAGACACCAATGTCCCAAGAACCAGAAGAGATGAAGGAGATGCAAGATAAAGGAAGTTGGAAGACCATAGAGAAGAAAAAGAAAGCTACATCACCAATCTCGCCAAGAAAGACAAGGAGTCAGACAATTAGAAATTAAGAAATTATAGGTCCGATAGACCAATTTGGTCTCAGTGGACGTTAACCATCATCATCATCATCATCATCACAATGCATATGGTGGCGGTGATGAATCAATATATCGTGAAAAGCATGTTTTTACCTTGTATTTTTTATTTATTTATGTAGAATAAGACCTGTCCAAATTGTTTCGATGTGTTAAAATTTAATTGGTTATTATATACAACGAGATCGTTGAAATATAATATTGAAATTAATGGTAAATATAAAAATTATATATATGTGATTTATATGCACATTTCTTTTTTAATATTTTAAGTTTTTTATATATTAAATATTAAAATATATATTTTATATTAAATTTTTTAAATATTAATTAAAAGTCTCAAGTTTTCCTTTTAATGTAATATTGTTTATTTGTAAATTTTGTATTTTTTAATATTAATTAAAAATTATACTTAAAAAATTAAGTTTTATTTTTAATGTAATATTGTTTATTTTTAAATTTTATAAATTAAAAGATATAAAAACTATATAATATATTGATGAGTTGTATAAAGTTAAATAAAATTAACTATTTAAATATAAATAAAGTGGGAAAGTTCATGATTTTGATTCACATATTTATGCAATTTATTTTCAGTACGAAAAAAGCTATATTTCCATTATAATTCCATATTGGGAAAAATTGTACAACATAAGAATATATAGAGATTGCATAATAAAGCTGAAATATGCAAATCAAGCCAAAAACTATGGGATGTTCAAAATAATGCCGAGACTAACAGACCTCCATCAGAATGTACATAATGTTCAACATCAGATCAAGCAAAATATGTAGCATCAATCAGATAGACATGGCAGGATATAGTAGATAAAACATCCAAAAAAAGAAATACTTAATTGTAGGGGCCAGATGCATACCAGATTTATGGCAATGAGATAAGAGAGTTATGTACCCAACATGTTGAATTCCTGAATCTGGAAAGATTGGTTGTCCACTATGATACTCATCATCCAGACTTCATGTTGGGATGAAAGTCCTTTCTTCGATAGAGCATCCGCCACCTTGTTTTTTTCCCTATCAATATGG
The DNA here is from genome assembly GCA_031772625.1 of Pinus tabuliformis. NCBI lineage: Eukaryota > Viridiplantae > Streptophyta > Pinopsida > Pinales > Pinaceae > Pinus > Pinus tabuliformis. Next base: position 394,759,262 of record CM062814.1, on the reverse strand, counting down.
TCTATCAAGTAATCCTTTATGTTGTTCCATATTGCCTCAATCCTGTTCAGCCATCCCGATAAGTTGATGTTCCTTATGACATGTTTAGAACGGACATGATCAATAGTCACTTTGGAATCCCCAAAAATTTGCAGCTCTTGAATATTGATATAATCACAGAAGGATAGAAGTCTAGCAAGAGCCATAATCTCTACTTTATTATTGGATCCAACACCTCCATTCCAATATATTTCAATTTGTTGTCCTTCAACAGGAATGATATAAACTCCGCATGCACAAAATCCATGTTGTGTTGCCCCATCAAAATAGGCACGCAGAACACCCGTAGGATCCTTTGATAGAGTCTTCCTCCCGCTTCTGTCCTGGATATGTTTGGAAAGATTTAGAGTGTTGTGCAGATATAGGATGGATTCAAAAACTGTGAAATGATTTTCCATTTTTGAGTGAAATATAGCCGCATTCCGCCATTTCCATATGGCCCAAATGGACAGTGATGGGATGGGCCTCCAATTAATATTCATGATGCCCCACCATCTAAAAGCCTCTGTAATGGAGGGGAAAGAGATTCTGTTGAGGCCAAAGTTGGCAGCCAAAAGCTGCCATATCATATGTGATTGGGGACAGAGAAGGAAAATATGAAGATTGTTCTCTATGTTTGATCTGCAAAGGGGACAAATGGCGAGCCCATTCCAATTCCTCTTTTGGAGGTTTTCCCATGTGAGATTCTTGTTGTGAAAGACTAACCAAGCAAATAATATGATTTTAAGGGGGCAGCCTGTTTTCCATAATGAGAGAGGGAAAATGTGAGTCATCTATACAGATTCAGTAAGAAGGAGAAGTTGATAGATGTGCCTAACATATACAGAAGACCTGCCACCAATCCCCTTCCATGTAAGGAAGTCCTCGTCCGCTATACAAAAAATACCTATGTCCCGCATAGCTGATGTGATCAAGTTCCATTGTAATCCCAGAGCATCATTAAGGCCCAAATCACATGCCGATCTCCATATAGGAATTGCACCTTCCCATTTTTGAATGGCCTTGTCCTAGCCAAAAATGCCTCTGTTGTGCAATGCCCCTAGCAACTGATGAGAAATGGGAATTGACCCTTCCCCACCTGCGATGGTGTCGAGCCCAATAATTATTTTTTTCCCGGACTGGAAATTCCAAATCAAGTTTTGAAGAAAGAAGTGTTCTATTTTCCGAAAACTTCTCCAAATGGCAGAGCCCCGAGGGGACCCAATGGTGCCTTGCCTGAACCAGAAAGTGATGTCTTTATTATCCATATACTTTGACCTGATGGCATTGCTCCAAAGAGAATCCCCTAATACAGCCTTCCACATGGATTTACAAAGAAGAGCTTTTCGGAACAAATTTAAGTCCATGATGCCCCAGCCCCCCATCTTTTTTGGGCAAGCCAGCATCGCGAGCTTTGTTAAATGATATTTTTTCTATTCTTTGTGACCTCCCCAGATGAAGTTAGCAGTCAATCTGTTAAGACTGTTGATAATGGATGCTGGAATGTAAAAGAGATGCGCCCAGTAGACCATAATTTGAACCAGCACAGCCTGAGTCAATATCGCACGACCACCCATGGACAGGCATTTGAATTCCCATCCAGCGATTTTCTTGTAAAATCGATCAGGAATCCATGACCAATCAGTAGTAGAATAGCCAACAGATTTCAAATTATAGCCAAGATATTTCAGCCCATGCTTGATAGGAATAGCTTTAATATTGAAAAGTTGAGTAAGGAAGGAAATAAGATCCCCATGAATATTCTCAACATGAAAGGTCGATTTTCCCTCATTGACACACATCCCAGTAGCCTTTTGAAACTTCCCCAAAATTCCATGTAAACATAACCATGATGCTTTGCAAAGCATCGCTGATAGAAGAATGTCATCTACAAATAAACTATGAGATATTAGTATGCCTCTACTGATAGGGAGTGGGTGGCATTTATTTTCTTGAATCGCCCTTTTTATGTGTACACTCAGTGAGTCCATGACGAGAATGAAAAGCAGTGGCGACAAGGAACAACCCTGCCGCAAATCCCTAGCAGCCGCAAAAAAAGGTGTTAGGATACCATTAATAAGAACAAGATAATTAACATCGACCACAACTGCCATAATCCATCTGGAACAGTTGCCATCAAGGCCAATCTTAGCAAGGAGGCATCTTATAAATCCCCAGTCTACACAATCATATTCTTTTTTTAGATCAATTTTTAATAATGCAGCTCCAGTCTTCTTGTAATGCATGGAATGAAGACATTCTTGCTGAAAGCCATAGCCTCCAATATTTTCCTATCCTTAAGGAATCCATGTTGTTCAGGGGTCAAGTGAATAGATAAGATATTCCTCAGCCGAACAACAATAATTTTAGAGATGATCTTATATAGAATGTTACACAGAGAAATGGGCCTGAAGTCCATAAATGTGAGGGTATCCTTCTTTTTTGGTATTAATGCTATAAATGTGGAGGAAATGTATCGAATGATATGACCATGAATCCTAGATTCCTCAACCATATTCAAGAGATCCAATTTAAGAAAGTCAAAAAAATGTATGAAAAAGTCTATAGACCACCCATTGGGACCAGGGCACTTATCTTTTTGAAAATATTTCATAGTTTCCAATAATTCCTCCTCAGTGATTGCAAAAAAAAGAAATATGTTTTGATTTGAATCAAACATGGAAGGATACGGATCAATGCCCCAGAGTATATCATCAATATCATAGCCAGCATTCCTACTGTAAAAATATTTAACAGCTTCTTCAGAGATCTTCTCCTGAGATGTAAATGATATGCCCTCCTCATTCTTAATTTCCCAAATAGAATTTGCTTCTCGCCTCTTATTAGCAAATCTATGGAAAAATTTCGTATTTTTGTCACCCTCCTTGAGCCATAAAGCTCGGCTTTTAAGTCGCCAGGAAGCTTCCTCAATTGATAATATTTTTTGTTTTTTTTTTCTCCAATTCCCATATTTGATAACAAATGGCAAGAGGTATACTAGGAGCTTTAAAATGCATAGATAATTTTTCCAATTTCTTGCAAATATCCTGCAAAGCCAGCCTATTAGAAATCGATTTTTCACGTTTCCACCCTTTGACCCCCATCCGAAGGGTAGACAAACGGTCCAAAAATGGTCGAGGGTGATCATTATGAACCGAAAGAGGTGAAGAGAGCCATGATTCATGAATAAATTTGTTCAAATGTTCATCTTCAAGCCATGTGCATTTAAATTTGAAAGGATAACCATATCTGTGACCAATATGGTTCCAATGTATGGAAATGGGTCTATGATCCGAAATGAAGGAAGGAATTATCTTCACAGATGGGGATCCAAATCTTTTGATCAATCTATCATGAAGGAGAAATCTGTCAAGTCTCTTTGCAAGAAAAGCATCATTCATTCTCCCATTGTCCCATGTGGGGCCAATATTTATTGGTAGAACATAGACAAAATTATGCTGAATGATAGCATCACGAATCAGACCCCCCACTGGGTCATTTTTCCTGCCTCTTCCCCATATTTCATCATTGCACAGGGTACAATTTAAATCCCCGCTAATCAATAGGGAATCAAGTTCGAGAAACTCCGAAGAAAGAAATAGATTCCAGAAAGGAGATCGATCTTTGTATGGTGCATAGACATTTAATATATGAACAGGTCTCGGAGAACCCCAAAAGTGGGCAAGTAGGAGGATGCCAACAAAACACTGAAAAGCCACCGCCGAGATCCATTTTGGATCCCATAAAACTGCCAGACCCCCAGATAGACCAATTGCATTTGTCGCAGCCATGTGCCATGAAGGTAACATGCATCTGAAGTATGTGATTGATTCAAGACTATCGTACATAGTCTCTTGAATAAGGAGCATCTTTGAATTTGATGAGTGAAAAAGTTCCTTGAGGGCCAGAAATTTAGGGCCTACCCCTAGACCTCAGATGTTCATCGATAGAATACTGATCATTTTTGCACTACCCCAGGCCTGCTTGCTCTAAGGGGCCCCATATCAGAGACTTCTTCAACAACAATTTCTGAGATAGGAATGTCAACAAGGGAAAGGTCCCGCATAGACGCATCCTGCCTACCTCTCCTTCCCCTGAAATGCCTAGATCCCCGATTTTGTTTACGCCTAACAATGATATTACCAGCCGAATTTGCACTAATAATGGGGGATGGAGATCGGATCGGTCTATGGACAGTTAATGGCTGAAGTTTCAGGGATTCACGTTTGAGGAGGAGATCCAAGTCACGGTCAAAAGAGTTCCTGGGTGAGGATTCGGGATAATTTAGAGGGGTGATCGATATACAGGGAGCTTTACCTTTAGGATCGTTCCTGTGATTCAGTGGTGGGGGAGATGGGATCCTATGGGGAGAGGGGATGTGGGAATGGGGAGATTGTGGGGATGAGGAAATATATGTAATGTGTGAGGAAGATGGAAAATCCTGAGAGGGCTTGGGAACAGCGGGAGGGGCAGGAATAGTAGACTCTGGATCCGGCTCAGGAAGAGAGGGATTAGCTGAGAAAATTGTCGATCGAACGGGAGGGCTGCAATATGTCAGGTCCATGGATTTAGTGATGGAGGAGGATCGGGGACGGCTTTTAAACTCCATATTAGGGCAATGAAAGATAGGATTCACAGAGAGTGAACGTGTGTGAGGCAGACTAGAAGATCGACCCCGAGGATTTGCCCGAGGTGTTGATAGGTGGGCAATTGTAAAATCAGGACCACCATGATACTCTAAGAGATTATAGCAATTCTGGTATTCGGCTACAATCCTAGTAGCCAAATCAGGAATATTTTCAGATAGATTCTTTACTTTGTGTTTACCACCATGACGGCGATGACATTGAGATATGAGATGGCCGGTTTTATGACAAGCAGAGCATCTGAACGGCGCACCCCAATAATCCAGTATCTGCTAAATGTTTGACTTATCCCATGAAAGGTCAATGAGTTCGGGGAAGCCGCCTCTATATTCCTTTTCAATAAGGACCCAAGCAACCCACTTATCCTTGGCCCCGATGCATTTTGGATCAACATAAATAAAACGGCTGATAGTGTTACCAATTTTCGCCAGGGATTCCTTAGTCCAAAGTTCAATTGGTAAGCTTAGCAGCTTGATCCAGATATAGTTGTTTTGGGGAGTGCATCGAAGGGGATTGAACCCAATAAACCATCTATGTAAAGCTAGAAAGCTTTTGTCCCGAACCCATGGAATAGCAAGGATAATATCCAAATCGTGAACCCGAAGGAAATGAAAATTGTACCAATTGTTCATGAGGCGAACAATGGTCGGGATATATCCCAGGAGGGGATTCCATTTTGAAGCAATCCAGGTTCGAACTTGTGCATCTTCCATTGCTGAAAAATACTAGCGTCCCACCAGGGCCCTCTTTTGTAAACTAGCAATTCTGTCAGATAATAGAGGACCATCTATATTGATAGCATTGGGTGGAGGAGAATATTTAACAGGACGCATATTCTTACGACACTGATGATTACCCTGATCGCCACTCGTAGGAGCCTGTTTGGGAAGAGAGTGAGGAATAATCTCATCAACGAGAGTGGATTTCCAATCAGGCTTGAGAGCTGATCTGTCATAGGACATCTCCACAACCATGGTGGCCCATACCATGGTTGAGGCAGCTAATGCATCAGAAAAAGAATCCATTTAATGGAAATGGACACAGCCTCCAAAGAGACTGAAAACAAAAATCCCGAGAAGATAGATAAAAGGACAAAGGAATTCCAAGATTTAATAAAAAAATGGAAAGGATAAGGACACAGACTGACTATTGTCAAAGCTGAGTAATGGCGTGGGAGTACTAGATGGTACGAAAGGTAGGGATCCAGGAAGGAAGAAAGAATTACGGCCTACGGACCCATCAAATTTAGATACCAAATCTCAAGAAACTTCCCTTTCTGACAACAAGTAAAGAAGGATGGAACATTGAGTAGTGTGACGTACTTGGAAGACTTCCTAGGTGGTGGCACTCATTGAATGAGTAGTGGGGGAAAATTCAAGACAATATGTCATGGCCAAACTACTAGCCAGAATGGAATTCAAACCAAAAATCTAGTGCCGGAAAAACCAGTAAACTCCATGTCGTGAAGGATGGCTTCAGAAGGAAGAGTTCGGGCAAAAAATGCAACAACAGCAAAATTCACAGATACACCACCATGGACCTATCTTAATTCGGAAGTCAGTGCAGGGTTTAGTTATAACAAAGTATTTCTTAAGGAAATTGATGGAAATCCGAACCCAACTAAAAGAATCAGACCAAAACATGAATGGCCGATATGTAGGAAAAATGGATAACCAGATAACCAGAAGGGAAAAGATGAGTAACGATAAAAGCTTTTAAGATAAGAAGGAAAATATGAAGCCCAAACAATTCAAAACTATTGTAGTAGATTTCAGAGAAAGTCTTTCTATCAATAACCTCTACTACCATGAAAAGATAATGTATGTCATATTAATCATATGAAAAAAACTTTGAACAGTAGTAAATATTTGTAGCCAAAGATTATGAAAGAACAAAAAATGATTGAGTGTTCATTCAAAGTACTAACCTCAACCACCAAGCATCCTCCGAGGGAAGGGCACCGAAAATATCACCGGTAGACCAGCACCAGATCTCAAAAACAGATGATGAGAGAGAGATATAGAGAAGTGTCGAAGCGACCCAAAGGATTTTGATATGCCAGGATATGGGTATGAACAAAATCCGGCATGTGAAAGTTCATAAAACATCAGATAGTCTGCAACCCAAGATTGGGTAGGGATATCCAAGCAAAACCAGAGATGGCAGGATGAAAACTCCAAGGATGTAGACGATCTTCCCCTGCGCAAGGGCGCGCTGGGAAGAAAAAACGGTGCCAAAACCTCATGTAGATGTTAGGAGCGGATATAAAAGGAGGATGGATTACCTGTGGGCAAGACACGTCGAAGGGACAAGAGGCGAAGCAATAAACATCATGAAGGCATGCGAGCCATGCAAAGGGCAGGTGGAAAAAAGCTTGTACGTGTCGAAATACCTTGATGCTTGGCCTGTAAGGATACCACCTCAAAGAGTAGTGATTGGAGCTGATACAGGCATATTCAGGAAGAAGATGGTTGGTCGAATGAAAGGCAAACATCCTTGGTTGGTCGCCATAGCGGCGCTCTCCCACTTGGCATATCTCAGAGAATTTTTCTAATTTGAATCTTATCATAAATTCCACACATTTATGCAATCTATATTTAGAGAGTTTTATTAAATCTAAAACACTTAGGACATTAATCATTCTCAAATACAATTCAAGCTATGAAAACTATTATTCTCTTTTATGGATATATTTGAAATGGAGGACATTAATAATTCTAAAATATAACTTGAGCAAGGGAAACTCTTATGCTCCTCTTAGGGGAGATATATAGAAATACATAACAATCACAAGGGGAGATATATAGAAATACATAATAATCACAATTTAAGCGAAATTGTTATTTCCTTACAAGGGGACATATAGCAATCACTTTAATTCTTGAACTTATTAGTTATTTTATGAGAAGTTATTTAATGCGACCAACATTGATATGGTTTGGTAATGTTTTTATTAATATATAATTTAAATAAAAAACATGTAGTTGCACTATGATTGGTTGGTGGTTAGGTGACATAAACCTCATAGAATGTATCTTAATAGGTAATAGTTGGTGAGGTTATTATGCATTCACTACTATATAGTGTATTCATTCTATTGCATTCATTTCTCTATCGTGCAGTGAGTACACCAAATTCATTCTTTTGATGTGTTGTGTAGGGAAATTCATTTGGATCTACTGGTCTTTATCTACTTGTTAGCTCAATAAATGGTTCACATTTGAATTTGTAGGTAGTCAATGCAAGGCTGCTTGGAAGCAGGAGCAAGAGTGAGAGAGACAATTTTCAAAAGCTTTCGAGTTGGGAGCGTTTTATATATATATATATATATATATATATATATATATATATATTTATCCATATATGTCAACAAAAGCATACAGAACGATAATTTAGATATGAAAAGCATAAATACATGGATTAAACCATATAAGATCAATCATCTAGTAGTGATAATCTTCATCAACCACACGTCCACACACATCTCGATTCTCATCAACCTTAAAATTTTTAAGTTTCAAAATTCAATATATAAAATTTGTCATCACTAAAGTTGTGCTTGCAACCATTACCAATTTATAACAAAGAATATCAATCATGAAATGAAACGTTTCACGAAGCATCATATTCATAATTCACTACCAATGAGTTATAATTGTCAACTTCAAACTTCAAACTTCAAACTTAAATTGTTATATATTGTTTACAAAATATACCATAATAAATATTAAAAGGTCAATAGTTATAAAAAGTACTAGAAAATAGAAAAGATAGTTAAATGTACCATCTACTTATATTTCTTCATGCCACGAGAAACTTCTAATTTCTTTTCTCGTGATCTAAAAATAATGGGAGTCTCCTCCCACATAGTCTAACCACATCCAGAATCAGAATTCCACGTAATGTTGCAGATGGAGGTGGCAACAAAGCTAATGCAACTTGAGCCCTAGTAGTGGATGGGTGTGGCATTGTTGTTGATGATATTGCTACTACTTGATGATTGTCATCCTCATCATCCAAAAGTTCTAGTTCCATTCTATTCTAAATGTAAGGCTCCATCTCCAAATTATCCTCCTTCGGTTTGTTGTCCCAAGTGATATATGCTCTATCAAACCATTCTCGTGGTTTGAAAAGCATGGGAAAACATGGTCCAACATTGCATTGTGACAAGTATTGTCTCAATATCAAAATCAACCATGGTCCAACGTCACATTGTGATAAGGATGGTCTCGATATGAAAATGAACAATGTCAAACATGGTCCAACATCGCATTGTGACAAGGATTGTCTCAATATATAAATCAACCATGTTCAACCATGTTTATCTTAGGGTTTATATACCTTGGGTTTATAATATTAATCCCTTAGATTTAATATTATTCCTTTGTGTTCATAATCCCTTAGGGTTTTAGTATTAATGCCTTTGGTTTACTATTCCCTTGGTTTATAATGTCAATCCCTTGGGTTTATTAATATAAGGGTTCATATTCCTAGTGTTTATTATTAATCCCTTGGGTTTATTATATCAATCCCTTTGGTTTATTATATAAATCACTTGGGTTTATTAATATAAGGGTTCATATTCCTAGGGTTTAATATTATTCCCTTCGGTTTATAATCCCTTGGGTTTTTAGTATTAATTTGTTGGTTTATTATTCCCTTAGGTTTAGCATTATGAAAATGATTATCTCGATATTGAAATCAATCATGGTCAATCATGGTTCGATGTCACATAGTGACAAGGATTGTCTCAATATGAAGATCAACCATGGTCAACCATGTTTCTTCTAGGGTTTTAAATATTTATCTTAGAGTTTATAGACCTTGAGTTTATAATATTAATTGCTTGGGTTTAATATTATTCCCTTGTGTTCATAATCCCTTGGGGTTTAGTCTTAATCCCTTGGTTTTACTATTCCATTGGGTTTATAATATCAATCCCTTGGGTTTATTAATCTAATAGTTCATATTCCTAGGGTTTAATATTTTTCCCTTGGGTTTATAAGCAATTGGTTTTTTATCATTAATCTATTGGGTTTATTATTCCCTCAGGTTTATAATATCAAACATGGCCAACCATGGTCAATCCTGGTCAACCATGGCCAACCAAGGTAATTCATGGTCAACCATTTTTGTATAGCTGATGATGGTCAAAACTGGTCAATCATGGTCAACCATGGTCCAACTTTGCATTATGAAAATCAATCATGGTCAACCATGGTCTTGTGTCACATCGTGACAAAGATTGTCTCGATATGAAAATCAATCATGGTTAAGAATGGTCAAACGTCACATTGTGACAAGGATTGTCTCAATATGTAAATAAACCATGGTCAACCATGTTTATTTAAGCGTTTATAATATTTATCTTAGAGCTTATATACCTTGGGTTTATATTATTCCCTTCGGTTTAATATTATTCCCTTGGGTTTAATATTTTTCCCTTCGATTTATTAATCTAAGGGTTCAACCATGGTCGAGCATGGTCCAACGTTGCATTGTGACAAAGATTGTCTCAATATGAAAATAAACCATGGTCAATCATGGTAATTCCTTAATCAATTAATTATTCAATGAATTAATTAATTATTATTAATATTTATTAATTGATTATGTTATTAAATTTAATTAACAATAAAAATAATAATATAAATTAATAATAGTAGTAGTATTAATTAATAATAATAATCATAACAATCATAATTATATGCCTTCGGTGTATATTAACCACATTTACTAATGTGGGTTTGTAATATCGATACCTTGGGTTTATCAATCTAAGGGTTCATAGTCCAAAGGTATAATATTATTCATCAAGTTTATAATATTAATCCTAGCGTTTAATACAAATGCCTTGGGTTTATAATCATGGTAAGTCATGCGCAACCATGGTCCAATGTCACATTGTGATGAATTTTGTCTCAATATGAAAATCAAACATGGTCAAATGTCACATTGTGACAAATATTATCTCAATGTGAAAATAAACCATGGTAAAACATGGTAAACCATGTTTATTTTAGACTTTATAGTATTTATCTTAGGGTTGATATACCTAAGGATTATAATTTTATGATCATCCATGGTGAATCATGGTCAACCATGGTCCAACGACACATTCATCAAAAGATTGTCTCGATATGAAAATCAACCACGGTCAACCATGGTCCAATATCGCATTGTGAAAAAGATTGCCTCGGTGTCAAAATCAATCATTTTCAAGCATGGTCAACCATGGTCCAACATCACATTTTGACAAGGATTATCTCAATATGAAAATCAACCATGGTAGACAATAGTCAACCATGATTTTTTAGGGTTTATAATATTTATCTTAGGTTTTTTTTACCTTGGTTTTATAATATTAATCACTTGGGTTTAATATTATTCCCTTGGGTTCATAATCCCTTGAGGTTTTCATATTAATCCTTGGGTTTATAAAATCAATCATGGTCAACCATGGTCCAATGTCACATTGTGACAAAGATCGTGTTAGTATAAAAATCAACCATGGTCACCCATTCTCCAACATCACATTGTGACAAAGATTTTCTCAATATGGAAATCAATCATGGTCAAGAATGGTCAACCATTATCCAATGTCACATTATGACAAGGATTGTCTCAATATGAAAATCAACCATGGTCAAACATGCTCCAATGTCGCATTGTGACGAGGATTGTCCTTAAATATTTACTTATGGTTTATATACCTTGGGTTTATAATATTAATCCCTTGGGTTTAATATTATTCCCTCGTGTTCATAATCCCTTGGGGTTTAGTATTAATCCCTTGGGTTTATTATTCAATTAGGTTTATAATATCAATCACTATGGTTCATATTCCTAGGGTTTATTAATCTAATGATTCATATTCCCGGGGTTTAATATTATTCCCTTAGGTTTATAATCACTTGGGTTTTTAGCATTAATCTATGGGTTTATTATTCCATCTCGTTTATAATATCAAACATGGCCAACCATGGTCAACCATATTTGTAAAACAGATGATGGTCAACCTTTGTAAATCATGGTCTACCATGCTCCAACTTTGCATTGTGACAAAGATTGTCTCAATATGAAAATCAATCATGGTCTAAAAATATTAATTAATAACAATAATCTTAATAGTAATAATTATTTAGTAATAACAATAATTATTTTTAAATGATTATAATAATCTTTTTTTATTAAATATTGTTATTAAAAATAGTAATATAAAAAAAATAATTATTTCTATTAATAGTAATATAGAAAAATAATTATTTTTAATAATAATAATAATAATAATTTTGTTAGCCCCATGGGGGTAGGCGAGTTGGTAATCACAATGCGGTGAAGTTCATTAGAAAGGCGGGCTCCGTATTGAAGGTCACGAGTTCAATTCCCCCGGACTAACCTGGAGCTGTGGAGAGGGGCGGGCACAGTTCCCAGGGGTTAGCGGTCAGAATCGACCCTGTGTGACGCGAGTTGCAAGGCTGCTCCAGTTGTCGATTCCTCTGTAAGCAAAAAAAAATTGTTGTAATAGGTTTTTTTTGTAATATTATTTTTATTATTATATATTTATCAATGCCTTGTGTGACCGTAGATAAAAATGAAGCTTTCGACGTATATCAACCACGTTTAATTAATTAAATATGGTTGTGCTAGTACTAGTATAGAATCCAAATATTATGTTATAGGAAAATGGTCCACAACTTAATAAAATGTCCAAACTTACCCTCTAATACAAATTGAAATCTTAGTTTCAAGTCCAAATTTTGGCTTGTACTAGTATTATATGAGACACTAAAAACTAAAAACTATGTTATAGGATAATGGTCCACGGTGTCATAAAATGTCCAGAATTACCCTCTAATACAAATTGAAAACTTGGTTTCAAGTCCAGCTGGAAATTCAAAAGGATTACCTTACCAAATAACCCTACACATGTTAAGGAAATTCATTCCCACAAGTTAAGCTAAATGGTGGGAGAAGCCTTTCTATCTTATAGAATTGTCAGGCTCACGTTGAGACCAAAATGGGTATTGCAAGACATTCAAAATCAATACAAATGGTCTTTTGTACACATTAACGAGAAAGGATTTTGTGAAACGATAATTGGCAATGAAAAAGTCTTGCTTTGTTTTGTTGTTCGTTTATTTAAGCAACTAAGATATCTAATGGTTAAAGGAGGTGGTCATATTGATGCATCAAACTTGTTCACCAGGAAAGTGAACTTGTAAGAATTTTATGAATAAGACATATATTATATTACCTCATTGGGCCTTATTATAGACATGAGTAAATATCCCTCAACTTTATTAATCAGGGATTTGAAATGCCATCTTCCCCCACCACTATATTTAGCTTGTAGGTTATAAATTGTTATTCTTTTGTAGCATCAGAGGTGTTTTAGTCTCAAAAATTTGTGGAGATGCTAAAACACAAGATTTCTCCGTAACCCATAAATTGTTTCTAGAAATTCCACCTAGAAGTGTCTCAATTTGTTTTTGTAAGCTTGGTAGGACTACATCTTCATCATGTCGAAATTCTCAACTCGATCAGGGGGATAGCACAATATTTGAAACCAAGACTTCCAATTCGGTGAGACTTCATTTCCACGGCCATTGCCAATTGAGCTATCCCAAGTAGACACCTAGAAGTGTCTCAATTAGAATATTAACCTATTTTTAATTATTTCCCAAGTTTAAACTTAGGAAAAGTGGTTAATTAATAAATATTAATTGAGATAAGGTGTGAATTATCTAGAAACTCACACGGATCGACCCAAATATGATCTTAGCCCTTGATTAAGTTTTAATATTGGTCATTGGAGGTCTAAATAATATTATAAGAAGAATTCGATGGGTAGATGGAGAAACACACGTGAGATAGATTTCCTTGGAGAGTTTGATTTTCTAGAGAGCAACAACAGTTGTCGGAAGAGTTCAAACCAGAGAAGGAAGTAGAGACAGAGAGGGGCAGAGACAGTGCAACCAAAGGAATATTTTCCAGATCTGGTGAGTACTTTGTAGAGAGGTCGAGATTTCTCCAGGAGGCTACACAAAGGCAGCTTAAAAGCCTCAAAGGACAACTTGATTTTGTTGGAGGAGAAGACGTTTTTAGTTCCAAAGACCACGAAGAGGTTCCAGAGGGCCGCAGAAGCGTTTTTCAAGTCTGCAACAGGTAGGATGGCTAGATTGGTAGTAGATTCAGGAAGTACATGTGGTAGGAAGCTCTAGAGTGACGCAGAGCCTGCAAATGCCCAGTTGGATGACTAGATTTTTAGGGGCAGTTAAGTGTTGGGATTGCTTGGAGTGAGGGTAATTTCCCTCGAATACTTTTTTCCAAGATTTTCTCTGCAGGATTGCTAGTTTTCGGCATCTAGATTGTAATCAGATTATTTAAATGTTGCATAATAATAAAACCCTCATATGTTGCACCATTTTTTCCAAGTTGGGAATTTTAGGGACATTTGTCCAAAAATAATTGTGTCAATTTTTATGTGTGTGTGCTAGTATATTTCTCAATTTCCAGTGCTATTATTTTTCTCAGTGTTTTATTTGTGAGGATTGCAGTGTGATTAATTCATTGTTGTTGTAGCAATAAACTGCATAATTAATTTATAATTAGAAGAATTAATTCCATTTGTTGCAATAAAAATTTTAGTAGTGAAATTTTCACATGGTTTCAGAGGGAGATTGATCAGGCAAAAAGCTCATAATCGAAAGGAAGAAATCATCTAGATTCAGAGGGATTTTGGCAACATGATTTCCAGATTTGCGTAGAGGTTGGCTTAGGAGATCGAACTGCTGGGAAGAGGGTTCTATTTTCCAATGCAAGTGGTAGGAAAAATTCCAAGAGCCCGGGAGCAGTTCCAAGAGCCAGTAGTGAAGCTGGGAAGTAATTTGAGTGAAGAAAATCAGTATTTTTGTTAATCATATTCCTTTCTTGGGCACATAAAGGTTTTACAGCCGCAGAATCGGTGCTGAGTGGAAGAGAAAGAGCACACACCGAGGGAAATTTCTCTCAGGGGATTTCAAATTTTAGAAATATGATTTTCCTGTTGCACATTGTCAGGAGCTGTGAGCAGAATTTCTCACTCCAGAAGGGAGTGCGTGTAGCAGAATCAACAATTGAGCACGGGGAAAGAGGGAGATTTTTTACCAGATTCAAGGATGGACACAATTGGGCTTAGAGATTAGGATAGGTTGGAGGTAGCCTCCAACTTTTTCATATGGAAGGCTAGGATGTCCTTCCTACTGGATGAACATTGTGTTCCTTGACATGGAGTGATTGTCATGCAGTATTATTATGTTCATAATACTGCATTACCATGACTGTTTCTTGGTTAACGCCTCTCCTTCCGTGTTAATACTCCTAACTCCACACCATAATACCTCCTCTGTGTCAGTGAAATTATCAGTGAAATTGTGTTGGCATGTACACCACTACTATACACAGTGACTGTGGTTGCCTTGAATCATATTAGTATATACACCATCCAGTTATATGAATGTTGCCCCTACTACCACATTAGAGGATCTATGGACTACAACTTTCTTATCCACAGGTGACTTCCCAAGAAGCTTGAAGCCAAGACCAAAACCTTTAAGCGGGCTAGGAAGTTGAACAGGTGAAATTGATACTTTGTTGGAGGCTGGAAATCCTTCCAGGTCGAGGTCCAGTGAATCAGGTGACAGTACATAGTAACCGTTGGATCAGTCGTATCGATGGACAAGGTTAATGGAAGATGATCGATGGAGATCTTATCGTAGGATATGAAGTTAAGAAATGGACGGATCACATCAAGGCACATGTCGACAGAAAGGTGGAAAACGTGCAGAATAATGGAGCAATCTTCATAGGCGGTAAGCCATATCTCGCGCACCATAAAAGTTGTAAATGGTATTTTGCAAATTCATGTGATTAACCTGAGGGGTTGACACGTAGCACGGGAAAACCACTTTTATCGCGCACTCTCGACTTGTTATGCATCGTGCAAGATTTCATGTGAGATTATGCAATAGCCATTGGATCAAGTGGGATTGATCGACGATGGAGATCGGCCAAGCTAGTTGGCGAGCGGTGACGCAATAGCCGTTTGATTAGACGGGTCAGATCTGACGGTGATCGCGTTGAAAGATGAATGTGAGTTAATTTAAATTTCAGACGCGATAAGGTTATGAATTGGGGTTTTAATTCCTTTTGATTACGTGGAAAATTTGAAGGTTTGCCATATACTAGGTAAATTAAATAGTTCTACTATTTTAGCAGAATAACTAAAATTGGAGGTTGAGGCCAGTCAGCGTGAGTTGTTGCGCGATAACCATCTGATTGAGGAATGAGATCAATGACGAAGATTTAATGCGCTAAGGAGAGCATCGATATATTTTCAAAGGTTTGTGGAATGGAAGAAAGGTAAGGTTTAAGTTTGGGCTTACATGGAGTTTATTTGGCCAAGAACGATTTGGGTCCTCGAACAGAGCTAGACTCGACTGAACATTCTGTGGACCCCTTCACTAATGTACAAAATTCTATTTCATTCAACCATACACTACACAATAGAAAATTAATTTATGGCCTCTCTGAAAACTGTTAGAAAGAACATTAATGAGAAGTATAAGATTGTCTGAAATTTCAAATACCTATGCTATGTCAGTGACAATCACATATCCTTCATAAGTTTTTGGGTACAACCTCCTGAAGAAAGAGTCCACTTGTTCTTTGCATGTTATTCCAGTCGGTACAGGAGGAATATCTCGAACGAGGACAACAAATTGTTGTGGTTGATTCTATCTTTGGCTAAGAAGGATATTACAAAGTCGACTTCCATCTAGTTGAACAAAGGTGGAGGTAGGTTATCGACGTAAAAGCACAAAATTAGTAAGAACTATTATGCGACTTTTTAGAACAGAGGATATTGCAGTAACATTAAATTGTGAGTGGCTATTGCTTCTTCCTCATTGGTTAACATTTGTGATTGGTTTCTTTAAAGTGTAAGTTTGATAATGAAGAAAATGACTAGACTTGATAATGCATTAGAGTTGTTAAATACTCTGATACATTAGAGTTATTAAGCAGTAGCTCTGTTACCTCTAAACTAGAACATAGAATATCTCCTCAACTGTGCATTAATTCTCTATTGAAGCATTGAAGTTTGTACACTCGTCCATTGGATAAAATGCTAGATTGTGAATGCATATTGTCAAGTTGATTGAAGGCTGGTGTTATATGTGCATTGGAGCTACAATATATTTGTGAGATGGGATGCAGAGTAAATGTGTTTATATACAATGTGAGTGTTTAGGAATGTATGTGCATCTTTCTGCATTGTGTAGGTGCCATTCTTTGCGTTGTGTAGTTGCAAACCGTGGTATGTGCATTAAACACTAATTTTGGAGTCATATTTATTGCTACTGAGTGCTGGTGTACTAGTGTTGTGGGTCAAATATGCCTCTACTATGTATTGGAAAAGCTATATGATTGCACCAATGTTGTTTATAGAGTTGTCTCTATAAATAAATAGAACCATTGTTAGTGTATTCTCTGCACTTTATATAAAAGAAGTATTTTGTGGAGGAGAGAAGACATTTGTATTGGTTGTAATATTGGTGCATTTGTTGTGAAATGGTTCTAATTGGTGAAGTATTAGAATTCCTCAATACTATGATACACTTAGCGACTGACAACACATTCAGAATCAGCAAAGACTCTCTCTCCAAAATTTGGACCTGTCTACAACATGCACAAGAAAACATTGTTTTTTTGCAGCTTGAATCTCAACTACAGCAGGAAGAATTACAGCAGTGGAGTCATCATTCTGAACCTGTTTCTGTTCAGAAGATTGAAACAGACTCCCATAAATAGCAAGACAATAATGTTACAGTTGATTCAGATCCAGTGCCCAATAAAGCAGCAGAGTTACATGCAGATGCAGAAGTTCAGTTTGCACTTCCCAAGCCCATCATCAAACCTTGGGAAGAGCTTGTCAGCAACAAGCACATAACAGGTCTTGGATATGATAAGGAGGTTTCCTTTCATATTCCAGATTACTCAAAGCCCATCCAGTTTTAGAGTGCTGGATTCCTTCATGATAGTTCACCTTCAGCTGTTCCAGATTCTGCTCCTCTTCCACAGCAACAATAATAGATTGTGAAATGTCAACACTGTGACCGAGTTGGCCATATGAAATATCGTTGTTTTGATCTTCATCCATGTAAGCACTGTCATAAAACCGGTGATTCTTCAAACAGATGCTTCAGAAACAAACCTCCTGCAAGAACAAAGATTCATCTTGGATGGATCGCTTCTTGGCAATGGGCATCAACAGGCAAGAAGATATTCCAGTCATATGTCAGAACTTGTTCTAGAGTATTGAACAGTCTTGCAGTTGAATTTTCTCCGTCATCTCACCTTGTAACTGACATGGGGGGAAATAATGGTCAACTACAACCTTCAAAGCTACATCAAGCGAGCCTGAGCCACAACCTACCATACCAGATTCAGAGTTGTAGCCAGAGAAAAATATGCCCCTAATTATGCCTTCAGTTGGTGATGCCTCTTCAAAGAATTTGGGACACTTCCTCTAGCAGAAGACTTCAACTTCTTGCCAGTTTTGGAAGAGTTCTAGTAATTGCATTAAGCATTCCAAAGTTGTTGGTCATCCTTAAACCATCATAGGTTGAGACCTCCCTTTTCAGGTTGAGGCTCCCTTTTATGCGGGGTGAGACCTCCCTTTTCAGGTTGAGTCTCCCTTTTATGCGGGGTGAGACCTCCCTTTCATGGTTGAAGGTTTCCCTCTTCAAAACATCAGGATCACTTCCTCTAGCAGAAGACCTAAGCTTCATTCCAAACTTGAAAGAGTTCTGGGAACTGCACTAAGCATTGCAGTGTTGGCGATCATCCTTAAACCACCTCCCTTGTACCAACATTTCAAAGAGCATATTCAGCCTATTGCTACCATGCATTTTTGCACGTTTTTGGAATATTTTAGAACTACTTGGTTAGCCAACAACAAAATATGTAAGCTTCTTATTGGTGGTTTTAATGACTCTATTTTTCATGTCATATGTATACTTATTAATATATAACTAATAAATTTCTTTCTACAGATATGTGGGCAAAAGCATACATAAATTTTCTACGTTCCAATCAAGATACGAACAATGCAATTGATTCTTACCATCAGTATATCAAGGAAAGGTACCTATGTGAGAAGAACAATGCCTGCCATAGAAGGGTTGATTGGTTAATCTATGTTTTGTTGACAAAGGTTGTATTAGATTACAATCATATGCACCGTTTAAAAGAAGTTGGTTTTGTACGACCCGGAAAAATCCAGGAACAATTAAATTCATCCAAGTGTAGAGCTAAGAAAATCCCAAATGAAGAATATGTGCCTAATGAAAAGAGTAATGATTATTAGGTTCGTGGCCAAAATAAGGATACTCGTGACATTTGGTACAATGTCATATATAAGGGTTTTAATCTACACTTATGCAATTGCAATTGGGCCCTGAATGGAAATATCTTTAAACATGTATTAAAGTTGAGATGTTAGTGATTAACACTATTTTGGGTGAAAATGTACCACCTGGTGTCACTGATCCCACTACAGAAAGGCCTAGATTTTTATTTGATTTGAATGAAACACCTATATTGGGCCCAGAAATCAAAACAGAGCTTTCACCATGCTTTGATTCTCCTCCCAATCTGAATTATCATAATGAAACAAGCATTGATGATTTAGAGAATTTCTCATATAATGTTGAATCAACCAATGTACGATAAGATGAAATCCACCATTCTCATTTTTTCAATCATCCACCCTTAACATTCCAATTTCCCCGCCTAGGTTAATCCCCCAGCCTACAGTGATTCCCACTATCGTACAACGGTGGGGGTGTATCGTCGCCCACACCCACTACCTTTTCCCTATTTCACTTCCACCATGCCTTTATCCAGGACCCGTGAACCATGCCTATATCTGTCACCAAGTGCTCCACCATCTACCTAGGAAGGGTTGTCTTCTCCATTGCCTCAGATCCCCATGGTGAGAATGAGTATTTGATGAAAATATCATCATGAATTAATGAAATTGATTCTATGCCTTTCAATTTTTACAACTAATTGATTATTGTAATTTTTGCAGAAATATCAATTTGGAAATCCACCTGGGAGTGCCAAGAGGGACGAGGGTGACTTATAGACCCATACTTTAGATCGATCATGATGTTGTTTTTCCATTATGTCATTTATGGGCATGAGATTCCATTATCTATGTTGGAAATGAAGTTCTATTTTGTAAAAAAGAAAAATGTATAGTTGGACCAATTTTGAATAAAAATACATAAATTTAGACTTGTGTTTATGACAACATCTTCATTGAATTTTAAATCCTTATGTGGATGCGATGTTATATTCTATCAATGTTACATTACTTTTGATGAATGTAGTTGTAATGGATTTTGCTTTTATTATTTACAAATTATCAAGTTTACAAGTTAAGTTACTTTTATATTTATATCTTATTTGATGTTGCATGCCTGGACGAACATATCATTACCATGGATCGACCTCTTGTTTTAATAAATTAGGAGAAGACACAAAGTATAGGGCACAAAACATATGTATAGAGGCTAGAGTTCTGCACAGCTTCTGCATATGCGCATATCTTCCGTAAATGCACAATTTTTTTCCGTATATGCGTTTCTTTTTCTTTATTTTCCATATATGTGCATATACGAAAAATATGCACATATAAAAAAAATATGCAGATATACAAAAGTTTCACATATAAAAAAGATATACGCATATACGGAAGTTGCGCATATACGGAAGATGTGCACATATACAGAAGTTATGCGTATTTACGGAAGATTTGAACATATATAGAAGATATGTGTATTTACGAAAGAAGCATAAATTTTATATACGGAGGTAGCACAACTTCTGTATATGTGCATATTTCATATCGCATATCTTCCGTATGTGCACAACTTATATGTATGTGCGTATCTTCCGTATATGCACATAAACAAAAGATCCACATATATATGGAGGTTAAAGTTGAGTATATAAGAAGGTTGAATTTATTCTCAACTTTTGTATATGCGCATATATGGAAGCTACGTATATACGGAAGTTGTGCATATCTTCCATATATGCACAACTTCTGTATATGCGTATATCCTCTATATATGTGAAACTTCCGTATATGCACATATACAAAAGCTAAGTATATAAAGAAGTTGTGCACAACTTCCATAATATGCATACACAACAGTCCATATATATGCTCAACTTCTCTACCTGCACATATCTTCCGTATATGCAAAACTTTTATATGTGTGCATATTCTCTCTATATGTGTATCTTACGTATATTCACATATCTTCCATATATACACATATTCAGAAGATATGCACATATACTTGAAACATATATATGAAAGCTACACATATACGGAAGATATGTGCATATATCATGTGCATGTGCAACTTCTGTATATACGCATATCCTCCATATAGGCATATCTGACAGCCTCCATATGCACATATCTTATGTGCCTATACTGAAGAAGTGCATATACGGAAGACATGCACATATATGGAGGCTAGAGTTCTGCACAACTTCTGTATATGCGCATATCTTCCGTATATGCACATTTCTTTTTTTCTGTATATGCAAATTTTTTTCTGTATATGTGTGTATCTTTTGTAAATGTGCATACCTTCTCTACAGTGCACAACCTCTGTATATGCGTATACACAGAATTTGTGCACATATGGAAAATACGCATATATATTGGAGTTGTGTATATATGAAGGTTGCAGTTGTACATGTGTATGTGCATATACGAAAAATATGCGCATATACAAAAGCTTCACATATACGAAAGATATACGCATATACGGAAGTTGCGCATATATAGAAGATGTGCACATATACAGAAGTTATGCGTATTTACGGAAGATTTGAACATATATAGAAGATATGTGTATTTACGAAAGAAGCATAAATTTTATATACGGAGGTAGCACAACTTCTGTATATGTGCATATTTCGTATCGCATATCTTTCGTATGTGCACAACTTATATGTATGTGCATATCTTCCATATATGCACATAAACAAAAGATCCACATATATATGGAGGTTAAAGTTGAGTATATAAGAAGGTTGAAGTTATTCTCAACTTTTGTATATGCGCATATATGGAAGCTACGTATATACAGAAGTTGTGTATATCTTCCGTATATGCACAAATTTTGTATATGAGTATATCCTCTATATATGTGAAACTTCCGTATATTCACATATACAAAAGCTAAGTATATAAAGAAGTTGTGCACAACTTCCATAATATTCATACACAATAGTCCATATATATGCTCAACTTCTCTACCTGCACATATCTTCCATATATGTAGAACTTTTATATGTGTGCATATTCTCTCTATATATGTATCTTACGTATATTTACATATCTTCCGTATATATGCATATTCAAAAGATATGCACATATACTTGAAACATATATATGAAAGCTACACATATACGGAAGATATGTGCATATATCATGTGCATGTGCAACTTCCGGATATACGCATATCCTCCATATAGGCATATCTGACAGTGTCCATATGTGCATATCTTATGTGCCTATACTGAAGAAGTGCATATACGGAAGACATGCACATATATGGAGGCTAGAGTTCTGCACAACTTCTATATATGCACATTTTTTTTCTGTATATGCAAAAAAAAAAAAGCCGTATATGTGCGTATCTTTTGTAAATGTGCATACCTTCTCTACAGTGCACAACCTCTGTATATGCATATACACAGAAGTTGTGCGCATATGGAAAATATGCATATATATTGGAGTTGTGTATATATGAAGGTTGCAGTTGTACATGTGTATGTGCATATACGAAAAATATGCACATATACAAAAGCTTCACATATACGAAAGATATACGCATATACGGAAGTTGCGCATATATCAGAAGGTTCGCCAATATAGAGAGGAAGCAAGTGTTTCATCAAGAACTCCAACTTGTGGAATTCATAGGATAATGGTATGATGGCATAAGAGATGAAGCAAATCAAGGAGTTGAAGCTCTTTTCAATCAAGGAAGCTGTTGAAATAATCGTAGATAACCTAAAGGTAAAATAGGTATGTATGCTTGTATTCAATATTATAAAGTCATGTTGTATGGTTGTAGGTAACATGGATCACTACTCTATCTTGAGAAGCATGATCAAAGAAAAGGAATCTCCTCCCATGAAATTCGATGCCATAAGGCATGTGTCACACTAGATGAAATCAACATAATATGTCCTCATATGGAATATGAGGTGGTTGACAACAACTAGAGGAACTCTGATTGGAAGTTCCTAGGAATGTCATGTGTGAAGAAAGAAATGAAGAGAGCATAGACTATGCAACCATGGAAGAAGGCAGTCAACACATTCCAAGAAGTGAAAGATTTGACTATGAAACATCCTTGAAAGATATGGATAATCTAATGGAAGTCTGCAAAAGATGGAGATCCTTGACAATATATATATATATATATATATATATATATATATAAGAGATGTGTGAACATGTAAGAAGGATGTTAATGCCAAAAGGAAGATGTCATGATGAAACACCATCACAAAGGTGATTTTGATTTAAGTGTTCATTTCATATTTTTTAACAATATCTGGATGGTCTTATGTAGGTCTTCCAAGAACACCATGTAGAAGGGTGTAAGATCCTTCCAAATAAGATAGCATGAAGAAGGCAACTTGACTGATGGATCACTTTCTGATGAAAGGAATGATGACATGACTAACTCATGGATGAAAGTGATGCATGGTTTGTGACCTATGAAGATGTCCCAAAAGATGAAGACTACTTGACAAATAAATTCATGACATCAAAGGAAGGATCTCTTCAAGCGATTGGTTTTGTTTCCATCTACACTTGAGCAGCTGTTGTAGGTCCCTAATTAAGAGGGATCATGGAAGAAAGTTTCTTAAGTGGAAGAAACTTAGAAACTTAGACAGAGTATGGATACATTTGAACAAGGAGAGGCTGGAGGGGCTTGACAAGAAAATCAAGGCTCTAAGGTATGTCTCTTTGAGATACTCGAAAAGGTGGGTGATAATTCCTATTGACTCAGTTTACCACCATATTTGTGCATTTAATCAGTTGTGAATGTAGATAATTTGAAACTCTACGAGCCTTCCATGCTAGATCAGGAAGAGGAACAGGTCATACCTTCCATGGAGGATTTGGCACTAGACGCTCACGCAAACTTTACAGAAGATACAATTTTTCAAAAGAGGCCGAGAACTACAAGAAATGGGAAACATAACCTTTGTAAGAATGGGTTGAAGGGACAACTTCAAGGCAAAGTTAAATGGTACGCTAGAGAGAAGGTGGAAGGACAAATTTCCTCACCTCAATTAGTAAAACAAATTGGGTACCAAAATCCTCCAAAAATGGGGAGGTGTGATCCGAATTGGATAATTATATTGTTTTTCATCCATATCGATGCATTTGAGGTGGAAAAAGTGGAGAGATCAGCTCATAGGACTGTTTTTACGAATGGGACCCAGTTTGGTGAAACAGGGTCTAAAACATTCTCGGAACATTTTGAAGCATCAAAGAACCTTTTTGGGGGGTAAAAATTTACCACTTTAGTGCACCTTTTCATGCTATTCAACACACAAATACCTTTCCAACGGCGCATGAATCATGTTAATCAGAGTCCGTATGCAAAAGTTTTGCCACTCATAAGCTAAAATTCCTATTTTCACACCTATAGTTTGGGAGGACGTTGCGTCAGATCCTATTATTCATGGAAAAGGGGATATCCATGTGTTTTTGATGTAAAAGACTCTAGAAGAGTCTATTTTGTAATGCTAGTTAAGAGTTGATGTAGTCATACTTAAACAATAGTTGGCTATCAGGTTGTGTTATAGCCGAGCCACTTGGAAGAAGAGGCATTCCATTCTTTCAAGAGAATTTTGTTCTATAGTTGAGCAAAGATAGTCATGAGAGATAGGAGGTAGAGCACACAGAGAGGATATGTGCACTGTAGCAGCCCACAGGCCATGGGAATTACATATTTCTAGACACAAAAAGGGAGCAAAGCGACCTCGCCTTCCAGTTGGGTTTTCTCCCGAAAGGGTTTCCCATGGAGCATATCTAGTGCCTTATGTGTGTGTGAGCCTATTTTTTCGTTCTCTACTTTTCTACATAATTCATATTCGCATGCATGCACTAATTATAGTTAAATCCAAAGATAGTAAAGTTTAATAAACTGTAATAGTGTAAAATTTTAGTATTTTAATATAATATTATTAGACCTGTTGTGACAAACTATCTAGTGGAATATCCACAACAGTTTATGGATCAATTGAAGCCATGAATTAACATTATAAATCCTATGAGTAATATTATACCCTATTAATATGAAACCTTAGATGAATAAACCTAAGGTATTCATACTATAACCTAAGGGAATAATAAACCCAAGGGATTAATATTATAAACCTAAGGTATATAAACCCTAAGATAAATATTATAAACCCTAAAATAAGCATGGCTCACCATGGTTTACCAAGGATTATTTTCATATTGATGCAATCTTTGTCCCAACGCAACATTGGACCATGGTTGATCATGATTGATTTTCATATGGAGATAATCTTTGCACAATACAACATTACACCATGGTTGATTTTCATTTTGAGAAAATATTTTTCAGAATGTGACATTGGACCATGGTTGACCATGATTATAAACCCTAGGGTTTATAATAAAACCAAGAATTAATATTATAAGCCCAAGGGATTAATACTAAAAACCCTAGGGATTATAAACCCAACGGAATAATATTAAACCCAAAGGATTAATATTATAAACTCAAGGTATATAAACCCTAAGATAAATATTATAAACCATAAAATAATCATCGTTCACCATGGTTTACCAAGGATCATCATCATCACTATTGCTTCACTGAGGTCATCATTATTGCACCACATAGATAATTATAGTTGCACCATTGCAACACCTTTATTGAGATCATTGCTACTCTTCCACTAAGATCATTGCTGCTCCTCCATTGAGACTTTCACCATAACACCGAGATCTTTATACTAAGATATGTATATATGTACCGAGATCTTCATCATGCTTATGACTATGTATTAACTATGATTACTTCTATGCTCAAATTATAGCTGCATCTTAAATGTATGCTGAGACAGAGAGTGATAATTTAAGATCCTCCTCTTCACAAGAATGTCGAGACTGTAAGTTGAGACAAAGGTATGCCAAGAGTATATTACTGAGAGATCTTCATTACACATATGTGGACAATGGGACTACATCTTAGTATGTCAAGACATTACTTCATTAAGACTATGAGGAGGCCGAGACATGATGCATGAGCATTCAGCCCAAGGAAAATCATTGTAAATAGTAGACAGAGGGGATCATACATTTTAGGAAATAGTTTTCCTAAGTATCAAGTAATGCAATATTTAGGCCTTTAAGTGTGATTTAATTAGATAATGGCAGAATATGTAAATGCTCTCAAAATAAATAAATGAGAAGATGAGTGGTAGAAGTCAAATCCAACTCTCTAGGAGCAAGAGAGAGTTTTTAGAAATTAATTAGAGTAGAAGTGGACCATTGAGCTGATAAGGGGAATTTTCTATTTTAAAATAGAGAAAAAGATGGAATGGATAAAGTCTCGAGGAGATTTATTTATCTGCCACATATGTATGCATGTAGCGAGCTTTAGGGATTTTGTTAGAGGATTGATTAGGTCATTCATAGTAATCTAATCCAAAGTTTCCATATAAATATATGTAAGCATACGAGCAAAGTAAGAAGAGGCCACTAATGTGAGAATCAGGCCTGCGTGAGACGGAGTTGTCTCGAATGTAATCTGTGATTTTATATTAATATATGCAAGATTGGTTCATGTCTGTGTCAGTATGCTTAAGAAGTATTTCATGTATGAATTACTTGTGAATTCGTAGGCTCTACAACAGGTTGCAGACAGAATTCTGAAGGACGCAGAGGAATGAAAATGATTCAGAGGAATCATATAGGGATCATTGAATCCAAGTGAAAGACAGAGTTTGCTTTGGAGAGGAGTTGTGAAGCAAGAATTCGCTAAGGAGTCCAGCCAGAGAAATCTGAACAGAGGAAGCTCAGAAGGAAGAGTTGTAGCGAATAACGAAGGAGGAAGAACCTCTGAAGAACCCAAAAGAGCTGCAGAAACCATTGAAAATGGCGTAAATTCTAAGTAAAGGGACAAGTGGAGAAATAAAGAATTGATTCTCAGCAGCCGTTGGATCTTAAAAGATCAACGGACACGAATGGATCACTAAATCACAATCAAAGGAGTAAGGTTGGCGATGGAATGGAGCGTAGCGATATACCGATAGCGATATCACCAATATGTGATAATCGGCGATCGGAGGTATCAACATCAGAGAATGGAGAATGGCGCGGTGGAGAGTCCAGCGATGAGCAGAACTGACGATATATGAATGCGGCTAAATAATATTTGAATTCCGCTATAAGGTTTCGAAGCGGAGTCCTCCATGTATTTCTTGTGTATTCTTTATAATTGTGATAAAGCGTTGTTGAGCCTTTTAAGTCTTAAACGATCCGATAGTCATATCGAAGTCGGAGGAGGGGTGATGGTACATATGTGTATGACCGTTGGACATTGCGATGGCCAATTGCGATGAGGTTTTACCTTGGGTTTCATGCGATAGTCGTACGGAAGGTAGAGGAAGACATATTTTGGGGAATTTTTCCTTTATAAAGGGATTTTATAAGGAAAAGCATGATAAAGCTTTCATGCGATAATATATATGTAACCAAGGCATATGAAAGGAGTATGGTTATCTATATATATATATATATATATATATATATATATATATATATATATATATATATAGATATATATATATATATATATATATATATATATATATATATATATATATATATATATATATATATATATATATATATATGGACTATGTTTCATGGGTTTTTAATTCCTGATAGGAGGTTTCAGGCGGGGTGATTGAAGTTCCTATGCACAGGAACTGATAAATGGGTCGTAACCAGTGATGGTTGAAAATTTGACTCCATGAAGAGTTAAATACCTGGGGCAAAGGTGTGGATGCATTGTTAATATGCATACTGTGGGTATATGCTAGGTAACCTAGCATCAGTTTGGCTAAGTATGGGTATATGCTAGGTTTACCCTGCACCAAGACATCACCAAAAAACACAGAGATCCTTATTCATCCACAACACTGAACTACTGTACTCATCCGATATTTCTAAACCATGGTACTTGTCCAATATTTCAAAGGATCCAAGTTCATATCATTCCTATAATGCAGATCCTTTTCACGCCTATATATAGTGGTTAGCCTTGTATATAAGCCGACATGAGAGAGGGAACCATTGTGTCTCTTTATTTGAGCCGACATGACTATTTTTTATTCATTTTACAGGTCGACATGACGCAAAGGATTGTGCTTATCATTTGGAGGGCTTCTTGACATTTCTATAGACTTGTATACATTAAGCATAAGCTCAAGAAGAGCTTCTTCATACATGACATTAACTCTTTGACTTAATAATAAATCCTAAGGCTCTCAATGGGAGCCACTAACAAATAAACCTATTGCTCATGAAACCCACGCAACAAGGCATACAAAAATAATTTTATTTCTTTTATTTCATCATTTACAAATATCATTTCATTATGAAGACTGAACCTAGTTACACCTTTTTCAACACAATGTCACATGTGACTAAGATTTTCTCAATATGAAAATTAACCATGGCCCAACGTCACATTGTCACAAAGATTGGCTCGATTTGAAAATCAATCATGCTCAAGGATGGTCAACCATGGTCGAACGCCACATTATGACAAATATTTTCTAAATATGAAAATGAACCATGGTCAACCATATTTATTTTAGGGTTTATAATATTTATATTTTAGTTTATATGCTTTGGGTTTATAATATTAATCCCTTGGGTTTGATATTATTGCCTTGGATTTATAATAACTTGGGGTTTTAGGATTAATCCCTTAGGTTTATTGTTCCATTGGGTTTATGATATCAATCCCTTGGGTATATTAATACCTTGGGTTTAAAATGTTAATTCCTAGGGTTTATTGATCCCATTTGTTTTTAATATTGATTCCTTTGTCGATCATTTAGGTTTATAATATTTATCCCTTGTGTTTACTAGTTCATTAGGTTTATAATATTAAACCCTCAGGTTTATTAGTCACTTCGGTTTATAATATTAATAATTCCTTGGGTTTATAATTTAATCCCTTATGTTTCTTAATCCTCTGAGTTTAAAATATTA
Source organism: Pinus tabuliformis (assembly GCA_031772625.1). Lineage (NCBI taxonomy): Eukaryota > Viridiplantae > Streptophyta > Pinopsida > Pinales > Pinaceae > Pinus > Pinus tabuliformis. The sequence goes on along the minus strand of CM062814.1, from coordinate 394,730,174 downwards.
ATTCCGAACGTTTATTAATCACTTGGGTTTTTAATATTAGTTTGTTGAGTTTATTGATTCCTTTGGTTTATTAATCATTTGTATTTATAATATTAATCCATTGGGTTTATAATATTAATAATCCATTGGGTTTTAGCATTAATCGATTTCTCTAATTCTTTGGATCGATAATATTAATCCTTTGGGTTTATAATATTAATATTCTCTTGGGTTTATTAAACCCTAATATTAAGGGTTAAATATTAGTTCTAGGGTTTAATATTAATCCCTTAGGTTTATAATGTTTATCCCTTCTGTTTATTAATTAATTGGGTTTATAATATTTACAATCCCTAGGGTTTATTGATCCCTTGGGTTTATTAATCCATTGAGTTTAAAATATTAATTCCTAGGATTTATTAATCCCTTCGGTTTTAATATTGATCCCTTGGGTTTGTTGATCCCTTAGGTTCATAATATTTATCCCTTGGGTTTACTAACTCGTTGGTTTTATAATATTAATAATCTCATGAATTTATTAATCCCTTAGGTTTAAAATGTTAATTTTCATACAGTTTATTAATCCCATGTGTTTTTAATATTGATTCTTTTGGTTTGTTGATCCTTTATGTTTATAATATTTATCCCTTTGGTTTATAATATTAAAATTTTGGGTTTATTAGTGGCTTCAGTTTATAATATTAATAATTATGTGCCTTTATTAATCACTTGGGTTTAATTAATTTCTAAGGTTTATTAATCCCTTGTGTTTTTAATATTAATCTCTTGGGTTTTTTTATCACTTGGGTTTATAATATTAATAATTCGTTGAGTTTATAATTTAATCCCTTGGGTTTACTAATCCTTTCCGTTTATAATATTAGTCTATTGGATTTTGGATCCCTTGGATTTATAATATTATTAATCCCTTTAGTTTCTTATTTTTAAATAATAGTATAATATTTTTTTAGTTTAATATATAATCTAGATATTTTTAATTTACTTTAAATAAATATATGAAAGATATTAATAGTTATATTAATAAATATCTAATAATTATTCATTATATTGATGGGAGATAAATATGTATTATAAATAATAATGAAATATTATTATATGTGAATTGTATTATAGTTTGAGTTATAACTATTAATATATTAACAAAATTTTATAATATGTTATTATTACATATTTTACTATGTGTATATTATTAATATACACTAAGTAATTATATAAAATTTAGTGACAATTATATTCATAAATATATAATAATTATTGATGATAATATAATGGTGGCAATAAATACATATTGTTAATAATAACTAAATATTATTATTATGTTATAAGTGAATTATATTATAGTTTTAAATATAATTGTTAATATATTAACAAAATTATGTAATGACTAATATTATATTAATATACAAATAATGTTTATATACCGAATAGTTATTAATGCGACGGATGGAGGATATAAACATATAGACATATATCAACCCCATTGGTAAATGTGGTTGTAGATGTATAGTATATATCAGCCACATTACGTAAATGTGGTTGTGCTAGTTATAAGTACTTATAGGTACTTTAATATTCAAGGTATTAAGGAGATTTGTAATTCTTTCAATGTTTAATATGTATTTGATATATAGTATTTTAAAATTAATAATAATGAAAATAACAAAATATGCATATATAGAAAACTAAATATTCAATGTATATATAGAGAGAAAGAGAAATGTATAGCATTTTATAAAGATAGATGGTTTTTTTTTGTATTAACATTTTAATGTGGAGAATATGAATCATAAATAAAATATTTCAATGTCAACTACTTATAAATTATATAAAACAAGGAGGTCTCATACACCAACTTGGTGTCTGGGTTGGCTGTGACCTTAAAAATGGATATTATTATTATTATAAAACAAGTGAAAATAAAAAATATTATAATTAAAACATTTTTTTAATGTGTTGCTCAAAACCAACCTCGATCCATTTAACTATGGATCTACCAATACTAGTCCAAAAGAATAAAATCTCTAAAGGTGCAAAATTTTCCTTGAATTTTACATTAAAAAATGTTTGCATTTTGAGATATCTGATCCCTCTCAATCATTGGTTTATATATATATATATATATATATATATATATATATATATATATATGGGGAGAGAGATTAGATCATATTGACTTGATTTTTATATGTAGTGACATTTTAATGTCGAGATTGAGAGTCATAAATAAAATATTTTAATGTGAACTATTTATATATTATATAAAACAAGTGGAAAAAAAAAAAAAAAAAACTTATAGTTAAAATATTTGATTAGAGTGTTGGTCAAAACTAGCATAGATTCATCTTAACACTCGTATATATTATATAAGACAAGTGAACAAAAATAAATTTTTAAAGTTAAAAATTTACTATTGTGTTGCTCAATATTAGCATAGATTCATCATAATTCTAGATCTACCAAGAGCTTAGAGGAATCAAAGCTCCATATGTAAACCTTTACTCAAGTTTTACACTTAGAATGAGATTTGCAATTTGACAGATTTGATTCCTCTATATGCTTGGTAAATCTGGAATCAAAATGGTTCTATCCTAATTTAAATGTGAAATTTATAATTTCATTAATGTATTTTTATATACCCTAAAATAATTGTAGTATCACTTTATTTCTTTAATATATATTAGGTTTATTTAAATATTTTATTTTGGTTATTTACATTTCTTCATTTATCCTATAAAAATGTTTCACCAAAACATTATGACTTATTGATTATTTTACTTTTATTTATTTATGATAATTATAAATAAAATATTTTCATGTTCATATTAAAAACATAATTTTATATATAGAAAAAAATAAATAAATAAACAAACTGGAAAAATAATAATAATAATAATAATAATTATTATTATATTTTTATTTTTTATCAGCCTACATATATAACCTTATGGATATATGTTTTCTATTTCCAAATATGTGGCATTTATTCACATTTTAAAGTGGAGAATATAAAACATATATAATTTAATGTCAAAAATTTATAGTTAAAATAGTTTATCAATATAAATCTATAGATTTACGAATAGTCAAGAGAAATCAAATCTCTAAAAGTGCAAACCTTTCCTCAAATTTTTCATTTAAAAATCATTTGCAACTCGAAATATTTAATTATTTAATCACTTATGGGTAAATGAATTTACTAGTTGCATCACAATGAAACTCAATTATTTTTAAATTTTCAAAACTTTATATTATTACGGTATGCTATTAAACACAATATTACCATTTTTATTTTTAATTTATTTATTTTAGAAGTGTTTTGGGAAAAAGGATATTGAGTTTACATTAAGCATTTTGTGAAAAAAAGTTAATTTGGTATAATTTTATTTTTTACCCGTTTTTGAAAGGGTAAGTGAAAAAGGAGCAAGGTGGGTAATCAGCGTTGATTCAACGCACTTAACGGGAGAGGACCCGAATTCTGCAATGGCCTCTAGGAGGTATATGTCTCTGGTTTTCTTCGTAGTATTCTGTGTTTCAACAATGTCCAGAGTATTTGCAGCTGAACCATCGCAAACAGATTCCGCAGATCTCTGTAGGATGTCTCTCAGCGAAAACATTATGGAAGCACAACAAGTCTTCCAAATAGTTTCTGGTATCTCAAGCTGGTTATTCGGCGGAATACAACTACAAGCCCTTCAATATTGCATACAGTTGTTTGAGCTAATGTTAGATGATCTCAATAACTGCTAATGATTTGAACTGGAGGCAGGTGGCTGACATTCAGACTTGGGTGAGTGCAGCTCTTACTAATCAAGCTACCTGCATCCAAAGTCTACAGGAGGCTAACGGAAACGTGCAAAACACATTGAGTCCTAGTGTACATAATGTCTCACGAGGGTTGAGTAATTCTTTAGCGCTTGTTAACAATATTTCTATAATTGGCAAAGATTCGAAGAAGCCCCCATTACACAACCGACGTCTTTCATCCTATGCAGCGAAACAAAACCCTCATGATGATAAATTTCTTTCGCATTATGGATCCATGGAGGACGGGTTCCCTAAATGGTTGTCTGCTGCGGACCGAAGAAGGTTTCTTCAAACCTCTGAAGACGGCGATGCTTTAGGGTACAATGAGGTGACGGTGGCTCAGGACGGTAGTGGTAATTATACAACAATTACTGAAGCGCTGACTGCTGCTCCAAACAATAGTTTAGATAGATATGTAATATACATCAGAGAGGGAATCTACTGTGAATGTATCGAGGTTCCCATATACCAGACGCTATTGTGATCACTGGTAATAGAAGCGTTGCTGACAGATGGACTACTTACAGCTCTGCAACATTTGGTAGTCTGCTTTACTCGTTTTTGTGATAATTTGAAATTTTTAATTTTTCCTACTGCAAGGCGCAGTAAAGGTTTTGTTTTTTAGTAAAGGATCAATCCTGGAGTTTCCAAAAAAAGTGTTGCATTTCGGCTCAAAGGGTTATTTGATATTTATGTCCTTAATTGTATTCTTCGAAACTCATTGCTGTGTTGGGTCGATAGGTGGATTTTAGGTTATAGTTTTCTTAGCCTATGGTATAAATCTTTCAACAACGATTCTGCATGCGGAAAAACTAAATGAATAGTTGAAACTTAATGCCCAGGAATATAAATTACCTCCAGCCATTGGTGAAGTTTTTGATGCAAAACTCAGTCCACTTGCTTCTTTTCTGAAAACAACGCTCCATCTTCTATCCAAGAAGAAGAAAAGATTAAGAAAATCTGAAGGCACTTCCAAGCTCTGCTCTCTCAGCTAGATGGTGTAAAAAACTGAAGGGAATTGAGATGCTAGCTTGGGGACCAAACAGATAAATTTATAGCCAAGCTTCTGATGGCTATGTGTCAGGTGTTGATCAAGGTAGAGAACTCCAGATGGAGTAATGGACCACTTCAGTAGCTCCCAACAATAAATTTATTAACTGCAGTTGATTTCCTTAATTTAAGGAAATTACTGCAGTTGGTTTCCAGAAATTAAGGAAAGACTGCAGTTTAGTTCCATAATTGTAGGCAGCATTTGTTAAAATAATTAATGGAGCTTAACATTCTCCCACTTGGTCCATACTTCCAAACTTAATGTCTCAACTTAAAACCCATTGATAATCTGTATTAAGTAATAGATACATGAATCATGGCGATAAGTCCTCTAATAACGAGTATTATCTTCCATGTATTACTATGTATTTATTCTTATTATAATTTATGTGGCAACAATTTCTTAATGAATAAACCTTATGTTTATTCTTGGTCCTTCTTAAATGAATTTTCTCAAATCAACTTAAAGTGCACATAAATATGAGAAAAAACATCACAATAATTAAGAATTTCATTAAAATAACATTGTCCATACAATGAGAAACTACATAATGGAACCAAGTCCCATATTCATTACATGATCCTTGAATTTAAACGGTGGCATGCCCTTAGTCAAAGGATCAGCGATCATCAACTCAGTGCTGACGTGCTCAATGACCACTTTCTTTTCTTTAACTCGTTCCCTTATAGCTAAATACTTAATGTCGATGTGTTTATTTCGACTCCCACTTTTGTTGTTTTTAGCCATAAAAACAGCAGCTGAATTATCACAATATATTCTCAATGGCTTAGAGATAGAATCCATAATTCTAAGCCCAGAAATGAAACTCTTAAGCCATACACCATGTAAAGTAGCCTCAAAACAGGAGACGAACTCGGCTTCCATAGTGGAAGTGGCAATCAAGGTCTGCTTGGCACTCCTCCATGATACAGCTCCACCGGCCATCATAAAAATGTAACCTGATGTTGATTTCCGTGAATCAACACATCCAGCAAAGTCAGAATCTGAGTAGCCAATTACTTCCAAGTTGTCCGTCCGTCTATACATAAGCATGTAGTCTTTGGTTCCTTGAAGGTACCTCATTACTTTCTTTGCAGCTCTTCAGTGGTCTAAACCTGGATCACTCTGATATCGTCCCAACATTCTCACAACAAATGCAATGTCAGGTCTTGTGCAGACTTGAGCATACATTAGGCTTCCGACAGCAGAAGCATATGGAATGTTCTTCATTTGTTCCCTTTCAAGGTCGTTCTTCGGGCATTGGTTCAAATTGAACCTATCAACCTTCACAATGGGAGCTACACTTGGTGAACAATCCTTCATCCGAAATCTCTCTAAAATTTTATTAATATAGGTTTCCTGTGACAGACCCAAGATGCCTCAAAATCTGTCTCTATGGATCTTAATGCCAATGACATAAGATGCCTCACCCATATCCTTCATATCAAAATTTTTAGAGAGGAATAGTTTCACCTCATGTAGCAAACCCTTATCATTGGTTGCTAGCAAAATGTCATCCACATATAAAACAAGAAAACAAATTTTACTCCCACTAACTTTCAGGTATATACATTGATCCATAATTTTTTCTACAAAACCAAAAGAAGAAATTACATTATGGAATTTCAAATACCATTGGCGGGATGCTTGTTTTAAACCATATAATGACTTCTTGAGCTTGCAAACCAATTGCTCACCATCACTAGAGGGGAATCCTTCAGGTTGTTTCATGTAAACCTCCTCCTCTAGATCTCCATTAAGAAAAGCCGTTTTCACATCCATTTGTTGCAACTCTAAGTCAAAATGGGCTACTAATGCCATAATTATGCGCAAGGAATCTTTCTTAGATACAGGAGAAAAAGTCTCCGTGTAGTCGATTCCTTCTTTCTGAGTGAATCCCTTAGCAACAAGTCTTGCCTTGTATCTCTCAATGTTGCCCAATGAGTCTTTCTTTGTCTTAAAGACCCATTTACATCCAATGGCTTTTTGATGAAAGCAGCAGCATTAGAATGAAACAACCTAAAGCGCAAAATAGATCTGCTCTCAGTAATCGACTTTGTTCTTATTCGAACGAAAGTCCTTTCATATAATTTACAAATCTCCTTAGCAAACTTTGCAAAACCTCTATAAATTATTTACTAACTGTTCACTCGCATTTCTAAACGCCTTTTATATGCAACCTTCATGTAAACACTGCGCTGACAAATTAATCGATTGAACAGTTCCATCCGCTTCGAAATCGATTTACATATGCACACCACGGGCAGCTCCGATACCAACAATAATGTATCTGAAATTCCTTAATTCAATCTGCAATTAACAGACCTTAGTTTACATACATATCAATCTGCTACACTTCTAAAATGCCCATCTACCAACATAAATACTCTGTTTTCCTGATGAACAAGAGCGCGAAGGCGATCCATACAATATAGGCCAAAGCCATCTTGCTAACCTGCTTCGTTGTCATCTCTGCTACTGTTTATAAAAACGTTGAGATCTTTATTTCAAGAATTTATCTATGCTTCCTATAAAACGAAACGAAGAACAAAGACCCGCAACACCTATCTGTGCATGACAGTTTTCTTTTAAATCAAAACTCAGTGAATGAGAAACATCATAAACTCAGTTTATCTACGCAGCACCGGTCATCCCATTATTATTTGAAACGCAGGTCCGTATTTTACATGAGATCTGGATAAAAAAATAACGAAAACAAAACGCTGGTTTAACACACAGCGTCAGGCCTATAAAGACATTGGTATTTAAATAAAAAAAACCCACACTATCTATCCCTCTACGAGCCAATTCCAGAACCTCATATATAATTACATAATGCGCCTTTTATTTGTAGAATTCCCTAACCTATCTCCGTTATAATTGCAACGAACTTTGAAATTGAATAGGCACCATCCTAACCAGTCCCATAAGTCTTTAACAGAGTAATCAATTTTCTAACCAATTCCCATACATATGTTTTTAATAGCAGTCAACCGCAGACTACTTTTCGCCACTTTTCTTCAATCCAGTTCCCCCAAAAGCTACTTTTTCGTGCTGCTTTCGCGTTCAGCTCCTTCAAAGCCTTGCCTTCACTAACTGATCCATACTCCCGTTGTAAACAAGAAAGCCGTCGAATTCGAAACGGCAACAGTGGCGCGATGGACTTTACCGGTTCACTATTTCCCAGATTTCATGCGATCTGAATCAAGATTGCCCACAGGAATCGCGTTGACACGCTCCAAGAGATCTTCAGTTTACAATTAATTGCCACCAGAATCGCGCCTTCTTTAGCTTCTGTTATACCACTAATTACTCTAACAGATAGATAAGGTGATTCTCCATAAATTTATTCCAACAGAAATATTAAGATGCGCCTAACAAATCAAATACTAAATGGAGGAATTTCACTTATTACAATAACAAACTAATTATGAAATCGACTCTAAAATTAACAGCAAATGAAATCCAATTTGTCAAGCCACAACATGTGGGCAATTTCCCACATTGCTGGCCCATCCCGATGCTCCTGCATCAGACTCCCGGGGAAGAAAACTGATCTAGTGGTTGTTTGGAATTGATCCCCATTCTCTGGAGCTCTGCTGACGTCCTCTACTGGTTCCTCTTTCCACTTGGTCAAACACTGATAATGAGTCGGACTCCTGGTTCTCTTTAGCGCTTTCTTTTTCCTTTTTCCTGCTTTGGACTTTCGTCTGTTATGGCGTCTCTTTGTGGTTCTTCTTCTGACTTTTAGTATAGGTACCATTCTGCAATACATGACTAAATCACCTGTTTGGAATTCCTTTTTCCGCCTCCTCATATCTGCTCGCTGCTTGTCCTTGCTACTGCATTCCCGCCATCTGCTTTTGACATCTCCCTCAAATATGCTTCTAGGAGTTAGCCAATTCACATCTACTTGGATTTTCTTCGGATCCAATTTCAGCCCTTCTTTAGAGACTGCATATTCCTTCAAATCTTCATTCTTCACCCTGATGGTGATTTTATATAAGGCTCGAGAATTTGGATTCATGCGCCATTCAACTTCTTTCTTCGGACTGAGTGCTATTGGCACAGCACATGGATTAAGGCTTTCACTGATTAGCCATTTATCCATCAACTCTTTCACTTGTGTTCCAGCTTCGACATTTTCCTGCATTACCCTGTAGGCTACTTTATTCGACAAACTGACTCCCGATATTAGATCATTATGTTCACTAATACTCCTGATGGGTAACAACTCATCCACAACAATATCAGCACAATCATTCAAGAAATTCTGAATTTCTTCAGGTAAATCTTCTAAATTTGTAGAAGTTAAAATTACCCTGGTTTTGCCAACACTAGCAAGATGCATCTCCTTACCCTTCTCATTTTCCTGCAACAGGATCTTCTCATTCATCAATGTAACACTATTCCCAGCTGCTTCAACGTTCAACGACAGTAGTGTATGCTTATTCCCATCTTTTTCCAAAGTATAAGTATTTCTTCTGCCATCATGAATGGCATTTCGGTCAAACTGCCAGGGCCTTCCAAGCAATATGTGGCATACATCTATCGGCATTACATCACATAAAATGACATCCTTATAAGTACCAATCTGAAATTCAACTTGACATTGTTCAGTTACAAAAATTTGATGGCCTTTCTGAAGCCACAATACTTTATAAGGAGTGGGGTGTACTGTTCTCTCCAACTTCAACTTGTCCACCATCTCTGTAGAAACAAGGTTGTCAGTACTACCGCTATCAATTATCAACTTGCAACACTTACCCTTGGACTTACATACAGTTCTGAATAAAGTTTTCCTTTGAACTGGTTCTTTGGCTTCCTTAGCTCCTTCCAGTAATACCCTCTTCAGCAATAGGGACTCTCCGTCTTCTGGTGGTTCCTCTTTAGCTTCAGGTTGAGGAATCTCTTCCTTGGCTTCTGCAACATTCACGTTGCGCTGGTTTGCTGATCTCTGATGAGGACAATCCCATTGTACATGTCCCCATTCACCACATGCAAAGCACCGAACATCTCTTCCTCGGCCTCTGCCTCTGGGCACAAACCTTCCACGGCCAAAATCTCCTCTTTGTGGTGCTCTATTGCTCGTACTCCCTGCCTCATTCTGAGAGTGTTGAACTTTGGATTCAAGTATCCTTCCTTCTTTTGCTGGATTCTTACCTCTGTTCCTCTGGTTTTGTTTGCGCAAGAGTTTTTCCTCTGCCTTCAAGGTTGCTTGAAAGGCATCCTCAACAGTTTTCAAACTTAACAGGCTGATCTCATCTTGGATCTCATACCTTAGCCCATTAATATACCTGGCTACTTTCTCCAGATCATCTTCTACATGCCCTGTTCTGATATTTAACCTGTAAAATTCTTCAGTGTATTCTTTAACAGACATTCATTTCTGCTTTAAATTTTGCATCTACTTAAAAAGATTCAAATGATAGTCTTTAGGCAAAAACTTGGCTTTCAGTTTGCTTACCATTTTATCCCACTGCTTGATCTTAGATTTCCCCTTTCGCGTTCTTGATGTTTGTAACTCGTCCCACCAGATGGCTGCATGGCCCTTCAGTCTAGTGACTGCAAACTTCACCCTCTTATTCTCCTCAATCTCTTCATAATCGAAATACTAATCTATGGATCTGATCCAATCCATGAGCTCCTCAGCATTTAAACTTCCTTCATACATAGGAATTTCTATCTTGGGTTTGCTTCCAACTTTTGCCAGCATCTTGAGGACTTTGGCAGTTTCATTTTCTTCTCCTGCTTCCGCTTCTTCCTCAGATTCTTAGGAAGAACTCTCAGCTCCCTCATCAAGTGCTCTTCTCTGGGCTGTTTCCATTGTCTCCATTCGTTCACGCAGTCTTCACACTTCTTCTATCAGGACTGCATTTGGTTCTGGTCTTCCCCGACCAATTCCTCGCCTTGGCGGCATCTTAGCTGCAACCCCTGTATCTTTTGGCTCTGATACCAAAAATGATGAAAGCAGCAGCGTTAGAATGAAACAACCTAAAGCGCAAAATAGATATGCTCTCAGTAATCGACTTTGTTCTTATTCGAACGAAAGTCCTTTCATATAATTTACAAATCTCCTTAGCAAACTTTGCAAAACCTCTATAAATTATTTACTAACTGTTCACTCACATTTCTAAATGCCTTTTATATGCAACCTTCATGTAAACACTGCGCTGACAAATTAATCGATTGAACAGTTCCATCCGCTTCGAAATCGATTTACATATGCACACCACGGGCAGCTCTGATACCAACAATAATGTACGTGAAATTCCTTAATTCAATCTGCAATTAACAGACCTTAGTTTACATACATATCAATCTGCTACACTTCTAAAATGCCCATCTACCAACATAAATACTCTGTTTTCCTGATGAACAAGAGCGCGAAGGCGATCCATACAATATAGGCCAAAGCCATCTTGCTAACCTGCTTCGTTGTCATCTCTGCTACTGTTTATAAAAACGTTGAGATCTTTATTTCAAGAATTTATCTATGCTTCCTATAAAACGAAACGAAGAACAAAGACCCGCAACACCTATCTGTGCATGATAGTTTTCTTTTAAATCAAAACTTAGTGAATGAGAAACATCATAAACTCAGTTTATCTACGCAGCACCGGTCATCCCATTATTATTTGAAACGCAGGTCCGTATTTTACATGAGATCTGGATAAAAAAAATAACGAAAACAAAACGCTGGTTTAACACACAGAGTCAGGCCTATAAAGACATTGGTATTTAAATAAAAAAAACCCACACTATCTATCCCTCTACGAGCCAATTCTAGAACCTCATATATAATTACATAATGCGCCTTTTATTTGTAGAATTCCCTAACCTATCTCCGTTATAATTGCAACGAACTTTGAAATTGAATAGGCACCATCCTAACCAGTCCCATAAGTCTTTAACAGAGTAATCACTTTTCTAACCAATTCCCATACATATGTTTTTAATAGCAGTCAACCGCAGACTACTTTTCGCCACTTTTCTTCAATCCAGTTCCCCCAAAAGCTACTTTTTCGTGCTGCTTTCGCGTTCAGCTCCTTCAAAGCCTTGCCTTCACTAACTGATCCATACTCCCGTTGTAAACAAGAAAGCCGTCGAATTCGAAACGGCAACAGTGGCGCGATGGACTTTACCGGTTCACTATTTCCCAGATTTCATGCGATCTGAATCAAGATTGCCCACAGGAATCGCGTTGACACACTCCAAGAGATCTTCAGTTTACAATTAATTGCCACCAGAATCGCGCCTTCTTTAGCTTCTGTTATACCACTAATTACTCTAACAGATAGATAAGGTGATTCTCCATAAATTTATTCCAACAGAAATATTAAGATGGGCCTAACAAATCAAATACTAAATGGAGGAATTTCACTTATTACAATAACAAACTAATTATGAAATCGACTCTAAAATTAACAGCAAATGAAATCCAATTTATCAAGCCACAACATGTGGGAAATTTCCCACATTGCTGGCCCATCCCGATGCTCCTGCATCACTTTTGCACCATTAGGCAACTCAACAAGATCCCAGACTTAGTTACTCTTTATGGAATTCATCTCTTCCTTCATGGCATTGTACCATAGTTCTGATTCTTTGCAACTCATGGCTTGTGAAAATGACTCGGGATCATTTTCGGCTCCAATGTTGTAGTCAGATTCTTGTAGATACACAACATACTCATTAAGAATTGCTGATCTCTTAGGTCTAGTAGATCTTCTTAATGTTGTACCATCATCTTCCTGAGAAGTATGTGGTTCAACTTGTTGTTCAAAAGTTCTTGGCAACTCTTGAACTCCTTGATCTACTAGAATATCGTCAGCAGCTTATGGAACTTCAACAATTGGTTGTTCAACACCAATTTGTACTTGAGGGGTGCTATGAACAATAACCAATATATTACTTGAAGTGGAAGGTTGAGATTCTGAATGATCCTTCTCAGAAACTATGTTTCTGGTTTGATCGCTCCCACTGATCAAGTCATTTTGAAGAAACTTTGCATTTCTTGATTCCACAATCCTAGTGTTGTGAGATGGACAATAAAATCTGTAACCTTTAGACCTTTCAGCATATCCAATGAAATACCCACTAATGGTCCTTGGGTCCAGCTTCTTCTCTTGTGGATTATAAATTCTCACTTCAGACGGGCATCCCCAAACGCGCATATGTCGCAAACTCGGTGTCCAACCTTTCCATAATTCAAATGGCGTTTTAGGAACTGCCTTGGTTGAAACTCGATTTAATATATACACTGTCGTCTTAAGTGCTTCAGTCCACAAGGATTTAGGAAGATTGGAGCTGCTAAGCATACTTCGCACCATGTCCAATAATGTTCGATTTCTTCTTTCTGCTACACCATTCTGGTCGGGTGAACCAGGCATGGTGTATTGGGCAACGATCCCATGCTCTTGAAGAAATTTAGCAAATGGCCCAGGTGCTTGTCCATCTTCTGTGTATCTACCATAATATTCTCCACCTCTATCTGATCTCACGATCTTAATTTACTTGCCGCATTGTTTCTCTACTTCAGCCTTAAATATCTTAAAGGCATCTAATGCTTCGCTCCTTTTATGAAGCATGTAGAGATACATGTATCGTGAGTAATCATCTATAAAGGAGATGAAGTATCTCTGACCATGTAAGTCCATGTCTGGACTACATATATCAATATGTATGATTTCTAATATGTCCGAACTCCTATTGGCACCTTTCTTTGACTTGTTGGTCTACTTTCCCTTTATGCAGTCCACACAAGTCTCAAAATCAGTAAAATCTAGAGTATTAAGTATTCCTTCATTTACCAATCTTTTAATTCTATCTATGGAGATATGACCTAGTCTCCGGTGCCATAATTTAGAGGAATCTTCATTAATAACACATATTTTAGTGCCAGTGTGAACATGCATTGAATCATAAGTGACATTGTTTTGTAAATTAATGTAGTAAAGACCATTAGACAAAATACCATTCCCAACATAATCAGATTTATAGAATAGACTAAAAGATTTTTCTGAAAAGTTTAAGGAATATCCAAAAGGTACAAGCCTTGAAACTGAAATCAAGTTTCTAGAAAAACTTGGAACATAAAAGGTCTTTTCTAATTCCAAAACAAAGCCACTACTTAAAGTTAAATAACATGTTCCTATAGCTTCCACATGCGAGCCCATCTTGTTTCCTGATAAGATGCTTTGCTCACTTCCCACTGGCTTCCTTAGGTTTTGCAAACCCTGCAAGGAATTCGAAATGTGAATTGTTGATCCAGAATCAATCCACCATGTGTTAATATTAACGTTAACCATATTAGATTCATAACAAACAAATGAGATTAAATTACCATTGTCCGCAAGCCATTTCTGAAATTTGGCGCATTCCTTCTTCATGTGTCCCTTCTTTTTACAGAAAAAACACTTGGAATCCTTCTTGATATCGGCTTGGGGAGGTACTTTACCTTTCCCTTTCCGATTGGCTTGAGATTTTCCATTTCCATGCGTTGCCAGCATTGCACTCTCTCCCAGTTCCATCACCAGTCTCTCTTCCTCTTGAACACACATGGTCATGAGTTCATTAATTGACCATTTATCCTTATGTGTGTTGTATGAGATTTTGAAAGGTCCATATTGGTGCGGAAGGGTGTTCAGGATGTAGTGCACTAGGAAGGACTCCGATATATCAACCTCGAGTTTTTTCAATTGAGCCACAGTGTCCCTCATCTGCATGATGTGCTCGCGCACACCTTTCACACTGGTGAGCCTTAGGGATGAGAACTTCATGATTAGGATGCTTGCTAGTGCCTTGTCTGAAGTGACAAATTGATCATCAATGGCCTTCAACAAGTCTCGTACCTTTTCATGCTGATCAACGGAACCACGAATATCAGCTGAAATTTTAGTCTTAATGAACATCATGCTTAGACGATTGGATCGCTCCCATCATTCATAAAGCGTGACATCCGCTGCAGTGTTGGTATTAGTGAGTGCCGATGGTTCATCTTTCCTAATAGCATAATCTATGTCCATCCACCCCAAATGAAGGAGAATCCTCTCCTTCCAAATCTTATAGTTATCTCCCTTAAGTTCGGGAATGTCACAACGAATTTCAGAGAAATTTGCAGGTTGTACAACTGCAAAATTTAAAAAAAAAACACATGTTTATGTTAAAATTGAGGCTTAATAAAATTTCATGTTTTACCAATGTAAATCATGCTCAAAATTGAATCTAATGACATAAAATTGCCTGTGGGCTAAATTTTTAATTCAAGCAGATTCAATTATTCATTGTTTTGAACTTTATGATAAAACTATTAATTCATAACTCATGTGGGTAGGTTATGAAATTTTATCCTAATTAATTACATAAATATAATAAAAATTCATGTGGGATAAAATTTATTATATTTAGTCTAATTAATTACAATTTAATGTCTAAATAATCTTTATGTGATCTAACCAATCAAAATATATAATTTTAATTAATTAAAGATGCTGTGGCTATTCTCTAATTAATTAAAATTATATGGATCACTAGACATTATCCATTATAAATTGCATAAACAAAAAATTTCTTATAAAATTATAAACATTTCTTTAACCAGAGTAAAACTCATTAAAATAATAATACAATCTAACCATTCAAAATTATTAATAAAAAAAAATTTAAAACTGCGTCCCACTTTCCAAATTGGGATAATTTTACAGCATCATAAAACTGAAATTCATTAAAGAAAATGCCAAGAACAGTGCCAATGTAATATCAGAATGTAATCTCTGATATTTGCATAATATTATAACTATGGCACAAAATTCCTACATGCTTTGATCTTGAAAGTTTCAACACCTATATTGTTTAGGATGTATAGCACATCAAAATATCACCGTTATTGCACTGTGCAAGTCTCATAGTTTATAGCTTCTGAATCACTGAAATAGATAGGTTATGAGAAAAACAATATTAAAAAGTTATCGAACTGTCGACAAAATTATAATTTATCTTTATTCCTGCGTGTTAAGGCAGAGCCTCCTCGAGAGGAAAATTGGAAATGGGCTCCAAAACAAGTAAATGTTACCAACAAATATATACCATGTATAAACATGATGTACGACTAAATAAGGAATGATTTTAGCGAGGATGGAAATGTGGGTCTCTGCAATTTCGGTTGTGAAAACGCATAAAATATGAATGCAGGGATATAAGGGCCGAGCAGATTCCGAAGAATACGTTTCTCTAGGCGGGCAGCAAACATTTGTATTTGCTATAGAATATTCATGCAATCCTCGAAGTCTCAAGTAGGCTTTTACCATCTAACACTTCCCAACAATTGAATCGGAAATCTCTGAGATTTAACTGAGTTTTCAATGGCACATTGCTGTAGGTGCATATTTCTTGGATTTAATATCAAAATAAGAATACGCAGTAATATCAAATGCTCCAGAACTCTTCCAAACAACAATGTATTATATAAAACCAACTCAGAAATAAATAAACTACTTCAAAATATTCGAATCCAACCAAGGCAGAGATAAATAAACATTCGCTCTCATACCAAAATATAAATCTTTCAACAACGATTCTGCATGCGGAAAAACTGAATGAATAGTTGAAACTTAATGCCCAGGAATATAAATTACCTCCAGCCATTGGTGAAGTTTTTGATGCAAAACTCAATGCACTTGCTTCTTTTCTGAAAACAACGCTCCAACTTCTATCCAAGAAGAAGAAAAAATTAAGAAAATCTGAAGGCACTTCCAAGCTCTGCTCTCTCAGCTAGATGGTGTAAAAAACTGAAAGGAATTGAGATGCTAACTTGGGGACCAAACAGATAAATTTATAGCCAAGCTTCCATCAAGCTTCTGATGGCTATGTGTCAAGTGTTCCACAGATCAAGGTAAAGAACTCCAGATGGAGTAATGGACCACTTCAGTAGCTCCCAACAATAAATTTATTAACTGTAGTTGATTTCCTTAATTTAAGGAAATTACTGCAGTTGGTTTCCAGAAATTAAAGAAAAACTGCGGTTTAGTTCCATAATTGTAATCAGCATTTGTTAAAATAATTAATAAAGCTTAACACATGGTAGTGTGGCATTTTAACATATAATTAAGTTTTTAAATAAAGTTGGGATGCTTCATTTTAACGGGTTTGAAGTGACCAATCAAAACTTCATTGCCTTCCCTAAACGAGCTTGGCAGGATGGTCATGAAAATAAAGTTATCATGGTCGAGAGAAAAAGATGTTTCAGCGGAATTTTGTTACAATGGTAAATGGGTCTTGTGAATAATTTTATTATTATTTTAGTATTATTATTTAGTTAATTTAGAAATATAAATTAAATAATCTGTAAATTTAAAAAATAAAAATAAAAATTATTTGATAATATATTTAATAATTTCAATATTAAAAATTAACTAAATTATAATTTAATTTTAAATTATTATTAATAATTTTATATATATACAATAACAGAAAAAGAACATGCTACAAGATTTTTAATTATAAAGGTTCATTCCTTTTTACTGTAGAAATTCTTAACTTATAAATGAATTTTATTACAATACTATGGGTCAATACCAAGGTTTCCTAATACCATGTGTACAAAAAACCATAAACTCAAAGTTATATGATACAGGTTTATAAGACATTTTTTTTAATTAATCAATTTAATTAAAAATGTGATAATTAGTTTCGAGATAAATTTTAACTTTGATTTGTGGCTACCACTAAAAATATTTCTACAATACGAAGCTAAATCCGTACTATCTACCTAATAACACAAAACTAGAAAATGTTGGCCAAAGAGTTCCTAATCAAAACTAGAAAATGTAAGAAAACAACTCCCTAATCAAAACTAAAACATGTAAGCCAAACCTTACTTAATCACTAATAATAATAATAACAAATAAAAAAAACTCATCTTCATTTCATTTAAGAAAATGAACCATATATTCTAACACTGGTGCCCTTCCCCTTTACGGACCACCAGGTGGGCAGGAGTGAAAGCCTTCCCCTTTGCGGAACACCAAGTTAATAACCCAAGATCCACAGGCATCTTGCAAGAGTGAAAGCCTTCCCCTTACATGATTTCCCTTGAATAAAAATAATAAATCAACCTGCACTGAAAAAAAATTTGAAATATTTTAAATTTACCGATTAAAATATCTACGATCAAAATACAAAATACCTACCATGAATGTCATGTAAATTTCCGTATTATATCATGACGTGAAATCTTTGTGTATTGCAGCTACAGTGGGGCAAGACTTTATGGCTAAGGACATCACCTTTGAAAACACGGCGGGCCCAGAGAAGTATCAAGCTGTAGCGGTAAGAGTTGGGTCGGATCTATCGGCATTCTACCGCTGCAGCTTCAAAGGCTACCAAGACACACTGTACGCACACTCCCTTCGACAATTCTACAGGGAATGCGACATTTACGGCACAGTTGATCCTATCTTCGGCAACGCAGCAGTCGTGTTTCAAAACTGCAATCTGCTCGCCAGAAAACCAATCGATAATCAAGTTAATTGTTTTACAGCACAAGGAAGAGACGATCCAAATCAAAACACTGGAATCTCTATTCAAAACTGCACCGTCTCTGCTGCCCCCGATCTGGTTCCTGTGAAGAGCTCTTTCCAAACATTCCTGGGAAGGCCATGGAAAAATTACTCTCGCACAGTTTATATCCAGTCATATATTGATGATGTGGTGGATCCGGCGGGTTGGGTAGAATGGTCCGGAGACTTTGCACTGACCACTCTCTATCATGGAGAATACATGAACTGGGAACCCGGGGCCTCAATGGGAGGGCGAGTTCGATGGCCTGGTTTTCATGACATGAACATTTATGATGTTCAAAATTTTACTGTGGTTAATTTCATCTCTGGGGATGCCTGGATACACAATGTGCCCTTTGATGTGGGTGAATGGAAGTAATAAATTGTGTGGAAGAGTAACCACATGGTCAATCCGTAACTGCCAGGCCTAATCTACTGAGACCCAGTGTCAAACCTCATAGCTGCCACTATAACACCAAGAGCATAACCAACCACCTACAAGTCGGGCTTATACTAAGTTCCTATGATTTTAGCAAGAGTAGAAGAGTAATAACTTTTGTTGTGAGAGACAGGGTATAAATTTTATGAGTATTACCAGTCAATTAATTTTTTGTAATGATGGTTTTCCTTTTTAAAATTAATAATGGTTTTCCTTTTAAAATTGCTGCCATTGCATGATTATTATGTATTTTTGTTAACTTTTTTCATGTTATATAAGATTTGTGTTAACTATTTATTTTTGTTAATATAAGATTTATGTTAATAAATTTTATTTTGGTTGGACTATAAAATTAATTTCAATTAATTAATATTGTTTTAAATTATATATATATATATATATGGAGTTTATTTGTGATGTAAAACTAATTAATGGTTTCATTTAATTATATACAATGATTATTGTAATTTCAAAAAATTTACAAATTATACCAAATTATTGTTAAAAAAAATTCAAATAGTTTGGTCAAACTCATTAACTATAATGTATTTTGAAGAAGAACAATAGATCTTGGCTTATAATTTGATGAATTGACTTAAGGAGAATCTTATAAATAATAATATAAAATTGAAACTACTTTTAAATAAGAATTTGGGAGGATTTTAACATTTTCAAGCAACAATAATATGCAAGCATGGATTTTGAAGAAATTTGTAATCTTCTAACACTGCTAACACCTAAAAGGCACAAATCTAGTTGTGTTTAGATTCAAGTGTGAATGTATACAAAGCATCATAGTCTAGGTAGCAATACATTTGGCATTTCCAAATCCAACCAATTTTTTTTTTCTAAAGAAACTAATAAATAGACCCATTTTATAAAAGTTGAGATATATCACCAATGTGCCAAGACCTAAAAAATTACATATGACTCTCAAAATCAAAGGAAAAACAATTGTTTCACCAACATAAACAAAAAAAATCCAATCAATGTTTTATATAGAATACAATGGCCCATGGGTGTGGACATTCCCTTGTGAATCTCAACCTTTTAAGTTTTAGGCTTAGATGTTCATGCTTTACGCTTAAGTGTGTACAATGTAGGATCAAATAGTGTGAGGGAAGACAAAGACCAAAATTTTCTAATAAGTCCAAAGACCCACTATGTGTGAGTCTATGTTTATCTTGAAGTTTCATGGTAAAGTCTTAGTATTGTTTGTATAGCATACAATGATACTTATCTTGGAGTCTCAGCCAATAAAATTACTAATTTTTATTTTCTATGAGTTCATTTGCAATTGTTTGTATATATGGGTAAATTTTTAAGTCACCTATCAAATTTACTGTTTGAAAACTTAAGTAACTATCCTCAATAGATAGATTTTGAGATGATAAATATTTAATGATTAGATAAAAAAAAATACAAGTAAATACTCATCAAATTAAATTCTCATTTTAAAAAAATGCGATTTGAAATGTATTTTTTCATCATATCATATCATATAATATAAAATATTATTATATAATATAAATATTTAAATTTTATATTCCTTTCAAACAAAATCACCATACATATATATAATAATATTGTAGAGAAAAATAAATATAAATGACCTAGTTCATACACACTGATAAACAACAACCCTAGATAAGTGACCTAGTTCTTACACTCATCTATCCAAGTTCAAATTTATTTAGAAACCTTAGTCTTGAAGTTAAGAGAAATGAAGCTCCTTGCATAAATATCTTTTGAATATTTACAATGTTTTGGTTCTTATTAAGTTATAAATTATTAAAATTATTTAATTACTAGTTGCATAGTCTAAATAGGCCATGTTTTCTTTTGAAAAATAATAAAAATTCTTACATAATTTTGAGAAAATTTAGCATTATTTTTTAAAAATATGGGTTATGGTGTGAAGCTTCAAGATTTTGGGTCCCGCGAAAAAATTGGATTATGGAGTCAAGCTTCGGAATTTTCAACACTGGCGCTGAATCTATTTCTGTCAAAAAAAAAAATTAAACACTCTCATAGTCAAATATTTTGTAGATTTTCTCAGTGTCTGAGCAAAATGGTGGGAGATCTGGAACAAGGGCGCCACAGGAATAGTGCTAATCCATTTCCATCACAAAAAAACAATTTAAACACTCTCACAATTTAAACATTCTCATAGTCAAATATTTTGTAGATTTTCTCGGCTTCTGAGCAAAATTGTGGTGGGAGATCTAGAACACGTGGAATCATTGCATATTCGAAGACGTGCCAATTAACACCGCCAACATTTGCCACAGGATCATCTCTTGGTTGACTACACTTTTTGGCCTCGCTGACTCGATCAAAGATCTTTCCTGTCGTCACTGCCCACCAGATCTTCTTTTCGGTGCAATTTTATTTGACGGAGTGGCTCAACATGGACAATGCGGATGCGACGCCTAGCTCAGAATTAATGACAGGCAACAATACAAACTCTCCTAGAATGGCGGCTTGGGTACCAACTCAAGGGCAGAAATTTTGGCTTTTTGGAGATTACTATGGTTCGCCAATAGATTGCCAGTGGACAACCTACACCTATGGTGACTCAAAAACCCTCATTGAAAGTATAATGGGTCACACTGCATATGATCCCCCTCTCTCTTATCTGGATCGTACATAAAACAGATAATGAAAATTTAGTGGGCATTACTCTCCAACATATCTATCATGAATCTAACATGGTGGCGAACACTCTTTCTAAAAAAAAGTCTATGTAGAGATTTGGGGGTCATGAGGTACAAATATATGGAAGACAACATCACTCAGAGAAAAAAAAATGCTCTACCTTCCATAATTTCAAAACATATTATTGTTTTATTTTTTACACTTTTATTATAAATTTGTGATATGAAATTTTTTGAACTATATTAAAACAATAATATAATACTGATTATTGGAACAGCAACTATAAGCTATAAATATTTAGGCACTATTATATACTCTATTTCACTGGTTTTATGTACTAAATTGTACTGAATTCTATTATTAAATAAATAATTAATTAATTAATTTGATCCAAAACTGAATCAGTGTCACTTTAACGACATATCTCCATCTTTTCGAATCCATGCGTGGAAAAAATAGATCGCTCTGTTCCCGATCTTTTCGAATCCGTGAACCCATGCTTTTTGTCTTGTCGTAGTTGTGGGTGTAAAGTTCTCGTGCACGGGAAAGCGATCTTCTTGGCTTGTCAGTTGCGGGTGTAAAATTCTCGTGGCCGGTCAGTTTTCTCGTGTACGGGAAAGTGATATATCTTTGTGAATTGGTTTCAACTTTTTATCATTTTTTTAATTAAAGAAACGTATGGATTTAATTTATTTTTTTTAATATATTAATTTTGGTATAATTAATTTTACAATTTTATTTAAAATTATGTAGATATTCGTTAAAATTCTGAATTTGAGTTATGTAATTTATATAATTTAAGTTATTTTTGAATATGGAATTTATTTGTGTATTTTAAAATATATTTTAAAGAATCAAAAATCATAATTTTGTTTACAATTGTATCATCTAATATTAATCGAAAGTCTCAAAAACTAGAATAATTACACAAGGCCTTTTAAAATTGTTAAATCATTATTTATATATATATATAATTTTAAAACTTGTCCTGACGATGAACCACACTAGTTGGTTCGAAACGCGTCGACAAAAGATTCGCTATGTGATTTTGCCGAAGATTATCTTACAATATTATGGATCACAGAAGTCTAAATTCCTCAGTTATGATCAAGTCAGACACGAAACTAGTGTATACAGTCCCCTTGTTTGTGGGATAATGGATTTATTTCTACTTAATGAAAAGTCTCAAAACCTAAAATAATTACACAACTCTTTTTAAAATTTCTATATATATGTGATTTTAAGGTTAGGATAAGTCAAACATGAAAGTGATGTATGAGGTCCCCCTATTTGTGAGACAATGGATCCACCTCCATTTGATTTGAGTGCTAAGTCTATAAGTCTATAAAGGCATACATCCTCTACCTCCCTCTCATTTTGAATTTGTGACTTCTTATGAAGAGACACTGGCTCTAAACCATTAAGCCCACTCAAACTATATAAAACAATAAAACAATTTATCGAGAGAAATTATTTTAAAATTTGATAATTTTATTTTATAATAATGAAATTTATAATTTTTTGTGTTTAATAAGTAAGATTTATATTTATAAAGTAGAATTTAGTTTACTTTTTTTTATAAAAAACAAATTAATAAACCATTAATTATAAGACTTGATTTGTGTTTGGGATCATTTGATTTTTTTTTTTATGTTTTATTTTATTTTAGATGGTTTCTTTTAAGATTTATTTATGATTTTTTTTTAAGAAAACATTATTTTATTTGTACTTTTTTTTTCTCATTACTTTCGTTATCAAATATGTATTCAATGTTTTTGTAAAGTATTTAGTGTTATTGACCTAATTATGTATTTATTCATTGTTGTTATTATTTTATGAGTGTGTGAGAGAGGATATGAGGCTATGCTCTAATCAACTTCATACATATTTATAGTATTTTTTTCTCACTATTTCTAGTTGTCCTTAAACTTTAACTTGTTATCGAGTCCATGTCAACTTATGAAGTACCTCTCCTTGAAGCTCGCATCTTCATTGAACCAATCTGCACATAATGCACTACTTGATGCTTTCTATTGGCATAGTTTACAGTAAATGGATGTTCATCAATCCATCCACTACTTCCTTATATTTGCATTATGTTTTCATTGTGCACTTCGATATACAAGTGGATCTATGGTTTTGCATTCCTTTAACATTAGTTAGTCCTTGATTATTAACTCTTTCAAATCCTCATCTACTTTCTCACATAGATGATGCACCCCTATTTGAGTGATACATTGATTGTAACAACCCTGGTTAAAAATCCATGTAAAAATATATAAGCCCAAGGTCATGGGACATGTATTCCATGTTGAATGGTGGGAAAAACATCCCACTAGGTGTTCATTTCGGTTATTATGGCTAAGGAAATAGGCAAAGACAATGACAAAGGATTTGGAAAGGAAAAATGTCATTTTGACACATTTTATTTATGAAAATAAAGGGATTTAGGAAAAAATAAAGGTGAAATATCACAAGTTGCATGTGAGGAGGAAATTGAAGGAAAATAATGGAAACTGAAGAAAATAGAGGCCTCATTGATCAAAAGGCTTCTAAGGATTAGTGGGTAGGCTTTTTAGTGCAACCTCTTGTTAGTTCAGTTTTGGAGCTCTCGTTCTATTCTCTCTTTCATACTCTTGGACACGTAGAGTTTTCTTGGAGCACTCTTGGAGAGTGTGGCACACTTGGATGCTTGGAGCAAAAAGGCAAAGGAAGACTAGGAAAGCGCAAGAGGACATCAGGATCAACAACGAAAACGGGTTTTCCTTGCAGGTATCGAGTTGCATTTATGTTTTCCTCACTAGTTCTGGCATGCATGGCATATGCATGTGTTTTATTGGTCATGATCTGTCATTGGCATGGAGGATTGCCTGGATTAACAGTGGTTGTACCTAACCTTTCCATTTCCTGGATAGCCATGGTGTTTCGGGTTTATTTCTTTGTTTTCTGGTTGGTTCTCATGTTTCCTTTAGCTTGATTTGAGTTACTAAATCCTGGAGCCTTGGTTGGACAAACACTCTAGAGCCTTGTAACAGCTTGGGTTGAGTTAATAGTCCTGGAGCCCGGCAACAATTGTGGGTTGAGTTACTATTCCTGGAGCCTTGGTTGGAACAAAAGCTCTGGAGCCCTGGAAGGCTTGGGTAGAGACCAATCTGGTGATGGTTTTGCGATATCTAACCGTGAGGTGGAATCAATGTTTGATGGGTTGAGGTGGTTTGGCCTCTAGAAGCCCTGGATGGTTTTGATTGATGTGTTTTATGAGATCCCACATTCATGCTTGGAATATGGCATAGGGGTGACTAGATGAAGAGAGATTTAACTCATCCATGTCTACGCTCGGGTGGTACATGGAATTCCCAGACCTGGTTGAATTTTGCATACGTTAATAAGAACTCTTTCCTCTTGTAAATGATAGGTAAGTGTATTTTTTATTATGTGATCTTGATGGTTGTATTATCATTGTTATGTTGCTCGTTAGATGTTGGTTAGGAGTATGTTTTATGACAGTGATGATGTATGGCTCTCATCATGTTGTTATTTGTAAATGAATGAACAATGTATCTATGGACTATAGATGAAATTGAAGTTAATGATATAAGGGAACAATGCTTCTTAGTGAATCTCAGATAATTATGAGACCCCTATGCGCAAATCTGTTGTTTAAACTTGTAGATTACATATTTGTGACATGTTTGACAAAATGCCTATCATGGATAGTAGGGGTATAGTCTAATCATTGTTGATGTTTTTGCAAATGCATCATTATTATGTTGTGTAAATTCATTTCCGAAAGTGTCATTGAGTTCTGGGTAGTGACCTGGGCTCTGGGCTAGAAAAAGTGGCTCAAATCCCGGAGACGCAGACACATCACTGGGAAGAAAATTCTGTGGACGCATGCATACCTATATCAAGGGAGTGTTCAGGAGTGTAACGGTTTAAAAAGTCAGTGAGACCCAAAGGTTGGTTACTTACGAGGTTGGGATGGTTCCTGGGATTCCTGTTGTTGATTTGGAAGGTACGTATGGTGTGTTTTTGTCGGTTCCACTTCCTTAGGTGACTTTGGAGGTCGAATCATATCATAGTAGCTTCTCGTCACATGTTTACCCCAGTTGGCCGGTTACTTGGGTAGATGTGGAGAGGTTGTAACAGAGTGGTATCATAGCATGGTTCACCCTCAGACTGGACGAGCAGTGTGTTGGTCATGCATTCATGTCAGTTGCATATGTGTTCCTTATGCTTGTAGTCCATGTTCTTGTTGCATTTGCATGGTGTTGATCATGGTTGTAGTGATTTATATTGAAAATGGCAACAAGAAATGCTAAAAATAGCACTGTTATAAATAACAGTTTGGGTACCAGTGCTGGATTGAGAAACAGGGAATGAAAAATGGAAGTGCTAAAAATAGCATTGATATTTTTAGTAATTCGGGATGGATTCCAATTTTAGTCAATCCCTAGACTAAAATAGGAAGTACAATTCGAATTTGAACTTAACAACTGTTTGAAAATAAATTAGTTAATTCACCATGAGTTAATTAGTTGTGAAAAATCAACATGAAGTCTATGTGAGCACATGCAAAAGTTTCTCTATTAATTGAGGAATTTATCCATCAGTTAAAGAGATAAGGATGAGTTCTAATTTGAGTTGTAATTAGTTGGCTTAGTTAACTGAGTCAAGTCCAGTTAGATTGATTTAAATAGTTTGTTTAAATTAATGTAAGTTCAGTTAGTTAATGCATGCTTGCATATAACTGCTGCTCTTCAGATAACTGAATATTCTCTCATACATAACTCATGCATGTCAGTTCAAACAGAGACCCAGTTGAGATCAGAGGAGGGACAATGTACTATTAGTTGGATGGATTTTTCCTATAAAGGAAACTCATCCATGGAGAAGGATTCATCTCCTTCAGGATTGCGCAGTTGGACTAGAGGTTAGTAAGTGTGCGTTGAGGCCAATTCACACTAGTGGCTGCACTAGACCCAAAGGAAAATTGTGCAAAGAAATAGGAGGCTTGGAGGGCAAAGGAGAAGGTTTGAGAGAGGCCTTTGACTCTCTATGAGCAGCTGAGGGATTGCAGAGAGAGCAGGATAGCTTGTGAGCTGATTCTTTTTGTAATCCAGACTATATTTCCACTTGTATGATAATACAGAGGTGGGGTTTTAGGCTGAGGCTTTCCCGAATTATTTCTTCTGTGTTTTGTGTGATTGATTTCTTCTTATCATTTATATGTGTTCAATTGATCTTGCTCAATTCGATTAAGCTTCTGCATAATTGGTTGTAGAAGTAGATCAAGTATTTTGCTTTAGTATATTGCATTATCAGGTGATCTACAGGTGGGAATATCTACATGGTATCAAAGCCAAGTTGATCAAGGAAGAACAATATACAAGAAGGGAGAAGTTCGAATTTTGTGATTCCTAAATATAGAAATCAAGTTCTTATCACATCTCTATTTCACCAATGGCGTTCAATGGTTTAAGACTCGAATATGCCCTTAATGGAAGTTCGAATTATATAGCCTGGAAGGATCGCATGGAAGCAATATTGGAGGATAATGGTCTAAAGGACTTCATTGATCAAGAAGTCTCCAAGTCGACTGATGCTACTGAATTGGCGGAATGGAGAAATGTGTGGCTAGAGAAAGGAGGATCCTTCTGGAGGGAGTTCGAGATCGCATAGTCTCGAGTCTCCATGGGAAGGAGACATCGTTTTCAATGTGGAAAACATTGAAAGATCTATATTAGAATAGCAGCGATCAGAGGAAGCTGGCGCTGAAAGACAAGCTTCTGAAGATCAAGTGTGAAAAGGGCGACACGATCTCTACATATCTAAACAAGCTCACCACATGCAGGGATGAGCTTGGAAGTGTAGGGATCGTGACAGCTGATGATGACATGGTGATTCTTGCACTTCTCGGTCTTCCTAAGAGCTCGCATAGCTACCAGGACTCGATTAATGGAAGAGAGAAACTACCAGATTGGGAACGACTTTGGTCGGATCTGATGCAGGAGGAGATAAGGAGAAGCACCAAATATGGTTCTTCATCCATGGAGGATGAAGAAAAATGTGCCTTAGCGAGTAAGGCGAAGAAGGGGAAGGAGAAGGATTCTCATTCCAATTCCAGTTCTTCCCATGGAGGGAAGAACTTTGACAAATCGAAAGTGCGATGCTTTCGTTTTCATGAGGTGGGCCATTTTGCTACAAATTGTCCACTAAGGAAATCCAAGAAGGGATCCGTGGAAAGATCAGAAGGTGAGGCATTGGCCTCACAGTTCGAGTTGGATTTCACACTGTTCGCATGCATGGTTTCATCCATGGTGGGAAGTGGTTGGTTTCTTGACAGTGGAGCTTCTTTCCACATGACTAGCGACAAGAGTTTGTTTAGTACCTTGGAGGAGAAAGATCTCCAGATACTCATAGCGATGGGTAATGATGAAAATTATAGTGTCTTAGGTGTAAGCATGGTTGTTTTTCAAAGGGAGCATGGAGCTCGCATTACCTTGACTGATATCATGTATGTACCAGGACTGAAGAGAAATTTGGTGTCGATAGCAGTGCTGGAAGACAGAGGCTATGATGTTGTCTTCAGTAAGGGAAAGGTTTTCCTTAGACACATCATCACTAGACATGTGAAGCAGATTGATTCACGAGTCAAGAACCTGTATGCTCTTGAGGTTCAAGATGCATGCAAAGCCTTGAGGAGCAAGGCAACTGATGGAGACTTTGTGGTTGAGAGGGAGAGTACATTACCTCTCAACATGCAGCGCCAGAAGAAGTCTCAGACGATTATGGAGGAGCCACGATTAGTGAATCAACTTCAAGAGGTTGTGGAGCAGCCAAAACTAGAGAAGTTGAGAGGAGATCTATTAGAGACATCTACTCATGCAGAGACCTACAGTAGGGGGAAATTTCAAGCCAAGTGGGTGGAGGGATCACATGCATCCATACCTCCAGGTAGGAGGTGGGATGATGTGGAGTGATCGTCCCAAGAAAGTTAGAATAGGGGCAGGATCCTTGAGGTACCCAACCTCTTTGATTCGACTTTGCTACAGGGGCCCCGACGAGGAGTAGCAGGACTGGATGAGTGGGTAGAGACAGATGCGGATGGAGCGGCAGAGAGAGCTACAGTGCAGGAGTCCGAAGACTGTGTAGAGCTAGCAGGTTGCAACAATGCGAGAGGCACAAGAGTGTTGCACCAGTGTAGGATGGCACAGAGAGGTGTGCAACGGTGCGAGATGCATGGAGTGTTGCAGCAGCTTAGAGGTCAGAGAGGGAGCACTTGTCAGCAGTAGGTAGAGCTTCAGCATCAGAGTATGTTTCTAGCCCAATAGATAGGTAAGTGGGGAGTTTTTTTGTTTCTAGAGTTGCTGGTGCAACCACACTTGGTAGAAGTGTTGCATGCAGAACATTCCAAAGGTACAAGATCAGGTTCGAGTTGAATGCCTTTCTTGTTAAGAGGGAGTGTTGAAAATGGCAACAAGAAATGCTAAAAATAGAAGTGCTAAAAATAGCATTGCTATAAATAGAAGTTTGGGTACCAGTGTTGGATTTAGCAACAGGGAATGAAAAATGGAAGTGCTAAAAATAACATTGCTATTTTTAGCAGTTCAGGATGGATTCCAATTTTAGTCAGTCCCTGGACTAAAATAGGAAGTAAAATTCGAATTTGAACTTAACAACTATTTGAAAATAAATTAATTAATTCACCATGAATTAATTAGTTGTGAAAAATCAAACATGAAGTCTATGTGAGCACATGCAAAAGTTTCTCTATTAATTGAGGAATTTATCCATCAGTTAAAGAGATAAGGATGAGTTCTAATTTGAGTTGTAATTAGTTGGCTCAGTTAACTGAGTCAAGTCCAGTTAGATTGATTTAAACAATTTGTTTATATTAATGTAAGTTCGATTAGTTAATGCATGCTTGCATATAACTGCTACTCTTCAGATAACTGAATATTCTCTCATACATAACTCATGCATGTCAGTTCAGACAAAGACCCAATTGAGATTAGAGGAGGGACAGTGTACTATCAGTTGGATGGATTTTTCCTATAAAGGAAACTCATCCATGGAGAAGGATTCATCTCCTTTAGGATTGCGTAGTTGGATCAGAGGTTAGTAAGTGTGTGTTGAGGCCAATTCACACTAGTGGCTGCACTGGACCCCAAGGAAAATTGCGCAAAGAAATAGGAGGCTTGAAGGGAAGAGGAGAAGGTTTGAGAGAGGCCTTTGTCTAGCTATGAGCATCAGAGGGATTGCAGAGAAAGCAAGATAGCTTGTGAGCTGATTCTTTTTGTAATCCAGACTATATTTCCACTTGTATGATAATACAAATTTGGGGTTTTAGGCTGAGGCTTTCCTCGGGTTATTTCTTCTGTATTATGTGTGATTGATTTCTTCTTATCAATTATATGTGTTCAATTGATCTTGCTCAATTCGATTAAGCTTCCGCATAATTGGTTTTAGAAGTAGATCAAGTATTTTTCTCTAGTATATTGCATTATCAGGTGATCTACAGGTGGGAATTTCTACAATGTCTCCATGTGAAGGTTGATGGTATTGTTGTGGAATGTATCGTCGTGAGTGTATGGTTGTATGTGCATTTGTTATGCATGTTTGTGTATATATGATGTTATGGAGCCATTGTCATGGTGAAGGTTGTTGTGCATGAGGTCATTGTATGCAATTAGGTCATCATGATGTTATTGGTATGTTATGATGCTAATGTGTTGGTTGAGATAGAGCAGGAGATGCAGATCATCATAATGAGGTTGCAGCAATAGAATTTGGGGTAAGAGAAAATCGTCATACAAGTTTGTATCTTTGGCATGCATGTATGTGATTCATGGTTGTTGTAAGAATCAGGGTTACTTATATGGTTGTCATTATATTATTTTTATGGTTATATATATGATAAATGGTAGTTGATTAGTGTAGTCATATACACGTGTCAGATAGTCATGAATGATAGTAACTTGTGGTTGTATGCATTGTTGTTGTTGTTTTATGTTAGTTAACCTGATGATTATGTTATATGTCATTCATAAATATGTTATATGTTAACTTGTAGTTAGCTTGATGATTATGTTATGTGTTGTTGATGAACATGTTATATGTTAACTTATTATTGTTATATGTTAGTTAACTTGATGATTAGGGTTATAGCATTAATATCTTGATGTTATATGTATCATGCTAAATTGTATTGGCCTATGCAGATGGTTAGGGTTATGAAATTCAAGTATGAGTCCACTTATTTGTGACATTGTGTTGTGCTAATCTAGGCTAATCATACATCTGTGATTTTTATGCATGAAGGACAAATGTTTATGAGCTTATGATGTGAACATGTTAGTTAGTTATTGTTATGGATATCATGACCTTATTTATGTTTGAGTTGATATGTCGTGAATTGATATCATGCTAATCTAGATTGGTTGTGCAAACAAGATAGCCTCCCCTGAGATACATTAAGGTATGAGTTTTCTTATGTCATATACTTGGCGCTTCATTGTTTGATTATGTCATCTATTTGGTGTTTGAGTGTTTGGTGTCTATTATGTCATCTAGTTCATTTATTTAACATGGTATGTTTGCAAGTTGGTTGAATGTTTGATGAATTTCATAATATGAGTATGTGTTCAAATGATCTTGTTTTAAGATGATTGTACTAATGCATATCTGAGTGTAAGTAGGTGACATTGCAACATTATGTCTAATGGCTATGAGTTAACTATGGATTATGACATGATTGTTAGTCTTGGTAAAGGTTGATTTCAAATTGATAGATATGATTGTCTTGATCTTTGGAACATGTGATCGACATGTGTGAATGGTTGTGGGAAAATTGCTTGGTATTAGCATGAAAAGGTAATGATTTATTTGTTTATATAACTATCCATTGTGTTAGCGCTTGAAATTTCACCTCAGGCTGAGAAAGGTAAACCTCAAGGCAACATCAAACCACTTAGCCTCGTAGCTAGCCCTACGGGGCAGGAGAGGGCTCTCTCCGGTCTATCTCGGTAAAGCTCTTCAATTGGTGAGATGACCAATAGGGTAACACTGATTTTAGGCTAGTAAACTGATAAAAAGGGATTTTTAATAAATGATGGGGTTTTTCTGGGCTGCATGGGGTAAAGAAATAGCTTGAACAGAGAAATGTAATCAAAACACAGATTATCTCTTGAGGCAAGGTAGGCAAGAAATTTAACACCAAATTTAGATTAAATGAGATGGCAAGACTGCTGAGGAGCTGACAAGGGCATAGAAGATGAATCCTTGTCAAACAGAAGAAAACATTGAATATTGAACAAACTTAAAGGCAGAGCATACAAATGATGAATTCTACCTTAACACTTCATTTGTTCAATTAGAAATGATAATGAAGTGAAATGAAACATAACAGATCACATATGAAACACAAGAAAAACTTATGCTAAATTATCATACCACAGGAATCTCAGAAGTCAGAGCTGTATTTTCATTAAACTCTCTGCCAAAAACTGTACATGGTAAGCTCTCTATTCTCCAGCACTCAGAACTCTCCCCTCTCTCTCTCTTTTTTTTCTTACACTCAGAATTTACAATAAAAAAAATACTATCTGTAGGAAACAGATCGACCCAAAACAGGGGCGTTGTTTCAACTGAAGTTACATAAATAGAACATGTAACAATTTTCTCCTCGAAAATCTCTAACCAAAAAGCCTAACAATTGGAGCGCAGACCCCATCGTATGACTAACTGAGGTCATAGATAAGAACGAATCCTATTCATCTGGTAACAGGTGTCTTTGTTTATTTTTGGCTGAAGTGAAGGCCAGGTGTCAAGGACGTGCGCCAAATTTTTCTAGTTGACAAATCCTTTTTGGATATTTTCCCAAACCTTTCGCTCTCCTCGAGATTTCTCTTCATCATCTGTGGATGTTCCTTTAAAAATCACAGCTTTCCCACGTTGCTCTAGCAACTTAAGTGCCCAGATTAAAACTATGCGATCAATGCCAGCAAGCTCTGTTTGACACATAAGGGCCTTATTCTGTCTAGACGCACAATAATCGCAGAAAAGATTGGCCTGACACATGGGTTTCTATCCCAACATTCCTCAATCAACTCTTTCAGATCACTTGGATAATGCTTTGGCTTGAGTTTGAATGCTGGTCTCTTATCCTCCAAAGCCATCAGTCTGGAGAATTCTTCTGGTGATTTCGGGTGGAAAGGTGGGATACCTTCAATCATCTCATAAAGAATAAGACCAAACGAGAAAACGTCCACACTTCTATCAAATGCTTCATTTTTGTAAACCTCTAGCGCCATATATAACCTTAAGGTATCATCCAAGGGACGTCGATGCCATTCTCGAACATTATCTGATGATAACTTCAACAATTGACTCAATCCAAAATCTGTCACTTTCCAATGCCCCCCACTATCACGCAAAATATTTCTGGCACCTTGGCTTCAAATTACAATGGATGATTGCCTCCGGTTTGGATTCGTGAAGATAATTCATTCCTTTTGCAATCTCAAGAGCAATTCTCACTGCCTTTGCAGGTTGTAAATGTTCTTTCTTTTGGAGGTAACCGCTCAAATCTCCGTTTGGAAGATACTCTGCAATGATCATCATAGGAACATTTTGTGAGACAGCACCCACAAACTGAACCACATGAGGATGCCGAACCTTTTGTAGCAGTGTCAATTCATTCTTGAAACGTTTTATGCTTTCTGGGTCAGAATAATAGTCCTTGTTAAGAATCTTTACAGCAACTCTCGTCCCGTTCCACTTAGCTAATTGATAGCTACCCTTTGATGTCTCTGCACCTTGTGGAAATGACAGCTCTGCTGGATTTACTTCATATTCTGGAATCTGGAAAGGATTTGATACACTCATTGGTGTTTTAGGCATTTTTGCTCCTTTTGTTTTTAAGATATTGCATATTTTCGTGTTAAACTGGGAATAGGGTTTTGTCCATCACGCCAATAACCATCAAAACCAAATGAAAATATCTTAAGTGCCATAACTGCGGTCTCCTGCGTCCCCAAGACCTGGAATAATAAAACTGTTTTCATCCAGACCAAGATCAATAGTTCCAGTATAGACATGAAGCCCAGGAAATTTATCACTTAATTTTTGAAGTGCAGGGGAAGCAGCCACAGCCAAAACCACACGTATATCTTTGGGATCAATTCCCCTGTCCTTCAGTAGATCAATTGTGGCAACAATTGTCCCACCGGTCGCAAGCATTGGTCAGCTACAAGCACACGAGAACCCTCTGAAATCTTTCTGGCAGTTTGTTCAAATATAAGGTTGGTTGAAATGTATTCTCATCTCTATAACAGCCAACATGATATGTTTTTGTTGCAGGCAAAATAGATGCAGCATGCTCCACCAATACAAGACCAGCTCTCAAAACTGGCACTATCATCACGGGCTCTCTTGGATCAATGAACTCAATCACCAAAGTTCCATTCAGCTCTTTTGGAATTGTAGATAGAGGTAAGACAGAACGTATACTTGTCCAAGGCCCTTCCGGGCTAAGCCCAACCATCAAACCAATTTCACCATTGCTATATCTATTCAGAGAGTCCACTGTCAGACTCTTATCTCCTTGAGCAGTGAAGTAGGAAGTAGTAAGGGATATAAATCCACAATTTGAACATTCATTCTCGGCATCATTTGCACACTTTTTCTTTAATGGTTGTAAGCCAAATGTATCAGCACTTTTTGCATGATTCTTGGAAGTGATGCTTGTGACGGCCAATAATTTGTATCATTTTTCATAGGAATAGAAACTATTCCTGTCCTAACCCGGATTCCTTTTGAGAAATTTCAAATACAAATTGTTCAATTGATTGGATACCGAATCAATGATATCTTGGCAGTAAATAGGACTCATGTAATATAGAACATCATGCCAATGGCAAGCCAATTCCATTGCAAAACTGTGCATGGAGCCAAAAATGTTGGTGTGAAATCAGATTCGATTGCCTTGAGGAATCCACCTCCTTATATACATTGTTGAAGGCTAGGCAACAAACCCGCAGGCATATGCTTGTCAAGAGATTAAAGTATGCCTTTCATTCCAGCGATTCCTTGGCTAAGTGACCAGATCTGAGCAACCAAATGTATGGAGAGATGTATAACCAAATGACAACTGAAGAAAGCTTCTAGACCAGATCAAACAAATGGACATAATTGCTGATGATGTTTTATTTTCTTTTGTTTGTGCTTTTGCAGAGATAGGAGCTGAGGAAACTGCTGTCATTTGAAGAGCGGGAGAATAAATTACATATTCTAAAACAACACATTTAATGATTTCTTCTTCAAAACAGGGTTTTGAAGAAGAATCAATCTCACACTGACATAAGACGGAGTATAACATCGGCTCCACTTGGGATGGCAGCTGCCGCTTCGTGAAGGTGCCAAGAACCGCAGAACTTTGGGAGAGCAGACAGTGCCTCCATCCATTGGGCAATGGAGTCCATTATTTGAACATATCAACACAACTGAAGACTCAACTTATTAACTGGAAACTGACTGAAAGACTAATTCGGCAAACTTCAAACTAAACTGTAATGAAACTAGAACAGGATGCTGCCCTTATGGCTGCTTATTTATTTACAAAATCTACCCTACTTTGCTGCACAAACAATAGATCAG
This sequence comes from Pinus tabuliformis, assembly GCA_031772625.1. Lineage (NCBI taxonomy): Eukaryota > Viridiplantae > Streptophyta > Pinopsida > Pinales > Pinaceae > Pinus > Pinus tabuliformis. Next base: position 394,695,004 of record CM062814.1, on the reverse strand, counting down.
GTAATACTAAAATGCCAGATTAACCATTCAAGTAAACCTGAGAATGATGCCGCTCGAGAATGCTTCCACGAGGTCACCGATGTAATTGCTGGCAGCCTTTCATACACGTACTGAGCCTGGTTACGTACAAGACAGTCTGATCTATCAATCAAAGTGAAAAACATGTCCATATATGCCGCAATAGGATCACGGAAGCCGAACTCTGTTGGCTGTCCCAACTCTGCAATGCATACTTCCAGCTGCACATTGTCAATGTAAACATCTATAGGCGATTCTATGATATCTTGTTTCGAATGAGGAAGGATTTCCAAGAACTTTTTTGGGTCTTGGAAATCATATGACTGGATTTGCTCATTTAAACATTTAATCTCCTTTTCGATTCTTTCAACAATTAACTCACAAAATTTAGTTTTGAAGAACTTTGAAGATAACTTTGAAGATTTCAACAAATGAAGCAAGGCAATGAAAACATCTTCATCAAATTCAGTATCAGCTAACTCCTTTCTTATTCCTTCTACAGCTTCACACAGGGTAAGGTTTGCCACATACCCTACCATTGCATGAATGGATCAGCAAGCGTTGGAATGTCTGGATCGAGTTGGAGTCGCCAGGTGAATGGTTCAGCTTGCATATGTGTCTGACTACTGTCCACCATCAGCATCAGATCTGCACCTTGATTGCATGTACTGGGACAAGACAATCAACAAGTCAAATGTTCTCCCCAGTATGGTCGCCAATATGTTAGCGCTTGAAATTTCACCTCAGGCTGAGAAAGGTAAACCTCAAGGCAACATCAAACCACTTAGCCTCGTAGCTAGCCCTACGGGGCAGGAGAGGGCTCTCTCCGGTCTATCTCGGTAAAGCTCTTCAATTGGTGAGATGACCAATAGGGTAACACTGATTTTAGGCTAGTAAACTGATAAAAAAGGATTTTTAATAAATGATGGGGTTTTTCTGGGCTGCATGGGGTAAAGAAACAGCTTAAACAGAGAAATGTAATCAAAACACAGATTATCTCTAGAGGCAAGGTAGGCAAGAAATTTAACACCAAATTTAGATTAAATGAGATGGCAAGACTGCTGAGGAGCTGACAAGGGCATAGAAGATGAATCCTTGTCAAACAGAAGAAAACATTGAATATTGAACAAACTTAAAGGCAGAGCATACAAATGATGAATTCTACCTTAACACTTCATTTGTTCAATTAGAAATGATCATGAAGTGAAATGAAACATAACAGATCACATATGAAACACAAGAAAAACTTATGCTAAATTATCATACCACAGGAATCTCAGAAGTCAGAGCTGTATTTTCATTAAACTCTCTGCCAAAAACTGTACATGGTAAGCTCTCTATTCTCCAGCACTCAGAACTCTCCCCTCTCTCTCTCTCTCTTTTTCTTACACTCAGAATTTACAATAAAAAAATACTATCTGTAGGAAACAGATCGACCCAAAACAGGTGCGCTGTTTCAACTGAAGTTACATAAATAGAACATGTAACAATTTTCTCCTCGAAAATCTCTAACCAAAAAGCCTAACAATTGGAGCGCAGACCCCATCGTATGACTAACTGAGGTCATAGATAAGAACGAATCCTATTCATCTGGTAACAGGTGCCTTTGTTTATTTTTGGCTGAAGTGAAGGCCAGGTGTCAAGGACGTGCGCCAAATTTTTCTAGTTGACAAATCCTTTTTGGATATTTTCCCAAACCTTTCGCTCTCCTCGAGATTTCTCTTCATCATCTGTGGATGTTCCTTTAAAAATCACAGCTTTCCCACGTTGCTCTAGCAACTTAAGAGCCCAGATTAAAACCATGCGATCAATGCCAGCAAGCTCTGTTTGACACATAAGGGCCTTATTCTGTATAGACGCACAATAATCGCAGAAAAGATTGGCCTGACACATGGGTTTCTATCCCAACATTCCTCAATCAACTCTTTCAGATCACTTGGATAATGCTTTGGCTTGAGTTTGAATGCTGGTCTCTTATCCTCCAAAGCCATCAGTCTGGAGACTTCTTCTAGTGATTTCGTGTGGAAAGGTGGGATACCTTCAATCATCTCATAAAGAATAAGACCAAACGAGAAAACGTGCACACTTCTATCAAATGCTTCATTTTTGTAAACCTCTGGCGCCATATATAACCTTAAGGTATCATCCAAGGGACGTCGATGCCATTCTCGAACATTATCTGATGATAACTTCAACAATTGACTCAATCCAAAATCTGTCACTTTCCAATGCCCCCCACTATCACGCAAAATATTTCTGGCACCTTGGCTTCAAATTACAATGGATGATTGCCTCCGGTTTGGATTCGTGAAGATAATTCATTCCTTTTGCAATCTCAAGAGCAATTCTCACTGCCTTTGCAGGTTGTAAACGTTCTTTCTTTTGGAGGTAACTGCTCAAATCTCCGTTTGGAAGATACTCTGCAATGATCATCATAGGAACATTTTGTGTGACAGCACCCACAAACTGAACCACATGAGGATTCCGAACCTTTTGTAGCAGTGTCAATTCATTCTTGAAACGTTTTATGCTTTCTGGGTCAGAATAATAGTCCTTGTTAAGAATCTTTACAACAACTCTCGTCCCGTTCCACTTAGCTAATTGATAGCTACCCTTTGATGTCTCTGCACCTTGTGGAAATGACAGCTCTGCTGGATTTACTTCATATTCTGGAATCTGGAAAGGATTTGATACACTCATTGGTGTTTTAGGCATTTTTGCTCCTTTTGTTTTTAAGATATTGCATATTTTGGTGTTAAACTGGGAATAAGGTTTTTTCCTTCACGCCAATAAGCATCAAAACCAAATGAAAATATCTTAAGTGCCATAACTGCGGTCTCCTGCGTCCTCAAGACCTGGAATAATAAAACCGTTTTCATCCAGACCAAGATCAATAGTTCCAGTATAGACATGAAGCCCAGGAAATTTATCACTTAATTTTTGAAGTGCAGGGGAAGCAACCACAGCCGAAACCACACGTATATCTTTGGGATCAATTCCCCTGTCCTTCAGTGGATCAATTGTGGCAACAATTGTCCCACCGGTCGCAAGCATTGGTCAGCTACAAGCACACGAGAACCCTCTGAAATCTTTCTGGCAGTTTGTTCAAATATAAGGTTGGTTGAAATGTATTCTCATCTCTATAACAACCAACATGATATGTTTTTGTTGCAGGCAAAATAGATGCAGCATGCTCCACCAATACAAGACCAGCTCTCAAAACTGGCACTATCATCACGGGCTCTCTTGGATCAATGAACTCAATCACCAAAGTTCCATTCAGCTCTTTTGGAATTGTAGATAGAGGTAAGACAGAACGTATACTTGTCCAAGGCCCTTCCGGGCTAAGCCCAACCATCAAACCAATTTCACCATTGCTATATCTATTCAGAGAGTCCACTGTCAGACTCTTATCTCCTTGAACAGTGAAGTAGGAAGTAGTAAGGGATATAAATCCACAATTTGAACATTCATTCCCGACATCATTTGCACACTTTTTCTTTAATGGTTGTAAGCCAAATGTATCAGCACTTTTTGCATGATTCTTGGAAGTGATGCTTGTGATGGCCAATAATTTGTATCATTTTTCATAGGAATAGAAACCATTCCCGTCCTAACCCGGATTCCTTTTGAGAAATTTCAAATACAAACTGTTCAATTGATTGGATACCGAATCAATGATATCTTGGCAGTAAATAGGACTCATGTAATATAGAACATCATGCCAATGGCAAGCCAATTCCATTGCAAAACTGTGCATGGAGCCACGAATGTTGGTGTAAAATCAGATTTGATTGCCTTGAGGAATCCACCTCCTTATATACATTGCTGAAGGCTAGGCAACAAACCCGCAGGCATATGCTTGTCAAGAGATTAAAGTATGCCTTTCATTCCAGCGATTCCTTGGCTAAGTAACCAGATCTGAGCAACCAAATGTATGGAGAGCTGTATAACCAAATGACAACTGAAGACAGCTTCTAGACCAGATCAAACAAATGGACATAATTGCTGATGATGTTTTGTTTTCTTTTGTTTGTGCTTTTGCAGAGATAGGAGCTGAGGAAACTGCTGTCATTTGAAGAGCGGGAGAATAAATTACATATTCTAAAACAACACATTTAATGATTTCTTCTTCAAAACAGGGTTTTGAAGAAGAATCAATCTCACACTGACATAAGACAGATTCTAACACATTGGGTGATGTGATAGTACATAGTAAGACTCAATTGCAGCAATGTAAAGGTAAACAAAAGGAATTGGGTGAGAATTCCTTTAACTATGTTTTGAAAGTGCAATTCCAAACAAATGAGTGTTTTGCATACAGGAAGTCTTCTTAACCCTAATTTGTCTGAAATTATGTGGATATATGCTATATGCTTGGAAATGTCTTTGACAGGTATAACGACTGGTGTCTAGTTATAGCTAGATCTGTTAAGGGAATTGGAATCCCTTGAGACATGGCACAAATGTGTTCATCTACAAGGCAATGTGCTTGGCATAATAAGATAAGCTAACTAGTATATTGTTATATTTATTCATACATTGACAATTATGTGTTTATGGTAGTGTGATGCAGGGAGTTGCAGGGAAAGAGAGGTTTCCATGAAATCTTGAAGAAGGCTCAGTTTGAGATTTCCTTTGGAAGCACTGGGAACCATGGGGATTGAGTCATGGCGTCTGTTGTCAGTCTTGTTCATTGGGTCTTTTGGTGATTTTTTGTGCTTGATTACAGTTTTGTTTGTGTCTTAAGCATGGCCACGCCACTTTATTTCTGGTGTCGTATTGTTGTTGGTTTTCCATGGTTTTCTTCTTGTTTGCTTCTCAGTATTGCTTTATTATTTTGAGAGTCTTGGGAATTGGTTGGTGAAGGAGGAAGTTAATGGAGCTCAAGGAGAGCTTTGTCATACCCAACAGGGAAGGTAAAACCTAGATGAAGCTGGGTGCATGTATAAGGGCACTTGAAGGCAAGAGTATGACAACCAGTTTTATTGGTTGGGTCCATTGGTGTAAATGGACAATGGAAGGACAATCATAAAAAGGTGGTCAAGAAAGGTAAGGTGAATGGATATGAGGCATCATAGGCCTTGGCTATGTTGGGAATCGTTGTTCTCAATGTTGTGCATGTTGTGGACAAATAAATGGATTTCTCTTAACCTTGTCCTTATGATAGCTAGTAATTATTATGTGATAACGATTTATTTATGCTAATGTTTATATGCATATATGTATGTATGCACGATTGTTGTTTGACAAGGTCATCATGGATCGTGATTGTTCTTATGCTAATATTTATATGTATGTATGTATGTATGTATGTCATTGTCTGACACGATCATGATTGTTTAATGCTAATGTTTATATGTATATATATGTATGTATGTATGTATGTTTTTGTCCGACAAGGTCGTTAGGAATCATTCTTGTGGAGGAATTATTTCTTATGCAGGTGAAGGGCATGAAGAGGTTCATGGTTTATGAGGAATCAAGTGGGAAGAGTAGTCATGACAAATATGATGTCAGTAACATGTGGATATGAATTGATATTGTATGCTTGTATTATGCCTATGTTTATGTTATGACAGGTAACGTCGAGGGATACATTAGCAAAATGAAATCAATGTGGTCTACGGCACGCTGGGACAAGCATTGATAATACAATGGAAACAAGGTTGCTTGGTAGAGACAGTGTGGTTTTGGATGTGGGGTACTACTATTGTGCATATGTTGTATATGTTTTACATGTTGCATCTGTGATGTTTTGCACATACGGTGTTGTGTATATATAGTGTGTGTACATGTTGTTTATGAATGTTATGTATAGGGTGGTATAGATAGTGTTGTGTGAATATTGCATATGTAATGTTGGGTATATATGATGCTATGTACATGTTGGATATGTGGTGATGTGTACCTATGATGTTATGTACATGTTGTATAGGTAGTGCTATGTACATATGGTGTTGTGTGCATGTTTTATAGGTAGTGCTATGTACATATGGTGTTGTGTGCATGTTTTATAGGTAGTGCTATGTACATATGGTGTTGTGTGCATGTTTTATAGGTAGTGCTATGTACATATGGTGTTGTGTGCATGTTGTACATATGTTTCTATGTACATATGGCGTTTTGTGTATGTTGTAAATGTGGTGTTATGTATATATGGTGTTGTGTGCATGATTGTACAAGTGGTGTTGTGTGCATGTGGTGATGTGTACATGTCATGCATGTGGCATTGTGTACATGTGGTGTCGTGTACATGTCATGCATGTGGTGCGGTGTACATGTGGTATTGTGTAAATGTCGTACAAGTGGTGCAATTTACATGTGGTGATGTGTACATGTTGTGCACGTGGTGTCATGTACATGTGATGTCGTGTACACGTTGTGAAGGTGGTGTTGTGTATAGGTGGTACTGTGTACATGTTGTACATGTGGTACTTGTGTACATGTGGTATTATCTGTAGGTCTTACATGTTGTGTTGTGTACATGCAGTACTACTTATGTGCATTGTGTAGTCGTGGCATTGTGACATGTGTATTCATTGTGTTGTATGTTGTGTACGTATATGTATTGTATTGCACATCGGGTAAGTGTATGTATTGTGTGGTGGTGTACACCGGATGTAGGCATATGTATTGTGTTGTGTTTTATGTCAAGTGCAGGTGCATGTATTGCATGGTGTTATATGTTGTGCGTGGTTGTATGTGTGTGATGCACACTATGTGTATGTGCACATGGTTGAGGAGAAGGCATTGGGTGTTTATCGAGTGTGGCAACTGATCCGGTGTGCGTATGAAATAAGGACAAAGGTGGAAGTTAAGGATTGATTAAACGATAAGCATTAATTTTTTATGTTAGTTTTATTATGCATTTAATTTATGATTCTGGTCTATGATGATTACATGTGATATATGATTCTAGTTTATGATGGTTACATGTGATTTATGATTTTGATCTATGATGGTTGTGTTTTGAGCTAACTTGATGTGATATGTTTGTACATGATGATTTGGTCAAAGATGTTAGTTTGACTTGTTGAGAAAGGAAGTGAACAAAATTGCAAGTATACCTTATTGACGAGCCACGAATGAGGTATGATTTGAAGTTATTTCAATTTATTTTGAATCTAAAGGAAATTATGTGCTTGGTACAAGAAAGCATGAAATGCTTGATTGGGTGGTCGAAACTAACTACAAACATTAGCAACAAAAACAAAATGAATTGGAGTAGGAAACAATATGCTGGTAAAGTATTAAGGAGCAAGGTCGTTGTGGGACACTGGTACCCAATAGTGTCCATTGATTTCCATGAACATGGTATGACAGGTATGATGGTTTAAGGCAGGGATATGCCTTTGTTTTTGTATCTTCCGATGCGAGGAAGCCTTGCCAAGGGATGGACTTCCCGGAATGGGGATGCTAGCGGAACTTGGAAGGTGTGTGACTACACGAAAGGGGGTGACCGGATTGCCTGAGGGTCATTGTAGCAGAGAAGGGAAGGTCAGGGATGGATTATTTTTGGTCATTAGAATTTCCATATGTAATAAGATGCATATTAGGAGTGTGCCATGGAACAATGAGTTGGTAATTATTCACTAAGAGGACAAGTGGTGAAAGATTGTAGCGTTGGACATTGGATGCAACTTTGACTTTGACAATGGATTCTGGACTTCCTGGGAAGGAGGTGAATCTTGGTACTACTTTTGAGGGTGGAGGTGTGAGATTTTGGATTCCCTTATTGCAAATGCAGGCATCATATCATTTTATTTGCTGGTTGAGCAAATGTGCATATGTGTGTATGTGTGTATTATTGTAAATACTGTATCAAGCGGATATATAAAGATCCATAGACAATATGATTATTTGTTGGGTTCTTGTTTCTGTCACTACTTCAGGCTCAAATATGATTTTTCCTTCTTCATTAAGTTCTTGGAACACTATTTGAACTAGGATCTTATCATTGATAACCTTCTTTAAGCATGAAACATGGAAATTTGGGTGTACTCTTCTTGATGCAGGCAGCTCCAATTTGTATGCCATAGTACCAATCTTTTGCAACACCTTGTGAGGACCATAGTACTTGGGTGATAATTTATTATCCTTATTAGCTTGCTTGAGGGACATTTGTTTGTATGGTTATAGCCTAAAAATACCCAATCATCTACATCAAAACTTATTTTACTACAATGTCGATTTGCCTATTGTTTCATTCGATTCTGTTCTAGAGTGAAGTTATCCTTTAAGAGTTGTAGAACTTGTTGTTGATGCTCGAAGTGATATTCCATGGCTTGAAACTTAGAATTTGCTCGTAAAGATGATCTGATAAATGGCGGTTGATATCCATAAAAAGCCATAAATGGGGTCATTTTTTCTGCAGTATGGAAGGAAGTGTTATACCACCATTCAACTAGAGGTAACCACTTGACCCATTGTGTTTGTTTATCATATACAAAGAAATGAAGATATCCTTCCAAACATTTTTCACTATCTCAGTTTGCCTGTCAAATTGAGGATGATAAGATGAGCTATGAGCTAATTGAGTACCAAGATAAGAAAATAATTTCATCCAAAAATTTCCATTAAAATGGGATTTGTAACACTTACAACAATATTTGGGTTTCCATGTAGCTTTTTAATTGTTTCCATAAATGAATTAGCCATTGTACTAGCTTTAAAAGGATGAGATAATGCACAAAAGTGTGCATACTTGGTAAGTATATCAACTACCACCATGATGACACTCTTACCTTCATACTTGGATAAACCTGTGACAAAATCCATTGAGACATCCTCCCAACGCTGACTTGGAATGGCTAAAGGTTGTAACAAACCCAGGGTCTTAATTATTTCAACTTTATTTTGTTGGAAAGCCAAACATTCTGCCACAAACTTCTGAATATCAGATTTAAGGCCATCCCAAAAAAAATACTTCTTAACCTTGTGGTAAGTTTTTAAAAATCCTTAGTGCCCTCCTAAGTGGGAGGTGTGAAATTCCAAAAGAATTTTTTGCTTGAGTTGGGAATTCTTACAAAGATATAAGTGATATTCGTACCATAATGAATCATTTTTCCAGCTAAATGTATTAGATGTATGGGATCTTGTTGCAACGTTTGAGTGAGTGTCCACACATGTTCAACATTCTTACATTCATCCCTTACTTCGGTTATCCATTTAGGCTGGATAATAGAAATGGCACAAAGCAATGCTTCCACGTTCTCATCCTTTCTTGAGAGTGCATTTGAAACAACATTTTTCTTCCTTTTTTCGTAGATGATTTCAAAGTCATAACTCAACATCTTTGTGACCCATTTTTGCTGCTCTTTTGAAGATAATATTCCCATTAGGAAAGGTCTCCATTTCTTTAGTGCATGTACTATTGCCAACATTTCCTTCTCATAAATAGGTTTGTGTAAATACTTTCTTTTGATTAAACGAATTTCAAAAGAAATGGGTCTTCCTTCTTGTGTTAAAACAACACCAATTCCATTTCCTGAGGCATCACATTCCACAATAAAGGTTTTTTTGAAGTCTGGCATAGCTAAGACTGGTTCTTGGCACATTGGCTCTTTAAGATGTTCAAAGGCCTTAGTTGCTTCTGGAGTCCAAGAAAATTCGTCTATCTTTGGTAATGTTGTTAGAGGTGTTGCTAGTCTCTAGTCTTCATTCAAATTTAGTGATATCCTAAATGAATATCCAACTTGGTCAAGTAAATCACTCCATGTAATTCATCCAACAATTCATCAATGACACGAATGGGAAATTGATCTTTAATAGTGAACTTGTTGAGCTCCCTAAAATCCAGACACATACTCCATGATCCATCCTTCTTGTGCACCAATACCACTAGAGCAGAGAAAGAACTTTGACTAGGTTGAATTATACCAACCTCTAGCATTTCTGAAACCATACGTTCAATTTCACTCTTTTGAGCATATGGATATCTGTAAGGTTTGATGTTTAGAGGAACACTTCCTGGAATCAAATGAATAGCATGATTATGATCATGAATAGGTGGGAGGCCTTTGGCAGTCTCAAAAACCTTGGAATGATTGTCCAAAACTTTGGAGATCTGGAGAAATAGATGATTTCGATGTTTGAACCTATAGCGAGTATAATTGTGCAATGACGCCCTGTTGTTATTTCTTCAAAATATTTGTCATGCCATTAAAGCTAGTTATATTTCCTAGTTTCCCTACGATACCCCTTAATTCAAATTCCTTTCCTTCATAAAAAAATTTCAAGCAAAGTTCTTGAAAATTAAAATCTATTGTTCCCAAAGATTGTAACCATTGAACTCCTAGTACAACATCAACACCACCCATTGGAATGGAAAGCATTGGACTATTCGATACATATTCCTCCATGGTTAGCTTAATATTATGGCACTTTCCAGAGAAATTTATAGTTCCTCCATTTGCAACCATCACTTGACAATCTCGTGTTGGATATAGGAAGTAATTCAATTCCTTGGCTATCTTACAATGAATAAAGTTATGGGTACTACCTAAATCATTCAAAACTATTACCTTTTAATCCTTGATTTATCATTCTGTCTTGAGAGTTTAAGGAGTGGTAATTCCTGCCAATGCATTACAAGACATGGTCAGATTCATTTCTTCTTTCTTTGGTGTTGGTTCTTAGTGTATATCCTCCTCCTTTGATGCTTTTTGTTCATTTTCTTCCTTCTCTTCACAATCTATGTAGAATAATTTCTTCTCAGCACATTTATGACCTTTAGTGTATTTTCTATCACAATTGTAACAAAGATATTTTTCTCTTTTTTCCTCCAATTTTTGTGTTTTCAACCTTGTAGGTTGTGGAAGAGTAGGAACAACAACACTTCCATATTTATAGTTGTGAGTGGTAGACTTTCTGTTTCCATAATTTTACTTTCAACTTTTCTTGCCACCTTGAATGCCTTATCTAATGAATCAGGTTCCCAAATGTGAACCTCATGCTGATTTTATCATTTAAATTACCTATGAATATATCAATCCTATGCTCCTCTGGAATATTGGTTACCCTAATAGTCAATTTTTAGAAGTCTTCAATGTTCTCCACCATTGAACCTTTTGTTTGAGATTTATCAATTGGCTAATTCAGAAGGTGTTACTCTTTGTATCTTCATAATGTGCTATCATTTGCTCCATAAAAATTAACGAGGTGACAAGTGGTTTATGAGAAAAAAATCCATATATACCATACAAATTGATCGCGTTCTAAATATAAAGATGCAATATGTACCTTTTGTGAGGGTTGCACATCCTGTAGATCAAAATATTGCTCCATTTGTAGTATCCATGTTACCAGATCCTTCCATCAAACTTCCTCATATCTATCTTTGGAATGTAGTTGTTATTAAACCCCAATCATAATTCATATTCCTTTTTTCATATGGGAGTCTCTAAAATCATAATTCATATTCCTTTTTTCATCATCATGATTTTCATGGATTACCTTGTCACCACCGTGAAGCCTTTCTTGCAACAACTTTGTCAACCCTTCCAACATGACATTCATCACATCCATGTTTACTTTAAAAACCTCCATGTTGCCTTTTATACCATCCATGTCCCCTTTTTAATCCATCGATGTCCCCTTTTAATCCATCCATGTCATCTTTGGTTTCTCTTTGTGAGAGCATAATTTGTTGCACTTGGTCCTGTAACTTCGATATATCATGTTGCAATTCTTCCTCTTCATGCATCATAGTAGAGCTTTCAGAGGGCTTGATGGGTGTAGAATTATTTTTTTAGGAGGCATTTTAAAACTAAATACTGGTATATATGCTTCAATATGTCCTTTGAATCACCTTAAACTATTTTTTCAAACAAAATTTATGCGAAATTAAAAAATGCACACCTTTTTCTTGCTTTTTAGGAGCTCGATATTGAAATTGTTGTATCTCTGTAATTTCAAATCTCCAAGGTCTGAAATTTTGTCATGTGATATCCCTCTGAGTCTTCTTTCGAACCCTACAAATCTGACCAAGATTGGATTCTTCAATAAAGATTTATTCCCAATCTCCCATGATGACCTGATTATCGACTTCTTCAGTAGAGATAAATTTTATGGAGTGCCACATGTCATTGTTTCACCCTTAGGCTCTAAACATGATACACGAAAAAGTACCGCCTGCGTATTTTCAGTCACTTTTTATGAAATTCGAATCTGATGCTCCGAGAGAAAGTTATGATGATTTTCCCTAGGTCACATGTTTGAGATTAAATTCTAGGGCATGCAAAAAACCTAACTTTTGTATATCATATCTCGGAAAATATAGCGAACCAAGTTCTGAAATTCTTACACAAAGTTCACTAATATCTCGGTTCTAAATGGTTACAATTTCAGCTTTTGAAACCTCGTAGAAAAAAGTTATAGCGAAAATGCCAAGATGACCTATTTGAAGAAGTAAAACCCTAAATTCTAAAGCTCTCATACCAAATGTTATCCAACCAACTCACAAAAATGGGAAACCTCCTTTACATTACATAAATGAATAATTCTTGGATGATACCAATGATAAGACCTCATTGGTATATATAAGGGTCTAAGGTGTCACAATATAAGCAAAGCCTACATATCAATAATAATGTAAGGGCACAACAATAATAATAGGGGGCTTGTATGGAGCACAATAATAACAATTATGCAGGAGCATCCAGCTCAGAAATTTCATTGTATTTTAGTAGACATAGGGGGTCTTGTGTTTTCAAGGAAGTTGGTTTCCTGAGTATTAAATTAATGTAATTATTAAGGTTTCTAAGTAAGTTTATGAGAGATATTAAGAATAGGATTTAATTAAGTATTGTGAGGCATATTTGTAAATGTTCTCAAATGTTGGAGAACGTGAGAGAATTAGGATAGTTGAGAGATTGAGAGATTTAGGGAATCAATTGTAAATCTTAGATTAGGAGTTGGTTTCATTGTTTGTGGAACTAGAGAGGATCCTTAGGGATTAGTTGAGTCAAAAGTGGACTTAGAGGATATTTAGGATTTAGCTCAAAAGATTAAGGATCTGAACCGAAATGGGTTACAGAACCTTTTGTATAAATGTAAGCCTAAAAGGCATAGAGAGAGTTAGTTAGTTCGAGAGTTAGTTAATTAGAGATTTGGATTTCAGAGATTAGATAGGGTTGACTATAAGCCTATGGGAAGGAAAGGAGAAAGGCCACTGATTAGAAAATCAAGCCAGGGAGAGAGATTCATTATGTAAATAATTGTTTATAAAGACAAAGAATTTGATTCTTGACTTGTGTGGTGTGTGTTGATTAATGGAATTATAAATTGTGTGTGAATTAGAGTAATTATTCATAGTATATGTATGCAGGTGGAATTAAAGCATAACACAGAGGTGGAGAATGAAGGATAGTGGTCTGAACATTTGAATCTGTTTGAAGGATCAAAGTTGAAGTTCAGACGTGATAGCGTTTAAATAATATGCAGAAGAAAGTTCAAGAAGGAGTCAAGCTGAAGAACAACCAAAGCCCAAAAACCCTGGAGAAAAAATAAACCACAGAAGAACAGAGAGAAGAAGTGCAAAGAGGAGTGTTAAGGGTTTTCACACAGACAGTATTGGAGAAAGCCTTTAATGTTACAGCGAAGGTATAACTGCAAGGTTTCCTAAAACCTAAGGAATTATGAAGGAAGTGTAAAGGCACGAAGAAATGAAGTACCGGAGTGGAGATCAAGATCAGAATAGTTGAAGACCATAAGGCGAGAACAAATACACAGGCAGAAAGTTGAATGGGCTATTACACAGTAAGAAACAAAAGAACATAGCATCAAATTACAATCGTTGGATCAGTCAGATCAACAGACGAGATTGAGGTAGATAAACAGCTAGGATTAAGTCGCGCAAAATAAAGTCAAGAAATGAAGAGACCAGATGAAGCCACATGTTAATGGACGTGAGGTAGTATTCGCAAGTGGTCAGTGGTATCTCGCACGCCCTAAACGCTGTAAATGGTATTCTATGATTTCACATGATTAACCTGAGGGGTTGACACGTAGCACGGGAAAACCATTTTTCTCGCGTGCTCTCAATCTAATATCGGTCGTGCATGTAATCACGCGAGATTACGTGATCACCATTGGATTGAGGTAGGAGAAACAAATGGTGGAGATTGGCCAAGCTAGTTGGTGCGAGTTATTGTGCGATAATCGTTGGATTGAGGAATGAGATCAACGACAGAGATTTAATGTGCTAAAGAGAGCATCGATATAAGTGTGAAGGTTTGTGGAATGGAGGAAAGGTAAGGTTTAAGTGTGGTTTATGAAATATTTCTATTGTATGGGAATTATAATAGAAATAAGCGGGATTAATGTATTATGGTTTAAGTTGAGTTTTAACCAAAGTTTAAAGTCCATGGTATGGTTAATATGTGTGGGTAATAAGAATTAACCAAATATTATGAAGGATTAATAAGGTTCCGCTCAAAGGTTTATAAAGGTCCAGACTTTGGATAATTAAATAAAATGTTTCCGCATAGAGTTTATTGAACAAGCATTAAACCTTGGTTTAAGAAGGTTTCACTGGGCAGGAATATTAAAATTCCCAAGACATAGTGTGACATGTAATTTTATTTGCATAATGTGGGTAGATGCGGCTTTTGCTGCATCATTTTTGGTATCAGAGCTAAACAATGAAATTCTACGTGAAAAATTCTTTGAGGAATTTAGAACAGAGTTATGTTTTGAAGGTATATATACAGGCAAGAGGAGATCAGATTTTAAATTTGACAAATAGTAGGCACATAAAGATAAAGTGTAGCATAATTTGCAGATGCAAAGAAACAAAGAACAATCCATTCAAAGTGTAGGCGAATGGTAGAACAAGATCATGTAGAGATCTTGAAGGTGAGATGATATGTTTTTGTTTTAATTTGGTTTGAAGATTGTGGTTGCAGAATTCAGGTTGTAGACAAAAGAAGGTATCTCAGCAAAAGAAAAGAAGCAGTAATGAAGAAAGATGGTAAGAATTTCTGAGTGAAAGAAGAGGTGGCCAAAACCTAGTATTTCATTTGTGATTGAAAAATAAGAGGACAGTTTTGTTCTTAAAAGGTGCAGATGAGTTGAAGCCTAGGAGTAGAGAGAAGTGCTCAAAGAGGTTCTAGAGAATAGAGAACCAAGTGCTTGCCAAAAGACCAAGTACAGAGGAGAGCTTGGTGAGGTAAGTGACAGTAGGGAGGACTTGCTGTTACAGAGGCTTTAGTACAGCTCATAGTAAGTGAGTGGGGAACTCATGAAGATAGAGAAGGGAATGACTATTGATAGTCATAATAGAGATAACAGAGGTTCTGAGGAAGACCACAATAGAAGAAAGGTGAAGAAAGAGGATGCTAAGGAAAATGGCATATAGAGACAATTAAGTGAAGAAGAATATGAGAGGGAGAAGGCTGAGATTGCAGTTCATCTTGAGATATTGATGGAGATGTTGCAGATAAATAAAGATGACCAGAAGCATGGTTATGTCATAAGGAAGAAAGTAAAGTGGCAGAGGCTACAAGAGAAGAGAAATCAATAGGTGAATATGCAGTTAGCAAAAGAGCTGATGAAGCTTGAACAAGTAATGAATGTTCAATTGAAGTCTGAAGAACTCAGAGAAGCTGAGTTGAGAATGGAAGTTTCCATTTGTGAAGCAGAACAAGGTGAAGTTCTGGGTGAAGATGAAGACTGGAGATCTGTGAAAGATCTTATGAACCATTGTGCGAATTCAAGACAACAAGAAGTTTACTTTGTTAAAGAAGGAATTATTGATGATTTTCTGAACTGTTGGACAAATTCAGATCAGCAGGAGGATATGAAACCTTGTATATTTGAATCTAATAATTTTGATGTGATTATAGGTTTTGCAGAGGATGAGAAATCTTTTGAGACTATCAAAAGTATGGAAGAGTATCTTTTAGAAGATAAATACTCTGAAGTAAAGAATGATGGAGAATGTCTCTTGAATGAGAAAAGCAGTGAATTATTGCAGCAGAAAGAATTTAGTAATACATTGATGTTTGAAGTTGTTACAACACAGGAACAATTTCTTGTGAAAGAGGGAGATGAGATTCAGTCTGAAGAGTTGATATGTGAAGCAACAGTTGAGACTATTGAACCTTGTAATTTTCAAACTGATAATTTGTGCATAAATGTAGGAATTATAAGTAATGATGAAGTGCTTATGAAGTGTCAAAGAGAAATTGAATTGCTGGAATATTTGTTGGAAAAATCAAAGTATGACAGTGTGATTGCGGAAGAAGGAGTTCACTACAGTGGACAAGAGCAGAAAGACATCATTGAAGCAGATGGTGTGGAAGAGAGACTTGCTGACAATTTCGAGAGTCCTTTAGAGAATTCTTTAGAGAGGTGGAATCAGCATACTGATGTGCTGATAGAGAAGGAAAAATCAGAGCAGCATACTGAAATGTTGCCAAAAGAAGAAGAGGCACTGAGGCCTTATGTTTTTCATTTTAATAATTGTTTTGCAAGTGCAACTTTTGTTGCAGATGCTGGAGAAAATTTGGCACATATGAGTAGCCAAGTAAAGATGGAAGAGGAATGAAAATATGTTGGAATTGATGAAAAACATAGTGATGTATTTGGGAGGAATCAAGTACAAGGGGATTGGAAGACAATTTATTTTTTGAAAGTAAATTTACAGATATTGAACAGAGGTTGTTTGGAAAGTCACAAGAGGGTAAGGATGAAAGGGCGGTAGTAAGAATCTGACAACTTCAAAGAGAAGATAATGAACAACAATTTGAAGATGAGTGGACAGAGTACAACAACAAATGGCAGAGTATGTACCAGCCCAAGGATGTGTTGGAGATAGAGATTGAAGAATTATGGCAATTAATGATGAAGCAGTCCAGATGGAGGAGATTGATAGCAACAGGAAGAGTGATCAATCAGAATTTGAACCTGATTGACAAGGAGAGGAAGATGAAACAGAAGACAACAAACATACAACAACAACAAAGGAACAGAGCATTCAGACAACTACAAACTAAAGTTTGGGACCCTGGAGGTTTTCTATCAACATATGAGAACACATGATCTGGAGATCATGAATGTTTTTAACCTTGGGAGTCTGATGCAAGAGCATCCAGCTCAGCAATTTCATTGTATTTTAGTAGACATAGGGGGTCTTGTGTTTTCAAGGAAGTTGGTTTCCTGAGTATTAAATTAATGTAATTATTAAGGTTTCTAAGTAAGTTTATGAGAGATATTAAGAATAGGATTTAATTAAGTATTGTGAGGCATATTTGTAAATGTTCTCAAATGTTGGAGAACATGAGAGAATTAGGATAGTTGAGAGATTGAGAGATTTGGGGAATTAATTGTAAATCTTAGATTAGGAGTTGGTTTCATTGTTTGTGGAACTAGAGAGGATCCTTAGGGATTAGTTGAGTCCAAAGTAGACTTAGAGGGTATTCAAGATTTAGCCCAAAATATTAAGGATCTGAATTGAAATGGGTTATAGAACCTTTTGTATAAATGTAAGCCTAAAAGGCATAGAGAGAGTTAGTTAATTAGATATTTGGAGTTCAGAGATTAGATAGGGTTGACTATAAGCCTACGAGCAGGAAAGGAAAAATGCCACTAATTAGAAAATCAAGCCAAAGAGAGAGATTCATTATGTAAATAATTTTTTATAAAGACAGACAATTCGATTCCTAACTTGTGTGGTGTGCGTTGATTAATGGAATTATAAATTGTGTGTGAATTAGAGTAATTCTACATAGTATATGCATGCGGGTGGAATTAAAGCATAACACAGAGGTGGAGAATGAAGGATAGTGGTCTGAACATTTGAATCCGATTGAAGGATCAAAGTTGAAGTTCAGATGTGATAGCGTTTAAATAATACGCAGAACAAAGTTTAGGAAGGAGTCAAGCTGAAGAACAACCAAAGACCAGAAACCCCGGAGAAAACATAAACCACAGAAGAACAAAGAGAAGCAGTGCAGAGAGGCATGTCAAGGGTTTGCACACAAACAGTATTGGAGAAATCCTTTAATGTTATAGCGAAGGTATAACTGCAAGGTTTCCTAAAACCCAAGGAATTATGCAGGAAGCGTAAAGGCACGAAGAAATGAAGTACCAGAGTGGAGATCGAGATCAGAACAGTTGAAGACCATAAGGCGAGAACAAATACACAGGTATAAACCTGAATGGGCTATTACATAGTAAGAAACAAAATATAGTCGTTAGATCAGTCAGATCAACGAACAAGATTGAGGTAGATAGACGGCTAGGATTAAGTCGCGCAAAATAAAGTCAAGAAATGAAGAGACCAGATGAAGCCACGTGTTAATGGACGCAGGGTAGTATTCACAAGTGGTATTTATCTACTTGTTAGCTCAATAAATGGTTCACATTTGAATTTGTAGGTAGTCAATGCAAGGCTGTTTGGAAGTGGGAGCGAGAGTGAGAGAGACAATTTTCAAAAGCTTTCAGGTTGGGAGCGTTTTTTATATAATATATTTTTTTATTTTTTTATGCATATATGTCAACAAAATCATGCAGAATGATAAATTAGATATGAAAAGCATAAAAACATGGATTAAAACATATAAGATCAATCATCTAGTAGTGATACTCTTCATCAACCACACATCCACACACATCTCGATTCTCATCAACCTTAAAGTTTTAAAGTTTCAAAATTCAATATATAACATTTGTCATCACTAAAGTTGTGCTTGCAACCATTACCAATCTATAACAAAGAATATCAATCATGAAATGAAACGTTTCACGAAGCATCATATTCATAATTCACTACTAATGAGTTATAATTGTCAACCTCAAACTTCAAACTTAAATTGTCATATATTGTTTACAAAATATACCATAATAAATATTAAAAGGTCAATAGTTATAAAAAGTACTAGAAACTAGAAAAGACAGTTAAATGTACCATCTACTTATATTTCTTCATGCCACAAGAAACTTCTAATTTCTTTTCTCGTGATCTATGAATAATGGGAGTCTCCTCCCACATAGTCTAACCACATCCAGAACCAGAGAACACATGAATTCCACGTAATGTTGCAGATGGAGGTGGCAACAAAGCTAGTGCAACTTGAGCCCTACTAGTGGATGGGTGTGGCATTGTTGTTGATGCTATTGCTGCTACTTGATGATTGTCATCCTCATCATCCAAAAGTTCTAGTTCCATCTATTCTAAATGTAAGGCTCCATCTCCAAATTATCCTCCTTCGGTTGGTTGTCCCAAGTGATATATGCTCTATCAAACTAACCTCACTCACAAAAATGTGTTAACAACCTCAAGTTTTTGTGTACATAAACCAAGCGTTTTGCCCAGTTTTCATTGAGGTGGTTTCTTTTGACATTTTGGAAGAAGTTATAGGTGCTCCAACACCTCTCTGTATAAGAAGTATTAGCCACCTCTGAAATAATTTTAATTGCAAATTTTGCCAACGGTCCCCAAGAGCCATACATGTTCCACCATTCAATAAGATTCAATCTATATGTATCATCGATTGCATGCAAAGTACCAAAAAATCCAATTTGACTGAAGTATTTTCCTAATTCTTCACACATTCTAGCACACTCCTCCCTATCAGGGACCATCTTGTTTAATGCTAGCATGTACCCATTTTGTACCTTTGGATTTGTATGAGGATTTCTCCTAATCCGACCCCTAGCTGTAGGTTTGGTGAACCAAGATGAAGAGTAGTATTTTGACATAAGGACATATCCCAAGGCATGGAGTGGAACATTAATATGATCCCACCTTTTGACCACATGTTTGTGAATATGATCATACAAGGTGGCATCTTTTGGCTAAACAATATCTTTGATTTTCCCTAGCATGTTATCCATCTTCTCATACACCTCCTTAATCATCGTCATATTTGTATCTACAAAACAAATCATGTTATAAATGGGCTTGGTGAACTGCAAAACATACTCCACACTTGCCCAAAATTAACCATCAAGAACAATGTCCCCCACCTCTTGAAAGTATTCGCAAGTGGTCTTTACCTACTTGTTAGCTCAATAAATGGTTCACATTTGAATTTGTAGGTAGTCAATGCAAGGCTGTTTGGAAGTGGGAGCGAGAGTGAGAGAGACAATTTTCAAAAGCTTTCGGGTTGGGAGCGTTTTTTATATAATATATTTTTTTTATTTTTTTATGCATATATGTCAACAAAAGCATGCAGAAGGATAAATTAGATATGAAAAGCATAAAAACATGGATTAAAACATATAAGATCAATCATCTAGTAGTGATAATATTCATCAACCACACATCCACACACATCTCGATTCTCATAAACCTTAAAGTTTTAAAGTTTCAAAATTCAATATATAACATTTGTCATCACTAAAGTTGTGCTTGTAACCATTACCAATCTATAACAAAGAATATCAATCATGAAATGAAACGTTTCACGAAGCATCATATTCATAATTCACTACCAATGAGTTATAATTGTCAACCTCAAACTTCAAACTTAAATTGTCATATATTGTTTACAAAATATACCATAATAAATATTAAAATGTCAATAGTTATAAAAAGTACTAGAAACTAGAAAAGACAGTTAAATGTCCCATCTACTTATATTTCTTCATGCCACAAGAAACTTCTAATTTCTTTTCTCGTGATCTATGAATAATGGGAGTCTCCTCCCACATAGTCTAACCACATCCAGAACCAAAGAACACATGAATTCCACGTAATGTTGCAGATGGAGGTGGTGACAAAGCTAGTGCAACTTGAGCCCTACTAGTGGATGGGTGTGGCATTGTTGTTGATGCTATTGCTGCTACTTGATGATTGTCATCCTCATCATCCAAAAGTTCTACTTCCATCTATTCTAAATGTAAGGCTCCATCTCCAAATTATCCTCCTTCGGTTTGTTGTCCCAAGTGATATATGCTCTATCAAACTGAGCTCGCTCACAAAAATGTGTTAACGACCTCAAGTTTTTGTGTACATAAACCAAGTGTTTTGCCCAGTTTTCATTGAGGTGGTTTCTTTTGACATTTTGGAAGAAGTTATAGGTGCTCCAACACCTCTCTGTATAAGAAGTATTAGCCACCTATGAAAGAATTTTAATTGCCAATTTCGCCAAAGGTCCCCAAGAGCCATACATGTTCCACCATTCAACAAGATTCAATCTATCTGTATCATCGATTGCATGCAAAGTACCAAAAAATCCAATTTGACTGAAGTATTTTCCTAATTCTTCACACATTCTAGCACACTCCTCCCTGTCAGGGACCATCTTGTCTAATGCTAGCATGTACCCATTTTGTACCTTTGGATTTGTACGAGGATTTCTCCTAATCCCACCCCTAGCTGTAGGTTTGGTGAACCAAGATGAAGAGTAGTATTTTGGCGTAAGGACATATCCCAAGGCATGGAGTGGAACATTAATATTATCCCACCTTTTGACCACATGTTTGTGAATATGATCATACAAGGTGGCATCTTTTGGCTAAACAATATCTTTGATTTTCCCTAGCATGTTATCCATCTTCTCATACACCTCCTTAATCACCAACATATTTGTATCTACAAAACAAATCATGTTATAAATGGGCTTGGTGAACTGCAAAACATACTCCACACTTGCCCAAAATTAACCATCAAGAACAATGTCCCCCACCTCTTGAAAATATTCCCTGTGAGATGTAGTTGCAGCCCTATCCTTTAATACCTGCCATGGTTCACTTGATACCATACTAGCCAATGCCTCTCTTACCTTGAAAAGGCGCTTAAAGGTAAGTTAATAGCTAGAAAATATAGTCTTTTCAATCTTCAAAAGCTCCAACCTTGAGTGACTACGAAAAATGAGATGGGAATTACTATGATTGGTAATAAATATTATCATGTACTTGCCTCTCTTGTACAATGAACCAATCCATTTGTATTCAAGTTCCTTTATCTTAATAATGTCATGCATCAAAAGGTTCATTGTGTGAACCAAACATTTAGACCAAAATATGTTGGGGTATATATCCTCAATGATTACTCCCACTACCTTAAGATTAGAAGCATTATCAATAATGACTTGGATGACATTGTATGGCCCAATAGTTTCAATTTTTAGAATTAATGGTTTTGTAATGTTGATGTCGGCCTTGAACTTATCTGAGCAGTCATGTGATGAAAAAAAGGTTGCACTAGTAGCAGACACACCATGGACACTTATCAATGGCTTTCCTTTTACATTTTTCCAACAATCAGATACAATGGATACCCCATATTCATTTGAAGCATTTGTGAATTTACCCAAAAGCATTTTTTATTTTGGCTTTTTCCCAATCAAGTCCCATGGTTCTAGGTTTTTCATACCTAGGGATTTTGTATCCTTTATGGGCATCATTGATGGAAGTAACCATTTCATTCCAATAATGTGAGCGAATAACATTGAATGGTATGCCACATGTAAAGAGGAATTGGTAAACTTTTGCATCCACATCATTCCTACAACCTTAAGAAAGGAGTTCTGATATTGTTCTTGTGCCTTAAAGGGATGTTTGTTCCTATGGATGTGAATCCATTACCATTGGTGGATGTTTAGCCATGTATCTTTTTTATTTGTATTCTACTTCCTCCACTTCCCTTATATTGTGTCGAGACCAAAAAGTACGAATCAATTATGAAGAATGACGTATGGGATGTTGTGCTGAGACCAAAGGGGAAATCTATGGTGACTTCAAAATGGTCATTCAAGATCAAGCATGGAGTTGATGGAAGTATTGAGAAATATAAGGAAAGGTTTGTGGCCCGAGGAAAGGTTGAGTGAAGAAAGTTAACACTAAGTCGAAGAAAATCTAGTGCTTTTCTTATCTTTAGAAAGGTGACATGACACTTCTAAATATAAGAAAGTGACACTTAGGAATATTTGACCTAGGAGGAAAAGCAACACTTAGAGATTTTGAAAGGATGGTCAATACTTAGGAAACATGAACAAATGACAAGAAACAAGGTAGCTTGAAATGACAGCTCATGAAAACATATGTAGGTTCCAAAATTGAATAACGCAAAAAAAATTGGAGGGTCGTTGTCATTGTGACAACAATTCTGCTCATATAATACATTACTAAACAAATTTAAAGTATAAATTTGTAATAATTTGTATAAATTTGTAATTTGTAATAAATTTGTAAAGTATCGAACTGCCCTTTGGGGCTTCTGCACTGCCTCTGCGCTTCCTCATGGAGAAACTCCTTGTTAGAAAATTATATATTACAGAGCAATGGAACACATAAAATATTGCAGAAATATAAACACAGAAAACACATAAAACAAGAGAGACGCATATATACATGGTTCACCCAGTTTGGGTTACGTCCACGGAGAAACAGTCAGTCCTTCCTTTTATATTATCCAGCGAACTGAAGAGATACAACCTACAGCAGATCCGCTGCAATTCCCTCTTTGCTCTCAATCTCCTCTCTCTTCCTCACTCAGAATACAGATCTACATAGATGCAATACAATTCCCTCATATATAGTGAGGGGTTTCCTTCTAGGGCAAAAAACCCTAAATTAAACATAACTTCTACCGTCAGATCTCCGCCTAATGAACGGCCCAAATTGACTACGAAATTACAACATTTTACAAGACAATTTTACATCTATTTTTAGCTTCAGGGGTACTTCCCCCGATCCACCCACCAGGGGGGGGCTCCCAAAGGTTACAGCCGCCCCCCCCTGGACCCCCCGTGTAGCGAATATTTTACGGGCGGCATTGCCGCCCCATTACAAACTGGGGTCCAATGCGACGATATCTTTGAATACATAAGATAATCAGGCTCCACACCCAACACTCCTGACCTCACTATCCCTGCTCCTCTCTGTCTCTGCTCCCTTCTCTAGATCAAACTCTTCTGACAACTTCTACTGCTCTCTAGAAAATCAAACTCTTTAAGGAAATTGATCTCAAGTGTGTTTCTCCATCTACCCATCGACTTCTTCTTGTAATCTTTTGTTGGACCTCCAACGTCCAATATTAAAACCTAATCAAGGGATAAGATCATATCTAGGTTGATCCATGCGAGTTTTTAGATAATTCAGACCTTATCTCAATTAGTACTTATTAATTAACCACTTTTCCAAAGTTTAGACTTAGGAAATAATTAAAAATAGGCTAATAATCTAATTGAGACACTTCTATGTGAAATTTCCAGAAACGATTTCTGGGTTATGGAGAAATCCTATGTTTTAACCTCTCCACAAATTTTTGATACTATAACACCTCTGATGCTACAAAAAACTAACACTCCTTAGCAAGGAAGGTGTTCTAGTGCTGCACCATTGCTACAACACCCTGTCTCTATATCACCATATGTCACACTGCTAATGTATGGCCACTGTGACTGCCTACCACTACCCACCAACCATTGCTCAACTATGATGTTGCATATGTGTTGCTAGGCCCTCTTAATTATTGTTGCTGCAATTGTAACCATTGCAACTGAGAAGCATCCTAAATACCAAATGAAATATGTTTGTTGCATCTATCTCCTATGTTATGATTGATACTCACCACTGCACTGTCTACTAAATAATATGCGTTGCTACTAACTCTACATTGTGCCACTTTGAACTGCTGCCAACACTACACTATGCTCCTCAACACCTGACTGCTACTGGTCTGCAACTGTCACTCCAGAATATGACTGCAAAACTGACACCGATCCATCCTGCTACTGAATATTGTGGGCCCCTGTAGCAAGGTAATAATCCATGAGGAGGACACCTCAATGGACCATACCCAATTCTGCAACTCTAAGACTATAGATCCATGTCACCCACCTCACTCCTAGAGGTATAACTGCAAACATAGTGAAATATGCCTCCAACCTATACGACAATTTGTCTATCTCTGTGGATGCTGCCATCTGGTCTTGCTTGTCCGGCTTTTCATTCTTCCTGAGAGGACACAACGTACTGTAGTGGCCAAACTGTTGGCTTAATGGGTCCTGACCCAGGTTCAGAGTTAGTTTTCCAAAAAAATCCCTACACTACTAACCCTTTTGGCATCAATCTATGGAGCGTAGACTAAAGTATCACCCGAAGCAGTATGGGGGGATGTTGGAACCAAGTTTTCACACCCAGAGATTAGTGTAATGTCGTTTTATGCCCTAAACTTGCCTTCGCACAGATCGATAAGCCTTTAGGGCTTATCGATATAACTTCCCTTGATCATCTTCTATACCTTCGCGAACATTCGCGATTGTCTTTCGCAGACCCTAAACAGGTGAATCAACCACTTACGTGCCTCTATGATTACTCTTAATCCCGTATTTACCCATATCGGTTTAAGTGTTCGATAACTTTAACATGCAACAAGATATTCTTCGCGTAAATAGTTATTATTACTTGCGTTCATATGACAATATAAAGCATGTAAAGGCGTGCATCAATACAGTATTAATTCATAAATGCATCATTCATCATAACATAATAGCGCATTCATTCATAATAGAAGGAAATAGACAAACACAAGAATTTCTAGAATAATCTCTTTATTAATACTTCAGTTATGCTTACAGACTCAAGACTTCCCTGCACACTCAGCTGCAAGGGTCCACACACTCAGTTGTGGACTCTACTCTAGGCCTCTGCGCACATAGCTGCAAAGCCTCTCTTCTACTCTAAGACTTCTTCACTCTTTCTTCTATTGACCCATTACATTCATCTTCATCATCACTTACTTTCCATAGACTCTCTAAGACTCTCCTACTTATACAATCCATAAAAGTCGACACAACTTACATAAAATAAGGGTAAAACCCTTATGGCACTTTACTGTCTATGCACTTCACAACCACAATTTGTGGAGACTTACACTTTTTACAACAAAACTTGGGCTTTTTTCCCCAAAACTTGGGATTTGCCCCAAAATTGACCCTAGGGGACGCTGTCCCAACACAAACTCATCACACATGAATCACTTGACCTTAGATATGTCCTTCTTCTTCTTTTTCTCCCCTTTACCTTTCAATGTTAGGGCCACATTCTCCTCTTCCTTCTCACCCTTTGTGCCCTTGCTACTGCTTCCACTGATGGTGCTCTTTAATAGAGCTTGCCTCAACTCCTCCTACTATAAGTCTGACCACATCCTATCCAATCTAGGAAATGTGTCTATGCCTAAGATACTTTGGAAAAACACCTGCCACTCCTATGATACATTATTCAGGGCCAAATGTACAATATTTTCTATTTGAGGTGCCTCCCCAAGGGCTACAAGTTGATCACGAAGCTCCTAAATCCTAGTGAGTAAGGAGTCTATGCCTTCACCCTTCATCATCCTGATTCTTCTCAGCTGCTCCTATAGGAAAATCTTCCGCTACTCGGAAGTGTTATGATACAGCTCGACAAGAGTATCCCACATCTCCTAGATATTTCTTTTTCTACCACATTTGAGACTATATGGTCCTAGATTCCATCCACGATCAACCGCTTCACCTTTTCCATCTCCTTCATGTACTCCTTTAGCTAATTTTCATCCTGGGGTACTACCACTACATTATCCACATAGGATTTCAAGCCATGTTCATCCAGTAGGAAGGACATCCTAGCCTTCCATATGAAAAAGTTGGAGGCTCCCTCCAACCTATCCTGATCTCTAAGCCCAATTGTGTCCATCCCTGAATCTGGTAAAAAATCTCCCTCTTTCCCCATGCTCAATTGTTGATTCTGCTACACGCACTCCCTTCTGGAGTGAGAAATTCTGCTCACAGCTCCTGACAATGTGCAACAGGAAAATCATATTTCTAAAATTTGAAACCCCCTGAGAGAAATTTCCCTCGGTGTGTGCTCTTTCTCTTCCACTCAGCACTGATTCTGCTGCTGTAAAACCCTTCTGTGCCCAAGAAAGGAATATGCTCAACAAAAATATTGATCTTCTTCACTCGAATTACTTCCCGGCTTCACTACTGGCTGTTGGAACTGCTCCTGGGCTCTTGGAATTTTTCCTACCACTTGCATTGGAAAATAGAACCCTCTTCCCAACAGTTCGATCTCCTAAGCTAGCTTGTACGCAAATCTGGAAATCATGTTGCCAAAATCCCTCTGAATCTAGATGATTTCTTCCTTTTGATTATGAGCTTCCTGCCTGATCAATCTCCCTCTGAAACCATGTGAAAATTTCACTACTAAAATTTTTATTGCAACAAATGGAATTAATTCTTCTAATTATAAATTAATTATGCAATTTATTGCTACAACAAAAATGAATTAATCACACTGCAATCCTCACAAATAAAACACTAATAGAAATAATAGCACTGGAAATTGAGAAGTATATAGCACACAAACATAAAAATTGAGAAATATACTAGCACACACACATAAAAATTGACACAATTATTTTTGGACAAATGTCCCCGAAAAATCCCAACTTGGAAAAACCAGTGCAACAGATGAGGGTTTTATTATTATGCAGCATTTAAATAATCTGATTACAATCTAGATGCCGAAAACTAGCAATCCTATAGAGAAAATCTTGGAAAAAAGTATTCAAGTGAAATTACCCTCACTCCAAGCAATCCCAACACTTAACTGCCCCTAAAAATCTAGTCATCCAATTGGGCATTTACAGGCTCTGCATCACTCTAGAGCTTCCTACCACATGTATTTCCTGAATCTACTACCAATCTAGCCATCCTACCTATTGCAGACTTGAAAAACGCTTCTCTGGCCCTTTGGAACCTCTTCGTGGTCTTTGGAACTAAAAACGTCTTCTCCTCCAGCAAAATCAAGTTGTCCTTTTAGGCTTCTAAGTTGCCTTTGTGTAGCCTCCTGGAGAAAATATCGGCCTCTCTGCAAAGTACTCACCAGATCTGGAAAATATTCCTCCAGTTGCACTATCTCTGCCCCTCTCTGTCTCTACTTCCTTCTCTAGTTCGAACTCTTCCAACAACTGTTGTTGCTCTCTAGAAAATCAAACTCTCCAAGGAAATCTATCTCGCGTGTGTTTCTCCATCTACCCATCGAATTCTTCTTATAATATTATTTATACCTCCAATGACCAATATTAAAACTTAATCAAGGGCTAAGATCATATTTGGGTCAATCCGTGTGAGTTTCTAGCTAATTCACACCTTATCTCAATTAATATTTATTAATTAACCACTTTTCCTAAGTTTAAATTTGGGAAATAATTAAAAATAGGTTAATATTTTAATTGAGACACTTCTAGGTGTCTACTTGGGATAGCTCAATTGGCAATGGACGTGGAAATGAAGTCTCACTGAACCAGAAGTCTTGGTTTCAAATATTGTGCTATCCCCCCAATCGGGGTGAGAATTTGGACATGATGAAGATGTAGTCCTACCAAGCTTACAAAAACAAATTGAGACACTTCTAGGTGGAATTTCTAGAAACAATTTATGGGTTACGGAGAAATCTTGTGTTTTAGCCTCTCCACAAAGTTTTGAGACTAGAACACCTCTGATGCTACAAAAAACTAACAATTTATAACCTACAAGCTAAATCTAGTGGCTGGGGAAGATGGCATTTCAAATCCCTGATTAATAAAGTTGAGGGATATTTACTCATGTCTATAATAAGGCCCAACGAGGTAATATAATATATGTCTTATTCATAAAATTCTTACAAGTTCACTTTCCTGGTGAACAAGTTTGATGCATCAATATGACCACCTCCTTTATCCATTAGATATCTTAGTTGCTGAAATAAACGAACAACAAAACAAAGCAGGAATTTTTCATTGCCAATTACTCGTTTCACAAAATCCTTTCTCGTTAATGTGTACAGAAGACCATTTGTATTGATTTTGAATGTCTTGCAATAGCCATTTTGGTCTCAACGTGAGCCTGACAATTCTATAAGATAGAAAGGCTTCTCCCACCATTTAGCTTTGAATGTTAACATCGCATTGAAACTTGTGGGAATGAATTTCCTTAACATGTGTAGGGTTATTTGGTAAGGTAATCCTTTTGAATTTCCAACTGGACTTGAAACCAAGTTTTCAATTTGTATTAGAGGGTAATTCTGGACATTTTATGACATCGTGGACCATTATCCTATAACATAGTTTTTAGTGTCTCATATAATACTAGTACAAGCCAAAATTTGGACTTGAAACTAGGATTTCAATTTGTATTAGAGGGTAAGTCTGGACATTTTATTAAGTTGTGGACCATTTTCCTATAACATAATATTTGGAGTCTATACTAGTACTAGCACAACCACATTTAATTAATTAAACGTGGTTGATATACGTCGAAAGCTTCATTTTTATCTACCACACAAGGCATTGATAAATATATAATAATAAAAATAATATTACAAAAAAAAACTATTACAATAAAAATATTATTATTATTATTAAAAATAAATATTTTTCTATATTACTATTAATAGAAATAATTATTTATTTATATTACTATTTTTAATAACAATATTTAATAAAAAAAGATTGTCATAATCATTTAAAAATAATTATTATTATTACTAAATAATTATTACTATTAAGATTATTGTTATTAATTAATAATTTTAGTAATTAATATTTTTAGACCATGATTGATTTTCATATTGAGACAATCTTTGTCACAATTCAAATTTGGAGCATGGTAGACCATGATTTACAAAGGTTGACCATCATCTGTTTTACAAAAATGGTTGACCATGGTTGGCCATGTTTGATATTATAAACGAGAGGGAATAATAAACCCATAGATTAATGCTAAAAACCCAAGTGATTATAAACCTAAGGGAATAATATTAAACCCCGGGAATATGAATCATTAGATTAATAAACCCTAGGAATATGAACCATAGAGATTGATATTATAAACCTAATGGAATAATAAACCCAAGGGATTAATACTAAACCCCAAGGGATTATGAACACGAGGGAATAATATAAACCAAGGGATTAATATTATAAACCCAAGGTATATAAACCATAAGATAAATATTTAAATCCCTAAAATAAGCATGGTTAACCATGGTTGATCTTCATATTGAGACAATCCTTGTCACAATGCAATGTTGGAGCATGTTTGACCATGGTTGATTTTCATATTGAGACAATCCTTGTCATAATGTGACGTTGGACAATGGTTGACCATTCTTGACCATGATTGATTTTCATATCGAGAAAATCTTTGTCACAATGTGATGTTGGAGCATGGGTGACCATGGTTGATTTTTATACTAACACAATCTTTGTCACAATGTGACGTTGGACCATGGTTGACCATGATTGATTTTATAAACCCAAGGATTAATACAAAAACCTCAAGGGATTATGAACCCAAGGGAATAATATTAAACCCAAGTGATTAATATTATAAAACCAAGGTATATAAAACTTAAGATAAATATTATAAACCCTAAAAAATCATGGTTGACTATTGTCTACCATGGTTGATTTTCATATTGAGATAATCCTTGTCACAATGTGATGTTGGACCATGGTTGACCATGCTTGAAAATGATTGATTTTCATACCGAGGCAATCTTTGTCACAATGCGACGTTGGACCATGGTTGACCATGGTTGATTTTCATATCGAGACAATCTTTTGATGAATGTGTCGTTGGACCATGGTTGACCATGATTCACCATGGATGATCATAAAATTATAATCCCTAGGTATATCAACCCTAAGATAAATACTATAAACTCTAAAATAAACATGGTTTACCATGTTTTACCATGGTTTATTTTCATATTGAGACAATATTTGTCACAATGTGACATTTGACCATGGTTGATTTTCATATTGAGACAAACTTTGTCACAATGTGACATTGGACCATGGTTGCGCATGGCTTACCATGATTATAAACCCAAGGCATTTATATTAAACGCTAGGATTAATATTATAAACTTGATGAATAATATTATACCTTAGGAATATGAACCCTTAGATTGATAAACCCAAGGGATTGATATTATAAACCCACATTAGTAAATGTGGTTAATATACACCGAAGGCATATAATTATGATTGTTATGATTATTATTATTAATTAATACTATTACTATTATTAATTACTATTATTATTTCTATTGTTAATTAAATTTAATAACATAATCAATTAATAAATATTAATAATAATTAATTAATTTATTGATTAAGGAATTACCATGATTGACCATGGTTGACCATGGTTTATTTTCATATTGAGACAATGTTGGACCATGCTCGACCATGGTTGAACCCTTAGATTAATAAACCGAAGGGAAAAATATTAAACCCAAGGGAATAATATTAAACCGAAGGGAATAATATAAACCCAAGGTATATAAGCTCTAAGATAAATATTATAAACGCTTAAATAAACATGGTTGACCATGGTTTATTTACATATTGAGACAATCCTTCTCACAATGTGATGTTTGACCATTCTTAACCATGATTGATTTTCATATATAGACAATCTTTTTCACAATGCAAAGTTGGACCATGGTTGACCATGATTGACTAGTTTTGACCATCATCAGTTATACAAAAATGGTTGACCATGAATTACCTTGGTTGGCCATGGTTGACCAGGATTGACCATGGTTGGCCATGTTTGATATTATAAACCAGAGGGAATAATAAACCCAATAGATTAATGATAAAAAACCAAGTGATTATAAACCCAAGGGAAAAATATTAAACCCTAGGAATATGAACTATTAGATTAATAAACCCAAGGGATTGATAT
This sequence comes from Pinus tabuliformis, assembly GCA_031772625.1. Classification (NCBI taxonomy): domain Eukaryota; kingdom Viridiplantae; phylum Streptophyta; class Pinopsida; order Pinales; family Pinaceae; genus Pinus; species Pinus tabuliformis. The sequence goes on along the minus strand of CM062814.1, from coordinate 394,663,310 downwards.
TATAAACCCAATGGAATAGTAAAACCAAGGGATTAATACTAAACCCCAAGGGATTATGAACACAAGGGAATAATATTAAACCCAAGGGATTAATATTATAAACCCAAGGTATATAAACTCTAAGATAAATATTTAAAACCATAGAATAAACATGGTTGACCATGGTTGATCTTCATATTGAGACAATCCTTGTCACAATGCGATGTTGGACCATGTTTGACCATGGTTTATTTTCATATTGAGACAATCCTTGTCACAATGCGACATCGAACCATGGTTGACCATGATTGATTTCAATATTGAGATAATCATTTTCATAATGCTAAACCTAAGGGAATAATAAACCAACAAATTAATACTAAAAACCCAAGGGATTATAAACCGAAGGGAATAATATTAAACCCTAGGAATATGAACCCTTATATTAATAAACCCAAGGGATTGATATAATAAACCCAAGGGAATAATAATAAACCCTAGGAATATGAACCCTTATATTAATAAACCCAAGGGATTGACATTATAAACCCAAGGGAATAGTAAACCAAAGACATTAATACTAAAACCCCAAGGGATTATGAACACAAAGGAATAATATTAAACCCAAGGGATTAATATTATAGACCCAAGGTATATAAACCCTAAGATAAACATGGTTGAACATGGTTGACCATGGTTGATTTATATATTAAGACAATCCTTGTCACAATGCGATGTTGGACCATGTTTGACATTGTTGATTTTCATATCGAGACAATCCTTGTCACAATGCGACATTGGACCATGTTTTCCCATGCTTTTCAAACCACGAGAATGGTTTGATAGAGCATATATCACTTGGGACAAAAAACCGAAGGAGGATAATTTGGAGATGGAACCTTACATTTAGAATAGATGGAAGTAGAAATTTTGGATGATGAGGATGACAATCATCAAGTAGCAGCAATAGCATCAACAGTAATGCCACACCCATCCACCAGTAGGGCTCAAGTTGCATTAGCTTTGTTGCCACCTCCATCTGCAACATTACGTGGAATTCATGTGTTCTCTGGTTTTGGATGTGGTTAGACTATGTGGGAGGTGTTATCGCCTAAATTGACCTCAGGCTGAAGGGAGGCAATTCTAGGGTAACCACAAACCACGCTTAACCTAGTAGCTAGCCCTACTAGGTCGGGAGAGAGATATCTCCTTATGGATCTCAGTCAAGATGACTGGATCAGGAACAAAATTTTATGCTAGGTATAGTAGCTCAAGGGTTTTGATTGAATTTGTTGGTGTTTTTTTGCCAGATCAAGAGGAGCTGGGCAATTTGGGTCTGGGAAACTAAGTCAAAATTGTAGGGGATTATATGGGGCAAGGTAGGTATGATCTTCAGCACCTTAAAGCTTGATGGGGTGAAAGGCTAGACTAGTGAGGAGCTAAGAAGGGCCTGAGCAAGTCAAGAATCCTTCCTAAACATAAGAGAAAACATGAAATACTAGTGTTTTCCCAAGGCAGAGCATTAAAACCTAATGTATTCCACCTATCTGACTTGAAAACAACCAATCAGAAGCAATTATATGAAAGAGGCATACATAAATAACATGAGAACATATTAACAGAAGAAGAAACACGTGCTAAAGGCCATACCACATGTACCCCATAAAAATAGCTATAACTTTATTAATTTCCTGCCACAGCTACTACAAAATGATAAGTTTTCAGTACATGAGCATCCAGCTGAATCCATCCCTAGCAAAAGACAAATAGAATACATTATATAGACATCTAAACCACTCATCCTAGCCATGAGGGGTCGCATCCATGAGAAGAGGAGCTTTTCAACCATTTCTAAACTAAGAACAAGAATCTAGGCAGTCAAACAACTTGCCTCTACAAGAGTGGAAACAGATTCATTACCCTCAAAACCACTTTTTGTCCATGAATCTACCATCTACTAGAGTTTAACTATTACATTTACAATCCATGGCATTAATTACATCAACAAATTCACTTTCATGAGAGAGAAATCAAGAAAATAGGTGAAATTAGGCAAAAAAGTCATCCTGAGTGAAAAATGCCCTACGCGCAGCGCCACTGGTCCTACGTGCAACGCCACTTTGAGTCCACTTTTGGAGGCCTTCCCATCATCCAAATTGAGCCCAGGATAGCTCATTGGAAAGGTATTTAAGTCTAGTTTCTGGAACACCTATAATTTTTGGATTTGGAGCTCATTTTCGCCCTCAAAATTTTTTTCTCCCAAGGCTGCTTCTGTGTGTCCAAAAACTAGCAGAAAGGTCAAATTTTGAGTGTTTTTGGACCTTTCGGTGGACTAAATCTGCTCCAAAAATCCTAAAAATTGCTAGGGTGCCTATCCTTGATGCCTTGAATCCAAAAATACAAACCATTGGTGCATTGGATGCCCCTAGAAAAAGCACAGCGCCACCGGCGCTGCGCTTCTGGGAAAATTTCCTGTGTTTTGAATTTCCAAAATTTCAAAATGTCAAATTTCTTCAAAAGATGCCCAAAATTGGCATGAGACACCACCATCAACTGCTTTGATGGGCTAGGGAGGCTTCATCCAACATCTTCAATCTATCTTTCTCCTTTTTGCCTTCCAAAGCTCTTCTTAGCCTAGCCTTTAACTTTCTAATCCTCATGTTACAAATTTTGTTGCAGGTCATGTAATGGTATGCCATGTGTTTGAGAATTTTCTTATCCCTGTTGGCCTTCTCAATCAGCCCTTCAAGATGTATGTTGACTCTCTCAAGCCAATTCTCCTTATCGTTTTCAATTTCTTGCTCGATTGGAGTCAAAGTGACATGAGCCTCTTTGTCACTATGCCTCTTTTCTTTCAGTAGTTCAATCTCCATGAGGACCTGTTTATCACTTAATTGTTTGTTCTCCTGTTCCAAGTATTTGATGATGAACTTGGCTCTCTCTAAGTTGTCTGTTAAAGCTTGTATTTGAGCTTCCCTTTCCTGTATGATAATGTCTTTGATGGTTTCTTCATCCTGAGCCTCTGAGTCAATGATATCAACTCCATGATGAGTATAGCGTTGCTGCGGCTCCTCATGCTCATTCAAGACAAAATCTCTTTCCTCCTCATCACCAAGGTTCTCCTCCTGCACTTTTGCCTTGCCTTTGCTCAGCTGCTCAACCTGTACCTGTTTTGTCGATGTAGAAGGCAAAGCCCCTTCCACACCTTGTGGAGATAAGATTTGCCTATGGACTGATGAAGAAGGCAAGGTCCCTTCCACTCCTTGTGGCGTAAACACTTGCCTGGCATCTGCAAATGACTTCCTTGACCCTCTTTGATATATCAAGAACACCGGCACTTCAGCAGTTTTTGTCTCATGGTGTTCATCTCCTGTTTCCACATGAATTGAAGGCCCAGTTGTCTCTTGCACCATGGATGGAAGAATCTGAGGTCCTCTGAACATGTCATGAGCTATGAAAGTCTCCCAAGGAATATTGAGAAGATTGAGATGGTGAAGGACAAGAATTTTAATTAAGGAGTAATGATATATATTGTTCATCTGTTGAGGATATGGCTTCTTTTGCACAAAGTAAGCCATCTTGTCAATGTTTCTAAACAGAAAGTAAGGGAGATTCAACATTTTTACTCTTGTAAAGTGCATGAGGAGTTTGATATGGTAGGTATATAGCCTGGAAAACCTACCCTCACAAGTGAAATACTTGATGATAATCCTCATCAAAGGGACATACCTGTTCTCCAAGAATTTGAAGGGGAAAAGCCTCTTCACCTGGTTTCTGTACTGAGGCTTGATGTAAGGCTCATAGTAATGCTCATCTAGGTCCTAAGCCTTATACCATTTCTCACCAACCTGTGGAATCTTGGTGGCCTATGAAATAATTGATGGTGACACTGCGAAAGTCACCCCGGCAAGAGTCACTTTGTTGTTATGTAGGTTAGCCACAAAGAGTCTGGCCAACTCATGATGAAACTGCACTCTCTCCACTAGTTCATAGAATTCATAACATTGAAGGTGCCTGAAATAAGAAACTGCTAATGGAGAGGCATGTAGTTCTGCTAACCTGGTTGGTTCCTCTCTTGTGATTTTGCCTCCCTTATGAGGCTTTCTCTGTTGCCTTCTTCTTTCCACTGAATTGTCACTGGCTGTCTCCTCATCATAGTCAGAATCACCTCTATCCATGATTAATCAAATTTTCTGGGTTTGCACAGTTTAGACAATGTATGGGATGAATGATATACTCTAGGGTTTATAGGGATGGGTATGGATAACTTTAGGAAGCTATGGGTAAATTATGAGAGGGAAGGGAAGGTTTAGGGAGTGATAAATGAGTGGTGGAATATGATAAAAATGATGGGAATAATAAGTGTAGGGTTTAGTTATGAGTTTGAATGATGGGAAAAACCAAATAACTAGGGTTTTATAGTGAAAATTAAGGTTTTATATAGAGAATGAAAAACTTGTCTAAAACTTCATTTATGCAAACTAATCATCAATCTAGGTGCTGGTACTTACTTGCAAGGTGAAGTTTGGAGGAAATCTGGGAAAAATTTCGAAGATTGGAGTGTTTTTGGAGTTAGCTGCCCTAAGTGCAGCGCCTCTGCACAGAAGCGCAACGCAAGGCTCTAAGCGCAGCGCCCGTTGAAATTTAAACTATGGAAAACTTCCCTACACGCAGTGCAAGGCCCTACGTGCAGCGCTGGGCAAAAATCCTCCAGAAGCGTAGCACCGGTTGCCTACGCGCAGCACTGCCCCTGTTTTGCTAAATTCACTTTGAAATTGCTTATTCTTCTCTCCTTTGGCTCCTTTGATTTGCTAAATGACACAATGGAGTGAAAATAGAATAAAATGAATTTATATATGAACCCCATTCTAATTTTTGATTTTTGAAAACCCACTTTTCCAATGTTTCTTTGCCTTTTTAGAAACCCTGATTTTAATGCCTTTCACTTTTTGCTTTTGTAGGTGGATTTGCTCATGTTACCTTGATTTCTTTGTAGTCTTTGTAGCCTGGTAGTATAGCTTGGTGACTTATGGGCAGCTTAGGATCAATATTACATATAAAAACATGAAATTACATAGGAAATGATAATAAAGAACAAGATATTCTGTTTTCACCTCAAAACATGTTTTGAGGTGAAAATTACATTTGACTTTGATTAAAATAATTTTCAATTCTTCTGATACTTTGCATGAGTTTATTTGGCATCCTCATGTCCTTGCTGATCTTTATTGGCATTCAACCATCAAATTTAACTAAGGTGAAAACCCTAAAACCTAATGAGACCAAACCCTAGTAACCTAATGGAATGAACTGCAGATGGAAAATGAATTTTGACTGAAAACAATAAGCAAGAGGATCAACAAGTATGTTTCATGAGGGAAACTGAAGTGGCCTCAACCATCAGTGGATCCATGACCTAATGGATTATTGAAAATTTACAATATGAGACTCCTACTATGAAAATACAAAAGAGAAGATTTTGATCACTGATGGTAGTATGACAAGACTGACACTAACAGGAGGAGACTCCCATTATTCATAGATCACGAGAAAAGAAATTAGAAGTTTCTCGTGGCATGAAGAAATATAAGTAGATGGTACATTTAACTATCTTTTCTAGTTTCTAGTACTTTTTATAACTATTGACCTTTTAATATTTATTATGGTATATTTTGTAAACAATATATGACAATTTAAGTTTGAAGTTTGAAGTTGACAATTATAACTCATTGGTAGTGAATTATGAATATGATGCTTCGTGAAACATTTCATTTCATGATTGATATTATTTGTTATAGATTGGTAATGGTTGCAAGCACAACTTTAGTGATGACAAATGTTATATATTGAATTTTGAAACTTTAAAACTTTAAGGTTGATGAGAATCAAGATGTGTGTGGACGTGTGGTTGATGAAGATTATCACTACTAGATGATTGATCTTATATGGTTTAATCCATGTTTTTATGCTTTTCATATCTAATTCATCGTTCTGCATGCTTTTGTTGACATATATGCATAAAAAAATACAAAAATATATTATATAAAAAATGCTCCCAACCCGAAAGCTTTTGAAAATTGTCTCTCTCACTCTCACTCCTGCTTCCAAGCAGCCTTGCATTGACTACCTACAAATTCAAATGTGAACCATTTATTGAGCTAACAAGTAGATAAAGACCAGTAGATCCAAATGAATTTCCCTACACAACACATCAAAAGAATGAATTTGGTGTACTCATTGCACAATAGAGAAATGAATGCAATAGAATGAATACACTATATAGTAGTGAATGAATAATAATCTCACCAACTATTACCTATTAAGATACATTCTATGAGGTTTACGTCTCCTAACCACCAACCAATCATAGTGCAACTACATGTTTTTTATTTAAATTATATATTAAAGAAAACATTACTGAACCATATCAATGTTGGTCGCATTAAATAACTTCTCATAAAATAACTAATAAGTTCAAGAATTAGAGTGATTGCTATATGTCCCCTTGTAAGGAAATAACAATTTCGCTTAAATTGTGATTTAGAGAAGAATCCTCGGCGAAAATCACATAGAGATAATTTTTTGTCGACGCGTTTCGAACCAACCAGTGTGGTTCATCGTCAGGACAAGTTGAATGAGCAGATCTTGCTATGCATTATAAATAGATCGGGTAGATTATCCAGGTAACGGCTAGATTTGACCAGGAAACGGCTAGTTAGACCAAAATATTTATTTATTTATTTATTTGTTTGTTTTTATTCAAATCAGTTAATTCGGTTATTAATTTTCTTATTAATGTAAATAGACAATTTTATAAATATATATTAAAATAAGTGAGTTAATATACTATAAATATAAAATAATCGAGTAATTAAAATAGATAATAGTTGACTATAAACATAAGTTAATTATATTTCAAATAAAATATCAGATAAAGGGAGATTTAAATCTTAAAATAAATTAATTATAAATCAACGAGGTTATATAACTATAGAATAGTTAATTCTAAAATATATATAAATAACTAAATAAGTTTCATATTCATAGTCAAAGAATAACTTGATAAAAGTATTTACTTAATAGTTATTAAGGGTAAAAATTAGTATATTAGTTTAAAAAAAAAAAAAAAAAACAAATAAATTAAATAAAATTTTAATTTTAATTTAAGAATGAAAGAGCTTGCCAAAAAAAATAATAAAAATAAATAAATAAATATATATATATATAAATAATAATAATAATAATTTTAATTTAGGAATCAAAGAAGTTGAAAAAAACAATAATAATAATAATATTAATTAATTAAATAATAATAAATAAATAAATAAAAATGTTAATTTTAATGAAGAGCTTGGAAATATATATATATATATATATATATATATATATATATAAATAAATTAATTTTAAATTTAAGAATAAAAGAACTTGCAAAAAAAAAAAACACTCAAGGGAGAAAACGACTAGGAGGAGATGGCTGGGACCCAACAACTACTAATCTTCCAGCCGTCCTCTCTATTGAGATTGTTTGGCCTTTTTCAATCTCAAGGGCTTCCCTAAATTTCCGGTGATGGAATTGCGACACTCTAGCAATCACACTAGCTTCTTCGATGCAAACACGGTGATTGGTTTTCTCCACATGCTCTGCTAAAGCAAAAGACTTGGTTCTCATATGCTTGAGGTCCGTTGCATGCTCACTAATCTTTTGGTTAATGGAGCGACCAGTCTCACCGATATAGGGGGTCCCACATGAACAAGGAATAATATAAACACCCTTCATGTCCTTGGGGTCGATAGGATCCTTAACAGATCTTAGGGACTTACGAATGGTGTTAATAGGTCTAAAGGTTGCGGGGACATTGTGCTTCTTAAGAATCCTTGCAATCCTATCCGTGGTCCCTTGAACATACGGAAGATGGACACCAGGAATCCGATCCTTAGGTTCTCTTCTAGATAACGAATTCTTAGTCGCTTTGAGGAAAGCCTTATGTCCCAAATGTCTACTATAACCGTTTTCAACAAAGACATTAAGGAGATGGGACTTCTCCTCCTCGAAGCTCCTTTCATCAGAGATCCTCAAGGCACGAGTCGCCAGAGTGTTGAGAACCCCCAATTTCTGGGCAGGGAAATGGTGGTAACTAGCATGAAGATACTGCTCTGTATGAGTTCTCTTGCGAAACACTCGGTGGGAGAGGGAGCCATCCTTATTCCTAGAGATAAGAATATCGAGGAATGGGAGGCAACCATCGACTTCTTGTTCCTTAGTGAACTTGATGGCCGATGATTGATTATTGAGATGATCGAAGAAGAGATCTAACTCATCTTGGCCGTGAGACCAGATGACATTAGTGTCATCCACATATCTCTTCCAGATCTTGGGTAGGAGACGGGCTGAGTTCAGAGCCTTAGATTCAAAATCCTCCATAAAAAGATTTGCAACAACAGGAGATAGGGGGGAGCCCATGGCAACTCCACAGGTTTGCTCAAAGAACTCCCCTTCAAAACTGAAAAAGGTCGAAGTGAGGCAGATCTCAACTAACCGAGCAGTATCAGGATCAGTTAGATGGTTGATCACTTCCATGGCCTCATTTATATGGATGCAAGTGTAGAGTGAGACAACATCAAACCTGACAAGAATGTCTCCAGAGTCCAGCTTGATATCCTTGAGCTCCTCAATAAAAGAAGCTGAGTCTTTAACGAAGGACCCTGTACGACCAACTAAGGGTTTAAGCTTCAAGGCAAGGAACTTAGCAAGAAGATAGGTCGGACCTCCTATGGTGTTGACAATGGGCCTAAGGGGAGCTCCTTCCTTATGAATTTTAGGGAGCCCATAGATTCTATGGGTGATCGGATTGCTCTCAATGAGTCTATGGTGCAAGGGACTCACTGAGTTACTTGATTTAATGGCAAGGGCCACAATCTTGGAGATCTTCTTCAATGGGTTTTTGGGAAGCTTCTTATAACTTCCACTATTATGCAGATGATCTAACATTTTATTGCGGTAGTCTTCCCTGTTAAGAATAACAACAGCCCCACCTTTGTCAGCTTTCAGAACAACAATGTCTTTGTTCTGATTTAAGGATTTTAGTGCTTCAAATTCATCCCTGCTAAGGTTGCTCTTGGGAGGCCTAACCTTCCTAAGGATGACAGCACAATCCTACCGAATAGTGTTCTTAATCCTATCCGGTAAACCACGAATCCCAAATTCTATGTCACAAATAATGTCATCCACAGGGATTTTCTTAGGGGCCAAGGCAAAGTTAAGACCTTTGCTTAAAACTTTAAAAACCGGAGGGGAAAAAGAGAAACCAGATAAATTAATAACTTTATTATTAATATGAGAGGAAGGGGGAGGATTAATATCATTTATATGACTCTTCCTAGATTTAGAGTAATTGTTCAAATGTAAGTCAGGTATTGTTAACTTCTTATTATGGTTAATTTTTCTCCTATTCCTAGAACAATAATTAATACCTCCCTCCTTATTATTTTCAATATTATCACTAATCTTATTTTTAATAGCGTTATTATTATTATTAACCAAAGAGTAAATCCTATTATTATTATTGTAACTATTAATCATATCATTATCATTATTATTATTATTATTTATAATGTTATTATGATTATTAATATTGCAAATATTATTATTATTATTATAATATTATAATGTTATTATTATTATTAATATTACAAATATTATTATTAATATAATTTGTAATATTATTATTATAATCAAAGTTATTAATACAATTGCAAATATTGTTACCATTATAATTTGTAATATTATTATCATGATCGTTATTACGAATAGTATTAAAATTAACTTTATTTTTATTAAAATTCCAACTGTGATCCGCCTCCTCTAATAATAAATCATTACTCATATTAATCAACTCACCGAACATACCTGAAGGGTCGATGGAAGAGCTGACCTTACCTGCGTAGGAGCCGTTAGCGTGATAGAGCTTGCAAGAAACTGGTTTTGCTTATGAACGACCACCCGAGTGTCAATATCGGTGGAGGGGGCCTGGGGATAAACAACCAGAGAAACATGTGCGCTGGTCAACAGATCCAGGCTTCTAGAAACTGAAGAGGGATGACAAGACTGCGTTAATGGATCAGTGTTATCACCCACACAGCTACACGGGCTAGTTGAGGTGGAAGAATCACGAGCAGAGTCAACTATTACTGAAATGGATGCGCGCAGGCTGCCCCATTTGAATTACAAAGATCCACGGGTGATTTTTATTGTCCAATATGAAGAACCCACCTCCGCAGCGCCATCCTTTGATCAGTAGAAAGCCGACCATGGGTGACATAGTCAGCTGAAGAGCCTGGGTCGCTGAAAGAGGTAGATTCCAGAGCCAATTTCTGAAATTTAGACGCCAATCTCTGCTTCCATTGATCTTCCATGCGCAGGCATTTTAGCGCTGAACAAGCATCAACCCTCGCCCATAGGGACGTTGAAAATGTGCCAGAAAGCTCCAAATGCAAACCCAACAGAATCGTAGAGAGCTGATCTAGGGTTTTCCGAATCCTATTAATCTCATACCTCAATAATGCTAAGCTGGCCTTCAAGAAGACTTGATGGTTCTGAGGAGTGTGGAGACGATGGTTAATCCGAGAAAAAACAGGAATAGTGGTGGAATCTCTGCACCTTTTAAGAAATGCCAGATCTGCCTTCAACTTAGAAACCTACAAGCGTGCCCATTCAAAACGATGAACCTTAGTTGCAGTGGCTCCTCCGTGCAGGGATTCAATTATTGAATTTAGGCTTCTGTGATCCATATCAATTTAGAGACGAATCTTCGGCGAAAATCACATAGAGATAATTTTTTGTCGACGCGTTTCGAACCAACCAGTGTGGTTCATCATCAGGACAAGTTGAAGGAGTGTGGTATATTTTAGTTGAAATATAATTAACTTATGTTTATAGTCAACTATTATCTATTTTAATTACTCGATTATTTTATGTTTATAGTATATTAACTCACTTATTTTAATATATATTTATAAAATTGTCTATTTATATTAATATGAAAATTAATAACCGAATTAACTGATTTGAATAAAAACAAATAAATAAATAAATAAATATTTGGTCTAACTAGCCATTTCCTGGTCAAATCTAGCCATTACCTGGATATTCTGCCCGATCTATTTATAATGCATAGCATGATCTGCTCATTCAACTTGTCCTGACGATGAACCACACTGGTTGGTTCGAAACGCATCGACAAAAAATTATCTCTATGTGATTTTCGCCGAAGATTCTTCTCTAAATTGATATGGATCATAGAAGCCTAAATTCAATAATTGAATCCCTGCACGGAGGAGCCACTGCAACTAAGGTTCATCGTTTTGAACGGGCACGCTTGCAGGTTTCTAAGTTGAAGGCAGATCTAGCATTTCTTAAAAGGTGCAGAGATTCCACCACTATTCCTGTTTTTGCTCGGATTAACCATCGTCTCCACACTCCTCAGAACCATCAAGTCTTCCTGAAGGCCAGCTTAGCATTATTGAGGTCTGAGATTAATAGGATTCGGAAAACCCTAGATCAGCTCTCTAGGATTCTTCTAGGTTTGCATTTGGAGCTTTCTGGCACATTTTCAGCGTCCCTATGGGCGAGGGTTGATGCTTGTTCAGCTCTAAAATGCCTGCGCATGGAAGATCAATGGAAGCAGAGATTGGCGTCTAAATTTCAGAAATTGGCTCTGGAATCTACCTCTTTCAGCGACCCAAGCTCTTCAGCTGACTATGTCACCCATGGTCGGCTTTCTACTGATCAGAGGACGGCGTTGCGGAGCTAGGTTCTTCATATTGGACAAGAAAACTCACCCGTGGATCTTTGTAATTCAAATGGGGCAGCCTGCGCGCATCCATTTCCAGTAACAGTTGACTCTGATCGTGATTCTTCCACCTCAACTAGCCCGTGTAGCTGTGTGGGTGATAACATTGATCCATTAACGCAGTCTTGTCATCCCTCTTCAGTTTCCGGAAGCCTGGATCTGTTGACCAGTGCACAGGTTTCTCTGGTTGTTGATCCCCAGGCCCCCTCCACCGATATTGACACTCGGGTGGTCGTTCATAAGCCAGAACTAGTTTCCTGCAAGCTCTATCACGCTAACGGCTCCTGCGCAGGTAAGGTCGGCTCTTCCATCGACCCTTCAGGTATGTTTGGTGAGTTGATTAATATGCGTAATGATTTATTATTAGAGGAGGCGGATCACAGTTGGAATTTTAATAAAAATAAAGTTAATTTTAATACTATTCATAATAACGATCATGATAATAATATTACAGATTATAATGGTAACAATATTTGCAATGGTATTAATAACTTTGATTATAATAATAATATTACAAATTATATTAATAATAATAATAATAATAATAATAATATAAATTATAATAATAATAATATTTTCAATATTAATAATAATAATAACATTATAAATAATAATAATAATGATAATGATATGATTAATAGTTACAATAATAATAATAGGATTTACTCATTGGTTAGTAACAATAATAATAACGCTATTAAAAATAAGATTATTGATAATATTGAAAATAATGAGGGAGTTATTAATTATTGTTCTAGGAATAGGAGAAAAATTAACCATAATAAGAAGTTAACAATACCTGACTTACATTTGAACAATTACTCTAAATCTAGGAAGAGTCATATAAATGATATTAATCCTCCCCCTTCCTCTCATATTAATAATGAAGTTATTAATTTATCTGGTTTCTCTTTTTCCCCTCTGATTTTTAAAGTTTTAAGCAAAGGTCTTAACTTTGTCTTGGCCCCTAAGAAAATCCTTGTGGATGACATTATTTGTGACATAGAATTTGGGATTCGTGGTTTACCGGATAGGATTAAGAACACTATTCGGCAGGATTGTGCTGTCATCCTTAGGAAGGCTAGGCCTCCCAAGAGCAACCTTAGCAGGGATGAATTTGAAGCACTACAATCCTTAAATCAGAACAAAGACATTGTTGTTCTGAAAGTTGACAAAGGTGGGGCTGTTGTTATTCTTAACAGGGAAGACAACCGCAATAAAATGTTAGATCATCTGCATAATAGTGGAAGTTATAAGAAGCTTCCCAAAAACCCGTTGAAGAAGATCTCCAAGATTGTGGCCCTTGCCATTAAATCAAGTAACTCAGTGAGTCCCTTGCACCATAAACTCATTGAGAGCAATCTAATCACCCCTAGAATCTATGGGCTCCCTAAAATTCATAAGGAAGGAGCTCCCCTTAGGCCCATTGTCAACACCATAGGAGGTCCGACCTATCTTCTTGCTAAGTTCCTTGCCTTGAAGCTTAAACCCTTAGTTGGTCGTACAGGGTCCTTCGTTAAAGACTCGGCTTCCTTTATTGAGGAGCTCAAGGACATCAAGCTGGACTCTGGAGACATTCTTGTCAGTTTTGATGTTGTCTCACTCTACACTTGCATCCCTATAAATGAGGCCATGGAAGTGATCAACCGTCTAACTGATCCTGATACTGCTCGGTTAGTTGAGATCTGCCTCACTTTGACCTTTTTTAGTTTTGAAGGGGAGTTCTTTGAGCAAACCTGTGGAGTTGCCATGGGCTCCCCCCTATCTCCTGTTGTTGCAAATCTTTTTATGGAGGATTTTGAATCTAAGGCTCTGAACTCAGCCCGTCTCCTACCCAAGCTCTGGAAGAGATATGTGGATGACACTAATGTCATCTGCTCTCACAGCCAAGATGAGTTAGATCTCTTCTTCGATCATCTCAATAATCAATCATCGGCCATCAAGTTCACTAAGGAACAAGAAGTCGATGGTTGCCTCCCATTCCTCGATATTCTTATCTCTAGGAATAAGGATGGCTCCCTCTCCCACCGAGTGTTTCGCAAGAAAACTCATACAAAGCAGTATCTTCATGCTAGTTCCCACCATTTCCCTGCCCAGAAGTTGGGGATTCTCAACACTCTGGCGACTCGTGCCTTGAGGATCTCTGATGAAAGGAGCTTCGAGGAGGAGAAGTCCCATCTCCTTAATGTCTTTGTTGAAAATGGTTATAGCAGACATTTGGGACATAAGGCTTTCCTCAAAGCGACTAAGAATTCGTTATCTAGAAGAGAACCTAAGGATCGGATTCCTGGTGTCCATCTTCCGTATGTTCAAGAGACCACGGATAGGATTGCGAGGATTCTTAAGAAGTACAATGTCCCCGCAACCTTTAGACCTCTTAACACCATTCGTAAGTCCCTCAAATCTGTTAAGGATCCTATCGACCCCAAGGACATGAAGGGTGTTTATATTATTCCTTGTTCATGTGGGACCCCCTATATCGGTGAGACTGGTCGCTCCGTTAACCAAAGGATTAGTGAGCATGCAGCGGACCTCAAGCATATGAGAACCAAGTCTTCTGCTTTAGCAGAGCATGTGGAGAAAACCAATCACCATGTTTGCATCGAAGAAGCTAGTGTGATTGCTAGAGTGTCGCAATTCCATCACCGAAATTTAGGGAAGCCCTTGAGATTAAATAAAGGTCAAACAATCTCAATAGAGAGGACGGCTGGAAGATTAGTAGTTGTTGGGTCCCAGCCATCTCCTCCTAGTCGTTTTCTCCCTTGAGTGTTTTTTTTTTTTGCAAGTTCTTTGATTCTTAAATTTAAATTTAATATATTATTATTATTATTATTATTTATTTATTTATTTATTCTTAAATTTAAAATATATATATATATATTTCCAAGCTCTTCATTAAAATTAACATTTTTATTTATTTATTTTTTATTATTTTTTATTATTATTAATTATTATTATTATTATTATTATTATATATATATATATTTATTTATTTATTTATTTATTTATTGTTATTTTTATTTTTTTTGGCAAGCTCTTTCATTCTTAAATTAAAATTAAAATTTTATTTAATTTATTTGTTTATTTATTTTATTTTTAAACTAATATACTAATTTTTACCCTTAATAACTATTAAGTAAATACTTTTATCAAGTTATTCTTTGACTATGAATATGAAACTTATTTGTTTATTTATATATATTTTAGAATTAACTATTCTATAATTATGTAACCTGGTTGATTTATAATTAATTTATTTTAAGATTTAAGCATCCCTTTATCTGATATTTTATTTGAAATATAATTAACTTATGTTTATAGTCAACTATTATCTATTTTAATTACTCGATTATTTTATGTTTATAGTATATTATCTCACTTATTTTAATATATATTTATAAAATTGTCTATTTACATTAATAAGAAAATTAATAACCGAATTAACTGATTTGAATAAAAACAAATAAATAAATAAATATTTTGGTCTAACTCGCTGTTTCCTGGTCAAATCTAGCCGTTACCTGGATATTCTGCCCGATCTATTTATAATGCATAGCAAGATTCTTCTCTAAATTGATATGGATCACAGAAGCCTAAATTCAATAAATTGTGATTATTATGTATTTATATGCATCTCCCCTTGTGATTGTTATGTATTTCTATATATCTCTCCTAAGAGGAGCATAAGAGTTTCCCTTGCTCAAGTTATATTTTAGAATTATTAATGTCCTCCATTTCAAATATATCCATAAAAGAGAATAATAGTTTCCATAGCTTGAATTGTATTTGAGAATGATTAATGTCCTACATGTTATAGATTTAGTAAAACTCTCTAAATATAAATTGCATAAATGTGTGAATCAAGATCATGAACTTTCCCACTTTATTTGTATTTAAATAATTAATTTCATTTAACTTTATAAAACTCATCAATATATTATATAGTTTTTATATCTTTTAATTTACAAAATTTAAAAATAAACAATATTACATTAAAATGAAAACTTAAAACTTTTAATTAATATTTAAAATATTTAATATAAAATATATTTTTTAATATTTAATATATAAAAAAAACTTAAAATAAAATATTAAAAAATAAATGTGCATATAAATCATATATATATATATATATATATATATATATATATATTATTTATTTATTTATTTATTTATCATTAATTTTCAATATTATATTTCAACGATCTCATGGTATATAATAACCAATTAAATTTTAACACATCGAAACAATTTGGACAAGTCTTATTCTACATAAATAAATAAAAAATACAAGGTAAAAACATGCTTTTCACGATATATTGATTCATCACCGCCACCATATGCATTGTATTTCAACGCAACTACATTCATTTTCCACAGAATTTCGTCATGAATCAGTTGAGATCTCATATAAGCCTCGACCAGGACTTTAGGTAGAAAAACAGAAAAAAGGCGTGGATGCCCTTCCCGTGGAAGAGAAGCTCAATGTCTTTGCCAATCTTCCTAAGATTCTCAACGTATCTGAGATTCCAATCCAACAAAGCGTCATGGCTGCCCACTACGACCAGCATTGGGGGAAGGGGAAGGACGGAGATATCATTCGACCCAAATACATTGCAGGCGAGATGGTCCCTGTTGGCACCATAGACATAAATGTAATGCCTTCCAATGCCAGTCAGAGTTGTTGATATTGACGATGGGAGCTCTCTGAAGTCTGAGTTCAGAGGGCGTCCTCTCCTCCCCACCGAAAAATGGGTGCAGAAGCACAATACCCACTATTCTCACTCCCTTCATAGCCATATCCTTCTGCGCCGAGACCCTGCAACCCACCTGGTGAACTATGTTCACACCTGCACTGTCACCCATTAGAAAACAACGAGATAGATCTGCATTACCTAGGAGTTGGGCTCGACCGCTGTCCGAGCACAACCATGTGATGTCACCAAAGCAATCGTTGCATGGAATGGGATATCGATACTCTGGGGAGGACCTACAATCCACATAGATGATTATAACTTCGCGCCTCCTGGCTAAGTGCCTCCAGAATATGTTGTGTAATAGAAAATGGTGAGAGAAGCTAGAGAACCTGCCACCATGGAAGTAGAAAGAAAGAAATTATTTTAACGTCTAAGAGGCTAAAGATAGCCTATGGAACATATTGCTTCTTCGTCTGCTTGATGTATTCAATCCTTTTTCTGTGAAGCTTCATAATAAATGCTCCTAAATTTTCGACAAACCCCTCGCTAAATAGATTATCCCAAGAGCTAGCTGCGAGCATATCTACATAACTTTCCCTGTTGTCTTTGAAGCCCTCACATTCTAAAATGAAATGCTTTTCTGTTTCCACTTTTCCGGAAGAACAAAAAATGCATACCCTTTCCTCCCACACTTTCTTTGGCCTTTTCCAAAGCCCTGTTTCACAACGGAGTTGATGAGAATTAATCTTTAACTGAGCAATAAGAATTTTGGCTCTCCAAGAAATATTGGCCTCTATGTATGCTTTTGGTTGATGATATGAGTGGGATTAAATACTTCAATATAGTAATTTTTCTTTCTTCCTAGCTCCTTATCCCAAGTACGTTTGTGGAACTTTTCCATAACAAAAACTTTTATCTCTTTGTTGTTTGTGGAACTTTTCCATAACAAAAACTTTTATCTCTTTGTTGTTTATGGGACACGCATTCAAGCAAATACCCCATTTACTAAACCATTTGTTATTTTGTTGCATTCAAGTTTTTTTTCTCTTGCACAATCTATCATTAAAGACAACCTTAGGCAATCTACCCTCTTCCATTTGCTCAAATTTTTTTAAATACCTTATGGCTCGCACCATAGAAATTGCTTCAATAGGAGCAGTCCCTGTTTCACTTAACAAGATATCATAAGGAACTACACTTTTAATATTAAATTTGTTTGTAATCAAACGCTTCTAAATTTTTTCAATTTGTTTCCACTGCATGACGGAGGTATTGTTAGCCTATAGTTCACAACCATAGAGAATCACTAGAAGCCCAAAAAGAGTTTGAGTGATCTTCCAGTCCCATAACTTTGTCTCTCTACACCTATTTTGAAAAGCATAAAATGTTTTCCAACCCCCCAAAGTTCTTTTCTTTCTACAACCATTCCAGCTTAGATTTTTGTTGAAGTCAATCCCGAGGTATTTGTAATCTGCAACTTCGTCCAAAATGTTGCCTTCAAAGTAGAACTTATGCTGGTTATGTAATCTTTTCTTAGAGAAGACAACTACTTTCGTTTTGTTGATATTGACTTGCATCTCCACATTTCTACAAAAATACTCAAGGGATAGTAAGTGCTCTTGCAAACCAAGAGCCGATTTAGCAATCAAAATAAGGTCATTTGCATACAAAAGAAGCCTTATAACAAACTTGCACAAACAAATACCATCACGCCCTTGCGAATTTAACCACTCCTCAAGCTTGTCGATATATAAACCAAAAAGGGTAGGAGACAGTGGGCAACCTTGCTTGACCCCGATATCGCTTCTAAAACTTTCAGAAATGCTTGCTGAAGTTCTAATTTTGACTTTCACATCTTCATACAGCGTATGCACAGCTGCTCTCAAATGTTTAGGAACCCCGAGTTCCTCCATTCTCTGCCAAAATTTATCCCTAGGCACTGAGTCAAACGCTTTTCTGAAATCAACAAAGCAACAAAAAACTTCTTCCTTTTTCTCCCAAAAATTTTCAATGATGTGCCTTAAAGTTATGCAATGATCAACTGTAATGTTTAGGTCTAAAACCTGCTTGCCCTTAAGCACGCTTATCTCTTTCTTCTGCCCACTTGCTAATTTTGTTTTCTAGCATGCTTCCAAATAGCTTTTCAAACAAAGGGTTTATCATGATGGTCATGTAATTGGAGGGATTATTGACGTCACCGTTCTTGAAAAGAGGTATTGCTAGACTAGTTGACCAATCTGTGGGGAGCCCTTGTTGTATGATGTTGTTGAAGATTTTTGTAATGTGAGGTGCAAGAATTTTTGAGCCCCACTTTAAATATTCTGCTTGGAGTTCAGCTAAGTCTTTTGCTTTTCCAACACCCAACTTCTTGATACCTATCTCTACCTCTTGTACCGTGAAGAGTTTAGTATCAGTGTTGACCAAGGGGGGAGGGTCAACCTTGGGAACCTGCTCATAGAGTTGTCTTGCATAGTCAAATCATTTAGAAGTTGTAATATTATTTCCAATTTGTATCGTTTTTTGTTGGAGCTCCTTCCAAAATAATTTGGGATTATTTTTCCCAAGGAAGATTAGTTCTTCCCTCCTTGAAACCATAAAATCAACTTTTTTCTTGCTTAATAATTGTTTGTACGATTTGAGCTTTATGTTATCCTTGTTTGGCTCTTTCCACATTCTCCTTGCCTTTTTGCATTCCTCATCAAACCAAGCATTAACCGGAAAGCAATTTGTTTCAGAGTTCTTAATTTTTGTTCTTTTGCACTTTGCAAGTGCCCATTGAATTAAATGTGTTAATTCATGACTATAAAAGCTGTGAAATATAATTTTCTCCTTTTCAAAAGCCTCTCTAGCGTCATTTTGAAGGTATTACCAGAAAGAAGGACCCAACTCCTCTTTCTTTCTTGTCTCCTTCGACACCTTCGATTCCCCATCTCGAGCACGAACAGATGAACCCAGACTCCCGTCTTGGTATCGATGACGACGTCCTTGGTGTGAACTCCGTGTGGGCATGCTTGTGGTCTGCAGTCAGCTAATTGAGCTCAAAGCCGAACGTTATAGCATTGAAGTCTGTAGGATGTTGCTGAAGTTGTAGCTCCTCCTTAGCTTGCGTTTGGATTTTAGAAGGCGGGTTCACAAATTCAAAATTCTAATTCGAATTTTAGAGCGCCATTATACAATTCAAAATTTGGAAGATAGTACGCATTAATTGTGTGTTGAGTTGACAGCGTGGAGTATGCGACATGGGATGGCAAGTTATATACATGGTCATGCCCTTTCATCCATCCAAGAGTATGAAATGGAACCATGTATGCATACATCCGCAGGCGGAGTTGCCCGTAAAACCGGTCAGAATTGGAAAAGGGAAAACCAGATTTCCATTTCGTAGAATGGTTAGCATGGCATCCGGTACTGTCAGATACTGTCTTAAAGACATTAAATACCCAATAGCATAGGAAATATTGGTTGCGATTTAGGAGAACAAGCACTGGTGAGCCAGTTCTATGTTCTAGCAGGCTTGAAGGATCGTCGAAGAGGTGATGTTTTGCAAAAGCACTCATGGCCAAATTTAGCAGAAGTTTAAAGTCTTCCAGCGTCCCTCCATCCCACAGCTGGCTCTCGTAAAAATATTTAGGCATAGCACCGCTTACCGATGAAAGATGGGCTGCCTAGTAGTAACTTAAGAGTGGATGCCTTAGAATTCGTTGGAGTCCACACAGAAGCTTCAACACCTTCTCATGAACAGCGTTAGAATTCATAACCGCTATTATCGTAAAAATGAGAAACCAGAGTGCCGAGTGCTTTAAAAAGACACGCAAATGCCAAAGAAACTTTTTGTGTAGATTATAAACAACATGTTCTCCTTGCAGTAGCTGCTAAGAACATCGGTTGAGCGGGTAGATAAATTCAAATTCGAACATCGAATGAGCGGGTAAATAAATTCAAAATCAAATTTCAAATTAGCCTGTCATTAATGCGTATATTGTATTGTATACCCTGGTATTTATGGGCAGTATCATGTATGCTATGGCCATGAGCCGCGTTCTCGTCGGTATTGTATGGTCATGGAGCAGTCACCGGAAATAATTTGGTCGCGTTATTTTTTTGCCGACAAACAGAAGAGACGGGAGTCCCCATGCATAATGATCCGCAGATGCAGAGGTGTACTTCACACTGACCCTGCAGAGAAAAAAGTACTCTTAAAGACTAATAAAGGCCCTATAGCATGGGATTTATTGGTTGCCCTCCTAAATTGCCCACAAGCTGAGTCTGTCTTTGCTACAGTGTTCAAGTTACAAACACTGAATCAAATGTGGAGGCTGTGGTTATTCTATAATATGTTCGAGTATATAGATAGATTAAATATCACATAAATTTATTTATGTATTTCTGCAGGGTTGTGGTTTATTGGTGTATATGCTTTACTATTGCTGCAGCCTTGTAAGTGAGCGCGCACTGGTGACATTTAGGAGTTTTTGTTGACTGATATATCTATATGCCGACTTCCATGATACTGGTTTTTGTTGACTGATATATCTAGCTTCCATGATAATGCCACTGAAGTTCAGTTGGGGATTCTGAAAACTCAACATGGTATCATTCAAGCTTAAACCACAAAAAGCCTCTAAGGAATTAAACATGATACTCGTTTCTAGTTTTCTGGTTTTGTATCAATTATGGTATCATTTTCATTTACATAAATATTTTCGACTGTGAATTTCTGGCTTTTACATAATGGTTTATGTACAAATCAAAGATCAAATGTATTATGTAGGTTTCGGAATTAAACAAAAACGTCAATGTATAATTGCTGGAATTAAACAAAAACGTAAGTGTTTAGAGATAAAAAATTATAATTTTATAATAATAAAAAATTAATAGTTTTATTTAATCTATTATTGATAATAATAAAAATTAGAAATTACCATTTTCTAATAGTGTATCCTCAATGCGAAGAGAGTGAATGCAAACCATGGAAGTAAGGTTTTGTAACTTAGTTTATTTCTAAGTCAAATCTATATGTTGTGTATACATTCTAGAGAATTTTCTTTAGAATTGGCTGAACTTGGAGAAGACTTGTCCAATTACATATTCTAATTCTCAAACCACAGGCGTTAATTTTTTCTTTTATTAAAAATAAATATTTCATTAAACTTTCTTCTTGAGAAAAAATAAGTCCAAAAATCAACGTGTGATAGACAATCCAGATCAACATGTTAACCATAAAAGGAACCAGGGGACAATTTTTATAATTGAAATTACTCTTGGAGCTTCCTGCATGTCTCAAGAGTGTTAGCTATAGTAATAACAATAGTATTGACATTAGGTCTCTAAGTTTCCAAAGAACCCAAATGAGAATTCAAGGATAGCCCCAAAGACAACAAGCAATGCAGAATTTTATGAAGCATTACAGTCAACAATAAGTAGAGGGGTCTACTCATAGTACCAGAAGAAGGTGGAAACCCGGGGAAAACAAGCATTGCAAAATTTTATGAAGCATTACATTCAACAATAAATATATGAGCATGCTTAGATAACAAGAATGTAGAAACCAAAACGATCTTTTGGGCGAATTCAATACTAAAAGCATGAAAATATGTGAGTAGAGGCAGACATGATAATGATATCAAAAGGAATGAAAACGGTGCATCATTGAATCACCTGTCCCACAAACTCACAATAAACTAACTTTTCTCAAAGAAAAAATATAAATATTGTTCAGATCTTGGTACTTAGAGACTTAATGAAACTAAACAATATTGAATAACATGAGGCTTAACAATTTAATTCAAATAATAGTTTATAAAAGAGAACTAAACCATATCAACATCTTAACCAGAAATATCACTTTGTTTAGTTGAAATTCCTAGGATGTTTGTGAGTGTGTCCAAAAGTGTCAATCTTTACAATTTTCAACATTTAAGGATTAAATTTAATTAAAACAACAGTAAGCCATTGCACCTTATAACTAGGTCCAAGTACACAGCTAAGGTTACTTTCATCAGTCAAATGAAAGAGAGAATTTGTCAACTTGGTGCTCCCTAGATTGCGATTGCAAGGTGTCATTTCACTATCCCTTGGTAACCTCTCATTATTACGCACTCTGGTCTTTCTCAGAATAATTTGACAGGAATAATTCCAACGAAGATTGGGAAGTTAAAGGCCCTAGGAGTTCTCGACCTCAGCTTTAATTTTCTCTATGGTTATATTCCAAAAGCGCTATGTAATTGTACAAAGTTTCAATTGATCCGATTCTCATTAAATAACTTGGTAGTGAGTATATCAACAGAAATTGGTCATGTAGTCCAATTGGAACAACTCCGCCTGAGCAACAATATTCTTAGTGGAAGTTTTCTAACTTCTCTGAGAAACTGCACTTCTCTCCAGGTGTTTTCCATTGGATACAATGATCTCACTGGTCCAATCCACTCTCTACCCTCAATCTGGCTTAGAATGGCATGATGGGTAGCATAGTTGAAGCTATTGGCAATTTGATTGGGCTCATCTACCTAAATCTTTCTCAAAATAACTTTATTGATAGCATACCTGAAGCCATAAGAATATTGAGAGAACTGACCACCTTAAATTTAGAGTCAAACAATCTAACTTGCAAAGAATCCCACTAGGAACATAGTTTGATACTTTCAGTTGACGCTACTTCATTTCAAAGAAACAAATGTTTATGTGGTTTACCTCTACAAATATGCAAGGAAAAAAGAAAAATGGTTTATAAAAAAGAACTAAACCAGATCAACATCTCAACCAGAAATATCACTTTGTTTAATTGAAATTCCTAAGATGTTTGTGAGTGTCTCCAAAAGTCTCAGACTTTATAGTTTTCAACATTTAAGGTTTAAATTTAATTGAAACAACAGTAAGGTAATGCACTTTATAGATTGGTCCAAGAACATAGCTAAGGCTACCCTCAACAGCCAAACAACTTGCAAAATTACCATGTCTTCCCAATCCAAACCTAGGATGTTTGTGGTCACTATGAATAACAATAATGAAAAACATGAGTCTAAACAAATTAATTCAAACAATAGTAACTACTAGATCAACATCTTAACTAGAAAAGGAACCAAGTGACACCTTTTATAGTTGAAATTTCTCCTAGAGCTTCCTTCATGTCTGAAGAGTGTTAGCTATAGGAATAACGCTAGTATTGACATTAGGTCTCTAAGTTGCCAAAGAACAAAAATGATAATTCAAGGATTGCCCCAAAGAAAACAAGCAATGCATAACTTTATGAAGCATTACAGTCAACCATAATCAGAGGGGTCTGCTCATAGTGTAGAAATTTTCACTGTAGATTAACCTGATTATGCAATATAACTAAAGAAAAATACTTAATCTACTTCTACAATCAAACTTGCGGAAGCTTAATCGATTTGAGCAAGATCAAACAGAACACATATAACAGAGAAGAAGAATCAATACACATGAAACACAGAAGAATACTATGGGGAAAGCCTCAGCTACAAACCCTGCTATCTGTATTATCATACAAGTGGAAATATCTTAGGATTACACACAACTTTAGCTCTCACAGCTATCGAGCTCTCAATACAATCCTTGTCACTGCTCATAGACATAATAGACAACTCATATGCCTTCTCCTCTATCCTCCAAGACTCCCATTTCCTTGCGCAGTTTCTCCTGGGTGATCCTCTTTCACCCAGTGGAACACTGCTCTCACACACTGCTCTAACACATTGTCATAACTACACAATCCTCAAGGGAACCTTGCCCTGACTGCATGAATGGGTTTCCTTTATAGGGAAATTCCTCCAACTAATAGTACGCTGTCACTGTCTTTAATCTCAACTGGGTCTTTCTCAGAATAGACATGCATGAGTTTCTGATGAGTGAATCTCCAGTTAATTGAATAGCACTAGTTGCATGCATGCATGCATCAACTGATTGATAACTCTCTATTAATTCCACAAATAGTTTGGAACTAATTTAAATGGACTTAACTCAGTAAACTGAGTTAACTAATTACAACTCAAATATAACTCAAACATATCTCCTTGTTTTAAGGAATAACTCAATACTATCTCCTTAATCAAAGGGATAACTCTTGCATGACTTCAATAAATACTTCTAACTTGAATTTCTCCAACTAAGTAATCCATAATGAATTAATTAATTATTATTCAAACAACTGGTGAGACTAAATTTGAATTTTAATTCTCAATTTTAATTCAAGGACAGATTAAAATTGGAATATTCTTGTTGCACATTTCAACACTTCCTCTCAACAAGAAATGGATTATCTTCCAACCCGATCCTACATCTATGGAACTTGAATTTACACTTTAACAATGCCTTAGTCAAAATGTCAGCATCTTGCTCCTCGGTTGAAATATACTGCAACAACATGATCCTCCTCCACACACAGTCTCTGAGATGATGATACCGAATGTCGATGTGCTTGGACCTTTCATGAAATATTCGATTCTCAAATAGTTTGATACAACTCTGATTATCACAATAGATCACAGTTGGATCCATCCTCTAATCAAACAAACCAACTAAAATTTTCCGCATCCAAATGGCCTCACATGCTTCTTAACTTGCAACCATGTATTCGGCCTCTGCCATTCTGAGTGCAACTGACCTTTGTTTCCTGTTGTACCAAGAAACTGTCATTGACCCAAGGTTGAAAATTCCACCTGATGTGCTCTTCTGATCTGATGGACTCCTTGCCCAATCTGCATCGGTGAAGCCCTGAAGCTTCACTCCCTCTGTCCATATGTACCATAATCCATACTGAGATGTGCCTCTGAGGTATCTCAATACATGCTTTTCTGCCTTCCAAAACATCTTGGTAGGCTGAACCATAGTTTGACTCAGCTGGTTTACAACAAAACACAAATTTGGTCTTGTGTTCACCAAGTACATCATTGAACCCACAAGCTGCCTATACACAGTAGCCTCTACTACTTCTCCTGAAGTAGCACCCTCCTTCCTCCAGTTACTTGCTAGAGGAGTCTGCATGGGCTGACACTTCTCCATGTGGAATCTCCTGAGTATCTCATTGGCATAGTTGCCTTGAGACACAAACAACTCCCCATCCTTCTATACCACTTCCATGCCAAGGAAGTAGTGCATGAGACCCATGTCTTTCATCTCGAATTCTCTTGCAAGGTCCTCCTTGCAAGACATGATCAACTGATCATCACCTGTCAATATGAGATCATCAACATAAAGAACAATGATCAACTGCTTACCTTTTACCATGATGTGGTATAGGTTCGCATCCGCTTCACTCTTTGTGAAGCCTAACCTAGTGAAGTAGTTGTCGATCCTAATGTACCAAGCACGAGGTGTTTGCTTCAGCTCGTACAAAGCTCTCTTGAGTCGGCACACATGCGACTCATACTCAAAGGTCTCAAAACCTTCCAGCTGCTCTATGTACACCTCTTCCTCAATCTTGCCATTGAGGAATGCAGTCTTCACATCCATCTGATGGATCTTCCAACCCATCTATGCTGATAGTGCCAACATCAATCTAATAGACGAGTACCTTGCTACAGGAGCAAAAGTTTCATCATAGTCGATCCCCTTGACTTGTGAGAAACCACGGGCAACAAACCTTGTCTTATATTTCTCCACACTACCCTCAGCGGCTTGCTTTACCTTGTAAAGCTAATGGGAACTCACAACTGACTTGTTCTCTAGTCTTGGAACCACATCCCAAACATTGTTCCGAACTATGGAGTCATACTCCTCCACCATAGCATCAACTCCTGGGATGTGGTTCCAAGACTAGAGAACAAGTCAGTTGTGAGTTCCCATTAGCTTTACAAGGTAAAGCAAGCCGCTGATGGTAGTGTGGAGAAATATAAGACAAGGTTTGTTGCCCGTGGTTTCTCACAAGTCAAGGGGATCGACTATGATGAAACTTTTGCTCCTGTAGCAAGGTACTCGTCTATTAGATTGATGTTGGCACTATTAGCACAGATGGGTTGGAAGATCCATCAAATGGATGTGAAGACCGCATTCCTCAATGGCAAGATTGAGGAAGAGGTGTACATAGAGCAGCTGGAAGGTTTTGAGACCTTTGAGCATGAGTCACATGTGTGCCAACTCAAGAGAGCTTTGTACGAGCTGAAGCAAACACCTCGTGCTTGGTACACTAGGATCGACAACTACTTCACTGGGTTAGGCTTCACAAAGAGTGAAGCGGATGTGAACCTATACCACATCATGGTAAAAGGTAAGTAGTTGATCATTGTTCTTTATGTTGATGATCTCATATTGACAGGTGATGATCAGTTGATCATGTCTTACAAGGAGGACCTTGCAAGAGAATTCGAGATGAAAGACATGGGTCTCATGCACTACTTCCTTGGCATGGAAGTGTGGTAGAAGGATGGGGAGTTGTTTGTGTCTCAAGGCAACTATGCCAATGAGATACTCAGGAGATTCCACATGGAGAAGTGTCAGCCGATACAGACTCCTCTAGCAAGTAACTGGAGGAAGGAGGGTGCTACTTCAGGAGAAGTAGTAAAGGCTACCGTGTATAGGTAGCTTGTGGGTTCAATGATGTACTTGGTGAAAACAAGACCAGATTTGTGTTTTGTTGTAAACTAGTTGAGTCAAACTATGGTTCAGCCTACCAAGATGTTTTGGAAGGCAGAAAATCATGTATTGAGATACCTCAGAGGCACATCTCAATATGGATTATGGTACATATGGACAGAGGGAGTGAAGCTTCAGGGCTTCACCAATGCAGATTGGGCAAGGAGTCCATCAGATCAGAAGAGCACATCAGGTGGAATTTTCAACGTTGGGTCAACGACAATTTCTTGGTACAATAGGAAACAAAGGTCAGTTGCACTTAGAATGGCAGCGGCCGAATACATGGTTGCAAGTTAAGAAGCATGTGAGGCCATCTGGATGCGGAAAATTTTAGTTGGTTTGTTTGATCAGAGGATGGATCCAACTGTGATCTATTGTGATAATCAAAGTTGTATCAAACTCTTTGAGAATCGAATATTTCATGAAAGGTCCAAGCACATCAACATTCAGTATCATCATCTCAAAGACTGTGTGTGGAGGAGGATCATGTTGTTACAGTATATTTCGACCGAGGAGCAAGATGCTGACATTTTGACTAAGGCATTGTTCAAGTGTAAATTCAAGTTCCATAGATGTAGGATCAGGTTGGCAGATAATCCATTTCTTGTTGAGAGGAAGTGTTGAAATGTGCAACAAGAATATTCCAATTTTAACAGTGTTTGGGATGTGGTTCCAAGACTAGAGAACAAGTCAGTTGTGAGTTCCCATTAGCTTTACAAGGTAAAGCAAGCTGCTGATGGTAGTGTGGAGAAATATAAGACAAGGTTTGTTGCCCGTGGTTTCTCACAAGTCAAGGGGATCGACTATGATGAAACTTTTTCTCCTGTAGCAAGGTACTCGTCTATTAGTTCGGAACAGTGTTTGGGATGTGGTTCCAAGACTAGAGAACAAGTCAGTTGTGAGTTCCCATTAGCTTTACAAGGTAAAGTAAGCCGCTGATGGTAGTGTGGAGAAATATAAGACAAGGTTTGTTTGATCAGAGGATGGATCCAACTGTGATCTATTGTGATAATCAGAGTTGTATCAAACTCTTTGAGAATCGAATATTTCATGAAAGGTCCAAGCACATCGACATTCGGTATCATCATCTCAGAGACTGTGTGTGGAGGAGGATCATGTTGTTGCAGTATATTTTGACCGAGGAGCAAGATGCTGACATTTTGACTAAGGCATTGTTAAAGTGTAAATTCAAGTTCCATAAATGTATGATCGAGTTGGAAGATAATCCATTTCTTGTTGAGAGGAAGTGTTGAAATGTGCAACAAGAATATTCCAATTTTAATCTGTCCTTGAATTAAAATTGAGAATTCAAATTCAAATTTAGTCTCACCAGTTGTTTGAATAATAATTAATTAATTCATTATGGATTACTTAGTTGGAGAAATTCAAGTTAGAAGTATTTCTGAAGTCATGCAAGAGTTATCCCTTTGATTAAGGAGATAGTATTGAGTTATTCCTTAAAACAAGGAGATATGTTTGAGTTATATTTGAGTTGTAATTAGTTAACTCAGTTTACTGAGTTAAGTCCGTTTAAATTAGTTCCAAACTATTTGTGGAATTAATAGAGAGTTATCAATCAGTTGATGCATGCATACAACTAGTGCTATTAATTAACTGGAGATTCACTCATCAGAAACTCATGCATGTCTATTTTGAGAAAGACCCAGTTGAGATTAAAGACAGGGACAATGTACTATCAGTTGGAGGAATTTTCCTATAAAGGAAACTCATTCATGCAGTCAGGGCAAGGTTCCCTTGAGGATTGTGTAGTTATGACAATGTGTTAGAGCAGTGTGTGAGAGCAGTGTTCCACTAGGTGAAGGAGGATCACCCAGGAGAAACTGTGCAAGGAAATAGGAGGCTTGGAGGATAGAGGAGAAGGCATATGAGTTGTCTATTATGTCTATGAGCAGTGACAGGGATTGTATTGAGAGCTCGATAGCTGTGAGAGCTAAAGTTGTGTGTAATCCTAAGATATTTCCACTTGTATGATAATACAGATAGCAGGGTTTGTAGCTGAGGCTTTCCCCATAATATGCTTCTATGTTTCATGTGTATTGATTCTTCTTCTTTGTTATATGTGTTCTATTTGATCTTGCTCAAATCGATTAAGCTTTCGCAAGTTTGATTGTAGAAGTAGATTAAGTATTTTTCTTTAGTTATATTGCATAATCAGGTTAATCTACAGTGAAAATTTCTACACTATGAGCAGACCCCTCTGATTATGGTTGACTGTAATGCTTCATAAAGTTATGCATTGCTTGTTTTCTTTCGGGCAATCCTTGAATTATCATTTTTGTTCTTTGGCAACTTAGAGACTTAATGTCAATACTAGTGTTATTCCTATAGCTAACACTCTTCAGACATGAAGGAAGCTCTAGGAGAAATTTCAACTATAAAAAGTGTCACTTGGTTCCTTTTCTAGTTAAGATGTTGATCTAGTAGTTACTATTGTTTGAATTAATTTGTTTAGACTCATGTTTTTCATTATTGTTATTCATAGTGACCACAAACATCCTAGGTTTGGATTGGGAAGACATGGTAATTTTGCAAGTTGTTTGGCTGTTGAGGGTAGCCTTAGCTATGTTCTTGGACCAATCTATAAAGTGCATTACCTTACTGTTGTTTCAATTAAATTTAAACCTTAAATGTTGAAAACTATAAAGTCTGAGACTTTTGGAGACACTCACAAACATCTTAGGAATTTCAATTAAACAAAGTGATATTTCTGGTTGAGATGTTGATCTGGTTTAGTTCTTTTTTATAAATCATTTTTCTTTTTTCCTTGCATATTTGTAGAGGTAAACCACATAAACATTTGTTTGTTTGAAATGAAGTAGCGTCAACTGAAAGTGTCAAACTATGTTCCTAGTGGGATTCTTTGCAAGTTAGATTGTTTGCCCCTAAATTTAAGGTGGTCAGTTCTCTCAATATTCTTATGGCTTCAGGTATGCTATCAATAAAGTTATTTTGAGAAAGATTTAGGTAGATGAGCCCAATCAAATTGCCAATAGCTTCAACTATGCTACCCATCATGCCATTCTAAGCCAGATTTTGGGTAGAGAGTGGATTGGACCAGTGAGATCATTGTATCCAATGGAAAACACCTGGAGAGAAGTGCAGTTTCTCAGAGAAGTTGGAAAACTTCCACTAAGAATATTGTTGCTTAGGCGGAGTTGTTCCAATTGGACTACATGACCAATTTCTGTTGATATACTCCCTACCAAGTTATTTAATGAGAATCAGATCAATTGCAACTTTGTACAATTACATAGCGCTTTTGGAATATAACCATAGAGAAAATTAAAGCTGAGGTCGAGAACTCCTAGGGCCTTTAACTTCCCAATCTTTGTTGGAATTATTCCTGTCAAATTATTTTGAGAAAGACCTGTAATAATGAGAGGTTACCAAGGCATAGTGAAATGACACCTTGCAATCGCAATCTAGGGAGCACCAAGTTGACAAATTCTCTCTTTCGTTTGACTGATGAGAGTAACCTTAGCTGTGTACTTGGACCTAGTTATAAGGTGCAATGGCTTACTGTTGTTTTAATTAAATTTAATCCTTAAATGTTGAAAATTGTAAAGATTGACACTTTTGGACACACTCACAGACATCCTAGGAATTTCAACTAAACAAAGTGATATTTCTGGTTAAGATGTTGATATGGTTTAGTTCTCTTTTATAAACTATTATTTGAATTAAATTGTTAAGCCTCATGTTTTTCAATATTGTTTAGTTTCATTAAGTCTCTAAGTACCAAGATCTGAACAATATTTATATTTTTTCTTCGAGAAAAGTTAGTTTATTGTGAGTTTGTGGGACAGGTGATTCAATGATGCACCGTTTTCATTCCTTTTGATATCATTATCATGTCTGCCTCTACTCACATATTTTCATGCTTTTAGTATTGAATTCGCCCAAAGGATCGTTTTGGTTTCTACATTCTTGTTATCTAAGCATGCTCATATATTTATTGTTGAATGTAATGCTTCATAAAAATTCTGCAATGCTTGTTTTCCGGGGGTTTCCACCTTCTTCTGGTACTATGAGTAGACCCCACTACTTATTGTTGACTGTAATGCTTCATAAAATTCTGCATTGCTTGTTGTCTTTGGGGCTATCCTTGAATTCTCATTTGGGTTCTTTGGAAACTTAGAGACCTAATGTCAATACTATTGTTATTACTATAGCTAACACTCTTGAGACATGCAAGAAGCTCCAAGAGTAATTTCAATTATAAAAATTGTCCCCTGGTTCCTTTTATGGTTAACATGTTGATCTGGATTGTCTATCACACATTGATTTTTGGACTTATTTTTTCTCAAGAAGAAAGTTTGATGAAATATTTATTTTTAATAAAAGAAAAAATTAACGCCTGTGGTTTGAGAATTAGAATATGTAATTGGACAAGTCTTCTCCAAGTTCAGCCAATTCTAAAGAAAATTCTCTAGAATGTATACACAACATATGGATTTGACTTAGAAATAAACTACTTTACAAAACCTTACTTCCATGGTTTGCATTCACTCTCTTCGCATTGAGGATACACTATTAGAAAATGGTAATTTCTAATTTTTATTATTATCAATAATAGATTAAATAAAACTATTAATGTTTTATTATTATAAAATTATAATTTTTTATCTCTAAACACTTCCATCACTCCAGTGGAAAAACAAATTATTTACCTACCTAAAATCTTTTAACGAGAATTCACAAATTATAAATTCACGTTTTTGTTTAATTCCAGCAATTATACATTGACGTTTTTGTTTAATTCTGAAACCTACATAATACATTTGATCTTTGATTTGTACATAAACCATTATGTAAAAGCCAGAAATTCACAGTCGAAAATATTTATGTAAATGAAAATGATACCATAATTGATACAAAACCAGAAAACTAGAAACGAGTATCATGTTTAATTCCTTAGAGGCTTTTTATGGTTTAAGCTTGAATGATACCATGTTGAGTTTTCAGAATCCCCAACTAAACTTCAGTGGCATTATCATGGAAGCTAGATATATCAGTCAACAAAAACCAGTATCATGGAAGTCGGCATATAGATATATCAGTCAACAAAAACTCCTAAATGTCACCAGTGCGCGCTCACTTACAAGGCTGCAGCAATAGTAAAGCATATACACCAATAAACCACAACCCTGTAGAAATACATAAATAAATTTACGTGATATTTAATCTATCTATATACTCGAACATATTATAGAATAACCACAGCCTCCACATTTGATTCAGTGTTTGTAACTTGAACACTGTAGCAAAGACAGACTCAGCTTGTGGGCAATTTAGGAGAACAAGCACTGGTCAGCCAGTTCTATGTTCTAGCAGGCTTGAACGATCGTCGAAGAGGTGATGTTTTGCAAAAGCACTCATGGCCAAATTTAGCAGAAGTTTAAAGTCTTCCAGCGTCCCTCCATCCCACAGCTGGCTCTCGTAAAAATATTTAGGCATAGCACCGCTTACCGATGAAAGATGGGCTGCCTAGTCGTAACGTAAGAGTGGATGCCTTAGAATTCGTTGGAGTCCACACAGAAGCTTCAACACCTTCTCATGAACAGCGTTAGAATTCATAACCGCTATTATCGTAAAAATGAGAAACCAGAGTGCCGAGTGCTTTAAAAAGACACGCAGATGCCGAAGAAACTTTCTGTGTAGATTATAAACAACATGTTCTCCTTGCAGTAGCTGCTAAGAACATCGGTTGAGCGGGTAGATAAATTCAAATTCGAACATCGAATGAGCGGGTAAATAAATTCAAAATCAAATTTCAAATTAGCCTGTCATTAATGCGTATATTGTATTGTATAACCTGGTATTTATGGGCAGTATCATGTATTATATGGCCATGAGCCGCGTTCTCGTCGGTATTTTATGGTCATGGAGCAGTCACCGGAAATAATTCGGTCGCGTTATTTTTTTGCCGACAAACAGAAGAGACGGGAGTCCCCATGCATAATGATCCGCAGATGCAGAGGTGTGAAGGATCCGCAGATGCAGAGGTGTACTTCACACTGACCCTTCAGACAAAAAAAAAGTACTCTTAAAGACTAATAAAGGCCCTATAGCATGGGATTTATTTGTTGACCTCCTCTGCCGCCTCGGCTTCGAATCTCAGCCACATAGTTATTTAGTACTATAGGGTTTTGATCTGAATGCTTCATTACCATCAATTTAGAATTTCATTAAATTTGAATAATAAATTTCCATTTTAAAGAAGTGGCTCTGAATGCTCTGTATTTATCGTTTTCTTGGGCTCGAATTAAAGAAATTTGTGTGTGATTTATCGATTTCTTGACTTGCATTAGAAAGAAATTTCGGTTGAAGGCTCTATACTTTGGCCTATCGACGTGGCTGATGAGAGGAAGACCATATGCGTCCGCTGCACCCAGCGACTGGTCTAAGGTTCGATTCCCATGCATTGAATTTCCATTAGGTTGTCTAAAGTATGTTTATATTTGACATCTCTTTCTGAGGCAAACAACATAGAGACTCTCTATCGCTTCTCTAGATATGCAACAACAATTAAATGCTCGTTCACACGTCGTCTCTGTGCTTTTCTCCAATGTGTGAGCAGCATCTAAGTTTGACATATTCATAACGCATGTCAGGGTTTCAGTAAATTTGATCTCGGGATTCTAATTCCGAGAATGGCCCGAAGGACTCCAACCCTCCAGTCATGCGAAAGAGCTATCTGAGGTTTCCGTTAAGGAATCACCACCTTCGTAACGGGAAAAGCATTGGCACGGGCCGCTGTGACGATCACCTTCTCCTCTTGTGCCTCGGCTTCGAGTTCGAATCTCAGGCATGCAATTATGTATACTCTAGAGTTTTGTTCTGAATGCTTTGGTCAATTTAGAATTTCATTTAAATTTAAATGATAAATTTGCACTTTAAAGAAATGACTCTAACTGTTTTTCTTTTGTATTTATAATTTTTTTATTTAAATTATAAAAAATAATTCTCAATGATTTTATGTGTATTTAACGATTTAGAAATTCAGGTTCAAACCTCCAAATTCCTAGTCCCATTCAATTGCCTAAAGTATATTTATATTTAACATCTTTTGATAAACAACATAGTGTCTAATCTTAACAAGGAATCTCTAGATATATACCAACAAATAAATGCTTGTTCAAATGTTGTATCTATGTTTATTTCCTCCATGTGACCAACATTTTCGTCTGCGACACCTAATGCCTAGTTAAGGGTTCGACTCCACAAACCAAGCCTCAAGCCCAAATAAGGTCGTTCGATCATGCCCCGCAGATCTAATGGTCCAGGTGAATATCGGGTGAGCAACATGCTCACACTATAATGCCAAAAACAAACCCGAAAATATAATAAAACGTCATTAAAATCCATATCGGGTCCAAATGGATTGATAACCTTCGGGCATTTTATCCGCCCGAAATGCACCAGATGCAAGCGGACACAAAAAGCCTCTCCAACTAGCGCGGAACTTAACTGCGCCTTCGGACCCGAAGCCTTATAGAGTCAAATCTAAAATACATTTCGGGTCCGAATGGAGGGTTAACCACCGAGCAGTTTGCTGCGCAAAATGCATTATATTTCCGCGATTATGTTGACCTGCCCACTCTTTAGTGAAGTTCTCGGCACTAAACATTAAAAGGCTTTGAAGACTTGTTTTGTTAATAGTTTCCCGCCTGTTAAACTACAGACTTGTTCTGTAAATAGTTTCCCGCCTTTTAAACTGATAACTGTAGAATTCCTCTACCATATCCCCGTCTGATAAACAAAGTAAACCCCTGTGTTCACTTTTGACCTCCTGCTTATTTCCTCTGTTTTGGCATATCTCCCTATCTGTTGATGCCTATTTGTGGCACTCATCCCTCAAATAGCCCTGAGGAGTCTCTGACCATTCATATATTTTATTGCTTTTGGCACATAGAACGCCCTCATTAGCCATAATATCTACTAACCTGTTGGCAGTTCTTCGCACATGAGTGAACCTAAGGGTTCTCATGGTGCGCAGGTGGGATTGAATAAGATGATAGACTTGCAGTAATCTCCAGTGTTTCGAAACTTTATCTGGCACTGATCCATTGCATATTTTCTTGACTGAGTTGATTATCAATTCAGAATCAGCTTCAATTATGGTATTATGTAAGTTTGAGTCCTTTAAGATTCCTAGGCATTGCTCTAGGGCCATGAGCTCTGCCATATTATTAGTGGCTTTACCCAAATGACTATGAAAGATGGTTTTTATTAATCCTTGGTCATCTCTTATTACTCCTCCATATCCAGCAATGCCAGGGTTTCCTTTTGAGGCCCCATCAATATTGCACTTCATATATCCAGGGGGGGGCGTTGCCAGAGATCCTTATCAGCTGATATATGACTTACATTCTTGGTTGTTCCCTGGGGGAAGAGCCCTTGAAGACCCAACTGGATCAGAATCTACCTATCCTATTCATGAGGTTGGTTCTCAGGGGGGATTTTTATAAGGCTACCAACAGTCTCTTTAATCTGTCTTATGATCTGATCCATAATGCTCTGGGTAGAACCACTCCTATTCTGGAAGATTATATTGTTGTGTTTTTTCCATACATCCCAAATTAGAAAGCCAAGAACTAGTTCCCAAGCTTTGTTGAGAATCTCATTAGCAGAGAAATTACTCCTCCAATTCCTCAATGTGCTTTTGATGCTGCCAATGTTCCTGTCAGACTGTCTGAAGATTGAAGCTACCCAATTCCACAAGATAGAGGTGAATGGGCATAGGTTGAGAAGGTGTTCCATAGTTTCTTCTTGTAATTTGCAAAGCTGGCATCTTGATGGCCCAATTACCCCTCTTTTCCTCAGGTTTTCCCAAGTTAAAATCTTTTTATGTTGCACTATCCACATGAACAGTTTGATTTGCATCCAAATTTGATTCTTTCATAGGTCCTTCAGACCATATCAGGGTTTGGAAAGTCAAGCCCAAGGGCTATTCGCTTGGCCTCTTTAAGGTTAAAGTTCCCTTCATTGTTTCTGCTCCATCTCAGTTGGTCAGAAGAATTTGAGATCAAAATCTTTCTTTGTTCCAAGATAGTTGTGAGAGCTTCTGCTTGGGCCTTCAATGGAGAGTCCTCACTGTACAACAGATTCTTCCATACTCTCCATTTTCTTTCGTTTCTGTTCTGCTCCCAAAAGTCATTAACCCTGTGTAATCCTTTGTCATCGGTATCATTCTTAATTTTGTCAAACTCTTCTCTCAGCGATTTTGGTTCCTGTTGCCAATTATCTTCTCAAAACCAAGCAAGGTTTCAATCTCTGATTTCCCAGAAACTATGTTTTTGAACAATAGCTCTATTCTCCCAAGCTTTGTTCCAGATGTGGAACCCTTTGATTATTCCAGACATTCTGATGAGCTCCCTTTCTTGCCAATTATTTGCATATTTCTGTTTCCAAACCTTGGCCCAAGGGGCATCTAATTCCTTTAGCCATCTCCACCAAATTTTAGCCCCCAAAACTTTGTTTAGGGTTTCAGGGTCATCTAGTCCCAAACCTCCATGTGTCTTAGGTTTACAAATATTTTCCCAGGCTACCAGAGCCCATTTCTTTTTCTCTTCCCCTCTGCCGCAAAGAAAATCTCTTTGAATATTTCTAATGCGTTGCATCACTTCTTTAGGAGCTGGAAGAGCTGAAAACATGAAAATAGGAACAGTCTGTATGATGGATTTTGTAAGCACTAGCCTTCTTGCCAAATTCAAAGCCCTACTTGTCCATTTCCGAATTCTGTCCTGAAGTTTATTAATAACGAGCTCCCAAACTATATTGCTAAGAGGTATGTCTGTTAGAGGAACTCCCAAATATTTGGAGGGTAATAATTCTCTTTGAAAACCTAGAATTCTGGTGAGGTTTCTCTGTATAGCATTATCAGTATTAAAAAAGAAAATCTTTGATTTGGTAAGGCTTACCTCAATACCTGTAGCCAAAGCAAAGTCTTTCAGAATTTGTTTGAAGGCAAGAGCTTCTTTGACCGTAGGTGTACCCTACAGCATGGTGTCGTCTGAAGTTTATTAATAACGGGCTCCCAAACTATCTTGCTAAGAGGTATGTCTGTTAGAGGAACTCCCAAATATTTGGAGGGTAAAATTCTCTTCGAAAACCTAGAATTCTGGTGAGGTTTCTCTGTATAGCATTATTAGTATTAAAAAAAAAAATCTTTGATTTGGTAAGGCTTACCTCAGTACTTGTAGCCAAAGCAAAGTCTTTCAAAATTTGTTTGAAGGCAAGAGCTTCTTTGACCGTAGGTGTACCCTGCAGCATGGTGTCGTCCACAAATTGTTGGTGAGTCAAAGCATCCCCATTCATGGTGAGTTTGAGCCCCTGAATTTTGCCTTCTACTCTGGTAGCTTTGATTGCATTTCCCAGCCCTTCCATCATGAGAATAAAGAGGAAGGGTGAGAGTGGATCTCCTTGTCTAAGACCTCTTGTAGGCTTGAAGGTTTTGGATGGTGAGCCATTCAGCAGAATTGAAAAGCTTGAGGTGGAAACGAGGGCCATTACCCATCTTATCCAGTTATGGTCAAAGCCATATGCTTTTAGAACTTCCCTAATGTAAGCCCAACTAAGCATGTCATAAGCCTTTTCAAGGTCAAGTTGTATGATCATGCCTGGCTGCTTATTACTCTTCAAAGAGTGGATCACTTCGTGAGCTTGAATGATATTATTTAGAATTTTTCTACCTTCCACATATCCCATTTGCTCCTCAGACACTAGAGTTGGAAGAAGGGGCTTAAGCCTATTTGCGATTATTTTGGAAATAATTTTGTACACCACATTGCATAATGCTATGGGTCTGAATCTATCTAGTGTCATAGCATTTTCCTGCTTTGGGATCAAGGCTATGAAAGAGGTGTTGAGCGCTTTCAAAACAATTTTGTTTTTCCTTGAGTCCTCTACCACCTCCAAAATGTCTTGCTTGACTATGTTCCAGCATGCTTTGAAGAAGTCAACATTAAAACCATCCGGGCCAGGAGCTTTCCCATTTTTCATTTCTTTGATGACTTCACTGACCTCCTATTCATTCACTGGCCTGTTAAGATTATAATTATCTTCTCTTGTCACAAGCCTAGGAATGTGTTTAGTGAAGTCATTGATAAAATGTGATCTATCTATGAGGGGCTCCTCTGCTATGCCTTGGAAATGTTGAACCAGAGCAGATTCTATTTCTTTGTGGGTATTGAGTTGTTTTCCTTGCATATCTTTCAGTTTTAGAATCCTGTTATGAGATTGATGATCCATAGTGGATTTGTGAAAAAACCTTGTGTTCCTGTCTCCTTCCTTTAACCATTGAATTCTAGATTTCTGTTTCTAGAAGATTTCCTCTTGCTTACATAAGCCTTCCCATTCCTGATGAAGCAAATCAGCTTGCTTCTTACCCTCCTCGATGAATCCCTTAGTAATGAACTCCTGGTTAATTTCCTGAAGCTTTCCTTCAACTATTTTTTTTACTTCGAAGATATTGCCAAACTCATTCTTGTTCCAATCTTTAAGCCTGAGTTTGATGTGTTTTAGCCTCCGCTGCAGAAGGAACATTTTAGTACCCTAAACATTCAAATATTTTGTCCACCATTTTTCAATATTGTTGTTGAATTTCGGGTGGGTAAGCCAAATATTTTCAAATCTGAAAGGTCTATTTCTTGGCATTCCTATAAAGGATGCTTCTAATTGAATGGGCCAGTGGTCTGAGCCTCCAAAAGGGAGAATCATAGCTGACAAGTCAAGGCCTGAGAGGATAAGGTCCTCAGAGATAATGAATCTATCAAGTTTAGAGGCCACTTGAGCAACCCCTCCCCTTTTATTGTTCCAGGTGAAGATACCATTGGAGGTTTTTGTATCTACTAGCCTCATGTTGGTAATGAAGTCCTGAAAAGCTATGGAATTTCTGCCTAGAGATCTAGTCCCTCGTTTTTTTTCCGAAAGAGATTTGATCATATTAAAATCCCCTCCCAGAATCCATGGGATGCCAATATGTCTTTCTCTTAGCTCCTCCAGAGAGGTTAGAAGCTTGAATTTATCTTCAAGCTTTTGTGGACCATAGACATTCGTGATCAGATAAACTTCCTTATCCCCCAGCGGTTGGATAACCACTGAAAGGTAGTTCCTGGATGCTTCAGCATCTAGAATTCCAAGTTTTTAAGGGTTCCATGTCGTAAGAATTCCCCCTGCTGTGTTGCCTTCTTTAACTTCTAGATATTCATACTTAATAAGCCACTTGTTGTGTATCTCTCTTATTTTGTATACGGAACATTTTGTTTCCTGGATAAGAACCAAATCTGGTTTTTCTTCCTTCATTCTATTGCTGAGATTTCGTTGTTTCCTTTTACTTCCTAGACCCCTAATATTCCATGTTGTAAGCTTCATTAAGAAAGATTTGTAAATGAGTAACTGGTTAGGTCTTTCATCTTACCTGAGTTTATCATGAGTTTTCCACATTCAATCAGCAACTCATTTTGTCTTTTTCTTCCTCTTTTTCTTCCTGGGTTCTTGGGAGCTTGTCCCTCTGTTGCCTCCATAGTTTTGACCCCTCTGTTATCCTGACTATCATGGTTTCTTTTTACCCCAAAACCCTTTGGCTGAGTTCTCCAAAGGAAGAGCTGTTGTACTCTTTTAAATTCCTCTTGAGGTAGTGAGTCCACTCCTCTGGTAGTTCCTTCCTCCAAGAACTTTTCTAAATCAAGATGTTCCCTTTCCAGTATGTCTTGCAGTTCATTTTCCTCTGTTCCCACTTCACTTGAGGTCATTTTTTGGTTCCTATCAAGTTCCATCGTGTTGGGCTAATCCTCCTCTTATTGCTTTTCTCGATTCTATCCTCCATGTTGTCCTCCTTTTCCTTCTCTACTGGATTGTCCTTCAAAACTTGTTTCGCTTTCTCCTCCCCTTCGTCTTCTCCTGATATCTTGAACTTATTATGACTAGGTTGTTTTTCATCATAGATTTTTTTTTGGTTCTTTCTTCCTCCTTTTCCTTTGCCTCCCGCTTTGGTAAAGCTTTCAGTCTCTTTACCTGAGGTTGCTTTGAAACTGCTCTCCAATTTATTTAAAGGACAGTCTCTGAAGAGGTGTCTGTTTTCATGGCATTTGCAGCATCAAAGGGTATATGCTCGTAATCCTTTGCCTGCACCCAATCTTCATCAAAAACTTCTAGAATTATTTCATCCAGCAAAGCCCCAGAAAGGTCCATTTCCACGCATATTCTGGCAAAGGAGGTATATTTCCTACGCAGTGTGGCCTCTGATATTTTTATAAAATGCCCTAGTTTATCACCTATGGCTTTTAGTGATTCCGACAGCCAATAATCTAGAGGTAGGGAATAAAGTCTTATCCATACCGGCACCGAAGTAAATGTTTCTCGCTCCGGGATGAAGTTCATCACCCAAGGTCGCATATAGAGACCTGCAACCGCATAGAAGTAGGGTCCTCCTTCAAATATCTTATCCTTATCCTCGAGGTTTGTAAACACAACTGTGAAGAAACCCTTGGATCCAAGGTGCAGATCTATATCTCCCTTAGGTTTCCAATGGTTCTTTATCCATGTGTGTAGGGTCTTCTTCGTAGGCCATAACCCCATGAATTTGCAAATCACTACATAACTCGCCATGTGCTCCATGTGCACCTGTAGCGCTGGGTCACTTAACACCACTCGGGGTGTGATGGAAGCCTTGGGTTTACATGGTCCTGTCTGAATTTTAGGGTTAGCTTTCTGACTGTCTACTTCTATACATTTCTCCCTTCTGACTTCCTCCTGCGTTTCTGCCATCCTTTGTTCTCTGTTGTTTAACTGTTTTCCTCTTTCTGTATACCCGGTTTCCACTTCCATGGGCTTCTTGAAACGATTAGAGACTACATGACTGTAGGAGGGAGTAGAACTCCCCCCTTCTCGCCCCTCCATGGTACCCAACTCCAGTATTCTACTCCAAACCCTAGTTCTATGCGGTTTCCTCCCTGCTCCGAGTCGACTTTTTTGTTATAATTGTACAAAAAGAAATAACACCTAGTGGATGTTAATCATCATCATCATCATCAATATTTATTTCATTTATTTAAAATGATATATTTTTCCAACTGATAATCATAAAATTTCTTTTTTAACTCATTATCATCATCATTAAATTATTCAATTTAAAAATATTTTAAAAAATATTTGTATTTCTAATTAAAATAATTGGGATAAATAATTTAAAATAAACAAAATATTTATTTTGGGTATAAAAAAGGCTAAGTAGATTTTTTAATAGTATAGACAATATATATTTATTATTTAATTTCATGTATATAATTTTAGTTACTAATCATTTAATAGGTAATAGTGTTTATGTTTATGGAATTATAATTAATAATTATGCAAATAATATTGGTATGAAGATTATAACTCAAAACCAATTATATGTATTTTTGTATTTAAAAATATATATATAATTTTAAAAATTGTATTTATGTACCCACACAATTATATATAGAGTTGTAATAAAAATATAACCCAAACAATTGTATATGGAGTTGTAATTATGAAAGGACTTTTAACCTTTTAATATGAAAAATAGAAAGGACTTTTAACCTTTTAATATGAAAAATAAAAATAAACATAAATAAATGTGTAGGATGAATCACATTCACTTTAAAATATTTTATTAATATTAAAATAAATAAATTTACATATAAGTTAACAAAACCATATGTTTTGTGGACCTGTTTGTTTATACATTTAAATGGGTAGACTTTCTTTCGAAAACTTAAAATGTGAATTGGTAAATCATTGCACCATGAAAATTAAAAATGAAATGCATTGTTGTATCATTAAAATTATGTAAAACTTGTATTTAATTTCATTAGTGTTAACTTTACAAGTGTTTAATTCAACTCTTTGTACTAAGACAAATTCAATCAATTTGTTTTTTTTTTTTTTTTTTATTTAGTTTATTAGTATTTATAAGAGTATATATGTAACTACCATATAAATAATTTAGCTATTTAAGTATTTTTATGAAATTTTAATTCAATGGGGTGCATTTTTTTTCTCTACAGTGTTTTGTAATATTGTGTCTTCTATTTTACTCTTTTAAGTGGGTTATATTTGAATAGTTGTGTTTGGTACTCCAAATCTTCTGTTTAACATCTATCATGCATTTCAACTTATGTGTAATGATCTTACATAGGAATACAAGTGATATTAAATAAATAAACTGTGTAGCAATTTATAAAAACAAAATTCACATTTAGGCATTCACAAAAAGCTACAAATATGGAACTGTTGAGCCATTTTATTAACTTTCTGAAGGCCAAATACAATAGATGATGAAATGGTGCACCTGGGCTTGTCTCAATGGACAAGCAGGACCAAACCCAGGTGGTAAAATGGTTGAGTTGAAGGTTGCCCAGCTGCTGCACCAATCTGCACTGCGTTGCCCACAAAACTGCTTCTCTACTGAAATTCGAATGGCTGGAAAGTGCACTTATACTGCCCAGAAAATTGTATGATTTTAACCCCGGACTCTTTGGCCTAAACCTAGAAAAACCCAGAAGATATTTTAGTTGGTTTTGGCCTCTGATTTTCGACCCCCTTCAAGCCTCACCTTAATAGTTGTAGCTACAAAACTTGGCCTGTTGGAAACTGCCTGTAAATCTTCCTG
Organism: Pinus tabuliformis; assembly: GCA_031772625.1. Taxonomy (NCBI): domain Eukaryota; kingdom Viridiplantae; phylum Streptophyta; class Pinopsida; order Pinales; family Pinaceae; genus Pinus; species Pinus tabuliformis. Next base: position 394,620,534 of record CM062814.1, on the reverse strand, counting down.
AAAACTCCTCCAAAATGTTGTGTTCACCCTCGCTATCCAAATCCCAACTTCCCGGATGAGATCTTGGCTAAAATCACCTGCTCCCAAGCTCCACAAAAATCTGCTAAGTGGCCTCTACGTTGTCCCTCAGCCCAGAAATTCGGACTGCTGGATTCATGGCTCAGTTGGTTGTAAAACTCAGCTAGAATGTTAGTCTAGTGCAGCTACCTCAGCTCCCTAACTCCCCGACAAGTAATGTGATCTCTAATGGCCTCAATCTCCCTCTACGTGTTTCCTAGCTGCCCAGAAATACGCACTCCTTGCTCTGCGCTAGCTATTGGTACTATGTCACTGCCTGAAACTCCTGAAAATCCTTGTGAAATAGCCTCCTTAGGGCGGGCATGGATGGTCCCCCGAAGTAGTGGATGAATCTCCTGCTTGAGAGACTCGTGGCTAAACAGTTAGTTGACTCAGCTAAACAACAGAGTGAACAGTTGAGTAGTTGTTTGCAAATGTCAAAGATGAACCCAGAATGAGAGTTGATCTCTCCTTATAACTCCTTGGGCCTTCTTAGCCTCATGTGATCCCCTCCATCCACCCATTCGATTTTCCTTCCAAGCATATCGAATGGCTAATTCGAACTCCCACGTGGGTGTCCCCCACATTCTACTGGCAGCTAAATAAAGTCAATTTTTCCCCTAAGTCCCTAAGTCAAAAGTGTGGGGTCATCTTCCTTAATCAAAAATGTCCAAAATTGTGTAGCAGCACCATGTTACTAATGTTTTTGAGAAGGGACGTGAAAATCCTCCCCTCCCAAATTTTACTTGTGTAGGTTTTAACCCCGTACAGAAATTACCTACGTACGAATTCTAAAACACAGAAATTAAATAATGCGAGAGTAGAACACATAAAACACATATACACAAAGATTTTCCCCTGGATCCAAAAACCGAGACTACCAGCTTGATTTTTCATTATGTTCCTTTCAATGTTATAATACATATTTATACATGCCGAAGCATCCAATACCATGGACCGAAAACCATCGCGTCCAAAAAGCATGTGCGAAAATCATGCACAAAACCATAGGTGGGTCCGCCCAACCTAACATAGGGTCCAAAACCAAAATTTTCCGAGGCGTTGCCCAGACCCCATAAAGTGGAGTTACGGGTGCCCCTGAAACCCCCTATTAACTACGTGGAAAGAATATAACACAACCCAACATTCTCCCACTTGTTGTTTTCTTTCCACAAGGGGCCACAAAAGAGCTTAGTCATTTTTCCAGCCCTGAAATGCCCATTGTCTCTCTACACCAAGAGAACTTCTCAGAGCTCACAAATTTTTTCAATGCATCTGCAGTATTCTTCAAAGTGTCCACCTTTACCAGCAACACCTTTTTGTCTTCTATCATATCCCTCACAAAGTGATACTGAACATCAATGTGCTTTGTCTTAGAATGATATGCGGGGTTCTTTGCCAAGAAAATTGCACTTTGGCTGTCACAGTCTATCCTTATAGCTTCCTATACTAACCCCATACTTGAACACAATCTCTGCAACCAAACTGCTTCCTTGCTTGCATGAGTCGCTGCCATGTATTCTGCCTCTGTAGTTGATGGTGCCACTACAGATTGTTTCTTACTCATCCAACTGACTGCACCTCCAAATAGGTTAAACACATACCCACTTGTAGATCTTCTCTGATCCAGATCTCCAACCCAATCTGCATCAACAAAGCCATGAATATCCAACACTCTGTCCAATCCTGGTCTTCCTTGGTAGCACAAACCATAATCACTAGTGCCACGCAAATACCTGAAAACCCGCTTCACTGCTGTCTAGTGCTCCTTCCCTGGTTTTGACATAAACCTGCTCAATACTCCCACTACATGTGCAATGTCTGGTCTAGTACAGACCATTGCATACATCAGGCTATCGACTGCACTTTCATATGGAACATGAGACATGTCCTCTTCCTCTTCTTGTGTCTTGGGACACTGTTCAACAGATAACCTCACACCTACAAGAATAGGAACCTTCACTGGTTTACTATCCTGCATATTAAATCTCTGCAATATTGTCTCGACATACTTCCTCTGGTTTAACCAGAGCTTCCTCTTTGCCCGATCTCTTTTAATTTCCATGCCCAAAATATAGTTTGCAGCACCAAGATCTTTCATGTTGAATTTGGAGGACATTTGGGTCTTCAAATCCTGGATAACTTCTTTGTCATTTCCAACCAACAACATATCATCCACATACAAGACCAGATAAATAACACGGTGATCAATTAATTTAAAATACACATAGTGATCTGCTTTGCTTCTGGTGAAGCCAAGTCCTCGTATAAATGTATCAAATTTTTGATACCACATCCTTGGTGACTATTTTAACCCATATAGAGACTTCGTTAACTTGCATACTAGTTCTTTCTTACCCTTCACCGCAAATCCTTCAGGTTGCTTCATGTAGATCTCCTCTTCCAGATCCCTGTGAAGAAATGTTGTCTTCACATCCATCTGGTCTACCTCAAAATAAAAAGTAGCAGCAACAGATAAAAGTAATCTAATAGAAGTTACCTTGGCAACAGGAAAAAAAATAGTACCAAAATCAATTCCCGGCACCTGGGAATAACCTTTTGCTACCAACCAAGCTTTATATTTCTCCACTTTTCCTTCTGCATTTGTCTTCTTTTTGGACACCCATTTGCTACCAATGGGTTTCCTTCCAACCGGCAACTCCACCAGATCCCAAGCCTCATTTTTGTGCAAAGATGCCATTTCATCAACCATGGCCTCTTTCCAAAGTTTTCCATCCTCTAAATCCACTGCTTCCTTCACGGTTCTGGGATCATCATCAGTAACAGACAAAGCAAAATTTGAACAGAAAGCAGATGGACTATACCTTTCTAGCTGCCTTCTTTCTCGAATTGATCTTCTCACAGCCGGAGTTTGTGGCTCTTCATCTTCTGATTCCTCCTGTGCTGTAGAGTCTGATTCTTCCTCCTTTAGCTCAAACTCTATCTTCTCAGGTTCCTTTGGTTGGACTTCATGTTTAATAACATCTTTCACCTCTCTGAACACCACATCTCGGATGTACATAACCTTCCTTTTTACTGGGTTTCAAAGCTTATAACCCTTTAAACCATCCTTATACCCAATAAAGATGCACTTTTCAGATTTACTATCCAACTTTGTTCTTTTCTCCTTTGGAACATGTACATATGCATCACATCCAAATACCCTCAGATGTGAAAGAGAGGGTTTCTTACCAGTCGATACCTCTTGTGGAGTCTTATCCTCCAACGTTGATGAAGGTGACCCGTTGACTAGGTAACATGCAGTATCCACCGCCTCTACCCAGAATTCCTATCCTAACCCGGCACCACTGAGCATGCATCTTGCCCTTTCCATCAACGTCTTATTCATTGTTTCTGCAACTCCATTTTGTTGAGGTGTATATGGAGTAGTCTTCTGCCGTGCTATACCACACTTCTTACAGAATTCTTCAAATTCCTTACTGCAAAACTCTCCATCGTTATCTGTCCTCAGCACCTTTATCTTCTTCTCTGTCTGGTTTTCCACCAGAGCCTTAAATTCTTTAAACCTGTCAAAGACTTCAGATTTTTTCTTAAGGAAATATATCCATGTATTCCTTGATAAGTCATCTATAAATGATACATAGTACACAGACTTACCCAGTGATGGAACCTTCACAGGTCCAAACACATCACTGTGCACAAGTTCTAATATCTGTTTCGCCCTCTTACTACCAGAGGGGAAACTCACCCGATTCTGCTTCCCATATACACAATTTTCACAGAAATCAAAATCCAGAGAGCTATTACTCATACCTTCTACCATACCTTTACCATGAAGTATCCAAAGGCCCTTTTCTCCAATATGTCCAAGCCTTTGATGCCACAGCATGGTCTTCTCTCCAGAGACCACTAGATTTTCTGCTCCACTTTCAAGAACCACAGAACTATTGCACCCATCAATAACAGTGCTACCTTGCAGCTTGTACAGAGTTCCAATCCAAACTCCTCGCATCAATACCAGTGCTCCCTGAACCGTTTTGCAGATATCCTTCTCGAACACTGTTTTTACACCTACATCATCCAACTTGCTTACATAAATCAGATTTCTGGCCAATGTAGGAATATACAGAACACCTAGAAGTGTTCTAACCCTTTCACCTTGCAACTTCAACTTTACTTTTCCATGACCAATGATTCTAGCCTTCCTGTCATCCCCTAAGAAGACATCACCACCATCATATTTCTCATACTCACAGAACCACTCTCTATGGAGAGTGAAGTGAAAGGATGACCTCAGTTAATCAATCATGCCTCATGATCTACATGTGTACTTGAAGAAGCCAAGTACACATACCCACCTTCATCTGAGGTGGTTTTCGCCTCTGCAGAAGGAGCCTCATCAGATCCCTTTCCTTTGTCGGGAGCTTTAGATTTACAGTCCCTTTTGAAGTGGCCTTCCTTTCAACATTTCCAACACACCACCTTTACAGGTTTTCCTGGAGATTTATATCTCCCTCTAGATTTAGATCTCCCACTCAATGACTTATTTTTGTTTCTGTTCTGGGACCATCCTCGTACAAACAAGGCATCACCATTTTGGCTCTCCATATTTTTCCGTCTCATCTCCTCCGTCAGCAAGGCTAAGACTATTTCATCAAACTGCAAGGCAATTGCATTGCTACCTATTGCAATAACCATACTATCCCATGAATCTGGCAGAGAACACAACAAACTGATGCACTTATCTTCATCTAAAATTTTAATATCAACAGATGGTAACTGAGTTACTACAGTATTAAATGCATTCAGATGCTCTGTCACCGAGTCTCCATCTTTCGTCCTCAGGTTATACATCTTTTTCCGTAAGAACAGTTTATTCACCAGAGACTTAGATTGGTACAAAGTCCCTAACTTGTCCCACAAAGCCTTTGTTGTAGCTTCCCCTGATACATTCAGCAATACTGAATCTGAGACACACAATCGTATTGTGCTCTTTGCCTTCCGATCCAACTTCTTCCATTCTTCATCAGACACTCCCGTTGGTTTAGTACCCGGATCTACCGCGATCCACTGATCTTTATCCACCAACAGATCTTCCATATTGAGTTTCCACAACTCAAAACTCTTACCATTAAATTTCTCGATCTCTATCTTTCCACTACTCGCCATCTTCTTTCACCACCAGAATCGATCTTGTAGATCTACCATTGAACAGGGTCTACCACAGGCCCGAGCGAAACCCCTCAGCAACAAAGGCGTCCCCTTGAAGCTAAATCTTCTCTGATACCAAATGTAGGTTTTAATCCCGTACAGAAATTACCTGCATACGAATTCTAAAACACAGAAAATAAATAATGCGAGAGAAGAACACATAAAACACATATACACAGAGATTTTTCCCTGGATCCCAAAACCAAGACTACCAGCTTGATTTTTCATTATGTTCCTTTCAATGTTATAATACATATTTATACATGTCGAAGCATCCAATACCATGGACCGAAAACCATCGCGTCCAAAAAACATGTGCCAAAATCATGAACAAAACCAGAGGTGGGTCCGCCCAACCTAACATAGGGTCCAAAACCAAAAATTTTCAGGGCGCTACCCCGAACCCCATAAAGTGGGGTTATGGGTGCCCCTCAAACCCCCTGTTAACTACGTGGAAAGAATATAACACAACCCAAAAACTTGCCCTCAAGCAACCTCAAAGTTGGGTGCTCCAATATGTGCTCACCCTCCCAGGTGGCAACCTCATCTGGCAAGTTCTTCCGGTGCACCAAGAACTCCTTGATGGTCCTGCTACTCATTTTCCTCTCCCTTCTCTCCAAAATGGCCTCTGGTTCCAACACCAAGTGGCCATCACCATCTAGTGGGGGTAGATTAGTTGTTGTTGTCACATGTTGTCCCAACACCCTCTTAAGGCATGAGACATGAAAGACGTTGTGGATCCTACTCCCCTAAGGTAGCTCTAGATCATAAGCCACATCCCCAACTCGTCTAATCACCCGGTAGGGCCCATATAAGCATGGTTGTAGCTTCTCGGCCCCCTTCTGCTTTAGTGTGGATTGCTTGTAAGGCTGCAGCCAAACATACACCAAGTCCCCCTCCTTGAAGTGTCTTTCTATCCTGTGTCGGTATGTGTAAACTTTCTGCTGATTTTGGGTTGTCACCAAATTATCCTTGAGAGCCTTGAGTATATCTTGGCTCTCTTGGACCAATTCTTTGGCCTTTGGGGCCTAGTTGTCTCCAAAAACAATATCAACAAAAGATAATGCATCATATCCATAAAGAGCACGAAAAGGAGTCATACCGATGGACATATGGTGTGTGGTCTTGTAGCAGTACTCGCCCAGATGCAACCACTGAATCCAAGACCTCTGCTAACTAGTCATGTAGTTCCTTAGGTACCCCTCCAGCCACTGATTAAATCTCTCTGTTTGGCCATCTATCTAAGGGTGATAGCTAGTGTTGGAAGAGAGCTTTGTCCCGACCATCCTGAATATTTCCTGCCAAAAGCCTCCCATGAATCTGTTGTCCCTGTCGCTCACTATGTTCTTGGGGAGCCCATGCAATCTGAAAATCTCCCAGAAGGACAGTTCTGCAACCTGTGCAGCCATGTACCTGGTGGGGATGGCAAAAAAGTGGGCAAATTTGGTCAACCTGTCGACCACTACGTATATGCAATCCTTCCCCTGCACTGTGGGGAGCCCTGTGATGAAATCCATCGAAATACTTTCCCATTTCCCCTCAAGGATGGGAAGTGGTTGTAGAAATCCTGCGGGGTGGTTCAGTTCCCCCTTGTTCCTTTGACAAGCCTCACACTCCTGTATGTGTTGCAGCACATCCTCCTTGAGGCACTTCCAGGTGAATCTCTCTCGGACAACCATATAAGTCTTTTGTAACCCCTAGTGCCCAGACAGTGGTGAATCATGTGTTACCTGGAGTACACTCTCCCTCAACTACGATTCGGGCACTAAGTAAATGTGCCCGTTGTAATAGATGACCTCATCCATCACACAATTACGCTCATTTGCATGGGTACCCTCCAATACCTCGCATGCCCTCCTGTCTTTGGAGTACTCCACCAACAACTAAGCCTTCCAATAATGGCAGATGCTCATGAGAGATAACCCAGCTGGTCTTCAAGATAGAGAATCAGCCACCACATTGTGCTTTCCCCGCACATACTCTATATCGAAGCCATAGGCTTGCACCTTGTTGACCCACCTCTGTTGCTTGTCATTGAGGCCCTGTTGCCCCATGAAATTTCGAAGACTGTTGTGATCAGTCTTCACTCGAAACTGGTTGCCCACCAAGTACTGGTGGAACTTGGCCAATGCATGCATAATGGCCAGCATCTCCTTGTCATATATGGAATTTGACAACTCATGCGGTGGGAGCTTTCGACTCTCGAAAGCAATGGGATGCCCCTCCTGTGCCAATATTGCTCCAACTCCTACCCCGGATGCATCACACTCCACCATGAATGGATGGGAAAAAATCGGAAGTGCCAAAACAGGGCAACTGCTCATCACCTCCTTGAGGCGATTAAAGGCAACCTGTGCTCCATCAGTCTATGCGAAGGCCCCCTTCTTGGTCAAGTTTGTCAAGGGTGCTACCAGCTATGAGAACCCCTTGACAAACTTTTTGTAGTAGGTGAAAATGCCCAAGAAGCCCCTCAACGTAGTCACATCTTGGGGTACTGGCAAATCCCGGATGGCCCAAATCTTTTCCTCGTGGACCTTCACCCTATTAGCGCCAATGATATGCCCTAGGTAGAGCATTTATGTCAACCCAAACTCATACTTGGAGAGCTTGGCATACAATTGTTGCTCCTCCAGAATACGCAATACCTCCTCCAAGTGTTGGAGGTGCTCCTCCCATGTCCGACTGTAAATCATAATTTCATCGAAGAAAACTAGCACGAACCTCCTCAACTGTCCCCGAAAGACATGGTTCATGCATGAATGGAATGTGGCTAGAGCATTGGTCAGCCCAAATGGCATGACCAGAAACTCAAAGTGCCCATAGTGGCACCGAAAAGTTATCTTAGGGATATCCTGATCCCTCACCCTGATCTGGTGGTACCCTGAATGAAGATCAATCTTAGAGAAGTACTTTGCTCCTCTAAGCTCATCCATCAACTCATCTATGTGCGGAATGGGGTATCATTTCTTCAGTGTCTTCCAATTGAGGGCCCAATAGTCAATGCACATCCAAAGGGTTCCATCCTTCTTCACCAGCACCACTGGAGAAGCGAAAGGACTAGAACTTGGCATGATATGGCCCAATGCTAGCAGCTCCTGGATGGCCTTCTCTATCTCATCCTTATATGCTTTGGGATGCTTGTAAGGAGTGGTGATCATTTCCTGCACACCCGGCTCCAACTCAATAGTGTGCTCAAATCCTCTGTCTGGTAGTTTCCCTGGTGGAATGTCCCCAAACACTATTGCGTATCTGTCCAGTAAGGCTTGTATGTCTGTCGGTGGTGGCTAAGCCTGTCCTCCAGCCTCTAAGATCCTCAGCTCAACTGCCCATGCAATGTCCCCATGTCGTAAATCTTCCTCCATCCCGCGGGTCAAAACTGTCTAAGGTGGATAAGACTGCATGCCTCTCAATACTACCAGTTTGCCATCCGGTCTAATGAACTTCATCTCTGACTTCCTCCAATTTGTCATGACTCACCCAAGGGAATATAGCCACTAGACTCCCATCACCATGTTAGTTTCTGGCACATCGACCACAAAGAAATGGTCTTTCATCGAGTAGTTCCCCATAACTACTGTCAAGGAGGGCACATATCTAGTGCATTATATGGTATGGTCACCTGGTACTAGGACTGAGAATCCCTCGAACTCCATTGTGGTGAGGCCCCCTCCTCTAAACGAACTGGGCATCTATTGAATTGTTGGTAGCCCCACTATCAACTAGCATTGACACCCTTTGTCCCTATACAGTGCCTCTGATCCTTAGTGTCAAAAATTTAGGAATCCCACATAAGGAAGCGAGAACTCCCCCTGTTGGGCAAGGGATGCCCCACCCTATGGAGGTGGTGGTGGTGGCCCTCTGTTTGTCGGACTCTTGCCATCTTCCCTACCGCAATCCTCCTCCACCTCGTCCTCCTGGTCACTATCAGAAAAAACCTCAAAGTAGTCTGCTCTCCCAGTAGTGCACCAATGGCCTGGTGCCCAGGGCTCTCTGCATGTGAAGCACAACTTCCTCCTCTGGAGGTCCTTCCGTGTCTCCTTATCTAACTTTTCCCTCCCCTATGTATTCCTCTAAGGTGGAGATCTAGTCTCATGCCCCTTTTGTGAGAAAGGGGTCCGTGCAAGAAATGGTGCTCTAGTCTTGGGGATGGCTCCTTGCAGATCTCTGGCACACAAGGCTACTTCCTACAACGTGGAGGGTCTGCATGACTTCACCGGCCCATGTAGGGGCTCAAGCAAGCCCTCAATGAAGGTATACACCCTCCTTCCCTCGGATAGATTCAGGACCATCACTTACACCCGCAAAAAATCTGAGAAGTACTACTATGGGTTGTCTGTTTAGCACAGTTGGGTCAGCTCTCTAAAATGAGCCTCCGAATCCCTATGATTAAATAACTCCACCACCCTCTTGGTGAATTCCTCATAAGAAACTACGTGGGCATTCCTTATGGTGGTCAAGCTATGAAACCACCAATCATGGGCTTCCACCTCCATGTGCAATGTGGCCATCTTAATGGCTTCCTGCTCTGACATCCGGTTGAATTGGAAGTAGGTGTCCATCTTCTCAACCCAAGCCCTAGTCGTGCACTTGGTAGTGGCATCAAAAGTAGGGAAACACATCCTCCCTATGGTCCTCTACAACTCATAGTTCTAGGTCCCTTTTCCTCCATACCCCTTGTTCTTCTCACTCTACTTGAGCTTGCAGTAATCTCTGTAGGAGAGGGCTTTTTTAAAGTCTTCATCCATAGACTGCCACTTTCTGAAGTAATCTCCCATCTGACAGGGGTCTTCCTCCCTTGCAGGCTCAATTTGTGCCACTGGCACGAAGGAAGGTAGTGTAGCACGAGTTGGAAAACTGGCTGAAGGGTGTTGCACTACTAGTGAGGGGTGATCGAATGGCTGAGAGGCCCCAGAAGTTTTCCCACACATAAACCCTCTATGCGTGGTCCCCTCTTTGTTTTGCGACTTGATCTCTTCCAGCATGCCTCTCTAACCTTTGGCCAAGTCACTTAGGGCCCTCAGAAGGTTGCCGAAAGCCCTATCTTCCCTGCTCTTGGGTTCTGCCATTTCCTCCTCTTCTGCTACTGCTTTCCCCCTGTCCTCTGTATCTGGAGTAATCTCTAACTCGCTTTCTCTACTCCTGTACCTTTGTCTATGGTAGGTGATGTTATGTTGGCCCCCTTCTCTCATAGGAGATGTAGAAATTTCTATTTTCCCACCCCGGTTTTTAGTTTCTCTTTATTTCTCCCATATAGTTAAATGCCCTTTCCCATAACCATACATTTAACAAGCTGGAAAAAATAAATTTGTTGAAAACACAAATTCTGGAAATTTTACAGAATGCTGGAAATTGCAGAAATAAAAATCAGCAGCAATAAACAACCATTAAAACACATTTAAACACTGAGATTTTTTGTTAACTTGACCCTGGAAAAACCCACTACAACTCTTGGGGAAAACCAGTTCGAGAGCTCTTCTTTATTTCTGAAAATGCCTTTTTCACAGTGAGAAATATTCAGCAAAAAAATCAGCAAGCAAATTTACAACTTATCTCTTTTCCCATGCCTCACAGCAAACTAGAAATTACAGCAAACATGACAGCAATAAATGTTGTACGGCCTCCTCGATTTTTGTGCCCACTTAAAGCATTAAATGCTACTGTACGGCCAGCATTAAATGCACTGTACAGACTGCAATAAATGCACTGTACATCCCTCGTTTTGCGTGCAGAAAAATCAGCAAACTGCTCCTTGATTTTTGTGCAAATCACTCCTCGAAAATCGTGCCAAAATCTGCCTTTCACTGTGTGTTGAACCAGCTGTACAAATCTACTCAACTGCTGCCTTGGAATGTGTGCCAAGCTGCTGTCTCCTTCTCCTCCCTGCTCAGAAATCTCTCTTGCTCTCTTGCTCTCCTTCTCCCAATCTGCTCATGAAAGAATGAATGACCTTTTCCTCCTTTAATCTAACCCAAGTGACTTTTGGGTGATCCCTAAATCCAATGGCTGAAATAGATTGAGATCTAAGGCTGAGATTAAATGCTCATTTAAATCTCACTTTCTATTTTTTAATTCACCCCACTTTAATAAAGACCCACTTAGTCATTTATTTCCAAAGTCACTTTTCCTTTCTAATTTTTCATTGACTTTATAAAAGTCACTTTAAAATTAGACTTAGTAACTTTATCACTTAAATTCACTTTTAAATTAGATTTAACTTTATAAAAATTATAAAGTTACTTTAGGAGAAAAATTAAATTCTTTTGGACAATTTTCCCTAGGCCAAAGATCAAAGCCTTAGGGAACCACCTGTCCTCTGGTACCAAATTTCAACACTCCCTCTTACCGAGGAAGGTGTTCCTCACCACACCCATCTTGTCTCTGAAGTATACATGCTTGCCCCGTGGTAAGGCTTTGGTAAGAATATTTGCAACCTGCTCATCAGTGGAAATATACTCAAGCTTCACAGCTCCCTTCTGAACATAGTCTCTGATGAAATGATATCTAATCCCGATATGCTTTGACCTTTCATGAAATACTGGATTCTCCGTGAGTTTAATGCAACTCTGATTATCACAGTAAATCACTGAAGGTCTCAACGGCTGACCAAATAATCCAAACATCTTGCGAAGCCAGATAGCCTCACAACTAGCTAGACTGGCTACCATATACTCTGCTTCCGCTGAACTCAGTGCTACTGACTGCTGCTTCCGGCTGAACCATGACACTACTGCTGAACCCAACCCAAAACAGCACCCTGAAGTGCTCTTCCTATTAGAAGCACAACCTGCCCAATCAGAATCAGTGTATCCTGCCAATCTCACTCCATCTCCATGCCTGTAGTCCAAACCATAATCCACTGTCCCCTGCAAGTACCGCAAAATGTGTTTTACAGCCACCCAGTGAACCTTCCTAGGCTCACACATAAACTGACTCATCGTGTTGACTGCAAAACAGATATCTGGTCTAGTGTTGACCAAATACATCAAGGAACCAATCAGCTGCCTGTACAATGTGGGATCCACCAACTCGGAATCTGAAGCATGAAGCTTCTTCCAGTTGGTGATCATCGGTGTCGACATGGGTCTACAATCCTCCATGTGAAATCTGCTAAGGATGTCCACAATATACTTCCCCTGCCCCAGGAAATAATGCCCCTCCTCCTGCCACACCTCCAAACCCAAAAAGTAATGCATCAAGCCGATGTCCTTCATCTCAAACTCCGTCGCAAGATCTCTCTTGCAGTGCTCTATGAGTCTCTCTGCACCTGTAATGACCAAGTCATCCACATACAGCACCAGAATGAGAGGCTCCTCACCAATCACAATAAAGTAAAGGTTCGGATCTGCCTCACTCTTTGTGAAACCCATCCCCTGCAAATATGTATCTATCCTGGAGTACCAAGCTCTGGGAGCTTGCTTCAGGCCATACAGGGCCTTCTTCAGTCTGCACACATGGGACTCCTTCCCATGCACCTCAAAGCCCTGTGGCTGCTCAATGTACACCTCCTCCTGTATGAAGCCATTGAGAAATGCGGTCTTCACATCCATCTGGTGGATCTTCCAACCCATCTCTGCTGCTATCGATATAATGGAGCGAATCAAAGTATATCAAGCCACGGGAGCGAAGGTCTCCTCATAATCAACTCCCTCTACCTGGGAGAACCCTCTAGCCACAAACCTTACTTTGAATTTCTCAATGTTGCCATCTGCAGCATGCTTTACCTTGTAAAGCCATCTGGAAGTAACCATGGATTTGCCCTCAGGCCTCGGCACCACCTCCCAAACATCATTCTTCATGATAGAAGAATACTCCTCCTGCATGGCCTCTCTCCAGACCTGCTGGCTAGCTGCCTCCTCATAGCTAGAAGGCTCAGAGTCAAGGATGCTGGTAACCATCGCCATATAGCTACAAAACCTCTCAGGTGGTCTACTCTCTCTGACTGGCCTCTTCGGCTCAGCAACAGATGTGGCATCTCTCAAGGTGTCCTGAAGCCCCTTGGGCTTCCTCTTCCCTGAGCGCACTTCTCCCACCGGAGAATGAAAATCCTCCTCATCATCATCAGGAGCCTGAACTCCTGACTGTCTGTCTGCTATCCTCCTGCCTGCACCTAAACCTGTAGAAGCTGAGGTACCGTGTGAACTGTCCATCAGTGGACTCCCTAGTGAACTGCTCTATGAACTGCTCTGCATACTGCCCGGAGCACCACCCCTCTGGCTCGGTGAGCCACTGCTCACTGATGGACCTGACATCCTCATAGATGTACCTCCTGATCCTCCTGATCCCTGCCCACTGGATCCCTGTGACTGACTCAACTACTGCTGAGGGTCTGGCTGATCCAGATACTCTAACTCCCGTGACCTCCTAAAGGCCCTGTCCTCCTCGAACTTCACATCCCGTCTGACAACAACTCTCCTCTGTGCAGGAATGTAAATCCGAAAGGCCTTTGAGGTCTCACTGTAGCCCACAAAGATACCCTTCTCTGCGGTGGGCTCTAGTTTGGTCCTCTTCTCCTTGGGTATATATGAGTATGTAATGCATCCAAAGATATGAAGATGACCAATATCAGGCTTCTTCCCAGAGAAAGCCTCCTCCGGAGTCATGTGCCCCAAGGCACGATGCAGACTCCTATTCTGCAAGTAAACAGCTGTGTTGCAGGCCTCTGCCCACAAGAACAATGGCAACCCCTGATCATGTAACATGGCTTTGGCAGCCCCTATGATGGATCTGTTCTTCCTCTCCGCAACCCCGTTCTGTTGGGGGTTGTAAGGAACAATGAACTCCCTCCTAATGCCTGCCTCCGCACAATAATCAACAAACTCTCCAAGGGTGTACTCTCCTCCATTGTCCAACCTCAGGGACTTGATCTTCCGACCTGTTTGTGTCTCCACAAGAGCTCTGAACTCCTGAAACCGCTTGAAGACCTCACTCTTGGTCTTCAAGAAATAAATCCAGGTCCTCCTGGAGTGATCATCAATGAATAAAACATAGTACTCATATCCACTCAAGGAAACATGAGACATCCGACCGCTCACATCAGAATGAATCAAATCAAGTATCCCAGTTGCTCTGCTGTCACTTCTGGGAAAAGGGGATTTGGCAAACTTGCCCATCGCACAACCTCTGCAAGTATCAAAGTGATCAGTACTGAAATCTGGCACACCTATAGTGATCTCCCGCAATGTCCTCAAGGCTCCATGATACATATGTCCCATCCTGCGGTGCCAAATCTCACACAGCTCAGAACTGCTAGCTCTGCTGTCGGTACTACTGTTCAATGCCAAAAGGGGCTGGAATGCAAACTTGTACACCTTTGCATGGCGTACACCTATCACTCTAGCTGAATCAGCTGGAGTGCCCTTGGGATACATCAACGCCTGTCCTCCCCTGAACAGTACCTCATATCCTCTGTCCTCCAAAGCTGAGACGGATATGAGGTTCTTCCTCATCCCTGGCACATAAAGAACATCTGACACTTTCAAGGGAGGTTTGGACTCCCTCTGAAATGTCAATGTCCCCACCCCGACTGCTCTAACAACTCTGTCATCACCGAGTACTACCTCTATATCAGTGCCACTCTCTGAAAGCTCTGAGAAGTACTCACGCACTCCTGTCATATGACGTGAAGCCCCATTGTCCACATACCAGATACCTGAAGATGCTCCGCTAATCGAAGGAAAAGCATGCTCCCTCTGACCCTGTGTGGCAGGTGATCCTGCACTAGAGGACTCACACGTAGTGAACGCAAACTCCCAGTCAAAACAACCTGCAAAGTCCTCAATCTCTGCTGAAGCTGCCACGTCCTGGTTCTTCCCCTTCTTCTTCTTCTTCTCGGGACACACAACTGCATAGTGTCCCATCTTTTGACAATTCCAACACTTCACCTTGGAATAGTCCTTCTGTGTGTTCCCCTATTTACCTTTACCTTTGCCTTTGCCCCCACCACTGCTTATGGAAGCCTGCTTCTTCCCTTTGCCTTTCTTGCCTCCTGCCACCAGTGCTACATCCTCATCCTGCTCAACTAGCTTGGCTGCCCCAAGCTGACCTTTCCTGATCTCTGTCTGAATGCAATCATCCCAAAACCTCTCCCATGTGGGAAGGGTCTCACGTGCACAAACCCCATCAGCAAAGTTCAACCATGAACGGGGGAGGCCATTCACTGCAATCCGCACCAACTCAGTGAGTGGAATGGCCTCTCCAATCGCTGCCAACTCATCTCTCACATTAGTAATCTTTGTGAGATATCCAGCTGCACTATCATTACCCATCTTAATGTTCTTTAGCTTCTCCTTCAGGACCATCTTCCGGTTCTCATTGGTATTCTGGTAGAGATTGGACAATGTTGTCCACATCTCATGGGCATTGCTCTTTCCTCTCACATGAGGAATGCAATGGTCTTTGATTCCGTCTAGAATCAGCCTCTTACCCTTGTTGTTCTTTTTATTATAAGCTGTCAACTGAGTAGCATCAGTAGGCACAACAACAGGGTTCTATGTGGTATAAACCATGATATCCCAGACTTCTGCCTCCTCAAAGATACTCTACATTCTCTCCTTCCAAACATTGTAATTTGTATGCCCATCTAGCCTATCCTCCACCCTCAATCTCAATGACATCCTGCTGTCCTAAAACTGAAAAATAGCACTGCTGTAGTAAAGATAAAACTGTTGTTTATGAAAAAATCAGCTTGCTGGAATTTTCTGAGTGAAAAATCAGCAGCTGTAATTTTTCCTTTTACTGTCCCAAACTGCCCTTCAGCACTCAAGCTCTGATACCATGTAGAAATTTCTATTTTCCCACCCCAGTTTTCAGTTTCTCCTTATTTCTCCCATATAGTTAAATGCCCTTTCCCATAACCATACATTTAACAAGCTGGAAAAAATAAATTTGCTGAAAACACAAATTCTGGAAATTTTACAGAATGCTGGAAATTGCAGAAATAAAAATCAGCAGTAATAAACAGCCATTAAAACACATTTAAAAACTGAGATTTTTGGTCAACTTGACCCTGGAAAAACCCCCTACAACTCTTGGGGAAAACCAGTTCGAGAGCTCTTCTTTATTTCTGAAAATGTCTTTTTCACAGTGAGAAATATTCAGCAAAAAAATCAGCAAGCAAATTTACAACTTATCTCTTTTCCCATGCCTCACAGCAAACTAGAAATTATAGCAAACAGGACATCAATAAATGTTGTTGTACGTCCAGCATTAAATGCACTGTATGGACTGCAATAAATGCGCTATACTGCCCTCGTTTTGCATGCAGAAAAATCAGCAAACTGCTCCTCAATTTTTGTGCAAACCACTCCTCGAAAATCGTGCCAAAATCTGCCTTTCACTGTGTGCTGAACCAGCTGTACAAATCTTCTCAACTGCTGCCTTGGAATGTGTGCCAAGTTGTTGTCTCCTTCTCCTCCCTGCTCAGAAATCTCTCTTGCTCTCTTGCTCTCATTCTCCCAATCTGCTCATGAAAGAATGAATGACATTTTCCTCCTTTTCCTCCTTTAATCTAACCCCAAGTGACTTTTGGGTGATCCAAGTGACTTTTGGGTGATCCCTAAATCCAATGGCTGAAATAGATTGAGATCTAAGGCTGAGATTAAATGCTCATTTAAATCTCACTTTCTATTTTTTAATTCACCCCACTTTAATAAAAACCCACTCAGTCATTTATTTCCAAAGTCACTTTTCCTTTCTAATTTTTCATTGACTTTATAAAAGTCACTTTAAAATTAGACTTAGTAACTTTATCACTTAAAGTCACTTTTAAATTAGATTTAACTTTATAAAAATTATAAAGTCATTTTAGGAGAAAAATTAAATTCTTTTGGACACTTTTCCCTAGGCCAAAGATCAAAGCCTTAGGGAACCACCTGTCCTCTGGTACCAAATTTCAACAGGAAACAATCCCCATAGCTGAGCCAAGAACTAGGCTCTGATACCACTGTAATGATCCTAAATAGGAATACAAGTGATATTAAACAAATAAACTATGAAACAATTTATAAAAACGAAATTCACATTTAGGCATTCACAAAAGGCTTCAAATATGGAACTACTGAGCCATTTTATTAATTGTTTGAAGGAAAAATACAATAGATGATGAAATGGTGCACCTAGGCTTGTCTCAATGGATAAGCAGGACCAAACCCAAGTGGCAAAATGGCTGAGCTGAAGGCTGCCCAGTTGCTGCACCAATCTACACTACGTTGCCCAAAAAACTACTTCTCTGCTGAAATTCGAATGGCTAGAAAGTGCACTTATACTGCCCAGAAAATTGTATGCTTTTAACCCCGAACTCCTTGGCCTAAACCCAGAAAAACCCAGAAGGTATTTTAGCTGGTTTGGACCTCTGATTTTTTACCCCCTTCGAACCTCACCTTAGTTGTAGCTACAAAAATCAACCTGCTAGAAACTGCCTATAAATGCTCCTAAAAACTCCTTCAAATGTTAAGTTCACCCTCGCTATCCAACCCCTGACTTCTCGAATGAGCTCTTGGCCAAAATCACCTACTCCCAAGCTCCACGAAAATCTGCGAACTGGCCTCTATGTTGTCCCTTAGCCCAGCAATTCGGACTGCTGGAATGTTGGCTATAAAACCCAAAAAGAATGTTGGTCTAGTGCTTCTACCTCAGCTCCCTAACTCCCCGACAAGTAATGTGATCTCTGTTGGCCATAATCTCCCTGTTAATTTTAGGTATGTTCTATGCTAGAGCAATTTATTTCATTTTTCATAGTTAGCTCAATATCTTTTCTAGATTAGCAATCACATCAACATTAAAGTAAATTGTAGATAGAACATAGATATAAATCGCAGAAGATAAGCCAAGACAAGAGGACACAAGATGTGGCGCTAGCCAGGGAAAAACCCCAATGTGGGGAAACCCTTGATCAATTCTTCTTATATGTTATTCAATAGTTCAGCAAAGAGAGAGAGAGAGAGAGAGAGAGAGAGAGTACATTTACAACAGAAGTCAACACTTAGGCTTTCTAGATAAGAGAATAGATCATCTCTACATGAGATCAGTTGAAGACATGCTGCTTCAACTGATTCTCTAAGGTGACTCCTTCACCTATCATAGTGTTGCATCTCGTCCACATGTTGCACCTCACCGTGCTGCACCATGTTGCACTCAATTGCTGGAACTCATGTTGCCACTATTGTCCCATGTACCATATTTTTTTCCCACTATTAGTGACATTGTCATTCCATGCTTGCCATACTGTTGTCCCGTTTTCTTGCTCCATCAAGCTTCATTGTGTCCCAAGGCTGCACTATACAACACCATATGTCTTCATCATGCTGCCACCTATCACATCATTATGTTACTATACATACTATGCACATATCTGCCCCAAGCCTATCCACGTTGTCTCTTGATCTAAGGTGATAAGGCCTGCTGCCTATCACAGTATAGTTGTCATCTACAACTCTCTCAAACTATCTTGATTGCAGTCCAAACTATCTTGATTTCAGTCCAAACTATCTTGATTTTGGGCTTAGTCACAACAGCCATATCCACAGCTCCTTGATCCTTGAGACAGCCCTGTTTAGGACCTGTTTGCACCCTCATACTAATCCGCTCTTCAACAACAACTTGGCCTCTGATCTAAGCTCTCCATGTTGTCCTAAAGGGACATTACCTTGTTGTCTCTTCATGTTGCGGCAAGGACATCCAATCATCATCTTTGGGTTGTGTTTGGCTATGTATAGACTGCGGCTAAGTCTCCTTGTTGTTGCATCTAAGTGTTGTCCTAAACCCTTCCAAAGCAGTGTAGTATGACTGCGTGTAGGTCTACCTTGTTGCATATAGATGATCCTATAAACAGCTCTCTTCTTGCTGCGGCTAAGTAGCCTCTGGTGACTACTGCTATGGCATTCTTTTAGACAACGAGTTAGGGCATGCTAGGGCAGCATATAGGAGCAGGTTAGGGCAGTGTATAGGGCAGGTTTGGGCAGCATATATGAGTAGGGATCTCCTCTCTTGGACTGCGACTTAAACCACCCTCTTTAGGACTGCGGCTAGGGCAGTATTGAACCTCTTCATGACTGCAGCTAAGGTTCTTTTGAACATCATATAGGTCTCTTTCCTTAGGGCTGCATATAGGTGCCTTTTAGGATAGCGAATAGGGTCTTTTTGTAGACCCTCCATGGCTGCGTATTACTGATTCTTCATAGGGCAGCATTAGGGCTTACTTCACTGTGCTAGATCTCTCTTTCCTCCTACGTCTAGGGCTTCTTCATTAGGGCAGCGTAGAGACTAGGGCACTACCTCTAGATTGGGGCAGCATTATCCCTTAGGATATCTCCTCCTACTAAAACTCAAAGACAAGTAGAGAGGAAGAGATCCCAAGTGTGTATCCAAATGACTTTCAAGGCACCTCTATTTATAATTTTATACTAAAACGTTGAGCACATGTGGGGTTTATTTGGTTGTTGGCCGACCTTGACGAATTGTCCCATAACACAAATAAATTCATATCTCCATCAATACTTATCGGAATTGGATGATCTTTAGATCAATCCTACACCTCTCTATGAGAGGGATCCAAGAAAATTATCAGATGCCATTAATAAGATGACCCACATGGATTTTGGCCCTAGTTTCCAGTTTTAACACTCCCTCTCAACTAGGGAGAACTCCATCCACTGGTCCATATGTCTGAATGTACTATCTCTGCCATCAGTGCCCTGCCCTACACTGCTTTACTCTGCTGAGCTCTACTTAGCCGAGCTCTGCTTAGTTCTACTATGTTGAGCTCTGCTTTGCTCTACTGAACCATGAAGAAGAAGAATTGATCGAGAATGTCTCATACCATTCTTTACTGACCCGAAGTCAGTTTCATCTGAAGAGAGTGTGTCATATCACTCTTACTGACCCGAAGTCAGTTTTATTGATCCCAAATCAATATCACAAGAGAGTGTCTCAAACCACTCATACTGATCCCAGATCAGTTGGAGGTCATCCTAGCATAGGGAGTACGATAGATACAACGATGTGTCCATCGATAATACTACTATGGTCCCTAACCCCATTTCCCTGCTCATTGATCAGATGAGAGGTACTTCCCATGAGTCCTAGACTGCATGGGTAGGATGCCTCGACAGGAGAACTAATCATCCTGCCCCACAGGAGAACTAATCATCCTGGCTCACAGGAGAACGAATCATCATGTCCCAAAGTCGCCTCGGGGTATCACAGGGAAGGTTGAGCTATTCACCTTGTACACAGCGCACCATTAGGGGGGGGTGAGTCACCCAATGGTTGTGTGTTGCTCCAGTAAGTACCCCAAGCCCCCCAGAGCTCCTAGAGCTCAATGCATGCAACATGCATGACCCTTATACGAAGGCCTCTCAACGAATCCAAGTCGTTCAGGAAAGTCACAGATTTGACATTTCCCCGAAGCTTTGACAAAATGTCTGTGACCTGTACATCGGTCTCAATGCAATGGAGCATCCTTGCTCATCGACTTAACATATCCTAGATAAGGTAGTATATGATGTCTATCTGCTGGAGCAATCATTGAATACGGGATTCCTCAACAATCGAATCCCCCCCTAGTTGTCACAAAGAATCAGAGTGGTATTCATCATCTGTACAAACAGCTCACTGAAGAGCTTCCGCAACCAGGCAGCTTCACACGAGATCATAATTGTAACTATGTATTCGGTCTCGGCGGTGCTTATAGCAACCAACTTCTGTTTCCTGCTCATCCATGATATCGAAGCAGAATCCAGCACTGAGAAGTGCTCTAGTGATCCTCCACACTACCTGCCCAATCAGCGTTCGAATAATCATGCAGCTTCATATTTCTGGCAATGTATCTCAATCCATGAGAGATTGTGCCCTGAAGATATCTCAGAAGATTCTTGGCACCAATACAGTGAGGCTCAATCAAATATAATCTCTCCATGCAAATTGCAAAACATATATCTGGACAGAGGTTCACCAAGAACATCAATGCAAATGAGTTTATGAAACTCAGAGGCATTTCCCAAATATGGTCCGGCATCACCACCATATAACTTCTGAAATTTAAGATCCTCGAAGTAGTCACGGGCTTGCAGTTTACCGTTCCATATCCAAAATCAAACTCCCTCTTACTTCTACAAATGAGAGGGTCTGCACCTTTCAGAAATAGGTCGTCCTCGGCAGGTGTTGGTATGAAAGGTCTATCATCCACAACCTTCAAGCAATAGTTTGGATCAACTTCACTCCTAGTGAATCTCAGCTTCATCAGACAGCTATCAATCCTCTCATACTAATCCCAGGGTGTTTTGCTTCAAGCCATAGAGGGCTTTATTCCACCTGCACACATGAGATTCCCGATCATGAATCTCAAACCCCTTGGGTTGTTCCGAACCTGTGGACCTGCTACATGAGGGGAATGGTCCCCTTGTAAGATTTTCCTTTGGTACATCTCAGACATGTACCTTTATGCTCCTTTTGAATTCAGGCATCCCTGTCACTATCTGACTCACATCACTCCTAGTGAATCTCATCTTCATCAGATAGCTATCAATCCTCTCATACTAAGCCCGGGGTGTTTTTCTTCAAGCCATAGAGGGCTTTATTCCACCTGCACACATGAGATTCCCAATCATGAATCTCAAACCCCTCGGGTTGTTCCAAACCTGTGGACCTGCTACATGAGGGGAATGGTCCCCTTGTAAGATTTTCCTTTGATACATCTCAGACATGTACCTTTATACTCCTTTTGAATTCAGGCATCCCTGTCACTATCTGACTGACATCGGGTAGGGCCCCATAATAAGTAGACCTTCGGTGCTATAGATGAGATGTGTCAACTGACATGGTCCCCAATGAACCATCCTGCAACTTGGTACAAATTTCCAATCCTGAACCCATGAGTAAAAGCATCTTTGAAAATTATATTTTCATACACGTACCTTTTCATCGATGAATGCCACCCTATAACCTTTGAATTCCATTGCCGAAATGGACACCAGGTTCTTCTTGTGATCAGGTACATAAAAAAGATTTTGTAAATGAATCGAATTACTCTCATTCAATAGAGGGGTAATGTTTCCTACACCGTTTCCGGGATAGGTGGCATCAGATCCGGGTATAATCCCACGATTGTTTCCATCTCTACCAAATTAGAGAGAGCACCCTTCTATCTGTTAAAGTGCTTTGGAGCACTACAATCAATAAGCCAGATTCCCAAAGCATCTAAAGGAGAGAGCCAATACCAGATAACACTTCTTTATCTTATTAGAAACAACATTTGAATCTTCATACCTGGGGTTCCTTGCTTTCTCTGAAGAGTCAGTCGTTTCCTTGATGACCTGCATTACCTGTCATTCCTTTGATCATTGAATATGTCCCTGGAATGATTGTTATATTCATCAAGTGATGTGTCCCTGCCATTCGGACACTCCTTCACATAATGGCCGAACAAGTCATCTGCCTTTCCTTCCACCCTTAGATCTAGACTTCCCAATGAAGTGATCTTTCGGTAGGCCATCATAAGCTTCCGCTTCACCATTATGATAATGTTCTCTGCTTCGATTTCACCCTTGGTGAATTCGAAGAGCGATGAGGAATCCATTGATCCTTTTGTCCTTTCCCAACTGTCTTCAGTGATTGCTCTTTCTCTCTTGCTTGGGCGTTGTCTTCACCTCACCTCTGATACCATGTTAATTTTAGGTATGTTCTATGCTAGAGCAATTAATTTCAATTTTCACAGTTATTTCAATATCTTTTCCAGATTAGCAATCACATTAGCATTAAAGTAAATTGTAGATAGAACATAAATATAAATCGTAGAAGACAAGCCAAGACAAGAGGACACAAGATCTGGCGCTAGCCAGGGACAAACCCCAATGTGGGGAAACCCTTGATCAATTCTTCTTATATGTTCTTCAATAGTTCAGCAGAAAGAGAGAGAGAGAGAGAGAGAGAGAGAGAGAGAGAGAGAGATAGTACATTTAAAACAGAATTCAACACTTATACTTTCTAGATAAGAGAATAGATCATCTCTACATGAGATCCTTTGAAGACATGCTGCTTCAATTGATTCTCCAAGGTGATTCCTTCACCTATCATAGTGTTGCATCTCATCCACATGTTGCACTCAATTGCTAGACCTCATGCTGCCATTGTTGTCCCATGTACCACATTGTTGTCCCACTGTTAGTGACATTGTCATTCCATGCTTGCCATACTATTGTCTAGTTTTCTTGCTCCATCAAGCTTCATTGGTGTCCCAAGGCTACACTATACAACACCATATGCCTTCATCATGCTGCCACTTATCACATCATTATGCTATTGTACATACTGTGCACAGATATGTCCCAAGCCTATCCACGTTGTCTCTTGTTCTGAGGTGATAAGGCCTTATGTCTATCACAGTATATTTGTCATCTACAACTCTCTCAAACTATCTTGATTGCAGTCCAAACTATCTTGATTTCAGTCCAAACTATCTTGATTTTGGGCTTGGTCACAACAGCCATACCCACAACTCCTTGATCCTTGAGACAACCCTGTTCAGGACCTGTTTGCACCCTTAAACAACCCTCATACTAATCCGCTCTTCAACAACAACTTGGCCTCTGATCTAAGCTCTCCATGTTGTCCTAAAGTGACATTACCTTGTTGTCTCTTCTTGCTGCAGCAAGGACATCCAATCATCATCTTTGGGCTGCGTTTGGCTATGTATAGACTGCAGCTAAGTCTCCTTGTTGCTGTGTCTCAGTGTTGTCCTAAACCCTTCCAAAACAGTGTAGTATGACTACGTTTAGGTCTTACCTTGCTGCGTATAGATGATCCTCTAAACAGCTCCCTTCTTGTTGCGGCTAAGTAGCCTCTGGTGACTACTGTTAGGGCATTCTTTTAGAGAACGAGTTAGGGCATGCTAGGGCAGCGTATAGGAGCGAGTTAGGGCAGTGTATAGGGCAGGCTTGGGTAGTGTATAGGAGAAAGGATCTCCTCCCTTGGACTGCAGCTTAAACCACCCTATTTAGGACTACGGCTAGGGCAGTATCGAACCTTTTCATGACTACGGCTAAGGTTCTTTTGAACATCGTATAAGTCTCTTTCCTTAGGGTTGTGTATAGGCGCCTTTTAGAACAACGGATAGAGTCTCTTCTTAGACCCTCCATGGTTGTGTATTACTGATTCTTCATAGGGCAGCATTAGGGCTTACTTCACCGTGCTAGATCTCCCTTTCCTCCTTCGTCTAGGGTTTCTTCATTAGGGCAGCGTAGAGACTAGGGCACTACCTCTAGATTAGGGCAGTGTTATCCCTTAGGATCTCTCCTCCTACTAAAACCCAAAGACAAGTGGAGAGGAAGAGATCCCAAGTGTGTATCCAAATGAATTTCAAGGCACCTCTATTTATACTAAAACGTTGAGCACATGTGGGGTTTATTTGATTGTTGGTTGACCTTGACGAATTGTCCCATAACACAAATAAATTCATATCTCCATGGATCCTTACCGGAATTGGAGGATCTTTAGATCAATCCTACACCTCTCGATGAGAGGGATCCAAGAAAAATATCAGATGCCATTAATAAGATGGCCCACATGGATTTTGGCCCTAGTTTCCAATTTTAACACTCCCTCTGCGTGTTTCCTGGCTGCCCAGAAATACGCACTCCTTGCTCTGCGATGGTTGTTGGTACTATGTCACTGCCCGGAACTCCTGAAAATCCTTGTCTTAACAGCCTCCCTAGGGTGGGAATGGATGGTCCCTCGAAGTAGAGGATGAATCTCCTTCTTGAGAGACTCGGCTAAACAGTCGATTGACTCAGCTAAACAACAAAGTGAACAGTTGAGTAGTTGTTTGCAAATGTCAAAGATGAACCCAAAATGAGAGTTGATCATCCTTATAACTCCTTGGGCCTCCTTAGCCTCATGTGGCCCCTCCATCCACCCATTCGATTTTCCATCCAAACATATCGAATGGCTAATTCGAACTCCCATGTGGGTGGCCCCCACATTCCACTAGCAGCGAATTAAAGTCGATTTGGCCCCTAAGTCCCTAAGTCGAAAGTGTGGGGTCCTCTTCCTTAGTCAAAAATGTCCAAAATTGTGTAGCAGTACCCTGTTACTAATGTGTTTGAGAAGGGACATGACATTATGTTTCTTTGAAATTATGATTTATATTTTCTCTTGTTAGAATATCAACACTTTACATTTTCCCATTTCATTATTTTTTTCCCCTTCTAATTTTTTAATACCAAGTTTCTACAATTTTATTTTCTTCTTTACATATTTTTCTAACATATTTGGAACCTTATTCTTGCCTTGGTCCATTAGATTCATGGCAAGGTTCAAATCCTTTGTCATTTAAATTCATGGATTGGTTGCCTCCCTCTGATAAACACTTTCATTTGTTTATTGACATAAATTTTCACTTATTTTCTGTAAAGATGCCAATTTCATAGGCATCCCTTTTTCCCTGCATTATTATAAGTTTATTTGGAACTATTAGACTTCTTCTTAGGGGTCACAATGTGTATAAATCAATTTCTTATTTGATTTGATGGGACCATGTGCTTTGGGGATTTATTTGCTTGGAGGGATTGTTCATTTTATACATACAACAATGCTCCTATTGGGTTAACTCAATAGTTTGAATACAATGTTACAAGGTGGAGTTCACCGTGAGGTCTGTAGCTCTAATCTAGTGAGATTTTATTCTAGTTGAGTACCACTGCATATATTCCCATAGAGGGAATCCTACAAGGTTTCTTTGGAAGAAAACATACAAATGCACAATAATGAATGTTTTTATTTGATGCATTTTATTGTAGTAATTCTTAGTGGCTTAATTTTGATTTATTGGAATGGTTAGAGTCATTTTTCTTCTAATGTAAACCTTCTAGGGAAACCCAATGAATTCTTCCTCACATTCATGGATGGCATTCTTAAAAAACCCATTGGTGTATACTTGTGAAACTAACCCAAGGACATTCAAAACAAGCACATGTTGGTATAGAACTAACCAAATGCCCAACAATATTGACAACAACCAATAGAACTAATCCCTTAGCCTATAATGAGTAGAGGTCATGTAATGAATAAGAAAATTATATATATAGTCAAGACATTTTTGTATTTAACTTTCTTATACCCTAAGTAAGAAGACATGTCCTTCAGGGGGTTTGTATCTGTATCTTGCATGTCAAACACATGACATAGTAGGACATGTGTCATATACATTCCCTAGATGTGTTTGATAGTAAGGTTTGAAAAGGATATGTGGGAACTATAAAATGTGATTTTTTTTGGATGAAGACAAAATTTTGGGATGTGTTTCCTAGTATTAGGAGTTTGGACAACAATGTTGAGTTGGAATTAGCCAACTTGGATCTTAATGAACTAGTGCTTAGAACTGTTGAAAAGTGTGCAACAAGAAATGCTTGTTGAGAATGCAACAAGATGATGGAGCTTAGTGAAAAGAGTCGCCTTCACTAAGTGGACCCGCAGGCAAATTATGGCGCAAGTTCTATTTTTTATCACAGTGTCGATGATCACAGTGTGGGTGATCACAGTATGAGTGATCACAGTGTGGGTGACCACAGTGTGAGTGATCACAGTGTGAGTGATCAAAGTCTATTTTTAGACTGGCTGTCAAAAATAGAAAAGTCAAATATTATTGTCTCATAATAATATTTGGACTATAAACTTGATCTTATTTTCTTGGAGCACTTCAGGATGAGCTACGGATGTGGTACATGCAGATCCCATAAGGAAATACGTGGTTACCTATGGGATGACTAATATTTGCATGCAGGACTTCAGTTAGAACTCAAGTGAGTTGAGTTTAGTGGACTGGAGGTGCAGTTGATGGAGTTGTGTTCAGTTTAGCCTTGTTAAACTAGTTGTATTTAGTCTAATTGATCAATAGACTAGAGATGAGTTGGGTGAATTAGTTATTAATTAATTCACAAGTTATTAACTCATAATGCAACTATAGAATACATCAGTTAACTCAGTTGCATGTCAGTGCATGTTCAGTTCAGCAGGGACAGGTGTTAGAGGATCAGATTGCTATCAGTTGTGACTATAGTTGTGCATGATGATTTTCACAATCAGAGGGATTGAGTATGCCAATGAATTGGCCAATATCAAGAATTGTAGCTTGTGCTCACATCCAACATAGTGTGAGTGATTATTTGCGGGTCAAATACGAGTTTGGTAAGCCATTCTCATCAGTTCTTGAGCAGGTATTGAGCTGGAGAGGCAGGCAAGCAGCGGGGGAGATTTGGAGATCAGGTCTGAGCTTTATTGTGTGTAGCATGTGGAGATAGTACTGAGTACTTGTGAGGAGTATTGTACTATGTATTGTTACATGATTCAATCAATATAATATACAGATAGTGTGGGGTTTTTAGCGAGATGCTTTCCCTGGGATACATATTGTGTTTATGAGTTTGCTTGATGCTTCTATGTGTGCCTGTGAATGTTTCTGCTTCTGTAAATTGATGATCAACATAGAGGAGATTATGTATTATACATGTTCTGCTTATAATTGTATGATCAGGATAATCTCTATTGAATATGTGTTAAATTATTCAAAATTTCTACATGGTATCAGAGCTAGATAATTGTAGAAAAAGTTTCTACATGGTATCAGAGCTGCTTGATTTGTAGAAGAGATTTTTACAGGATATCAAGCGAGGATTGATCATCAGATCTATTATTCAGGAAGTGTTTACATTTTATTTCTTCAGGTAGAGTCTATAATCAGGCTAGGTAGCCTCTGGATTCATCCTTCTTTTGGAAGGTGAGATATCGGTGAATGCCCAGACAGTCAATCTCTGTACAAGAAATACTTTGTTCTCACGAATTCTAGATCGGAAATGGTTGAGTTTTTTAGCTGGTGGAATTTGAATTTAATTCCAAAGCAAGAGATAAAACTCAGAAACATTAAGTGTGAGAATGGGGACAGTATGCCCAGGTAACTCACGAAGTTCACCCAATGCCAGGATGAGCTGGGAAGTGTGGGGGTGACTGTCGGATGAGGATGGTGAGTCTAGCACTCCTTGACCTTCCTAAGAGTTGGCATAGCTACCAGGACTCGGTGAATGGAAGGGAGAAACTACCAAATTGGGAACGACTAGGGTCGGATTTGATGCAGGAGGAGATTAGACGGAGCACCAGAGACAGTTCTTCATCCATGCAGGATGAGGAGAATTGTGCCTTAGCGAGTAAGGTGAAGAAGGGGAAGGAGAAGGTTTCTCTTTCCGAATCCAGTTCTTCCAATGATGGGAAGAAGGTTGACAAGTCGAAGGTGCGATGCTTTCGTTGTCATGAGATTGGTTTATGGGTCAGGAACCTGTATGCTCTTGAGGTTCAAGATGCATGCGAAGCCTTGAGCAGTGAGGCAACTGATGGAGACTTGGTGGTTGAGAGGGAGCGTATATTACCTCTCAACATGCAGAGCCAGAAGAAGTCTCAGACGATTGTGGAGGAGCCACGATTGGTGCAGCAGCTTCAGGAGGTTGTGGAGGAGCCACAACAGGGGAAGATGAGAGGAGATCGAGTAGAGACATCTACTCATCCAGAGACCTCCAGTAGGGGAAAACTTCGAGCCAGGTGGGCTGAGGGATCGCATGCAGCCATACCTCCAAGTAGGAGGTGGGGTGATGTGGATTGATTGTCCCAAGGAGGAGGGGCAAGATCCTTGAGGTACCCAACCTCTTGGATGAGACCTTGCTACGGGAGCCCCAGATGTGTAGTAGCAGGAATTGATTAATTGGGTAGAGACAGATGCGGATGGAGCGGTAGAGAGAGCGACAGTGCAAGGAATCCCAGGACAGCGCATAGCTAGCAGGCTGCAGCAATGCGAGAGGCACAAGTGTTTTGCACAGTGCTAGGTGGCACAGAGAGGTGTGGAATGGTGCGAGATGCATGGAGATGTTGCAGTAGCGCAGATGTCAGAGAGGGAGCACTTGTCAGCAGCAGGTAGAGCTTCAGCATCAGAGGATGTTTCTAGCCCAACAGGGAGGTCAGCTGGGAGGTGCAGTGCAGATGCAATGCTGGGATATAGAACCAGCAGCAGCACGGATGCAGTCAGAGATCAAAGTGACATAGGCTAGAGCAGTCAGATACTGAAGAGCACAGAGATGCAGAGTTTCAGTCGACAGAGGCAATAGCAGTCAGAGACTTTGATGACAGAGCAAGTGGACCGGCCAGATGTGTTGCATGGAGAACATTCCAGAGTTTCAGGATCGGGTTTGAGAGGAAGCCTTTCTTGTTGAGAGGGAGTGTTGAAAAGTGTGCAACAAGAAATGCTTGTTGAGAATGCAACAAGATGATGGAGCTTAGTGAAAAGAGTCGCCTTCACTAAGTGGGCCCGCAGGCAAATTATGGCGCAAGTTCTATTTTTTATCACAGTGTGGATGATCACAGTGTGGGTGATCACAGTATGAGTGATCACAGTGTGGGTGACCACAGTGTGAGTGATCACAGTGTGAGTGATCAAAGTCTATTTTTAGACTGGCTATCAAAAATAGAAAAGTCAAATATTATTGTCTCATAATAATATTTGGTCTATAAACTTGATCTTATTCTCTTGGAGCACTTCAGGATGAGCTACGGATGTGGTACATGCACATCCCAGAAGGAAATACGTGGTTACCTATGGGATGACTAATATTTGCATGCAGGACTTCAGTTAGAACTCAAGTGAGTTGAGTTTAGTGGACTGGAGGTGCAGTTGATGGAGTTGTGTTCAGTTTAGCCTTGTTAAACTAGTTGTATTTAGTCTAACTGATCAATAGACTAGAGATGAGTTGGGTGAATTAGTTATTAATTAATTCACAAGTTATTAACTCATAATGCAACTATAGAATACATCAGTTAACTCAGTTGCATGTCAATGCATGTTCAGTTCAGCAGGGACAGGTGTTAGAGGATCAGATTGCTATCAGTTGTGACTATAGTTGTGCATGATGATTTGCACAATCAGAGGGATTGAGTATGCCAATGAATTGGCCAATATCAAGAATTGTAGCTTGTGCTCACGTCCAACATAGTGTGAGTGATTATTTGCAAGTCAAATACGAGTTTGGTAAGCCATTCTCATCAGTTCTTGAGCAGGTATTGAGCTGGAGAGGCAGGCAAGCAGCGGGGGAGATTTGGAGATCAGGTCTGAGCTGTATTGTGTGTAGAATGTGGAGATAGTACTGAGTACTTGTGAGGAGTATTGTACTATGTATTGTTACATGATTCAATCAATATAATATACAAATAGTGTGGGGTTTTTAGCGAGATGCTTTCCCCGGGATACATACTGTGTTTATGAGTTTGATTGATGCTTCTATGTGTGCCTGTGAATGTTTCTGCTTCTGTAAATTGATGATCAACATAGAGGAGATTATGTATTATACATTTTCCGCTTATAATTGTATGATCAGGATAATCTCTGTTGAATATGTGTTAAATTATTCAAAATTTCGACAAGAACCAATCACTTTTGATGATGGTGATCCTTTTGAGGGGTCATCCTCCTCACCAAAAAATGCAAATCTTGGGTTGGATATATAGGAGGAAGAGGCTGGAGGAGAGAGCAATGGAGCCATTGGTGATTTTGATGATTCTAACTCATTAGCCAACTTGGATATTAATGAACTAGTGCCAAAACCAATCGCTTCAGATGATGGTGATCCTTTTGTGAGGCCATCCCCCACACCAACAAATGAAAATCTTGGGATATCAATGACAACATTCATGATTTTGATGATTGTGACATTAAGGATGATTACTAACAGTGATGAGTTATGAGATTCTTCGATCTACAATTCTATTACCTATTGAATCTTGTATTTTTTCATTAGCATTCCTACCTATAGTATTAATGACTCAATATCTATGTGTGAAATTTCCACGAATGCAACAACTGGAGTTTAATATTCTAACTTATTAGCAGTTTATTTGTTTACAAAAATTAACGATTAAATCACTAATGCATCCTTCACAATAAAAATGTTACAGAATTATCAACAAGAACTGAGAAATATATGTGTGCACACAATAAAAATTGACATCGTTAATTTGGACTAAACGTCCCCGGAAAACCCTGAAGGGAAAACCAATGCAACAAATGAGGATTTATATTTATTATGCAACAAATGAGGATTTATATTTATTATGCAACAATTTGAGAATTATTACAACTAGATGCCTAACTGGCTATCCTCCAACAATACACTAGAAAAATATACTGGAGATTTGTGATCTCTTCTGCAAATAAATTCGACTTCCTCTGGCCTACTCACATCCCATACTGGCAACTCAAACTGTTTCCTAGATTATGCATTGTTGCCTCTGAGCAACATGCACAACCCTAGATCTGCCTCCAATTGGGTCATCTAGCCTTCCCCTGCCTCTGGAATGAATTTTCTCTGCCTTCTAGACATTGATCTGGCATCCGACAACTGAGAAAACCCTCTTCCAATTTCCACCATCCTCTTCTTTCATCCATCAACGGTGTCATCATAGGGGTGATCTCCATGACTTTTCTTCATCCCATATTTGTTCCATGTTAATTTTTCTTAGGGCTATATTGTTCTTTGCTTTGATAATTGCATTTCTTCATTAACACATTACATTCACCCCATAATTCAAAACATTATTCAGATTTACATCATTATTCAGTATCATATGCAATTATATATAAATAACAATATCATCATCATAAATGCAGTGGAACATAAAGGAACAATAGAAGAAAATCATTCATACATAGAGACATCAGGATTGGTCGGAGACCAGGGAAAAACTTGCTATGGGGAAATCCATTTCAAATTCTTCTTCTTATTAGATCATCATCAAATGATTCAGCAAAAGAGAGTACAGTGATCCATAACTTCATCCATACAACTATTCAGCAAAAACAACTACACAATATCCATGAAATGAACCCAACAATGCTTATACTCAAAACTCTGATTCTGAAGCCCGTGATGAGCTATCACTGTCTATGGTCCACTGTCGAACACTGCAATCACTAAGCGAAATCTTCGAACAACTAAAATTCCATCATTTAGGTCTTGTTCGCACAGAGGATTCATCATGCGTGCAGTGGGGAAGCTTTTAGTCGCTCTCTGGAGCCTACAAGTGAGCGACTGTAGTCTGCAACTGAACTTTTGAAACCCTAAGTCCCAATCGCATGGATGGAGAGTTGTACGTGCAACTGGAAGGTATCAATCGCACGGATGAACTTTTGTGTGAGCGAATTTGGTCGACTTCTTCCTATGTTGTGCTAGCGACTGAGACCCAAAATCCTAAAACTAAGATGCGAGCTTTGAACCCTGCAATTTCATCTTCGATTGAACCTGTTTCTCCGCAAACGAACCTCATACCTATGCGAGCCAAAAAACAAGATAGAAGAGCGTCTCGCGATGATGTCCAAATGAGGTAGAGGTCACTTTTATTTATAGTCTTCCAAGGGTGTCCACTTTGCTTTAGGGTCGACCTTATCAAATATGCACATGTGAGCTTTTCTTCATAAGTACGCTTTCTCTTATCCGTTTTGAGTTATCTTTAGGTCTATTTTAGTCCTCCCGAAAGGAGGAATTCAATGCAATCATTATCTCCATCAAGTGAGCTGTCCAAAGTGGAATTTGAGTGCAGTTTCATATTTTAAAAAAACTGGATAAGCAAATTTACCCTTTGTTTGAAGACCTGAAGAGATGGAATAATTTTTATATCAATTATTTTAAGTATGTACAATGAAGGTCGAACTATTTAAAAAACATACATGAAATGAACTTCATAAAATTAAACATTATTAAAGTGCAGGGTAATGTTATAACATACCACATAAATGTGTTAGCCCTAGGGCATTGTGAATTGTCCATACAAGCATTGCATGGAATTCAAATTCCCTTTGTGCATCTACTGGTCTAGAGATATCATACATAGTGACATCGTTCCATAACTCCACTAACTCATCGATAAGAGGCTCGATATATACATTCATATCTTTGACCTGGTACTTACCTAATTGATTGAACATACAATACATAATTACTACATATATGAGTAAATAAAAAAAAAATTAAAGCACAATTGAACATATATGAGTAAATAAAAAAATATAGGACATAATTATGAAACAAACAAGACAAATGAGATGTTATTGTCTTAAAAAAAAATTATTCTAAACAAATTAATACCTGGAACAATCATTGTCAACATTATGTGCTCCCTCTTTATTGACTTCCACGGAGGAATGTTATTGTTGATAACAAAAACAGGCCACACCGAGTAAGTAGATCTGGGCTCTCCAAATGGATTGACACCGTCAACTGCTAATGAAAGCTTAAGATTACGAGGTTCTTTTTTAAACTCTGGCCACTTTTCCTCTATATTCATAAATGTAGATCCATCTGTAGGCAATCAAAGAACATCATCTTCACTTCTATTCATTGCATGGTAATCCATAAGTTTTGATATGCTTTTGCACCTAAACAATTGTCGCAAACATGGAATTATGGGAATATAACGAAGAACCTTGTGAGGCACCTTTTTTGTTACTTTATCTGTTTGATATCTACTCTCATCACATTTTCAACATTTGTCTTTCGACGCATGTTCTTTATATGTTATATCTCTTCCAATAAAAAATTGCTAAGTGCCTTTCTCATTTTTTGTAAATTATGGATGGTGGGGAATTTTGGATACAAACCTAGGAAAAGTGGATGGACAATAATTAATTTAATGTTATGTGGTAGTGGGGGGCCCAAACATTAGACAAATGGAAGATTAATCACATAGTGGGATGTGGGGACCACCCCATGATGAAATACGCACCCTCTTGATGGATAAATTTGAATGTCTAAGGAGGGAGCTCGAATTGCTTGGTGAAGGGACCCACGTGAAGGAAGAGAGCAGCAATTATAAATAAGAGGAAGGCATCATCATTCAAAAATATTGATCATTTGACATTTTACACTTTGTTTCTTCGGTTCTTTAGCTAAGTCACAGGTGTTGTTTAGCAGCAAAAGTTTAAGGAGAAATCTCACCATCTTCTTTGGTGGACCACAAGTGGCACCCTAGGGAGGCAAATTCTACTCATTTTTGGAGTTGGAAGGAAGACCATGGAGGCAGCATGAATTTTGAGTTAGCTAGGACACAGTTCAAGGAGCCACGCAGTGATTCGAGGAGAGAAGAGTCGGAGTGAGGGGTTGTATTGTTTCTAGGGAACTCTTTGATCAATTTTCTGGCATAGGAGGGAGATTTGTAGGGATAGAAAGCATCATTCAACAACCATTCAAATTCTTGGAGGACCTATGCCTTTCTGTCCATGGACTGCACAGTCCTTTGTTGAGGCAACTTGTGGGGTGGCTTGCGAAGGTGTTTGAGGAGCTGGGGTTATTTGGAGCTAGATTTTAGAGGATTGTGGGAGATTTTCCATCATTTTGGTGGAGCAGCAAAGACATCATTGCCATAAGTTACATTTTGTGCTTGTGGAGGACAGCCAAGCATTTGGGGTCAATTTTGGAGCGTCAAAACTAGGACAAACCCTTTCTACGTTTTTCTGGGTTCATTGAGGAGAGGCCAAGATTAATTTGGTAGAATTTTATGGGCATATTTGATGGGTCAAACAGGGATCCCAACTCAGCCAGCAGTTGGAGGAGCAGCAGTGCAGATTTCAGAGGGACAACGTAGAGCTTGGTTGGGGACAACCACACTTGTGTTCGAACAGTTGACTTCATCACCTGGGCATTGTTAGCTTGCCTTGAGAAAGCCTAGGTGCATGCATTCTGATCTAATCTTGCACCCATCTTAATAAAATGGCTCATCTCAGCGCAAATTGTGGCATTTTCTGGGTGTTTAGTGTGGTGTAATTTGTGTGTGTTTTTGCTATATTTGCTTTGTTTATCATTGTAAATTTCCATTAGGAATATTACATTATAGTAGAGAATATCATCATTAGGGCATGCATGAATAGCTTGATACTCCATTCCAATATCTTTCATAATAATGGCATGGAAATATCAGTATGTACGAGGTAAAACATTTGACAGTGGTAACAAAAATTCACCTGATAATCTACAACGTAAAAAAAAAAAATAGTTTTGGTTAATGCACTAAACAATATTAATTGTACATATTGCATCCAAATATTACAAATTAATCAAATGATGATCAACGTACTAACATTGAAAATAAAGGAAAAAATAATTGCTTTATCATGTATATATTGCTAAATGTCACAAAATATATTACACACCTTAGGACTCGTAACACACGTGTTTGACAAACCATCCATCACCTTTAAGTTGACCAACAACAATAGAGTAAAGAGAAGAGATGTTTTTGAGCCTTATAAAGAGGTTAAATTGCCCTCTCAAGTACATATATATCAAAATCATGGTCATCATACTGGTTTCCATCCTCATCCATTCCAACATTATCAAATGTCCCTTGGATCAATCTATTTGTCCCATCTTCTTCAACTATGCTATCAACACCATTATCTTCTTCCATAGGATCATTAGCTTGATCCTCAATATTAATCGATCCATGTTCTTGAATAGATGCTTGTACTACAACCACCTCTTCCTCATCAAGCAATGCCCTAGGGGGGCCATATTATACAATTACAATCAATAAAGTAATATTAGTATATATAGCATATATTTAAACGTTGATATAACAACTGTTTACAAATATAATATATAAGGAAATCAAAGACAATAGATACTAAGAGAAAGAAAACTTAAGTGAGACCAAGAAACAAAGACAACAAATCAATGATGATGCTTGTGCAATTTATCAAGATATTTAAGAATATGTTGAAAAAATATAAGAAAGATGTTACTTTTCTTGACATGTAGGAAGTGAGACACTTTTATTGATCTTATTTTGCATTCATCATTATAATGCCGTATTCTTTCTTACGTTCACTTAGAGAGCAGAAGTTTTAAGAGGATGGGTGAGCAACCATGAGCTTAGGTGAGAGAAAGAAATGGATACAATAAATCAATGTGAGCATGATGCTTGTTCAATTGAGCAAGATGTTTAATATTATGTTGAAAAAATTTAGGAACAGTGAACACATGTGAGTTGTAGGAATGTGTCTGACACATATTGTAATGATATGTAAGAGCGTTTAATGCATAAAAGTGCACCAAAACTAACTCTAGTGATGTGCAAAGGTGCGACACATATAAGGGTGATCATACTTAAAAGAGACACATGCGACTGTAAGAAGTCATGAAAACGACACTTACACATGCGAACGGCCTTGAAAGTGACACATGCCAGAGAGAAGATAACATGAAAACACCACTTATTAAAGTGAAAGCAAGCCAAAACGACAGCCGTGAATGTGAAAGCGACACTTGTGAAAGCAAAAGTGTGCAAAAGACGACATTTGAGAAAACTCACAAAAATAGAAGTACAAATGCAACCAAAGTGAGGGAGGTTGTCAACAAAAGTGCACACTGACTATCGACATGAGTTGAACATCGCACAGGCATTGTCTTGATGGACGGTGCTATGCTTGTTTAAGCTTGCATAAAGGAAGTGCGCTTTTTTCTTTAGGAAAGTGGTAGGGAACCCACTAAAGACATTTTTTATAGGAAACCCTTTTTTACTAAGGCACGACGTCAAATATCTCTCCTTCTACAAAAAATGGAGTATTCTTTCTTTTTTACTACTTATTTGATTTGACCA
Organism: Pinus tabuliformis; assembly: GCA_031772625.1. Classification (NCBI taxonomy): domain Eukaryota; kingdom Viridiplantae; phylum Streptophyta; class Pinopsida; order Pinales; family Pinaceae; genus Pinus; species Pinus tabuliformis. Next base: position 394,583,634 of record CM062814.1, on the reverse strand, counting down.
AAATGTCAAAAACTAACTCCTTTGTACTTAGTGGTAAGTGAATGTTATAGAATAAAAACATTGTGCCTATTTCAAAGGAAATTCAAAATGGAATGTTTTACCTTGCATGAGTACTAATAAGTAAGATAAATTTGGAAAAAATAACCATTAATGATTTATCAAACATTTCATTAATCTACCCTTTTGCTAGAACTATTATAACTTTGATATTACTTCAATTAGTTTTCTCACAATTTACAATAAATGAGACCCTTTACTCATCACAAAAAAAAACTTTATATAGAGAATTCTTCACTCTATATCACCTGAGCTTAAAAAGTTAGTTATCACCTAAAACATTTTGAGACACCAAGTGCAAGGCTTGTGTCCCATTCCGTTTTCCTTAAAAAATGAGTCTCGTTTATGAGCAAAATAGATTGTGGTTAGGAACATAACATTTTAATAAATTATGGTTTATAAATTTGAACTTTTTAGTAAATAAAGTAATTTATATTTTTATATTAGTTCATAAAAAAATGGTTTTTTATTAATTATCATCTTACCTAAATTAATAAAATGACTCCTTTTATCTTTATCCAATCATCTTTCTCTATAATAATTTTATTTTTAATCAACTATTTATTTAATTAATTTTTTAATGATGTTTATATTTTATTATTTTGTCTTATAAAATTTTATTACAATATATTACATAATTATTTTCCTCTTTCCTAATAAAATGTATTCACTACTTCCATCTTTTAAATTATGTGCATAATATATTTTAAAAACTTATTAATAATGCTCCATAAAAACTCACAATTAACCTCTAAATCCTCTAGGTCCTAATTAACTCCCTAAACATACATTAACCCTCTAACACCTTAACCCCATTCCCCTAAGCCCTTAAACCTCTAACCCCTAAACCCTTTAACAATAACCCCTTATCCCTAAGCCCATAAAGTAATTAACCCCTAACTCAACCGAACCCCTTAATTGACCCTAACGATCCAAATCAAGATGACAACATAAGTCAAGCACCTCCCAAAAGAATATTATAAAATACATTTACAACAGAAAGACAATACAAAAACATACAATCTAAAATACTATATATATATATATATATATATATATATATAGATATAGATATATATATATATATATATATATATATATATATATATATATATATATATATATATATTAACATTTACAAAAACAACCTACAATACAAAGACATATAATCGACAATTAAAGAACTCCCTTCGGATATTCGACGACCGTTCAGGGTCGAAAAAAAAAACATTTAACTTCCGATTTTATCCGTACCGTCGGATTTCTTCATCGGAATTTCCGCCCAAATGTAGTAGTGTTAGGTGCACACACTTTCAGATCTCCATCAAACTTCTGGACAACACCATTGGTAAGATAAATCAACAGGAGATCAGACAGACTTCGTTAAACGTTTCGGCATGTTGGTTATGCATGGGACCATAGGATGATCAACATACTCTGGCAGGAGCTTATAGGAGGTGGCATCGTAGACCACCAAATAGGGCATCATATGGAGACAATGTCCTCTTGTTGATGTGTTAGGCGCCGAAGCTACTGAGGTTTGGCACAGTATTGGTATTCTCGATTGTAAGTGAGGATTTAGGCCACCTAGGTCTACTAGGGCAGATGAGGAGGTGTAGCTCACATCATGGTCAATACACTAGCAGAGTGGAGATAAGGACTCTAGCCAGTATTAGGGTGCGCCCCTAGGAGACAAGATATCAGATCTCACGAGGTGGTATGGAAAGCAAAAGGCAGTTTTGTATGCATCAGACTGATTCATGACATGTGGAGTCTATGTATTGATAGCATGTAGGGACCAGAGACGTGGAACAGGAGGATTCCAGTAGTTGTCAGGACTATGCCACAACATATTTGGTTAGGGAATCCAGGGATTCAGTTGGCTGATATGACATTACATTCCGTGATGATAAAGATCATTACAGAGGGTGATCTAGTTCACCTTGGGTTTGACACGAGGGGGATCGCTAAGACCTCCATTGTATGGCGAGACAGATTTATCCTATTGTCACTTAGGACCGATATTGACAATGGATGGGTAGACATTAACATCATAGAAATGCTTGGGTAGGATGAGCTTGGCCTCCACAGATATTTCACCATTAGGTTCCAAGAGAGGAGCATACAGTCTGCGCACGATGGGCAGTCTTTCATAGTCAGAGTGGCGCAATGTTAGCATGGTGGAACCCATCTAAGACTAGCATGGGATCTAGGCATCACAAGGTTTTGTGGTTCAACTACCCTCAGGGGTGAGTTGGTTTCTACATGAGGAGATCTTCCACTGGGTTTTATTGATTTGTTGATGGCATGGGGAACTTCACCAGTATGGCAGGATGTTCAAGGGGAGCATGTGCATGCGAGGATTCATCTCCACAGGGGTTGGATTGTATCTTTGAGAGTCTACTCTTAAAGTGCATGAGACTGATTACTCAATAGGGTAGCTCTTGGAGGAGTTGATCGGGATATTTTTCCCTACCTAGGTGCTCTACTTACTAGTAATATGCAGAGGACTTATTGTGATTCCATCACATTGGATGGCAAGTGAAGCAAAGAAGGATTCACATGGATTAGGATGCTATGGGACCTTGGTGACATAGGATTTATTCATGTGGGGTGGAGCAGTGGCAAGAAGTGGTTCAGTGGCACATTTGGGACCCTCACATTAGCTAGGCTAGCTTTTGGAGCAACAACATATTGCTTGAGGACAAACAATTTTTGGTGGGGAGGATTGTAATGTTCCCAATTTTTGTGAGTGCAAAATTCACTAAGGAGTTTTGCCAATTTTTGGTGTTATTAAATAAAAAGGAGAAAATATTATTTTGTGGGTGAAAAAGCGAAAATTATTATTTTAATGGAAAATGGTTGCAAATAATATTTTATTGGAGAATGGAGGAAAATCATTATTTTATTGGAAAATGGTGGAAAAATAATATTTTATTGAGAAAGGAGGCAAATTATCGTTTTATTCAAAATGGCGGCAAAAAGTATCCTAGTGGTAAAATAATGGGGGAAAAGAAGAATATAGAAGATATAAGGAAGCTCAATGGTGAATTATAAATGGAGGATGTACTCAATTGCAAATGATTATATTATACTCGTCTCTTTCTCAATTGAAAGGAGCTCAAGCGAGTTCAAGAGTTTCAAGCAAAGCTCAAAGTTGATTTCGATGTACTTCGAGTGCCACCCCAGTTATCTATTTGGGAAGATCATTTCAAACCTTCTATTACGCTTATTGCAAAGATCTAATTATCCTTATTTATAGGAGGCTCCAACATTAGTGTTTAATTTAATTGTAGGGTCTACCATCGCCAAGAGATCGAGTTTATCTCCAATGTATGGGCAGAGTAGTACGGGTCTAGTAATCATTTTTATAAGCATTTTTAAGGGTGGATTTCACCCATTCCACTTAATATCATTGGGCTGAGTAGAGTTGGCTAAGACCATATTGCTTTCCATATGATTAAGAGGTTGGGTTTCTTATTTTGAAGCCAAGGAAAGGACGCATAAGTAATACCAAACAATCATTCTATTTCCAGCGTTAGAGGTCGAATTTGATTGATATCTTGGAGGCCAATTGTTCCAGTTGAGGTTGTGTTCTTCTTCAATGGTTTCAGTGCCATACCTCTATGTGTTTTCCAGAGCTCCACCATCAAGAAGTTGAGTTATACACAAGGAGAAAGGCTGAATTATTTGGTGTACTAGCATTGGACTCAGAGGTCGAATTGTTACAATATATAGAGGGATGAATGCTTGTGTGGCTGATAAGGCGGTCTTGGAATTTATGTCTCACTGGGACGCATTATGGTTGTTGTAGCAAATTTATAGTCTAAGAGGATATTGAACTATTTATTACCATTTGAATCTCTATATATTGATGATTTGTGAGTAGCTTGGGAGGTACTCCAAGCCCTAGGGTTCGGGGATTGGAGGAAAAAGTGCCACAAGAGTCACTTGTGGGCTTGGAACCCAAGGTAGGGGTTTTGCACCCATTGGGATTTGGGCCAAAACCATGAGCACATTTCGACATGTGATGGATGAGGATGATAGCTCTCGGCGAGATGAATCTAACGCAATGAGAATCATCTGATTCCGAGTTGTAGAAATGGAGATATGAATTTTTGAAGGTCATGAGTGGGATTGCACCCTAATTGTCAAGGTCGGCTTGTGTCAAATAAGCCTCTTGACAAGTTGGACAGCCCAAGAATAATGTTGGAGGATCCCTTCTATTGGTGTATAAATAGGTGTTGGAGGACATTTCAGGCATACATTTGTGCAACACAAAGACAATGTAGAGGGAGATCATTTCTATTTTGGGTCGTAGACATAAAGGATAGAACAACGTGGAAATTAAAGGTTGGTTCAGGGTCATTTTGTGAAGACCGAGTGGATGTTAGCAGCGCTGAGGAGACTTGCTAGAGGGCCGAGGTAGAAAAAATGTCTTTCAAGTTTGTTATGGTTTGTTTATGAGTGGTTTGTCCCTATCACTGGCCTTGTTGTAGCATTTTGTGGCAAGTAAAGAGAGGAGAGACCATTGGTAGAGGTAGTTGAAATCGTAGAAGGCTATTGTGGGTAGGTTGCGGGCCCTACCAACCTATTTGACGGAAGCGTAGGGTAATTTGAGGGTTATTCATGCCCAAAACAACAGCATAGGAGGAGGAGACCTCTCCAAGAGAAGTCCACAGTAAATGAAGGGAAGCCGCAGGTAATTTGAGGGACTGTGTGTAGGGTTGTTGCAGTATGCTATGTGCCCTAACCAGGAACAGTGAATGACAAGGTATTACAACAGACTTAGAGAAGCATTCGTTTTTTGTGTTGGGTCAATGTGTTGACCAATTTTGGATCGAGTTGACTAGCAGCCTATGGGTGCCATTTGGAGGACATTTCGTGGAGGTCAAAAGTCCATCCTAGGAGCAGAACTTGCAGTGAAGGATTGGGTGTCATTGATTTGGTGGAGGGCAGTGTGTTGGCTACCCAAAGTATCCCTATACAAGCTATCTTGAAGTGACAAAGAAGAGTTGAAGGTTGGGTGAATATTGGTGTCGAAAGTATAGCACTTTGATGGACAAAAGTCACTACTAGCCCGGAAGATTGGAGCTCGAGAATTGGCCAGCCTAGAGAGGGGATTGGATCAACCCATGTACATGTAGCAGAAGTGACTTGCAACAGTGTTAGGTGGCAGCCCTCCTAGAGTCTCAATGTGTTGTCCTTTGTAGGACTAAGGGGCAGCTAGTGAGCAGTGAGGAAGCGAAGGACCAGCAGGATAAGATATGAAATAGAGTCTGCGCAGCGAGTTTGTCATTGTACATTGGATACCATAGAATGTTGTATTATTCGGATTGGTTAAATATAACGAATATTGGGTTGTACATTATTGTACATTATTTGTTAAAAATTGTGTATACTTGTGCATATGTAATTTACTACTTTATATTTTCCGTTGTGAAAAGTAGTTCTTGTTGAGATTCTGGGTTTGGTAGCATCAGAGATTTCAAGATTCTAACCTAGACCTAAGATCGTGGAAATTTAACATGGTATCGGAGTGTGTCTGAGCTACTTTGGAAGTCAGTGAATCAGAGTGTGCACAGTGAAGTACAACTTAAGAGGGAGTTGGTCACATTGTAGGTGAAGGACTCACTACAATGTCGAAGTTGCAAGCTGGTATCTAGTATGAGGACAGGTTGGAGGGGTTGTCCAACTATAGTCCATGGAAGGAAAGGATCAAGATGGTCTTGTAGGTCAACAAGATCTTGGAGTTCGTAGAGAAAACCATAAAGAATCCCACTGACCCAAAGGAGCAGGAAGTGTACAAGGATTTGGATACAAGGGCAAGATTGGTCATCCTTGATGGTGTGAAGGATTCCCTAATACCTCATTTGTCTGGGAAGAACACCGCACATAATATGTGGATGGCTCTTCACAATTTGTTCCAAAATAAGAACGAGAACCAGGTATTGGTATTGGAGGATAAGTTGAAGTCCACCAAGATGATAAAGGGTGAAGGCATGACTTCGTATTTGACAAGATTGTCTTAGGTCAAAGATGAGCTTGCTACCGTCGGTGTGACTATTTCAGATGGAGATATGGTGAGGATTGCCTTGAAAGGGTTCACCGAGGAATGGAAGCCCTTCATCAAAGGAATTGTTGCCAGAGAGAAGTTGCCAAACTGGAATAGGCTGTGGGATGACTTCATTCAGGAAGAGTTGTGAGACGAGGATCTTCATCCAAAGAAGAAGACTTTTGATGATGATGTGGCACTTGTAGCGCGAATGAAGGGTAAGCAGAAGAAGGACTTGAGTAAGGTCAAGTGTTTCAACTGTGGCGAGATGGGTCATTTTTTGTCAAGATGTCTAATGAAGAAGAAGGGAGATGACAAGAAGAAGAAAGGGAAGCAGGTCATCAGTGTTGCCACTTCTGTTGAGATAGATGATCTCACCAGGAGATTGGAGGAGAATGACTTTGCGATGATCTCTCATTTCTCGCAGGGTACTATCAATAAGGATGGATTGTACATGGACAATGGTGCGTCGAAACGTATGACAGCGTCATAGGAGGTTTTTGAGACTCTAGTTGAATGGGACTCAAAGTTGCACATGGTGTGGGCGACAAGAGTCAGAAGGAGATCTGAGGATCGGGAGTTGTGTCATTCAGAATGGAGACAGGACAAGTGATGCGGGTCCAGGATGTACTATTTGTACGAGGACTCAGATATAGCGTGATTTCTGTCTCAATGATCGAGAAGAAGGTGTTTGAGGTCTTGTTCCAAGATGGGAAGGCAAGACTCAGACCTAGAGGCTCTAACTCTGATGGGATTGTGCTTGGAGTTAGAGTGCAAGCCTATGGATGTTGAGAAGAAGCAGGTGGAGCAGGTGTAGGTTCCATAGAAGCAGATGCAGGCTTCAAAGGTGTAGGTATAGGTTCCCAAGAAGAAGTTCCATATTCCAAAAACTCAGAGGGAGTCAAGTTCTAGTAGGAGCTTGCAGATTCAGAGGAAGACTTTGCAACCCAAGAAGAGCTCGTGGTCAATGGGGAGCAAGGGTGCTTCCACATCTTGCAAGAAGGAATCATGAAGGGATTGGAAAGTGATATGGGAGAAGAATAAGAAGCAGGGTTCTTCTAGCGACGACAATGACACTTCCGAGAGAGGCGTAGTTCACAGAACAGTGATTGCTACAGTTGTGAGCCCCAAGAGTTGGGCAAGTTTTGTGAGTAGTGATGATGATGATGAGTTAATTCCTAGTCTTGGAAGTACCTCCCTCGCTAAGACAGAGTATTAATTTTTTAATAGCTCGGGAGGTACTCCAAGCCCTAGGGTTCGGGAATTGGATGACAAAGCACCACAAGAGTCACTTGTGGGCTTGGAACCTGAGGTAGGGGTTTTGCACCCATCGAGATTTGGGCCAAAACCATGAACACATTTTGACATGTGATGGATGAGGATGATAGCTCTCGGCGAGACGAATCTAACACAACGAGAATCGTCGAATTCTGAATTGTAGAAATGGAGATATGAATTTTTGAAGGTCATGAGCGAGGTTGCACCCTAAGTGTCAAGGTCGACTTGCGTCAAATAAGCCTCTTGACAAGTTGGACAACCCAAGAATGACGCTGGAGGAGCACTTCTATTGGTGTATAAATAGAACGTGTTGAATGTTATAGCTTTGATACCACTTGTTATAGCTCTGATACCACTTGTTATAGATCTAATATGAAAATATAGGATAATGCAAATAAACCTAGAAATAATATGAAATGATTCTTTATTGATCAAACCCTTAAGGTTGGGCAATACCATACATTCACTCTTTAAGGAAGGAGAGCACTCCACAAGCCATATGCCTGTTCATACAATAATCCTTGACAATCTTTCTTGACATGGAGTCTCTAGCCTTTATATAAGCCTCATACATACAATACCATGGGTCATTACCATGGTTCTCTCATACCATCAACTAATACCATGGGCCCATTACATTATTACTAACTACTTGTGGTCCCTTACATGATATGGGTTAACCACCTCATTTATTACTATGGCCCATCCCATTATCACATTATTACCTTGGGTACCTCCCTTGGTACCCCATATTGTCCCCCCTAGATATATAACATTCCACCCCCCTTAGCATGTTTCGTCCCCGAAACATGGGAAGAACACAAATAATAAGATCTACTCAAAAGAGTAGTCCACTGGTACCATGCACGTGCATCTAGCCATCCAAGAGAGAGGTGAACCCTCGGTCTCGCTGGTGCCTCGCTCGCTTGAGATGGAAGTTGACCGTGGTAGCTCTTCTGTGTTGATGTGTAGTAGGTGGATCTTCACTCCTCTCTATCTGTCCTGCGGGGGTTGTTGTACGTGTGGCTAATTGGTTGCCATCTTGATGGTTATCTTGCAGGGTGATGTGGGTGATGATAAGTTGAAGTTTTAACCCACGGTGTCTTTTTCTTTAACTCACCCTGTTGTGGTGCCCGTTGTGGTGTCTTCTTTTCCAATATGACTTCAACCACTGAGCCCTCATCTGATGTACCTGTAACCTTTTCTGCTTCAGCCTCTGTTTGTGTTTGATTTTCGACCATCAAAGGCTCATCATCTGATATGTCAGTCCCTGGAACATCTTCTGCTTCAGCCTCCATGTACTCTACCTGTTTATTGATGGAAATATCCTGTAATGTAATTTTCTTCTTTTTATACCAGAGCTTCAGGAATTTCTTCTGCACATTAATATTGATAGTACCCGCAGATTCCATCCAGGGATATCCCAAAACAACATCCATATTATCCATATCTGAAGTATAAAAATCACCATGCAACACATACTTATCCATAGAAATCTTCAAATCCTTATACACTAGAACATCCTTATTATCCACTTGTGTGTTTTCAATGTGTTTTGCTAGAATTTGCAATTTTTTTGCGAAATTAACATTGATGAAATTATGCTTGCAACTAGGATTTATAGAAACAATGATCTTTTCTTTCTGAATCAATCCATGAACCTGCAATAAGGAGATACCAAAAGAAAATAACCCTTTAGGTTCCTTGGTTTCCTTCTTTTCTATAAAATCTTTGCTAGGCTGTGTGTCTGTCTGTGTGAGCTTATCCACAAGATTAGCTTTACGGTCAAAGTGGTCCATAAGATCTTTTGTGAATGTGTCCCAAGTCAAGGGCCTTCGATAGCAACGTTGATGCCATTGCCACCATTGCCGTCTTTCATTGTCCAAGTACATTATTCCCACACTCAACTAAGTCTCATCATCCATGATGTAATTCAATCTAAAATATTTCTCCATTTGTGCTAGCCATTTGGCTGGATGAGAGCCATCAAATTTATACAAGTCCCTGAAATTCTGACCTAGGGCCGCCATCACAAAAAAAATTGGCGAAAATTTGAAATGGTCACAATTCCGTCAATATTGCTCAAAATTCGTATTATGACCTGTTTTCGGAAATGGAACAACCATTCTGCATCTGCCCATGTGATAGAAATCCTGATCCAGACACTGGAATTTCAGATCTGCGCTGCTACTCTCTCGCCGTCACCACAATTTCTGCAAAAAAGAGCTGATTTTAAATCAGCGATATCTCCCTCATCCGGACTCCGATTCGACTGTTTTTTTTTTTTGAAATTGGGTATTTTTTCACAAAGAATCCAGATCTGCAATTAGATTTTGCAGATCTTGTGCTAGGACGTCCAGATCTGCGCCGCAAATTCGCTGCCCCGAAAAATTGTCTGCAACACCACTGATTTTTAGATCAGTGATATCTCCTTCATCCGGACTCCGATTCAGCCGATTTTTTTTTTGAAATCGGGTATTTTTTCACATAGAATCCAGATCTGCAATTAGATTTTGCAGATTTTGCACCAAAACATACAGATCTGATCTGCAAACTCGCCGCCCCCGAAATCCTGCAAAAATTAAAAAAAAATCTCCACTTTTGCCCAAGAAAGTGCTCTGATACCACTTGTTATAGATATGATATGAAAATATAAGATAATGCAAATAAACCCAGAAATAATATGAAATGATTCTTTATTGATCAAACCCTTAAGGTAGGGCAACACCATACATTCACTCCTTAAGGAATGAGAGCACTCCACAAGCCATATGCCTGTTCATACAATAATCCTTGACAATCTTTCTTGACATGGAGTCTCTAGCCTCTATATAGGCCTCATACATACAATACCATGGGTCATTACCATGGTTCCCTCATACCATCAACTAATACCGTGGGCCCATTACATTATTACTAACTACTTGTGGTCCCTTACATGATATGGGTTAACCACCGTATTTATTACTATGGCCCATCCCATTATTACATTATTACCTTGGGTACCTCCCTTGGTACCCCATATTATCCCTCCTAGATATATAACATTCCACCCCCCTTAAACATTGGAGGACAATTTAGGCATACATTTGTGCAACACAAAGACAACGTAGAGGGAGATAATTTATGTTTTGGACCGCAGACATAAAGGATAGAACAACGTGGAGATTAAAGGTTGGTTCAGGGTCAGTTTGTGAAGGCTGAGTTGTTGTTAAGAGGGCTGAGGAGCCTTTCTAGAGGGCTAAGGCATAAAAGATGCGTTTCAGGTCTGTTATGGTTTGTTTGTGGGTTGTTTGTCCCTGAAATAAGATGTCGTTGGCCTTGCTATAGCATTTTGTGGCAAGGGAGGACAGAGCCTTGGTAGAGGAAATCGCAGCCTGAGAAGGGTGTTGTGGGTAGACTGCAGGCCCTACCAACCTATTTGAGGGTAGCGTAGGGTAATTTGAGGTTTATTCATGCCTAAAACAACACCATAGGAGGAGACCTCTCCAAGAGAAGGTCGCAACAAATGAATGGAATTCATAGGTAATTTGAGGGACTGTGTGTAGGGTTGTTGCAGTGTGTTATGTGCCCTATCCAAGAATAGTGAATGATAGCGGTAGTACAACAGACTTAGAGCAACATTCGTGTTTTGTGTTGGGTCAATGTGTTGACCAATTTTGGATTGATCTAGCTAGCAACCTGTGGGTGCCATTTGTAGGACTTTTCGTGGAGGTCAAAAGTCTATCCTAGGAGCAGAACTTGCAGTGAAGGATTGGGTGCCATTAATCTGGTGCAGGGAAATGTGTTGGCTACCCAAAGTAAGGTCATTTTTCATTGAGATGTCCCATGAAGAAGAAGGGAGATGACGAAAAGAAGAAAGGGAAGCAGGTCGTCGATGTTGCTACTTCTGCTAAGATAGATGATCTCACCAGGAGATTGATGAGGAGGACTTTGCCATGATCTATCATTTCTCACAGGGTACTATCAATGAAGATTGATGGTACATGGACAAGGTTGCATCAAAACATATGACAGGGTCATAGGAAGTTTTTGAGACTCTAGTTAAATGGGACTCGAAGTTGCACATGGTGTTGGACGACAAGAGTCAGAAGGAGATCCAAGGATTGGGAGTTATGCCATTCAAAATGGAGACAGGACGATTGATGCTGGTCCATGATGTACTATTTGTACCAGGACTCAGACATAGCATGATTTCTGTCTAGATGATCGAGAAGAAGGGGTTTGAGGTCTTGTTCTAGGATGGGAAGGCAAGACTCCGACCTAGAGGCTCTAACTCCGATGGGATTGTGCTTGGAGTAAAAGTGCATGGTTTATATAGGCTGACGAGCAAGCCTATGGATCATGGGAAGAAGCAAGTAGAGAAAGTGTAGGTTCTAGAGAAGCAGGTGCAGGAGCAGGCTTCATAGGGGTAGGTACAGGTTCTCGAGAAGAAGGTCCACCTTCCCGAGAAGAAGGTCCAAATTCCAGAGACTCAGAGGGAGTCAAGTTCTAGCGGAGCTTGCAGATTCAGAGGGAGACTTTGCAGCCCAAGAAGAGCACGTGGTTAGTGGGGAGCAAGGGTGCTTCCACATCTGGAGAGAAGGAATCATGGAGGGATTGGAAAGTGATATAGGAGAAGAAGAAGCAGAGTACTTCGAGCAGTGACAATGACACTTCTGAGAGAGGTGTAGTTCACAAAACAAGGATTGCTGCGATTGTGAGCGCTAAGAGTTGGGCAAGTGTTGCAAGTAGTGATGATGATGATGAGTTACTTCCTAGTTTTGGAAGTACCTCCCTCGCTAAGAGGGAGTGTTGATTTTTTAGTCGCTTGGGAGGTACTCCCACAACTAGGGTTCGGGGATTGGAAGACAAAGCACCACAAGAATTACTTGTGGGCTCGGAACCCAAGGTAGGGGTTTTGCACCCATCGGTATTTGGGCCAAAACCATGAGCACATTTCAACGTGCAATGGATGAGGATGATAGCTCTTGGCAAGACGAATCTAACGCAACAAGAATCATCTAATTCTGAGTTGTAGAAATGGAGATATGAATTTTTGAAGGTCATGAGTGGGATTGCACCCTAAGTGTCAAGGTCAGCTTGTGTCAAATAAGCCTCTTGACAAGTTGGACAGCCCAAGAATGACGTTGGAGGAACCCTTCTATTGGTGTATAAATAGAAGGTGTTGGAGGACACATTAGGCATCCATTTGTGCAACACAAAGACGGCGTAGAGGGAGATCATTTATGTTTTGAGCCATGGACATAAAGGACAGAACAACGTGGAGATTAAAGGTTGGTTCAGGGTCATTTTGTGAAGGTTGAGTTGTTGTTAGGAGGGTCGAGGCAGAAAATACGTGTTTCAGGTCTGTTATGGTTTGTTTTTGGGTGATTTGTCCATGAAATAAGATGTCACAGGCCTTGTTGTAGCATTTTGTGGCAAGTAAAGGGAGGACAGACCCTAGAGGCAACTGCAGCCCTAGAAGGTTGTTGTGGGTAGGCCATAGGCCCTACCAACCTGTTTGAAGGAAATGTAGGGTAATTTGAGGGTTATTCATCCCCAGAACAATAGCATAGGACGAGGAGACCTCTCCAAGAGAAGGCCACAACAAATGAAGGGAAGTCGCAGGTAATTTGAGGGACTGTGTGTAGAGTTGTTGTAGAATGTTATGTGCCCTAACTAGGAACAGTGAATGACAGTGGTAGTACAACAGACTTAGAGCAGGATTCGTGTTTTGTGTTGGGTCAATGTGTTGACCAGTTTTGGATCGATTTGACTTGCAGCCTGTGGGCGCCATTTGGAGGACTTTTCGTGGAGGTCAAAACTCTATCATAGGAGCAAAACTTGTAATGAAGGATTGGGTGCCATTGATCTGTTGGAGAGCAGTGTGTTGGCTACCCAAGGTAGCCCTAGACAAGCTATCTTGAAGTGATGAAGAAGAGATGAAGGTTGGGTGAAGATTGGTGCCGAAAGTGTTGCACTTTGATGGACAAAAGTGACAGCGAGCCTGGCATATTGGAGCTCGGGAATTGACCAGCCTAGAGAGCAGATTGGATCAGCTTGTGTACATGCAGCAGAAGTGACTTGCAGCAGTGTTAGGTGGCATCTCTCCTGGAGTCTCGATGTGTTGTCTTTTGAAGGACTAAGGGGCAGCTAGTGAGCAGTACGGAAGCGAAGGACTGGCAGGACAAGATACGGCATAGAGTCTGCACAGCGAGTTTGTCATTGTATCTCGTATACCATAGACTGTTGTGTTATTCAGATTGGTTTAATATAACGAAGATTGGGTTGTACATTATTGTACAATATTTGTTAAAAATTGTGTATACTTGTGCATATGTGATTTACTACTTCATATTTTCCGATGTGCAGAGTAGTTGTTGTTGAGATTCTTGCTTTGGTAGCATCAGAGATTTTAAGATTCTAAGCTAGACCCAAGATCATGGAAATTCATCTATTAGAGAAGAGGGGACCGAACCATTGTAGTTTCAAAGGAGCATTTGCTTGAGGAAATTGGTGTCAATCACAAATAAGAGAAGGTCAAATTGCAGAATTAAGGCGTCACTGGATTCACATGTACCAGCATTGAAAACCACAATGCATATACCTATAGCAACTGATTTATAAGAGAACCATATGCCTGTAGCAACCTATTTTTAGGAAGCTGAGTTGGTTTCAAAAACAATTCCAACTCTATCCATTGGTGCCAAATTTCAGATTTCAGAAAGGAGGATTGTCTGTGCACTTAAGATGGAGAAATTGTCAATTGTGTACACCTACAGTCCAGATTTGGGTCTTGAACTATGCCTGTATCGGCATATGTAATCTTGAAGGCTGAATTAATTTCTAAAGCACCTACAATCAACAAGTTTAAACTCCTATCAACAGAAACGTGTTCCAGGTGTTTCCTTCCCAATGACTTTGTAAATATCTGGGAAATTGCACTTAATTAAGATCAGACTTTGCCCTGTTAAACAATGAATTTACTCTCAATTAAAGATCTGATTTTCCATTATATCATTCCACTAATTCATAGTTTATCACTGTGTATTTCTGAATTGATTATCTCAATGTAAAATGCCTAATTTGATTGGGTATGGTACCTAATGATAAGATACTCATTGCTGAAGTTAAATCTGAAGTTTCAGTTGTCACCTCGAAGAGTTTGAGTGTGCTTTGACAGTTTTATGATAATGCATTGGGAATTAATGTTGGAAATTCTAAGATGAGGGTGAATCAGTATTTCTTAGCAATTAGTAACTTATTAATCTTTTCAGAGCATTAGTTAATCTTCCGCAGTTGTTAAAAAACCATAAATAAACAGTGCACAGTGAACACAGATTTTTAGGTGGAAAACCCCCTCCGGGTCAAAAACCACCAAATGATTTTTTAATAAGTTCTTTTAATCTTCAGCTCCAACTGAAAAGAAAGCTACAACTCCCTAGAACTCTAGAAAAGCATTATTTTCTATCTCTCACTAGAAGGGCGCTCCAATGCCCTGGTTCTATCAGCAGTGAACTAAAAGGATGTCCCAACACCTAGCAAGCTCCAACTTTCCCTAGCACCACCCTACCACCCTAAAAAAAGACAAAAATTTAATATAAAATTGTGAACTCCTATACCAAGGACAATGATCCACTTTACAATGATATACAATGACTTTTTGCCAACTAACCAATCAACCCTAGCACTTAAACCCTTGTCCTAACAAACCTATGACCAAATGACTCTTACAATTCCCTTTTCAATAATTCCTTTACAAATTTTCACAAGGCTCTGAATTGCATACCACTACTTATGCAATGATTTTCAACTGTTCTACAAAATGCCTTTGATGTGAGTTGATGTTGATGATGAAACTGAATGATCAATGATGAAAGACCTTTCTGCCAATGCCCCTCAAATGCACAATGTCCTTTGGATCAGAATTTCAAGACCCAAACTGCAATGAAAGCCTCGGTTGTCTAGATGAAGTAACTAATCTGTCTTTGATGATAAGGTTGTACTGTAAAGAAGACAGTCCTCTAGGTACCACTACTTACTTTTTGAAACTGTTGTAGATCACCCTCTCTGACAGCAATGATGATATGCTCACTAATGTTTGATCTTTCAGTCAACTATTGTTGAAAATGCACTTCTATCTGGAGCAATTTTTTGTCCTTATGATCGGTGATAAATAGACATACCACTATCAAGATTTAGTCACTAAAGTCTAAAACAATACTATGAAACTCTTCTTGTCCTTCTAGGCTGCCAAACTTCTTGTAGGATGATGTCTTGAGGAACCACTTGAAGAAGAAACAATGAGTATACTTCAAACTGTTGTCTTTAGTAAATGTTGATGACTTCAACTGTTATACTGCATATTGCCATAGGTAGTATCCTTGACAAAAGCTCCAGCAATCATGTCACTGTACAATTTTAATTTAAGTGAAGTCGGCTTAATCTGGATAGTAGGAGTATCTATATATCTATGTCCAGATCATTTACTCTACTAACTTAATCAATTTGCTCATAAACTAGCTGTGAGTCACTAAGATATTCAATGGTGGAAGAAACTCTTGATAGGAAGACAGGTCGCACTTCATAGATTTGATGTGACTGTGGCTTGAACCTTAATGAGTTAGCTTCAACACCGCATTGTTCACCGTAGCATGTATATACATATATAGGCAGGCCTTTACAGTGAGCCCATGACTGTGTAATGAACAAGACCTAGATCAAGATTTAGTCCTCCTACTGCTCAAAGATACACTTCTGAATCACAAGGTAAGATCCTCAAGTGGACTGCAGGGTAATGAACTTCTGTAGCAATATTAGTGCCCTAGAAAGGGCTGAAACAACTTCTACAAAAACTTGATGACTGAGCCTTCTTGTCCTAATATTTCTGTGCAATTAGGTGTCAAATGAAGCTCCTTCAATCTGCAATCTTGATCAAACTTTTTCTTCTTTGCTGGTTCTGTAACAAGTGCCCTAGCCGCAGGTATAATCACTAAAGGACCAAGATTTATGAGGGCCAAATTGTAGGTCTTCCATCTGCAATGAGAAAATACCAAGCCAATCCCAAATATCTTGACACTATATCACAGGACCGAAGGTACAAAACCACAGGTCTGAAGTTTATAGACAACCACAGGTTCAATCTTCTTGCAAGGTGACCTCAAACGAACCTCCCAACCAAAAAGAAAGGTAACCAAACCCTTTCCCTCTCTCTTGATCTCCATTTATCCTCAGGGGGTCGAAAATTTCAGAGTGGTGTCTATTGATTCTTCATTGCAAGTACATACATGTGAGGTAAGGTACAGATCTATTTTTATAGATGAACCCTTAACTAGAAAGGGCTTCAAAAGATGACGGTTGGAGGAGACTTTTTAGGAGTAAAATTTGAATATCCATGCCTTGTATCTTAAGCAATGAAGGCCGCTGCCCATGTGGTGAATGAATTTGACCCTTAATGTTTAAAGGATACTTCTTATGGGTGCAAAACGATTTGATGCCCTCTCACAAGGTGATTGTTCTAGACAACATGATAAAAAACCCTCATGCTTGATGTTTAATGATCAACAATCAAGGAAAGAGTCCCATGTCACCACCCCTTGGCGTTTTTGCCCACTCATTGGGGTCATTAACTTCAAACATGAATATCTCTCAAACCGTGAAGAAACTATATGGCGTGCCACATACCATCGGAAACATCTTGATGAGGAGAATCCATTAAGGATGACCCTGACACGATAATCCATGAATTGCCATGTCATATTGATAAACGAAAGCGGGGCATCTCCTGGTGTTGCTTGGGTTAACATCAATGACAACCACCTATCAACAATTAAATGAGGAAAATGAACCTACAGTCTATGTTTCTAAACTGTTTGACAAAACTCACCTAATCCAAATTCAGTGAAACCCAAAGATTTCAGTGGAAAATCAGGACTTTGTCCAAAAGGGGAACATTACAATAAATGCCATTGATGTGGACTTGAATGTGGTTATGTTGCATTTGTGATTAAGAATTAATATCAATATATTGTAAAATAGCATTGTATTCTAAGACCTCCAAGTTGCCATTAAGCTTGAATGTAATTGTCGTGTACTTGTGACTAAACATATATCGTAAAATAATGTTGGATGAGAAATCTCCAAGTTATCATTTAAGGCTGGAATTTCAAAATTAAATAGGCTTTTAAATTTGATGGTTTTGACAAACTCAATGTCCATTTTGACAATTTTGATGAAGACTGTTCATGGTTCTGGAAATTTTTTTACCAGATTTCCATCCCTGTTGTCATTGATTTCTGTCTGCAACATTATTGTCATGTGTACTCATTTATGCCACAGCCCAACCACAAATGAATGTTAAAGCATACATCATGTGTTTCCTGTTGTATGAATATGAACTTTGAAGTTTAATAATAATGAAATGCCACATTGTATTTTTTTGTAATTTTTTTAATTAACCTAACAAATAGTCATTTCGAATTTTTGAGCCAATGACATCATAAATAAATTATTTTATAATATAAATAAATTATTTGATTAAAAATCTAATGTTTCACATTAAAAAATAATTTATAAAGTTAGTAACTAATATAATAATCAATTTATAATACCCCTAAGTTGGCTATAGTGACTTAGCCACCTAACTCCAACCTAACTTTCAATTTAACAATGATCACATTAGTTACTTGACAATTAATAAAAATGATTTATATATCATTCTATTTTGTCTAGTGTTCTAACATTCCCTTTTAATACAAAATTTACACTTGCAACTTATTATTCTCTCACATAAGGAGTCTTGTTACTATAACTTGGGCTTTTTCCTTCATTAACTCAAAGTTCAATTCCCAAGAAAAAATGGAATCCTCATAATGACATACCCAAGGTTGTAGTTCCGTCAACTCCAACAATGCCAGAAGATATAAATAGATTTTGGTAATGGGTTGGAGGAAATAAGTCCCCAACTCCAACCACAAACAAGGGGTGTTGTTGAAAAAATACATAATAAATACCAAACTTTTTAAAAGATCCCTCATCTTAACTGTGATCTTTCATGAGCTTGTTACCAACCTTTTCCATCCTCACTTCAAATGTGTAAAACCGCCATCCCACTTTTTCTACCCCTTTTGTCTCGGCCCATTTTTCCGACTTTTTCCTTCCAACAACTTTCAAGGATGAAGCCTCTATTACAACTATCTTCTGAATAGAAGAATTCAATTGTCATTTCCTCTTTTGACATTTTTCATCATAAAGATTAATGGATTGCATTGAAATTTAGTGGGCACATACTGTACAAGTGACTATGTGAGCTTTGCCTACTACAACTATTATCTCATCTTTACAATATGATTGATCCAGTAGACCAATTTATAAAAAATTGCTAGCTCCTTCCTCTCATAAAATATCAAATCTCTACCTATTTGATTTTCTTCTTAGCCTTTCCTTAAGAATCAATAATAGTTCTCAAATCTCCCTCAATGACTAAGGTTGGATATCCTTGAGTTATAACTGTTGCTATTCCCATTAGTCAGTCTTTCCCTCAACTATATATTAGAAATGTCTGTAATGCCTTTGATGAATGTGCAAACAATCAATCTATGCGAACTTTTTTCTTTTCTAAATTGGCAAAATTCTTGGATGAATTTTCTTGGTAAGGGTTTAAGAAGCTCAATTTAACACGGAAATCTGTAAAACACAATCAACACTCACATAATTATAGAGCTCTATGTCACCTGTCATTTGAACTATGTTATTTGCATGACAATCTCAACTACAAGACCACAGCTCGATGGACCTATCTCATATTTGTTGCAATTCAAAGCCACCAAAGTATTTGACAACGAAAAATATTAAATTGTTTTAATTCATCATACTACACTAATGACAAACTATATTAACACATTTATGATGTGATTCGTTACGCACCAGGAACACTTGTGCTGACCTAGTAAAAAAAATTATGGCTCAATTAATCTCCATCATAGAGTGCATCTATGATCTTTTGTGCAATGACCTTATCATGCACCTCGTGGACCTTCTATTGTTTAGTTTATAGAGGTAAACACGTTAACACAATTGCACCACCCACGTTCATTTTGCATTTTACTTCTACGATTGTATTGACACTCACAATTTTTTCAATGGTACTTAAACGACTCTCATATCCGAATTCGACTCTCATATCCGAATTCCCTTTATCATATAGAGCTAGTCATTGCACCCAATTAAGCCCTCGGGTAACAAAGAACCGAACTGAATAGAATACATGATAAACATTAGATTTTGACCAGAACAAATTGTACACATCTGTGAGAGATGCACTACTGGTGTGCATCCATTGCTGCGTTTCTAAACTGCTTGTACTACTCCTAACCTGTATGTCCCTTCATCACATATAATTCAATCTTTACAATTTGTATACGAGGGATTTGATTACAGTTGAACAGAGAGAGGCCAGGAAAACTTGCGACTATAATGACCTAATTTTCACCAACAGAATTCAGCATGGCTTGACATATCTATCACATTATCTTGTTGGAAGTTGCAGATAGTAGGCATAACTTTGCACATACTCAAACTCAGGTACAGATGCTATTGCTTCCGTAATCTATATTCCCCATCATTAACTTCCAACTTGTCTTCAGATACAAGACGAGACAAAAACATCTGCAACTGATGTAATGACAGGTCGTAGACATAAAATCCGTGAGAATGATCCTGCAAGACCAAAGAAAAGGTTAGCTATCAAAGGCTTGTTGTAAGTATTATAAGCAATTTCACTGCTAAAAACTGATGCTTTGGGAAATCTCAAATATGCACTTACACCAAGCCTCTTGTGTATATCTTCAAGCTTCAGAGTAGGAAAATTTGTAAGCATTCCCTTGACAAAAACCTGCAGAGGTAAAATAAGCAAAGGTTCAAGGCCACTGCTGAAAAATAAACTCTAAGCCTATTATAAGTTAAAACTTAAAAGGAAGATCAGGAAGATAGCCATTTTGTGTGAATCTCGCAGAATAGGTACTCTAAGGACTACTTTCTACAATTATATATATTAAATCAAACAAAAATATGGATACATCACAGAGATGGTTTGATTAAGATAAGAACTGAGGTTCCATGACACTGACAACATAATTTTTGACAATTTCAAGTCACTTTGCTGCTTATGTGCAACCTATTTAAAAGAATCTTAATTTAGCACACTGTGCTACAGATACTATAACTACTCTAGTACAACAGAGTACTAACAGTTCAAATGACAGAGAGACATTTCACCATGTAAAATAATAGAGTAAATCAAACTAAAATTATGCAGTGTTTTGAAGTGAAACAAAATAATATGAAAGAGTACATAATGAGGTAATTTAAGATACAGCGCAATACTCAAGTTTTAGTCAAAGTTATATAACATAACAGAAATCTTTCCTTGAATTCCCTCGTACAGTAATGTATATGCTGTCTGAAATTTATTCCAAGTTATCTGTATGAGAAATGACCCATTATCTAACACATATTTAATGCCAATCTATGTAGATAATTACTACCATTGCAAAGTGCTGGATGTTGATAATGGATATGGCTCAAATTGAGCAACATGGTGGTCACCAACAGAATGTCCACAATGAAACAAAAATGAAATACAGAAGGCTTGTGCAAGGACACACTGAGCTTGTTTTTTAAGTGAATGAAATATATAGATGATTCATGAAGAAAGAGTGTCCTTTAAAGGAAGGACCTGTCCTAACTAAATGCCACCTCATAAGGGATAGCGAGGCATTTATTTATTTTTTGGACTAATCACTGTAACATGGATGCAAATTTCTATATGTGTGAAATTTTGTGGCATCATCATCCTATTTCCTGTGGATTATGAGTTATGTTATGCATCTAGTTTCTAAGGGAATATGCGAGTTTTATAGGCAAAATCTATGGCATATAGAGAGCCATGTTCTGTCATATCCTGTAATATTCCTAATGGAAATATTAAGTGATAACAGCCAAGAAATTCTAAACATGCAACCAAAAACTGGAAAATAAGCAGAAATATCAGTTCACCAGCAATTCAGACCAAATAATCTAAGCCATATTATTATTTCTCATGGAATGGGTACAATAAGTTGGAACAAGTGCACCTGAGTGTGCTAAAGCGAGCTACACAAGTCCCGGGTGAGAGGAATGTTGCCCAAGCACTAAAGAGTGCTTATCCTCCAACCCCTGCACTGGCCCAGTAATTCTGCTGCTTTTGGCTGAAGTAGAACTGGCGTTTGGACCCTCTAGAGTGCTTGAGGAAATTCTACAAAATTGGTTGTAGGCTCTCCTCAATAGACCCATAAAAACCCAGAAAGTTCTCAGCCCAGCTCGACTGCTCCGAAATGCCCACAAAATAAGGCATAATTGGCTCTTCAGCAGCAAATACGCACCACCAGAAACACAGCTGCAAATGATGCCAAAATAGTGAGAAATCCCTCCACCAATTCACCTTATGACTCCCTGCAATTTCCAACTCCAAATTCCTGGTATTCTCTCCCACACGAGCTCAATGCCTCAATAACTGCATGGGCCATGACAATCTGCCTCTGAACATGCCCAGAAATAGCAAATTTGGCCTGAAGTATGGCCACCCTACCAGCCCTGCAAATCACCAGAAGTCCTTAGCAAATCCTCAAGGAAATTTTCCCACCAAAGCCCGGAATCCGGTCTGCTCTAAATCTGACTCTCCAGAGGAGTGTGTGTTCCTTTTCTGCGCCCCGCCTGCTCCAAGTAATGACTGAATGTGCGTGTAATTTCTCCTGGAACAACTCATAAATGTAATGATAATCTCCCCTAGAGTGGCACTCGAAGTCCACTGAAGGAGTTGAGATTTCCGCTTGGAAATCTCATGTTGAACAGCACTGCGTAGACTTGGCTCAACAGCACAAGCATACAAGGGGTTTCATTCTCAGACTAGCAAAAGTCCTAGAATGAACCTCCTCTCCTCCATTTATCTTTGTTGCCTCCTTTCTCCCCATTGTGGGTCCCCAAATTCAAATTCCCTCTTCTCTCTCCTCCCTAAGTCGAATTCCTCTTAAGGGGTACGAATTCTCTTTTTGGGAGTGTCACCCACATCCCACTACATTCTTAATTTTCTCTTTTCCTCTAATGTTTGGTGAGCCTTTTCCCTCAAAATTCAAGTGGGGTCCTTCTAACCCACTTTTCCTATATCAAAAAGCAAAAATTGTACAAAAATGTATTTACTTAGCAAAAATTGTACAAAAATGTATTTACTTAGCAAAATTGCTAAGTGGGGCCATTACAGTCCTCCCTGCCCAGATGTTGTTTGTCCCCAAGCAACTGCAATGATGGATGTTGAAGTACCTATTCTCCCTCCCAGTTGGCATCCTCCTCAGGTAGGTCCTTCCACTTAACCAGAATTCTCAGATAACTCTGCTCCCGGTCTTCCTCTCCCTCATCTCGAAGATGGCCTCCGGTACCAAAACCAAATGCCCCTCACCGCCCTTGGGCGGAAACTCCATAGTAGTTGTCACCTATTGTTCCAAGGCCTTTTTCAGCCATGGGACATGAAACACATTGTGCACCTTACTCCCTGGCAGGAATTCCAGCTCATACGCTACTTCTCCCACTCGTCTAGTTACCCTATATGGCCATAAAAGCATGGTTTGAGCTCCTCAACTCCCTTTTGCTTCAAGGTGGACTGTCTATATGGTTGGAGCCTGAGAAAGACCAAGTTCCTGACCTCAAAGTGCCTCTCAATCCTATGTTAGTCAGCATATATCTTCTGCTGGTTTTGGATGGTCTGTAAGTTGTCCTTGAGAGCCCTAAGGATGTCTTGGCTCTCCTGGATCCAATCTTTGGCCCTTGGGGCCTTGCTGTCTCCAAAAATCATGTCAGCAAAAGTCAAAGCATCGTAACCATATAAAGCACGGAAGGGAGACATACCGATAGACACATGATAGGTGGTGTTGTAGCAATACTCCCCAAGGTGTAGCCACTTCACCCACGTGCGTTGTTGTCCTATCACATAGTTATGCAAGTACCCATCCAACCACTTGTTCACGATCTCAGTTTGCCCATCAGTCTAGGGTGCTAACTTGTACTGGGTGTGAGCTCGGTCCCTACCAACTAGAAGAGCTCCTGCCAAAATGTTCCCATAAATCGGTTATCCCGATCACTGACAATGGCCTTTGGAAGACCATGCAATATGAAGATCTCTCGAAAGAATAGCTCTGCCACCTTTGATGCGGAAGATCTGGCTAGAATGACGAAGAAATGGGCAAACTTGATCAGCCTGTCTACCACCACATAAATGCAGTCATGCCCCTGTACCATGGGTAGCCAGCCCTAGGATGAAATCCATGGATATGCTCTCCCACTTCCTCTCAGGAATAGGAAGAGGTTGAAGTAGACTTGTCGGATGTTACTAACTTGTGGACATGGTTGATGAATATTATAACTTCTAGATGATTGATGTTATATGGTTCAACCTATGTTTTTATGTTTTTTATATCTAATTCATCATTCTACATGCTTTTGTTGACATATATGCATCAAAATATAAAATATATATATATATATATTATATAAAAATTTGCTCCCCGATTCGTTCCCAAACCAGGAGCTTTTGAAAATGTCACTCCTACTCCCGCTCCCAAGTAACCTTGGATGTGACAACTCCCCTTTATTCCTCTTACAGACGTCACACTCCTGCACATGCCTCAAAACATCTCCCTTGAAGCTCCTCCATGTGAAGTGCTCCCTGATGGCCATGTAGGTCTTAAGAAACCCCTGATGAACTGCCAGTGGAGAGTCATGCGCAGCCTGCATGATCTTCTCCCAACTGGGAGCCAGGCACCAAATAAATCTAATCCTTGTAGTAGATCACGTCATTCATCACTTTGTACCTATCATCTCTCGCTGCAACATCCAAGACCTCACATGCATGTGGGTTCTCGGAGTACACCAATGATTGTGCCCTCCAATCTTGGGAAATGCTCACAATGTTCTGCATGCCCTTGACATATTCTATGTCAAAATCGTATGCCTAGATTTTGCTGACCCATTTATGTTGTCTCTCCTGAAACTGTTTATGCTCTAAAAAGAACCGGACACTGTTGTGGTCATTCTTTACCTTAAATCTGTTTCCCACCAAATATTGTCGAAACTTAGCCAATGCATGCATGATGGCCAACATCTCCTTGTCGTAAATGGAGTATAGTCTCTCGTGTCCCTGCAGCTCTTGTCTTTCGAAAGCAATGGGATGCCCGCCCTGCATCAAAACTGAACCGATGTCCTCTCTAGTGGCATCACACTCTAGGACGAATGGCTGCAAAAAATCTGGTAGAGCCAACACCGGACGACTGCTCGTGACCTCCTTGAGGTGCTCAAAAGCCTCCTGCACTCCTCCTGTCCATACAAATGCCCCTTTCTTCGTCAAATCTGTCAGGGGTGCTGCCAGCTGTGAGAATCCCCTCACAAACCTCTTGTAATAGGTGCAAATGCCCAAGAATCCCCTCAACTCTGTCACTATTCTTGGCTGTCTTCTATTGTGCATTGGTCTACTGTTCTATCTACAATTGCTTATTGTCGCTGGAAGATTGAATTATATTTGGATAAATTGATTGCTAACTGAAGAAGAATTGTAATAAGTGATTGTGTTAAGCATAGAATACTGGAAAATTAACACATCTCCCTTAAATAGAAAGAAAACTTTGCTTCAGTGTGCTAAGTGGTCTCTTTCTAATGTACCTTAATGACTCATTCAATCAATTTCATATTGGGATTTAACACATACTTCACCCCTCCCCTAATTATACAATAGGAGAGGAGATATGACTAGATAAACACGTTTGCTAAACAGTTAACATATATCACTATGTTACATTTAGGATGGGCAATTGAGGATATATATTAATTACACACGAATCTCGTACCTAGAAAAATATAACCAAGTTCATGAAAAAATAGATAATACCTTGGAGAAAAAGATCCAGATATTACAAGATGGAGAATTTTTACCTCATAAACAGCCAAATTTTTTGTTTGCAATTGGTCCTCCTCCAAGGCCTCTTCTTCTTCTTCTTCTAAGAATGCAGTTCCAACCACTCTAGTGTCAACATCATCATGGCATGTATCACCAATATTTTCAACAATGGTGTAGACATGTTCATCACTCGTTGTTCCCGCTGATTCCATTAGAATACCCTGCACATAACAATAACTTAATTGCTACTATATTACAAATGAAAATCACCAAGAACAAAACTGTACTGCTACAATAAGAAATTTGAAATATTTGACACAAGCAAGGATGTCTAAGACATGACTTTCACAACTCAAATCGTGTAGTCCTTCACCCAAAGGAATTATGTTGTGTCTATTTAACAAGTCTTCAGAAATTCAAATCTTACACTTGTCAATCAAATACTAATATAGACATTAAATTTGACAAAAATGGATTGAAAGTAATAAAACTAACAAGTGGTTACCAAATAGGCAATCAAAGTCTCCCATCTATATGTCTCTCACATTAAAAGGATGTAAGGATGTAAAGCATGATGTTGTACAACATTACATAGCAGTCAACAGTATATAATCTAGATTTCAATTTAAATGACAATGCATACATAATCTAAGTTATGTTCCCAGTAGTACCATGATTAAACCAAGATTACATGGATCATCTAAACATACATGACTTTTCAAATGAAACAACAAACATATCAGAATGTAAACAATGAGTACATAATCTAAGCTATTCACACAGCAACAGCAAGCTTCAACCAAGATTACATGGATCGTCTAAAAATACATGTTTTTTCAAATGAAACAACAAAAAAATCATGAATACAATGAGATGAAATATACAATCAAATCCCAATCGCAGAACTTAAGTTGCAAATAAAGGTCTAATTGTTCTCACCCACATTCCTATAACGATAACATGAACACATAAGGAAACCAAGATTGCATTCATGATGAGAAACCAAAAGCTTTCTTATAAAGGGTTGCAAGTTAGTTGAGTCAATCCACTTTATGAATGTGGGATAGACCAAAAAACACACTAAAGTGAAATATAGCATATAAGCATTAAATAACCTAAAGTTGAAATGACTTTATTAATACCTATCTCTAATATCTAATCGACCATTATAATCTAACATCTTCTTTAACACCCTCCCTTGATGGTCAATCTACCAATTACATATAAGCTTATCCTAGAATTTTACATATTTTTCAAGACAAAGACTTTGTGAAAATGTCTGCAATTTGGTCCTTAGTGGGACAGTACTGCAACTCAATAAATCCATCCTCTACAAGTTTTCAATGAAGTAGCATTGTATCTCAACACATTGGTATCCTAGTGGAAGACTAGATTCTTAGCTAGTTTGAGCCCCCCTTAATTGTCACAAAATATTAAATAAGCATATTGTCACAAAATATTCTATGATTTCTTCATGTCTGAAAGCATCCTCCTAAGCGAAAAACCTAAACCCTAAACCCTAAACCTAATTGGGCGCTCGGGAGGTTCTAGGGTTTAACAAAGAGAGTGATAGCAGGTAACAGCCAACCATGGAGGCACAGGGAGGAGGGAGCTCCACTCCCTCCTACAGTAATATGGTTTCAAACAAAGGAAGAGCAGGGAACAAGAACAAGCCTCCACAATCCTTGGAGGTCAAGGCAAAAAACTCTAAAACTCAGAAGGCGGAAGGCAGCAAAACCCATGCAGAACAAGGGACCCACGAGGAAGACCGACAGGAGGAGAAAGCGGAGGACAGAGGTCAGGGACCAGAGAATAGAACCAAGTTGGGGCCCTGCAAACCCAAAACCATCACTAAACCGCGGGTTATATTGAATGATCCAGCTCTGCAAGAGCACAGGGATCACATGGCAAACTATGCCATTATATGCAAGTTTATGGGAATCTGGCCATCAGAGAAAGCGTTGTACACTTGGATAAAATACAACTGGAAACCAAAGGGGGAGTTAAATATACATCTTGGATCCAAAGGTTTTTTTACAGTGGTGTTCACGAACATGGAGGACAGAGACAGGATTTTTGAAGGAGGACCATACTTCTTTGCAGCTGCTGGTCTCTATATGCGGCCATGGACGATGAACTTTGTGCCGGAATGAGAAACCTTCACTTCGATACCAGTATAGATTAGACTCTACTCCTTACCTTTAGATTACTGGATACGGATACCAGAGTCTTTAAAAGCTATAGGCAATAAATTAGGTCATTTCTTAAAGATTTCAGAGGCAACTCTAACAGGAAAATATACCTCTTATGCCCGTATATGTGTGGAGATGGACCTATCAGGAGCCCTTCCAGATGAGGTCATTCTAGAAGTCTATGACGAAGAATGGGTTCAAACAGTTGACTATGAGCATATCCCGTTCAGATGTCACAAATGTCATGAGCATGGGCACCTATCTAGAAATTGTCCTCTTAATAAAAGGGAAGAAAACCGAAACACCAGCAAAGGGAAAGATCAGACAGGTTTCACCAAAGTAGGAGGAAAAGGAAAAGGAGGAGGAAGGAAGACGCAAAAGAACCCTACTGAGAATGATAACAAACTATTTAACATGCAAAGCTGGATCTGTTTTCTTCAACTCGTCCTGACGATGAACCACACTGGTTGGTTCGAAACGCGTCGACAATGATTTTCTGATTGTGATTTACGCCGAAATTTCTTCTGATAAATGATAACAAAACAAGAAGCTACAACAGTTTTGAGATCTTAGGAGAAAAAGAAGTAGATGGAGGTGACCAAAAAAGTACAGAGAATCAGGCAGTAAGGGGGAAAGGAAAAGAGACCAGCATGGAGTTCACACAGGAACAGAATGAACACACGATGGACCCTTTGAGTACCATGGAGATAGAGAAAGACCATGAAATGACTCAAAGTGAAAGTGGCACAGAGGACCAAGACTTACAGGAGATCCTGGAAAGGGAGAACCTAGAGCTAGAAAAGTTTCTAGAACAAGGAGGAAACCTGGGAATAAACTCCATACCTCAGGAGGATGTTGACAAGGTACAACAGATATTCCTTAACAAGTCACATCAAACAGCTGCAGGAGTCAAAAGAGGACATGATAACCAGGAAAATAAAGGGACTTCATCAATAGGGTTAATAACAAGAAAATTAACAAGACAAAAAGAACTGTTGCTGGAGTGTGGCAAACTCATGATTGACTCAGGAAGGATGAAAGATCTTTCCAGTTACTCCTTCAAAACCCCACCTCAATGAAAATCACAACCTGGAACATTAGAGGACTAGGGAGTAGAAGAAAACAGAGGACTCTAGGTAATAGGATCAGAGAGGAAAAACCTGACATAGTGTTCATATAGGAAACAAAATGCTCAGTGGAGAAGATCAGAGAAAAACACAGCAAATGGTTAAATAGATATGAATACCTTGAGGTTAAGGCTAATAAATCTGCTGGGGGAATTCTCACTCTATGGGATCCACAGAAATTTGGTGTGATTGATGCGGAGGCGTCCAGACACCATCTCTCTTTGATTATCCAACCGGTGGGTGACAGGCAATGTTACATGATCACCAATGTCTATGGGCCTCAGCCAATGGAGGACAAACTTCGACTCCTCACAACACTGGAGGATTTGAAGAAGAGATACCCAGCTCTACCCTGGATTCTAGGAGGCAATTTTAACATGACAAAATCACTCACGGAGAAGAAAGGAGGAACAAGAACACTTGGTAGGGATTCTATTGCCTTCCAAAACTTCCTCACCGACATGAAACTGGTAGATATGGAAACCAGCAATGGAATCTTCACTTGGAATAACAAAAGGGGGGGTCTACCCAAGTAGCCTCAAAATTAGATAGATTCATTATCTCAGAGGAACTCCTTCTCATGGGAAGTAGCCTAACTGCGCTCATCCTACCTTTTGGAGGTTCAGATCACTGGCCCATTCAATTGGAAGCTTCTCTATGTGGTAAACCGAGGAACAACCCCTTCAGGTTTGAGAATGCTTGGCTCACACATTCAGATTTCCTCACAAACATTGAAAAATGGTGGAAGGAAGAGCTACACTTTCAAGGTACAAAGATGTTCCTTCTACACTGCAAGCTTAAACACATTAAAAATAGACTCAAAGAGTGGAATAAAAAGGAATTTGGCGATATCTTCAAAGCTAAAGGAGAAGTGGAAAAGAAACTAAAGGAAATAAACCAAATTCTCATCACAGAAGGCTATACAGAGGAAAGGAAAGAGATGGCAGAGTCACTGCAGCATGAATGGGAAAACAGATGTCTACAAGAGGAAATATTCTGGAGACAGAAATCAAGAGTACAATGGATTAAGGGGAGAGAAATACCAAATTCTTTCACAGATCCACCATAGCTCACAGAAACAATAACAGAATTGTGAAACTTATAGATCAGCAGGGAATAGAAAGAAACACTCATGAAGAGATGGAAGAGGTTCTAGTCCAGCATTTTCAGAGAATTGTTGAGGAAACCACAGTAGATAGACATTAGTTTACGAAAATATTTACTCAGTACATACCTAAATTGGTATCTAGAGAAGACAATTACAATCTCAACAGACCAGTAACAGAGGAAGAGATTGAGGAAGTCATTACAGAGATGCACAACGGGAAAGCACCAGGCCCGGATGGCTTCAATGTGGACTTTTTCAAAACATGTTGGAGGATAGTAAAACAGGATATTCTAGAGGTAGTGGAAGACTCTCGAAGATTTAAAACAGTCTTGAAGGTGCTCAATGAATCTTTCATAGCCTTAATCCCCAAACAGGAAAAGGCCACCTCTCCAAACAGATTCAGACCTATAGCACTTTGCAATGTGGTGTACAAAATAATATCCAAAGTAATTGCCAACCGTCTCAAACCTCTCCTTCCTTCCCTAGTGTCAGAGGAGCAAACGAGATATGTGGAGGGAAGACAAATTCTTAATAACATAATTCAAGCTCATGAAGTGGTTCATTCACTCATTACCAATAAACAAGCAGGTATGATAATTCAACTGGACATAGCAAAGGCCTATGATAAACTTAGTTGGTTGTACATAAGAGCAGTTCTAAAAGCCTATGGCTTTGATTACAATTGGATTAAGTGGGTCATGGCACTAGTTACCACTGCCAGCTGTTCAATTCTTCTCAACGGCTCTCCCTCCAAAACCTTCAAGCCTACCAGAGGTCTCAGGCAAGGTGATCCTCTTTCTCCTTTCCTTTCCATTCTAATGATGGAAGGGTTAGGGAGAGCAATCAGTGCTGCTAAGGAGGAAGGGAGAATTCAGGGTCTGAGACTCACTCAAGGGGGGGACACAGTGACTCATCAGCAATTTGTAGATGATACTATGCTTCAAGGCACACCCACAGTCAAGGAAGCCAAAGCATTTAAGCAGATTCTGAGTGAGTTTGCTATGGCAGCAGGCACAGAGGTAAGTCTTACTAAATCAAAGATTTTCTTTTTCAATACGGATATTTCAATTCAAAGAAATCTTTCCAGAATTTTGGGCTTTCAAAGAGAGTCATTGCCCTCGAAGTACCTGGGAGTTCCCCTCACTGACAAACCGTTACACAAGGAAATCTGGGAGCCTGTTCTAAATAAGCTAAGAGATAAGATTAGCAAATGGACAAATAGAGCCCTAAATCTAGCAGGGAGGTTGATTCTAACTAAGGCTATCCTCCAATCCATCCCTATCTATATGCTATCAGCCATTCCGGCACCAGCTGGTGTAATTATTAAAATAAGAAACATTCAGAGAGACTTTCTCTGGGGGAAAGGTGAAGAAAAGAAGAAATGGGCCCTAGTGGCATGGGACAGGGTATGCAAACCTAAATCCCATGGTGGCCTGGGTCTTCATGACCCAGGAATTCTTAACAGAGTTCTAGGAGCCAAAGTCTGGTGGAGATGGCTAAAGGAAATACAAGCCCCCTGGGCAAAACTATGGAAGCAAAAGTATGCTAGGGATTGGCAGGAGAAGAACCTCATAAGAATGACAAGACAAGTAAAAGGTTCACCAATTTGGAATAGGGCATGGGAGAACAGAGCCCTAGTCCAAAATCATAGTTTCTGGGAGATCAGAAATGGAAATCTGGCCTAGTTCTGGGAGGATAATTGGCAGTAGGAGGACAATCTCTGCAGTGAAGAATTAGCAAACATTCACACAGATACCATCAACAAAGGATTAAGGAGGGTAAGTGACTATTGGGATCAATCAAGGAACAATGGTAAATGGCGAATATGGAAACTTCCAGATTACAGGGAAATGGGCATGTTGTATACTCAAGCTATAGCCCTTAATGGTCTTTTGGAAAAGAGACAAATCTTAAGCTCAACCTTGGACGATCAATTAAGATGGGGAAAGAACAAGGCAGGTCTCTTCACCCTTAAAGAGGCCAAAAGGATAGACACAAGGCTTAACTTTTCAAACACTGATAAGATGTGGAAAGAACTCTGGGATAATCCTCATTGGATGAAAGTCAAACTGTTCAAGTGGTTGGTTCAACAGGGCAAGATTCTGACATGGGATAACCTAAGGAAAAGAGGCTTTGTTGGCCCCTCAAGATGTTACCTGTGTGGACATCAGGAAGAAACCAATAATCATATCCTGAATAGATGCTCATTCACTACAACACTTTGGAACTGGGTTGGAGATGTCTTTGAGCAGACAGATAGACATGTAAATGACATCATTGCTACACTGAAAAACTGGCGGAAAAATTTTTCGGATAATGAGATTTTAAACTCCGCTTGGGTGTTGACCCCAGGGTTCTTGATCTGGAATGTTTGGAAGGAACGCAACAACAGGATTTTCAAGGGTAAGGCAAGCCCGGTGAACAGCATCCTAAAGCTAATCCTTAAGCAACTCAAAGAGACTATTCATATCCTGGGAGGTGTCGCTACTGGAAAACCCATAGGACAAAGAGAGGTCAGAATCCTGGAGAAGTTAGAGCTTAAGGTTCATCTCCCACGGTGTTCAATGCAAATCAACAAGAATACCTCAGCAGAAAAGGCTTTCTGGCAACCTCCTTCACAAGGTTTTGTAAAATTTAACATAGATGGCGCCTCAAAAGGAAATCTGGGAGAAGCAAGTTATGGAGGGGTCATGAGGGATGAGGAAGGAAACATACAGGTTATCTTCCACAGTTATCTAGGCAGAGCAACCAACAATATGGCTGAGCTCATGGCAATGGAATTATGCTTGGAAACACTGCTCAAGTACAACATACATAATGTCATCATTGAGGCTGACTCAGAATTAGTCATTAATTTGATGAAGAGGATAAACGCTGACGCAGCACCAGAGAAAATCTCAGGACATTGGCGGCTTCTGCAAGTCTACCAAAGAATCCAATCACACCTAAGAGTGCTAAGAACTCTTAGGTTGGTGCATGTCCGCAGAGAAGCCAACAAAGTAGCGGACTGGCTTGCCAATGAGGGGGTTCGAAGCAAGCATACCGACTTGTGCTGCTGGTGGGAGGAGGTAATGGATGACAGGTTGAAGGAGGAATGCTCATCTCGGGCCCTCATCGACAGACAGCAGTATCAGAACAGATCAAGAGACAAAATTTTACTTCATGTCAACGAAGATTAAGTTCACATCAAAGAGTTTATCTGAGGATATGCACTGTCGGTTCTCCAAGGGTGCCTCTGCAAGCAGGAACAAAGGCAGAAATCGTGACAGGAGAAGAGATGAAAGAATATGCTACCAAGACGATTGCCTCAGAGCAACAACACCATGCATAAGGCATTCCATTCAGGAGGCCTCCCTTCCGGATATGTCTTCCTTGTGCAATGCATTGGAGGTCAAAGGAAAAGAAAACCGGGGTCAAAAACTGCTCAAGATTTACCACCTGCATCGGACGCCCTCTGACCCGGGTGTGGTTTTCTCAGAGGACAAGTGATGCCATTCAGCAAGCGACGCGTGGTGGAGGGAGAAAAGTGATTACCGCCTTCATCGCGGGGTAATCCGCGAGCGGATGTGCGGTCCGATTTGGTTTGTGGCCGTCAGATCCGGAGAGGGAAGATCAACAGCCACCTTTTGGCATGCAAGTTGGTGGGCCCAAAAGGATAAAACTACTAATGGTTTACCACCTTCATCGGGCGCCATCCAAACCAAAGACGATTTTTCTGAAAAGCCAGCGATTCCACTCAGGAAGCAACACGTGGCGGAGGACGATAAAAGCAACCGCCTTCATCGCGCGGTATTCAGCGGGCTTTTAAGCCACGCGATATGGACACCAGCTGTTGGATCAGTCGGAAAAGATCAACGGTCAGCGTTGATCGAGCAGCTTAAGGGTTTTCTGCGCGTGTTTGTTTTTTGACCGCCGGATAGGAAAGAGACAAATCAACGGTGAGTTGTGAGGCGCGACTTTGGTTCCACTTGCCCGCTCACAGTTCCAGGGTAGTCTAGGCAGTGTTTTTGTTTGACTTTTGGAGGGTTTTATGGATACTTTGGGTCTCTTCCCTCTCCCTTTGTGGGAGTTTGCACCTCTGTGCATCTGTTGTAACCTGTGTAAATCATTTTTTTACCTTAGTTAATAGAAGGACCGTCTCTTGCTTTAGCAAAAAAGAAAGCATCCTCCTAAGCCAAACTTCCTCACATGGTCCTTTCACTACTCCTCAAGAGTCAATATTATGCTTCTTTCGGTGAAAGGGGTACCACACACTACTTATTGTCAATTCATGTGATTGACCCGTGCCAAGGTTGAATACATATCCATAAGTTCGTTTTTTATTATCAACACAACTAGCCCAATCTAAATATGTGTACCCACACAACCTAGGGTCTTTGCTTCTATTTTACAGAATGCCAAAGTCAAGTGCCCCTTTGCAGTCTGTCATTCTAAACCTGTGAAGCAAACTTCTAGGATATTTCGTTTGTGAGACAAACTCTGCTACATGTTTGGAAAACTTCTACACCTAAACAGTAATGTAGGAGGTCTAGATCAGTCACATCAAAATCCTTACTCATACTCGAGTTGATATGTTCAATAGCACTTGCCTTATAGTACAATGTCAAGTATCAAGGAAAGGGATGATACTACTTAACTTGACCGGTTGTGGCCATAGTTTGTCGTTGAGTTTAGCAATGTAGTAATTGTCCTCCCCAACTTTTCCATGGATCTTGATGGGCGGGAGTTCTTTACCAACTAAGACCAGGTCCCCGACCTTATAATCTTTCTTAGGTTCCACTTTTTCCTTGTTTTGTGGTTTGGTCCTTTGTGGATGCGGACCTCTTGTGAAGGGAGAATAGGAGAAGGCTTTTCAACCTCATGAGTTTCATAATAGGTAATTGCTCCAGACTTGATCACATGAGTAAGGTAAGTTGGCTCTCTATAGAGGATGAAAGGGGTTCCATCGGATTGCGAGATGGTAGCATATGACAAGTCCATTTGAACATGACCCCCAACAGCGGCTCCCCACTTCCTAGACAAGAGCATTCCCCATACATCAAGAAAATCTATGACAACAACACCCATGAGAAGGGATATATTAGGGTTCCTAGCCAAAGAGACCTTAAGATCGTTTATTAGGCCTTCCACCTCTACAGGCTTAGAATTAAAACCACATACCTTCTTATATGGCCAAGTGATGTTGAGACCTAGTTGCTTCATAACCTTTAAAGGCATGATGTTGGCAGAAGCCCCTGAATCAAGCATACAATTATGTAACAAGAGGTCATTGATAGCCAAAGTGAGCATAAATGGTTCATGTCCGGGGTTGCGATCAGGAATATGAATGTTTTGTAAGTCTTCAGGTAATTCTTCCTCTTTGAAACCTAGGGATTTCTTGATTTGTTGTTGTTGCTCAGGAAGTTTTGCAATTTCCTTTAAAGGAACGGGTATAGTTATTTTCCCTATGGTAGTCTCCAAGTCAATGTTAAGTCCAACCTGTTTTCCCTTCTCCTTCTTTTTAATGTTCTCCTTCTTTGAGGGATCCTTTTTAGGGTTAACCTTTGCTTGGGGATCCTTTTTAGAGGGATTCTTAGAGGGGACATCCTTTGGAGGGGCTTGCTTAGGAGGGGATTCATCT
This sequence comes from Pinus tabuliformis, assembly GCA_031772625.1. NCBI lineage: Eukaryota > Viridiplantae > Streptophyta > Pinopsida > Pinales > Pinaceae > Pinus > Pinus tabuliformis. Next base: position 394,548,238 of record CM062814.1, on the reverse strand, counting down.
TTGTTGGTTTCCTCAGAGGTTGTGGGGTCCTTATGGTTATCCTTTCGTGAATATTGCACCCCCTTGAATCTCACACTATTGTCAGCATTAAGAATAGGCTCCTCCTTTTCTTCTTGGATTGTGACCTCACTAATGGGAGGATGAGTGTATGAGCCTCCCAACAAAATGTTGAAGACATCAGATTCCACAAGGTTGGCCTGCTCATCTATATTTTCATCATCGCTCTCATCACTCTCACTTTGCTCATCCTTGGAGGATGAATCTTGCTCCATGGCATTGGCTAGGGCTAAAGTGTTCAGGACATGAGATGAGATTGGCTTATCTTCATCACTTTGCTTTTTAGGAAAAGGTTTACCCCTTGGAATGTAACTAGACTTTTGGGCCTTTTCTAATGCAGTGATTTTGTTCATAACTACCCTATCCCGTGAGTGGAATTCTTCACTAAGCTTTTCCATCCTTTTAAGGATGGCCAGAAGGGTTTCTTCATGTTGATCCTTAGTCTTTTTCTTCTTGACTTCGACTTTGGCTTTGGGAATGTCATTGGCATCCATTCTTGAAATACGCAAGTTTTCTTCGACCTCAATTGCTATTTCTTTGGCTTTGGCCAATGTGGAAGGTTTCTTGTCTCTTAATGTATAAGTGAGGTGGCCCCCAACAGCTTTTATCAATTTGTCAAGGATGTTAGCATCAGAGGGTTTCAAGTGATCAGGGATGTCTCAGACTACCCTATCAAACTTTTGAATGAATTCTCGGATGTCTTCCCTCCCCCTATTTATTTGATAGAACTTTTCAATGTTGAAGGTTCCTTGGGCATTGCACGACCATATTTTCATGAATAGGTCTTCAAAGTCATCAGAATCCTCGATGCATGTTGGGGGAAGACTAAGGTACCATTCTCTTGCTTGTCCCTCAAGTGATAGAGCAAAAAGCATCATGAGCCTATCTTCATCAAAGATCGTCCAAGGGACAACTGCCAATAGAATTCTTCAACAAAGTCACAGGCACGCCAAGTAGCATCCCCTTTGAACTTAGGTAACCATCGGTTATAATTTTCAGGTAATGGTTTGGGATCATCACTCAATTTCGAAGGGGCGAAGACACTAACCAAGTGTCTTTCACTTTTGGTCATCTTAGGATGGTCAGTGGTAGAACTAGTTACCATTTTTGGGTTATGATCACTAACCTCCTCAAACTCAGGGAGAAGAGTGGTCCCAACAGGTGATGGGGCTCTTTCCTTCTTTTTTGTAGCATCGCTAGTTTCGAGAGGGATGTTGTCGCTTTCAAGTAAACTAGGAGTTTTAAGAATGAGTGAAGTCTCCAAAGGAATACTTGAATTGTCGTCAATGAAACAATTCCTCAATGATTCACTAGGGAGGTAGACCTGCTTCCTCCCCAGCAACGGCGCTCGAAATGCTACCGCTCAAACTAGCAGGGGTCCTAAAAGGGGATCCTTGAAGGGCTACTACTAGGCTAAGGGCAACAATGGAGCAATAGCCCACTGTCACCTCGGCTAAGGCTCCCTGCTCTTTACAGACTTTCATCAATGGGAGGAGACCTGTTATGATGAGGATCACTAAATGGATAGACCAATGATAGGGTGAGGGGTGATCCTAGAAGCCTATTCACAAGAGGCTCAAATATGTGGCTTGCTTGCTTTGGAGGCAAGGTTTAAAGCTCTCAAGGAAGGGCTTAAGGGGAACTTCAAGGTTTAGGTTTAGGGTATGTATCTTATAATGGAGGTTCCTAAGCCTTGAAATTCTTGTGAAAGCTTGGATTCCCAGTGATCCTTGAAAAATTACCCTTAATAGTGTATGGGACCACACGGGACCAAGTGGACCCAGGGGGTAGGTCAAAGGGGTAGTGTTTAGCAACCAATGATATGCTTGACCTATTTTGGAGGGGGAAAGGGACCAAAGAAAGAAATTTTAATGCAAGAAATGTGAGGGTCATGATGAGGCTTCTAGCCTAAGGAAACAAGGGGCAAGAATCAATCTCAAGGCTAGGGCTTGGGATATCTCAAAAGCCTACCGTCGAAATTTCTTCAAAATTCGAGGGCACCTAGGAGACACACCAGCGTAGTAGGGGCCAAGAGATCGAACCTTTTTGATGGGTAGTTTGCAAGATAAATGATGCCCTAGGAGACCTAATGGGCTAGGCCTAGAGAAGGAGAGGAAGTTGGATGAGAAAGGTTTAAGATGATCACCTTTGGTGGACCAATGCCTAATCCTTAGGAAAAAAATGGAGTCAGGTAGAATTATGACTATGGACCTTCGAATTTTCTAGGTCAAGGAGGCCTCAAATACAACTTGCTTGGCACTAGGGCAACAACGAAAGCAGCTTCAGAGACTTTATACTTCGTTTTGCAAGAATAATGGCTTATCAAGATGAATTCCAGTAGTGAAACATCCCTAGGAACATTCATTCATATACATGGCCCATACATGGAGCATTCACTATCCAGAAACAAAATTTCCACAACTTCGCATAAGAGATGCAGCAAAAAAGCCCTAGTATAGCAAAATCCCAGCAATAATGTATGTGACAAAATTAGAAAGAAAGAATATGATTAAAATGTACTTACATGTATAAGAATATATCCAACCATCCAAAAACTTGCCATCAAGAAGCTCCAAGAAAATTATCCAAACATCAAAATTCATTCCATGCTCCAAGAATTCATCCTCTAAGAAGGATAGCGAAAATCTCTAAAGAGATATAAGTTCCAAATCCAAGTGATGATGCTAAAATGAATTCTCATCACTTCTATTCATACACTTCTAATGAGTTCGATTTAGCTACTTGGGCCTAGCCCCTAAAATAAAATAATGTGCAAAACAACTAACTTTTCGTGACAAGCCCACCAAACTAGCTCATAAACAAAAGAATAAGTCTCTCAAGATGTCGAATGATCAATAATACATGTCGTTGGGCCTTCTAAGAAGCCTGGTGAAGTCCTTAAGTGCCACAATGATGAATAGGACTCCCAAAAGTAGTGGACAAGGGGTTGGCCCCTTGTTCTCCAATAATAAGCCTATGGTGCTCCCAATGGGTGTGAGGGCACACAAGTAACCCCATGGGTCTCCAAGAAATCGAAGATGCATATAGACCATTTGTAAGGGCTCAGGTGATGGTGTAAGTGATGCCACATCAACATACAAGTCCTGAGTCATCTGCCAAGTGCATGGTACAACTTTGGGGTCTGTTGGGCATGGTGAACCAGGTGCATCTTCCTCGTCCAATAGGTGAATCCCCCCATTAATCCATGCCCAAAAGTATCCATGATAAGCAAACTACAATGCTTAATTACAAAACGACAAGGCATACCTTTAGGTTCAGGAGGCCCACCTTCAAACATACGATCATGACAGATGGGTGAGGGACCACATGGTTGGCTCACGTGGAAAAGAAATGGCACAACGAGCTAGTTGGTGGATACAAGGGGTTGTTGGCTGCCGACTGAGGACCGTCTTGGAGAAAAAAATTATCCTGATTCCTAGGGATATCACTCACCAAATGGTGGGTAGCAGTGCCCAAGGGAATCGTTTCAAATTGAGACAAAAAATCACCTCTAACTTTAGGAAGAGTTTCAAGCATTGTGCACCCAATAAAATATTGGTATATCCTACTATCCACAAAATGATGAAAAAAGAAAGGGTAAGTCAAGGAATTGAAGACATGTTGTGCATACATGTGACAGACAAATTGCCAAAGTGAGAAGAATGCATGCCCTTTGTGAAGCATGCAAATAACAATGAGCATCATGCATCCCTAGAAATGAGACCACCCAAAACTTTCTATGGAAGAAAGTGCAATTATCCAATGACTATGATCTGTAAACTGTTGTGGATATGCCATTGGACAATTCAGCACAACAAATCTGATAATATTATATTTAAAATATGGAATGCTACACTATTATAGTTTTCTTAGATTTCTAGATCTATAGATTTTACTATAAATAGTGCATGCATGCAAATAAAACTTTGTGAAGCATGCAAATAACAATGAGCATCATGCATCCCTAGAAATGAGACCATCCAAAACTTTCTATGGAAGAAAGTACAATTATCCAATGACTACGATCTGTAAACTGTCATGGATATTCCACTAGACAGTTCATCACAACAAATTTGATAATATTATATTTAAAATATGGAATTCTACACTATAACAGTTTTCTTATATTTCTAGATTTGTAGATTTTACTGTAAATAGTGCATGCAGGCAAATAAAACTTATGCAGAAAATAGCAAACGGAAAAATAAAAGCTCACACACACATAAGACACAAAATTTGCTCTGGGAAACGCTTTCGGAAGAAAAACCCAACTGGAAGGTGAGGTCGCTTCACTCTCTTTCTTTGTCTGGAAATATGGTTGTGATTACAAAGAACTATGCTCGGTCGCCCGTGGGCTGCTACAGTGCACAGATCCTCTCTATGTGCTCTACCTCCTATCCCTCTTAGCTATTTTTTGCTCAGTTATGGAACACATGCACTCGAAATAATGGAAAATGCCTCTTCCTCCTAGTGGCCCAGTTATAACACAGCTCAATAGCCTACTAGTGGTTAAGTTTGACTACCTCAACTCCGAGTCCTAACCAGAGTTACAATATAGATTCTTCTGGAATCTTTTACATCATAACCACGTGGCTAGCCCCTTTTCCATGAATAATGGGGGTTGACGCGACATCCTCCTGAATTATGGATGAGAAAACAAGAAGGTCAACTTCTGAGTGGCCTAACTTTCATACGAACTCTAATTGACACACTTCTTGCGTCATTGGAAAGATCTTTGTGTAGAATAGCATGAAAAGGTGTGGTGCTAAAGCGGCAAAATTTTACCCCAAAAAACGTTGTTTGATGCCTCAAAACGCTCCCGAAAGGTTTCAGACCCCGTTTTGCCAACTGGGTCCTACCAGTAAAAATGGTCTCGTGAGTTGATTCCCCCACTTTTTCCACTCTGAATGCATCAAAATAGATGACAAATAATATAATGATCCAATCCGGATCAGACTAGGGATAATCCAACAAATAGAGTTATACTTACATTAGAGTTGCTTAAGGAGATGGAAGAGCAAGTTGTTAGCATTCGAAATAATTTGAAGGCTACACAAGATGGACATAAAAGTTATGCAAATAGAAGTTGAATTCACAAAGAATTCAAAGTTGAGGATCATCTTTTTATGCGTGGTGAAGTCAAGGAGAGTCCCATTAAAGCTTGGAAATTGTGCCAAGCTAGTAGCCAAATGGTGCAACCCCTTTGAAATTCTAGATAGAATAAAAGCAATTGCATTGCTACTAACAGTAGAGAATGTAATGTTTTCCATGAATATTTGCTTAAGAAATGTGTAAATCATCCCAACCATGTGGTTGATTGGCCTTTGATGAAACTGTAACCAAATGGAGACTTTGAGGCTGACCCCCTATGCATCTTCAACAAGAAAGTAACCTTGCTCTAAAACCGAATCATAGGCCAAGTAAAGGTCTAGGGGGGAAATAAGGACTAGATGAGACAAACTATGGTTTGACTTTCCCGTGATGGAGAAGCAACTCTTTTTGTTATGATTTTGGAGACCATGCCAAAGACAGCGCTTTTCCAAGGGAGAGGGAATGCAATACCCTGTTTGGCCTCCTTTATTATCCATATGCAATTATGTAATATTTTACATGTGTGGAATTTTGCTCAAATGTCTAGCCATGTAGGATACACACACACCCACCATGTGAAAAATCCACAATTGCAACAAGCTGGAAACTATTCTTCTAACTGATGCAGTTTTTTGGTCTTTTGTTATTTAATTAACGACAAATAATGAATAACTCACTACTACAATCTTCACAAATAAAATAAATGTTGCAGAAATAAAACAAGAACTGAGAAATCGATGCACACACATAAAAATGACACCAATGTTTTTTGACTAACGTCCCTGGAAAAACCCCGAAGAGAAAACCGGTGAGGCATGTGAGGGTTTATATTTTATTATCTTCAGCGAATTAGAGAGTACATAGATCTGCTTGCGAAAATACTAGAAAAGCTCCGAAAACTTTTCTCCACCACTCCAATTGGCAGATCAACCTGGAAGCCCTTTGTTTCCCTTGCAAAATCAAACTCGACTTCCCCTAGTAAATGCACACAAAAAACGCTAATGCAAAAATTACACACTAGCTGAAGACTAAGGTCCTGTTGATCTTGCACTCCTTAGGTGATCCTGCACTCGCACTAGGCAACTTGCTCTATCCTTTGAATGATCCCTGATCGCTGGAAACACGATCTATTTCCCAGATTTGCACCCTAGAGCACTCGCGCCCACAGGTACGGTCTTCTTTAAGAAATAATTAGCCTTCCCTCTAAGTCTGAAAATCAGTGGAAACCTCCCCTGGAAATCCCTCTCCAATTTCTACTGAACCCTCCCACCGATGTTTTGTTGGCTCGAACTCTTCCCTCGCTAAATTTTGCACGCTAGGAAATTCACACTGCCCTACTCTCTTGCTCATTCGATGTGTCTTCTCCAAGCCCCATCGACTTACTCTTATAATTCTCTCACTGGAGCATCAATGGCCAAGATCTAATCGTGATCAATGGCTCAGATCATCTTAGACTCCATCAAATTACTTTTGAGAAGTCTCTAGATCTTCGACCACCAAAATGCAGAAGGTGTTACACCCTACCTCACCAGGATTCAAAATGTCAGAGATGAACTTGCAGCCGTTGGAGAAAAACCATCAAATAGTGAGCTAGTCATAACAGCTCTTAATGGTTTCACCAAGCAGTGGCATATCTTCGTCCAAATTATTTCTGGGCGAGATACACTACCTAGATGCGATTGTCTATGAAGTGACTTCAATTAGGAGACGAGGCTCAGCCTTGTGAATGGCATTGCCAACAGTGATAGCAAGGGACAAAAACAGGAGGAGGAGGATGAGGAAAACATAGCCCTTGCATCCAAGGGAATGGCGAAGAAAGGTCCCAGTCAGGGACAAGGCTCAAGAGGAGGCGAGAGAAAGAAGAAAGATTTGTTGAAGATCAAGTGCTTCGGGTATGGAGAGTATGGCCACTATGTCACCCAGTGCCCTCAAAGGAAGAAGGACAAGAGGGGGCAGCAAAAGCATACAGCAACTTCGAAAAAATTGAACTAATTGCCAAATTGGAGGAGTTTGCATTGATAGCAGCAGTGCCTGCAGGTAGAGGAGAAGCTTGATACCTATATATATCAAGTTGGGCAGGGTCTAGCGAAAGTGCAGCAAGGAGATCAGTTAGATCAATTCCAATTGTTGTAGCAAGACCATCACCTTTGCTACAAGAGCCCACAGTTTCACAGTAGCGGGATTCAGTGTTAGCAGAGCTAGTTGTAGTCAGATGCTTGATAAACAATTGCAGAACTAGTTGCAGCAACACAGTGACAACAGGATGCAGTCAAATTGACAATAGCAAAGCTATTTGCAGTGAGATGATCGAGAGATAGTTGTAGAACTAGTTGTGGTAACACAGCCAGTGCGAATTGACTAGTTGCAAGATACAGGTGAAGTTCCAGCTAAAGGATTCCTAATGTAAAACTGCGAAGTCGAGTTTCCAATGCAAGAGGACAATGTGATTTGCCAGGAGGGAGTAGATTGATTTCCCATAGGGAGATCGAGACTCAGAGGAAGACTAGTTTCAGAGGGAGCGGCCGGCACTATGGAAGCTAGTGCTTTAGGATCTAAGGAGATCAAACTCATTATTGTAGTAGTTGTAGCAGCAATGCAGAGATGGCAACAGAGCAGTAGCAGCAGCAGTATGAGTAGATCAGAGTTTGTGCAGTAGCATGATTGACAGTATTATCTTCACAGTGATTTCTAGTGATAAGGAGAATGGTCATCTTGGAGAAGTGGAGAAAGTTAGTCATCAGCACCGCAAGACTGTCCAGGTGCAGGAGAGTAGTATTGGTGGGGAGAACACCTTCCTCACTAAGAGGGAGTATTAATTTTTGTAGCATCAGACAAGTGTTCTAGTCTCAATTTGTGTCTAAGACACTAAGGGACACGAGATCTCCAAAACCCAGAAAATGTTTTGGGAGAAAACATCTAGAGACCACTCAATTAAATTAATTGATCGATAATTAAAAAATGCCTAAGCCTAACTTAGGGAAATCAATTAATTAAAAGGAATTAATTGAGTATGATCGAAAATGCTCTAGAGACTCACATGGGCTGAGTCTAAGATGATCTTAGTCGTTGATGAGGATTTAATCATGGTCATTGAAACTCCAGCGAGAGATTATAAGAGCAGATCAATGGGATGAGGAGTAAAACAAGTGAGGGAGCAAGCATCCAGGCAGTGTGAATTTCCCAGTGCACAGTGATTCAATGAGAGAAGAATTTGAGCCAATGGAGGAGCATCAGTGATTGAGGGAGAAGTAGAGAGAATTTCCAGAAGGATTCTCAAGTAATTTTCCAATTTCTAGCATCTGGGAAGGAAGATCAAATTTCCCAGCAAAGAGGTCGAGTTCTGCAATGCAAGTTACCCAGTTGCTAGAGCAAATTTCCCACAGAGGTTCGATTCAACTGCTAGTGCCCAAATCTATCACCAAGAGGCCTAGTGATATGTTTCTGGAGGTAGATTCAAATAGGACAGCTCGTCTGGGGAGGTTTCCAAGGCAAATCGACTTACCAGCAATAGTAATGCGCACTTCGAAACTAGCTGAGTGAATTTGCCAGGGAGTGTGAGTTGCCTAGTGAGGGCTAGATTGAGTTGGGTAGAGGGAAAATTAATTTTTCCAGCTAAGATAAAAAAAATTGGAGCTGAGTCAAGGAGGCCACCAGTTGTAATTCTCATATTTGTTGCATAATAAAAATAACCCCTCATTTGTTGCACTAGTTTTCCCTTCGAGGTTTTTTTGGGGACATTAGTCCAAAATAACTGTGTTAAATGTGCACATGAATTTCTCAGTTCCAATTTCCGCAAGGGATTTTGTTTTTTGTGAATAATTGTAATGAGATTTATTCGATATTAATCTGAAAATTAATAAACTGATAATCAATTAGGAGAATAAATTCCAATAGTTGTAGTTCGAGGAATTTTCACACAATCAAGGATCACAACTGGATTTGTCAATGGACGAACGAGCACATGAGCAGGTCGTGGTACGCAATAGCAACATCGCACGAGACTTGAGCTGCCGATAAATAAGGGACAATGTGTGGTGTGTTGCAGCAGCCAACCCGTCGTAGAAACATAGCACGGTAACCAGCCGCTAACTCTTGTGAAGATGCCATTGTAAGCAGAGCAAGTCGATACTGCACAGCTGCAACAAAGCGATGTGGGGCATGAGGTCTGCATAGTGACCTGACAGACAAGGTCTACACAACCTTAGGAGCTTCAATCAAAAGATTTGAGGCAGCGAACCGCATGGGCCGAAGGTTGTAGAACAAGCTAGAAGCAAGGAACAATTACAACATAGGTGATCAGCCAGGAGTAGGATTGAGCCCTCCTCATGCGCTATGAATTAGACAGTCACTAAAGGGTGCATAGTCGTTGGGCAGGGGATCTACCGCAACAGGCACAAGTTGGTAGTCATAGCTAGCAACAGGGTACGAAGGACAGTACTAGCTTGTCAACAAGATAGGTGGAAGAAATCCCTCAAAGGGAGAGAGGGAACCGTATCAGTCGAGGCAATGGCAGTACAACTCATGGGTTTCTCAAAGGATCAAGACAGGCCCATAGTTTTGCCAGTAAGACTTAGCACAGTAACAATGGAAAGCATTGTAGTGAGAAAGAACAAGGAGCAGGAGGCTCTAAAGGTTGTGCAACTCAAAGGGAGTCAGCATTCAAGTTCAAGTAAGGAGGAGGAGCTGGCAAATGCCTCCAATACTGTCAAGATGGTTGTTCAGGAGCAGGAGGCTTCTAGGAACAACACCAATGGGAGTTGTACTTCGAGGATCTTTCTAAACCAGGTAGCAGAGAATGCTTCCAATTCAAAGAGAATAGCCAAGGCAGCAGAAATATGTCCAGAATCAAAGACAGTTCCAGGGGGCAATAGTACCTCCCTCGCTAAGAGGGAGTGTAGATTTTTGTAGCTCGGGTAGAGGTACTTTTGAAAAAGTCAACCACATTCTCCTTAGAACACTTGTTGTAGGTTGGGCAAGTTGTTGATGTAACTTAGCCTAACTTAGGGAAAAACACATATTAATATGTTGGCTTATTGAGCTAATAGAAACATTGGAAAAGTAAAGTAATTTACTTCAATAAGTTTTAATCTTAGTCATTGATCACAAGTGAGGGGAGATCTAATCTCGGTTGTCAATCACTTTGAGATTAGGGTTAAGATTAGTGTTTAATGTTCCTAATGGAATTATGCAATGAATAACTAAAGCATGAACTAGAAAACAACCAAAAATATTTACACACAAGGCACCAAAACACCCAATACAAGTTTTAGAACAACAGTTGAGCCATTTTAATAAAAATCTAGAATAAATGGGAGTAGAATAACAAGAAACAAGTGCACTTGGGCTTGCATAAGCAAGTTGAAGCAAACCCAAGGTGAGAAAGATGCCCCAATGAGTAGAAACTTCGACCCCCAAACTGCCTCTACACTGCCCAAAAATTGTGCCACTGCTGCTATTTGAAAATTGTTTGAACCCCTTGCTGGAATGCCCAGATTTGCCTGAAATTGTTTTTGTAGCTTCCTCTTAATTTTTCCCACAAGACCCAGAAACGAATTGGTCTCAATCCTTCACACCAAAAAACCCACAAAATGGAGCAAAATACCAGTAGTTGTTGGTTGATAAGAGTCACTTGTTTGAGCCCGCTAGAGTGCTCAAAAAAGTCAACCAAATTAATCTTGGCCTCTCCTCAACAAACCCAGAAAGGGTTGGGCCTAATTCCAACCTTCCAAAATCACCCCCAATTTGTGTGAGCACCCTCTACAGTTGGGTAATTCGTACTGCATGAAAAATAGTTGCCAAAGCCCTCCAAAATTAGCTAAGAATTCCTCCAAGAATTATCCTTATGTCCCCTTGTAAATCTTCAACCCCAACTCCGGTTCAAGCCCCCACAACCAAGGTGCTCCTCTAATGAATACGCAGGCCCAGCAAAACGACTTCTACACTGACCAAGGAAGAAGAATTTCAGCCTGTATGTAATCCACTCAGCCAACCCTTCAAGCCACTGCAAAATCGCTGCTAGGTGCCAAGAGAATATGCCTCTAAATTCCCGGAACCCACGCTGTCATGAAGCTCACTCCCCACAAGAGTGTGTGGTCCCTTACTGCGCCCAGCCTGCTCCTCAATAGCTCGAATTTCCCTGTGAAATCCCTCTGGAATAGCTCCAAGAATGTAGCAAAGCTCCCCTAGGGTGGCACTCGAAGTCCACCGAAGTAGGAGTTGAGATCTCCCCTCAGAAATCTCATGTGCTAAACAACACTTTGTTGACCCAACTAAACAACTTGAGCAAACAACGGTTCAGATATCAAATGAGCAAAAGATCCCAATTGTTGCCCTCACCCTTCTATTTATAATTGTTGCCTTACCTTTCCTTGTGGGTCCCTCCTCCAAATATTTCGACCTCCCTCCACAAAATCGATTTTTCCTCCAAGGGGTGCGTATTCCTTGAGGGGTGGCCCCCACATTCCACCAACTCCACAATTTTTCCCCTTTTTTCTAAAGTGGGGCCTTCTCTTTACCCAAAAGTCAAATATTCCTTTGATTTCTCCATTCTCCTCAGTTGTGGGCCAAAATATCCCCCCAATTGCCAAAATTACAAAAACAGAAATTCTTCTTAACAAAATTAATTAATTTGGATACATTACAGTCCTCCCCACCAAAAATTGCTTGTCCTCAAGCAATGCCTAAAATAAGCACCCTCTCAATCACTGACCAAACAATCAATGTACCTATTACTGGGGTCCCAAATGTACCACCCAACCATGTCTAATATCTTCCCTGTCTTACCAGGGTCCAAAGCCATCATAGTCAGTGTGAGGCATCCCGTGCTCCACTCGTTGTCCAACTCAGCATAGGCACCAGACACCCTCTGCAAACTGCCACTAAGTAGAGTATCATGGTGGTATAAAATCCTGGTCATCTCCTCGTGAAATCGCTCTACTAAATAGTCCCTCTCATACACTCCAGGAGTAGACTCCTGAAGTTGCAATCCAAGCTCTATGGGATTGAGTCCTCGTCCGCATGAGCCTCCCCTGGTGTCCTCAAGTTGATCAACCTTCCACACTGTGGAAATCCCCCATGCCATCAACGAATCACTGAAACTTGATGGAAGATCTAGATGACCCTCCCCTGTAGAAACCATCTTACCCCTATGGACATCTGAACCGCTAAGTACTGTGACGCTAGGGTCCCGCGTCCTTCGCAACAAGAAACTGTCCTACTGACCTTGCGACTCTCTGGTCATCACTGATTGCCTAGCATGCTCGTACCAGGGCCTCCTCCCCAACAACTCTCGGCCATAAGATATGTGATGATCGAGGCTAGGCTCAACCTGCCAAAGCGAATCAATAGTGCCAACAACTAACACTCCACGACTTGCCCCAGTCTTGAGCAACAATCTCCCTCGCCATATCGTGAGGGCTTCGGATCACCCATACGGATCCACCACCAATCCTTTGGATCCGCGGTTCCACCTTTTTTTGGCGATTCCTGGAAAATTAGATCCATGGGGGCCCGATCCGCGGATCCGAAAAGGATCGGGTGCAGATTTGTGAAGGTTCGGGTGTGTATCCACCACGGATCCGAGAGAAGGTGGACGGTTCACACAGTTTCGCAAGGCTTTTTCTATTTTTTTTTATATTTCGAACTATTATGTGAGAAACTACACTTTAAGAATACTCCCAAGGTGCCCCTTGATGCTCCCTAGATGCTCCCTAATGGTAATGTTAAATTCTTAAAGTAAAAGTGACATTCTCCTTTATCTTTCATTTCCATCCTTTTACTTAAATTTTTAACATTACCATGAAATGACTTAGGATGTTTGAGAGTGGTTCCAACCTCATCAGACTTCATATGGAGAAAATAGAATTTCATATCCCATTCAAAATTCAACAAACTTAACAATTTTCAGGATCAATGGGATTGTGGCGTTTCATTGGATTATATCATGTATGAGGGCATGTGATTGGCATTTAATCAAGAGCACCAAGCCCTATATGTACCCCAGTGTTGGTGTTGTTGATTGTTGAACTCCTTTGTCATGGCCTTAGCAATTATGTACCCTTCACTCAAGTCAAAATCATTGATCAAGCATGTTAAGCTTTCTCTACCATATTATAATGCTTGGATTAAGCTGTTTGATCAAAATTAGGCAATGTGACTAATACCCCTATAGAATTGAATTAGAGGCAAAGGCTAGACAAGAGGAGGAATCTAGATTCTAGATGGTTGATGTTGGAATAATTAATCATTGATGTACAATAGATGCCATATCTATCTTGATTTATGTAAAAATATGCATGTTTTCATGTCTTATACAACCAATTTGGTATTTTGGATGTTTTTTTAAATATAAATGCAAAAAAATATACATATAGTAGACGCTTCCTAGATTTTTGAGAAATGACGCTTCTGCGTCCCCGCTACCAAAAAACATCCCACTTCATGCAACGTTGAGCACCGCACTCCTCAGCATGCCACTGTATGTCGCAACATGTCCTTGCACACCATTGGATCAGCCTGCCTATTGTTGTATCACCATGTACTGTCGGGTGGCCCATATGCACCAACGCATCTGTCGCCCCACTAACAAATCCAATGTGGTGTGAGTCACTACCCCTACTCCATTGTGTGACCCCATGCACCACGACACACCACCACACACCTACATGCTCGCTAGTGAGCCACACTGCCCAACGTTGTATGCCCCTACACGCCGATGGATGCCATGATCTAAAGCTAAGACAGTACGCATCAGCCCGCACCCTACTGGTATCGCCACCTCCACTATCGCATTGCCATTACCTCTAATGCATGGACCTTGCCTCTAAATCCTCCCTGAGAGGCACTAGGGGTGAATCCCCATATGTACCAGTGGTGATGCCACCATTGTGTTGCTCCTTTGTGACCACTGTGCCCCACATAACTGGGGAGAACCCTCGGCTCCATACAAGGCACTATCTGGTGGCCTACCAATGCCACCTCCTCTGACAAACTCCTACCAGAGTATGCTAATCATCATGTGATCCCATGTACAACTATCGAACCAAGACAACCCAAAAAGTTTATCCATAAATTGGTTGGCCACTGGTGCTAACCGAAAATCCCCTAGCAAATGTGCGCTCAACCGCTTAGTCAACTATACCGCCAAGGTCATAGTCAACCGACATATCTAGGAACTGATAGGTAATCCCACCTGGATCCCAATGCCAGCCTGAGCTTCTAGTATCCCCAATGCCTGGAAGCTCCCACTGAGCTTCACTTGGGTCCACCAGGTACCAAATCAGAATCCCTCGCCATCAAACCTGAAGAGAGGGATTGAATGTACGAACTCTTGTACACAGAACAAGCCCCCCATCCTGCGGATGTTGCACCTTATGCAGCTCATGTCGCCTCATCTCATCATCCTAGTCAACACATAAAATATGTCGAGCTGACTTTGCCTCTCCCTCTCCAAGGTGCAGAGAAAACCTACTAGTGCTACCAACCCCATCTATGTATGTCTGAAGAGGGTTGCTCTGATGCTCTAATGTGCAGACTAGTTGGAACAATAGGGAATCCAACTGTTAACCAACGCTAGTTAATTTGGTTGTTGACTCGGCACAAACCGTTCTCATGCCCTCCAGCCCCTTGTTTAGCTACAGAATGACCTCTCGTACTGTCATGGCCTTCTCTCTCAATGCTAGAAGGCCGGCCTGGAACTGATGAAATTGTCGTGGGCATCTATCACCTGTAGACTCGGTCACAGCATTGGATACCTCAGCAACTGTTGGCATCTCATGCATAGGTGGCACCACCTCCACAAATGGCTCTATGGGTGTAGGCTCTATCCTCTCCACCAAGGTGTCAACTAGGGCTATCAAAGAGGTCTCTAATAATGGTTACTCTTGCGCCACACACCGGGTATATCGATGTGCTCCTCACCATCCTGTGGGCTCTCAACATCATTCTCAACCTCCTCCTCAAGCTCTTGATATCTAAAGTCAGGTCTCCACTAGCAAAAGCGCCCCCTCGTCTTACCCTCTAACTATCCTTGTCCTGCCTGCTCCTTTTCAGGAAATCTAGTGCCCTGATTCTGTCAACTTCCCCACATAAGTAGATGGTTGCATGCCCACGGCCTACGCACCTCTAGTGTCTCTATTGTATGGGCGAGGATGGGTCTGGTCTGTCACCCTCCTCAACTAGGCCAACCTCTCATCGTTCCAACAGATTCCACCCCAGAATTTCTGCATATTGAATTTCCCTTGAGCCATGGGTTTGTCTACAGTTTCACCTGTCACTGTGCATTCATACCCAATTCTCCCATGTCCCTGTTGGCTACCCACAGCTGGGCCAAGATAAAGGCTGTGATACCACTATAATGTTCCTAATGGAATTATGCAATGAATAACTGAAGCATGAACTAGAAAGCAACCAAAAATCTTTACACACAAGGCACCAAAACACCCAATACAAGTTTTAAAACAACAGTTGAGCCAATTTATTAAAAATCTGAATAAATGGGAGTACAATAACAAGGAACAAGTGCACCTGGGCTTGCATAAGCAAGTTGAAGCAAACCCAAGGCAAGAAAGATGCCCCAATGAGTAGAAACTTCAACCCCCAAACTGCCTCTACACTGCCCAGAAATTGTGCCACTGTTGCTATCTGAAAATGGTTTGAATCCCTTGTTGGAATGCCTAGATTGGTCTGAAATTGTTGTTGTTGCTTCATCCTAATTTTTCCCATAAGACCCAAAAAGGAATTGGTCCCAATCTTTCACACCAGAAAACCCACAGAATGGAGCAAATTACCAGTAGTGGTTAGTTGGAAAGAAACACATGTTTGAACCCGCTAGAGTGCTCAGAAAATTCAGCCAAATTAATCTTGGCCTCTCCTCAACAAACCCAGAAAAACCCAAAAAGAGTTGGGCCTAATTCCAAACTTCCAAAATCACCCCCAATTTGTGTGAGCACCCTCTAGAGTTGGGTAATTCATACTACCTGAAAAATAGCTGCCAAAGCCCTCCAAAATTAGCTGAGAATACCTCCAATAATTATCCTTATGCCCCATTGTAAATCTTCAACCCCAACTCTGGTTCAAGCCCCCACAACCAACATGCTCCTCTAATGACTGCGCAAGCCCAGCCAAACCACTTCTACACTGGCCTAGGAAGAAGAATTTCAACCTGTATGTAATCCGCTCAGCCAACCCTTCAAACCACTGCAAAATCACTACTAGGTGCCAAGAAAATATGCCTCTAAATTCCCGAAACCCACATTGTCATGAAACTCACTCCTCACAAGAGTGCGTGGGGTCCCTTACTGCACCCAGACTGCTCCTTAATAGCTCGAATTTCCCTGTCAAATCCCTCCGGAACAGCTCCAAGAATGTAGCAAAGCTCCCCTAGGGTGGCACTCAAAGTCCACCAACGTGAGAGTTGAGATCTCCCCTCGAAAATCTCGTGTGCTAAATAGCACTCTGTTGACCCAGCTAAACAACTTGAGCAAACAACAGTTCAGAGATCAAATGAGCAAAAGATCCCAATTGTTGCCCTCACCCTTCTATTTATAATTACTGCCTTCCCTTTCCTTGTGGGTCCTTCCTCCAAATATTTCGACCTCCCTCCACAAAATCGTTTTTTCCTCCAAGGGGTGCGTATTCCTTGAGGTGTGGCCCCCACATTCCACCAACTCCACAATTTTCCCCTTTTTTCTAAAGTGGGGCCTTCTCTTTACCCAAAAGTCAAATATTCCTTTGATTTCTCCATTCTCCTAAGTTGTGGGCCAAAATATCCCCACAATTGACAAAACTACAAAAAAGGAAAGTCTTCTTAACAAAATTAATTGATTTGGGGACATTACATAGTGTTTTAGCTCAATGAAGTTTAAAAAGCAATGTTGAGGAAAGTAGATAGGCCAATGTTACTAGACTCGGAATCAGCAATAAATCGGCAAGGCAAAAGAGCGAAGAGATTTAATCGAATCTAGAAAACATCGGTGAATTCAATAAATAAAGATATACACATATATTGAATTTAAAAAAAAAATCATTGATATTCAATAAAGTCGTATCCAAAAATGCATAATATCAATAGATGTCCAAAATATCATGAATAAATAAATATCTCATATATATTATGAGACCAAACATGATCCAAAGCACGGAGTCCTGACTCCTAACCAGTAACTACATAGAACCAGAAGCATCTGCTTCTAAAAGTTTACAAAATACTACATACTAATCAGTAAAAAATCAGTAACTGAGACTCTAAGACTAAGAACTAGAAGCGATTCCTCCCACTCCTTCACTTGCTTGACTCTCGAAGTTCTCCAAGTCATGTAGACTTAAAAGAGGAGCCTCATCTAATTGGACCCAATCGGATGCATTTGTAGTTTGCAAATCTATCTCTTCCAGGTCAATTGGTGAATGTGATCCAAACCTGTCATTATCATGAGACATTGATATGTGAATTAAAGTTTGAACTTTAAAGTTTAAACTTTAAAGTGCAAATCAGATTATGAAACCTTCAAATTCAGGGTCTCACCTAGTATTTGCTTGTTGCGAAGTCGTAGATTATAATGGACAAATACAAGGTCATTTAAGCGCATTTGTGTCAATCAATTGCGCTTTTTAGAATGTATTTTCTCAACCATGTTCCAATTGCGCTCACAACCTAAAGCACTTCATGATTGGTTTAAGATTCGAATGGTGAATCTCTTCAAATCTGGTGTATCACTACCAAAGTTTTGCCACCAAAGACCTAGCAAGTGGCAAGCGCTTGTGAGTAGTAAGTACTAAATATTAAATAGTAAAAACTTAAAAAGAACACAAAATTTAATAAAACATTATTTAACATACAAAATAAAGTTTAAACAAATTTAATGAATTGATGAAGCCTTCAAACCTCAAAGGGTGTCTGGCAACATCTTAGTCCTTTCTCGTATAGCACAGGCATACTCAAATAATTTAGTTGACGTCCTATAACCCTGTAGTTGGGCAAAGACACAGCTTTGAAATTCTGGATTAGGGAAGCACCTTTTAATGCATGTCATAAGTCCTCTGCCAACCTCCCCATCCTCATTAAATTTGCTCTTATCATAAAGATATTGTGGGTTTAAGAAGTAACCAGCAACATGTAAGGGGGACTGCAATTGCCTATCCCAACGTGCATCAATAATATCCCGAAGAGGCAGATAATTTGCCTCCTCATCCCCATATCTTCCTTTGATGGCCAAATTTGCGAAATCCATCGCCTCATAAATGTAACCCATAACGGGTTTGTCACCATCAACCATCTTGAAAGTTCAAGCTTTCAAATTTAATGAAATAAGAAACTTTGAAAATAAAAAGAAGCCTGAAATGAAATTTTAAAAATGAAAAACTTGAAAGACTTGAAGTACCTGAGAACTCTGACAAGGGACTCTGTCACAACAATAATCTCTTCGGCATCTTTCCAGAAACCATCATTAAACACAAGTGCAACAATTTCAATGCCTTCAAGGGCCTTTGAATGTTTAGATGCCATCCACTCAAGTCCCAAGAACATCCTCTTCAAATTTATCTTTTGCTCAACCATAGATTGCAAAGATATAAAATTTGTTGCAAATCTAGTCACTGCAGGTCGAACAATTTCTTTACCTTCAGTGTATTTTCTCATGGTGTTTAGGATAATAGTGTGGTTGTACAGGTATTTGGTTGTGGATTTTGCCATCTCTGCAACCTCATGTATCCAATGAAACTTACCAATGTCCTTAAGCATTAAATCTATGCAATGGGCAGCACAAGAGGTCCAAAATATAGTGGAGTTCCTAATCCCAAAAATTCTACCAGCAGCCATATAATTAGGCTGCATTGTCGGTGACAATTTGTACAACATATTCTTTTCCCACTTCTTGAACGACTTCCTCCATTTCACAAATAAGTTGGGCAGTCTTAACCTTGTTTGAGGCATCCACTAATTTGAGAAACATTGTGCCTGTTAGACAAGATACAAGGAATTTATTAAAGTTCTATTCCTCTGCTCTGTCCATCCATCACTCATGATCGTGCACCCTGTTTCTACCCATGATGAACGAAACTCAGATAGCACAAGCATGACATCTTCAACACTCTCTAACAATAAATATGTCCTAAGTCTCTCTAATGAAGGGGCTTTGAACCCTAGACCTGCAACAGCAACTGAATCAATCATAGCTTGCCAATAAGGACTTTTGGCACAGTGGTAAGGTATGTCAGAATAGTACCAAAAGTTAGCAATGGCCTTCCTTGCCTAACAATGGATATTTTTTTTCCAACCAGTGCCATCCAAGGTAGGTTGGGAACCGATTTTGTGTGGGGAGCAAAAAAAGTTTTTATGTTTCCACCTCCAGTGTTGAATGCAGGAGGATTCATTTGGCCTTGAGTTTGACTTGGACTTGGAGGCATGTGTGGGAAACTTGTGAACGGCAATGAGGATTCAACAAAAGGAGATGACAAGGGGTATTGGAAGAAGAATGGTCAGCTCCAAAAGTTCTGATTTCTTTATTTTGCTTTGCTTTCTTGGCATTATGCTGACTCAACATATCAAGGGCCAAGATTGCTTGGTGTTTGACATTTTCATCAACATTCTTGCAGAGACCTATATCATGGTCAGGTATCTATGCAAGGTGGTACTTGAATCTATAAATGCCTCCACTACATTTCTCTTTGCAAAATTTTCAAAGGAGCCTGGATTCTCCAGGAATCTTATCACAATAAGCACAAGCAAAGTCCTTTTCCCTCGACATTGTTATTGTTTTGGACTTGTGTTTAAATTGTGGCTTTTGTTAAGAATCATGTTTTGAAGTCATGGCTTTTGTTTAATTTGTGGCTCATGTAAAAGACAAAAAAGATTAAAAATTAAAAATGCAAATATTCTGATATAGGTTAAATGATCTTAAAATTTAAATCATCACTATTCTTTTGACCCAGTAAATACTTGTATAGTATATTAGTAGTATACTCATTAAACTATTAAACAGTAAATACTATTACTAAATAGTATATTCTTTAAATTCCATTAACTTATGTAATAAATTATTACATGGCCAGTAGCTAATATAACATATAGTATAGATGTAGCTGCAAATAAAGGACAGACCATCATTTTTCATCTCCAAAACACACATTTCACAATGGCCAATACAGGAATGTAAGATGCGCTTGAAGGGAAACCAAAGCAATTGCAAGCATAAAAAGGAGGAAAAAAAGGTCTACCAAAACAGCATATGACTTCAACCAAGGTTTGATAATATTCCAATCAAAATACATGATCGTGGAAAGGCCCCTGGTGTCTGAGCAGAACCACAGAGAAATAACGAAACAAATGGAGGTAGCTTCACTTTGCTTCAAATTGGACAAGTTATCCGCACAGATAGATGCGATGTTAGAATAATGTTTGAGTCAATACCTTATCTATGTGGCATGTGGAGGAAATAATCGAAATAATAGTTATCTGCACAAATAGATTCCATGTTAGAAATAATCGAAGGTGGAATCTCTTACCAATTACAGTAACCAGGCTGAAACGGGCGTGTGGAGGAGTCTGTTGCCACGAATTCATGAGTGTAGAAATATGAAATAGGGTCAAGCAACTAGTGCCAGATCGAGGACCCAAAAAACTGTGAACGGTGAAGGCTACACTCCAATCTAAGATCAGACTCCAAAGGTCCACACTTGAACAGATTGTGTGGTTTGTAACTTAACGTGGTGGTAGACTCTAGGGGAAAGGGATCTCGGTGGCGGCAAACACCAGCGAAATCCAAGGGGCGGCAGGCGTATCTGTGAAATGGCATGAAGAGTAAACAGTGGGCAAATAAAACCACAAGCGCATTAACCTAAAAACTTTTATGTCGAGTCGATTTGGGACATTCGTCGAAGTCGCAAGAGTCGCCTTTGATCGCCAAGTCGCAAGTCAAACTCACGTTGACCAAGATTCAAACTCGATCAACGCGAGTTTGACTCGCACAAAGCCAACCCTGCTTGTTTAGCAGCCGAGCCGACTTTGAGACGTGATTAATCGCAGGACTCGCCACTTCCTGTTTCACTGACATAGACACACAATAGAATCACAGGATTGAGAGCAACATCTAATTTAGTGGTGTGTTGGGTCCAAGGGAGTGCAGAGAGGCTGGAGATCTAGATCTGCAAGAGAGATTGAGCATCAATATAAGGCAAATCTATTGGATCAGATCCAAGTTATTGTATCTATATTTTCTCAGTTGGGCCATTATCCCAGAACGGGAGCCCAAGTAGGTTCGAATTAATTTATTAATGAAGAGTTGTGATTTGGCAGAAATTTGTGTCATATGTCTTGAGAAATCTAGGGCATCGAGATTAATTGATTTCTCTTCTGTTGATAACTGCTTGTGAATGCTTTTTACTTCTTAGATTAGGATCCTCTTTTACTTAGGTTATTATATTGTTATTCTTCATCAAACAGCTATCAAAGCATAAACCATAAAGAGACAAGAGACAGAATATAGGCTATCAGCGAGAGCCAAAACCTCTCCCTCTTGAGAGGAAAACCCGAAAAAATTCTTCTTCTTATAGAGACTCCAATTGACAAATACCAAGACCAGGACCCTTGACCCATTTTCCACTCCAAGACCAAGACATAAAGCTTCCTTGATGAGATCCTTAGTCTCCTTCTTGCTTGTCTCAGGTTCTCCTTTGACTTGCTCCTCTTCTAATTCGGCTTCTTGTGCAGCAAATGACCTTCTTACTCCTTCACATGTGTGACCCAAAACAGACCCAAAACACTCCTAAAGACTTCACTCTTCCTTCTCTTTATTTCGCAGGCTGTAGAACTATCTTCCTTGACCTTTTCGCACTTCTTGTTTCAGACTTGATGATGACCGAAATTCTTGTTCTGAAATGAGGCCGAGCTGCCCAATTTATAGTTGTTGGAGCCTTCATAATAAGCCGACTTTAGAAATGGGTGAGCCGACATGTTTGTAGGAGCAAATTCATTATTTTATTAAAAGACGAATTGAAGTAGATGCTTGAGCTTGATCTTGGAGGGCTATTTGACATTTTCATTGACTCATATACAAATATAACATGCCCAAGAAGGATCCTTCATACATGACATTGACTCAATTTGACTTTTATGACTCGATGACAAAACCTAAAGGTTCACAATGGGAACCTTAACTAAAATAAAATTCCTTGATCATGATTCACAACGGGAACCCATGATTCAAGTGCTACAAAAATAATTTTATGTTCTTCTTTTCATCAATTACATAAAATCACAATTACACGTCATTATGAAGACCGAACCTAGTTACACTTTTCAACAATATGTGATTGGGATTGGTTGTGTAATTGTGCTTCCACTGAATATTTTGTTAGGAACCTAGTTGTGTGTTTATTCAGCAAGTTTTCTGCTAAGAATTAAATACCGGGTGTTGGGTTCAGGAAATCTAACAAAATATATGTCCAACTATATCAGCAACAAAGGAAACAATAATAGAAGATATACAAACATCCTCAACCACAAGAAATTGTTGGTTCTCCAAGCACCCCCTAGAGACATAACATTGAGCTCCAAAGGAAAGACTCCTCCCAAATCCAACCATCCCAAAAAAATGAGGGAGCTGCTTTTTAAATAGGGCTTCCAACTCAACCTTTTACTAAAATTTCATCACCAGAGTGTACGTCGGCCTTGCTAAACTATAGATAATTATTAAAAAACTCAATCATACTTTATGAGAAGTCAGGATGATACAGATTCTATCAATGTGATTACTGTTTACCTGATTCACCCACAGAATAATTCGCCGACAAAGTGTATCAACTGATATCCCAACTGCTGCAGCAAGATCCTTCGATGTCCACCTATGGAAAAGAAAAGAATAGATGGAAACTTCTTTTGGTGTAAATGAAATGACAACTGACACAAGCTAAAACCATACTTGACAAATTTATAATGGAATTCCAGATAAACCTCAGGAACCCGCACATCTAACTACAAAAGAAAAGATTATGGTTTTTGCCACCAAATCTATGCATTCCTAACATAACAATCCCTCCACTGACCTCGCCTGTTCCTGAAACAGCATGATGATACTCGCATGAACTGGAGACACAACAAACTCAGCCGATCGGTCTTCAAATTGCAGCTCCAACTGCAAGAGAATGGACAAAGCATTAGATTTTCAGATAACTGAAACAGTGTTCTCTACCAATCCAGAAGTATAACAGCAATTCCCAAGAACCCCAAACATACTTGATACCAACTTAATAAAAGCATACCCTCTAAATATTGCACTTCCTAATAAAATATGTTAAATATTGTAAATTCAAGCCAAAGACAATATTGATAATTTTTTTAATATCTCAAAACAATAAAAATATATTGTTGACACAAACAGGGGGAAATCTGGTTAACCTTGACAGTTCCAAGATTCTTTTTCCACATGATCTTCCGTGGAGCTCTAAGCACATGGAATTGTTTGGCATAGTCATCAAGCAGTCCATCAATTTCGCTGGGGAGGTTGATATTTTCTGCCTGCAAAATGTCCAAACCAATCATCTACTATTACTCTCTGATAAGAACCAAGTACATAATGTCCTTCCAGCGTTTCATCAGACTTCCATAAAATTATATTTTCTGCATTTTGTCTGACGTCTATATTTATTCAATTTTCTTCCTATCATCCGACTTTAATGATTAATTTAATTTATAAATGCCAGAAAAATTAACTTCCACAACAATGCATAAGTGAAACAACAGCACTCTATCATGATGAAAATCCTCAAGCAAAGGAAGCGCAGTACAAAATTTTAGCTTTGTGAGTACTAAAAACATAAGCATTTGGTGTCATTGACCTAACTAAACCAATAATGGAGGATGTACAAATAAAAATCATCCATCCTCAAGAAGAATTTATGCTGCACTATTATAGACTACTTAATGCATGTTTCAAATGTGGAAGAGTGCGACAAAGGATCTACAAGTTGTGGAATATCAATCCTGAAGATGAAAGCCTACATGTTCAACTAGGTTATTGTAAGGGCTATTCAAGATTTAATGTAAGAACTGTACAGAATTTTACAGCCATTGCAGAAACAGTAAAGGCTTCTAAAATTAAACATCATGAGCCTGTGATAAAAATTCCTGAATTTTATAAATTTAACTGACAGAACTAATGAGAGTACTTACTTGTAATCCTGCGGTTGATGATGCCTAAAACTGCTCCTGCTTCGGTTACCAAAAGACCGAAACCACCCAGCCAAACTGAGCAGAACCTTGCTTACTCAGTCCAGTAAGCTTCTCAGTTGAAGTAGACTGTTCCCCTGTGCCCAGAA
Organism: Pinus tabuliformis; assembly: GCA_031772625.1. Classification (NCBI taxonomy): domain Eukaryota; kingdom Viridiplantae; phylum Streptophyta; class Pinopsida; order Pinales; family Pinaceae; genus Pinus; species Pinus tabuliformis. The sequence goes on along the minus strand of CM062814.1, from coordinate 394,523,782 downwards.
ACCTCAGAAAAAGCAAAGCTCAATTGTTTCTCATGAACTCTGTGTACCAATTTTTCCCCCTGTTACCCTCCCCCCCCATCAAAATTGTTCCCTGCTCCTTATATGCTGTTTCTTGGCGGTGATCGCTCCCTCCACCTGCAACCCACCGCTTCACCTTCTCGTGACACGCTTCCCATGTCACGTGATATATATATTCCGCTTCACCTTTTTGTGACACCCTTCCCATGTCACGTGATATATTGATTTTTGATTTAATATCCTTTTGTTTGTTTTTAATATAAAGGTTTAGGTTCATATTAAATACTTTATCTTTATTTTTATTATTTTATTAACTGATTAATATAATTTATTTTTATTTATTTTATAGATAGGTCGTTACAGTTATTTGTCATTACGGAATGGAATTTAAATCATATTGTGGAATGGGGATTTGCATCTAGCTCTACTTCTAAGTTTGCATTTATCATCGGTTCTTATAATCAAGTTGGACCAATATTACACAATGTACAGCAAGATGTTCTACAAGGTGGGAAGTATGATGAGCACTGTTGGAGATCAAATGATTTTATTGCATAATTAAAATATGACCACATCCATGAATATTACTCTCAACTGACCAAATTTCTCATGATTTTGAATAGTCCACATACCACTCATTGCATCAGGTGATGCTCACATGGGTGAAGAAGTGGGATTGTTACTAGCGAAATAAAACACATAGCATCAATCATCACCTTCAGGGCTTACACCTTAGTCTGAGAAGTGAAGTTATCGACAACTTACAAATCGAATATTTTTAGGGTTTCTTCCAGCGATGGCCATGAAATTTACAGATTGCATATCTTTTGACTTAGAGCTCAGATTTCAGTCAAACCATGTCCAAAGGATCCGAAGAAGTGGTTGCATTTCATAATTGGTGTCACAATAGCCAATCTGAGAAAAACATGTTTCCACATCTTCAAATAACACAAGTACTATCCCAATAGTTTCTTCTAGTAAGCTCACCAATGTTATGAATAAAATTAATAAGATGTGATTAAGCATCACAATTATTCACGAAAAGGCACCTTAGCTAGTATATTTATTATTAATCAAGGGCCTGCATTTGTACACAACATATCTGATTCTTATTCTTGATTAAGAATTTCTTCTACTCCGAGTTCTTTGTAAGACCAGTATAACTATATCTATAAATAGTTATAGTTATTAATAATTAATTATTAATTATTAATATATATAGTGTTTCAGGAAGTGTTATGTCTAGGTTTTTTACCAAAAAATGGTCTAGGGTTTTTCGTTGGCTGCGCGTGCGCCCGTGACCTAGCCTCTGCCTCTCGCACTGCCTCCTGCAGCTGCCCTGCCTGGCAGCCTGCTACTGTCCCTCTGGCTTCCCCTTTGGCTTGATCTTATCAGGCTGATCTCTACTCTCTGCCTCCGGGCTTGGCAGCCTTCTGCTGCTAAGCTTCCCTCTGTCCAATGCCTCTCCTGTCAGGGGAAGGCTCTCCTTCTTCGCTTGAAGAATCCAATCATGAAGCAGCTTTTGCCTCTCTTATATCAGATCATGGAGCTCCAAAAGCCAGGCCATCTGCAAGCAAATTCGTCAAAAAGCTAGATGACATTCCTGAGATATCCTTACCCCCAACTCTCCCTCGAAAAGCAGCCATTTCTCTGGCTGAACGGGGATTGGTTGGGCAGTTTACAGGTCTGTGGCCCTCCCCCAGAGCAGTCCAAAAATGGGTGGAGAGAAACTGGAGCGCCAACATACAAGGGAAAATCGCCATCAGGTTCTGTGGAAGGGGATATTATACATTTCTATTTGAATCTAAAGAAGACAGGAACCTTATTTTCAGGAATGGACCATACTTCATGGACTCGAGAGGCCTGTATCTGAATAGATGGTCTCCGGACTTTGACCCTGAGATGGACATCCCAAACGCAGTGCCAGTCTAGGTCAGGTGCCACATCTTCCTCTCCACTGTTGAGTGATGAGTCAGTCAAAGCTATAGGGAACGTGGTAGGCAAGTATATTGATAGATGTGAACCAAAAGACAACATGCATGCTTGTGCCAGGACTTGCGTGGAAGTAGATTTGGGAAAAGGGCTTCCGGAGGCAATCAAACTCAAGGTGGATCAATGGACGCACATCCAACAGCTGGACTACGAGCAAATTCCCTTCAAATGCAAGGTATGTCATGAGTATGGTCATTTTGCAAATAGGTGTAGCAAACTAAAGGATGTGGAGACGGTAGAGAATGCAGAAGTCCAAGAAAACAATTGGGAACAAGTGAAAAGGAAGAAAACTAGTAATAAACAAGCTACTCAGAACCCCACTCAAGCTCATGGAAATACTGCTACTTCCTCTAACCCCCCCATAAACCCTGCTCCTCCGGTCGAACCGTCATCTAATCCCTTCGAACTCCTGGATGAAGATCCCCCATCCCCTCGTTCCCCTCCCCAGCCCAATGCTATTGTCAGTACCTCATCCCCTCACCTCAGTTTCTCGCCTCCCCCCCTTCCATTAATAGAATCCTCACTAGAAATAAAGTCAAAGAAACAAACAATGCTCCGGAACAGCCAAAAAAAGCCGGGAGGAAATCCAACAAGGAACTTAGAGATGAGGCCGCAGCAAAGGATATGGCTATTGGCACCCAACAGCGAATGGATACCTTCCTCGGCAAACAGAAAGGAAGTGGGGAGACATCGCAGCAGAAGGACAAGGTTGGGAACCACCATAAACCAAGTAAATAATGATCTTGGTCTCTTGGAATAGCAGGGGGTTGGGTTCTGCTTTAAAACTCAACGCAACAAGAGATCTAATAAAGCAAGAACAGCCGGATATATTAATGATCCAAGAGACCAAAATCAGTAACCAAGAGTTTCAAAACTTGATAGCAACACAAAAAAATTATGAAGGAATAGCCATAGACTCCAACGGGGCCTCAGGAGGCATTGGTACGTTGTGGAATAAATGGAACTGGAAAATTATCAGCCAAAAACTCAACAGCAGTTGGGTCAGGACAGATTTAACAAAGAAGAACACAAACGTCAAATATACGGTCATAAACATCTACTCACCAAATCACTACAGAGACAAAGCTTTATGTTGGGAGTCACTAAAAGAAGAGGTACAAGATGTTCAGATAGATAATCTAGTCATGGGAGGGGATCTAAATCTGATACGGAATATAGAGGAAAAGCTGGGAGGTAGATACTTTGGCGATCCGTCAAGAGCAGCCTTGGAGGATATTATTGTTGAGCATAAGTTGCTCGATATCCATCCTAGCAACGGAAAATTCACATGGAGCAACAAAAGAACGGGTGTTCATAACATAAAGGAAAGGCTTGACAGAATCTTGATTCAGGAGGATATAGCAGCAAGTTTTTCGTCCATCAAGAGCAAAATCGTGCATGCCTCGGCATCCGATCATAAGCCGGTTGTGCTCATCCTGGACAAGTGGGAAAATCAGGGTCCGATCCCATTCAAATATAGCAAAATTTGGGACAGCAAGGAAAGCTTCAGGAATATAATAAAATAAAGCTGGGATGCAGAGGTGTTGGGCTCCCCACAGTATGTATGGGAAACCAAGCTCAAAAATGTGAGAGAAAAAATAAAAACGTGGGCCAGAGAAGAAGCTCTCAGGGACCAAAAAAAAAAATCAGAGTTGCAAGAGAAGCTGGAAAAGTGGAACAAAGAAAAAGAAAGTCAACAAGCTACTGAACAAGACAAAGCCCATGAAACAGAAATGTTTTTGGCCCTCTACAAGCAAAATAGAAATGAAGAGGAGGAACTTAGGCAAAAGTCCAGATGTCTTTGGATCCAAGCAGGGGACAAGAACACTGCTTTTTTCCACAACAACCTCAAGATTCGACGAGTGGGCAACCAAATTGACAAAATCCAAGTGGAAGGACAGGAAATAAAGGGAAGAGAAGAAATAAAAGAGGCAGCGTATAACTATTTTAAAAACCTCCTCACAGCTGGGGAGCAACAAGTGGAAAGCGTTGATTTTCTTCAGCAAATTAGCAGCAAAGTTAGTGAACAGCAAAACAGTGAGCTTGAGAAGGAGGTAACAGCGGAGGAAATAAGGGAGGCTATTTGGAGCATGCACCCGGAAAAAGCTCCAGGCCCCGATGGATTCACCATTGCTTTCTACAAGAGCCATTGGGAGACAATTAAAAAAGATTTGGTCCGTATGATTAAGAATGTCTTCAAAAAACACAAAGTGGGGGAAAACACGAAAACTTCTCACTTGGCCCTCATCCCCAAAGAGCCAAATCCTATCTCCTTTGATAGATTCAGGCCAATTTCTCTATGCAACTCCTCATATAAAATCATCACTAAGATTTTGGCAAACCGATTAAAAAAAATCCTACCTTGTATCATTTCGGAAAACCAAGGGGGCTTCGTCCCAAAAAGGCAAATAATTGATAATGTGATCCTCATTCAAGAAGCCATTCACAGTAGCATCCAAAACAATGAAAGAGGTATGGTCATAAAGTTGGATATGGCTAACGCTTTTGATCGTGTTTGCCATCACTTTCTAGTTGCAGCTCTTCAAAAGTTTGGCATCTCACCCAAGTTTATTAGGATCATTGAAGCGTGCATCTCCAATCCATGGATTGCAACTTTGATTAATGGAAGGCCCAGCAGATACTTTCACAACACTAGAGGTTTGAGATAGGGTTGCCCGCTCTCCCCTTTTCTTTACATCATTATGGCAGAAACGCTTAGCATACAGTTGGAGAATCAGAGAATTAGAAGGGAAATTACTGGTATCAGAATTGCTCGAGGGGTTAAAGAAATTAACCACTCTCTCTTCGCTGATGATACTCTCTTGATTGGGGGCGCCTCTAGTATTATTGCTAGAAGGTTCAAAAAGGTGTTAGATGACTTCTTAGCTGCCTCTGGAGGTCTTTTGAACAACAAAAAATGTAGAATATACACCTGGAATGTGCCAAACAAACAACAAAAAATGTAGAATATACACCTGGAATGTGCCAAACAATATCATGCAAAGGATCTCTCAAATCCTGGAAATCCCAGTTCAGCAAAAATGGAGTCATTTCATATATTTGGGGTTACCGTTGGCCAAAGAAGGGATTAAGACAGAGACTTGGAATAAACAAATCGAGAAAGTGAGAGGGAAAATCCAAAGCTGGGGGATGATGTGGTTAAACTTGGCTGGCAGAACCATCTTAATCAAAGCTCTCCTTTTGGCTTTGCCAATTTATCAGTTTGCTTTAACTTTGGCTCCAGCTAGCATTCACAAGCAAATGGAGCTTATAATCAGAGGCTTCCTTTGGTAGGGGGAGGCAGGACTCCAAAAAGTTCAGTTTGGTTCGGTGGGATCAAGTTACTCTTCCCTTCGAATATGGAGGTATCTCCATCCACCTCCCAAACATAACTAACAAAGCTCTTGGTATCAAGCTAGTCTGGTGCATGCTCAATGGGCAGGATCAGTGGTGGGGAGAAGCCTTGGCCAGGAAATATCTCAACGGGCAGAGGTCCTCGTTGATTAATGAGCTGATTCCGGAACGTCCTTGTACCCAAATCTGGAGGCTTATTAAAAAAACCATTCCTCACATTAAAGATCAATTCTCAAGAAACCCTGGAAACAGAGAAAACACTTCCATTTGGAATGACAGAATTATGGGGACAGCTCCATTAAAAGGAAACCACAATTTGAGAGATCTCCATGACTGGTTGGAGGAGAAGGGTATATCTTCCTTATTCTCCATCTCGGAGTGGGATCAAAATAGATGGTCTGCTTGGAAAAAGCCCCCTCTACCAAATCGCCTCTCTGATCAGTGGGAAGAGTTGAAGGCTCTGCTCTATGGCTCAGCTCCGATAAATAAAAAGAGTAGGGACAGTTATATTTGGGATCCTAGCGGAGGAATTTACACTGTCAAATTTGGATACAACTTCCTCCGAAACCATAGCAACTATGATAATTGGAGCCTTTGGCCAGCTGTGTGGAAGAATGCTTGCCTTCCTAAAATCAAGTTTTTCGCTTGGACCCTGCTGAAAGGGAGGATTCTTACAGCTGAGAATTTGAGGAAAAAAGGCATTCATGGGCCTTCTATGTGTGTTCTTTGCCAAGAAGAAGAAGAGAGTACCCAGCACCTATTTTTGAACTGTGCCATAGCTAGACAGTGCTGGAAGCAAGTTATCAGCCCCCTCGATTTGAATATTGATTCAATTGAGCAGCTGTCTCCTTTACACAAGAACTGGACTCATAGCTACCCTTATGCCAAGAGAAATAAGGCTGCCATCATGAGTGTCTGGAAGTGTCTCCCCTCCACCCTTTGCTGGCACATCTGGTTGGCAAGAAACAAGTGCATCTTCAAGGGCAAAAAACCTAGCTCAGGTTCTATTCTATCCAAAACTTGGGCCCAAATTGCGGAAATGATCAGCTCTAAAGGTATGCCACCCACGGATCAAACCAGCTGGACACAAGTAGAAAAGGATTGGTACAACAAAATTCCCATGGATGGCCCAGTTAGGAATCATATACCAAAGACTGTTCGAAACAACCAGGAAAATTGGAAGCTTCGGGGCAATGAAAGGGAAATAGAGGGGTGGATCAAAAACCAAAGAAGCTACATCCTCTTCTTTGATGGAGCCTCAAAGAACAACCCCGGAAGAGCTGGGGCAGGTGGGCTTATCCTGGATCAACAAGGTGAAACAGTTTCCACGTTTGAATGGGGGCTGGGGACTCTATCAAACAACAGGGCTGAGGCTTATGGTTTGCTTATGGGCACCAGCATCCTCACAAAGCTTCAGGCAAAAGATCCAATCATTATTGGAGATTCTGCTATTATAATAGCGGCAATGGAAGCTGGAAGAGATTTCAAAAATCAAGCCTTGAACAAAATAAAGCAAAGAATCAACGAAAATGTTAACCTGCTTGGGAAAGTTGTCTACAAACATGTGTTAAGAGCTCATAATCAAGTTGCAGATGCCTTCGCCAACAAGGCGGTGGACAGAGGGGTAGGGACAGCTAGAGAAAATAACGATGTCTATGACAAACCAATACCATAATCAGCCCTCAATGGTGATCTGGCCCATCATACAAGACCTGGGAAATTACAACATTCATTTTAAAAAAGGGGATATCAGTACAACACAGATTCAGAAGGCGATCCTCCCTCATATGTCTGACATGAAAAACAAAGAAAATCCGCCTAGAGCTAAGCGGAAAATATCCTTTGTTCAGAACTGCAGGCCATGTATCCTACTGCCGAATAATTTCCGCCCTCAAGACATGACAGCAGTTGGTAAATGTCTCTTCAAGTGCAGGGGTTCTCATCTTGCCACGAATCGTCATGATATCACTGCCAGGATGGTTCACGAGGAGCTCCACATCAAGGATTATAAGAACCAGCTCGGGATCAGGCTTCCTCACAAGAAGACTCATTTCAGCAGCGATAGTAGAAGTTCTCCAAGTCGCAGTGCTTGCCTAAGGAGGTTTCCGGGGAGTAACAACAGCTCCCTCTCTCCCCTAATGTGCGTGGGCAGAGGTAACTTGGTACTGTTTTTCTTATGGTTTTGCAACTTTTCGGCTAACCTCCCATCTTCTCCTGTGGTTCCGTTTAGAATTGTGTACAGGGTGTCTCAAGCCTCTTCAGTTGTGCCTCATTTCTTACTTTGCCCAGTTCCTCTACTCGCTCCCAGAATTTCTCTCAGCCTCCCCATCACTCCTCTTCCTCTACTCTCATCGGAACTGTGGGCCTCAAAAGAAACAGTGATCATTCCCTTTGGTTGGAACTTCTTCGCTGTCTCATCCCATCTCCCATAAGCTCCTACACCCTCAGGCATCAACCTCAGTACATCTCTAGTGACGGCCTGAACTCCAAGCATCCCTCGGGCAATTACAGGCTTTCGAAGCAAGGAGAAAATTTGGTCACGAACCTGAGAATTGCTGCCTCCCACCCAATCACTTTCAGAAGTCTTCAGCTTCAGAACAGCAATAAGGATAAGGAGAGCACCTCCTCTGTCACCAATATGTCTGGCAATCCCCTGGAACAGATTGAGAATAATAATAGTTGCGCGCTCTACCGGGCAAACTGCTTCATGATTGGGCGTTTCATCAAAACTCTTAACGAGCTCAGGGCTGAAATGGAAAATGAAAACAAATCCAAGAAGAAAAAGTTCGAGAAGCAAAAAGCTGAGATCGAAGGGCTCAAGGAAAAATGCCAGCATTTGGAAGAAGCTGTGAGCTTCATAAAGACACTGAATCAAAGTGAGCAAGGCGAAGCCTTGACCAAGCTCAGCAACAAGAAGGATAAGCCCCCCGAGGACTCAGTCAATCAGTTTTGGTGACCTCTTTGACAATTTTTCTATGCTCTGTAAATTTTGTTTACTGTTAGGACAGTTCGTCCGACAATATAGTTACTTTGTATTTCAATTTCTAAGAAGCAAGACCAGTGATTTGGAGGATGGGACTGCGCTCCCCTTTTGCACCTCCCTCACCGATCTTCCCCTCTCTATATGTACTGGGACCTTGTCCCTCCGCTGTTGTTTTATAATATATTAGTACCTGACCTTGTTAAAATATATATATATATATATATATATATATATAGTGTTTCAAAGCCAATTGGAAAGGAGTTTTGGATTTGGAAGGGAGGACGATGGTGAGAGCTTTGGGAGGTAGGGTTTTTGGTGTGGCATTCATTTTTGGCCTTTGGGCTAGTGAGGCAAGCGGTCGTGTGACTGTGCTAGGAAAACCAAGGTTGTCAATGACCAAAGAAGAAGCGATCAACCTCACCCAAGTTGACGATTGGCGGAGGATATGGATGATTGAGGGAGAAACTAGATCAGGGTTCGCCCTTTCTACAACGATGTCAGAAGGATGGGCAGCATGATCAAAGCAGGCATCTGGCCCTTTTCTCGGTATTTAGACCCAATATCAATCTTTCATTCAAATCAGGCCAAATCTAGCCCTTTTCTTTGGTTTTACCGATTTTTAGAGTCATTGTCGATTGTTGGCTCAAATCGGACTAGATCTGACCTTGTTCTTTGGTTTTCTCGGTTTTTTAAACCACTATCATTTGTTGGTCCATACCAGGTCAGTTATGGCCCTTTTCTCTGGTATTCCCAAGCTGCAAGCCCATATCCCGACTCACATAATCAGGGCAACCCACAATATGGTTCAAATCTATTAGATAAAACCCTCCACCCTAAACGACCTAGGTTTGGTGAAGGGTTTGAAGGTTTGACACGAGGGGAAAAGTTTCAGATCTTTATCAAGACTCTCAATGGAAAGTCTGCTCTTATTTGGGTTTCGAGTCTAGATTATGTGGTGAATCTTAAGTTGCAGATAGAGACCAAGTTGGGATTTCACGTAGATAAACAGTGCCTCGTTTCTAGGGGGAAGCAGTTACAGGATCTTCTTCAGTTGTAGGGGTGCACTGGGACACAGGAACCAAGAGGCTTAGTGTCCTACAAGGATGCGGTGAGGAGTAAATTCTCTAATCCATTGGACACGCCACAATACAACCATGGATCTTACATTGTTGAAAAACAGCAACAAGCACCTACCATGGAGGTAAATCTAACTGAGGTTAATAATTTTTTCTCTGTTCTTCAAACCAAGGTAGTAATTTGCAGATGCAATGGATTTTGGCCCAGGCCTAATGCTTTGCCTCAACGGGTTTTCACAACCTGGACAAACAATTGTGATATATACCTATGCTCCAAAGGTTTTTTCATAGTCCAATTTGATACCCAGGAAGATTTGGAAAGAGTATTGAAAGAAGGGCCATGGTTTTGGGGAAATGCAGGGCTATTCATTACTTCTTGGTTCCAAGATTTTGATGCCACAACAATGGTGATTTCATCAATGCCAGTATGGGTGAGGCTACCAAATCTCCCCCTTCCCTTCTGGCATCATGAGGTCCTTGAGGAAATTGGAGAAACTTTGGGAAAATTCAAAATGATGGACACTAAAAGAATGAAGAAAGGCTTATTTTCTTTTGCCAGAATCTGTATAGAAATTGACCTAAGTAAAGGTCTACCTCATCACATTTAGCTGAAACATAAAAATTTCCAATGGACCCAACCTCTGGACTATAAAAACATAGCATTCAGATGTTGATTATGTTACCAAACAAGACACTTGCAAGACACATGCCCTCAGGAAAAAAAGTACAACAAATGAAAAAGGGTTAGGCCTGCAAAACAAAAGGATGGCAGCCCTCTGATCCCTATCTCATAGAGAAAGAAGAGGAAATCACATAAAACCCTCCAAACCAAGAAGAAGGGGGTACTCAGGACCAAAATGGCCAACACAACCCACAAGCAGAATGGAACGGAATTAGAAATGATCCATGAACCAAAGGAGCAAAAAAATATGGCACATAGAGGACAGTATGTTGGGCGCAAAGAGAGCTCATGCCTCAAAAAGTTCTTATTCCGACAATGAACACCCACCAGAGACAACTGTGAACGAATTGGTACTAGTTCCCATGGACCATTCTGCAGAGGGATGGCAGAAGGTCCAGACCAAAACAAAACAAAAAACAAAAAAAATGTTAAAATTGGCACCTAGGGCCAAATTCCACCTTAGGACAGATCACATGATGGAGATGATTATTGCACTGGATTCCTCTTTTCGAGAGGTCCAATATTGATATGAAGATCGTCTCATTCTAACAAGCAGAAGTGGAATTTTGAATTTATTCTCTCATGCACAAATTGTCAAGGTCGGCCTCAGTCAAATGTAGGCTCAAGAAGCCCAATGGATGTCTCCTCACCCTCAACGAATTGTATAAATAGGAGTGACCTCTGTCCTCATTTGGACATCACTCATCACGTCATTTCATCTCTCTCTTCTCTTGATTGATGTTGATTTGGGATAGCATTGGATGTGCTCCAGCCATGAAAAAAGGTGGAGAGGCTAAAGCACATAATACTCCAAGACCTAGAAATGGTTTGGGCAAATTCTACCGAGTTAAGGAGATATTAAAATAATTAATATTTTTAATGGAGTTCCTAAGTCTAAACTTAGGAAAAATAAAATATTAATGGGTATTAATATAAAACTAGGTTAGAAGGTTCTAAATGACATGGATCAAGCCAAATCTAATCTTAACCTTTGATTAGAGTTGTAATCTCAGTCGTTGAAGGACCAACAAGAAAAGTATAAGAGGAGGCTTGAAGGTCAGTTGGAAAATACACCAGAGTGATCAGACATTCGATTTTCTAGAGCGGAGTTTGCTAAGAAAAGTCGAATCAGTGATCAGTTTGCAGCGAGGGGCAGTGAGTACGAAGAGACAAAGAGGCAGAGATAGTGTCGGAAGACCAGCGCAGAGACAGAGAGGCAAACACAGAAGCGAGAAGGAGCCACACAGAGGCTAGCAGAGACAGCGCAGAGGCCAGGAGGGCCTACGTCATCCACGCAGAGGCTACTGGAGTGACGCAGAGAGCCAGAGAGGCTGCGCAGAGCCTCAAAGCGCTGATGCAAGGGGTTTTCAGGCTGACGCAGAGGACAAGAGGGCTGACGCAGTGCTTCAATTATGATGGGGAGGGTTTCATGGGGCAGATTTTCTGAATATCTGCTTCCGAATAGAGAGGTATTATTGCCGACTTATTTTCTCTGTCGGGTGAGCTGGTTTGGCACCCAGTTGTACTCAGATAGACTGCATAATAAAATAACCCTCAGAATTGTTGCACCGGTTTTCCCAAGTTGGGTTTTTCCGAGAACGACTTGTCCAAAAATAACGGTGTCACTTGTGTGTTTGCTATTTCTTTCAGTTGTTGATCTATAGATGGTTGAGACTGTATTGTGTTTATTTTTTATATTTAAATGTTTAAATAACTTGTTCGTAATTAACAAGTAGGAGAAATAAACCAGAGAATACAGATAAAATTTCTAATGGGTAATACTTAGAAATTTCAACAATTGATTTGTACAGCTTGGGCAGCCTCTCTCTTCTTCGCACGTGTGGCAGGAAGCCAAAAATTTCAGGGTTATGTACAGGCCAAATTTCAAAGAAACAGACCAGCGTTGACCAGCGCTAACTTGACCACCTTTGACTTCGGTTTTCAGGGCAGAATTTCGATTTTCCTAGGCCGAGTTGTTGGGCACAGGAATCAAAATGTTTTGGGAGTTTGACCAGCATTGACTTCTGCATTGACTTCATATTTGACCACAGAAAATTACAGCAGTGTTTCTCTCTCCTTTGACTAGGTTTGACCAAACTGTTTTGGGCTCACTTTGACTCTCCTTGAAGGCCGAATTGGATTGTTGTTGACCGAGCTGCTTGGAGGACATTTTGGTGCTGATTTGACCAGCATTGACTTTCTGGTACACCCTAATCTTTGCACATGTGGAGGTATTCTTGCCCAAAACAGATCGAAAATGATTATGTCTTCTTTCTCCTTCCTTCGCTAGGTATTAGGTTTCTTTTCTCCTTCTTGATCAAACTCTTCTTGGTAAGTGAGTGAGATCTACTTGAGTGAAGCCAAGTTCACCTTTATATAAGCTCTTCTCCCATGCTATTAGGCCAACTAGTCATCTTTCCTAGGCCCACATGTCCTTCTAAATAGGTCGATTGCTCCTTTGTAGGCCGACTTGATAATTAGCACTTGACTTGATCTTGGAGGATTATTTGACTTGACTTTGACTCAAATAATTTTACTTTACAATATGTAACATACCCAAATGGGTCTTTCACATATGACAATGACTCATAAGCCCTAGAAGCTCTCAATGGGAGTTTGACCTATAAAATAAATTCCTCTTGAGCATGAAACCCATGCCTCGAGAAAACAATAACAAATTTATTTTTCTTAGTACATCAAATACGTAAAGTCATGATTACATATGTCATTATGAAGACCGAACCTAGTTACATATTTCAACAGTGTGGAGTCCCATGGAATGCTTCCCAGATTTGTGCTCTGCTCTTGTGGAGAGATAGAGTGTACCTATCAAGGTCTTGGTAATATGACAATGTTGGATGTGACGATACTATTATCATTGATGCTTATCAATCCGGATCCCTTCTTATGAGAATATTTCAACTTGAGATAGACCTATTGAGTCGTTATGAATACCTCCCTAGTTAAGAGGGAGTGATGGGAAAGTAACTAGGTTTGGTCTTCATATTTATCTTTATACTTGTATCAATTTGTATTTTATAAAGAAGAAAAAGAATTTTATTTGTTCAAGCATGGGTTTCATGCTCAAGTCTAGGTTAAGCATGTTCCTCATGCTTTCAGAGATTTGTTGAGTCAAAGTCTATTTAGACTCTTTGTAAAGAAAAAGGAAAAAAAATTAGGTCAAAGAGAGTCAAATAGTCCTCCACAAGGCCAAGTCGGCCCTCCAAATGGTCAAGTCAGCTCACTCAAAAGGATGTGTTTGTTCGCTTGTAAGAACAACTATTTATAGGCATGAATCCTCCACCAAAAACTGAAGCAAGTTCGTGGTTACTTCTGAGGTGAGATATGCAAGACTCTGAGGCAATATTTGCAGACTTTCTGAGTCTAGATTTGCAGACTGTCTTCTAGCTGCTAAAGAACATGAATTTCTGAGGAGATATGCGAACTACTAAGACTGTTTCTATGATGACATACGAGCTGATATGGACTGCAATTACTATGATATACAACCAATGAAGGACTGATATGTGAACTGATGAAGGACCTTAATATCTATATCTGCGAGTTAAAGAAGGACTACAAAGTCTGTAAGATACAAGCTACAGGAAGGACAAAGGATCACTGTGAGACAAGGTATCTTGTGACAGATTAACTATCTTATTGAAGACGAATCATGACAGAGGATGGAGGGCTGACTTGGGGCACTTGTGGAGGTATTTGTCTTGGTCTTGGTCTTGGGTTCGGGTTTTTCCCAATTGTGGGGTTTTGCTCTGGTGTGGAGCCTATATCTTGTGTTTATTGTCTCTTATGATATTCATGTTTATATTTTGGTAATTGCTTGATGAAGAAAAAGAACACACAGAATTTAATAAGAAGCCAACAAAGTTCACAAGTAGTTATCAAGCAAGGAAAATCAACCTTTACCATCATTTTGCAACAGGCTTTTCCCTCTTACTCTCGTTCATTGTTTTACTTCTGAATGTATTATTCTTGTAGGTGTTAGCTTCATTAGAGTTGTTGCATATTCTAAATTTTATTGTCAGACACACCCTTATAGCAAGTTTTAACAGGTGTATCTTGTGGAAGGGCCCTCCACGTAAATTTTTGCATTATAAAACAGCATATTAGTGTTGGCTGTAGCATGCTGTTGCAGCTCTGTTTTTTTCCTAATAACTAGTAGAAAACAGACTTATAAGACTGATCTCTAGACTCCATATTCTCTATATTGATTTAGGCACTAGTCTCTCTTTCAACCACCTCATAGAATAGAAAAATTTACTCTTTCATTTTCTGTTTTCCCAAATCTGAAATATAATTCAAGTGACCATCATAAATTGAATTCGTTACTAAGTATTTATCCCCGTTCTAGTATTATCATAATTTCAACTTACATATTTCTAGGGATTCCCACCTTGTGACAGAGGAGAGCTAACCTAAATAGAGTGAACGAAATACTGTGGTGACAGTGGGTAGCCCTTCTTCATTACCCACAGGGTCTCACTTGTGTTTAGGGCTTTGTCAAGTAAAGTGAGGGTTTAGGAGGTAACAGACAAATAAATCAAAATAATGTCCTTTCATAAGGACCTAACAAAGCCACAACCCCAAAAGACATGCCCACACTCGCTTCATTTCTCTCGGTTTTTCTAGCCTTTTCATTGGAGAGAAATTATGGGTGATTCATCCCTGTGCACTGCAGTTGTTTGGCTCTTTTAGTCTGTACTTATATTGACAACTCTCAGTTCTACCTGTTCTATTTTTTATGGTAGCGATTATAATTATGGGAATTTGGTTTTTCTTAGGCTCGTGGATGAACTACCAATTCATATAGCTGCTAAAGAACATGTTCATTGGAAGTATATTGGGAACTGTGATGATGGGGTTCAATCCAATTTGTTAGCTCTTTCGACCTAGGTTGGAAGAGGGAGCAAATCTCTACTTTGCACAATGTATTTTTTTAGTTCAGTAATATAAGACTCGCTTTTTGGGAAAGAGAGTCCAATTCCAATTTAAATTGAAATTAGAGAAGAACGGTGTTGTACTGCAATGAAGCGGGATAAGGCTGACTGATATAAGAATATGCATTAAAAAAATTGTATAGCCTTGATGGCTTGTATTTTATCAATCTGCAGAAAAAAATTTATGCAGTTTACCCCTGAAAGGAGTGAACAAATTTGTTCAAAAGCTCCATTGTGAATGATATGTAGCATATATTACCCTCCTAACTAACATATACTTGACAAAGCAAATATTGAAAAGAAAATGAACCAAAAAGCATCAGCGCATATAGTATTAACCTGAAATGGAGGCCAAAAGCATGAAGACACAATTGTTGTGTCAATTACATCCAGTGACAACATACTGTCTTCTACCTTGTCAACCCAATCTGTTAAACCAGAGATGTTTACTTCATCAGCTACTTGTACAAGCATCAAGTGTTGATCATTTGCATTACATGTATACAAAAATGACTCCAGTTATAAGGATTTTGTAAATTAGTTTCAAACTTTCTAGGTGGTGCCAAGGATTCACCTTCATGTTGACTTTGCTGTTTTAGAGTAGTCTTGACATTTGCATTAGTCCTCTTGGAGGCAGTCAAATCATTAATCATTATTTCACATCTTTGCATGCTCCCCTCTCCAAAGAGTATCTAAAGAAATTTCGAAAAAGTAATCATTCATGATTAGTTTTTAATTATTAGTACGTGATTCCTTTCAGGAACAAGAATTGCCATCAGAACAGCCTAGTGCCTATTAGAAACAAACTCAATGTTACCTTAAACAACTCCAAAGTACGAGTTTCACGCTCAATGTTATAGTCTGATTTGTTGAGCAATTTTTCTGCCAGCATAATGCAATATTCATTTATAAGCTGCTCTTTGGACCCAAATATTCCAACCAACATACCGAGAATATCAATTGACCTCCTGTTCCTGCTACCCATGGATGGATCTGCCTCCACAGGGTCAGGCTCCCAACTGTCATTATCAACCAATATTAACACACAATATAAGCCTTTGATACAAAACCTATACTTGACATTTCAATCTTGACTGAAATTTGAGGAAGTGCATACCGTTCAGATGCAGCCCAAGACTTCTCATCTTCAGCATTGTAATCATCATCATTATCACCATTTTCACGATTACTTGCATCTCTGCTCAGCTCTTCAAGTAGGCTAATTCCTTCATTTACATCTGTGCCATTTGCACCTCCTGAGCTATCAGTAAGCATTGCCACAATACATTTACTAGCATCTTTTCTTCCTCTCAGATATTCCCCAATTGGTTGTCCCACTGCTTCAAGGAATACACCAGTTGGATCCAGAGTTCGAAGTGCTTTAATGGTGGATACATACTGCGCTAATATATCATTAGTAGAGGCACCAGCAATAAGAAGGCGATAGCGTAAAGCAGAAAGAAATGAATCAACCAGCTTTGCATGTTGGCCAGTGTTGTCCAAGCATTGTTTTAAATCCTTTATGGTGTCTTCACTGCATATGTTTAAAACCAAACAGCATCAAACTAAATCACAATTTCCAACAAAAGGAAAAGGATCTTTAACTACAAGGTAACCACTTTCCTTTCATTTCACAATAAGAAACTTAAGAATTTTATTTGCATAAGAAGAAAAGGAAAACAAGATAAAAAGAGAGAGCCCAACGTGGAATTACATCAACGTAAAAATCGAGATAGAAAGAACATCTGAATTTTTGGATGTGACATGCTGAGTTAAAAATGCTTTTGTATTCTATTTTTGAGAATCTTGATTAAGTAATATGCCTTGTATCAAGTCATCTTCCATCAATACTCACTCAGGAGTCAGAAAACTCATACTGCAATAATGTCCATTTGCTTTAAGAAATTAAATATGGGGTGTAGTTTCTTCATGCTATGAAACTACACCCCATACAAGACTGAACAAGATTTTGAGGCATTATTAACAATTTTTGCATGTTTTGATGAATCCCACACAGAATGCTACAATTATTTTCATCTGGATCTACAGTCTTTGCACTCCAACTCACTGTATTCTATCTCAGAAGTATCTTTTTTACATCAACTAGAGAGAGAGACTGTCTTTTGTACACCTGCTGTCATTATACAATTCCATTCTAACTTTCATTTCATTTCGTCAGTTCTCCAGAGAAGCCATCATGCAACAGTATTCACTTTTTGTCAGTTGAATCAATTGTGCTTACAACTTCCAGGTAATTCTTTTACAATAATATGTTACCTGAATATAATGATATGAATTCTCAGCAACTCTTAATTGTCAATGAAAATTGGAACTGCTTCAATACTAAACTAGGCTCGTGAGTGTCCTTTACAAATTGTTATGCAAAATTTGTTGTCCTTATCGCAGCTCATTATCCATGTGTAGATTTAGCTTCTTCCCCTAGTTCAATGCAATGTTGTTTATGCAATAATTCATAAATAATAGCATCAATCTCTGTCTAAATTGTTCATATATGATGCTTCCAACCAACACTCAAGCCTAATGCAAAATTGGATAAAAAGGTATCTTACTCTGTTCACACAAATTCAAATTGCAAATCAATGTTGCAACCCATAAAATCGTTCACCAAAACTCCAAATATGTTCAGATATATTGAGGTAAATTTCAAAAGGTTAGGCAAGTTTTAACTTTTGACTGCTCAATAATGACAAACTTCTTATAATTGCAGGCTATACAGTTAAGTTTTAACCCATTCAGCACTGTTTTTAACCATGATATCTCACTAGTCTATTTTGCCACATAATAAATGATCAGATAATGTTTTCAGAAGCCAACGACAGATTAAAAATTTAAAAGTGCTAAAGATCTCAAGTATTTTTGTAGATTTGAGAATTAACAAACTTTGCAAACCAGGACTGATTATAATTAGCTAAGCAACCTATATCCTTATTTGTCAAGTTAACAAAATGTACAATAAATGTTGCCAATGATAAAATAAACAATGTTGATATCGAGTATCAGAAGCTGCAGAACAAAGCTTTTAAGTTGCACACTTCACTACAGGTTATCTGCCTAGATGCATAGGTATTCACCTCCCAACACCAGAAAAGGGGGGCCAAGTACTTTGTCATCTACAAGATCTTCATACAGCACAAAGGAAGGCGATTTTGAGCAAGGATGTTAAGTTGGAGAAGAACATGGCATGTAGGAAGTCTCATGAGTTGCCACCAGCAATGACAGTGGACAAGGAGCAAAAGGCTCCAAAGGTAGAGCAGCATGCACACATTGAGAGATGCTTAGGCGCATGTGGAGGCTCCTAGGAGCACATTCAGGGAGAGCATGCCTCCAAAGAAGTTTTCAAATTACATAGCAATGATGAGTAGCATCACCCAAAAGGCAGCAGACCACGAGGTTTGGAGAAAACCTATGGTGAAGGACGATGCATGAAACATTGTGCCAAGACCGGGGGGCAACCAATTCCAAGTGGCTCTTCATGAAGTACCTTCCTCACTAAGAGGGAGTGTTGAGTGTCTAGGCATGTGGAAGTCACCTAATTGGCCCTTAAACTTAGCAATTACTTTAATAATTAAAGTAATTGACTTTTATAAGATAAAGTGAGTTAATCTAATGAAATATAAAGGTTCATTAGAGAAATTTTGAGGTCTAAAATGGGCATCCTGAGAAATATTATAAAATAATAGTCGAAATAATAAAATAATATTAGATTGCCTCATCAAATTTTGGAGGGAAAAAAGAAAAAACTACTTTTTCAACTCGTATTTTTAACTTATCTCCCTACGATTTTACTCAAATTTCGAGCAGGAGCACTAGTTGGATGCGGAATTTAATTTTGCATCCAAAGAGTACCCATGTTGCATACTTAAGATGGACTCTACTACACAAAAAATGTGAAATAACCATGTTGCATACTTTCAATGGACCCTACTACATGAAAAATGTGAAATACATGAAAAAACGTGATTTTTACTACACGAAAAATGTGAAATACATGAAAAAACGTGATTTTTACTACACGAAAAATGTGAAATCCATGAAAAACGTGATTGCTACTACAGGAAAAATGTGAAATACATGAAAAAACGTGATTTGCAATCACGTTTTTTCATGTGTAGCAATCATGTTTTTTTATGTATTTCACATTTTTCGTGAAGTAAAAATCATGTCTTTTCATGTATTTCACATTTTTCGTGTAGTAAAAATCACGTTTTTTTCATGTATTTCTCATTTTTCATGTAGTAGGGTCCATTAAAAGTATGCAACATGGTTACTCCTCAACGAGTGCTCCCGCTCGAAATTTGAGTAAAATCATAGGGAGATAAGTTGAAAATACGAGTTGAAAACTTAGTTTTTTATTTTTCACTTTTTTACTCCAAAAAATGGTGAATCATCCCTCGTGGTTGACATCATCATATTGACACAAAAAAAATTCTAGGGAACCCAACTGGGAAAACCCTCTGCTAGCTGTAGAAATTTTATTCACAAAGTTGAGCAAATACAATTAATTACAAGGCAAATTGTTTCACTTAGAGAACAAGGTTGTTCTCTCTGTTGACACTTACCTGAAACCTGCTTGCAACAACCCTATCCTTAGCTCTTAAATCTTTGCGCTGGCCCTGGAAATTCCTCTTATTTCCTAGCACATACCAGCAAGAATTTTCTTTTCCAAACACTGAGTTTAGGCCTCTCCTTCCCACTCTTCCTAGCTCTGCTAGCTCACACACAAAACTCGTGCTCTCTATTGTCTCGTCTCACCAACTCATGCTCACAACACAATGAATCAATTTTGTGCCTTCGTCCCTACAAGCTTTTCGCTCATGCTAAATCTGGCAAGTGTATTTTTGGAACTTGGTCTTGTGGTTGACTAGTTAACTGAGTCTAACTAACTCATGTAACTCATCCTAGCCACAAATAACCATTGAGACTTCTAATTCGCACTAGGAGACAAACAACTGAACCTCCAACTAACTGCATGAGTTCAACTACTTCAAGCATTCATCCTAATTTTTAGGAACTCGTCCTAACTTTTAGGAACGTCTGCATGCTAAGGACAGCACTGCTTCTGGTCTCTTTGACTAAGGCACAAGTTTCTAAATGATTCACACCTTATCTCAATTAATATTGATTAATTAACCATATTCCCTAATTTTAGACATAGGAAATATTTAAAAAACAGCTAATAATCTAATTGAGCCATCTCTAGGTGGAATTTGCAGAAATGATTTCTGGGTTTTGGAGATCACATGTGTTTTAGTCTCTCCACAAAGTTTCGAGACTAGAACACCTTTGATGCTACAAAAACTAACACTTTAAGGGAGTGGCAACTCCATGGTACATTTGTCTGATGGCAAGTGTCATATGAAATAATGATGGAACGGAATGGGGCACAGGGAAGGCTCCAAGCCACATGCCATGGTACAAGGATAGCTATAATGATGGAAGCCCACACTTGGGTGTATGTATATGGGAGGGGGCAATCGTGGTACATGTGTTACCCCGACCTTTGTTTTTCCACCCTTTTTCACATGCCTTTTGCCTTTTATTGATTTTTCTTTCTTTTAACTGCTCAAGGCTCTAGGGAATGAGAACATGATGTGAATGATATAGCAGTAGATACCCCCTTTAGGTAAGGCAGTTCATCGCCCACCAGGGGTTGGGACAATCATGGGTCCCTTAATGATGCAGGGGGCTCACACGTAAGAGGCCCTAAGAACCAAGGTGATGGCCATGATGACAGGGGTAGAGATCATGTTTGGTTTTTGCCCATGTGCTAAAGTTTTAATGCCCTGGCCATCTTTTGCATTTTATGGTACATTTCTTGTTGTAAGTGGCCAAATTATGCTTTTAACTTTTCTTTTAGTTGCATCAACCTTCGGGGCATCGTTCCAGGCCCGACCCAAAGTGTGGGCAAAGGGGAGGGGGAGGCTAACTCCTTGTGGACCCAGATGGGAAATACGTGGAAAGGGGCTATAATAAGCGGAGGGGAGTGATGTATGTGATGTCGAGAAGCGAGACCATGCAACCAAGATCGGGGTTTCCCACGTAGTGCCAATCCTAAAGATAGTTGCCAGTAAAGGAGATCCCACAGGACTAGGATACAAGACTAATCACGAAGTTGGACAAAGGGACAAGATAAAAAACCAAACCCATTTTTCCCGCTGAATTCCCCCACTAATCCACATCCAGATGTGCCCATGACAAGTAAGCAAAAATGCCCAAGGCCCCAATTACATAATGAAAAGCCATACCTTCAGAGTTGGAAGTCCCACCTTCAAACATACGATCATAACAAATGGGCAAGGGCCCATAATGGCTGGCTCAGGTGGCGGACATGGTAGCACATCGAGCCATTTGATGGCTGCAAGGGTTTGCTGGCTGCCAGCTAAAGACAATCTAGGAGAAAATTTTCTCCTATGGGTGTGACCCACAAGTTGGTGGGTAACAAACTGAATTGCTCTAACTCAAACAACATCAACGCAGCAATTCAGCTCACATAATTGCGCGTCTGTACAACTGCATTGGGCGCAGATAGGTTGAATTGTGGTCGTACTGCAAAGTGAGTGTGCAAAGGGGAGATCGATTTGTCTTGGAAGTTAATAAGTTGTCCTCCTATGGTGAAAGGAAGTTTACCCTTGCTGTAAATTTTATGAATATCACCATTTTGCTGAAGATAATAAAAGGAACACAAAGTTTGTAGGTTTTCCCAAGAGTTGGGTTTTCCTGGGGTATGTCTTGTGTTCTGTGTGTTGAATAAGTTTGTCTTCATATTTATTTATTTCCACTGTGCATGCTAAGTTAGAAAACTCAGTGTATTTGTAATTTAAGTTTACAGAACAGCGGTTGTTTGTATTTCTGGTTACACACTTAGGAAATTGCAAATCAGACATTAGGTTTTAAAAAAATGTTACCAGAAATATGGGTGTATAAATAGGTCAGCCAATTGTCTGTAGAAAAAGGTGAGGCTACAAGCTAGGTATGGAAGCAGCAGATTTCAGGTTTCAGGGTGTCACGAAGATTTTGGTATATAAACATACAAAATGTGCAGCTAATCAACAGGCAGAATCCCCCATGGTATTCACCCGAGGTCCCACTCACCACATTATGTGTCCTCCAGATTTTCAATCAATCCAAGATACCCTTAAGAGAGCATTTATTGCAATGCCAATTCCACATTGTGCGAGAAAGATACAAGTTCAGTGGTAACTGATACCATTCTAATAGTTTTAAGTATGCAATATTCATAAATCTATAAGCAGAATGCTTCAACATCACTTACCTCTCAGGATAGTCTACAATGATGTCAAAAAGTTGGCTGATTCGCAAATCTTGCAATGTTTCATATGCAAAATACTCAAGTCGCAGATGCCATCTAGTAATACGCTCTGATTCGCTTTCTCTTCCAGTGAAGCACAAAGGAGGACATGAAGCCCAAGTTGATGCAAGAGTATGTAGATCTCTGTTGTTATCTTGAGATGGAAGACACAGATAAGGCAAGATTATATGTAGAAACCCAAGAGGAACAGCCTGTGTAATACCAAAGTCAGCTGCATCAATGGTCTAGATGTAGAGCGATAACAAGAAGAAACATATTTACAAACAAAATGGATAGTGAAAGTAACCAGATGTATAATGCAAAACTAAAATGCTTCAATCTAACATACCATCAAAAACCCAGAAGATTCAAACACTAAAAGACTAAAAACACGTCATATATATTATAGACCAATATGGTCCTGAATTTGCCTAACAGAAAATTGCTGGACTAGAAAATTTAATACATGTTATCACCAAATCTGAACAGCTTATAAATAACAAAAAAGGAAAAGCAACAAGACAAATACCTGGATCCAGTTTCTGATAGGTTGCAGCACAGATGTTAGATGATCCTCTCCTGCTAAAGAATGAACCTTTGCCTGCCCATCCATAATAGGAGCACCAAATTAAGAGTTAATAAAACTTCAAATAAATTATTGTACAGTTTTTACAACTTATCCTAGCGATGCTCACATTGAAAACAAAAATGCAAAGGGCAGATGCAGTCGAAATTTATACATAGATGCAATCAAGATTATATAGTCATTAAGTTTGTCATTTGTACTCAGTATAAAGTTATAAACACATAATGGTAGGACGTCTTTTCAGTTTCTTTGCTATCTCCAGACCTCTTGTCACCTGTAAAGGAAGAACCTAGCATCTTTCCATACAGATTTGCAGCACAGAATCAAGTTTGACAGAAACACTTCTACAAAGACCTACTGCTAATCATGGACTTGCTGCCCCTGATAACTTGAAAAAGAAAAATGTAAATGAGAGGTGCAGTTAAGGTTTTCGGATGACTAGTGTACTAACCTATCTTTTATCCTCAGTGCCAACTTAAAATACAGCCTAACTCTAAAATTTAATTTTAGCTCATGACATCTAAGAGCAATTTCCACAGAATGAATAACTTTGCTAGTTGTAAGGAAAAAAAGGTTGTATAATGTCTCCTAAGCAATTGAACTCACATTCAAAAGAGAGAAGATAGCAGAAGCATACGCATCTTCCGTCACTGCTGTGAATCCAAGCTCCTTGAGGTTATGGACAACATGGCCAACCTTAGAAATCCATGTGTTATCAACGACTTCACAATATTCACTGTCTGCCTCCAGTGCATTTAAATCATCAACCTCCATTTCATCAATCAAACCAGAAGATCCACTTTTGACAGTTTCTGTTTCATTGTCATCAATACAATCTTCTGGGTTTCTTTCTTTCTTCTTATTCTCCACTGCTGCTCTAAACTCTTCTAAACGTGCCTTGAAATACAAATGCAACACATCTGCAGAAAATTAAATGTAAATGTCTTTACGAGACATAGCAATACTTTCATTTCCAAAAGAGAAAAAACAACTCTGCCTAACACAGTTAGAGAGAAACATCATAAAAGCCTTAAAGTGCAATACAATATATAAACTTATAAAGTGTGAATGATCAATTTAAGAGAAAGTCTGAATAAATTATGAAAGTCAAAAACACTCTCCATAGCAAAGCAAGGTTGTTTCTCTACATTGTCCTTTTGCATTGATCACTGAAGTAACTGCAGAATGGTTGCATACATGAAACCATCTCGACCAATGGACTATAATTTTATGATACCATAGCCTTTAACAAACACTAGTTAACAAGGAAAGCAGACTTTCAATATTTCTCCTATTGGCTACTAAAGGCATTGTTGTCATTGATGGCAAAGGTGCAATAGCAAGGCAAAGGAACAACAGGAGCAGCAAAGGCAGAGGAGTAGCAGCAAGGAACAGTAAAGGAGCAGCAAGGAACAGTAAAGGAGCAGCAAGGCAAGACAAGACAAAAGCATGATCATTGTTGTGATGCAAGGCAAAGGCGAAGGCAAGACTCCATGACAGAAATGGAAAGACTTGATGACAGACAAGGCAAGACTGAAGGTTGCTGAGGCAATGACATGAAGAAGTAGAGATACAAGATGTTGCAGAACAGATATATGACTTTGGAGAGTGATGCATTACTTTCATATGTTGTGTGCATATTGCCTGCATTGGAGAGGACTTGCATTCTGTGCATGTGTTATGATGTTATAATGTGTTGTTTGCATATGTTGGCATATGTTGATGTTGGTGTATTTAATCATTATAGATGCCTGAAAATATATGTGTCCTTATATTCAAAATATGAAGAGTTTGGAAATGAATGAGTGGAAGGCAAAGAGTCAAGCCTGTTCACTTCATATTCTTATGTCGAATACAAACAGCCAACAAAATATCTTTCTAAAAGATGTGAATTTGGAAGGCAAGGAGGTGAAAGAGTTAGAGATTGTGAGAGTTGATTGAGGTGTTTTGCATTAATTACCTGGCACATATATATAGAGCTGAGGTAAAGCAGATTTGAGGATGAGATAAAACAAAGACAGAGATGGAGGTATGCAGATTTATAGACCAGGTAACCAGCACATTGTTTCAAGTTGCAGCTTGATAAATGACAGGTTGGAGTCTGTTGAGGTAGGAGCCTTCTGTGGGTTGTAGCTTGCAAAAAAATTATGGGAGTTGGAGCTTCCTTGCATGTTGTAGCTTGCAGAAAGATTGAGGTAGGAGTCTCATGTAGGTTGGAGCCTATAGAAAATTGGATGTAATAAGGGAGTAGGAGTTTGCTTTTGCATCACAACAATAACAAAACTGTGGATTTCTCCCTTTATGGGTTTCCAATTATATCCGGTGTCCATATGTGTTGCTATTATGTGTTGATGTGATGTTTTTGGTTTACTTATTACTTGTTTTCATATTAAATCTGTTGGTCATTATGTGTTAAGCTGCTCATTTAAAAGTTCAGTTAATGAGTTTTAAATAAAATAATTTAATGTCCATGAATGTATTGAACTGAGAGGGCGGACTAATTCACCCCCGCCTTCTCAATTTAGTCAAGTTTTCATCAATTGGTATCAGAGCAAGTTCCTTCTGTGTAAGTCTAACAGCTTGAAGGTAGATTTGGTTGAGTCATGGACTATCAAAGTGTATATGTGCTTAGTACAACAAACTTTCATGAATGGAGAGATAAGATTAAAACATAACTAATAACTTATGGACCTGATGTGTGGAAGCTTGTATGTGATGGCTACTATAAAGACTCTCCTTTTGTGCAAGAACAACAGTGGAATGCTCAATCAAAATGTGTAATCTATAACAACCTTCGCAATAAAGATTTTGATATGGTTATAGACTTAATATCTGCAAAAGAAATCTAGGATAGATTGCAGCTCATGCATGAAGGAGATACTAATAGCAGTAGTACAAAAAAATAAAAGAGAAAGAGGAAGCAGAAAAAATCTTGTCAAAAGGAAACTATTCAGTTAAATGAAACCTCTGCATGTGTGAATGTACATGACTTGAATGAACCTAACCCTCATGAAGAAAAGATAGACGAATATCAAGCTAGGCTTCACTTATCATTGGCTAGCATAGATACACTGAAGAATGAAAACAGAGACCTGAAGAAACTTGTGCAGATATGTGATGAGAGAGAGCATCAATACAAGGAAGAGATTGTTAATCTGAAGACACGGCTTGCAAAGGCAAGGAGAATAGAAGACATGATGAATAGTCAGCTAAAGGAGAAAGAGGTACAGTGTGAAAGGTTAGAGGTTGAGACTAATTCAGCTAGAAGTGAGTGAAATGAAAAGAACAAGTTGTGTAAGTAGCTAGAAGAGGAGGTTGTCTCTATGAAAAACTCATAAAAGTGCAGTAGATCAAAGGCAGCCATAAAGGATAATGAAGCAACTCTAAAAAGACCTATAGAAGAAGAAGCCAACAACAACATGATTTGTAAAGAAGCAAACAAAAACAAGCAGCAACATCAAGAGCCAAAGAATGAGATGAAGAAATGGTCATTTGCAAAAAGTTCATTTGCTCCTGGAAATAAATTGAGCAAATTTGGAAGATCTCAAAGGAGATTCTTTGCTCCTTTGAAAGATATAAAGTGTTTTTCTTGCCATGAACCTAGACATGTTGCAGAAGAATGTAAGATAAAGAAAATCAAGTTTAATCAGCAAATGAGAAGGCTCTCTCAAGAAAGCAAACAGAAAAGACATCCATTCACCAGGTACACAAATCATTTTTATGGTTATTGTTATCTGTGCAATGAATTTGGACATAAAGCTATTGAATGCAAAATGTAAAGAAAAGTAGAAATGACTCAAGAAAGCACACACCATTTGTTTCATTTCTTGGCCATATAAAATGCTATTTGTGTAGCAATCTTGGCCACAAGGCCAAAGACTGCAAACTGCTATATACCCTAAAGAGCTCTAGACAGAAGAAGGAAGCCATTCCAAGCAAATCAAACAATGAATCAAATACAATGTTCCACCAAGGTTCCGAGACGAGGGGGTGAGGGAGCGAGGGGGCGCGGGAGCGGCCTATGCAAAAGCTCCCTACCATTTTTTAGGAAACGTGGGGGAGCGTCAGGGTCTTAAAAATTTATAAATATAAGATATAATTTATTAATTGAGTCCACTATGACAATTTGGTTTGAATTGAAAAGCTGCAAAGCATGATCATTGATATGAATATCATTTGACATTATCCAAATTTATAATATCATATAAAATAATAAATTTAAAATTCTAATTCAGCTTGGTCAAATTCTAATTTAGATTTTGGTCAGACAGAGGGAGAGCTTCAGCTTGATAAGGTAGCCACTGAATTCTGTGAAAAGGTAAATGAACAGATCAGGAACACTGCATTGGCAGTAGAAGGGGCAACTACAATGGGTTGTCCAGCTGTATTGGATCCAACAGCTAGAAAGTTTGTTATATTATATATAATATAGACAGTACACCATATGCTGAAAGAAGAGTTTTAGTTCCAGGAGAGATGAAAATATCACATGAAAGAGTTTCTGACAGTTTACTATCAAATGACATTGACTGCAGGATGACCATCTGCGAACCAACTTGGGTGACCAACGATGGCATGGATAATTTGTCTACCTTATTAGAGCAATGCCATGCAGTTCAAACTTCAAACTAGCAGTGTATTTCAGGGGTGAAAATAATTTTCAGACCTGAGAATTCAAGCTGAGCCACCGTGCTCTATGTAAATTTTGTAACTGTATAAATTCATATATAACGACAGTTCCTGAGATTTCTTGTTGCCCATAGTATTTTTTCATGCTTGTAGTAAACGCATGTTAGTCTATAGTCCACCCAATTATTTCCCACATGACATAGGTGCTGCTTCCATAGTTTGTATGTCAAATGTCATGCAAATTAAAAACACAAACTGAATGTCTCATATTCTTTGCCTGTCACTCCAGTTATCTCCCCACTGTAATCCAGCCATCACTTGAGAAAAAAATGAGAAGTTTTAAAAGGGAAAATTCATGTACATGCTATATGGTCCAGCAAATTTCCATGATACTGACCCTCTAAAATAACGCTTGTTGAAACCAAAAGGCAGCACAAGACGTTATCCCCATATAGAACATGAGTAGCTTTGTACCACTTTAGGTCTATTAAATCATAAACTATAAGCAAGGCCATTTTTTTGGGAGCGTGGGGAAACGTCCCCTCAGGGAAGGGAAACGTTTCCCTGGCACGCCCCCCCGAGTTTCTTCCATTTTGGGAGCGTGGGGAAACGTCCCCTACTCGTCCCCAAGTCCCCGGAGCGCGAGGGAGCGAGGAAACTAGACCCCTAGGGGAGGGGGCGAGTCCCCGTGGAACACTGATCAAATAGAAATGTAGACAAAAGAAGGCAGACCACTCAAGCATGGAAGAAGAAAAAAGAGCAACCTGTCACTTTTATGATAAAGTGAAGTCAAACTAGTCTCAGGGGCGCTGCTTATGAAAGAAATGAAGAATATTATTTATAACAATGTTAGAGCAGCACCATCTCAGGGGGAGAACACCTCAAGATTGCATTGGAAGAAGTAATAAAGTTGGGGAGAGCTAATGTAGATGTGGTGGTTGCTTAAATAGAAGAGACACTAAAAATAAGTGTCTTCAGAAAGGAGAAAATTGTTGCAAATAAGCTTATTGAAGATGTTTCATCATCAACATATGACTTGATTGTCTTGCTAGGTGATATACAATCCATGAACATAATGGTAGCAGTCTTCATTATTGATAATGCTTAGTCTTCTAAACTTGCGCAATTGTTAAAATTGGCAACTAGGGCCAAATTCCACCTTAGGACAGCTCATATGATGGAGATGATTATTGCATTGGATTTCTCTTTTCAAGAGGTCCAATTTTGATATAAAGTCATTTCATTCTGACAAGCAGAAGTGGAATTTTGAATTTATTCTCTTTCATGAACAAATTGTCAAGGTCGGCCTCAGTCAAATGTAGGCTCAAGAAGCCTAATGGAAGTGTCTCATCACCCTCAACAAATTGTATAAATAGGATTGACCTCTCTCCTCATTTGGACATCACAAAACACATCATTCATCTCTCTCTCCTCTCTTGATTGGTTCATACAACTTGGGCAACCTCTCTCTCTTCTTCGCACGTGTGGTAGGAAGACCGAAAATTTCAGGACAAGGATAGGCCGAAATTTCAGAGAATCAGACTTTGGTTTTCAAGGCAAAATTCTGATTTTCCTAGGTCGAGTTGTTGGGCACAGAAATCGAGATGTTTTGAGTAGTTTAACCAACGTTGACTTATGCATTGACTTCAAATTTGACCGCAGAAAATTATAGTAGTGTTTCTCTCTCCTTTTACTAGGTTTGAACGAACTGTTTTGGGCTGACTTTGACTCTCCTTGAAGGTCGAATAGGACTGTTGTTGATCAAGCTGCTTGGAAGACGTTTTAGAGTTGATTTGACCAGCATTGACTTTCTAATTATGGCTTCTGTTGACTGTTGTTGACTGCTGATTTTGACAGGGTTGTTTTGACTATGTATTGGGCAAGTAAATTTGATCTATGTACTCTCTCTCTGCTAAACTATTGAATAATAATAAGAAGATTTGATCAAAGGGTTTCCCCACATTGGGGTTTTTCCCTGGCATTTGCAAAATCTTGTGTCCTCTTGTCTTGGCTTTATGTTCTATCTGCATTTATTGTCAATGTGTTTAAGTTAATGTGATTGCTACTGGAAAAAATTGGAAACTGTCATTGGGCTCATAAGGAACATTGAAGTAAATTGTGCTAAAGCATAGAACATACCATTGTTATCTAAAATTAACATGGTATCGGAGCCCAAGTGAAGACAAAGCCCAAGCAAGAGTGAGGAAAAGCAATCACCAAGGGAAGTTGTTGGACAAGAACTTGGAACTAGTCCCAATGACGACTACATCCTACTTCAAATCCGAGGACAAGCTTAAGGACAAATCCGACTATCATGCATGGAAGATGTCTCTAGATTTGACATTGGAAGAAAATGATGCCATGGACTATGTCAAAGGAAGAGTAGTGGAGCCTCCTTCAAATGCATCCGCAGCTGCACAAACAAAGTACAAGAAAGGTGCTAAAATAATTATTGTTGATTCTATTCACAAGCCTTCGGTTGCCTATATTTCTAATTTGGAAACACCTAAAGAGATGTATGACAAGATGGTTGGGATGTTCAAAGTAAATAATGCGAATCAAGTTCTCTTCCTCAAGAACAAGTTGAAAGACATCAAGCTGGATAGAGGAGAATACATTCAATCCTACTTCATGAGGATTACCGAAATCAAGAATGATTTCCTATCTATTGGAGAAGTCATTGGTGATGGGGAGCTCACTGTTATTGCACTTGGAGGCCTTAGAAGAGAATAGGATGTGTTTAACACTACCATCCAAAACAATGACAAGATTCCAGGATCTAATGAATTATTGGCTAGATGCACTCAAAAAGAAATAAGGATGATGGAAAGAGACAAGCCCTCAAATAAAAACAATCCTATCGCCTTCTCCGCTCATGCTAAGAGGAAGAACAATGTTGGTCCAAGAAGACAAGGTCAAGGGTTCAAGCCAGGGTTCAAAGAAGGAAGAAAAGGAAGATGCTTCAATTGTAACAAGTTTGGCCACTTTGCTAGAGAGTGTCCTCACAAGAAGGATACTCCAAGAGATTATGACAACCATAACAACTTCAAAGGCAATGGCAATCAAAGGAACAACAGCTTCAACCACAAAGGAAAGAGGAATGCTCTCGCTGCTCGAAATGGAAAAGGTCATCCTCCCAAGAAGTCGAGAAACTTCAAGTATGAAGAAGTTAATGTTGGTGAAAAGCAAAAAGAATTTTATCTTGATTCTGCCCTCACCACCGCCTCTCCTCCAGATACATTGGATCATTGGGTGATTGATAGAGGTGCCTCAAGGCACTTCACTGGATACAAAGAGGCTCTCTCAAACTTGATTGAAAAGAAGACAAATATGGAGATTATACTTGGGGATAATGCCACTTATCCCATGAAAGGAATTGGGTCTGTTACTCTTCACTTAAATCAAAGTCAAACCCTTCATTTACAAGAAGTGTTGTATGTACCTGATCTGAAAAAGAACCTAGTCTCTATTTCTGTGATGGAAGATAAAGGTTTCAAGGTGACATTCATTGATGGGAAGGTTCGTGTTTGGCAAAGGAACTCGAGAGATGCATTCACTCTTGGATTCAGGGTTGAAGGTCTCTATCAGGTTGGAGGAAGTCCATTGGGAGCAATGACTTGCGATACTTCTCTTCAATCTGAATTATGGCACCGAAGATTTGTTCACCTTCATTACAAAGCCTTACCTGATGTAAGGAAGATGGTCACAGGCATGCCCGAATTCAACTTAGATCATGAAGGTGTGTGTCAAGGTTGCGCAGTGTAATGTTTCAAATGAAATAAATTTGGAACAAGCAAATTTTCTTCAAATTCTGACTCAAAATTTCTTTAGATAAAAATTCTATTCATAAAGAATTTTATCTTATTTCTGCCCTCACCACCACCTCTCCTCCGGATACATTGGATCATTGGGTGATTGATAGAGGTGCCTCAAAGCACTTCGTTGGATACAAAGAGGCTCTCTCAAACTTGATTGAAAAGAAAACAAATATGGAGATTATACTTGGGGATAATGCCACTTATTCCATGAAAGGAATTGGGTATGTTACTCTTCACTTAAATCAAAGTCAAACCCTTCATTTACAAGAAGTGTTGTATGTACCTAATCTAAAAAAGAACCTAGTCTCTATTTCTGTGATGGAAGATAAAGGTTTCAAGGTGACATTCATTGATGGGAAGGTTTGTGTTTGGAAAAGGAACCCGAGAGATGCATTCACTCTTAGATTCAGGGTTGAAGGTCTCTATCAGGTTAGAGGAAGTCCATTGGGAGAAATGACTTGCGATACTTCTCTTCAATCTGAATTATGGCACCGAAGATTTGTTCACCTTCATTAGAAAGCCTTACCTGATGTAAGGAAGATGGTCACAGGCATGCCCGAATTCAACTTAGATCATGAAGGTGTGTGTCAAGGTTGCGCAGTGTAATGTTTCAAATGAAATAAATTTGGAACAAGCAAAAAATTTCTTCAAATTCTAACTCAAATTTTTTTTAGATAAAAATTCTATTCATAAACAGAATATTGCCACGTAAAATTTAAGCCAGTAGAACAATGCAATCCCATAACACACTAAACAAGAAATCCTCAGCTTTATTATATTAGATAAACTGGGGTTTATAGGCACATACAACCAATATCGCTGAGATAAACAGACCTTAAATAGATCCACGATAATGTCGCAAATCGGCCTCCAAAACGAACTGAAAAGCAATACATTGCAACCTGTGAACCCTGAATGGATTCACCAAGGGAATAGATGGGTGCTCGCCCACTCTCACTGAATCACCCGAGGGTTTCCGTCCTGGGGCTACTGCTGAAGTAGAGAACCGGGTTGTCAAACCTCTCCACAAAAACAATACACAAATCCAAGATCCAAGATGTTTCCAAATGACCTTCTCCTCCTCTTTTATAGATCTCATGGATAGATCCCCAAGCCTCTAGAAGCATCTTATTTTATTATTTTATTATTATTCTAGAAGCTCCTCCATTGACTTTATCAAGTGACCTTTTAATTTTATTTTATTTCACTTAAGTCACTTTTGGCCCTTTTTCTCTAATTAGTTATTTTTCCTTAATTAAATAACTAATTAAAGTCATTTTTAACTAAGGAAAATGGAAAATCGCCCACCATACTCTCTTTGGCCACTGGAAGTCTCTTCTCAACATCCCATCCTATAGATCTTCTCGTTCTGGTTCCAACGAGCTATTACACTAAGGTGTTCCATCAATTAATCTCCCCGGAATGCCACCTCGAATTAATTAAGTTATGCCCAATAATAACGCTGATTTTTGAAAGTTGTCGGAATGCGACGAAACAAAAGGCAAACTGTGCAAATGATGGAATATGCCAAGCGAATGCCATCAAATCCCATAAAAACTCCTCAAAACTCCATCAAGGCCCCTGATGACATAACCTTCTCCAATGAACTGGCCATCCCCTACCCTGGAAATCCACCCTGGTTGTACTATGAAGAAGAATAAAAATGGGGACATGACACGCAGCCGGAAAACATACAAGGGGACCATTCCCCTCAAGTCAAAGTCAAACTACTGATATTCTTCAATTGGTCCATTCTGATCTATCAAGTATGTTGTCTGTGACATCTTTGGGTGGATATTTGTACTACAGTGGATGACTTCTCTCGCAAACATGGATCTATTTCTTAAAGAAGAAGGATGAAGTGTTCAAACGGTGTCGCTCTTTCAAAGCCTTGTCGAGAACCAAACAGGGAAAAATATCAGTATTGAGGATCGAAAATGGGACCGAATATGAGTCAAATGAATTCATTGACTATTGCAGAGACGCTGGGATCAAGAGGGATACCACTACTACATATATTCCTGAGCAAAATGGAGTTGCCGAAAGGAAGAATCGAACTATCATAGAAGCCACTCGTGCCATGCTTCATGACCAAGGCCTACCAAAGTTCTTATGGGGAAAAGTTGCCAACACAGTTGTGTATGTTCAAAGAATCAAAACAGATGCCCACATCAAGCATTGGACTTCAAGACACCCGAACAAGTATTCACTGGTAAGAAACCTGATGTTTCTCATTTTAGAATTTTTGGTTGTCCCGTATATTTTCATGTGCCAACAGAGAAAAGAAACAAGCTAGATGCATCTGGGAAGAAAGGAAAGTTTATGGGCTACAGTGAAACTTTGAAGGCATATAGAATCTATGTGTCTAGCCAAAGGAAAATGGAAATAAGTCATGATGTCACTTTCGAGGAAGATTTTGCCCTTCTGAAAGTCGAAAATCTTCCTATCCCTAGGAAGATCAATGATGATGATGATGCAGGAAAGCAGGATGAACCTCTGTCTGATGACTTGATGCCCAATGTGGAAGGTGTTGATTTGGGATAGCATTGGATGTACTCTAGGCCTCAAATTTTGCAGGGAGGCTTGGGCACATGTATTCCAAAGAACCCAGAAAGCGTTTTGGGAAATTCAACCCAAAAACAGTTTTAGTAAATTAATTAATATATTTTGATGGGACCCTTAGTCTAAACTTAGGAAATTAAAAATATTAATGGGTATTAATCTAATTGTGGGTGTAACTTCTAGAAGAAGACGAGGATCAAGCTAAAATGATTTTAGCCATTGATTAGCTTTTAATCTGGGTTGTTGAATGTCAACGAGAAGATTATTTAAGGAAGCTTGAGGGTCATTTAGAAAGACACACCGATAGATTAAGAGATCAAATTTCTAAAGTGAGAAGTTCTCAGGAGGAAATTTTGATCGAGTAGATTTCTTGCAGTTGAGGGCCAGTGATAGTTGGGTTGGTGTATCTTCTCCAGATCCCAGGATACCTAGCAGAGAGAGGCAAAGAGACACCAGAGGGGTTGACACTAAGCCAAAAGGGCCCACGTAGAGCCTGACGCTGAGCCAGAAGGGCTCACACAGAGGCAGCACAGTCACCCACGCAAAAGTCCGAGTTTTGTAGAGGAGCTGACATTTCTAAGCTGGGGGGGCTGGAAACTGCTCCAAAAGGCAAGACGTTTCCCAATTGAGCTGACGCAGAACCTCAGAAAGCTCCACACAAGCCCACTCAATTGCTGCACAAGGGCAGCGTAGTTGTAGTCGAGCACAATTGATTCAGCTGCCGGGATTTGCCGGGTAGAGTGAGGTAATCTCACAATTCTTCTCTGTCAGTTGTATTTCTCTATAACTGGATTGTCGTGAGGGCATCCAAAGTTGTATTCAGAAACTATTGCTTAATAATATAAAACCCTCAAAATTGTTGCATCGGTTTTCCCGCATTGGGTTTTTCCAGGGACATTTGTCCAAAAATAACGGTGTCAATTGTGTTGTATTTTCTTTCTTGCTCAGTCTCTTGTTTCCGCATAATATTTAATTAAGTGAAGGTTGCAGTGTATGTATTACGATATTTGCCGTAGGAAACTGCAAGTAATTTGTTTAAAGGAATTTAACAAATAGGAGTAATATCATCAGTTGTTGCAGTAGGGATTCCAGTTTACGGAATCTTCACAAAAGGTCTGATGGATCCCATTGATCCACCTCCTTGTGAGCCCTCTACTTCAAGAAAAAGACCTTTGTGGCTCAAAGATACTCTTGAAAATGTTGAGAAACGTATTGCACCAAGGGGGACAATTCGTGAAAGCAAGAAGTCGAAAAGGTACCAAGGGTACTTTACTACCATGAGCATCATTGTACAATATGATCCTTGTACATTCGAAGAAGCCATGAAACACTAAGTTTGGAAGGATGTAATGAACGAGGAGTATGAGTCGATCATGAAGAATGATGTCTGGGATGTGGTTCCTAGACCCAAGGACAAGTCAGTGGTCACTTCAAAATGGCTCTACAAGATCAAACATGGAGTTGATGGAAGTGTTGAAAAGTTCAAGACTAGATTCGTTGCTCAAGGCTTCTCTCAAAAGGAAGGAGTAGACTATGATGAGATATTCACACCAATTGCCCAATATACCACCATTCGTTTGATCATAGCCCTTATTGCCTCACAAGGATGGAGCCTACACCAGATCGATGTCAAAATTGATTTCTTGCATCGCTCACTTAAAGAGGAAATCTATGTAGAACAACTCGAGGGGTTCGAAGTTCAAGATTGAAAGACACATGCATGTAGGTTGAAGAAAGCCCTCTATGGGTTGAAGCAAGCCCTTAGGGCTTGGTATGAGAGGATTTACAAGAAGCGATGCTGACCTGAACCTATACTTCAAGGTTGAAAAGGACAAGCCTCTAATTCTGGTCCTTTATGTGGATGATCTCTTCTGATAGGTGATGACCCTCTTATTCATCAATGCAAGATGGAGTTGGCTTCTGAGTTCGAGATGAAGGACCTAGGACTAATGCATCCTAAGACTAGAGGTCTGGCAAAAGCCAGGTGAGATTTTCCTTTCTCAAGGAAAATACATTGTGAAGCTGCTTGAGGGATGTGGGATGGTGGATTGCAAGTCTGTATCTACTCCGATGGAACTCAACTTCAAGAAGCTATCTGGAAGTGTTGCTGGGCCCGGATTATCGTCAACTTGTGGGGACCCCAATGTTCTTGGTGAACTCCCATCTTGACATATGCTTCATTGTGAATACATTGAGTCAATTTATGTATGGTCGAGCCTCATCACATTCATTGGATTGTTGCTAAGAATCTCTTGAGATATCTCCGAGGCACAATCCACTATGGATTGAGATACACTGCTAGGAACTTGAGGCTACATGGATATTTAGATGTTGATTGGGTTAGCAGTGTGGTGGATTGTAAGAGCACGTCTGGGTGCTGCTTCTCTTTGGGGTCTGCTTCAATATCTTGGATGAGCAGGAAGCAGAAATCGGTTGCTTTAAGCATTGTCGAGGCCGAATACATTGCTACGAGTATGGCTTGTTGTGAAGTTGTTTGGTTGAGGAAGCTCTTCAGTGAGCTATTTGAGCACATGCTAGATACCACTTTGATCTTTTGCGACAACCAAAGTGGGATTCGCCTATCAGAGAATCTCATGTTCCACGACCTCTCTAAGCACATTGATATCAGGTACCACTTTATCCGGGATATGGTACAACGGGGAGCAATAAGGCTCCAACACATCAAGACGAATGAGTAGGTCGCAGACATTCTCACAAAGCCTTTGGAGAAGGTCAAATTCTTAACCTTCCGAGAGAGACTTGGAGTCATGGAACGACCCTCCTATGAGGGTCCTGTATGAGTTGGACCCTGAGCTCTGGAAGCTCCTGGGGGCTTGGGGTACTTCTTGGAGTTATCAGCGACCATAGGGTGAGTGGTTCACCTTCCCCTAGTGGTGCGCTAGATACAGGGTAAGCGGTTCACCTTCCCTTGTGATTCCCCATGCTGGTTGACATGTTTATGGGGTGAGTGGTTCACCTTCCCCTGCGATTGACATATGCACAGGATGAGTGGTTCACCTTTTCTTGGCGTATGAGCAGGATGAGTGGTTCACCTTCTCCTGTCGATGCCCCAACACACATCCTACCCATGGAGTCTGGGACTCATGGGAAGCACCTCTCATCTAGCCAATGAGTTGGGAAAAGTGGTTAGGGACCATAGCACTATCGATGGACGCATCGTGTATTGTCGTACTCCCTATGACTAGGATGCATGGTGTTCAACAACTTGATCTGGAATCCAAGACTGACTTTTGGCAGTGAAGAGTGGTAAGGTCTTGTGACTCACTCTCTATCATTTCTTCTTCATTATTACTTCATGGTTCAGCAAAGCGGAGCAGTGATAACAGAGATGGCACATGATGACAGGATGACATGATGACAGATGGATTGGCAGGTGGAATTCTCCCTAGTTGAGAGGGAGTGATAAAATTGGCAACTAGGGCCAAATTCCACCTTAGGACAGCTCATATGATGGAGATGATTATTACATTGGATTCCTCTTTTCGAGGGGTCCAATTTTAATACAAAGAATATCTCATTCTAATAAGCAAAAGTGGATTTTGAATTTATTCTCTCCCATGCACAAATTGTCAAGGTTGACCTTGTTGTCGCGCAAAATGACACGACAACGCTCAGACCGGGGGCTGTCACTCTGATCCCTGGTCTCTCCGTTTAAGCCTGTCTCCCACGGCTAAGGGGGGTAGTCCCTGAGGAAAGATGGAGGCCAACTGCCAAGCAGTTGGGTTGGGAGACGAGATACACGATTGAGGCAAGCACAAAAATGATTTGATGAAACGAAGCAGACCAGTGCCTTACAAGATCTAAATGATTATTAGCTGAATGATCTAAGAATATGAGCCACGGACAACAATCATTTATTATCAGACAAATAGAACGATGCTTTAAATATCCAGTAAAAACCACCAAGTTCCTCGAATAATGATATCCGGCAAACTGAGAGAAATAAATTGCTTTGAATAACAGAGACACCAGATACTTATTTCAATTCAGATCTCAGCTTAAAAGATATGCAATGATAAACGACTGAATGAGGTAAAAGAAATTCTCCACAAAAAAAAAAATTATTTTTTCAAATTTTTATTTATTTATTTTTTTATTTTTTTCTTTTTTTTTTATTAAAAATCTAAAAATTAAAATTCTAAAAAAAAAAAAAAACTAAGTTAATTTTAAAACTAGACTACATAAAAATTTAAAACTAAGACTGAAGCCTAAAATTTCCTTTTTATTATTATTTTTTTTTTATTTATCTAAAATCCAAAACCCCAAAAAAAAAATCTAAAACATTAACTAAAAGAAAACTACAACAATATAAATTACGAAAATCTAAAACTATGTGAAAATTTAAATAAAATAAACTCTAAAAAATTCTAAACTAAACTAAAGAAATTAAATTAAAATTTAAAAAAAAAGATGAAATCAAATTTAATTCTAAAACCTAAACAATGAAACGCATGTTTTATATTTTTTCTTTTATGTTGAAAACTAAAAAAAAATAAAAATAAAACACAACTTTGAACTAACAAAATTGACCTACGTCTAAATGTGAAAATGCAGATACGTAAGAGCTCAAGACAAAACGCTGAACGGTGATAGTGACCCCAGCCCAACGCAAGCCAAAAAAATTGACGCGGACAATATGAACCCTTGAACAGGACCAGCTAAACGCGGCGGAGACACAGCAGACAAATCGATTTGAAGTGCGGATTGGAAAAAAATTAGTGATACGCAGATGGCTACCTGAGCGACTACGCCCAGCAAGCAAGACGTGGATATGGAACCGGCAGCCCTGACCCGTGCACGCAGAGATGAAACGCGTTCACTGCTGAACTATAATCCTAACAACCTCAAAACGTTTTGCACCCAAACACGCCATCATAACACTGATATTAAGACAATCCGAGATGAATCGAATGCCAAGCTA
The DNA here is from genome assembly GCA_031772625.1 of Pinus tabuliformis. Lineage (NCBI taxonomy): Eukaryota > Viridiplantae > Streptophyta > Pinopsida > Pinales > Pinaceae > Pinus > Pinus tabuliformis. The sequence goes on along the minus strand of CM062814.1, from coordinate 394,484,855 downwards.
AATGAAAATCGTAGCCCTGGCTCGGGAAGGGAACTGAAAATCGAAATTTCGAATATGCATAAGATTTAAATGTGCAAAAGAAAATCGTTTGAGTCTCCTCTGAGCGTGGTTTGCCTGGATTTATGAAATAACTCAATACGTTTCACCAGAAATCAAATCACAAAATACTCCAATCGAAAACCTGAGTTATGTATGCATTCACGCTTCCATTGTGCTTCGAAAATTTCTCTGTTCTTTTCTTTTTTTTTTTCTTTTTTTTTTTAGAGATGTGCTTGCAGGTTAATGAAGGCAGCAGTTTTTTTTGGAAATACCTGGGATGATTTAGCCAGAAAGAAAGCACCCTCATTCACGTTTACTCCTCACGTTGATGCAGCGGTGGATGTAAGCCAGTTCATCAGTTTACAAATTTGTCGAATGCCAAAATCAGAAAAAGGCTGTAACCCTGATGACAGGTATCCTGCAGAAAAAGAAATTGGGCAGATACACAGAATTTTGCAATAAACCCTTTAAAATTTATCCAAAGTCACAAAAATTTATAGCTCTGGACAGCTAGTTTTAACAATAATTGCAGTAACCTTTTTAATTTATCAGAAATATGAACTTTACTGTGAAAATAAGAAAATCTCTCATGCAAAACAGGAAGTAAACTTTAAAAGATTAACCCGGGGCACAATCAGCTGGGCTCTGCACAGAACAGCCTGTGGGAGTCGGCTGGTTCAGCCCAGAACTTCCCCAAACGCCCACAAATACCCTTCACCTAAAGGTTTCCTGCACACCTCAAGCAAACATCAGCAAAGAGGGCAAGAAATGCTGCTAGATTTCAAGAAATAATGGAGATACCTGCCATTATTTCAGAAACCCTACAGCATTCAAACCCTAGCACGTGAGCAAGATATCTGTACTCACAATGCTCTGAGAAACCAGCGATTTTAACTGCTGAAAACTGAAATATGCAGAAAAGCAAACATCTCACAGCAACTCCAGAGAGTAACACCAGCCAGTTTGAACCCCAAAGTCTTCTTTTATTAATCAGAAATCAGATTACAAGAGAGCTTTCAATACAGACTCACAGATCAGATAAACCTGTAACATGACCCCCTAAGACCCTATAAGAAGGAAATGATCCCAACGGCTAGTTTTGGGTGATCCATGTAGAACTGATCTCGACCGTTGATGAGGATCAAGACATCTCTTGATCTCATCCATCGATTTTATTTAAAAAATGATATTTTGCATGTGTTCACAAAAATATTATTATTTTATTATTTAGGGTTTTTGCTTTGTTTTATGAATTTTTTATTATTTTTTATTTTATATATATATATATATATATATATATATATATATATTTTTTTTTTTTTTTTTTTATATTTTATTTATTTTCTAAATGGATCATTTGAACCAAACCGTTGGAAACATCCCCTAGGACCTAGGACCTAGGACTCACGAGGGGATTTAAACATTTCTCAACCCTCAAGACACATTACATCATGACTTTTACAATTTACATCTTAAGGGGACGAACCCACTTTAACATAGACCCTCATAGACCACCCAGATCTGCGACACAACTATAATCTAGCAGATTAACATGCTAGGATTCTCCTAAAGTCCTAATAACGAAATGCATCCCGGCTTTGGGGTCGGGTTTGAAGGAAAACTCTGCCGATCCATGGATCGGTGAGACTAAAAACCTCCCGGGACGCAGATCGTCATTAGAAAGTTAGGTCCACCTAGGCAACTTTACATACATGACTCTGATCTGCTTAGATTATTTACAATTCAAACATGCAGACTGGGTTTACAACAGGAAAGATCAAGCTGTCGATGACTGTAGGCTGGCACGGACATGTCGCTCAGGAGCTACCCTTCTCTGCCAACAGAAAGGAGGTGTACTGCATGGGTAGTTGACCAGTAGTGGTCAACAGACCTCAATCAAATGTAGGCTCAAGAAGCCCAATGGATGTGTCTCCTCACCCTCAACAAATTGTATAAATACGAGATACCTCTCTCCTCATTTGGACATCACAAAACACATCATTCATCTCTCTCTCCTCTCTTGATTGGTTCGTACAGCTTGGGCAACCTTTCTTTCTTCTTCACACATGTAGTAGGAGGCCGAAAATTTCAGGACAAGCACAGGCCGAAATTTGAGAGAATCGGACTTCGGTTTTCAGGGCAGAATTGCAATTTTTCTAGGCCGAGTTGTTGGGCACAGAAATCGAGATGTTTTGAACAAATTGACCAACATTGACTTATGCATTGACTTTAGATTTGATCGCAGAAAATTACAGCAGTGTTTCTCTCTCCTTTGACTAGGTTTGACCGAACTGTGATGGGCTGACTTTGACTCTCCTTGAAGGCCGAATTGGACTGTTGTTGACTGAGCTACTTGGAGGACATTTTGGTGCTGATTTGACCAACGCTGACTGCTTAGGGATGCAGTTGACTATTGTTGACTACTGATTTTGACAGGGTTGTTTTGACTATGTATTGGGCAAGCAAATTTGATCTATGTACTCTCTCTCTCTGCTGAACTATTGAATAATAATAAGAAGATTTGGTCAAAGGGTTTTCCCCACATTGGGGTTTTCCCCCCATTGGGGTTTTCCCCACATTGGGGTTTTTCGTAACCTTTTACTAAAATTCCTTGTACCCAAATAGTCCACATCACAATTTAGAATCAAATCATAGTTAATCAACCTTACAGCTAAGAAGACACTTTGCTTTACCAATAGGTTGACCTGTTTGTCAACTAGCATTTTCAGCTGTAAGCAATTGTTTCCATATGCATCAGTGCAATACTACATGCAACTGCGAAGCAAATCATCAAGCTCTAACATAAACAGGAAGATTGATCATCAATAGATGATTCTTATATCATATAGTTATCCTTCATATTATTAGGCAGTGTCTCAAGAATAGACTTCGCTTGTCCAAAGAAGTAATTATTGAACTAATTGCAACTTTACATGCATTCAAATTTCATAGTAAAGCAGGAATTTAGGAAATGATTATGAAAAAAAATTCTTCATTGTGATTGACTGCTCATAAAAGCAAAATTGTTCTATCAAAAAAGATTTCCCATAAATGTGATCCAAGAACCTATGTATGTTGGAAAATAACTGGGGCAATTTCTTGCATTCAATATTGACTTTAACTTATCATGAATCCACAGAAATATGCCTTAAAGAAAAGGCAAGGTAACTTGATGTCAGAAAAACTGTAGAATTGGAAATAATTGCCCTATTTCAAGGTATATACCAAAATTATATTGCCAGCAAAATTTAGATTCAAAAAGAAACTGTGGCTTTTAAGAAACAAGAACAAAAAGATTGCAACTTGATGGTGGTGGAAATACCTGGAAAGTGTCGAGGAAGAGTAGTGTGGAGAACTGCAGAAACCATTGACTGATACCTTGAAGGAAGATTTGTGTCGTGACCCTTCATTTCTTCATTTCTTAAAGATGACTGCAAGGTATGCTTTAACATAGCCAGGCAATTCTCCTGCAAATATTTTGCCTTATGCAACTCTTCCAGAGACTTAGATATAGTTTCTTCAACCCAGTTATCAATTAGCTGCATTAAGCTAAGATGTCCATGGTTTAGTGTACACTTAAGAAAAGCAAAAACTGAACAAATAAAAGAAAACATAGATGAGAACAAATATAAGGCAACACATGACTGTACCTTTCTATCTTCAAAGCTCTCCAGTGAAACATCAAACTTCAGATACCCATCAAAATGCCTCCAAAATGTGGACACATGTTGCTTACATCTTTCCTGCCATAAGTAAAAGAGAAGGTTGTGTACGTCAAACTGAGTGTTTCAATAATATCTTAGCATGAGGTCTGAAAGTAACTTTGATTAGAAACCTCCCTCCTAAAGGGTTTGAAATTGAGTAAATTGCTATTTCTTTTCGCATTTCTCTCTTTTTATTTGAATTCAACTTTGTTGCTCCTACTCTTTCCATCCCTTATCTCTCTAGATTGAGAATAGTTGACTCGCACAAAAGAAGAAATAGAAACACCTAAAAAGCAAATAGTCAATACTCACATTAATACCGAGCATGTAGGTGTCCGATAGATATTTAAATCAGAGAAACAATCGGCTATCAATGGTTCTCCTCAGAGGATAATGTTTCAGTTTTGAACAGAACCTTTTTTCAAGCACCATATAGCCCACCCTTCAAAGCTGTAGAAAGAAAGTTCACACTATACCCAGGAGATATTTTGCTTCACGATAGGTTTTCGACTAATGTATCCTCACTGGCCTATATCTTGTAGATATTTCAAGTTGCTATAAGGTTTACCCTCACTTGATATTTCGCTGTCTTTCCAAACTTCCCTGAATGCTCTCTATCTATAACCCATTCAGACACAATACACTATTCCTAATTTACATTGGGTTTCATAAAAGACCATGTTAATCCTTAGACACTTGAGGTGGACCACCACAACTGATTTTGTTCATTGAATGAAATCCATCTAAAACAGCATTAGATGAATTTCCTGTCACATTGATACTCTTTTTGGAAAAAATGCTTCATTAATCCATTTATACACAATATTTATTAAAAAAAAACATATTAAAAAAAAAAAAAAGCAATAAACACAATTTGGGCAAAGTGGCTAGAGCGAACAAACATATCATGTAGCAGTGCCGAAACCTGACCCACATCAGGAGGGTCTTGTACTCAAGAGGAGGCCCCCATTCTTTGGCTGCTGACTCAGGATCCTCCACTATAGACTCCCATCCATCATTGCCCTACCTGGGTTCTTCTGGACACTCTAGCTCTGAAATGGCCAAAGGAACAAGAAGAAATTTATCAAATTGGGGAGGCTCCAAACCTCTCACTGGCAACCAGCTCCGTCTCTGTTCCTGACGCTCTCTTATAGCCCAGTGCACTGATGCTTGAATTATGAATAAACTATGACATAATAAATAGTCAAATATTCCTTGACAAGTAAGCATAGGACCACTTATATGGTTATATGCTTCACGATTACCAAATTTACTAGGATCACAGGTATTCTACTATCAGCAACATCAACCCACTTAAGGATAGTTGCATAATCCTCCATTGCACAAGATGTGAAATTTATAAGAACGTCACAATGAGTAGTAATGCACCCTTGGAAGAATAAGCATGGGCCATTTACGTGACAAGCTCAAAAGAATTCCATGAACTGATCAATTACAGAAAATTTTAATCAATGTCAATGATTTGTACTGTATTTACTATTGTCGAGGACCAACTTTGACTAGCTTCAATTTCCAGCTAATTTCTTGTAGCTTTCTTCATTCCATTCAAATATCAGAAGTAATCAGTTAGTTTACAAGTTCCAGAGTCTTATTCTGTGCTCCTTGAGTTTGGTTATAATTTTTTTAATATAACTCGAACTCCATGGGATGACTTCGCTGATTCAGGAACATAAGCCCTTATGGTTTGGAACAGGCATTCCAAATCATAAACGAGGTGAAAATAAAACTACTATGTCCATAGCGGAGACACCTGATATATTGTATTGTCACATAAAGTTCATGCCTATGGGATGTCAGTTCAATGGTGAGGATGATGGGTTGATATACTCCCACCAGGGTTCTAATCTAGAGGAGGTCCACCCACTCCCCACCTAGCCCCTAGGCCAGGTACATGTCTTGGGGAACTTTGGTGGAACACTAACTCTGTTGTCATGGCATCTTAGCCAAAAGTAAATTTGACCTTTCCAAGTACCCTATGTGAGTTTGTGGGCAGCCATGATCCCTAAACTATCGTGGATATTTCACTGGACAGTTTGTTTCAACAGATTCTGTGAAAATAATCCAAAATCTTCTAAAGTATCACTTGCCAAAAATAAAATGTTAAAATTGGCAACTAGGGCCAAACTTCATGTGGGTCACCTTATTTATGGATGCTGATATTTTTCCTAGATTCCTCTCGTCGAGAGGTGTAGGATTGATCTAAAGATCATCCGATTCCGACAAGTATTCATGAAGATATGAATTTATTTTGATTATGAACAAATTGTCAAGGTCGGCCAGCAACTTACGTAGGCTCAAAAGCCCAACAGTCATGTCTATTCAACCCCAACGTTTTGCATATAAATACAAGAAGCATTCTCCTCATTTGCACACTTCACTTCTCATCACATATCTCTCTCTCTCCTACGCAGAAAAGAGTCTCTTCTCTCTCCTGCGCAGTAAGGCTCTCTCTCTCACACGTGTGGAAAAGAAGGATGCAGATTTCTAGGGCTGAAGCTGCAGAAAGGAACTTTGACCAGCGTGGACTCCTCTTTGACTACGAGTTTGGTGTGGCTGATTCTCCTTGGAAGGCCGCAATTTTTGGCATCAGAATCAAGGTGATCTGACCTCCAGTTTGACAGATATTGACTACCCTAGTTTAGGGCTGATCTAGGGTTTGCTGCTGCTGAAATAAATCAGATCTTTGTACTATTTCTCTCTGCTGAATTATTGAAGATAAAAGAAGATTTGATCAAAGGGTTTCCCCATATTGGGGTTTGTCCCTGGCTAGCCGCCACATCTTGTGTCTCTTGTCTTGGCTTGTTTTCTGTTGATAGTTTAAATGTTCTATCTGCAATTTACTTTATGTACATGTGATTGCTAATTTGTGGTTAATAATAAGAAAAACAAGTAAATTGCTCTAAGCATAGAACATATCATAATTTAACATGGTATCGGAGCTGAGGTGAAGACAAAGCCCAAGCAAGAGCAATCACCGAAGAGAAGGTTGACAAGGCTATCTAAAAGAAACTATGGGGTCCTCAACACACTTCCCTGCTGAAGACAAACTCCGTGAGAAGTCTGACTACCACAGATGGAAGATGTCTCTAGATCTAACATTAGGAAAACAAGAAGTGTTAGACCATGTGAGAGGCGGAGTTGTTGAGCCTCCATCAAATGCATCCGCTGCTGCCAGCAACAAATGGACCAAGGGAGAAGTCAAAGCAAAGAAGATCATCCGGGACTCTATCAACAAGCGCTTGGTGGCCTATGTTTCTAAGCTGAACACCTCCAAGGAAATCTACGATAGACTGGTGAGTTTATTTAAAGTTAATGATGCAAATCAAGTCCTATTTCTTAGAAATAAGCTGAAGGAAATTAAGAAGGGCAAAGATGAAAATATGCAAGCATATTTCTTAAGGATCACCGAGATCAAGAACGATCTCCTATCTATTGGGGAAGTAATTCCTGACAGAGAAATGGCACTCACAACTCTTGGAGGACTACCATCTGAATAGTATATATTCAGGACTACTCTTCTCAACAATAATGTAATTCTTGGATTTGAGGAATTAATGGCAAGATGCATTCAAGAAGAAGCAAGGATGGAAGAACAAGAAATGCCCACACTTAAATGTCATCCCGCTGCTTCTTCTTATCATGCTAAAAGAAGAAACAATTCCGAGGCTAAATCCAAAGGAAAAGCTGGACCAAAGGGTGGAAGAAAATGACGATGTTACCATTGCAATAAACCAGGTCATTATGCAAGGGAGTGTCTTGATAAAAGGAACTCACACCAGGATGATGATCAAAATCCCTCTCAAGGCAATCAAAGAAATGGCAGGACAAATGGTCGAGGTAAAAGAAGTGTTGGAAATCAAGGAAGAGGACAACTATTCAAGAAGGCAAGAAATTCTAGGTATGAATCTAACATTGTTGACAATAAGCAAGATGAATATTATCTACCAGTTGCTCTATCTACCACTGCTCCCCCGGACTCGCTGGGAAATTGGCTTATTGATAGTGGTGCCTCAAGGCACTTCACTGGTTACAAAGAAGCTCTCTATAATCTGGTAGAGAAAGAAACCAACCTGGAAATTGTTCTTGGAGACAATTCAAAATATCCTGCGAAAGGCATAGGGAATGTCACTCTTCAATTGAATCAGGGTAATACCATCCACTTACAAGATGTATTATATGTACCTGATCTCAAAAAGAACCTGGTGTCCATTTCGGCAATGGAAGACAAAGGCTACAAGGTGGCTTTCAGCGATGGCAAGGTACGTGTATGGAAAAAGAACTATAAAGATGCTTTTACTCTTGGGTTTCGAATTGATTCATTATATCAAGTCGGAGGAAGTCCGTTGGGTGTCATGTCTTGTGACACATCTCTTCAGTCTGAACTATGGCATCGAAGGTTTGCTCACCTTCATTATAAAGCTCTACCTAATGTAAGAAAAATGGTGACCGGGATGCCCGAGTTCAGATTAGAGCAAGAAGGTGTATGTCCAAGATGTGCCGAAGGAAAGCTCAAAAGGGGACCATTCCCCTCAAGCCAAAGCAAGACCTCTGATACATTGTAGTTGGTTCACTCAGACATATCCGGTATGATGCCTATAAACTCTTTGGGAGGATATTTATATTACCTCACCTTTACAAATGATTATTCTCGCAAGACTTGGATATATTTCTTGAAAAAGAAGGATGAAGTGTTCCCCTGGTTTCGACACTTCAAAGCCTTGATTGAGAATCAAACCGAAAAGTAATAATGGGACTGAATATGAATCCAATGAGTTTCATGGCTTTTGCAAAGAGGCTAGCATTAAGAGGGAGACTACTACACCATATACTCCTGAGCAGAATGGTGTGGCAAAAAGGAAGAACCGTACGATTGTGGAAGTTGTTCGTGCTATGCTCCATGATCAAAGACTTTCGAAGTTTCTATGGGCCGAAGCTGCAAACACCATTGTATATGTACAAAACCAATGCCCTCGTCAAGCATTGGGTTCCAAAACTCCTCAAGAAATGTTCACCGGTAATAAACCTAACATATCTCATTTTAGAATCTTTAGAAGCCCTGTATATTTTCATGTGCCGAAAGAGAAAAGGAATAAATTGGGTGCATCTGGAAAGAAAGGAATCTTTGTGGGTTATAGTGAAAATACTAAGGGATATAGAATTTATGTAGTTGGTCAAAGGGAAGTCGAGATTAGTCATGATGTCACCTTTGATGAAGATATGGCCCTTAGCAAGGTGGACAATCTTCCTGCTTTGAAGAGTTCTCAAGAAGCTGACACCAGGGAACCAAAAGAAAAAGAAGATGAGACAATGCCCGATGTGGAAGAACCCTTGGATCCTATTGATCCTCCACCGCCTGAGCCTTCCTCTTCAAGGAAGAGGCCTTCATGGCTTAGGGGGACACTTGATGATGCTGAAGGACACACAGCTCCCCGAGGAACCTTCCGTGAAAGTAAGAAGCCAAATAAGTATCAGGGATACCTGACCATCATGAGCACGATCATCCAAAATGAGCCTTCATCACTCACAGATGCTGTCAAGCATCAAGTATGGAAGGATGTTATGACCAAAGAATACGAGTCTATTATGAAGAACGATGTCTGGGATGTGGTCCCCAGACCCCAGGACAAGACAATTGTCACTTCAAAATGGCTTTACAAGATAAAGCATGCAGCTGATGGAAGTATGGAAAAGTATAAGGCTCATTTTGTCGCTCGTGGCTTCTCCCAGAAGGAAGGTATAGACTATGACGAGATATTTGCACCTGTTGCCTGATATACCACCATCCACTCGATCATAGCCCTTGCTGCTTCGCAAGGATGGAACCTACATCAGATGGATGTCAAGACTGCATTCTTACATGGTTCGATCAAAGAGGAGGTCTATGTGGAGCAACCCGAAGGATTTGAAATTTATGATCGAGAATCTCATGTGTGCATGTTGAAAAAGGCCCTCTATGGGCTAAAGCAAGCACCCCGAGCATGGTATGAGAGAATCGATAGCTATTTGATGAAGCTGGGATTCACTAGAAGTGAAGCCGACCCTAACCTTTACTTTAAGGTTATAGATGACAAGCCTCTCATACTGGTGCTTTATGTTGACGACCTCTTTCTAACAAGTGCAGACCCTCTCATTCACAAATGTAAGAGGGAGTTGGCTTCTGAATTCGAGATGAAAGATCTAAGACTCATGCACTATTTCCTGGGACTCGAAGTCTGGCAGAAACTAGGGGAGATTTTCCTATCCCAAGGAAAGTATGTGGTGAAGATACTGGAAAGATTCGGCATGGTGGACTACAAGCCTGTAACTACCTCGATGGAGCTTAACTTTTAAAAGTTAAGTGGTAGTGCTACCGGACCTGTTTTTCGAAATGCTATCGAGTATCGACAGCTCGTCGGAGCATTAATGTTCTTGGTGAACTCTCGTCCAGATATATGCTTTGCAGTCAACACTTTGAGTCAACACATGGTTGAGCCTCGCCACTCACATTGGATTGGTGCCAAGAATCTGTTGAGATATCTTCATGGCACAATCACTCATGGATTAAGATACACTACCAGAAATGTGAGACTACTTGGGTATACTGATGCTGATTGGGCAGGCAATGTGGAGGACCGAAAGAGCACCTTTGGGTGTTGTTTCTCTTTGGGATCTGCCTCAATATCCTGGATGAGCAAGAAGCAGAAGTCGGTGGCTTTGAGCACCGCCGAGGCAGAATACATTGCTACTAGCATGGCCTCCTGTAAGGCACTCTAGTTGTGAAAGCTCTTTAGTGAGCTGTTTGGATTTACATAGGATACCACCGTGATTCTATGTGACAACCAGAGCGGGATCCGTTTATCAAAAAATCCCGTATTTCATGATCGCTCCAAGCATATCGATATCACGTACCACTATATTCGAGATATGGTGCAACGAGGAGCAATAAGGCTCCAACATATCGGTACAGATGAACAAGTCGTCGACATTCTAACAAAGCCCCTAGGAAAGGTCAAATTCCTGACTTTCCGAGAACGACTTGGTGTCGTTCAGAGACCCTCTGATGAGGGTCAAGTATGATGTACTGAGCTCTAGGAGCTCCAGGGGGGCGCGGGGTACTTCTTGGAGCAACATATGACCACAGGGTGACTCACCATCCCCTGTTGGTGCACTTTGTACAGGGTAAAAGGTTCAACCTTCCCCTGTGACACCCCGTGGTGACTATGGAACAGGATGATTACTTCTCCTGTGGACCAAGATGATTCGTTCTCCATGGTGACTATGGAACAGGATGATTAGTTCTCCTGTGGGCCAGGATGATTCGTTCTCCATGGCGATTGTGGAACAGGATGATTCATTCTCCTGTAGGCCAGGATGATTAGTTCTCAGTGGCATCCACTAGACAAGATGATTAGTTCTCCTGTCGAGGCATTCTACCCATACAATCTGGGACTCATGGGAAGTACCTCTCATCTGATCAATAAGCAGGGAAATGAGGATAGGGACCATAGTAGTTCTATCGACGGACGCATCATTGTATCTACTATACTCCCTATGCTAGGATGACCTTCATTGATCTGGGATCAATGATATTGGTCTGGGACCAATGAGATTGGTACACACTCTGAGACTGACTTCGAGTTAGTGGAGGATGGTATGATACATCCTCGATCATTTCTTCTTCTTCATAATTCGAGCAAAGCATAGCAAAGCAAGTAGGATCAAGCCATATAGGACAGTGCATTTGATGGATGGACAACAGTGATGGTCCGACAGATTGCAGATGAAGTTCTCCCTAGTTGAGAGGGAGTGTTAAAATTGGCAACTAGGGCCAAACTTCATGTGGGTCACCTTATTTATGGATGCTGAAATTTTTCCTAGATTCCTCTCGTCGAGAAGTGTAGGATTGATCTAAATATCATCCGATTCCGACGAGTATTTATGAAGATATGAATTTATTTTGATTATTGACAAATTGCCAAGGTCGGCCAGCAACTTATGTAGGCTCAAAAACCCAACAGTCATGTCTATTCAACCCCAACGTTTTGCATATAAATACAAGGAGCGTTCTCCTCATTTGCACACTTCACTTCTCATCACATATCTCTCTCTCTCCTGCACAGAAAAGAGTCTCTTCTCTCTCCTGCGCAGTAAGGCTCTCTCTCTCACATGTGTGGAAAGGGTGGACGCAGATTTCTAGGGCTGAAGCTATAGAAAGGAACTTTGACCAGCGTTGACCAGCGTGGACTCCTCTTTGACTGCGAGTTTGGTGTGGCTAATTCTCCTTGGAAGGCCGCAATTTTTGGCACCGGAATCAAGGTGATCTGACCTCCAATTTGACAGATATTGACTGCCCTAGTTTAGGGCTGATCTAGGGTTTGCTGCTGCTGAAATAAATCAGATCTTTGTACTATTTCTCTCTGCTGAATTATTGAAGATAAAAAAAGATTTGATCAAAGGGTTTCCCCATATTGGGGTTTGTCCCTGGCTAGCCGCCACATCTTGTGTCTCTTGTCTTGGCTTGTTTTTCGTTGATCGTTTAAATGTTCTATCTGCACTTTACTTTATGTACATGTGATTGCTAATCTATGGTTAATAATAAGAAAAACAAATAAACTGCTCTAAGCATAAAACATAACATAAATTTAACATAAAAGGAAAGAAATAAAAAATATGCACCTAAAGTTTTATCAGTTGGCAATAGAGTGTACTGTTAAGGCACTCTCCCAACATCATTGGTTTAAACCTTGCCTAGCCCATGTGCCATGCTAGGGTATACAGTGCACCTAGAGGTTATAATGATAGAGGTCGAAATCGACCCCGTGTCACACGGGTACAAAGCCATCCTAGCTGCCAATTGCTCTAACCAACACACACAAGTTGACATTAGCATGCCCTCTCCAGTACTTCTGCGTGTTAAGAGATCTATGGCATTGTATTAAGCAGATCTAGGGCATTCAGTTTGGAGTGGAGTTGTTTTCTCTCCCTAAATATTCACAATATATAATTTGAATTTGAGTTGGTGAAACTCCTAGCTTATTACACAGCACCCATGTTCTCACCCTGGCTTGGAAGGTCCTCACCAGCAGCTTATGATTTTCTTTTATCATAGAAGTTCACTCGCTCACAATTTTGTTCATTGTGATCTCGGTGACCTGAGACACTCCCTTCATCACCACCCCGTATGAGTGGATGAAAATTAAAATCCTGTTGTTTTCTATCCCCGTAAGAGGTGTTGTTTTCTCTTCGTAGACATTCGCAATATATAATTTCAATTTGAGTTGGTGAAACTCCTAGCTTATTACGCAGCACCCATGTTCTCACCGTAGCTTGGAAGGTCCTGACCAACAGCTTCCGATTTTTGTTTATCATAGAGGTTCACTCACTCACATTTTTGTTCTTTGTGATCTCGGTGATTTGAGACACTCCATCACTACCCCGTAAGAGTGTATGAAAATTAAAAGCATGTGGTTTGTTTCTGAGTTTCTGGAAGTAAAAGCAGCTCATACCCCTAAAGGACCAACATATTGCCACTGGTCCATTGTTGTCCTCATAAAGCTTTCATAAATTCCTTGAAACTAATGAAAAACAATGCAATTTAACATTAACTAAAGGAATGACTAATCAAACTTACCTCGAGAGCTTGGAGAAAGTAATCAACTACAAGAGACCCTAATCCATACTCCAACAGCCCATTAACAGATCCAACAAAATCACCTTCAAAAGGACTAATGTCTTCAAACTCAACAATATTATCTGTGGCCTCGCAGAAAGTCTGCCATTTCTGGACCACCTCGCCAATGCGACTGATATCCATCGATTCCAAAGGCCCAGATATGTCCATGTCCACTGCCATACTTATAACCAATCCCAAGCCCTGATCAATTCCAGTCTGTATTCAGAAATTCAATGCTTCAGGCCAATGAATTCTAATTGGATATCAATGTCATTTCTCGTTATATAGTTCAAATGATATCACAAATATGTTCTTCGTATCTTTGTTCGAAAGACAGCCACAGTCAAACTCAATCGAGCTTGGACATTGTCGCAAGCTATTCCAATAAACCCTGCGCGCTGTTTACCTCGGACTGCTCGCATCACATAACCCTGGATTACAGTGAAAATCTACTATACTTCCCACTCATTTTCAAACCAACCGTCGAACCGGACTTCTCAGAGTAGAGAGAAGTAGAAGTAAATCCATGAGTAATACCTTGTTGGATAAATAAGTTCTGACTCGAATAAACCAGAATCAACACTCCATTATTCCCCGGGACCAGTTGTTTCACGTCTGCGGTGCCCCACCATGTCGACTTCAAATTGCGCCCTTTTCATTGGCGATAGGGGCATCTAGCCTTGCTTACCAATAACTAAGTTTGAAGGCACGTTGATCGATGTTATTGGGTAGTGATTTTTTTAACCAGTGGGAACTAAGACTGGGCACAGTAATTAGTGGTTATCCGCAAATGGAGGTTTATTTTGCTAAAGGAAAACCAAATTACCCCGCAAGTGTTCGGTAAGAGGTAGGCCTTTTTTTTTGGCGTTAACTTATTAAAAAAAAAAAAAAAAAAAAGGGGCTAACCAAAAACAATTTTAAGACATATTTCAGTAATTTGAAATAATATTACAAATATATTGATTAAATTATTTAAAATTTAAAACAATAATAATATATTAAGTAAAGTTTTTCGGTAGAAATCATATGAGATAAATTTTTGGCCAATTTGTTTCGAACGAACAAGTTTGACACATGGTTTGCCTCTTCATCTAGTCCTGATGATGAACCACACTTGTTGGTTTCAAATGTGTCGGCCAAAAATTTCTCTTATATAATTTTTACCAAAAAATTTTCCTTTATTCATTATGGATCACAAAGCCTGAAAATAATAATACATTTAACTATTTAAATTTTAAAACAATAATAATACATTTAACTATTTAAAGCATTCTTCTGAGAGTAGTGATTTTTAAGTTTGGTGGCAAGCTTAAAATGAGTTGGGATTTACTTAATGTTACATCTAACTCTGGACTCTCATTTTCAAAAAGATTTGGGGATGAAGTATTTTACTTAATGTTACATTTCAACTCTAGCCAACTCTTATTCTCAAAAAGATTTGGGGATTACCTATTTATTAGTCCATTTGTTGAAAGATTTAAAAAAAATTGGTTTATTGAAAGATTTAAAATATATATATACATATATATAATGGTTAATGATATAAATAGTTATAATTAAAAAATTATTGGATTGATTAAAAGATGGAAAAAAAAAAAAAAAAAGAAGAAGAAGTGGTAATTATTAAAATGAGATTATGTAGAGATTTTTTTTAAGTTAATTATAAATAAAATAATTTATTTATGACATAAATTAATTAAAATTTTAGTGAAAATAGTTGAATTTTGGTTATCGAACAAAAGTGTCCCCAAATGGGGTGAGAGGACCATTGGCATCACTATTCACAAATGCATTGTGGAGCATGTGGAAGGTATAGTGGAGGAATTATTGATGGACATGCATGAGTCATCATGGCTCAAACCCCTCACCTTAGGCACAATTATGATAGCTAGACTTGAGCATAAATATGCTCCTTATGCAGTGATGAAGTTGCAATTTTGAGTTTAGTTGCATGATGTTTGATAAGAGGAAATAAAACTTGGACTTTTGGATTCGACTATCAATATATAGGGAGCAAGGTAACCCATGTTACCCGTTATATGGTGTTCTAAGAATGTCCCATTGGTGGCTTACAGAGACCATATTTGGCTCGTGATCTTGTTTGGTGGGAGTTATAGTTAGTTGGCAACTTCAATTCTATTATTATGTATAGTGGGTTTGAGCTTTGCTTTGGTAAGAGCTACAATTTGGCTTAAATGGAAACATATACGAGTAGGGAGCATGGATGATGACGGAAGATGATGTGAACGCGGGGAAGGAGGTTGGTAAGGGGGCTTAGAGGGGTCACATGTGACATTGCAAAGACTCAATGCAGCCTATTGTGGGGTTGTCTCGGACTAAGCAGAAGGAGCCCACAACCAAGCCTCTTGCAGCAACCTATCATAACAAGTTTTCTAAGAAGGTCAAGTAGGAGGTGGAAGGTTCTACCTCTAGTCATAAAACGGATGAAGAAATCACTCCTTGTGATTGAGGTGGATATTGGTGGCCACCCGCCTATTCCACCTAGACCCCCCAATCAGTTTCATATGTTTCCTTATTCATTTCAGCATTTACTATTTTTAGCAGTTTTTTGGGTCCTGAACTTCCGGAGCAGTTTTGACCCCCTAAACGGCATTTTTTTGGGGTCCGCAGCAGGTTAATAGCCATAGGTAGGGGCTTGCGGCGAAAGCTATATTACTCGGAGAGACCTTTCCAACAAGGTATCGTACGCGCCAAATGGAGATAATATTGCCAAGTTACGACCCTTGGAAGTTGGTTGTCCAACTAACCCCAACGAGGCCACAAACTCTTGGTGTTACATCTCCTGGGGTTAGGGTTTTAGTTGTTTAGGGTTTTCTCATGTTTTCCAATAATAAATAGACCCTTGAGCCTCATTGTAACATAGTTCAGAGGCATGCAGCGCCACATCTCTTCTCAGAGATAAGCTACCATTGCCTGAGTTGTCTTATTTCCATTTTGTTTGTAAGCATAGTTCAGAATTTTTTTATTAATGAAACGAAGTGTTTTTCCACTGCATCTTTGTGTTTATGATTATATTTGTAAGTTGTTGTGTTCTTGTTTAAGATCGGATCAGTGGTATCAAAGAGGTCTGCTCTTTCTATGTTTTTCTTTGCATGTCCCCAACAAGGTCAGGGTATAAGGTGTTAGGGCTTGATCTGGTTGAACCATTGCAAGATCAGCATCGCAAAACTCGATGACCTCCCATGATGGAAGAAAATAAAGATGAGGGGGCAGGAGATCCTTTCAAAATGTTGCTCGAGGAAGCCCTCAAGTGACAGAGGGACACGATGATGGATAACTTTGCCTATATCCTTCGACAGCTACCCATAGGCGATGCATCTTCATCCATCATCCACTTTGGAGGCGCTAGTGCTTTTAAGGTACAAGTTAACTTCGCTATTCCCATATTCGAAGGCCTGAAAGATGCAGATGTCGTAGATAAATGGTTAAATCTGTTGGAAGGATATTTTTCAGTTCATGACTTTTCCAATTGGGAAAATATTACTTTTTCACTTCTCAAAGCTGCCCCACATGTCAAGGACTGGTGGGAAACCTTTGGTGAACAAAAGGACGAGAGTGAACCCTCATTTTTTCAGTTGCACCCACTTGGAATTCTTTCTAAGACGCCATCAAGGAACAATATTACCCTGTCGGGAGCTATGAAGACAAATACATAAAGTGGACCATGCTATGGCAGGGAAGGGACCAAGATGTGCCAGAGTTCACAAATATTTTTCATACCCTTCGCACGATGTTGGGTATCAAGGACATTGAGCGGAATTTGGTGCTCAAGTACGCAGTTGTCTACACAAGTTCATCCAGGACGAGGTGGAGTTCCTGGACATTTCCTCGCTCGGCACCGCGTATCGATACGTTGTCAAGATTGAGCATAAGTTTAAATAAAAGAAGCGGAACTTTGGATTTACAAATCCAAAGCAAGTAAAAGGCACCCCCAAACCACAGAACAAAGGACCAAGCCAAGGCGGGGCTACCCAGGACAGCCCGCCGAAGCCATAAGCAAAGAACAACACCACGAGGACAAAGAAAGACATGGGAAATGGTGTGAGTTCCATAAGAGCTCCACTCACAATGCAAGTGAGTGTCGAGCCAAGCAGTCACTGGTGGCCGAGCTGAAGGCTTCGGAATCAGACACAGGTTCCGACTTTGAATCAGAACTCGATAAGGGAATTGACAAAGGAAAGCAGATCATTGATGCAAAGCCTAGTGCCACCGTGGCCACCACCAAGATCTAGAAGATTGAGCCTGAAGATTCAAAGGAGGGGGAACACCTCTTCCACTCACAGATGTGGGTGAAGGGTTCTTCACTGCAGTACAATGTCGACATCGGGAGCCAAAAGAAGCTCATTTCAGTAGAGGTCATGAAGTGGTTGGGCCTAAAGACTATTGCACATCCACAGTTGTACACCATCGGGTGGCTTCACCAAAGACGAGATCTTCACGTCAGCCAACAATGTCGCCTTCCCACTAGCATCAAGCCCTTCACGGATGAGGTATTGTGTGATGTTGATCCTCTTGAAGTTTGTGATGTATTATTAGGACAACCATACTTGTGGAAGCGACATGTTGTATATGAGTATACACCTCACTCTGTGATTATTACTTTGGCTAATATGTTGTACAAGATACCAAAGGTAGCCCCGCCTACCGCCATCTCTTTGATCACTGCAAAGCAATGCAGTAAGATCATTTCCCATACCAGGAAATTTGTTTTCCTTATGATTTGCCCCCAGGGAAAGAAGAAGGTTGTGGCCACGACTTCCAGGCAGGGCTCCTCTACACAACAACAACAAATGGACAAGGTCGTGGAGGAGTACAGGGATATTTTCACCTCACCCATAGGGGTACCTCTGCATTGTCAGGTCAAGCACTCCATCGATCTGACCCCGGGCGCGCCACTGCCCAATGGATCGATCTATCGATGCTCTGTTCTAGAGAACGATGAGATCAAGAGGCAGATTCAGGAACTATTGCAGAAAGGGCACATCAGGCTAAGCTCATCACCTTGTGGGAGCCCGATTGTATTGGTACAAAAGAAGGATGGGACCTGGAGGCTCTGTATTGACTATCGGGCGCTGAACAAGATCATTGTCCGGAACAGTTATCCAATCCCGCAGATTGATGACCTTCTGGACCAGCTCAAAGAGGCCAAATGTTTCAGCAAGATTGACTTGAAGTCAGGTTATCACCAAGTGCTTATCGAACCCTCTGATGTGTGGAAGACTGCCTTCAAATCCAAGGGGGGCCTTTTCGAATGGTTGGTCATGCCGTTCAGATTGACAAACGCCCCTGCAACCTTCATGAGACTCATTGACAATAGCTTGCAACCCTTCACCAATGCATTCGTGGTGGTGTATTTAGATGACATCTTAATCTTTAGCCAGAGTTGGGAAGAGCACCTCCACCATATTCCACAGGTTCTTCAAACCCTGCGACAACACAAGTTGTGTGCTAACTTGGAGAAATGCACCTTTGGCCTGACCCAGGTTCAATATCTAGGATACATCATTGATGAGCAGGGTGTATATGTGGACCCATCCAAGATACAAGTCGTTCAGGATTGGCCAGCCCCAACCACTCTAACAGAGCTCCGCAGCTTTTTGGGTCTTGCCAATTTCTACAGTAGGTTTGTGTTGGGGTTCTCTCATATCACTTGGCTTTAAGTCAAGTCATTAAGGGCGGAGCGAAAGTAAGTTTTTTTGGTTGAAAACCCAACAAAAAGCGTTCTCCGAGTTGAAGAATCGCCTATGCTCTGCACCAGTGCTCACATTACCTTGTAAAGTGTGGTCGGATGCTGCTGCTGAAAACCAAACTCTAACAAGCTTTGATGAAGCCACAGGGCTTCCTTACTAGCTTCTACAGTGCCGCCATACTCAGCTTCTGCTGAAGAAAGAGAAATGGCACTTTGTTTCTTGCAAGCCCATGTAATAAGTCCATAACCAAGAGTGAAGACATAACCTGTAGTAGACTTCCGATCATCAGGGTCACCAACCCAATCGAATCAATGAAACCAACTAATAGAGGAGATGTTTTTGCATTGCAATGAATTCCAAACTAAACTGTACCTTCAACATAACGAAGTATTCGCTTAACTGCTTTCCAATGACTTTCATGTGGGTTTTGCATAAACCGAGCAATAAGGCCAACAACAAAGGAAAGGTTAGGACGAGTATGGGTTAGATACAAAAGTTTTCCTACAAGCTAACGTTATAAGGTAGCATCAACTTTAGGGGAAGTACAAGTGACTGGAAGTTTGGCTCCAGATTGAAAGGGAGAAGGGGTTGGCTTACAGTCTTCCATGTGAAAGTGGCGTAGAAGATCACATGCATACTTGGACTGGAAAAGGGAAATAGCTTCATTGGATTGCAAGACTTAAAAACCAAGAAAATAATGCAAGTGTCCAAATTCTTTCATTTCAAACTGATTTTTAAGGCTGGACTTCACACGGTTTATAAGGTTGGGATCACTACCAGTAAGGATAAGATCATCAACATAAAGAACAATAATGATAAGAGACTTACCCACTTTCTTGGTGTTGACAGGTCAGAATGACACCTAGAAAAGCCAATATCTAAAAGAAAGCTATCCATTTTGGCATACCAAGCCCGTGGGACTTGCTTGAGACCATAAAGGGATTTATTAAGCCGACATACAAGGCTAGAGTCTATTTGTATAAAGCCAGGAGGTTATTCCATATAGATTTCTTCATGCAAGTCCCCATGCAAGAAGGCTAATTTAACATCCATCTGATGGACGTCCCATTTGAAAGAGGCAGCAAGGGAAAGAACAAGGCAGATAGAGTTCATTTTAGCAACAGGGAGAAGGTTTCAGTATAGTCAATGCCTTCAACTTGTGAAAAACCCTTAGCAACAAGACGAGCTTTATGTTTATCAACTTTTCCATCTGGTCCAAACTTGGTTCTGTAAACCCATTTGCATCTAACAAGTTTTTGTCCCTTTAGAAGAGGAACAAGATCCCATGTATCATTTTCCAATAATGAACGATATTCTTCATTCATATTTGCGTCCCAATTTGGATGGCCTGAAGCTTCTTCAAAGGTGTGAGGATCATAATTTGTTGAAGCTTGAGCCAGTAAAGAAGAGGCTCTATCAAACTGAGAACATGTGCGACACTGATCTGTAGGATCACCTATTGCATCTCGAGTAGCATGGACCCATTTTGGAAGCTGAGGAGCTAAAGTAGGATCCCGAGAAGGTGGGGGAGGATTGTCATCATCTGAAGATTAAATATTTTCAGAAGTGTAAGGGATAGAGAGAGGTGGCACATCCGCTGAACTAGGCTCGTAAGCAGATATATTTTTAGCAAACTTTACATCTCTTCTAAAGATAACATTTTTGGATTTAGGTGGAAGAAGTCTATATCCTTTTACATCTTCAGAATATCCAACACAAATACATATTTCACTCTTAGGTTCCAAGGCTTTATGTTTCTCATCTGGAATATGGGTCCATGCTTCACTTCCAAAAACACGAAAGTAACTTACATCTAGTTTAATTGAGCTCCATGCTTCTTCTGGAGTGATATTCTTTAAAACCTTAGTAGGAGTGCGATTTACTATGTAATTTGCACAGTTAATTGCTTCTGCCCAAAAATTAAGACTAAGTCCTTTAGATTGAAGCATACAATTAGCCATTTTGTTTAAGGTGCGATTCTTCCTTTCAGCTACACCATTTTGTTGTGGAGTATATGGAATAGTATGTTGCATTTGAATTCCATGCTCAGTGCAAAAGTTGCCCAAAAATTAAGACTAAGTCCTTTAGATTGAAGCATACAATTAGCCATTTTGTTTAAGGTGCGATTCTTCCTTTCAGCTACACCATTTTGTTGTGGAGTATATGGAATAGTATGTTGCATTAGAATTCCATGCTCAGTGCAAAAGTTGACGAATTTGTTGTTAACATATTCTCCGCCATTATCAGATCTTAGCTTAAGAAATTGATGTCAAGAACATGTTAAATACTTCACTCTTGAGTTTTAAGAAGTATACCCAAGTGTGTCTGGAGAAATCATCAATGAAAGTTAAGAAATACTTGTAGCCAGAGAATGAAACAACTGGAAGTGGACCACATAAATCACTATGCACAAGCTGTAAAGGGGTTGAGGCATGCTAACAGGCACGTTTTTCAAAACTATCCCAATGATGTTTTCTGAGTACACATCCGGAACAAACACCATCTCTGCAAGATACCATAAGAAGACATGTCACCATATTTTCCTTACATAGATTTTGAAGGGAGCGATAGTTTAAGTGACCAAATCGCTCATGCCAAAGTTTGCTCACTTCATCATTATAAGCAACAAAGATCGAGGGAAGAGTTGATGATGCAAAGTTGTTAAACTTATACAACCTTGTAGAATCATCAACAATTCCAATAGCTAAAATCTGTCTAAGATCTCTTAGGTCCTTAATTACAACATAGTGAGGTGAAAATTCAACGGTTTTACCTTCACCTAAATGAGTTATCTGATATACAAATAGAAGGTTGCACGATAAGGTTGGAACACAATACATCATTAAATTGACCATTGTCTAGATGAATAGTTCCAGACCCTACAACACTAAGAGATCTATCATCACCAACATATATATTTTTGGTGTTACAATCATTTAAAGAAGAAAACATGGCTTTGTTTTTAGCCATGTGATAAGAAGCTCCAGAATCAATGAGCCACTCATGAGAATGAGAAGAAGAAGATACATTTAGTGCATAACCAGACCGAGATGCTTGACAACCACATGCAAAAAGTGTTATTCCTGAAGATGAAGTTGAAGTTGAAGAGTGCTCCAAATGGATGTTATGCTTCTTCATTGCTGCTTCCAAGGCTTCCATCTTCTTAAAGCATTTGGATTCTAAGCGACCATATTGATTACAAAAGTTCAATGTCTATCAATCTTTTTCCCTTTGTTTTTATTTGCCTTATCATTTTGTTGAATTGATTTTTCATTTTGAGACTGAAAGTGCTTAGGACCCTTGGTTGGTTTAGGACCATTCTTTTTAGGATGCTACTTCTTAGGATTTTTTGAACTTGGTTGTTGCTCAGCGACTAAGGCTTTCTTAAAAGAGTTTCTAAGATTAAGAAGACCAAGATGTAAGAGTTTTTCTTGTTCTCTTATTAAAGAATCACAAAAGGCATCAAAAGAAGGAGACTCGTAGTCTTGTCCTTGAGAAATAAAGGCTTCTCTAGTAGAATGGAAGGTGGAAACAAACACAGAGTAGGCTGGAACCAACTTTGGAAGAATGGAATAAATGAGGCCACCATCTTCTTTATTAACCTTAACAGCTTCGAAGAGAAGTCTAAGGGTCTTGAACTTAGAAAAAAAATATTCAATGGAAGAAAAATTATTGGGGTCCAACGTAAGCAACTCATTTTCGAGTTGATAGGCTCTAATTTCATTTTTAATTCCAAAAACTTTATTGAGTTGTTTCATTGCTTCATCAAGGGTATCAAGTTCTACGATATGGAATCTAAGGTCTGGAGAAATAAACATCCCTATCAACCCACGTGCTTGATCTTGCCTATTTTCCCATTTGGCTTGTTTATCTTCATCTTTAGGTTTAGACTCTTGGCCTGAGGCTATTCTATAAAGACCTTTACTTCTAAGTAAATCCTCCATGTAGGACACCCATTGGAAGTAGTTGGTGCTGTCAATAATAACTTGGCATGGAATTTCCATTTTAACATAAACTAAAGTTGTAGATGTTGAAACTAACTGTTCCAATGGAAAGATCTCGAAATATTAGGCCGATAAAAAAAAATGGCTTTGAAAACAGCTTCCGGATGAAGAAGTTATGGCTTTTTGAAGGAAAGTTGTTGAAGATGTCAACGAAATACGTGAATGTGCGGAAGTGAATGATAATATTATATTTTAAAAAGAAATCCCCTCTTTCCAAACTTAATCTAATTAGGTCACTTTAAAATATATATATATATATGTGTGTGTGTGTGTGTGACCCACTTTTATAAATAAATGAAAATCACTTTTACAATGGTACTTTATGAACTACCCACTAAATTGTAACTTAAATAAAATATAAAGAGACATTGGTATTATAAGTGAGTCACTTTTTATAATGGTGAGAACAATTTTACATAAAGTATCTTTAAAACATAAGTTACATGTGTTTTTTGAAAAAGTAACTCAACAAAAAGAAAGACTTGAACCCAAGACCTCTATTCTCATAAAGTAACTTTGGACCAAGTGAGCTAGTTTAAAATGTTAGTCACTGAAGCTTTGGGGTGCGTACTTACTTGAGAAAACTCGTTTTGCCTACAAAACAAAAAACCACACAACCCAAAATGGACATGCAAAAAACCAAACCTTACGACTTGAAGTTAGCTCTCGTCAAAAACTAAATATTTTCCTCAATGTTTCTGATTTTCCAAGATCACACTAAGGCGCAGCGGAAAAGGGCATATGCATGAGAAAAATCCTTCCTTTCTGTTTTTGATTTTCCCAGATCACACAGAGTCGTGGGGCAAAGAGCATACGCAGAAATGAAAAATATAGATCCGGTAATAAAAAACGGAGAGATAAATAAACCGAAATAACTAGAGAGATAAATAACTAAAACTGCAAATAAAGACTGTATACCTCCAGATCTTAAAAATGACGTAGCTAGGGCTACCAGAAACCTTTTCACGTGAAACAAAAGGGGTTCCTTACTAGAATAGATGCTCCTAACACAATAGAGCAGTTCTCTCGCCACGAAAGCGGTTAGAAACAATAGATCTAGGAAACGCCAGTCAGATGCAGTTGTACCGGCTTCGGATTTGGATCACTAATGGATGCAGCCCTCAAATAGCTCTGATACCATGTAGGAATTTACAGGGTAAGTTCCTCAGATAGAACACCAAAGGACACCGCTCACAAACAGATCACAGATCAATACACCAGTATTCTTGACGTGGTTAAAACCCTCAAAGAGGGAAACAATCCACAGCCTGATCCAACGCGGCCACTTCAGGAAATTTATTAATGTAAAAGAAACACACTTTACCTAACTCTACACTAGACCAAGTTATACTTAACTATTTCCTATGTGTCGGAATATCCAAACATCCCCCCTTAAGAAAAACTTGGGATAGGATTGAAGGATGTACAAATATGACACAATAGGAGAAGGAAGAAGGCCTTAGAACCTATGGTGCCTTCACGCAGGATCAAACTACAGACCTTCACATGGAAGATTGTAAGCCAACCCCTTCACCCTTTCAGTTTGGAGCCAAAATTTCAGTCACTTGTACTTCCACTGAAGTTGCTGCTACCTTATACCGTCAACTTGTAGGAAAACTTTTGTATTTGACCCATACCCATCCAGACCTTTCCTTTGTTGTTGGCCTTATTGCTCAGTTTATGCAAAACCCACATGAAAGTCATTGGAAAGCATCTAAGTGAATACTTTGTTATGTTCGAGGTACAATTCAGTTTGAGATTCATTACAGTGCAAAAGCATCTCCTCTATTGGTTGGTTTCACTGGTTTGGATTGGGCTGGTGACCCTGAAGATCGAAATTCTACTGTAGATTATGTCTTCACTCTTGGTTCAGGACCTATTACATGGGCTTGCAAGAAACAAAGTGCCATTTCTCTTTCTTCAACAGAAGAAGAGTATCGCGGTGCCATAGAAGCTAGTAAGGAAGCCCTGTGGCTTTGACAGATCCTGTCAAAGTTTGGCTTTTAGCAGCAACATCTGACTACACTTTGGTGTGATAATCAAAGTGCCATTCAACTAGGCAAAGATCCAGTCCAACATGAGCACAGGGAACACATTGAAATACACATGCACTTCATCAAAAAGCTCATTCATGACCATGTCCTTGAAGTGCAATATTGTTCAACCAATGATCAAGTTGCAAATATCTTTACAAAGGCTCTCACAGAGGCGAAATTTACTAAATTTCAATTTATGGTTGGAGTTCAAGAAGTTTTCACTAGGGGGGGTAGGCTCTAATGCCTCTTTCCTTCTCCTATTGTGTCATATTTTTACATCCTTCAATCTTATCCCAAGTTGTTCTTAAGGGGGGATGTTAGGATATTTCGATACATAGGAAATAGTTAAGTATAACTTGGGTTAGTGTAGAGTTAGGTAAAGTGTGTTTCTTTACTATGTACTTTTGTAACTTACAATCTGACGATCATGATATGTTCTAGACATGAGGTGATCTGACAGTTCATTCTCTCCTTGGTATTACCGACACTTGATCCGTGGCTTAACACTCAATTGGTCCATGATCTCTATTTAAAGAGAATGGACAGTCATTTGTAAGGTGACCATTCATGAGAGAAGCTTATGTAAATTTTCTTTCTTTTACATTAATAAATTGCTTGAAGTGGCCACATTGGCTTAGATCATGGACTGTTTCCCTCTTTGAGGGTTTTAACCACGTCAAGAATACTGGTGTATTGATCTGTGATCTGTTTGTGAGTGGTGTCCTTTGGTGTTCTATCTGAGGAACTGTTACACAACATTTTGTCACTGTCCTTGTACTCCCCGTTCCACTATCCTGGGGGACCTCTACAGTGACCCTCATGTGTTTTCCTATCATGAAGAAACTCCCAGTATGTCCCTCTTCATGAGCAAAACATTTCCCTTTTGCATCATTTCCCAAGAATCTTCCTTTTACCCTCGTTTACAAGATTGACGCTAGTGACCAGTTCATCCCTCTCGCAAATCTACAGAGTTTAACACTGGGACTAGCGTCGATCAGCGCTACTGAGCCTTGTCTCAATCGTGCCAATCCTCTTTTGGAAAGTTTTTTAAATATGGAGTCGAATCTTCCAGGTCTAGAAGCTTCGTAATGGAAGTCCGGTAATGGTTGGGCTGGATGGAGCCAAGGAAGTCAATTTGGGTTCCTTTCCCCTATTAAGATGGAACAAACCCAAGAGATAAGGCCTCTCCCATGATAAAAGGAACCATCTCCCCTCCATCAAAGGTATATAAGACCCTCCTTTCCCAAGCTGAACGGGTTTTTGGATGTAGTTTCAGTCTTAGTATTTTTGGAGCTTGAATAATCAGCAAGATATCATAGCTTGTAGCTCTCTAGTTTATGTTTGAAGGAAAATAGTTTGTTTGGTTTGGTTTGAGACTAAAGGGAAGAAGCCTTAAAACTTCCATTGTTGAGGCTATCCATGAGATGCTAGCAGAAGTTTAGGAACCCGGATACGTCAAAGGATACCAGCAACGTCAAGGCATTGGTTGTAATCTCTTTCTGATCTTATATGAATACAACTATTGATTGATTTCCTACATCGAAGTGTTATCTTATATTTGATGGCTTAATGTTCCTTGACCTGTTAAGTAGGATGAATGCAATCTGTATGCTATCACGTTTGTTGTTGTTGTTTGTTTGCTTGTTTCAGGTATTTGAAGGAAGGAAACGAAAAGTAGTTGGAGTAAGGAAGCATGATCATCACCAAGCGGAATAACGTTCTAAGAGGCAAGCCCTCTTATTTGCTTCTAGCGTAAGGAAGTTTTCCATAGATTGTTTGTTTGTGGCTAGACCCGCTCTCTTGGGCTAGAGGAATTGTTTGTGTCCGCACTGAGAATTTACCTGCACCACAAATTGGCGACTTCGTTGGGGACCCAATCCTTCTGTTTGATTGATTGTCATTTTATGGTTTTGTGTGAACTTTTATAGTATCACCATTTCCCTTTAGTTTTCTTTGCTTTGCCTAGTTTACTGCTATGAGTCTGAAATTTACAGTGGCAAGTTTGGTTTTAGCCTTTGAAATTTTTTATTTTTTTCCTTGAATCCTTGGTCAGCACGTTTATTTTTCTGACAGTCACGTCGATCAGCGTGAGTTTCTTTAAAACAGTGGCGCCGACCCCCTTTTGGCACTTGTTTTCAGTTAGGCAATCACGTCGTTTCCTGTAGGTGAAGCTTAAGGTTTCCCCTAGATCATAACCAATGTGTCTTGCCCTCTTGATTTATGTCTCTTAGCTTGTTTTCACTGTGTTCTCCCCAACTGGAAAGCTTCACTGGCTTCGTTTATGTGCTTATTTGGTTTGCCTTTTCTTCACTTGGTTTCTTGAGTCCTTGGATGGTTTGTAGCCTTAGGGAATCTAGGTCATCATCCATTCACCTATTTGTGTGCTCAGAAAGTCAAGTTGTTAGTTAAGTTGCTCCTTGCATTTCGTTTTTAGTCCTTTTGTTGCTTTGATTTCCATTTAACAAGTTTGAAAAGTTTCGTTTGTTGATTAAGCGTCTCTTTTTGGGCATAGATCACATTGTTTATCTTGTTTTTGGTTGAGTCTTTACATCATTAGTTTGGAAGGAATTCTCTTTTGTGCTTTGCATTTGCTTGAGGTTGATTGTTTTGAAAAAATTTCATTGAAGTGTTTGTGAAAGATTCGTTTTATCATTTCATTGAAAAATACATAATTCTAGTTTGTTGAATCAATATGTTACATTAGTTAGCATCATTGAAGACTAGAGTTGCATCGTCATTTACATTGGAAAAGAAATCAATTCTCTTTACTAGTGAAATGGCTACTTGAAGTGCGTTTGATAGGAAAGATAGGAATTGGAAAGAGTTTTTCATCATTTTGTTTTCAAAAAGTGAAGTAGTGAAAAGGTAATTTTGCTTTCAATTGCTTGTTTGTTGCATTGAGTGTGTTTTCTACTCTCATTAGTGTAAACAATTCATCGAATTGAAAGGGTCTTGTCTCATTTAGCTGCATATAGGAGTTTTTTGAGTCACATCGATAAGGCCTGAAAACCGAGACATAATTTCAAGATAAACTTTAAAATGTATTCAATTAACCTAAGGCGCATTTGAAACCTAACGATCACATTTAGAAGGTCTAGGCTAGAGATGTGTTTCGGCGTCTTTAAACCTAGCAGTTGTCGTTCGCTTCGGCACTAGACAGCACTAGTACAGACTTGTGCTCCCCATACCGTCACATATATAAAGGGAGACCCCACTAGGTTGCAATCCTTTATCCATAGGAAGTCGAGTCTGTCACCTTGTAAACGTGATACACCAAACACAACATTCAGGGAGATTGCCTGCCCGTACTTCTCGGTTCGCCGAGAGGTATTCTGCAGTTCACGGTTACTTGGTAATCCTTTTTGCCTAGATTATCCTGAGTAGTCATTTTGATTTTTTTGACTCCTTAAATATAAAGGATCGTCTGAGCGCTTGTCCTGTCGAGCTCATTTCAAACCGCAAAGTGATAGAGTCACCTTTGCTTCTTTCTCGACTCTTAAAACATGAAAGAGAACCAATTTGTTTGTTCGCCTTAAAAAATTGTTGCCCATGATCATATAACATTCTTGTTAGTATTTTTCCAGACCACATCGTGAGTATACCTTTAAATACATTTTAAAAGCCTTGGAATCAATCTCTCTCTTCTGGTTAATTAAGACAAATTCATCGTGGCTGAACCATCAGGTTCACTTAGTTCCTCTTCCTCTCCTTTGTCTGAAAGATCATCTGAGGAGCCTTTTCCTGAATTGTCGCAGTCACTTGAGGACCATGGTGTTGAACTTGGAATTGTTCTGAGTATTCAACCTTTGTCATCTCGTCCTCCTCCCTTGGATACTGGGTCACTTTCTAAAATTGGCCCGGAGTCACCAGATAATCCTATCCAGACTCCCAAGAGTCTACCGATTTCTAAAGGTTAGCTGGGACTGGTTGTTTATCCTCTGAATCCATTGTTCGATCATGTTGTGATATCACCGCAACATCCGTACAGTCCATACGATCAGCTAGGTATTCCTTTGGAATTATCCCCTTGAACATCTTCGGTAGTCTGTTGTCGTTTGTTTTCACCCATAGAATCAAAAGGCGAAACCCCCATCTCCTCTCCGGGTCACCCGGATGTTTCCAATCCACGCACTGTCAAGGAGTAGGACTATCCTTTCCCTCCTGAAGGTTTCCCTTACACGGGAAGCATTTCAACCAGTGTTCAACCTGAGTTACCGCGTAATTACATGAATTTAGCTCAGTTGGTTTCAGGTACGCCTAGTGCCTCATCGCTATATCACAATCCTATTTGGTCATCTGGCTCTATGCCTACCTCAGGTCTATTCATTCAGAGCCAGACCTCCCAACTGATGGTGCATTCTACAGTCACTTCAGTTCCAATGCAACCCATCGTTCTGAATCCTCTTGTTTCGTCGGTCCAAGTAACATGTCCAGTTCAATCGACAGTCTCGAGTCATGTCTCTGTCAGTTCTTTGAACCCTCTAGTAAGTGGACAGGCTGTACCACTGCCTGGGGGGCAATGTCTGAATGTTTCTATGATGTCTAGCACAACCAATGTGAGTGGCTCACAATCTCACATGGTTGGGATGAACCAACCCTCTTCGGGTGCCATTCTAAACCCTGTTGGTCCATCTGGGTCAAGTAACGTCTAGTACCAGTAGCCCAATGTGGCTCAGGTTCAGTACCAACCTCCTTATGTTCCATATGGTTCACAAGCGATGGTTAATCTGCCTTACATCCCTCAGCCTGGACCTTATGTTCAGCCTGGTCCATCCGCTACTGATATAGGTGGATATTGGTGGCCACCTGCCAAGTCCACTTGGACCCCCACCATCGTTTGTTTTAGCTTTTCAGTTTCCTTACTTGTAGCACAATTTACTATTTTTAGCAGTTTTTCGGGTCTTGAACTTCCAGAGCCGTTTTGAGGCCCTAAACAACATTTTTTTTGGGAAAATTGGGAGCAACATGGGTCCATGGACCGATGTTGCTCTCCCCAGAGTTATAGTTCTCGGATAGATCTTTCTAACGAGATATTGTGTGCATCAAATAGAGATCGTATGCCAAAGTTACAACCTCGGGAAGTTGATGTACCAATTTACCCAAACAGGGCCCACAGTTTGGCGTTTCATCTTCTAGGGTTAGGTTTTTTGATGTTTAGGGTTTTGCATTGTTTCTCAACAGTAAATAGGCCTTCGAGCCTCATTGTAACACAGTTCAGAGGAATGTAGCCACCACATCTCTTCTCAGAGATAAGCTAGCATCGCCCTAGCTGGTTTATTTCCATTTCTATTTGTAAGCATATTTTAATATTTTACAGTAATGAAATGAAGTATTATTTCCGTTGCATATCTTTGTTTATGGTTATCTCTGTAATTTATTACGTTCCTGTTTAAATTCGGATCAGTGGTATTAGAGCGGTCTGCTTTTTCTCTGTTTTTCTTTGCATGTGCCCAACGAGGTTGGGATATAAGGAGTTAGGGCTTGAACTGGTCGAACCTTTGCAAGACCAGCTTCGCAAATCCCGACGGCCTCCCATGGCGGATGAAAAGAAAGATGAGGGGGTAGGAGATCCTATCAAAATCTTGCTCGAAGAAGCCCTCGAGCGACAAAGGAATGCGATGATGGACAACTTCGCCCAAATCCTTAAGTGGCTACCTAGGGGCGACGCATCGGCTTCCAACAGCTACTCTAGAAACGCCACACCCTTTAAGGTACAAGTTAATTTTGAAATCCCCATTTTCAAGCGTCAGATAGACGCAGATGTCGTCGATAAATGATTAAATCTGCTAGAGGGTTGTTTTTTTGTTCATGATTTTTCCAGTCGGGAAAAGATTATTTTCGCTCTTCTCAAAGCAGCCCCCCACGTCAAGGACTGGTGGGAAACCTACTACGAGCAGAAGGATGAAAGTACAGGCTCACTATTTTCAGCTGCACCCACTTGGGATTCATTCTGGGATGCCATCAAGGAGCAGTACTACCCTGTCGGAAGCTATGAGGATCAATACATAAAGTGGACCACGCTGCGGCAGGGAAGGGACTAAGACGTGCCAGAGTTTACCAATATTTTCCATACCCTTCACACAAAGTTGGGTATTAAGGATTCAGAGTAGCATTTGGTACTCAAATACCGCGGTTGCTTGCACAAGTACATCCAAGAAGAAATAGAATTCCTAAACATCCCCTCGCTCGGCACGGCATACCAATATGCCGTTAAGGTCGAGCAAAAGTTTAAACAGAAGAAGCGAGACTTTGGATCTGTGAATCTGAAGCAAGGGAAAGGTGCCCCCAAACCGCAGAACAAAGGACAAAGCCAAGGCGGGGCAGCCCAAGACAACCCGCCAAAGCTACAAGCAAAGAACAACGCCGTGAAGCCAAAAAAGGACACAGGAAAGTGGTGTGAGTTCCATAAGAGCTCCACTCACAACACAAGTGAATGTCGGGCCAAGAAGTCACTAATGGCCGAGCTAAAGGTTTCAGAATCAGATGCATGTTCTGACTCTGAGTCAGAACCCGACAAGGGGAATGACAAAGGGAAGCAAATTATCAATGTGGAGCCCAACGCCACCGTTGCCACCACGAAGATCTAGAAGGAGGAACCCGAAGATCCAGAGGAGGAGGAGCGTCTCTTCCACTCCCAGATGTGGGTAAAGGGCTCCCCGCTACAATTCATTGTCGACAGCGGGAGCCAAAAGAACCTCATTTCGGCAGAGGTTGTGAAGCGTCTGGGCTTACCGACCACAACACATCCACAACCGTACACCATCAGGTGGCTTCACCAAGGACGGGATCTTCGCGTGAGCCAGCAGTGTCGCCTTCCATACAACATCAAGCCCTTCACGGATGAGGTATTATGTGACATTGCTCCCCTTGAAATTTGGGATGTATTATTAGGACAACCATACTTGTGGAAGCAACATGTTGTGTATGAATCAAGGCCCCGTGCTATTATTGTTACTTTGGGAAATAAGTTGTACATGATACCGGAGGTAGCACCGCCTACCGCCATCTCTTTGATTACTAAAAAACAATGCAGTAAGATCGTTTCCAAAACTAGGAAATTTGTTTTCCTAATGATACGCCCTCAAGGAAAGAAGAAGACGATGGCCACGACCTCCAGACAGGGCCCCTCTGCACGACAAATACAGATGGACAAGGTCGTGGAGGAGTACGAGGACATCTTCACCTCCCCTGTAGGGGTTCCTCTGCACTGTCAGGTCAAAGCACTCCATCAATCTGACCCCAGGTCCGCCGCTGCCCAATGGACCAATCTATCGACGCTCTGTTCTGGAGAATGATGAAATCAAGACGCAGATTCAGGAGCTGCTGCAAAAAGGTCACATCCATCCGAGTTCATCACCCTGTGGGAGCCCGATCGTGTTGGTACAGAAGAAGGATGGGACTTGGAGACTTTGTATTGACTATCGGGCGCTGAACAAGATCACTGTCCGTAATAGGTACCCGATCCCACAGATTGATGACCTCTTGGACCAACTAAAAGGGGCAAAATATTTCAGCAAGATCGATTTGAAGTCAAGATATCACCAGGTACCAATCGAACCCTCCGATGTGTGGAAGACTGCCTTCAAAGCCAAGGAGGGCCTTTTCGAATGGTTGGTTATGCCTTTCGGATTGAGGAATGCTCCTGTAACTTTCATGAGGCTAATGGATGACATCTTACGGCCATTCACCAACTCATTTGTAGTGGTCTACTAGGATGACATCCTGATCTTCAACCAGAGTTGGGAGGATCACCTCCACCACATCCAACAGGTTCTCTAAACACTACAACAACACAAGTTATGTGCCAATTTAGATAAATGCACTTTTGGCATGACCGAGGTTCAGTATTTGGGATACATTATTGATGAACGGGGGGTGCATGTGGATCCAACGAAGATCCAAGTCATTCGAGATTGGCCATCTCCAACCACTCTGACAGAGCTTCGCAGCTTTCTAGGTCTTGCCAACTTCTACCGCAGGTTCGTGTTGGGATTTTCTCATATCACTTGGCCCTTAAGTCAAGTCACCAAGGTAGGAGCGAAAGCAAAATTCTTTTGGTCTGAATCTCAACAGAAGGCATTCACAGAGTTGAAAGATTGCCTCTGCATGGCACCTATGCTTGCATTAGCAGACTTGCAACAACCATTTGAGGTCGAGACAGATGCCTTTGACTATGCTATTGGGGCAGCCTTTACTCAACACAGGCATCTAGTGGCATATCACAGTGAGACACTTTCAGACACAGTCTAGAAGTATCCCACTTATGACAAAGAGATGTATTCCATTATGCAGGCCTACCAACAATGGAGGCATTACATTTTGGGGAAGGAAACGATCATCCACACAGACCACCGACCCATGCAGTTCATACAGACCCAAGGGAAATTGCAGAATGATCGCCATCAGAAGTGGTCCACATACTTGCAACAGTTCCATTTGAATATCAAGTATAAGAAAGGTAGCACCAATAATGTTGCAGATTACCTCAGTCGACTACCGATCATGGCGTTAACCACTGTGCTCAACTCTTGTGGGCACGAGACTTTTGTTTGGCCACTTCTCTGCAAAAGCGACCCAAAATTCGACCATACATACCAGACACTCTTGGAGGGTCAGCATGTTCTAGATTTTCACCTCCAGGATGCCCTATTATGCCACCTGGGTCACCTTTGTGTTCCTTCAAGCGAGCGTGCCAAGATGATTTGGGAAGCACACTACAGTCGAGCTGCTGGACATTTCAGGGTCGAGAAAATAGTGGCAGTACTGCAGAAGTATTTCTATTGGTCGAATCTTCGACAGGATGTCGGGAAGTACATCAAATCATGCACTACCTGCGCCATTGCCAAACCGACCATCAAGAAGCAGGGCCTCTATACCCCTTTGCCTACCCATAATCGACCTTGGGAATCCATCTCCATGGATCACATGTCAGGCCTTCCTTCCACTAAGCATGTAAACGACTGTGTTTTTGTGGTCGTTGACAGGTTCTCGAAGATGACCATTATGGCTACCTGCAAGAAGAATATCACAGCAGAAGCCACTGTTAAACTCTTCTTTGAACGAGTGTGGGTACACTTTGGGATCCCACAGTCTATCATCTCAGATCGGGACAGCAGGTTCCTCAGTACATTTTGGTCTAGTCTCTGGTCGATGCTCGACACCAAACTCACTAAGTCCACAGCCTTCCATCCTCAAACCAATGGCCAAACAGAGGTTTTCAACAGGATTATCATACACATTTTGCACATGTACAACTCAAAGCATCCACGCACATGGGACGAGAGCCTCCCCTATGTTCAACGCAGCTACAACCGGTCTCTCCATAGCTCGACTAGCCACAACCCTTTTTAGGCGGGCTTGGGATTCCAGCCACTGTGTCCCATTGATGTGGCCATGCCATTTGCAGCTACTCACGCAGATTCGGCTCATTTCCAGTCTGAAACAGATAAGGCAAACAACTTCATTGAACACATCCAACATATTCGCCAGCAAGTCCATGACATTCTGGAGAAATCAAATGCCAAGTACAAGCAGCGGCATGATCAACATCGGGTGCCACACAAGTTTCAGGTGGGCGACAAAGTCTGGTTGCATTTGCAAAAGGAACGCCTTACTGGAGCCTATCGGAAACTCAGACCACTCCGATATGGTCCTTACACCATTACCAAGGTTGTGGGAGACAATGCATTTGAGATCAGCATTCGCCCATTCCTTGGCCTGCACCCGGTGTTCAATGTGGACCGCCTTCAGCCATACTTTCCACCATTATTAGACACATCTGACATTGCAGAACAGCTCACACCCATAGAGTTAAATCTAGATTGCATGGAACAAGATGCAACTGATCGGATCATGGACACACAGATCAAGCACACTCGCTAGCAGAATATCCAACTGTATTGAGTTGTCAAAGCAGGCCAACTCCTTCACCAGGGCATGTGGCTTACCAGGGACCAAGTTCAACAGAAGTTTCCTCATCTCATGGAGGAACTCAACGCAATGGGTACCATTGCTTCCTAAGGGGGGAGGAATGATCCAGGTGGATATTGGTGGCCACCTGCCAAGTCCACTTGGACCCCCACCATTGTTTGTTTCAGCTTTTCAGTTTCCTTAATTGTAGCATAGTTTACTATTTTTAGCAATTTTTCGGGTCCTGAACTTTCAGAGCCGTTTTGAGGCCCTAAACGACGTTTTTTTGGGAAAATTTGGAGCAACATGGGTTCATGGATCGATGTTTCTCTTCCCAAAATTGTAGTCCTGTAGATCTTTCTAACGAGATACTGTGCGCGTCAAACAGAGATTGTATGCCAAAGTTACGACCCCTGGAAGTTGATGTACCAATTTACCTAAATGGGGCCCACAATTTGGTGTTTCATCTTCTAGGGTTAGGTTTTTGGATGTTTAGGGTTTTCCATTGTTTCTCAACAGTAAATAGCCCTTTAAGCCTCATTGTAACACAGTTCAGAGGCATGTAGTCGCCACATCTCTTCTCAGAGATAAGCTACCATCGCCCTAGCTGGTTTATTTCCATTTCTATTTGTAAGCATATTTCAGTATTTTACAGTAATGAAATGAAGTATTATTTCCGCTGCATATCTATGTTTATGGTTATCTCTATAATTTATTGCATTCCTGTTTAAATCTGGATCAGCCACACCTGGTGGATATGGCCAAATACAGTTCGGAAACTTTCAAGGTGTCACTCCGGGAACTGTTCAATTACCCTTGCAACAGCAAGGGCCATCTATGCAGCAGTAAGGGCAGATAATGCCACAGCAAGGACAACTGCAACAACCGCAGGGGAAACTCTTGCAAACGTTGCAGCAAACCATGTAGCCGCAAGTGCAATATGTGCCACAATCCTCCCAGCCTATGCCTTCACAAGGTCAATCTTTGCAGCCACAAGGACAACCTTTATAGCCGCAAGGTCAGCCCTTGCAGCAATAAGGTCAACCCAGGTAGCAACAACCCTTATACTCATATTAACAAGGTCAATCTTTGCAAGGGCAGGGTCAGGGTCAAGTCCTGCAACAACGGGCCCAAAATCCGTATGTCAAGGGGAAACAAGTTCAAAATCCTTTTTTCCAAGGGCAGCAGGCCCAAAATCCTTATGTCCAAGGGCAACAGGTTCAGAATCCTTCTGTCCAAGGACAACAGGTCTAAAACCTTTATGCTCAGGGGCATCAGGTGCAACATCCATATGTCCAAGGTCAACAGGCTCAACAACCTTTTAACTCGTATGTTTCTTATCAACAACCTATGGCTGGATAGTTTCAAGGCTTTCAAGGTTAGAATCCTCCCTATGGGTAAGGTAACCTATAGTGGGGGCAAAATCAAATGCCATATGGACAAAATCCTCCACTATGCGGACAAAATCCTTACTAGTAGGGATGGGTTCCACCACCTAGCCCCGTTTATCGGCCTCAAATGCCTTTCAATACCCAATTGTCATTCTTGGCTACACTGGAATTGCCAGATGTGTCTAGGCTCATGAATGACCTGATTCTTCATTCGCCATACTGGCCTCCAGTTCCATCCAATATCCCGAGCGATTGTTTGAAGTTTGAAGGAAAAGCGGAAGAGGATCTACAAGCCCATGTGATGACATATCACCTTTGGTGCTCCTCGAATTCCTACGTTGATGATTCCATTCGTCTTCGGCTTTTCCTATGAACTCTTACAAGTGCTGCAGCCAAGTGGTATATTGAGCTACCTCAAAATACCTATCATGACTTTAACACTCTCACCATGGCCTTTCTCACACATTTCCAGTTGCCGGTTCTCTATGAAACTAGCACCCATCTGCTAATGTCACTCAAGCAAGACACTGCGACCCACATTTCTGATCACATCCATGAACGGAGACGTAAGCGTCACCTGATTAACTTTGAGATTGCTGATTAATTGTTGACCGAGTGGTTCACAAAATCATTCTTTAGCAAAATTGCTGAGGACATTGCTATGGGTGGATGCGTCATTGAGGAATAAGCCATCGCGCATGCCCAGTATCTAGACCTCGTCTATTCACAATTTGGCACGTTATACGATATGTTACCTGATGCGCCCAGGCAATCATCTGATCTGGCGACATCTAAGTCTCCCGCTACACCTCCTGTTGATGGAGTAATTGGTTCAGTGACTCAGACCCCCACAAAATCTTCTTCCAAACAGAAGTCGGTCTCCAACATTGCTTCCAATGATTCCTCTCACAATTCATCTGGCCCTGGTAAAACCTCAGAGGTTCAAGTTGTCCAGTCTACCGCAGCGAACAAATCCTCTAAATGTAAGAAGAAAGGCAAAGGCAAGGGTAAAGCCGATTCCCCGAAACAGGGCCCTCCTAAGTCGTCTATTGGAAGCCCAAATATCCATGCCTCATTTGTGAGGAGGATCACTATACTAAGGATTGTCCTAGACGATCCAAAGTTAGTTTTTTGCTCAAAGGGACCCCAGCTGTCCTGAAAGACCCATTTCCGTCTCAACATACCCAAATGGTAGACTAGCCTCAGTCATCCGCTTCCTCAGGTTCACAAGTGTTCATGATGAATACACAGATTAACGTGGCTACTAGGTCAAAATATTATCAAACTCCTACCTCGACAGCAGGGAAAGAGAAAGAAGATACCCCATCTAGTTCTGGTCCTCTCCATATAGAGCAACCTAATCCTAATTCCATCATTCGACCACCTTCTTGAGGTGTGCTATGAAAGTCCTCATACAATCCAAACACTCAAGCCGCTCAACATTATAACATTGTTGAAGATTTGGCTCAAGTGCCATCAGTTATGTCCACTCTTGAGGTCCTTCAAAGTTGTACTTCTCAACAGAAATCATTATTGTCGGATATTGGTGGTATTGATCCAATTGACTCTAATCTCATATGTTTTGATCTGGAAAACCACATTCCACGTTTACCTCATCAGAGTGCCTTTCTCATTCAGGTGATCATAAATGAGAAAACCATTCATAGGACCGTCATCGATGAAGGTGCTTCTACCTGCATCATGTATGTCGCTTGTTGGAAGGCAATTGGTTCTCCTACTCTCAACCAGTCCCCTAACACTTTGGAAGCTTTTGACAGGCATGATTTGCGACCATTCGGTGTCCTTCCTAACCTTGCCATTACTTTGGAGGGCAAGACAATACACGTCAAAGTAGAGATTGTTGACGCTAATCTTAACTATAATCTTCTACTCGGATGGAGTTGGACTCATGCCATCCATGCTGTAGCCTCCTCCCTTCTCTGAGTGATTTGTTTTCCCCATCAAGGGAAGTTAGTCATAGTCGACCAACTATCCTTCTTTGCCTCTTCCTCCTTGGATGGCAATGTTTCGTATGTAAAGCACACCGGTGCTCCTTATGAGAGTGTGGGGGCATGACTCTTTAAAGATCCTCCCTTGATGGGTCTTTTTCCGCTCCCACCTCCGCATGTTGCCTCTGTCAACATGATCTCAATCAAGTCTAATCCTTGGGTCATTCCCTCACTGGATCTTATTGATACATGGGGCGAGGTTATGTCACTGAGTCCTGCTGACATTAATTATGTGGAGATTGTTTCGGCTTCGCCTTCGGTATCCTCTAATTTCTCTGCTTCTAGTACATCTCTCGACATGTATTCTCAATCCTCGTGGCTTGGTTCTTCAAAATCTCCTGATCCCTTAGCTGATACTTTTTCTTTCTGACGAGAGTATCATGGAAGTTATGTCTCTGGAGGAAGTACCTTGGAACGACACTCATCATCATTCCTCGTTCTTGCCTGGCTCGGTGGTTATGTCTATGTGTCTTGAGAAGTTTTCTTCTCCTCTGCCTATTGACATGTCAGTTTCTCCTTATATTGTCAAGATCTTTCAACTAGGGACACCTTTATCTCATCATAGATTCAGGGTTTTTCTCCATCCTCGAGTTTTTACCGATTGCCCATTATTGCAATGGGGTTGTCATCTTATGACCCATAACCCTCCCTCACTCAGGGGGCATGGGGGCACAACCTTATATGAACTCTACTCTATTATTTGGTCGAGTCGATGATTACTCGTCATGTCAATGGTAAAACTCCAATTTTCATTTGTGTTGATTGATTATGAGGGCAATCCCTTAGACAAGCCCCGTAATGGGCTTTATCTCGAAAAGCACTATGCCTAGGTCATATTGCATGGCTACTTTTGTACAATAGTGTGTTATTCATTTTTGTGCAGTGTGGTTTGGTGTGTCGTTTTTCAAGCAACTTTCCTGCTTATTATGTTTTTACCCGCTTTGTAGATGTCTGTGTCTCCTCACATCAGTTTTTCGCTGATGGTGCTTGTCGTAGTACCCAAAATCTATCATCCACGGCATGGGCCATTTATGACCCCCATGGTGAGTTGATTGATCTTCAAGGTATTTGTTTAGGTTGAACAACTAATAACATCACTAAGTATAACGCAATTATCGAATTGTTGTCAAAAGCTATCACTCTTAACATCCGGGAATTGGTTGTCAACCTTGATTCACAACTTCTTGTTCTTCAACTCAACGGGCAATATTCCATGAGAAACCCTCAGATATTGAGAATGTATTTGTGTATTCCTCTATTGGAGAGAAATTTTGATTACATTAAATATCATCATATTCCTAGGCATATGAATACATTGACAATTGCATTAGCTAATTATGTGTTGGATAGACATTTATGAAACATGTGAAAATAAGAAACAAAACATTTGTACCATAGTAGGCAAGTATATATGTGTGTGTGTGTGTGCGTGTGTCGATAATGTTTGTCATACATCAAAACCCCCAAAAATAATATATGT
Source organism: Pinus tabuliformis (assembly GCA_031772625.1). NCBI lineage: Eukaryota > Viridiplantae > Streptophyta > Pinopsida > Pinales > Pinaceae > Pinus > Pinus tabuliformis. Next base: position 394,444,899 of record CM062814.1, on the reverse strand, counting down.
GTTCAAATACATCCGTGGCTCGTAGGCCTAAAAAATGTAGAATGCTAGACCTATGAACTACTTGGCATGGTGCTCATGGTAGCACGTAACTGCTTGTACTACACAAGTCAGCAATCAGCGGATCCAGGCTGATACCCCCACTGTGTACCTCTGATACTGGCGTGGGATGTCTCCCACCCGGGCATACTCTGGGATACCATGGGTCAATCCCTCGAGGTTTCACGCGATCTCCTCCTCATTATCGCTTCCTTCCTGATAAGGAGCGATATCGAATTGCCGAGCAACGCGCCTGGAAATTGGGGACATCCCGACAGGACGCTCTAGTCCCACATCTGCATTTACAAAATTGAAATGTCATGAATGCATGTATTTCAAAAACAATAAAAAAAATTAAAAATTAAAAATGTTTGTTTTTACCTCCATCGTCATAATCTTCTCCCTCTGGGAGCAGCATATCTGGATTGTCGCGGAAGTCGGTACCGCTATAGGGCCAATCCTCTACTACGATCATCTGACGCCATAGCCATGAAAAGAAAGCGGGCTTCTATGACATATGTTGGCCCCCGGTGATTCTAGGCATCAATGCACTCTAGCGGACCATCTGTGGGTCTCGTGGCAATGGCGGTTCCACCTCAACAAGTTGGTAGTGAAATAGCGGGACCCGCTCCAAAGAGAAGGTCACTAGAAAAAAACATAGCAGAACTGCTTCAGGTTTCCCGCCTTGGCTTTAGATAGATGGCGCTTCATGTTTACCTTCATGGCTTCTGCTCAGTTGAATATAGTCGACGTTGTACAGTCGATAGCATACTGAAACTTCAACTTGTTGGAATCATGTTGTGCTTGAGCCCCAACCACTCTGTTGATGGCCAACAACAGCACTTTCAGCACAAGATCCTGAACACTTATGATATCTATCTTGCCGCTCTTCGATTTTAGTGCTTTCGGACAGTGTTTTGCGAGCAACATGTTCACACTTGCCCCAATCAGCTTGGACCCATACAGATTGACTGGTTCCCCTCTTTGGGACAGTCCTATGATGAAATAAATGTCAGAATTTTCCAACTCCAGTTCTTGGTCTCGATCATAAAAACTTCCCGATTGACATCCTAGAGACTGATCAAATACTGCAGCAACTTGGGTTGAGGCTGAAGACCTGGTGTGAGGAAGAATTTGAGGATCCCATAGTTCCTCAGGGCATTCAAGCAATTTGGATTTGCCATTTCTTGTGTATCAATGTCCTCATGCTCACGTTCCCTCCAATCAACCATTTTTCGCGATGTTTTCCCTGCAAAAACCATAAAATCAAGTTAATAATCATCCTTGGCTAGAGAAATTTGGATCAAATTAGAGAAATTTGGGCAAAAACTTGAAACTTTTGTGTTCATGGCATCGACACGACTATTTTAAAAACAGTAGCGCCGATGGCGTGCTTGACAGTGTTAATAACCCCCGATCGACGTGATTCCGTGCCCGGAAATCGCACCAATTGAGGGCAATTTTTTTTTGCTAAATCCTCCTTAAGAAATCCAAAAAACGGTTAAAAAAAGGGAAAATGAGCATTAAAATGAAGTTAAAGGTCTTCGCTCTTACCTGCAACTGATGGACCGTCGAATGGCCTCTCGGATCTCCCGCAATCTGCTCTTGAAAATCTAGGGCACAAATGAGTGAAAAGTTTTCCACACAAGGTAAAATAGTAAAATGGTAAAAATTAATTACTTTTTCCTCCTTTTATTCATTTTTCATGAAATATTAGGGTTTTAAAATATTTTTAACCTATTTTTGCCTCAGAAATTGGATAATGCATTTACATTTCGTGCAGCGACAGGTGACGGATTACTAATGATGGTACTGGAGCCACGCTTAAGCTCTTTTCTCTACTCGTAAAACTCAAATGAAAAGATCGCCAAGTATTTTTCCCTTTTTAACTCATAAATGAGAATAAAAATGGGGAGTCCGCTTTCAAGCTCTTTTCCGACTCTTTAAACGCGAAAAGATTGTCGAGCTCTTGTCATTTTGAACTCGTTAAAGTTGCGAAACGTCGTTTACCCAGTACATGTTTACCTATTTTTCAGGTTGGGATAAAGTATTTATGAAAAAGATACTACTTAACTGAAATGGTCAAGCGGTTCTCTCAAGTATCGTTTTCTACCTTTTCAGGCTCGATAGACACAAATGTACGAAAATGACCATGTGGAGTTTTCTTTTCCGTGTCTTTTTCAAACTCTCTAAACATGAAAAAGATATCAAGTTACACCTCTGTCGGAATCGTTAAAACATTAAACGACATTGGACTCATCACCATGACGGACATGAGCTTCTCCTTCCTTGGGCATATTAAACTTACTAGGTTGGATTCGTCTAAAGGATGAAATTACATGAAAGCACATGCTATCCCCTTCAAGCTTGCGATAAAAAATAATTGGGGTACCTGCCAGAAATCATCGGGAAAATGGGAAATTATATCAATTGTGTTGGTAGCTCACTCTTGAACATGACACTTTCTGCTTCGTATCAGGTTGGGATATCCTCCTTTTCATCATTAACCTTCCTAGGTTGGGCCATTCATTTTTTCCTTCCATTTGATCTCTGCCACCTCATCATGACCACCGATCCTATGGGTCCAAAAGTTGTCAAACTCTGGAGTCGTGTTGCTGATATGTTCAAGAGTTAGCCCTTCTGTAGTTACACTTACTTCTGATTCTATGTATCATCTGAAATCATTACATCCCTTTGTCTCGTGTCGATGATGTGGGATACATCATGGCCCTCCTTCGACATGGTCACTTCCTGTCAACTTCAGCTCATTATCCAAGGAGTTGGCTGAGAGACTCCCTTCCAGTACCTTAGAGCTTGCATGCCCTAATAGCAAGTTCTTACAACAAGTTCACATCATTGGCTTTCGATTGGGTGATTTCATGGGTGTTCTTCAGTTCCTTTATTCACATTCCGTGGATTGTGCTGCTGGTACCTTGAGAGCCATTGTCATTATTGGTGGTTTCTCTAGTGATTTTTAACGATTCACATTGACCGGTAATGAAACGACTTTCTAGCATGTTCGATTTCAGCACATTTATTCACATGTTAGAATTTGTACTTTCATAGGGTCGTGTTGGAGCGCAAGACCCTGGGCTTAGATTACAAAAATCCATGTTGCAAGGCGATGTGACATGATCATGTTGATATACATGTCTCTTTCAGATGGATGGTTGCGACCATACCATGAGTTGTTATATGTGATCCTTCTCATTATTGGATGGCTCCGTCCATACCACGATTGATGTATCTTTTGACAAATATGTATATGTATCTATGCTTGCTTGCAGGTTTTCCGACGACTATCTCTAGTTCCCAACATCTACTTATAAAGCATTTCACCCCTCACTCTAGTTCGGCCTTCACGCTTTAGGGGGCATCTGTTACACAACATTTTGTCACTGTCCCTGTACTCCCCATTCCACGATCCCGGAGGACCTCTACAGTGACCCTCATGTGTTTTCCCATCATGAAGAAACTCCCATTATGTCCCTCTTCATGAGCAGAACATTTCCCTTTTGCATCATTTCCCAAGAATCTTCCTTTTACCCCAGTTTACAAGACTGACGCTAATGACCAGTTCATCCCCTGCACCGATCTACAGAGTTTAACACTAGGACTAGCGCTGATCAGCGCTACTGAGCCTTGTCTCAGTCGCACCGATCCTCTTTTGGAAATTTTTTTAAATATGGAGTCAAAGCTTCCAGGTTTAGAAGCTTCGTAACGAAAGTCTAGTAAATGGTTGGGCTGGATGGAGCCGAGGAAGTCAGTTTGGGTTCATTTCCCCTATTAGGATGGAACAAACCTAAGAGATAAGGCCTCTCCCATGATAAGAGGAACCATCTCCCCTCCATCAAAGGTATATAAGCCCCTCCTTTCCCAAGTTGAATGGGTTTTTGGATGTAGTTTCAGTCTTATTATTTTTGGAGCTTGAACAATCAACAAGATATCATAGCTTGTAGCTCTCTAGTTTATGTTTGATGGATAATAGTTTGTTTGGTTTGGTTTGAGACTAAAGGGAAGAAGCCTTAAAACTTACATTGTTGAGGCTGTCCATGAGATGCTAGCAGAAGTGTGGGAACCCAGATACGTCGGAGGAGACCAGCGATGTCAAGGCATTGGTTGTAATCTCTTTCTGAACTTATATGAATACAACTATTGATTGATTTCCTACATTGAAGTGTTATCTTATATTTGATGGCTTAATGTTCCTTGACCTGTTAAGTAGGCTGAATGCAATTTGTATGCTATCACGTTTGTTGTTGTTGTTTGTTTTCTTGTTTCAGGTATTCGAAGGAAGAAAACATAAAGTAGTTGGAGTAAGGAAGCAGGATCATCACCAAGCGGAATAGCATTCTAAGATGTAGGCCCTCTTATTTGATTCTAGCTTAAGGAAGTTTTCCATAGATTGTTTATTTGTGGCTAGAGCCGCTCTCTCGGGCTAGAGGAATTTTTTGTGTCCGCACTGAGAATTTACCTACACCATAGGAACTTACCCTATAAATTCCTACACGGACCTGCAACAACCATTTGAGATTGAGACAGATGCCTCTGACTATGCTATTGGTGCGGTTCTTACTCAGCATGGGCATCCAGTGGGTTACCACAGTGGGACACTTTCAGACACAGTCCGAAAGTACCCCACTTACAACAAAGAAATGTATTCCATTGTTAAGCCTGCCATCAATGTAAGCATTACATTATGGGAAAGGAAACAATCATCCACACAAACCACTAACCTCTACTATTCATACAAACACAAGGGAAGTTGCAGAACGATCACCATTAGAAATGGTCCACCTATATGCAACAATTCCATTTGAACATTAAGTATAAGAAGGGAAACACCAATAACGTTGTTGATTGCCTCAGCCGACCACCAGTCATGGCACTGATCATTATGCTCGACTCATGTGGGCACGAGACATCGGGGTGGTTGCATCTTTAGAAGAGTGATCCAAAATTCGACAGCATATACCGAACACTCCTCGAAGGGAAGCAAGTTCCAAATTGTCACATTCAGGATGCACTGTTATTCCACCTGGGACACACCTATGTTCCTTCAAGTGAGCATGCCAAGATGATTTGGGAGGTGCACTACAGTGGGGTCGTTGGACATTTCAGAGTAGAGAAAATAGTGGCAGTATTGCAAAAGTATTTTTATTGGTCGAAACTTCGTTAGGATGTTGGGTAGTACATTAGATCTTGCATCGCATGCGCCATTGCCAAACCAACCATCGAGAAGAAAGGCTTGTATACTCCTCTACCTACTCCTAGCCAGCTTGGGAATCTGTCTCCATGGATTACATGTCGGGCCTTCCTTCTACTAAACACAACAATGATTTCATTTTTGTGGCCGTTGACAAATTCTCTGAAGCATAAAAATTGATAGTTTGTAGCTTGAGTGTAAAAATGCACAATAGTATTTGTAATAAAAATTTATTATATATAAAAATGTATAAGTGATGAATGCTACAATGAGGACCCACATATATATACCTAAGTAGGTGTCTTTTCATGATTGGGCATGTCTTATAGACATGCCTTTTCACTTAACTTTAATGACTATTTAACATAACCAATATTTGATTATTTAATATTTACATTTATTTTATTTATTTACTTGTTATGAATTATATTCATAACATAGCCCCTTCCTTCAGAAGCTTTGTCCTCAAAGCTATGTTGCTGACAATTTACTTCATCTTGTGTTGTCATCTTGATATATATTATCTAGCAATCGTCTATTATGTAACTTATCAATATTTTTTTTTAATCAAATTAATTAATTGATTATGATTGTATAATTTTATTAATAACTATCCACCCACTGTATATTATCGTTTGAATATTTGTAACTACCCACATAACACCGTTCCACCCATCGTTTCAAATTGGTCACCACGTATCACTTACATTTCAACACTCATGTGTTATCTAGTCTCCCCATATCACCATTAGTCAACGAATCTTAAACGTCTTATCTGTGTATGTTTCAACATAGACAATTATGGGAGTTACGTTCTACGTATGTGAACAAAGTATCCGCGACATAGTTACGTTGAGCACGAGGGATCAACGAGCAGGTATGTCGAGCACAGGGAGCAGCAAATGGCGGGGGAGCAGCGTGGAGGAAACAACAGCGGAGGAGTGTGGGAGGAGCATGGGGGAAATAACGGGAACATAGCAGTGTGGGGAGGAGCGGGGACATAGCTGTCGGGTTGCTATGGGATAGTGGTACCGATGCAACAACAAGAGGGACAGTCGGCCAGCAGCCAACGACAGACAAGCAATGTTTGAAGGAAATGGGCGGACATTCAATACTTTCTGTCGGAGGGTGTCAGACTGCCCGATAGACAATGTTGGAAAAGCGAAGGTGTTAGACCAGTCGTTCAAACGTCATTGCCTTTTGTTACCACAACAAATGAATGGACTCCATTCTTGAACTCGATCCAACTGCATCCTAAACTCTTTTTCAATTTAGTGTCTTTAATCACTGCTCTCACCTTCATCACTTCATCTGACCTTCCAGTCGTAGCATATATATTTGACAATAGTACATAGTTTGCAGCATTATCAGGCTCTAATTTAATAATATGTTTAGCAACATATTTTCCTAGCTTAATATGGTGAATTTTGCAGGCACCAAGCAGTGCCCCCCACACCCCAACATCAAGTTCTATTGGAATTTTCCTAATAAAGGTGAGTGTCTCTTTCATGTGCTCAGCTTGACCAAGAAGATCAACTATGCAAGCACAATGCTCCAAGGTAGGTGCAATGCCATAATCTTAACTCATGCATTTGAAGTATAGAAGGCCCTCGTCCACCAAGCCTGCATGACTGCATGCAGACAAGATATTAATGAAGGTGACAAACTTTGCCTGAATTCCCCCATAGTTATACTGGTCCATGAATAAAAAAGAGTGCCAAAAACGCTGAGGCTCTAGCTCAATCCATTCAAAAAGTTCCCTACTTTGAAGGGTTTTGAGAAGGTATTCACAATAACCTTGAGTTGTTATTTCATTCACTTTTCCTGTATCAATAATGATTCTGGAGAAACCTGCATAGATGATGGTTGCCCCAAGTTTGCGGAATTCTATTATTAGTAGAGCAAATACTTTTTGCATAACCTTTTGTAGAACTCGATGAAGAGTTGGATCATGTAGCTTTGATTGTGGACTGCAAAACTAGCGATATATATGTTGCAGCAAAGCATCTGCGAAAATGTTTCCAGAGGAAACTGCATCAGCTACACATCCTTGAACCATTTGCTTCAAAATACGAAAGGGAGGTGCCCAAGAAGTTGCTTCATCCCAATACTTGTTCCCTTCCTCAAAGTTCCAAATTGGACTGTAATAATCTAAAAAGTTTTGGTAATTAAAACCCAATTCATTCGAGAGATCTGTCATATCTTTGGTGCTCAACACTTTAATGTAGGCAGAAATAACCTTGAGACCTAACTTTGGACTCAGCATTGTGTTGTTATTATTATTATCTTGAGAAGGAGGGTTCTTAGACATTTGTATTAAATTAATTTCACCAACTGTACCCAAAACTTTCTTCAATTCTACTTCATCAACTTCTTTATCAAGACCACTTGTAAAAAATTCAAATTGCTTTTGTTCCTTCCCATCCTTTAAGGGAAAAGGCATGTCATTAATTCCATTTTCATCATATTTTTTAGTTTCTTCAACAGTCTTCCAGCTAGTAGGCTCATCCTTATCTTTAAGAACACCTATATTCTCATCATAATATGGAATTGTCATAACTTGATTTTTTGCAGAATTTAGTGATTCTTCATGAATAATTTTTGGAGGTTCATTTTTTTCTTCCTTGCTTTCACCTCCAGTTGTCACGTATCCACTTTGATTTTTGGTTTCATTCATGTTATTGTTGACTTCCTCTGCTGACAGAGGTTTTGTTCTTTCTTTAGATATAATAACAACATCCTCATCATCATCATATTCATTTGGATCTTATTCATTATGATCAAGTTTATATTCATCGAAATCATTTTCATTTGGATCATCATCCTGATCTATATAATTCTCATCCACATCAAGATCGACTTCATCTGGAATTTCAACATTATAATCTTCTTGATCTATATCAGCTACATCGAAATCATTATCTTGATCTAGATCATCCTCATTCACAAGATTAGCTTTATTTAAATCCTCATCTTGATCTATATAAGCTTCATCGGAATCATCATCTAGATCATTTTCCTTGTTATCGATTTCCTTTCGACATGCTTTAACTTATACATATGATTTTTCTAAATGCTGAAATACTTCTTGAATTTTACTATATTGTTCAACACATTCAGGACGTGAACGTAATGGCACATTGTGCGGTGAACAATGTTTAATATTTACATTTATTTATTTGTTATTAATTATATTCATAACATTCTCTAAGATGGCCATCATGGCAGCCTGCAAGAAGAGTATCACAACTTGCCACTGCTAATCTCTTCTTTGAGCGAGTGTGGGTACACTTTGGGATCCCACAGTCTTTTGTCTCAGATCGGGACAACAGATTCCTGAGTGCATTTTGGTTAAGTCTTTGGTCGATGTTGGATACAAAACTTACTAAGTCCATGACTTTCCATCGCCAAACTGATGGCCAAACAGAGGTTGTCAACATGATGATCGTACACATTCTATGCATGTACAACTCGAAGCATCCACGCACATGGGATCAATGTCTCCCCTATGTCCAACACAGCTACAACAGAGCTCTCCATATCTCAACAAGCCACAACACCTTTCAGGTATGGCTGGGATTTCAGCCATTATGCCCCATTGATGTGGCCATACCATTTGCAACCACTCAGGTAGATTCGGCTAAAGTTTAGTTTGACGCTGAAAGGGCTAACAAATTCATTGAGCGCATTCAACACATCCGCTAACAGGTCCATGATGTATTGGACAGAGCCAATGTTAAGTGTAAGCAGCGCCATGATCAGCATCGAGTGCCACACAAGTTCCAGGTGGGTGACAAAGTTTGGCTACATTTGCAGAAGGAGAGCCCTGCTGGACCCCATCGCAAGCTTCGCCCACTCCAATATGGGCCATACACCATCACCAAGGTCATTGGTGACAATGATTTTGAGCTCAGCATCCCATTGTTCCTTGGTCTGTACCCAGTGTTCAATGTAGCTCACCTTCGACCACACTTTCCACCATTGTTGGACACATCTGACATTGCAGAACAACTCACACCAATAGAGCTCAACCCAGACTACATGGAACAGGCCACAAATGATCAGATCATGGACACATAGAAACAAGAACACTCGCCAATAGAGGATATAGTTATATCGAGTTGTCAAAGCAGGCCAACTCCTTCACCAGGGCAAGTGGTTCACTAGGGACGAGGTTCAACAAAAATTTCCTCACCTCATGGAGGTTCTGCACGTAATGGGGACCATTGCTTCTTAATGGGGGAGGAATGATCCAGGTGGATATTGGTGGCCACCTGCCTATTCAACCTAGAACCCTCAGTCAATTTCATTTGTTTCCTTGTTCATTTCAACATTTGCTATTTTTAGCATTTTTTTGGGTTCTGAACTTCCGGAGCAGTTTTGACCCCCTAAATGACATTCTTTGGGGTCTACGACAAGCCCATAGGTGTAGGTAGGGGCTTGTGGTGAAAACTATAGTAGTCGGTGAAACCTTTCCAACAAGGTATTGTACGTGCCAAACAGAGATAATATGATAAAGTTACGACCCCGGGAAGTTGGTTTCCCAACTATCCCCAACGGGGCCCACAAACTCTTGGTGCTACATCTCCTAGGGTTATGGTTTTGGTTGTTTAGGGTTTTCTCATGTTTTCCAACAATAAATAGGCCCTTGAGCCTCATTGTAACACAGTTCAAAGGCATGTAGCTGCCACATCCCTTCTCAAGGATAAGTTACCAGCACCCGAGCTATCTTATTTCCATTCTGTTTGTAAGCATAGTTCAATATTTTTCTATTAATGAAATGAAGTGTTTTTTTGTTGCATCTTTGTGCTCATGATTATATTTGTAAGTTTTTGTGTTCGTGTTTAAGTTTGGATCACCTTGGCTCCCTAACATTGGATTCTCATGGTGAAAGGAAAGAAAACATCCCAAGATAGTGAGCTTGCATTGGCATGGAAAAGAGTTTATGGCATGGGATATGGAGTATAAAGGCAATCAAAACAATGAACTTCTCATTGGAGTGGAAGAACTAGCTAGTAAAAATGAAAGTATTATCAATGACATTAGAGCTTAGGAAGTTCACAAGTAAGATAAAGTTGGTGAAGATGTAGAAGGAGAAGAAGCAAAATGGAAAATAGAGAGGGCGACAAAGAAGAAAAAAGAAGTTGATGTTTCAGTAATAGATTCAAAGGATTCAACTTGAGCTCATGGGGAAGGAACTACTCCCTCCATCCTTGATGTGAATTTTGACTTCGAAGAATGACTACTAGGTCTCATTGGTCTTTTTTTTCCAAATTTGTGTTATATTTATGTCTTATGCCCTTATGATTTTTGTTTTTCAATCTCAAAGCTTTTCTCAGCATTGGGTTTCAAACCCATAGAGATGTTGTTAGGGCATCTATTTTGTTTTCGAGTTACAAGTTCTCAAACAATTCCCCATGGAGGAAAGATATGGCTTGAGAAAGGTTATAATATTTTTGACAATTGTTTGTTTGTCTAGCCTGAGCATTGGGCACAATCTGTGGTGTTTCTAAAAACTTTCTTCTATATTATTAATATAGAAGCCTAGCTAGATTCTCTCTCTCTCTCTCTCTCTCTCACACACACACACACACACACAAGTATGTAATAAATATTTTTTGACATTATTAGTGTTTATTATTTTATGTTGATAATGATCATTACCATCCACTGAGACCAATATTGATTTATCGGATCTTGAAAAAAATGATAGGGAATTAATCGGTTTGCTTTACCCTTTTATTTATGTGATTGAAAAAAATGAAGAGAAGCACTTCGAAGTCTCCATAATTTTTTTGAGTTGATAGAGCATAAAGATCAACAATGTTATAAATATATTGAAATTGAGATCTAATGTGAGTATATGCAAGGCATTTCAAGATAAATTGCTTTTAATACTTCATTTTCTTAATATCACAAAGATGACAAATTCTTTGATCCCATGTCATTTTAGGACCTTTAAGAATTATATTGTTGACTATAGAATGAAAATTAAAGTATAAGGGTTTGAGAATGTCCTCTTACCTAGTATATTTTTTGTATTGTGGGAAATATTCACTCGATCTTAATGGAAGTGACAGAATCCCTTCATAGGCATGGTAGGTTTCCTATCTAATAATCCTTTTTGCTACACCCCATGTAAATGTCACTATGTACATTTGTTTATGTAAACTATGCAAAAATGCAATTGATGCCTAAGTCAGAGGAGAGGACACAGATTCAGATATCATAGGAGGAGAGGTTGCTTGTGATGTGTTTAAGCCAAGCCACACCCACTTCACTTATTTCCTTTACCAATCTTCATGACAAATTAAATGGCTTGCACAATAGGCAGTGAAATTTTGGTGTGGCCCACCTGAGTGGAGGACAGTGCCCACACTACCCCTTTCATCATGGGACATGAGGAAAAGAGGATGAATATCTAGCAGAGAAGAGAACTCAACATGCAAATGAGGGGGACGAGTGAGAGGGAGAGCACACAAAACACTTAGAATGGAAGAGAGCATAATAGAAGGGGAGAACGCGAAAGGAAAAATACACAAGAGAAGCAAGATGCAACTAGTAGAAAATTTAAAGGAAAAGATGCCTGGGTAGCAGTAGAAGAAGAAGAAGAATATTCATGAGCTAGTGCTATGTGGTTGGGAAGACATTCACTATGTTTTTATTGAGGTCTAGGTCATGTGCCAGTGATTGTTTGTCCAGTGAAGGCTTGGTTGGAGATTTGAATTGCTCATTGCTTGTTGAGTAAGCTGATAAACCACTAAGTGTCTATTGGGAAGCTAATAAACCATTAAGTGCTTGCTAAATGGGTTGATGAAACACTTGGGTGCTTCTTGGAAGGCTGATAAACCACTAGGCAGGTGAGCTAGGCCATTGTGGTGCTAGTTGAAAAGGTATGAAAAACCACTAAGTGTTGTTGAGAAATCTAGGGTAAGCAAGTCAGGTGATTTCTCTTACTTTAATAACTACTTGTGATGTATTTTAGTTAATTTAATTTGCTTCTTCTTTCACTTGATTGTATTTAGTGTTCTTTTCATCAAACAATTATCAAACCATAAAGAACATGTTGACAGTGTTGGACCCGCCAACATGTCATCAATCTCCCCGGTAACAAGTCCCAATTAGACCTCAGACCGTTTGGTGTAGGAATCCCAATAGTGGGTCGTATCGTATTGCCTTGGCCGCGGTTTCGCACAAAGGCAAGTAAGATGTCCCTGTTGGTAGCAAGGGTGTGACAACTGCGACGAGACAAGGAAGGTGTAGGAACGGTTCTAACACATGAAGAGTTGGATGAGTGTGCCCCTTGGAAACCTGTGATAGCACACGGCTTGGAAGGGAACACATGAGCGAATATGCATCACAAATTGGAAAGCAAGTTAGCTAACAATCCAAAGTGATGGTTAAACCAATCAACACATTTCTAAGATTCATACATATACAAAATAGTCCATACATGCATGTGTAAGCAAACATATACATATATCATTTAGAGTAAACAAGATGAGTGATATAGGAGCCTCAGGTGTTTGAAAAACTTCCTGATCGGAAGTGAGATCATCCTCAGGACAGCGAGGTCTTGACATAACCATCAGCTCAGGTTGAAGTTCCTCGACAGTCTGGGGGGTTTTGACTTTGTCGACAGATAGATCATCGTAGACCAGTGGCTTAGATGGATTAACAACGAGTGAATCAACATTGTGATCAGATGATGAGGTAAAGAGATCACGACAACCAAGATCAGAAAACTCAGGATGTTGGTCAGCATCCTCATGATTTGATGAATCACACAGAGGGGTAGATGAGAAGAAAGGATGTTCACCCTCTGCATTTTTGGAAAAAGAAGATGAAAGATCAAGTGGATTTTCAATGAATGATTGGTCCTCTCCATTGTCAGATGATGGATTGATATCCAGTGTGTCCTGTGAATGATCAACAATGGGTGCATCCATGGATGGAGATGCACATGAAAAATTATGGATGGCAGGATCATAAAGGATGTCAGGAAAAAACGGAGGAGGTACAGATAGATAATGATGGTCCCTTGCTGCCAGTGGATGTTCAAGCTCCTCGTCATGTTCTTCATGAAAGCCAGCGCATGTTGGTTATGAAACACCCACTCCATTTATAGATTGATCCTCATTCAAAACAAGTGTAGTGTTCGGAATGGAAGAACACAAGACAATGTCATCCAGAGGATGATTAGAATACGATGATGGAGGTTGAGGTACAAAATACATGTGATGAGGTATGGGACTCACAACCAAGTCTGCGCAAAAATCGGAAGGAGCGATGTCGGGAGGTCATGACGGTTCAACAAATGTGTGTTCATGCTCTCCCACATCACTCTGCGATGGTGGAGCTGTTTGATGAGGGGACGACGAACAATCACTTATGACATCGATTGTGCCTGTCAACAATTGCGCATCGCCTTCACCGAAGTATGCTGATTGGGGTTTGAGCTTGAACTTCTTCTTGGGATGGATTGGTCTGTTAAGACAATACTCGAATCTATCCCAAAGATAAGGAAATTTCATCTGGTTCTTTAGAGCTTGAAACTGCAAATCACGGAAGCACTGCCAAAAATCCATAGGCGATTCATGCGGAGCCTTCCATTGTTGTAACAATTTTTGGTCAAGATGTTCTGGATCAAAATGATAGAAAGTATCTTCAATGAGATCACAAAAGTGCTGAAGTGAGTGCATGCTGTTAGCCGGTAGGCTGCACAACCACCGATGTGGAGATTCACGAAGTGTGTATGCAAGCAACAAACTGGCCTGTTCGTCAGAACATCCATCATCCTCGTGAAGCAAGGCAAGGAAGTCATGTAAGAACTTAGGCTAGGTCACTTCACCTTCACCATCATACGTGTATGTGGACAAGAGATCAAAGAACTCCCTCGTGATGGTGACAGATTCAGCATGTGAAAAAAATTGTGGAGGGAGTAGAGTGAAAGACTCCATGATAGATACGTAAAGGTTCAAAACAGGATGATAGGACATAGCTTGTCATCTGGCCCTCCTTCTAGCGCTAGAAATGTTGCCAGTGCTGGACCCGCCAACATGTCAGGGGATCTCTTCGGTAAGAAGTCCCAATTAGACGTCAGACCATTTGCTATAGGAGTCCCAATAGTGGGTCGTACGATAATGCCTTGACCGCGGTTTCACACATAGGCAAGTAAGATGTTCCTGTTGGTAGCAAGGGTGTGATAGTTGCGGCGAGACAAGGAAGGTGCATGAACATTTCTAACACACAAAGATTTGGGTGAGTGCGTCCCTTGGAAACCTATGATAGCACACGGCTTGGAAGGGAACACACGAGCGAAGATGCATCACAAACTGGAAAGTAAGTTAGCTAACAATCCAAAGTGATGGTTAAACCAATCAACACATTTTAGTAAGATTCATACATACATATACAGAATAGTCCATACATGCATGTGTAAGCAAACAGATACATATACCATTTAGAGTAAACAAGATAGCTAGAATACAATATGACATATGCATGAAATGTGCTGGCTCTGCTATATTAAGAAGTGTAAGTTCCAGTCATACAATATATCCATGTCCAACCATTAGTTCCGATAGCGGAATGTTATAGCCACAACCGCTTGCTCCTCCAAATAGATATACTAGCTATGTGCAGTGGAGAAGCCAAGGCATGTTAAAATACTATCCAAGATTTCTCTAAGATACTCCTATCAAAGCTTGGCTAACCAAAAGCCTGTACAATGAGTTATGAGGGACTATTTATAGCAAAGGATGGGGTGGCCCTTGACATTCCCCTTTGTGACAGTTCATCTACCCTCATGACTCTTCATCTACTCTATGACTGTTGCATCCAACAATTGACACTTGAACTTACACTTGACAAGATGTTACATTACAATGCACATGTACCCATGTGAGACAAAATGGCTTGAGCAAGCCATGCAAGACATCATTAACACTCGGATCGTTGATGTGAGACCAACTCTTTGACATCCCTGTGATGGTTGATGGTGGTGAACTGATGCCATGCTTGGTCGTCTATGATGGTGTCCGTATGCTTAATGGTGACATCTTGCTGAAGCGAACTCTTGCCTTTATTGCATTCGGGTACACTGATATGGCTCCTCTGTCTAACTCGTTTGATAGCATGTGCATGGTCGTCCTGGGTGCGACTGGACTGACAACATGTTGATGCATAGTGTCTGCGCTGATCTCCAAGAATGTGCTGGTGGCTATGCGCATCAACTTGTCAAAATACATGTTCAACTCTAGTTGGACCTGCTTCTTGTCTTCGCCTCAGTGAGTGTGCCAAATGGGTGGGATTGCATGCGTGCGCACAATGACATGCATGCTGCTAAATTCCCTTGCATGCGATCAACAACACTTCTCACCTTGTCTGCTCCATGCCAACTGCTGGGATGGATCTATAACATGTACGGGCATAGTTTCATTCGTCTGTGCATGTTGCGCTCCTTGCTGTACCTGTTCCCGCTGCAACTCATTCTCTCATTTGTGCAGCGCTTGTTCTTCCTTGAGTTGCTGCTTCAACACATGCAACTCCTTATCTATTCTATTCTCTGCCTTCACGCAATCTTCATTGTCGCGCCATCACCTCATAGCCTCAATCTCCAAAATTGCTTTTGTTAGGAGTGGATCTACTTTGAAATTGCAACTTTTCTCTGCCTCTATGTTGTCAACAACCTTCCTCTTGCATTCGTCGCGTGTAGGTGTTTTGCCTTCTACTGCTGCTGATGGTGTAACTCGCTATGATTTCGTTTCCATTGATCTTGATATCCTTGTCCATGAACAACTTGATTTCTTCATGGATAGGCAAGTTCATAAACACTTGATCAACTACATCCCTAGTTGCGCTCTTAACAATGTCTTTGACTCTGCTCTCCTGGAAGCCATTGTAATTGTGTTGCTGAGAGACAGACGAACACCTGCGATGCCTGGAGACATAGAAACACTCATGACAAGCAATTTGTCAGTCGAAAACCAAAACAAACCTGAGGACTGACTTGGGACATACCTGTGTGATTGAACGTGAAGGTTGCGCAATTTCCACGGGAGGTCGGGAGACTAACTGCCAAAACTGCGCAAGGCAGAGTCTGGGTTGTCAGGAGGTTGATTGACTACTAGAACTGTGCAATGAACAGTCTAGCTTGGCCTGTTGAGGACTGAAACTCCGCAATGCGCAATTTCAATCAGTGGTGACATGCAACCAACAAACTGCATTGCGTAGTTTCTAGGGCCAGCATGACACTACCTCCAAGAATTGCGCAATGCAAGCCTGGAGGTTAATGTTGGGCCATGTTTGCACAATTTCTGGAGGGAAGGCAGGGCCTTTGATTCCAGAAATGTGAAGTGCTATCTGGGTAAGGCATAGTCCGGGCCAAGGCATCCTAGTCTGAGCCAAGGCAGCCCAGTCCGGCCGACAGATGACTGAAAACATGAGAAGTCTAAATGCATGGTGAGATGAGTACAAACAAGAGTGAATGATCATACATGCAAACAAGAAGTGTAGGATTCAGAAAATGGGAAAGCATGCATGTGTTTGAAGCGAGTCGCCGCGATGATGACCGTTCGTGCAAAACAATGTCATGCATGCGACAACAATGAGATGCAAGTGAAAACTGAAACGGTGCTTCTATAAGCTAACATACATCAAAACAACAACAAGTGCTCAATGAAATCAAGAAGACAACACTCACACAAAGCGAAACACAGAAACACAACACGAGACATGAAAGGAGGGCTTACCCCAAGACAACTGAGTTGAATGTGTCGACGACTCCTAGATGCCATGTGGTATGCCAGAGCTGCAAGGTCGATGTGAGGAATGAGCTCTGCAATGTTCGATTGATAAGTTTTGATAAAATTGAGGTTGTGACGTGCATGCCACAAATCTAGGAAAAGCGACACTTGGCAAGCGGTTTCTGAAATGATCCTTGCATGTAAACTTCAACTGCTAAAAATAGATCCCTAAATCAAGGGATGCCTTTGCATGCTGCCTTGGGAGAAGCAGTCCATCCATGCAAATCAATTTTTCTCGGTCTCGGAGGGAACCGGTGAACCTGAAGGCACATGCATCCGTCTGCTCAGTTGAGGGGAAAAAATGCACATTTCTAGGAGGGAGATGGGCTGGCTGCCCAGAGGGATTGCGTAATTTCTGGGTAGAGCAGCTGACTACTACCCAGAATTGCGCAATTTTTGGGTTGAGCAACCTTGATGGGAGGAATTGCGCAATTTTTCCAGTGAATAGTGATAGGCAGATTTGCGCAATTCTAGAGCCCAGTAGGCTGCCAGACAGGATTGCGCAATTTCTAGAGGGAAGGCTGGTTGCCCTCCAGAATTGCACAATTTCTAGAGGGAAGGCTGGTTGCCCTCCAGAATTGCGCATTTTCTTGAGGAAGATGCTCAGCCTGCAACTGGACCAAGTCTAGTGAAACAGTCTGTGAGGGGGATGTAATAAGATTTGATGGACACACTGTCATTCTGCAAGAAAATAACTGAAGCTTGTGTACTTAACAAGGTAAGACAAGCTATTGTGAAAGGTTGGTAGGGAGGTTCCAAAATGAAGCTAAGGACAAATTTTGGAGGGTGGTTGTAGCTGCTACAACAGAACAATAAGACAAGATGACACAGGATATAAGTGATCAGCTAGGGCCAAAACCTCTCCACTTGAGAGGAAAAGCCACAAGAATTATTCTCTTCTTATATAAATTCAATTGACAAATGCCAAGATCTATGACCCTTGACCAAGACCAAGTCAAATCTTTCCTCCTTGATGAGTGTTCCTTCTAGAAACTTCGACCTCAACAACTTTTGCAATTTCGTCCCCACAACAAATTCTTCTGCAACTTCGACCTCCAAGTAGATTCTTCTGCAATTTCAACCACCCAGCAAATTCTTCTGCAACTTCGACCTCCATCAATTTCTTCTGCAAAAACCCTAGGTGACACGTGTGAGAGAATTATAGTGATTTTGTCCTTCTTTCTCCTTTGCTTGAGGTGAATACTTCTACTTATTAACTTGGCTTGTAATGGAGACTTCCTTTGACCCAAAAATCGACTCTCTTTGAGTGAATGCAATTCAATACTTGTTGTTGCAGAAGGATGCCCTAATACGCTTTGCACATGTGAGAAATATGGCCCAAAAACAATAAAAAAACTTGCTCTACGTTTCTTCTTCTTGTCCTTCTCTTCTTCGCACCTTTTTCTCTTTCTTGATCGAACTTGTGTGTAGTGAGGAATCTCCCTTATATATAGGTCTTTCTCTAGGTCAAATTGATAACTTTAGGCCGACTCATTCTTTGCACCATGATGACGTATTGGATGGTCTTTGACTCAAATGATTTTTCTTTAGAATATGTAACATGCCCAAAAGGGTCTTCCATACATGACAATGACTCAATTGACTTGTAGACTCAATGACAAGCCCTAGAAGCACTCAATGGGTGCTTGACCTATAAATAAATTTCCCTTGAGCATGAAACCCATGCCTCAAGAATAACAACAATAAATTTATTTTTCTCTTTACATCAAATAAATAAAACCATGAATACATATGTCATTATGAACATTGAACCTAGTTACATATTTCAACACTCCCTCTTAACTAGGGAGGTATTCATAATCCATACAAGGTACTTGGACATTCTCAATTGAAGAATTATCATAAGAAGAGTCGGGTTGGTAAGCCATCTCGTAAGTTATCAGTTTAGCTTACCTCTTTGCATCATACCAAGGTCTTGACTAATAACTCTATCTCTCCACAAGATTGGAGCACAATGCTAGTGAGACCAATGATTGACAGACACCATAATCATTGTCTTTCAAGGCACATACCCCACCTAGGTGTTCACAGGGTATGTCCTTTTAGGACAATTCCTATCTTAGAATAAAGCATCCTCAAGGAATTTCCTCTTCGACTACTCTTATCTTGGATTCCCTACCTCATCCTCAAAGAGCATCAGAAACAATCTCAGATGCTTACCCAATCCTCCATTCTTTCTTCACAATATGAAGACAAGAATGATGTGTCTATCTCTCCCTCTCAACTAGGGGTGACATACCCATTCCTTTAAAAGGAATGTACCCAATCTCCCTTTTGTCTAGGGACTTTTCTAATCTCCCTCTTAACCAGGGACTTGTTACCAACAACAAATCTTAGCTCTATGGGGGAGATCATGGTACTATCAGCTGCTTGTAGGGATCCTCCTTTCAATGTCATGAACTACATCCTCTTTATGGAGCCTTCATCTTTCGTAGGGCATTGACCATCTATCACTTTCCTTTTCAAACCATATTAGTCATGTCATCCTTCTGTTCATTGGAAAGTGATCTTCTAGTCGACATCTGGCTTTTCTTCATACCGCTACCTCTTCCAATTCATGTTTCCTTTACAATCTTCCATTCAACTACATGAGTGCTAGTTGTAGGTGACATCTACAACTTCCTTTTGGTAGCCATGTATCAGCCCATCCAAATATTGTTCAAAAAAAAATGAACATCAAATCGAAGTTACCTTTTGTGATGGCCTTTCATCATGACATTTGCTTGCTTGCAACATCAACATCCCACTCATTCATAAACACATCTCCAAGACTTTATATGTCAAGGGTCTCCTTCCTTTACAGACCTTATTAGGGTCTTCATACCTTCTCTATGGATATGTCACAACTAATTATTCTAATTATCGGATTTTGATTTCTTATATTTTCTTATGTGACCATAGTTAAATCTTTCACGATCTCTTATTTCTTTCTTCACATATTGCTCCCTGAGAACTTCCATCCATGGTCCTTCATTTTTGTCCATGCCTCATATTCGATATGAGGACATATTATGTTGACTTCATCTTGTTAATAGGTGAACCATGCCTTCATGCATCTTTCCAAAGGAAGATATTCCTTTTCTTTGATCATGCCCATAAGGTAGAGCATTTACCCATGTTGTCTACAACAATATAATGACATAACTTAATCAATCAAATACATACATACCTCTTTTCTCTTTTTGGTCATCTAGACTTCCTTTGGCAACTTCATTTCCTTGATTGAAAGTACTTCAATAATCTTGACACGTTGCACTCATTTGTCATCATACCATCATCCTTCTAAACAATGGATCTCACACAAGGTGGAATGATCAACGAAACTCTTGCTTCTTCCAAGAGAAGTGAACCTTCTAATGAAGATTCCAATAAAGGATCTTAATTATCCTCATTATGCAAATGCTCCTTCCTAATGATGATGTATGATGATTTCTTTTTACCATGCTAGATGACCTTCTCCCAACCATGTATGCTACTCATGCTTTTTAGTGAGGTTACCAAGAGCTACTTCCTTTCTATGAGGACTGCTAAATTCATGTAGACTTCTACTTTATCTATTCTTTCAAGCTTATGTCATGAGATCTTGCTTCAATTGTGTTCTTCCAATATGATGTCATCTCCTAATATGATGCATCCTATCATACTTAACATGATAACTATTATTTATAAAATTGAAAAGAACTAAGTGAAGGATATTATCTCAGTCATAGTAGATATCTTTCACTTCCTCCTTCTTTGATTTCCTATTTTCAAGTTCTTCTAGTTCTTCGGTGATATGGGATTCATTCTTTTCTTTTTTTCTTTCTTATTGTCCCTCTTGAATTTAGGACAAACTCTCTTGAAATGTCCATATTCCTGACAAACATAACATTGGATTTTAGACATATCAATCTTCTTCTTTTTTGAGGACCAAACTTCCCAAGCTTTGATTTTCTCTTAGCCATGGCAGGAAATGCTTGAACTTGCTCATTTAATGCTACATATATTTTTTTCCTTCAACCTGGTTTCTTCAATCTTACACAATGACCAAAGTTCACTGAATGGGGTAGCTTCCTTCTTTCCATAGATTCTTGATACAAAGTTTCCCCATTCCTCTGGTAGTGCATTGAGCACAATTGTGGTCATCTATCTATCAGAAATTATTTCCTCCAATTCTTGCAGTTGATCCTATATTTATGACACCCTCATAAGATATGGGGCTATTCCTTCTTCTTTTTATACCTTCATCTTATATAGCTCGTTTCTCAAAGATATTACTTCTCCTGCAGTGGTTACAGAGAGTAATTCTACCATTTTTTCATTGATGTCTTTTGACTTTTATAGTTTTGCTACATAAAGGATGAGATAATCCTTGATTATTCTATAAGGATTCTTTGAGGCCTTATTTACCGCTTCATATACTTCTCTAGAGCTTGAGCTTATTCCTTTGGTGGTTCTATAATTAAACCCTTAACATGTCCAATGACTTCATTTTCTATGAGGATCAAATATGTCCTCTTCTTCCATGCAATGAAATTTGATTACCCAACCAATTTGTTACTTTCCTTGCAAAATGAAGTCATTTTGATAGATTCAGACATAGATATAAAGATGCTTACTTGTCAAGTGAAGATGCTTCTTTGATGATATCTTCAACTTGATGCCTTTCTTGGTGATGTTCATGATAGAAGATGTCTTCTTGATGGAGATGCCTTTCTTCAAAAGTGATCCTTAACTCAAAGAGAGGGAGATCACATTGATTCCTTGATGATGATGACAACACCTTTTCTTGCTTCTTCGGATGATAGTGTAGAATGTGGATCCTTTTACAAGGTGCTTCAAATGTAGAACCTTTCTTTAATTGAGTGGATGTCAGGCCCTTGAGGTCTTTTTTTTGTGATGGAGATTTTTTAATGTGTAAGCTTCCCATGAATGCTTCAATTGAAGAACCCTTCTTTGAATGAGCTATGGTTTTGAAGTCTTCTTTGATGCTCCTTAATTAGTTTCTTCAAGATGATGAGAGGGATGGTCCTTCTTAATAATTTATGCTCTCGATGTTTCCATGATTATCTTCTTATGCTTCGGCCCTTGAGTATCCTTATTTAAGCTACCTTTACTTGATGTAGTCACCTTAGCTCTGATACCATGTTGAGAAATCTAGGGGAAGCAAGTTAGGTGATTTCTCTTAATTTGATAACTGTTTGTGATGTATTTTACTTAGCTTAATTTGCTTCTTCTTTCACTTCATTATATTTAGTGTTCTTTTCATCAAACAACTACCAAACCATAAAGAACAATAAGAGAAGAGGACACAAGATATAAACAATTATCCAGGGCCAAAACCTCTCCACTTGATAGGAAAATCGACAAGAATTCTTCTCTTGTTATATAACTTCAATTGATGAATTACAAGATCTTTGATCGTTGACCAAGACTAAGTAAAAAATTTCCTCCTTGATGAGTGTTCCTTCTAGCAACTTCAACCTCAACAACTTCTGCAATTTCGTCCCCCTAACAGATTCTTCTGCAACTTCGATCTCCCAACAAATTCTTTTGCAACTTCGACCTCCCAGCAGATTCTTCTGCAACTTCGACCTCAAACATTTTCTTCTACATAAACTCTAGGTGACATGTGTGAGAGAATGATAGTGATTTTTTCCTTCTTTCTCCTTTGCTTGAGACAAATCCTTCTTCTTATTAACTCAACTTGCAATGGAGACTTTCTTTGACCCAAAACTCGGCTCTCTTGGAATGACTGCAATTCTATACTTGTTGTTATAGAAGGACGACGTAATACACTTCCCACATGTGAGAAATATGGCCCAAAAATAGTAAAAAATCTCGCTCTTCTTTTCTATTTCTTGATTGAACTTGTGTGTAATGAGTAAGTCTTCCAAGTGAGGTCAAAGTATCCCTTATATATAGGTCTTTCTCTAGGTTGAATTGCTAACTTTAGGCTTACTTGTCCTCTTATAGAGGCCAACTTGTTCTTTGCACCATGACAAGGTCTTAGAGGGTCTTTGATTCAAATATTTTTTCTTTACAATATGTAACATGCCCAAAAGGGTCCTCCATACATGACAATGACTCATTTGACTTATAGAATCAATGACAAGCCGTAGAAGCACTCAATGGGTGCTTGACTTATAAATGAATTTCCCTTGAGCATGAAACCCATGCCTCAAGAATAACAACAATAAATTTATTTTTCTCTTCACATCAATTACATAAAATCATGATTACATGTGTTGTTATGAAAACCGAACCTAGTTACATATTTCAACAAGTCCTTGTCGAGGAAGCTCATAAACCACTTAGTGCTTGCCAAGTAAGTTGATAAACCACTAGGATAGTGGGATATAGAGTCTTGTAGTGCTTGAATTGAAAATCAAATTGATAAACCACCTATATAGTGTATTCATCTCTTGGAACTGAGAAATGCTTCATCTAAGCCTTGGTGTTAATCCTTGTGATTGAATTTAGTGAGGTGGAGAGTCATTGTGGTGGTTACTGCCATAGAGTAGTTGATAAAACACCTAGATAGTGAGCTCCTCCTCTTGTCTATTTGACTAGATATTAGTGTGAAATTCCCTTGAGAAAATAAATCCTGAAACTCTGGCTCTGGCTTAGAGGTGGTCAATTGCAAGAAATATTGCAATGTAGCTGACCTATAGTTGGGTGGAGAGTTGAAGTCCCTCCTTTAGTTGCCAACCATTCAAGTTAAACAAATAAGTATATTTACTTGTATCTATATGCATTATGGACGATGAAAAAAATATAATATGTGATATGTAAGTGTATGGGTTAGCACTACTTATGGAGGAATGTTGAGATTTTTGTATGTTCACGGTGAATACTTTGCTTGATATGCCTCCATAGTTATGTTGAACTTATGGATCTATGTGTTCTTGTTATCCTCATGAACAGTAGATATATTTTACATGAATATGCATGGTTGATTGAAGTCCCTTAGTTAATTTGTTATAGCATGTGATTTCAATTATCTGATATGTTATGAATATCATGGCTCACTACCATATTTAACGCTGTAGACTACCTTACATGATAAGGAGGTAATTTAAGTGTTGTGTGATGCATGAAAATTAAGTTAGACCTAATAGTCACTAGTTTTAAAAAGAATGGGAGCATTTTGTGGCTATGTACACATGTATGACGTGGCAATATCTAAAGCTTCACAGAGGAAGCACGATCTTTGAACTTCCTATTAAATCTAGTTGTGTAGTTATTTCTTACCTTTACTTAGTATATGATCTAAGACAAGTTCATTAGAGCTAGTGAATCAATTATGGTCATGTTATAATACCTTATAATGATTAATGTTCAGATTTTGGATTTTATTTCTGGAAATTAGTATGTTGTGCAATGCCCTATCTTAAGGAAATCCTGGTAAAATTCCTTGAAATTTCCTTCCTGCAAATTTGGTAGAAACCTACACTTGTATCTAGGACCTGATGGTCCCTTGATGAACCTTGTATCTAGGGAAAATTCCCTTTTCAACTCCCCAATTCTAGTTTCATCTAGATATGTGAAGGGGAAAATATATATAAGACTAGCGAATGCATCCAATGATCCAGACATTTGGCTAGTCATCGCTTAAAATTGTGCCCATTTCAAAGGAACCATATGTGATATGGTCTAGTTTTCCATGGTAAATAATTTAGGATTGATATTCGGCATGGGCCCACACTTGGGTGAAAACATTTGCATGAGGTTGGATTTCCTATAAGCGGATGAATCATTTAACCTCTGGGACATCCGGGTGTGGAAGCATGGTGCACGTAAGAAAAATCCCATATGGGACCGAGACCATATTCACTAATGAATACGCATGTGATCCAAAGGTTTTGGGGATCCAAGGGTGTGCCAATATGACATATATGCATGTACTCATATTTCCCTTGGAACTGGATATAACAAAGAATAGTTGCAAAAACACGACAGTAGGCCCTGGTGGGACCCACAACCCTAAGTTTACATGGAAAGTACTGATAGGTCAAGAGAATGTCTATGTGGATGCCATGAGATGCAGGACTTCCAGAGATGACATGGAAAGTCCACATGGGTCACACGTGAGTGCCACGTGGCGGTACGTTGTTGATTTGGCAAAAATTAATTGGTCAATCTTCAAATGGGCATAACTTTTGATCTAAGAGTTAGATTGGGGTAAACTTTATATCACTAGAAAGCCATAGACA
Source organism: Pinus tabuliformis (assembly GCA_031772625.1). NCBI lineage: Eukaryota > Viridiplantae > Streptophyta > Pinopsida > Pinales > Pinaceae > Pinus > Pinus tabuliformis. The sequence goes on along the minus strand of CM062814.1, from coordinate 394,419,634 downwards.
AGATGAACGAGATGGTAGCATTGCTTTTGATTTTCGACAAAGTTGGAAAATGAAGATTTGTGTTAGCCCATCTTCACAACAGACCTTGGAGGCCATGTTAAACCATAAAGTAACACCTCCCACAACCTGAGAAGGTACAAGGGGATGGGAGGGAGTGTTATAATGTGGTATCAGAGTGCCTAGTTTCAACACTTATACTAAATGGGCTTCAAATGAGAGAAGTCAAAATCCCTTTTAAGAGTTACAAAGTGATATTAAATCTGATGCTTAATTGCTATATATAAATACACATGTGTTGTTTTTTTTAGAATTACAATTGACATGATTGTTGGCATAACAAGTTGTTGATATGTTATTTTGTTTTCTAACATACTACCATGAGATTTGATGTTTCATCTAGTTTCACATCAATAGGCTTGTTGCAAACACATAAAGGTGATGAGTGAATAAGTCTAATTTTGTTTTATTTAACTAACAATTATATGTATGTGACTTCACATAAGAAGACATCGAGATATACCAAGAAAATAAAGGAATGAGCAAAAAAATGGTGCAATACAACACTGATAGATCCCAACATTATCAAGAAGAAGACTTAGTTGGGAAGAGGAAGAAGGAAGAAGGAAGACTCCCCTGATTAGATAGGAACCCTTATGAACTTAAGAGCTGGGTTGAGAAGTTATAAGGCATATAAGGAAAAGATGTTTAAAGCTCAAGAAAAGAAAGTGGAAGTAAATGTAGTGATATGTTGTCGCTATGACAAACACCCTCCAAAATTTTGCCTACACTTTAATTTTGGAGCCTATTGTGGATCTTGTGATCGGTCGTTCCATAGCCACTTCTTGGTTAGTTGATGCTTTATTAAGTCTTTGATCTCCCTTCTTGGATTGTAAGTGTCGAAGTCACTTTCCCACACATGCTCAGTCTACAACAAGTTTTTGAGCACATTATTTTACACAAGATTGAACAGACCAAGCACAGTCCTTCAAGATAATGTTTGTACAATGTTCAATCCATGTTGACAGTTAATGCACACTTTCATTTACAGTCTCTCACTTTTGGCTGTGTTTGTACTTCTATTTTGGTGAGTTTTTCAAATTGTCGCTTTTGTGCACCTTCACTTTCACGAGTGTCATTTTCATGTTTTCAAATGTCGCTTTTACTTAATTTCACTTTAATTAGTGTTGTTTTCATGTTATCTTTGCTCTGGAATGTGTCACTTTCACTTTCGTTCACATATCGCAAGTGTCGTTCACACTTTTCTTTTCATATCACAAGTGTCGTCTTTTAGCATGTTAAGTGTCGTATATTGTAAAAAAGTTAGTTTTGGTTGTTTCAAGGGGTAATATTTGTGTTAATGAGTTTTTAGTATGATGTAAACATGTACCACATTCATTTCCAAAGTCTTAGGCACTGTCGCACAAGTTTCATCACTGTCGTCATAAAGTGTACCTTTAGTATCGCACTTGGAGTGAGTTATCGCAATGTTTCTGCATTGAGGAAAGTATGTTGTTCATGTGCTTTAAGTGTTCTGTGTTGTGTCGTCACGTGAACTAAGTGCGAAATCATGTTAAAGTATTGATTTTTTCCAACTTCCTCTCACTGATCCAACACTTAACAAAAACTAAGAAAACTCCTCGACCGGGCCACTCAGCCTTATCCAACCCTCATGAATTGTGCACTATGCAGTCTCAGTCCTCAAGCAGTAGCCTTGCCTCTTGGAACTGTGAAATGTGCAGTATTTGCCTCCCAGAACTACACATTGCGCAATCACAATGCTCAAGCCTAGCCCCTAAGCTACAAAACTATGCAGTTTCTTCTCCAGCTAGTCCTTCACTGTGCATTGCACAACCTCAGTCCTCCAGCCTCATCCTTGAACTCTTGAATTGTGCAACTTTGTAGTCACTTGGCTTCCTCTCCTTCCATAACTTCGTAGTGGGAAACTCAGTGCTCAAGCCCTTAAACTGTCTCCTTGAGTTCCCCAACTACGTAATTGATGAGCCTAGCGCAACTTGAACTGCACATTGCATAATTTCAAGGCTCAATCTAGGACCTTGACTGCCCAAGTGCCTTAATTGCGCAATTCCTTAAGTTTGTCCTTCTAGAACTACTCATTGGGAAACCTCGAGCCTCAAGTGCCAACCTTGAGCTCTTTATCCCCTCAATTTTGCAATACTTTAGCCTTGGCCATTATGAAATGTGCATTAGACAATCTCAAGCCTCAGTCCCAGACCTTGGCCTTTAGAATTACGTAGTCCCCGAGTCTCTCCATCGACATACCACCCAGTTCCAGCTCATTCATTGGATTATCATGCACCATCTTAGACTAAGGGTTTACCGGATTGATTCAATCCTATCATGAGTGAATTGCAAATGTAGGTACTTTATCATGCTATGACAGGATGATGAAGAAGGAAGCAGAGAAGGAGACTATGCTAGAAGACACCTCTGTACCTGAAGATGCAAGTTGATCAATCAGGCAAGAAGACGAAGGAACACTAGAGTACAACAGAAGATTGAAGATCAAGATCACATTGAAGACTCCTTATCTTCAATCCATGATGAGGAGGAAGAAGTATAACATGTTCCAACTCTCAAGAAGACAAAAAGAAAGCAACATGAAAGAGGGGCTGGACATTGCCATGTCATCATGAAGCCCATGTCACCAGTGTCATGTCATGAGTCATCATGTGCCACATCATTTTGTGGATCATGTAAATCCAATATTGGAGGAATGTAATGTAAAGTGGAAGTCCAAGAGTCATCCATGTAATGTGAAAAGTCATGTAGGAAGTCGAAAGGTCATAGAGAAGTCAAACAATCATGAGGGTAGTCCAAGAGTCACAAGGGAGGTGAATGATCACCCCATTTGTTATATATATACCCTCATAGCACATGCAAAATAATTTTCACCTTGGCTCCTCCTACCAGGCATTGGAGAGGAAGATAGTTGTTTTGGAGGAGCGAGTGACTGCTCTAATGCTCCACTATTGGGGCTATTGCTATTCACTGTCGTGATGTATCTTCGAACTTTTACTTAATTTAGAAGCTTGTTGAGCCAACACGCTTTCATGCATATGTTGTAAATATTGTAAGACTATTCTTTGAATGTTTGTGATGTATGTTGTTTTCATCTGTACTAAGGAAATTGAACTATTTCAGTGGCTTTGGTACTTATCTTGTTGAAGGTGTGTTGTATTTGTTTTAATAATTGTTGCTTCCTTGTGAACTATTTCGCTGGTTGATCAACGATTCATTCATATGCATATGCTCATGTGCCTTTTCTAGATTAATACTATTAGTTATCTTTAAGGGGCCCACTTTTCCCTCCCCTTTTGATTTTCCCTCCCCTTTTGATAGAAGGACCTTGATATTTTTCGCAACTGAACATTTCACAAGGCATTCTCATTTGTTGATTCAAAAATACCTGTATATTACTCTCTTGTGCTAAACTTTGTATCCAAGGAAAATCTACAGGGAGACATGGCAATCAGGTCGATACTTTGGATGGGCCTCCTACTCCAAATGATGTGAGGTCTAATTGGGACTTCACATCAGGAAGATCCCCTTGGTTGATGGATTTTCGGCACCATCAACATGATATTATAGATCTTATTAGACCTGTAAAGACAAAATAAATAAGAGCTTCGTGGAAACTACATAAGTAAACACAAATCTAAGTAAAGTTTATAAAGATTATGGAAGCATGGATTGGAGGCTAGTAATAGAGCAGAAGGGAGTAAATCCAAGAATAGAATAGACAAGCAAGTGAAGATATAGTGAGAGGATAAACTCCACTCAACACTCCAGAGAGAAGGACAGGGAGTCATGAGAAATTATGCTGTGTCCCAACTAGGAGACACCACAAACAAAGGATAAATGAGAAAAACTTAATACTAGAGGAATTCAAGGTGAAACTTCCTACCTTTGATGGAGAAGTTAAGAAGGCTGAAGAAGTAGGAACTTGGCTATTGGGAATGAAGAAATTCTTTAAAGTTCATGACTACTCTGAGAAAATGAAGGCTAAAGTGGCCATTTTTAGATTGAAAGGAAAGGATGATATATGGTGGGAATACTTAAGAAATGTCAAGGACATTAGAGAGAAAGAGTTTCCCCTAGGGAAGATTTGAGAGATATTTTGGGAGAAGTACCTATCTGAAAGGTACTATGACAACAAGGGTAAAGAATTTAATGAGAATAAACTGGGGCAACTTATTGTTGATGAGTACCCCATAAGATTTTTTGGAGTTGTTGAGGTATGTACTATATATCAATGATGAGAAAATAAAGATTCAAAGGCACCTGAGTGGGTTACCACATGCTTACAGAAGCAAAATTAAGTTTGATGAGACAAAAACATTGGAGGCCACCATCTAAAAGGCTAAACACTGTTATGAATAGTCCAAGCATAAAATAGAGTTTCAAACTAATTGGAAAACAAAATGTAGGCCAATTTTAAAGGAAAATAGTAGAAATCCTCATGACATTAGCTAGGGGGAAGGAATGTGAAGTTCACCACTCTTAATAAGGGTGATTTTCAACAAAAACTCTTATTGCCAGTAGAGATTGATCCTCTAAGCTAGAAAGAGAGGAAATCGAGGATTCGAAAGAAGGCACATACAATGTTGGAAATGTGGATAAAGCCACTTATGAAATTATTTTCCTCAACAACAATAAACCAGACCAAGATTGTATAATGTGTAAGAGGCAGAAACGATGAATGATGTGGCTATGAACGTGCCACGAATCTATGTCGCACTAGATAACTGACACACCGACCATTAAACTTCAGTGATTGAGGTGGAAGGTATGGTCGTTAACTAAAGTGTTTCGATTTTAATTGACTTAAGTTCTAATTTCAACCATCCCAACCCAAAAGTCATGGAAAAGTGTGCTCTACAGAAGAGAACCCATGAGAAGTCATGGTTGGTTCAATTAGCCATGGTAACCAAAAGGCAAGTGTCATACATGGTTAATTCATGCCCAATGCTGGTAAGAATCATGCCCATGTCAATTGATCTCAACTTGTTACCACTGAGCTCATACGATGTGCTACTCGACATGGACTAGCTAGCACCCCATAAAATAAAAATCAACTGATATGGTAAGTCAGTGGAATGTCTCAGTGAAAAAGGAGAGAAGGTGATGTTGCAAGGAATAAATAAATCAATCACCCTCAAGGCAATATCAACATTACAAGAAAAAAGGTGTAGCAAGAAATGGTGTGCTTTGTATGTGGTCTAGGTGACCAACAAATCAAAAAATAATAAGGGCAAAATGGAAGAGCATCCAATATTAATACAATTTAATGATGTATTTTCAGAGGAGATACCAGAATTACAGCCCAAAAGAGAGATCGATTTTTCTATAAAATTGCCACCGGATCAATACCACATTCAAAGGTCCCATATTGCATGAGTACACCAAAGCTAGTGGATCTAAAGCCACAACTAAAAGAAATGTTGGAAAAAGGACATATCAAAACGAGTGTGTCACCCTAGAGAGTCCCAATGCTATTTGTGAAGAAAAAACATGGCATGTTGTGGTTGTGCATTGCTTACATGAAACTAAATAAAGCCACAATAAAGAACAAGTATCCTCTGCCTAGAATCAGTGACTTGTTTGATCAACTGAGAGGGGTTGTGATATTCTCAAAGATAGATTTGAGGTTTACTTACCATCAAGTTCAGATTAATGATGAAGACATCCACAAGACAACATTTAGAACCATATATGGACACTATGAGTTTGTGGTGGTGCCATTTGGGCTTAAAAATGCTCCAACTGCATTTATGTTTCTAATGAACAATATCCTAAGACCATATTTGGACAAGTTTATATTGGTATTTGTAGATGACATCTTGATTTTTTCTAAAACCAAAGAAGAGCAAAGCACATTTGAAATCTGTACGCAATTACTGAGAGAGCACAAGCTCGATGCCAAGCTTAGTAGATGTGATTTCTTTTAATAACAAGTTTAGTAATTGGGACATATTATTTCCAAGGAAGGAGTGGCAGTGGATCCTAAGAATATCAAGGCGATCATGGAGTAGCCTACTCCTTGGAAAGTTACAAAAGTTAGATCTTTCGTGGGGTTGGCTGGATATTTTTATTTTTATTTTTATTTTTTTAATGAAACGGATAGGTTGTTTTTGTCCCTCGAGGAAAAATCGTAATTTTTTATTAAAATTGAAAATTACATGTTGTAGATGCTTAAACAGGCATATGCTATAAGTATAGGATGTAGCCTTCATAAATGTACATCTGTACAAAATTTCCCTCATGGGGTATACAATGATTGTACAGATAACAAATATATATATATATATATATATATATATATATATATCTATCTATCTATATAACATAGAGTTCTGATGTTCTCTGCAAGTAAATAAAACTGTAATTAGGGCCTATTGACCCTCTGATATAGCTGAACATTATATGGCTTGTGGTAGTACTGGTTGTGTTCTGCCTCCCTATGCTCTTTTATAAGCCATAAACCCTTGGGTTGGACCGCGACCTCATTGAATAGTTGTTCGGTAATCTGATTACGTTCCCTATAAATGTGGTGACAAGAAATATAATCAAATTGAGATTTTAAATTCATGTCTTCATCCAATGTATTCCTGAGAGAGTGTACATGACATGCAGATGTATTATTGAACCAATTTATAATGATTTTGGAGTCCCTGTATATCTGTAGCTGTTTCTAATCATGTGCCAATGAAAAATGAAGCAAATGTCTAAGAGTGATGAGTTCAGCAAAATTATATGCAACAACCCCCATCCCCATCTGAATGCGATAAAAATGATTGTTCGTTAAGTGTAACAGTATGCCATGTTTAGTCAATTTAGTGTCCTAAATTGCTACATAAAATTGTCAATCCGGGTATCGTAAACTAATGAAGTGTAGTGCACTATATGTGTTAGATGACCCTCTTACCTCACTGTTTTTGTGTTTATGTTTGTTTTGGGGTTTTTCTCTTTTGATTCCTAGTGTTCTGCAATGTAATCTACAAAATCTTAAATCTACTGCTGCTAAGAATGAAATGAAAACTAAAAGTGCTTCTAGGCCAGATTTGGAAGTAAGATTTTAAACAAGGAAATGAAAACAAAGCTTCTCTTCTTGCTTTTATGATTGTTTCCAAAACATGAACTAAAAGGACTTAAAACTACTATTTGCTTAGTTACAAAATCAAAGTTTAAATGAGAAAATGAGATTGCAACTATCTATGATAAACCATTTACAAAACAAAAACTTAAATGAGAAAACGAGATTGCAGCTATCTATGATAAATTAAAAATGAAACACTGGAAATAAGATTACCACTACTATCTAATCTATTGTAGAATCAAAGCTTAATGAACAACTAAAAATGGAGTTGCAACTAAACTAAGTGAAAAACTATAAATGAAAATGGAGTTACAACTTGTGAAAGCAAAGCTAAATGAAGGATTTGTCACTCTGCCACATAATTTAGGGAGAACTACCTCCTTATAGTAGCATTTTGAGAGATTTCATTCTTCATTATTCTAAGAAAAGTAAACATAAAAATGCAGAGAAAGACTCATTCACAGATGAAACATTTCGCCAATTAGTTTTAAGATTAATCATCAACTGAAAGGGCTTTTGGAAATATTCATTTATAACATGAGTTACTAATCTAATAAGAAAATAGCATTGAAAAGCTTTAATTCAAAATCTAAAATCTAAGGAACAACAAATGAAATTTATGCTACTGACATTAGCTCAAAACTACTGGTGAGAAACTAGAAAGCAGTGAAAACCAAAGAACTCTTCTGCACTATAATAAAAATAATCTAAGTTAGTGAAAAGATGACACAAGCTGCAGTATAAACAGAGTTAGGAAACGTTTATAAACATTATGGAAACACAGTGAATTCACAATTGAACTGTGAAATGACAGAACATAAATAAAATATACCCTCGACCACGGAGGGGCCCTCTGCAAAGGTCTCGGATTATCAGCACTCAATCACACTCCAGTCAACGCTTCAAGCATCTATTGAAAATAGAGTATTTATATTAAAATAAAGAACTGAGTTTTTCAAACTATAAGTGGAAATCTGAACTATTACATCAAACAAAACGTGAACTTGTTCTATGTTCTAAATGCTGGTATTTATAGGAAAATATGCCACTGTTTTGAAGAGAGAAATCAGCTACAGCGAGGCACGGAGTTCCTGTCCCTAGTTGTTTGAAAACATAAATCTATTGTAGTGGCCGCTAGACTTCATTTGGGCAAGTGGCACATGAAGCCCGTAGCCTTAGGAGATTGCTTTGGATCCATCATCTGAGAAACGTGTTCAAACAGGACTCTGTTTACCATAGGTATCTAAGGTTTGACTTCCCTTTGAACGAAGTTCTCCTCATCGATCTGGGCTTGATGATTAGGATACGATCCATGCTCTGATGTTTTCCCAGCTACCCATGTGGTCCTTTGCCTCTCTTGACACTTGTAACCTACAAAAGCGTGGAGATGGTTGCGGAACAACCGATTAACTGCGGAATATGGCTGCGTTCTGTAGCTGAAAGTCAAAAGCCTATTCAAATAGCAAACATAACAATATAAGTTGTAAATCACTGAAATATACTCCTTGAGGCAATGTGTAATGGTTTTTGATGATTATGGATGCATTTTTATGGAAAAGCAAAGAAAGAAGGATAAGAAAGTTGCTTAAGGGAAAGGCAGTTTTAGAACTCAACATACCCCCACTGCAAGACTATTGCATGTCCCCATGCAATCAAAATTGTGAACTCCCTCCTCCTACTGCATTTGCTCTGAGACCTTAGCCAAAACATCCAACCTTTTCTTGCTTCTCTTTGCTGCAACTGCCATCCTAGGCTTTCTCATGAGGAATCTATACTTGGGGTTTATGGGAGCCCTGTTTAGCTTCTTGTTTTTCCTTTTTAGTTTTCTATTCTTTTTATGCCATAGACCCAAATGAATCATAGTGTTATCATGGATAATCTTATCCAACTTGTTTTGTTCTTTTAAACCTTCATTTTCCTTCTGGATGTGCCTATTTAGAACCTCTAGCTCATAGATTTCTTGCTTTAGTGAGCTAGTCAAAGTCTCTTGTGATGTGGCTGGCTGCTCAGGGTTGGATGAAGTCCCTTGATCCACTGATGTATTCTTTTGCTCCAATGACTCAATGTAATCATAAATCTGTTGTTGGACTGGATCAATTCCTAGAGAGGCTCTCTTTGGACTGTTTTCAAAGTTTTGTTGAGGAGAATGTTGTGGGCTCTGCTCATATGAAACATTGTCATAGGACTGAGTGGGAGTTTCTTCCCCCAAATCTATGAACTGAGTTTCTTTTGTTTTTGTTTTCTTCACTTTTCCCCAGAGCCTAGAATTTCTCCTCAAACTTTGAGAGCCTATGATTTCTTCCTCCATGACCTGTTTTCTTTTCCCCTTCTCCTTTTCTTTCTTGAACTGATCCCTGATGTTGACTAACCTCTCAAAAAGTAATTGTTCATCCTCTGATGAAGGTTCAGAAGTATTTTTGTGAATTTCCTCAACTTTTCCTTTCATCTTTCTTCTCCGTTTTGTCTGCTTTCTGATCTCTGTTAATGTTTCAGAGATGGGCTCTTCTTCACTATTTTTCTATGTTGAAGTTTCAGGAGTGTTTTGCATGGTGAGACTTGTTTTCCTTCTCCTATTTCTTTTTACAGAACTTCCCTCAGGCAATTCTGGTGCATATTTGAAAAAGTTTCTAATAAAAAAGTTTTCCCATGTGTCTCCTATCCTCTTTAAGTGATATTCAACTAAAATTTTTACTAGACCATGGTGATAAATATTGGTCTGTATGGCTTCCATTTTCTTTTGAACAGTATTGGCCATTCTCCTCAAACTATTCAACAAGAAAAATGGGAGATTGATGGTTCCATTTTCAAGAAAATTCATCAACAGTCTTATGTGATACACATACATGGAACCAAATCTGCCCTCACATGTAATAAATTTATGCAAAATCAATAGCATGCTACTCCATTTACCCTTAAGTGCAGAGATGAGAATTCATCTTTTAAAAACTGTAGTGTCCATACCTGGATTTTGGAGAATGATTTTACAACTTTCATCATGGAATTCTTTATTCTTGAACCACCTCTCTCCAACTCTTGGCAGCTTGGTTGCTTCAGCAATAAAAGACTCGGTCATTGTAAACTTTATGTCACCAATCTCCACGTCCATTCCATCAAACGATCTAGCAAATGATTTGGTGATTTCTGTGTGAGGACCATCGAATTTCTCAATGAAACTCAACTAACCAGCTTTTTTCAACATTCCTTTCAACTGGGGATAACTGTCCATATATTTCACTCCTATGGGTTCAGCTCTGACGATGAGACCCATCACTCCTGCTCTCTGCTTTTCTTCAAAATTCCCTTCACTGTCTGACAATGAAGTGACTGTGTAAAGAAGATTGTGTACACGACAGTGGAACATTCTAGTATATGGAAGTAAAGATGGCTAAGGATATGGAATGAAATGACAGAGTATGTGGAAGGAGAAACGATTATGAGTAGGAGATAAGACGTCTGTATATACAGGGTATACGAAACAGAGAAGCTGAATGCGTGAAATATGGAGAAACAGAATGTGCACAAAGGTGGAGTGGCTGTACTCATATACCGTGTGAAAAATAGAATGATTGCTATACATAGAGAATACAAAAATGGAATGACTGTCTGCTCAATGTAATAGCGGGTTTGTATGCACAAGGAGGTTGCGGAAGTATAAGATAGAACTCGGTGTAATAAATGAACAATAGGTTTTTGAAGAGTCACATTCAAATGGGTTATGTCATGAATCTAATAGTTTAACAGGTGTGTTGGAGAAGTACAGTTAAGTACAAGTCAAAAACAGAGATTGAATCATGAGACCATTAAGCATTAAAGTCAGAGGGTATGGTGAAGTCATTACGGAAATCAAATCTCATCATGATAAATAAAGGAGTAGTGTGATTATACAAGTTATACAACTTATGTTTTTTTATTGCTATTTGAAATAGATTTTTGCTCTTACCTCTTGGAACCATACCTTTCCACTTGCTAATCTTTTGTTGTTGCTTCTTCAGGTGCTTAGATGTTGATATGTATTCAAAAGTTATTTTTCTCCTCCATTACCTGCATATGAAATATATTATGAACTGGCCTCTTTATTCTTGAACTGATGACTAAACTGTTACTGTAGAGTCAAATTGGCTGTAGAACAGGATTAGCCACGGAATTGGAACAACTGCGGAATATAAAACAGAGAATGAAATGTGACTTTATGAATGAATGAAATGGAGATGACTGTGTGGATGAAAATATGATAAAATGGAAAATGAAAAATGGAGATGGAAAAATGCTGGAGAAGAAAAATTTATTGGTGGAATATGGTGGTGGAGTGAAGTGAAACTTGCAGAAATAAAACATAATGAAATGAAATAAAACAATGAATTTTGCAGAATGCATAATGAGTCACCATTTTTTTTTTGTTTGGAAAATATAGGGTGTCATAATCTTCTGATTTTCACCTTGTATTTTTTGTATAAGCATGCCAATCAGTGATTGGTTTTCAACCTTATACATTTTTTTTTTAGATATAATGAAAAAGAAAAAAGACTAAGTTGGTGGAGAAGAAGGATTCTTCTTCACCAACTTCATTTCAGAATTATTTTGAAAGATCTTGATGAACTCCTCCTTTGAGACTGGTTTTTGATAAATTTTCAACCTATGACCATTCACAAGGAGAGGAGTTTGATTCTCATCTGTTGTTCTGATTCTTATTGCTCCATTACTGAAAACTTTTTCAATCTCATATGGCCCAAGCCAACGAGTTTGAAACTTCCCTTGAAAATCCTTAAACTTTGAATCAAATAGCAATGCCCAATCTCCCTCTTGAAACCTTTTGTCTTTGATATATTTGTCATGCCACTTAGCCCTCTGTTGCTGAACTAGACCAGTTCTTTGAACAACCTCTTGTCTGATTTCATCAAGTTCATTGAACTATTCCAGTCTATGCTTTTGAGCTTCTGATAAATCCATCCCCAATTGGACTGCCATCTTCAAAGTTTTGACTTGGAACTCGATGGGGAATAGGACTTGCTTTCCATAAAAAAGTTCGTAAGGTGTATGTCCTGTTGTGTTCCTCCATGTAGTTCTGTAGGCCCACAAGGCTTCAGGAAGTCTTTCTGCCCAATCTCTTCTATGTAGATGCACAGTCTTGGTAATGATTCCTTCAATCACTTTATTTGTAGACTCCACTTGACCATTTGCTTGTGGATGATAGGGAGTGGATTTTCTATGCTTGATCTTGTACTCTTCCATAAGCTTCTCCATCATGTTGGATGTGAATTGAGCTCCACGATCTGTCACAATTTCTCTTAGTACACCAAAGCAAGTAAAAATATCCTCAAAAATAAAACTAACTATAGATTTTTCGTTAGCAAAAAGTAATGCTTTGGCTTCTACCCATTTGGTGACATAATCAATGCATACCAATATATACTTTTTCTACTTGGATGGAGGACTAATAGGTCCAATAAAGTCTAAAGCCCATTTCTCAAAGGGTTCGATAAGTACCTGAGGTTGTAATGGCATTTCATTTGAGGGAGCAGGTTTCCCTACACTTTGGCAGTTGTCGCACCTTCTGACATATTCTTTAGCATCTTTGAAGATGGATGGCCAATAATATCCTAAAGAAAGGATTTTATACGCTGTCCTCTTGTCAGAAAAGTGTCCACCACATGACTCATCATGACATGCTTTGAGAATATCAGGCATTATATCTTCCTTGACACATCTTTTGATCATAAGATCTGGCCCTGTTTTATACAATTCGTTAGAGATCCATGAATATCTTGCACTATATTGAATAATCTTTCTTTTCTCTCTAGGAAATATATGTGAAGGTAACTTCCTTGTGACCAAATAGTTTGCAACATCTACAAACCAAGGAGTTTGAGTGGTTATTGCAAAGAGATATTCATCAGGAAACTTATCTTCAACCGGAGTCTTCTTTGATATTTTGAATCCTCGACAAGAAATCAACAATCGTGTTTTCTTTTACAGGTCTATCCAGCACAATAATGTTGAATTCTTGCAAAAGTAAAATCCATCTTGTAACTCTGCCATTAGTAATAGGTTTCTTCATCAAATATCTAATTGCAGAGTGATCTGTATAAACAAAAGTTTCATAGCCTGTTATATAGTTTCTAAACTTGTTAATTGCATGAACAACAACTAAGAATTCTCTTTCAGTCACAGTATAATTCAACTTAGTGGGAGTCAAATTTTTACTTGTGTAGTAAATGGCATAAGGAATCAAGTCATTTTGTCCCAATACAGCTCCTAGAGCTCTATCTGAAGCATCTGTAGAAATATGGAAAGGAAGTTTCCAATTTGGTCCTGTTAAGATAGGTGCTTTCGATATTTTTCTTTCAAGGCTTCAAACGTTAATTGGCGATCATGATTCCAATTGAATTCACAATCTTTTGTAAGCAATTTGAAGAGCGGAGATGCTACTTTGGTGAAGTTTTCTATAAACCTTCTATAATATCCTGTAAATCCTAGAAAACTTCTAACATCTTTTTGGCAATTTGGAATTGGTAACTTAGAGATGACTTCAACTTTTGATTTATCCACTTTTATCCCATCTCCTGAAATATGATGTCCTAAAACAATACCTTCTGTAAACATCATAAAGCATTTTTCATGGCTTAGTGAAATGTTTGTTTCTTTACATCTTTTAAGAACTTTTTCCAAATTTTCCAAAGATTCTTCAAATGTGTTACCATAGACTGTAAAATCATCCATATATACCTCTACATAATCATGTATTAGATCAGAAAAATTTCTTAGTACTGCTCTTTGGAATGTTGCTAGTGCATTACATAACCCAAAAGGAAGCACTCGGTAGGCAAAAGTTCCCCATGGACAAGTAAATGTGGTTTTATCCTGATCCTCAAGTGCTACCTGAATTTGATTATAACCACTAAAACCATCCAAGAATGAGAAATACTTTTTACCTGCTAATGTATCTAATACTTGATCTATAAAGGGCAAAGGAAAGTGATCTTTCAAGGTTGCTTTATTCAATTCTCGGTAATCAATGCACACCCTCCATTTCCCATTCTTTTTAGGCACAATTACCAAAGGAGAAACCCATTGGCTATCTGAAATTGGGTAAATGAAGTTTACATTGAGTAATTTTTGGAGCTCTTCTTTCACAATCTCCCTAAGATTTGGATTCACTCTTCTTTGAGGTTGTCTGATTGGTTTACTATTTTCCTCAATATAGATATGATCGATACAAGTGCTAGGATCAATACCTTTCATGTTGGTATACTCCCATGCAAATGCAGCAGAATGTTTTTGTAATATTTTGGTCAACTCTTATTGTTGTAGTTTCTCCAAGTTTTTGTTTATGTTCAATGTCCTACTTGGAAAAATTTCAATTGTAGAGCTACCAAACTCTTCCATAGAGTAGAGAGACATCTGCCTAGATGACAAGTATTCAACATTAGATTTTTCCTGAAATTGTGCATGATCATATTCTGAAGATGTTTCAAAATTTTCCAATGTATTAAAAATTTAACTATCTTCACTAATCTTAGATATAGTAAAGATAGGCTGAATAACATCTTCATCATCGATCCATTCTTTATCATCTATTTCTGTGATTGCTTTTGCTAGAGGATACAAAGTAAATTTCTTTGTTGAATTACCATTAGAAATATAAAAGCATCAGCTGTGGCCAACCAAGTTCTTCCTAATATGAGTGGGTGTCCTCCTAAATTATTCTTGGGGGTTAAAATCATGAAATCAACGAGATATTCCCAAGAATCTAAGGAGATTGAAATGTCTTCTAACACATCATCTGGTTTGATCACTGATCTATCTGCAAGTTGTAGTAAAGTAGGTGTGCAAAGAAGGTTAGGAAGTTTAAGCTGCTCCATAGTTTGTCTGCTCATAATGTTTATTGCTGCCCCTAAGTCAATCAATGTGTTTGGAATTTCAATCCCATTTATATGTGTCTTGAAAATTGGACTTCCTGGATCCACATATTTCTGCATGGCAATCTTTCCCATCATGATATCTGTTATCTTTCCTACCAGGTGAATTCTTTTTGTTTCTCTTGGTTTTCTTCCTGGTATTTTGATGCTCAACTCCTTTATTGTCTTTGCTAGAATTGGAATTTCTCTAATGGCTTGTAACAAAGGAATTTTGATACAAACATTCTTCAATTCATCTAGGAAGTCATAATTGGGCAACAAGATCTGTTTTTCTACTCCTCTATCAATTTGTAATCTCTCAGGAAAAGGAGGTGTAGAAGTAGATGCTGGTTGCTCAGCGATAGGAGTTGTGTTTATTGACTCTCTTTGTTTTCCTTTTTCAATGTTTTGGTTATGGAGGGATGTTCCCTCAAAACTTTTATTGACTTTTAAAGAATCCTCCTCAGAAGCATCTTGTTCTTGAATGACTATAGAAGGTTTTTCCTTTTCTAATATCCTTCCAGATCTAAGTTGAACATCATTAAGATTTAGAGGAGCAAACATGTAAGTAGGAAATTGTAGTCCTTCTACCATGTAAGCATTATGAGTGTTTTTATTATTGGGGTTTGGCAATGGTTGGGCTGGTAGTTAATTTGGTTTTTGTTGAAATGGAAGTAAGAGTTGAGGATTTTGACTTTGTTGTGGAGGTTGTTGTGGAAATGACATTGAAACGTGAGGGCTTTGATTTGGAAGTTGTGGTTGCTGATTTTGTGGGGGAGGATAGCTCTGATAAGATGAGGATATTGATAATATTGAGCAAATCTCCCATAAAGATTTTGTACCCCTTGTGCCCATGGTTGAGATTGATACTGAGTTTGAGGTTGAGGCCAAGGTTGTTGCCAAGAATTCCAGTTTGGTGGGGGCTAAAAATACATTGGATTGTTAAATCCTTGATTTTGTTACCCCTGCCAAGGTCTTCTTGCAAGAAAACAAAGAGGTTCTATAGAATTTGGGACTATTTCCTCTTGAAAGACAGCCTTAAGACCTGGGATTGAAGGACAACCCTTAGTCTCATGACTTTCTGAACAAATCATACAAGTTTCCACAATTTTTGCATGATTCTAAAGGACATTCCCTTAGAGCATGTTTCTTTCTGCATTTTGGACAAAAGATGGCTAAAGCATCAATGTCTGTTTTCTGCTTGTTTTGGATTTTGAGGGTGTCTAGCTGCTCATTAAGGCTCCCTAAAATATCAGTTTTAAACTCATCAAGCATATTTCCAATTTCTGGCCTACTTACAGATCCGGTTGCAGATTTGTTTGCTCTAATAAGAGAAGGATCTCTCAGTCCTTTCCCGGTTTTAGATTTCCCTCTTGAGAGATGAACACATAGTTCTGCTATGTCATTCAATGGAAGTTGAGAGATGTCTCCCTTCCCCATCATGTTAAGCATATCTATCCATTCATCTCTAATGGCCTTCAACAAAAGAGCTTTCAAAGTTTCTTCATCTAAATTGTTCATTTTTGCTCTTTTCAAATTGTAGTTGAATCTCGCAAGCAAATCCTCTAAGTTTTCATCTTCCTTTCGAATCATTTTGAACACCTCATCTTTATGATTGGTAGGCATACAATAATCCAAGTATCTATCCAAAAATGCCTGTCTCATGTCATTCCAAGTTCTAATGGATTGAGTGACTAACCCCATAAACCATTTCAAAGCAGCCCCTTTTAGTGTTGAAGGGAACAATTTGAGCTTTTGAGAGTCTTCTAAATAGTCATAGGTTCTGCACAAGACTTCAAACTCAAACAAAAATGTTTCAGGGTCCTCACTTCTCAACCCATAAAAGTTCGAGAGGACAGATGGGGAGATTTTTTTCATTGCGGTATGTGTTTCCTCATCTACTATAGGGAATCCAAATGAGTTATCTACTTCCCTATTTCCTCTGCCTCCTCCATTATTTCCTCTACCTTCTCCATTGTTACCTATACCTCCTCCATTATTTCCTCTACCTCTCCCTCTACCCCCTCCTCCAAATAGTGAGAATTCTCCATTTTGTTCTTCTTCTACCATGATAGTTTCTTCAGAGTCCTTTGGTTCTTCTATTAATGGATTATGGGAGAGATTTTCTACTTCTTCTTCTTCACTAGGTATTCCTACCTCCTCAACAACAATAGGCTCCCCTGTATAAGTGAAAAAGGTATTCTCTCCTTGATCTGTTTTAGTAGATGAAGTGGGAGAATCTTCTAACTGAGTTGCTACCCCTTGAATTCCAGGAATCCTATGGCTGGGAGTATGAGTCTGGGATGGAGGCGTGTCCTTTCTAACTCTTGGTGGAGTAGGTGGAAATCGAACTTCTGCCCTTAGCTATAAATCTACCCTTAGAGTCTCTTTCTCTATGCATGTCATTGTTGTTGCTTGTTTTTTTTTTTTTTTTTGTATGAATGTAAGAGATAAGGCTACCTAGTTACACTTCCCGCGGCAACGACACCAAAATGTTTAGTCAATTTATTGTCCTAAATTGCTACATAAAATTGTCAATCCAGGTATCGTAAACTGATGAACTGTAGTGCACTATAAGTGCTAGATGACCCTCTTACCTCACTGTTTTTGTGTTTATGTTTGTTTTGGGGTTTTGCTCTTTTGATTCCTAGTGTTCTGCAATGTAATCTACAAAATCTTAAATCTACTGCTGCTAAGAATGAGATGAAAAATAAAAGTGCTTCTAGGCCAGATTTGGAAGTAAGATTTTAAACAAGGAAATGAAAACAGAGCTTCTCTTCTTGCTTTTATGATAGTTTCCAAAACATGAACTAAAAGGATTTAAAACTACTATCTGCTTAGTTACAAAATCAAAGTTTAAATGAGAAAATGAGATTGCAACTATCTATGATAAACCATTTACAAAACAAAAACTTAAATTAGAAAATGAGATTGCAGCTATCTATGATAAACTAAAAATGAAATACTGGAAATAAGATTACCACTACTGTCTAATCTATCGTAGAATCAAAGCTTAATGAACAACTGAAAATGGAGTTGCAGCTAAACTAAGTGAAAAACTTTAAATGAAAATGGAGTTACAACTTGTGAAAGCAAAGCTAAATGAAGGATTTGTCACTCTGCCACATAATTTAGGGAGAACTACCTCCTTATGACAGCATTTTGAGAGATTTCATTCTTCATTATTCTAAGAAAAGTAAACATAAAAATGCAGAGAAAGACTCATTCACAAATGAAACATTTCGCCACTTAGTTTTAAGATTAACCATCAATTGAAAGGGCTTTTGGAAATATTCATTTATAACATGAGTTACTAATCTAATAAGAAAATGGAATTGAAAAGCTTTAATTCAAAATCTAAAATCTACGGAACAACAAATGAAATTTATGCTATTGACATCAGCTCAAAACTACTGGTGAGAAACTAGAAAGCAGTGAAAACCAAAGAACTATTCTGTGCTGTAATAAAAATAATCTAAGTTAGTGAAAAGATGACACAAGCTGCAGTATAAACAGAGTTAGGAAACATTTATAAACATTATGGAAAACACAGTGAATTCACAATTAAACTATGAAATGACAGAACATAAATAAAATATACCCTTGACCATGCAGGGGCCCTCTGCAAAGGTCTCGGATTATGAACACTTAATCACACTCCAGTCAACGCTTCAGGCATCCATTGAAAACAGAGTATTTATATTAAAATAGAGAACTGAGTTTTTAAAACTACAAGCGAAAATCTGAACTATTACATCAGCCAAAACATGAACTTGTTCTGCGTTCTAAACGCTGGTATTTATAGGAAAATATACAACTGTTTTGAAGAGAGAAATCAGCTACAACAAAGGCACGTAGACAAGCCACTATGCAGAATTCCTGTCCCTGGTTGTTTGAAAACATAAATCTATTGTAGTGGCTGCTAGATTCCGTTTGTGCAGGTGGCACATGAAGCTCGTGGCCTCAGGAGATTGCTTCAGATCCATCATCTGAGAAACGTGTGCAAACAGGACTCTGTTTACCATAGGTCTCTAAGGTTTGACTTCCCTTTGACCGAAGTCCTCCTCATCGATCTGGGCCTGATGATTAGGATACGATCCATGCTCTGATGTTTTCCCAGCTACCCATGTGGTCCTTTTCCTCTCTTGACACCTGTAACCTACAAAAGCGTGGAGATGGCTGCGGAACAACCGATTAACTGCGAAATGTGGCTACGTTGCGTAGCTGAAAGTCAAAAACCTATTCAAATAGAAAACATCACAATATAACTTGTAAATCACTAAAATATACTCCTTGAGGCAATGCGTAATGGTTTTTGATGATTATGGATGCATTTTTACGGAAAAGCAAAGAAAGAAGGATGAGAAAGTTGCTTAAGGGAAAGGCAGTTTTAGAACTCCACATACCCCCATTGCGAGACTATTGCATGTCCCCATGCAATCAAAATTGTGAACTCCCTCCTCCTATTACATCTGCTCTTAGACCTTAGCCAAAAAATCCAACCTTTTCTTGCTTCTCTTTGCTGCAACTGCCATCCTAGGCTTTCTCATGAGGAATCTATACTTGAGGTTTATGAGAGCCCTGTTTAGCTTCTTGTTTTTCCTTTTTAGTTTTCTGTTCTTTTTATGCCATAGACCCAAATGAAGCATTGTGTTCTCATGGATAATCTTATCCAACTTGTTTTGTTCTTTTAAAGCTTCACTTTCCTTCTGGATGTGCCTATTTAGAACCTCTAGCTCATAGAATTCTTGCTTTAGTGAGCTAGTCAAAGTCTCTTGTGATGTGGCTGGCTGCTCAGGGTTGGATGAAGCCCCTTGATCCACTGATGTATTTTTGTGCTCCAGTGACTCAATGTAATCATAAATCTATTGTTGGATTGGATCAATTCCAGGAGAGGCTCTCTTTGCAATGTTTTCAAAGTTTTGTTGAGGGGAATGTTGTGGGCTCTGCTCATATGAAACATTGTCATAGGACTGAGTGGGAGTTTCTTCCCCCAAATCTATGAACTGAGTTTCTTGTGTTTTTGTTTTCTTCACTTTTCCTTTGAGCCTAGAACTTCTCCTCAAACTTTGAAAGCCTATGATTTCTTCCAACATGACTTGTTTTCTTTTCCCCTTCTCCTTTTCTTTCTTGAACTGATCCCTGATGTTGACTAACCTCTCAGAAAGTAATTGTTCATCCTCTAATGAAGGTTCAGGAGTATTTTTGTGAGTTTCCTCAACTTTTCCTTTCATCTTTCTTCTCCGTTTTGTCTGCTTTCTGATCTCTGTTAATGTTTCAGAGATGGGCTCTTCTTCACTGTTTTTCTGTGTTGAAGTTTCAGGAGTGGTTTGCATGGTGAGACTAGTTTTCCTTCTCCTATTTCTTTTTACAGAACTTCCCTCAGGCAATTCTGGTGCATCTTTGAAAAATTTTCTGATAAAAAAGTTTTCCCATGTGTCTCCTATCCTCTTTAAGTGATATTCAACTAAAATTTTTACTAGACCATGGTGATAAATATTGGTCTGTATGGCTTCCATTTTCTTCTGAACAGTATTGGCCATTCTCCTCAAACTATTCAACAAGAAAAATGGGAGATTGATGGTTCTGTTTTCAAGAAAATTCATCAACAGTCTTATGCGATACACATACATGGAACCAAATCTGCCCTCACATGTAATAAATTTCTGTAAAATCAATAGCATGCTACTCCATTTACCCTTAAGTGCAGAGATGAGAATTCCTCTTTTAAAAACTGTAGTGTCCATACCTGGATTTTGGAGAATGATTTTCCAACTTTCATCATGGAATTCTTTATTCTTGAACCACCTCTCTCCAACTCTTGGTAGCTCGGTCGCTTCAACAATAAAATAATCTATCACTGTAAACTTTATGTCACCAATCTCCACGTCCATTCCATCAAACGATCTAGCAAATGATTTGGTGATTTCTGTGTGGTGACCATCGAATTTCTCAATGAAACTCAACCAACCAGCTTTCTTCAACATTACTTTCAACTGGGGATAACCTTCCATATATTTCACTCCTATGGGTTCAGCTCTGACGATGAGACCCATCACTCCTGCTCTCTACTTTTCTTCAAAATTCCCTTCACTGTTCTGAGAATGAAGTGACTGTGTAAAGAAGACTGTGTACACGACAGTGGAATAATTTGGTATATGGAAGTAAAGATAGCTAAGGATATGGAATGAAATGACAGAGTATGTGAAGGAGAAACAATTATGAGTAGGAGATAATATGTCTATATATACAGGGTATACAAAACAGAGAAGTTGAATGTGTGACATATGGAGAAACAAAATGTGCACAAATATGGAGTGGTTTTACTCATATACCATGTCAAATACAGAGTGACTGCTATACACAGAGAATATGAAAACAGAATGACTGTGTGCTCAATGTAACAACGGGTTTGTATGCACAAGGAGGCTGCGGAAGTATAAGAGAGAACTCGGTGTAATAAATGAACAATAGGGTTTTGAAGAGTCGTATTCAAATGGGTTATGTCATGAATCTAACCGTTTAATAGGTGTGCTGGAGAAGTACAATTAAGTACGAGTCAAAAACGGAGATTGCATCATGAGACCGTTAAGCATTAAAGTCGGAGGGTATGGTGAAGTCATTACGACAATCAAATCTCATCATGACAAATCAAGGAGTAGTGTGATTATACGAGTTATACAACTTATGTTTTGTTATTGCTATTTGAAATAGATTTTTGCTCTTACCTCTTGGAACCATACCTTTCCACTTGCTAATCATTTGTTGTTGCTTCTTCAGGTGCTTAGATGTTGATATGTCTTCAAAAGTTGTTTTTCTCCTCCATTACTTGCATATGAAATTTATTATGAACTCGCCTCTTTATTCTTGAACTGATGACTAAACTGTTACTGTAGAGTCAAATTGGCTGTAGATAAGGGTTAGCTACGAAATTGGAACAATTGCGGAATATAAAACAGAGAATGAAATGTGACTTTATGAATGAATGAAATGGACATGACTGTGTGGATGAAAATATGATAAAATGGAAAATGAAAAATGGAGATGGAAAAATGCTGGAGAAGAAAAATTTATTGGTGGAATATGGTGGTGAAGTGAAGTGAAACTTGCAGAAATAAAACAGAATGAAATGAAATAAAACAATGAATTTTGCAGAATGCATAGAGTCACCATTTTTTGTTGTTGGAAAATATAGGGTGTCAGAATCTTATGATTTTCACCCTGTATTTTTTGTATAAGCATGCCAATCAGTGATTGGTTTTCAAACTTATACATTTTTTTTTTTTTTTTTAAGATATAATAAAAAAGAGCAAAGACTAAGTTGGTGGAGAACAAGGATTCTTCTTCACCAACTTCATTTCAGAATTATTTTGAAAGATCTTGATGAACTCCTCCTTTGAGACTGGTTTTTGATAAATTTTCAACCTATGACCATTCACAAGGAGAGGAATTTGATTCTCGTCTATTGTTCTGATTCTTACTGCTCCATTACTGAAAAGTTTTTCAATCTCATATGGCCCAAGCCAATGAGTTTGAAACTTCCCTTGAAAATCCTTAAACTTTAAATCAAATAGCAGTGCCCAATCTCCCTCTTGAAACCTTTTGTATTTGATGTATTTGTCATGCCACTTAGCCCTCTGTTGCTAAACTAGACCAGTTCTTTGAACAACCTCTTGTCTGATTTCATCAAGTTCATTCAACTGTTCCAGTCTATGCTTTTGAGCTTCTGATAAATCCATCCTCAATTGGACTGCCATCTTGAAAGTTTTGACTTGGAACTCGATGGGGAACAGGACTTGCTTTCCATAAACAAGTTCATAAGGTGTATGTCCTGTTGTGTTCCTCCATGTAGTTCTGTAGGTCCACAAGGCTTCAGGAAGCCTTTCTGCCCAATCTCTTCTATGTAGATGCACAGTCTTGGTGATGATTCCTTCAATCACTTTATTTGTAGACTCCACTTGACCATTTGCTTGTGGATGATAGGGAGTGGATTTTCTATGCTTGATCTTGTACTCTTCCATAAGCTTCTCCATCATGTTGGATGTGAATTGAGCTCCCTGATCTATCACAATTTCTCTTGGTACACCAAAGCGAGTAAAAATATCCTCAAAAATAAAACTAACTACATATTTTTCGATAGCAAAAAGTAATGCTTTGGCTTCTACGCATTTGGTGACATAATCAATGCATACCAATATATACTTTTTCTGCTTGGATGGAGGATTAATAGGTCCAATAAAGTCTAGAGCCAATTTCTCAAAGGGTTTAATAAGTACCTGAGGTTGTAATGGCATTTCATTTGAGGGAGCAGGTTTCCATACCCTTTGGAAGTTGTCGCACCTTCTGACATATTCTTTAGCATATTTGAAGATGGATGGCCAATAATATCCTAAAGAAAGGATTTTATAGGCTGTCTTCTTGTCAGCAAAGTGTCCACCACATGGCTCATCATGACATGCTTTGAGAATATTAGGCATTTCATCTTCCCTGACACATCTTCTGATCATAAGATCTGGCCCTGTTTTATACAATTCCTTAGAGATCCATGAATATCTTGCACTATCTTGAATAATATTTCTTTTCTCTCTAGGAAATAAATGTGAAGGTGACTTCCTTGTGACTAAATAATTAGCAACATCTGCAAACCAAGGAGTTTGAGTAGTTACTGCAAAGAGATATTCATCAGGAAACTTATCTTCAACCGGAGAGTCTTCTTTGATATTCTGAATCTTGGACAAGAAATCAACAACTGTGTTTTGTTTTCCAGGTCTATCTAGCACAGTAATGTTGAATTCTTGAAAAAGTAAAAGCGATCTTGTAACTTTGCCATTAGTATCAGGTTTATTCATCAAATATCTAATTGCAGAGTGATCTGTATGAACAAAAGTTTCATAGCCTGTTATATAGTGTCTAAACTTGTTAATTGCATGAACAACAACTAAGAATTCTTTTTCAGTCATAGTATAATTCAACTCAGTGGGAGTCAAATTTTTACTTGTGTAGTAAATGGCATAAGGAATCAAATCTTTTTGTCCCAATACAGCTCCTAGAGCTGTATCTGAAGCATCTGTAGAAATATGGAAAGGAAGTTTCCAATTTGGTCCTCTTAAGATAGGTGCTTCAGATATTTTTGCTTTCAAGGTTTCAAATGCTAATTGGCAATCATGATTCCACTTTAATTCACAATCTTTTGTAAGCAATTTGAAGAGTGGAGATGCTACTTTGGTGAAGTTTTCTATAAACCTTCTATAATATCATGTAAATCCTAGAAAACT
This sequence comes from Pinus tabuliformis, assembly GCA_031772625.1. Taxonomy (NCBI): domain Eukaryota; kingdom Viridiplantae; phylum Streptophyta; class Pinopsida; order Pinales; family Pinaceae; genus Pinus; species Pinus tabuliformis. The sequence goes on along the minus strand of CM062814.1, from coordinate 394,395,347 downwards.
TCTAACATCTTTTTGGCAATTTGGAATTGGTAACTTAGAGGTGACTTCAACTTTTGATTTATCCACTTTTATCCCATCTCCTGAAATATGATGTCCTAAAACAATACCTTCTATAAACATCATAAAGCATTTTTCATGGCTTAGTGAAAGGTTTGTTTCTTTACATCTTTTAAGAACTTTTTCCAAATTTTCCAAAGCTTCTTCAAACGTGTTACAATAGACTATAAAATCATCCATATATACCTCTACACAATCATGTATTAGATCAGAATAAATTCCTAGTACTGCTCTTTGGAATGTTCCTGGTGCATTACATAACCCAAAAGGAAGTACTCGGTAGGCAAAAGTTCCCCATGGACAAGTAAATGTGGTTTTATCCTGATCCTCGGGTGCTACCTGAATTTGATTATAACCACTAAAACCATCCAAGAATGAGAAATAATTTTTACCTGCTAATGTATCTAATACTTGATCTATAAAGGGCAAAGGAAAGTGATCTTTCAAGGTTGCTTTATTCAATTCTTGCTAATCAATGCACACCCTCCATTTCCCATTCTTTTTAGGCACAATTACCAAAGGAGAAACCCATTGGCTATCTGAAATTGGGTAAATGAAGTTTACATCAAGTAATTTTTGGAGCTCTTCTTTCACAATCTCCCTAAGATTTGGATTCATTCTTCTTTGAGGTTGTTTGATTGGTATACTATTTTCCTCAATATAGATATGATGGATACAAGTGTTAGGATCAATACCTTTCATGTTGGTATACTCCCATGCAAATGCAACATAATGCTTTTGTAATATTTTGGTCAGCTCTTCTTGTTGTAGTTTCTCCAAGTTTTTGTTTATGTTCAATGTCCTACTTGGAAAAATTTCAATTGTAGAGCTACCAAACTCTTCCATAGAGTAGAGAGACATCTGCCTAGATGACAAGTATTCAACATTAGATTTTTCCTGAAATTGTGCATGATCATATTCAGAAGATGTTTCAAAATTTTCCAATGTATTCGAAATTTAAATATCTTCACTAATCATAGATATAGTAAAGATAGGCTGAATAACATCTTCATCACCGATCCATTCCTTGTCATCTATTTCTGTGATTTATTTTGCTGGAGGATACAAAGTAAATTTCTTTTTTGAATTACCATAAAAAATATACATGTCACCAGACCTACAACTAATAAAAACATCAGTTGTGGCCAGCCAAAGTCTTCCTAATATAAGTGGGTGTCCTCCTAAATTATTCTTGGGAGTTAAAATCATGAAATCAACAGGATATTCCCAAGAATCTAAGGAGACTGAAATGTCTTCTAACACACCATCTGGTTTGATTACTGATCTATCTGCAAGTTGTAGTAAAGTAGGTGTGTAAAGAAGGTTAGGAAGTTTAAGCTGCTCTATAGTTTGTCTGCTCATAATGTTTATTTCTGCCCCTAACTCAGTCAATGTGTTTGGAATTTCAATCCCATTTATATGTGTCTTGAAAATTGGACTTCCTGGATCCACATATTTTTGCATGGAAATCTTTCCCATCATGATATCTGCTATCTTTCCTACCAGGTGAATTCTTTTTGTTTCTCTTGGTTTTCTTCTTGGTATTTTGATGCTCAACTCCTTTATTGTCTTTGCTAGAATTGGAATTTCTCTAATGGATTGTAACAAAGGAATTTTGATACAAACACACTTCAATTCATCTAGGAAGTCATAATTGGGCAACAAGATCTGTTTTTCTACTCCTCTATAAATTTGTAATCTCTCAGGAAAAGGAGGTGTAGAAGTAGTTATTGGTTGCTCAACAATAGGAGTTGTGTTTATTGACTCTTTTTGTTTTCCTTTTACAATGTTTTGGTTTTGGAGGGATGTTCCCTCAAAACTTTTATTGATTTTTAGAGAATCCTCCTCAGAAGCATCTTGTTCTTGAATGACTATAGAAGGTTTTTCCTTTTCTAATATCCTTCCAGATCTAAGTTGAACATCATTAAGATCTAGAGGAGCAATCATGTAAGTAGGAAATTGTTGTCCTTCTACCATGTAAGCATTCTGAGTGTTTTTATTATTGGGGTTTGGAAATGGTTGGGCTGGTAGTTGATTTGGTTTTTGTTTAAATGGAAGTAAGAGTTGAGGATTTTGAATTTGTTGTGGAGGTTGTTGTGGAAATGACATTGAAACGTGAGGGCTTTGATGTGGAAGTTGTGGTTACTGATTTTGCTGCTGATTTTATGGGGGAGGATAGCTCTGATAAGATGGAGGGTATTGATAATATTGAGCAAATCTCTCATAAGGATTTTGTACCCCTTGTGCCTTGGTTGAGATTGATACTGAGTTTGAGGTTGAGGCCAAGGTTGTTTCCAAGAATTCCAGTTTGGTGGGGGCTGGAAATACATTGGATTGTTAAATCCTTGATTTTGTTGCCCCTGCCAAGGTCTTCTTGCAACAAAACAAAGAGGTTCTATAGAATTTGGGACTGTTTCTTCTTGAAATACACCCTTAAGACCTGGGATTGAAGGACAACCCTTGGTCTCATGACTTTCTGAACAAATCATACAAGTTTCTACAATTTTTGCATCTAAAGGACATTCCCTTAGAGCATGTTTCTTTCTGCATTTTGGATGAAAGATGGCTAAAGCATCAGCCTCTGTTTTCTTCTTGTTTTGGATTTTGAGGGTGTCTAGCTGCTCATTAAGGCTCCCTAAAATATCAGTTTTAAACTCATCAAGCATATTGCCAATTTCTGCCCTACTTACAGATCCAATAGCAGATTTGTTTGCTCTAATAAGAGAAAGATCTCTCGGTCCTTTCCCGATTTTAGATTTCCCTCTTGAGAGATGAACACATAGTTATGCTATGTCATTCAATGGAAGTTGAGAGATATCTCCCTTCCCCATCATGTTAAGGATATCTATCCATTCATCTCTAATGGCCTTCAACAAAAGAGCTTTCAAAGTTTCTTCATCTAAATTGTTCATTTTTGCTCTTTTCAAATTGTAGTTGAATCTCTCAAGCAAATCCTCTAATTTTTCATCTTCCTTTTGCATCATTTTTAACACCTCACCTTTATGATTGGTAGGCATACAATAATCCAAGTATCTATCCAAAAATGCTTGTTTCATGTCATTCGAAGTTCTAATGGATTGAATGACTAACCCCATAAACCATTTCAAAGCAGCCCCTTTTAGTGTTGAAGGGAACAATTTGAACTTTTGAGAGTCTTCTAAATAGTCATAGGTTCTACACAAGACTTCAAACTCAAACAAAAATGTTTCAGGGTCCTCACTTCTCAACCCATAAAAGTTTGGGAGGACAAATGGGGAGGTGTTTTTCTTTGTGGTATGTGTTTCCTCATCTACTATAGGGAATCAAAACGAGTTATCTACTTCCCTATTTCCTCTGCCTCCTCCATTATTTCCTTTACCTTCTCCATTGTTACCTCTACCTCCACCATTGTTTCCTCTACCTCTACCTCTACCCCCTCCTCCAAATAGTGAGAATTCTCCATCTTGTTCTTCTTCTGCCATGATAGTTTCTTCAGAGTCCTCTGGTTCTTCTATTAATGGATTATGGGAGAGAGTTTCTACTTCTTCTTCTTCACTAGGTATTCCTACTTCCTCAACTGCAATAGGCTCCCCTGTAGAAGTGAAAAAGGTATTCTCTCCTAGATCTGTTTTAGTAGATGAAGCGGGAGAATCTTCTAACTGAGTTGCTACCCCTTGAATTCTAGGAATCATATAGCTGGAAGTATGAGTTTAGGATGGAGGTGTGTCCTTTCTAACTCTTGGTGGAGTAGTTGGAGTTGTGGAAATCGAACTTCTGCCCCTAGCTATAAATCTACCCCTAGAGTCTCTTTCTCTATGCATGTCATTGTTTTGTTTTGTTGTTTTTGTTTTTTTATGAATGTAAGAGATAAGGCTACCTAGTTACACTTCCCTGGCAACGGCGCCAAAATGTTTAGTCAATTTAGTGTCCTAAATGGCTACATAAAATTGTCAATCCAGGTATCGTAAATTGATGAAGTGTAGTTCTCTATATGTGCTAGATGACCCTCTTACCTCACTGTTTTTGTGTTTATGTTTGTTTTGGGGTTTTTCTCTTTTGATTCCTAGCATTCTGCAATGTAATCTACAAAATCTAAAATCTATTGCTGCTAAGAATGAAATGAAAACTAAAAGTGCTTCTAGGCTAGATTTGGAAATAAGATTTTAAACAAGGAAATGAAAACAGAGCTTCTCTTCTTGCTTTTATGATTGTTTCCAAAACATGAACTAAAAGGACTTAAAACTACTATCTGCTTAGTTACAAAATCAAAGTTTAAATGAGAAAATGAGATTACAACTATCTATGATAAACCATTTACAAAACAAAAACTTAAATGAGAAAATGAGATTGCAACTATCTATGATAAACTAAAAATGAAATACTGGAGATAAGATTACCACCACTGTCTAATCTATTGCAGAATCAAAGCTTAATGAACAATTGAAAATGGAGTTGTAGCTAAACTAAGTGAAAAACTATAAATGAAAATGGAGTTACAACTTGTGAAAGCAAAGCTAAATGAAGGATTTGTCACTCTGCCACATAATTTAGGGAGAACTACCTTCTTATGATAGCATTTTGAGAGATTTCATTCTTCATTATTCTAAGAAAAGTAAACATAAAAATGCAAAGAAAGACTCATACACAATTGAAACATTTCGCCACTTAGTTTTAAGATTAACCATCAACTGAAAGGGCTTTTGGAAGTATTCATTTATAACATGAGTTACTGATCTAATAAAAAAACGGCATTGAAAAGCTTTAATTCAAAATCTAAAATGTAAGGAACAACAAATGAAATTTATGCTACTGACATCAGCTGAAAACTATTGGTGAGAAAATAGAAAGCAGTGAAAACCAAAGAACTATTCTGCACTGTAATAAAAATATTCTAAGTTAGTGAAAAGATGACACAAGCTGCAGTATAAACAGAGTTAGGAAACATTTATAAACATTATGGAAACACAGTGAATTCATAATTAAACTATGAAATGATAGAGCAGAAATAAAATATACCCTCGACCATGGAGGGGCCCTCTGCAAAGGTCTCTGATTATCAACACTCAATCACACTCCAGTCAACGCTTCAGGCATCCATTGAAAACATAGTATTTATATTAAAACAGAGAACTGAGTTTTTCAAACTACAAGCGGAAATCTGAACTATTACATCAGCCAAAACGTGAACTTGTTCTACGTTCTAAACGCTGGTATTTATAGGAAAATATACAACTGTTTTGAAGAGAGAAATCAGCTACATCAAAGGTATGTGGACAAGCCACTATGCAGAATTCCTATCCCTGGTTGTTTGAAAACATAAATCTATTGTAGTGGCTACTAGATTCCGTTTGTGCAGGTGGCACATGAAGCCCGTGGCCTAAGGAGATTGCTTCGGATCCATCATCTGAGAAACATGTGCAAACAGGACTCTGTTTACCATAGTTCTCTAAGGTTTGACTTCCCTTTGACCAAAGTCCTCCTCATTGATCTAGGCTCGATGATTAGGATGCGATCCATGCTTTTATGTTTTCCCAGCTACCCATGTGGTCCTTTTCCTCTCTTAACACCTGTAACCTACAAAAGTGTGGAGATGGCTGTGGAACAACCGATTAGCTGCGGAATGTGGCTGCATTCCATAGTTGAAAGTCAAAAATCTATTCAAATAGCAAACATAAAAATATAACTTGTAAATCACTGAAATATAATCCTTGAGGCAATGTGTAATGGTTTTTGACGATTATGGATGCAATTTTATGGAAAAGCTAAGAAAGAAGGATGAGAAAGTTGCTTAAGGGAAAGGCAGTTTTAGAACTCAACATGCCCCCCCAACATCCTTGATCTTGTGCGGATCCATAAAAAAAACCCAAGGGTGATTCCGGTTTATAACCTCGGGTATCACAACTCAGACTGAAGGAGTAATATCATCATTAGGGATTTCATGGAAACCATTGATAATATGAGCAACTTGATAGAGGGAATTACTCCCCTAGGGCTTTTTGGGCTGAAACCCTAGCAGACTGAAAGTTATCTATTCAAAGAAACATGCACTCATACAGCCATTATGCTATTGTAAGCAAATTCTATGATAAGGGTACGTACCTTTGGTCCTACGTTTGAGAAGGCCTTTAGGGTCCAAACCTTTCTTGGAGATCCCTTCTTCTCTTTTGTCCTGCAAAACAGCCAATTCAAAGAACACAGCAGTACATGGACAAAACTTATAAAGAAACCATCTTCATGTTATAAAGAAAGGTAGTTAGTTATGAAATCCAAACAACCATTTACATATGAATTCTAAACATGACTATCATTAACATAAAGAAGATTCATTTCGGGAACCAAGACATGTGTTTCTTTTATTATAGACAAATAAAGTACATAAAAAGGAATATGTTCACCTGAATCACCTTCAGCAGGCTCCAAGCAAAGCTTCCTTCCGGATCTGTTCCAGCCTCAAGCCTCTAACAAAACTCCTTCCATGACTCTCTCCATGATGTCATAAATGGTGGATGAACATCAACACATAAGGAAACAAAGGTTTCCTGTACAAAATGGGGGAAGTGTAGAAGGCACAAGGGACTTCAGACCTGGTCAAGGGAAAAATCTCAGCATAATAACCTTTCTCTCTATCCTCTCCTCCCTTAGGCCTTCCCTTTGAGGTAATTTTATACCATCTCCAAAGTAGTTTTTTAGTTAGGAGTTGGTTGGGAACAGTTGGGCCGCGGGCACTAACAGGTGATCAGCAGGTAAAACCCGTGATCTCCGCCCGAAAATGAGGAGTTTTATATTTTTTTAAGTGTTTTAATACATACACGTGGGTTGGCTATACACAGACCCGCGTATACACGCGTTTAACTCAGGGCAATGTCGCGTATAAGGGATAAAACACTGTTTTTTTAAATTTTAGGACCAGGTCTGGAAGGAGGGGTTGCCCTAGGCCATGAGTACAACATCACAAACCATAAGAGTGAGATTTGGAGCTATAACAAATGCCCCCTAATATATGAGGTCAGAAGGGGTACATGATGGCCGAAATATATTATGCGAGTACATGGAAAGGAAGTCTGTCAAAAACCGAGGAGGACTTCACTAGAATTCAGCCTGCCAAGCCACCAAAGGAGATCAGAAAGAAACACTGTCTGAGGCGGGCATACCCATGCTCAGAAAAATTAAAGCATGTCCGCATATCAAGTACAAGCGGATCCACTAAGTATATAAGTATAAATGACTGAAAGATACATAATGGATCATCTGATCATAATGAACAAGTACATGTCTGAATATCACATATAAGACTGTCAATGATGCTGAAAGATGCAACGGATCACTGATATCAAAGACTGATCCCAAAAGGTACCAACTGAACATGATGGAATAGGATGGTACTACACTGCAAACTCAGGTGCCAGCATATAGAATGTCGCCATGACTGACTGCAACATATAAAGTGGAGTGGTGTCAACTAGCAGCAACAGGAGCAACTGTCAAGTGAACCAATGAATGCTGATACAACCTGAGGTCTTCACCGACCGCCGTGGTACATTTCTACACCATGGGAATAAATGATCTGAAGTCGACCATGTGAGAAATCATTTGATTACCGGTCATTGATGTATACCGTTAACAAACGCGAGACTACTCACCGATAATGATAATGAGCGTCAAGGTACCCAGTACAATCTAACAAGTGTGAATAGATGAGCTGGAGTCGAACACCTATAAGAATCTATCGATCAGGAGACAATGATGGTTTCCCACTGTCGATAGCGAAGGATCTGCCACTAATGACTGCAAACCCCAAGGTACTGCCAAATGGACTCTAGATCTTTGCCCCAGAGCAATGAGTCGGAGTCGATAGGGAAAGATCCGCTAGAAGGAAGGCATTAAGGCATCCTTCATCAATCTAGCGCGAGTGTAACCCGTAGGCCAATAATGTGGAAGGAATCAGACGAAAAAAGATGTAGTAACCCAACCGAAGTACGTTTCCGGCGTACACAAGATGTGGCTAGCGCACGGCAGAAACCCTCTGAACCAACCAATAATGAAAGCTGACACAGAGGCGAGGTATCCACCAATAGGGTCAAATGGAAACCAAGGTACTGCACGAATCCCAATGTGTGATAATGTATGCTGATGTCGAACACAAGGGAAACCACTCAGTCAAAGACCCATGATACTGATCGATGCTGAGCACAAGGTAACCTATCAATAATGAAAATAGGGCCAGGGTGCAGCTCTAGGCCTGTCCTCAGAGCAAGATGTCGTCGTCGATAAGGACAAGACCCGCCAGTAAGAAGTCAATGGGGACCTTCTCAAACCGGCACGAGTAAAGGACCAATATAACTGATGTGATGATAGACATGACACTGACAACCAGGGATGGCTGACTGAAAAATGAGTCAAGAGACACCGCAGAGAGGCCGACTCAGGCTAACTTCCCTTGAACAAAAGCACGAATCAATGTGACTATGTGGCAGCATATGATGACTCTGTATAAGTTTGCCATGCAGGAGGCACGAACGAACCCTCCATATGATTGGAAGAGATAACCAATCGGGGGAGAACTGACTCAATAACAAGGTTATGGCGTACCTAAGTCAAACTAAATCCCACCCATACGGAGGAGACTTCGTTTTGAGTGCTTTGTTCAAGGGCGACACGACTGACTCTAGCTGCCAACAATAAATGGAAATAATGTCCCGTTCCCGCTCTTTTTGGAATATTTAATTTTTTTTCTCTTTTTCTGTTAAGCCGGAAAAAGAATAAAAGAATGCTATGGTACAGTGGAAAGAACGAGTGTCGGTGAAACAGATGATCTAGTTCCTGAGAAAGGAACGTTCCTATGCTCAATGCAGGGAGGTGAAAACTGGTCAGTGACACTCAAAGGTATGTTCCTTCCACGGGTCAAGGTGTGTCAAGCTGCAGAAGTCAAGGGTATGCAAGGTTGATTTTGCAGATGTCATGGTCAAAAGTTGGCTTAAACACGAGTCCAAGTGAAGCCGGCTCTAGGCCAAAAGGTGCAAGTGGTCAACATGCAATGCAGTAGTACAACTCAACACAAAGGAGCCTCTAGGGTATATGGCCAGAACAAAGCGGAGAAGCTAAGAGGAATGAGTCTTCAACGCATAAGTCATGGCGGGACTACAGAGGACTCCTGAGCCTACTCAAAACGGAGCAGCATGGGCAACAAATGTCAGTGAGGTGCTAACTAGGATGCCCATGTAAAGGATGGCTCTACCATCGTGTCATGATTTAAAGAATCGGCGAGTGAAGATGGCTTATGAACCATAACACGATGGGATCGACCCTATGGCAGATGTATCGGTCAAATGGAGGCTAGTATGTATAATGCAACGGAAAAATGGTGTCCCTAACCTATATGCCAGTGAGAACACGATACCTGCCATGACGGGTTAGCAGTCATGGAACCGTCTCGAAACTGAAAATCGTCCAAAATGTCTTGAAAAACAGACCAATCTTGACATTCCAAGCTCCCAAGTTAAAAGTCACATGAGGTCAAACAAAATAAAATTTTGAAAAAATTTTGCATTTTCAAAACTTATAAAAAGCATTTTAGACTCACCATTTTTACCATTTGAGTTCGAGAGCAAAAGATTTGGAGCAAAAGGAGCAAACTTCCCACAGCCAGATTCAACCGTTCAAACTCGTCAAAAACCTCCAGGTAACTCTTATACTTAGCTTGCAATTGATTGTGACAAGTTTTAGGATTTTTGATTGAGGTTTCACCGTTGAACTTTTGTCCAAAATTTCCTCACGGCGTATATGCGGGTTGGTAATATTGAACCCGCGTACACGCGGGCCCTATACACGACTGTGTGCACAGGAACCTGCGTATACGCCGCGAACCATTTTAAACGAAAACTAACGGCTTTGAATCAATTTTTTCTCAGGATGCCTATCACGTGGCGTGAAAGAGAGCACGCAGTGGTAGACAATGAAGTTATGAACAGTCCAGAAGCATTAGATGCCCTACGGGGATGCGGTTTGCTTAAATTTTTCAAATTGCCAAATATGAAAGCGAACACGCGTCTGCTTGAGATGTTCATTGATTATTGGGATGTCGATGAGGAAGCTTTTATGATCGATCAGATGCCACTCAGGGTAGAAGTGGAGGATATCTATTTTATCACGGGCCTTTCCCGAAGGGGAGAGGTAGTACAGTCCCGGGGCAGGTCACGGAGTGCCCTCTCGATAGAGGACTATGTACAGATATACTGCCCGAGACATCCCAAGAAGGTTGGGAGCCAGATTTCCATCACACATGTGGCGAGTTTATCACTTAGGATAATCCTGTTTACCATGGCTCGGGTGAACGGATCATCCTCTCTGCATCAGGCGTCACGGCAAAACATGAGTGTGGCAGTTGACTGTCTCACTACTGTGTTCGACTGGTGTACTCCTCTTCTGGCCAACATGAAGAGCCAGCTCACTTCTATCAGGAGGGGTCACACTAAAAACTTTGGATATGGGAGCATCTTGTGTACTTTCTTTTTCGAGAAGGTTCCCGCACTCTACCCCAGGGTAGCAGTTTCCATCAGCACCCCACGTGATCCACGCATGGGCCGGTGGGCTGATCTGATGAAACGTCTGGGGGGTGGGGAGGTCCCAAGGACTGCTTTCGACGATGACTTCTTCACCTGGTGGGATCAGCAGATCATCGCCGTGGATGACTACCCCTATGCTGGGCTGGATTTTCGAGGAGATCCTGATCTAGTGTTACCACCGAATGCAGCATGGGGCGAGATTGGTAAGATTTTTTGATTTTATGATTTTTTTGGATTTTTCAAATATAATAATGAAGTTTGAAAAATATTTTTGATGAGATTCAAATGACTGATATGGTGATCATGTTCCAGACATCGGGCCGGTACGACCAGATGGATTCCCGCGGCATGGACGGCGCGGCTGAGGAGCCGAAGAGGCAGCTGCTGATACAGAACAGACTCTGAACAACGTCCAGCGACACTTGGTGAGGTTGAGTTGCCAAGTACCGATGGCCATCATAGAGGACCTTCCTGAGGATATGCAGCGTCATGTGGTTGGCATGCCACGTGACTGGGTTCGCATTTTTTGGCGCGTGGCCAATGCTATAGTGACATACTTAGACGCTCATCCTGAGCCGAGGCATTAGATATGCCGGACATGATTATGGGCATTTGAGTCCCAATTTTGTATATTTTTTGGACACACATATGTACACTCGAGACGTTTTACGATATATATATATATATACAGTTTGACTTTTTGATGCTTGATTTTATTGTGATGAATGATTAATATGCCAGTGTAATGCTTGATTAGCGATAGAATCAGCTAACCAATTATGAGATCTTGGAATATGCAAATAATTTTTATAAGTAAATGATCTTTGCAACAACCTCACCCTTAAATACTGGCGATATAAAGATGGATCGTGTACCCGATAAATGTTATTTAATAGAGACACTATCAATTGAGAATCAAGATATACTACCAATGAGTCGATCCCATGAGAGATTGCCTTGGATAATAAATTAATAACAGCAGAATACTCGGCCATATTGTTTGAAGCAGGACCAATGCACACGCCTCTTGATACCATCAATTGACTAGTTGGATAATAGAGTACCCAAGCTGCGGAAGCAAGATTCCGAGTGTGCCGACTAGCACCATCGACGAACCCAAAATAGACCAAATCATCCATCAACACCTGCCACAGCAGACCAAAAAGTGCTGATATCAGAAAACTCTCGATGATATATGTACAAATATACATAAAATACAAAGAAGCCATTGCCTGGTCAAAACTAAGCAAAGTACTTCTTTAGGTACAGCCCGTTTCGGGGCTCTGCCAGCTTGTTTCCCTCGAAATCAATTAACTCATACGATCCTTTTTCTAAAACTCGTTTAATAATGAAAGGACCGTACCACATAGGTTTAAATTTGCCTACCCCCAAGGCGTCCTTATCTTGGTCATAGACCAAGACAAGGTCACCTTCATAAAAGACTCGAGGACGGACGGACTTATCATACTACGTTTTAACCCTTTTCTTATGGGCCTCATTCATCGTGGCAGCATCTCGATGCTGCTCATCGAGATGTTCCAAGTGAACTAGGCGCTCTTCGAGACTCGAAGTCTCAGGAAGAAGCTCAACAACCAACTTAAGAGATGGAATTTCACATTCGACCGGAAAGATAGATTCCATCCCATAAACCAACTGAAAAGGAGTAAAACCAGTAGCCGTTTTGACGGAGGTTCGGTATGCCCAAAGAGCCGAATACAACATAATGTGCCAATTGGACCGATTTTTATCGATTGTCCGTTGGAGTATCGTCTTAAGAGTTTTATTGACTACCTCGACCTGTCCATTGGCCTGAGGATAATAAGGGGACGAATGCTCCTGACGGAAACCTAATTTAAGAGCCAATTCGGACATTAGTTGATTCTGGAAATGACTGCCATGGTCAGTGACAATCTCTCTTGGGATACCGAATCTTGAGATAACCTGATTGAAAAGAAACAAAGATGCCGTGTCACTATTGTTCTTATAAGTGGGCATGGCCTCAGCCCACTTCGTAAAGTAGTTTACAACCACGATAATGTACTTGTGATTCGCTGCTGAAGTCGGATTACAAGTTGTAAAATCAATACCCCACTTGGTAAAGGGACCGGCAGTGACAACGGGAAAAAGGGGAGCTGGATGTGCGCGCATCTTCCGAGTGAAAATTTGACACGGGTGACAGCGTTTGACCGCTTCCACACAGTCTTTAAAGAGTGAAGGCCAAAAATAGATGGCACGTAAGATGCGCTGGGCTGTAGCAAGCCCTGATAAATGACCACCACAAGCTCCACTTTGGCAGTCATTGAGCACAGACTCTGCTTCCTCTAAGGTTAAACAACGCCGAAGGATTGAATCAACCCCTCGACAGTATAATGTGTCACCAATGATAACATAGTTTTTAGCCAGGTGACGTAATTTTCGACATTCATCCTTGGAGAAAGTAGAGGGAAACTTCGAAGTCTGGAGATAGACAATGATATCTCCATACCAAGGGTCGAGTGAAGAGATGAGGAATAAATGTTCGTCGGGAAAACTTTCCTCATAAAAAGTATCCTCTCCACAAGGAAGCTCAGAAATTAGTTTCGCGAAAACCATGGATTTCTTAGACTTGGCAGACAAGAACTCGAGATCAAATTCTTGCAAAATGACTATCCATCTATTATATTTGCCCCCAATCACTCGCCTACTAAGGACAAATTGAAATGGATTGACTGCCGCTAAGACAAAAGTTTTACGTAGCAAAATATAATGACAGAGCCTCTGGACAGCATGGACAGCTGCCAAGGCCAACTTCTCAACCGGAGAATAGCGAAGTTCAGGACCTATTAAGCCTCGACTCAAATAATAAATCACGTGCTCGGCAAGAGCATCATCATCCTGAACTAGAACCATACCAATGGTTGATTCTGCTGCGGCGAGATATAAAAGGAAGTCTCTACCATAATCCGGTGGACTCAAAAGCGGGGCAGAGACTAATGCCTTTTTCAAAGCATCAAACGACCGCTGCGCAAAGTCGTCCCACACAAATGGAACTCCTTTTCGTAGCAAACACATGAACCCTTTAGTGATCTCGACATAGTTTGCTATAAACCATCTTAAGAAATTAGCCTTCCCTTGAAGACTTTGAAGTTGTCGAATTGAGGACGGGGGAGGCAACTGAACTATTGCCTCAACCTTGAAGGGATCAACCCGAATCCCTTCATTAGACACAATGAACCCTAACAACCGACCGGATGTAACCGTGAAAACGCACTTGTTGGGATTCAACCGAATTTTATAAAAACGACAACGTTCAAAAACCAATTGAAGATGACTAGGATGATCAGTTCTCTTTCGAGAACGAGCAGCGAGATCATCCAAGTATGCCTCGATGACATGTTTGATGTCGTGAAAAGCATATGACATGGCCCGCTGAAAAGTGGCTCCAGCATTTTTAAGACCAAAAGGCATCTTTCTATATGCAAAGGTACCCCAGGGACATATAAAAGCTGTCTTATGTTGATCTTCAGGACGGATAGAGATTTGATTATAACCCGAAAAACTATCCATGAAGGAAAAAATTTCATTACCCGCACACTCGTCGATAATCTGATCAATGAATGGTGTGGGGTAATTATCTTTCGGACAAGCCTTGTTTAGGTCCCTAAAATCAATGCATACTCGGATTGTTCCTTGCTTTTTGTCCACAGGGACTGGATTAGAAACCCAGTCAGTAAGAGGAACAGGGTATATAAAACCCACCCTTAGCAGCTTCTCAACCTCAGCTTTGATAGCTGCTGCTTTCCTAGGGTTAACCGACCGAAGCCTTTGACGAACCGGTTTCGCGTTTTCATACGTCTTGATCTCATGTTGAACAATAGAAGGATCAATGCCAGGCATTTCCTCATAAGACCAAGCAAATACATCACGATATTCCTTAAAAAGGTCGGTGTAGATTTGAATTTCTTCAGGGGAACACTCAATTCCGATGAAGATATTCTCGATGACGTTAGGGTCCCTAGAGATGTTTATAGGTATCGTTTTTGAAATTACCGACATATTACCTTCGACACGAATGTGTGCTGGAGCCAAAGGGTTTGACACCGTACAAACATCACTAGTGAAGAGCTCGGAGAATCTAGATTCTACTTCCTGCAATGGAGGAAGAAAGTATGACCGATGGTGTAAGTCTTCCCAAGGTCGATCTATACCCATCATTACTTCAAGGATTGCTTCTTTAGAAGGTAGAACCGAATCTAAGCAGTCCAAGGCAGAGGTAGAATCAAGGCTCCAAGCCGGGGCCACATGACTATCTAACTCCTCTTCGGAAAAAGGAGTAGAGTGGTTGTCTGCAGAGTCTACGATAGATTGATATCTAAGCTCTGCTGCAGATATAGGAAATGCCACTCCATTTACTTGTCCTTCAACTAATGTGGTCATAGGTGAAGGCAAGGTCCAAGGGTCTGAAAAATAACGAGTTCGAAAGAACTCTTCTCGAGGAGACTCCTTAGATGATGAAATAGCATTGATTTTAGCGAAAGGAGAGGGAAGATCAAATGTACCCATCAATGAGGAATACATCCCTACTCCTAAATTCTCAGTTGGCGGGCGAGGGTTATCCACTAAAGGGACAGTAGAGTCAGAGCTTGCTTGAGGATCGACTGGACAATAGTCCAATTGATCAACCTTAACGATTTTCCCCTCATGAGGAAAGCAAATGACACGAAACAGAGTCGAAACAACGGCATCCATCTCGTATACCCAGTTCCTTCCTAATAGGAGATTATAGTCCAGGTTAGCGTCTACGACCTCTACTTCAATATTGACGACCTTTCCCCCAACACATATAGGAAAGGCCGGGATAATCCCATGTGGCTTATGAGAATGACCATCAAATGCAGTCAAAATGGTGGGTGAAGGAACAGCCGAGGGTGATCCAATAGCCTTCCAGCATGACATCGACATAACGCATGTGGAAGCTCCTTCATCTATCACGGTGTGAAAAATATTGATTTTTCGGTATGTAGACTTTATTTGGAAAGCCATATGATGAGGGAGTCGCTTTTTGACATTTAACATGTCAAAAGTGAGCACTAAAGAGTTAGCTGGATCGACTGCTCCAATTGCGGAGAGTAAAGCACTTCTCTGAGCCGGACACGACTGGAGAACCTCTAAAACGGACATGGCGCACGGACTCTGAGCCAGATCCTCCACAATGGAGTAATTCTAGGTGGCCCTAGCATTAGGATTAATCGTCGCGCGTTTAGCAGAACCTTTCGGTATCCGTGGTATAGTCTTGACAGGGGGTCGCTCAATATGAATGTCAGTACTTCCGGGAACAGTCTTGTCCTTGGAAGTTTCGGCTTCACCATAATCACGTGACCGAGTAGCCACATGGACGTTAGAACCCATCATGAAAACATTTGATGATTTTTCCCCTTCCTGGTTGCCCCCAGCGGAGGTTCCAGGATTTGAACTCGCGCCAGCAAGAAGTTGCTGCCCTTGGGGAAACGGGTTGGTTAACACAGCTTGAGAACTAGAAGTCCCTTGCTGTCCTAACAAGCACTGAGCGTCTTCAATCTTAGGGCAGAGATGAGTTAGATGGTCTCCACTGCACAATTTGCAGGGAAACTTGACTTTCTTTCTCGACTCATTTCTACCACCACCGGCGTTGTTGCCGGATTTATTTGCATCAGGCTTCCCATCCTGGTTCTTTTTCTTACCTCGTCCTTTCTTTTTCCCATTGGAATTTTGATTTCCTTTGGGGTTATCAGATTGGACGGCATTTATTGAAGAAGTTTGGGAAGTGGGGGGATTAGACGATGTGACTTGGTTGTTAGAAGCAGTTTGCAAGGACAACTGCTGCAATTGATTCAACAAGTTCACGGTAGTTGTGTCTATTGACCCGACGATACCATCCGCGTGCGGACCTGGCTTCAACTTAGCTACATCAACCTTAGATCCAGGAGCATCTGGAAATTACTTTTGTAGGATCCCAGACTGAGAATAGATCAATTCTAATTGCTGGGCCCTAAAAATGGCTTGCTCCTCAGAATAGACCCCAGACATGGAGACATCTTTGGAGATCTCGGGTTGTAAAGACTTCAAAAACCACTCGAGACGGTACTCCGGAGGGATTTCGGCTTTAATGAGCCTCTTTCTCCGTCTCCATTCCTGAATATGGTCAGAAATGTGGGTTGCCTTATCCTGACGAAAGGTGGCCAGAAGTTCAGTTTCGGCATCATAGCGGACAGGCAACTGGAAGTGTTTTAAGAAAATATTGGCTAAGTCAGCGAACAATGTAAAGCTGCCCCTTGGCAACTCTATATACCATTTGGCCGCATTACTAGTCAAGGTGCGCTGAAAGAGTCTCAACCTAATCGAGTCATCGATAAGGGAGTTAGATGAGCACCACAAATGGAATGTGGTTACATGGTCGCCTGGGTATTCGCCACTCTTCCCTTCGAATTATTGAATGTCCGAAGGGAGTTTGGTTGGGACCGGAGGCCAGGCCGGATTGTACTTGATCGGGTCATTTGTTAACTTAGTGAGATCTGGCAAATTCAACGTTGCCAGAAACGGAAGCCTAGGAGGACCTTGGGGATTCCACCCAAACTGGGCAGAACTCCCAAAGCTCTGAAAAGATTGTCCTGGAATTTGGGAGGCACCAGGCTGCCCGAAGTAACCAGTAGAATTGGCTGAACCAAAAGGCAAGCCTTGTGGTCCAACAAAATTCAGAGTTTGACCAACTCCGGCCGTATGACCTCCATAACCAACAAAGTTCCCTCCTAAAGGATTGTAGGGAGTTGATAACCCCTGATACGGATTCCAAGCCGAAGCAAGGGGAGGAATACTTTGAAACATACTAACTGTGGAGTACGGCCTATTCCCTTGTTGGCCGATAAACGGATTCCCAGTTCCCGCGCTACTAACCCCAGGGTTATTCCAACCTTGGAAAGGATTGCTGCTTTGTCCCACAGAAGAAAAAGGCATGGATCCTACCGTCGGGTTGGAATGTGGTATATGACCACTTCCAAAAGGAAAACCCTGGAATGAAGCCGATCCGCCCATCATGGACGTAGCGGCACTAAACGGAACCGATGGAATACCCTGTGAATGGGTGCCAAATGGGAAGAATCCAGTACCAAAAGCATTGGTTTGGGCATTTCCACTCGTGGATGGAATGGAGGTAGACCCAACTATAGATGTGCTAGCAAAAGATCCAAACAAGGAAGCAGAGGAGATGGAAATGGTTCCTCCCCCTTGCACCGATGTTGGGGTTTGCATAGTCGTAGCACTCATAGAAGCCATGCTTCCAGTAGTGGTCATCGATGGTAAGCGCGTAACGTAACCTGGACTTGACGGTCTATGCGTCGAAGTCCCAACGTATTGCAGTACGTCTGGATGACTAGATGGTAGTGGAGAATTTGGAGCCGCTAATGACTCTGAAAGTTCTTCTACCTCTATGTTATTCTTCGCTTGAAAGAGAACTCGAGAAAGGACCGGAGTGTCCCTCTCTTGTTCAGAAGTGCCAGGCCTTGCTTGGCTGCTAATGCCCCCGAGAGGAGGATCAATCCCCGATGCGTCAACCGGCGTGGGACGGAACCCACCGGTAGTATTGCCTCTGCGCCTTCTAGGAGAAGGCTCTAAACTTGGTGGCGAGAGTCCACGAAGTCTTCGAGACCGTCTTGGAGATCGCTCAGCCACTTTGAATTTTTTGTTATGATCTAACTAAAGACTCAAAAAATTGAAAGCTAGGCCAACTAGGAGCACAAAGCACACACTATAAAGTCCCTAAAGATACAGCCAGTCAAACAACTTCCGCTCCGGGTGATTAAGAGCGGACACCAAAATACGAGAAAGTGAAATAAGGGGCCTTCCGAAGATAGTCTGGGATGATGAGGGCCCAGTCCTATCAGCGAAGGTATCAGAGGAAGTTACGCTGACCTCCTAACAACAGCCTGCGCCGGTGCAAGCCCCCAAGCTTCGCAAGGGTGCCCTCTAGTAGTACTGTTGAGAGTGATGCAACGTCAACCTCAGGTGCCACGGGATTCCCCTCCGCAGCCACCTGTGTAGTTCCCTAGGAGTAGCAACTATGGATACCAACTCGTCGCAGAAGCCAGGCGGAACAGTCGTGAGGTAAGTTCGGACAAGTAGGAGAGGGGGTATCTCTCTTCCTTGTCTTCACAGACCCTCGTGCTTAACTCCCAGATCTGGAGCTTTCCTGGTCTTCCTAACGCTATTGGATTTTCTCTCATTATTCAGACTCCTACGTTTGACGTTTATATGGCCTTGGAGAGTTAACTCTCCACTTGCCTAATCCAAGGCCCTAAAATCCTAATCTTGTTGGTGTAACTGACTAAAACAAAAAGTTCTAGTGAATTTTAGTTAGCGCTTGATTTTATTAGGCTGTTCTTTAAGTCACAAGGTAACGGAAGTGAAACTAGTGGTGTTTTTTGACGCAAAAGAAATTAATAAAAACTTAACTACATGCACATGCACTTTTTCGTTTTTCGATGAAGAGCAATTTCTATAGGGTTCAGAGGTACTTCTAATAAAACAAATTTTCCTTTTCTTTTTGTTAATTCACACTTCACACTCACAAAAGTTAACAAAGCTATATGTGCCTGAAAGGGGATGCAAATCTATCCTAATGCAACAACTATATGTGGATGCAAGATCTAAAACTACTATAACAACCAAAAAAGAAAGTTGCTTGCTTATCGATCTTTATCTTGCCACTTACAATGCCTAGATGGAATATGAGATGTTACCATTCATTTCGTCTACACACTAAAAACAAGTTCTAAGACAAACATAAAGCACTTTCACTTCACTAAAAGGAAATCAAATGAAAAGCAAGTTCAAGAAAGCAAAACTAAGATTTCAAAAGATTTTCTTCAAAGCAACAAACAAAAAAGTCTTTTCAAAAAATGCTCTCAACAACACTGAAACTTGTGATTGAAGAATAGGCAATTAAACACTTTTGTGAATCAACACCACTCAATGGACGAAAACCCAACAAAAATAAATGTGTTTGAAATCGCTCTTAACAATCAAAAGCAGCAATGAAAGCCTTGGCAATGAAAACCAAAAGATAAAAAAGACAAATTCCAAGAAAGTGTCAAACAACAACTTTCATGAAACAAAGAAGTGGATGGTCACAAAAAGCGATCTTGTCAAGCAAACAAAAAGTCACCAAAAGCAAGATTAACACAAAGATTGAATTCAATCTCCCCACCCTGCTGAAACGGAGCAGCCAAGATTCCTAACAAGAAATCTTGCGTGCTTTAGCCAAAAACGATGACGCTTTCAATCAACAAAAACAAGACCAATACTCGTTATAATCAGAGAGAATTCAGAACGAGATGCTCACTGTAAAACAAATAACTGATACTGGAAAATGACTGTTTCAGACTGACTCAAACCACCAGACAAGCCTTCAGAGGCTAAAAGATTTATAAATCTCGAAAATTGCAATATATACGTGACTGTACTGAAGTACAGATTGCGTGTATACGCGACTGTGTTTGAGGAAACCTGCGTATACGCGGGTTCACTCAAAGAAACAAGCGTATATACGCCTCTGTATCTAAGAAAAACAGCGTGTATGAAAAGCTTCAAGAAAAATAAAAAACAAACTGAAGAAACTGGCAAAGCTTAAAGTTCAAGAACATACCAGACAGTAACAGCAAGCAGACAAGGTAGCTGAGCCCTGATTGGCTTGAAAAATACCCAAACTAGGAACAACAAGAGTGTTGTCCCCAGTGGACTCGCCAATTCTGATAGAGGGAATTACTCCCCTAGGGCTTTTTGGGTTGAAACCCTAGTAGACTGAAAGTTATCTATTCAAAGAAACATGCATTCATACAGCCATTATGCTATTGTAAGCAAATTCTATGATAAGGGTACGTACCTTTGGTCCTACGTTTGAGAAGGCCTTTAGGGTCCAAACCCTTTTTGGAGTTCCCTTCTTCTCTTTTGTCTTGCAAAACAGCCAATTCAAAGAACACAGCAGTACATGGACAAAACTTATAAAGAAACCATCTTCATGTTATAAAGAAAGGTAGTTAGTTATGAAATCCAAACAACCATTTACATATGAATTCTAAACATGACTATCATTAACATAAAGAAGATTCATTTCGGGAACCAAGACATGTGTTTCTTTTATTATAGAAAAATAAAGTACATAAAAAGGAATATGTTCACTTGAATCACCTTCAGCAGGCTCCAAGCAAAGCTTCCTTCTGGTTCCGTTCCAGCCTCAAGCCTCTAACAAAACTCCTTCCATGAATCTCTCCATGATGTCATAAATGGTGGATGAACATCAACACACAAGGAAACAAAGGTTTCCTGTACAAAATGGGGGAAGTGCAGAAGGCACAAGGGACTTCAGACCTGGTCAAGGGAAAAATCTCAGCATAATAACCTTTCTCTCTATCCTCTCCTCCCTTAGGCCTTCCCTTTGAGGTCATTTTATACCATCTCCAAATTAGTTTTTTAGTTAGGAGTTGGTTGGGAACAGTTGGGCCACAGGCACTAACAGGTGATCAGCAGGTAAAACCCGTGATCTCCGCCTGAAAATGAGGAGTTTTATATTTTTTTAAGTGTTTTAATACATACACGCGGGTTGGCTATACACAGAATCGTGTATACACGCGTTTAAATCAGGGCAATGTCGCGTATAAGGGATAAAACACTGTTTTTTTAAATTTTAGGACCAGCTCTGGAAGGAGGGGTTGCCCTAGGCCATGAGTACAGCATCACAAACCATAAGAGTGAGATTTGGAGCTATAACACAACTGATATAGGCCATCGGATGTCTTTGTCTCTAAATATAATTCCATTCCTGTTTAACCATATAGACCAACATATAAGTAGTGGGAGATTGCGGTTTTTCTGGTTCGAGGACTCAACCCACCAAAGGTTCCATGCATCCATTATATTTTGACCATTCCATCACTGAGTGATGGCCAGAGAGGAGAGAACTTGTTCCCAAATATTGCTAACAGTAGGGCAGAAGAGGAAGAGATGTTCATTCGATTCCTCGGCCTGTTGGCATAATACGCACCAAGTGGGGCCATAAAATGATCTTTTCTTTAGATTTTCCCCAGTAGGTGATTTATTCATTAATACATTCCACATAAATAGTCTGGTCCGAGGGGGTGCTTTGAGTTTCCATATAGATCGCCACCACCCCACCAACACAGGTGGCTTGTGTGAAGCGTGGATGATTGGGTATCCTTCTTTGGGAGAATAAGATCCATGCATTGTTGGTGCCCAAATGAGCTCATCATCTTCCTCTATAATTCTGACATGAGATTCAGTCAATGCAACAATATATCCCTCCCAATCCTGGGTCCATTGAGCTGGAATTTCTAGCTGGTCAGCTATTTTCCAAGCCTGTGCAAATATAGTGGAGTGCTCCGAGTTCGCAATATTGGCAATCATGGCTATGCCCCTGTCCTTAAGAAAATTAATAAGTTCATGGGGTAGATGATACATGTTTGTACAACCAGTCCATGGATCCATACCGATGTGCATAGATGTGCCAGATTTAATATGCCATGCAAGGCCATCTCTGATAGTGGGTAGTGTAAGAAAAACAACCCTCCAGATTGTCGAAATGCCATTCTTGTGCCATGATGGAAGAGGTATCCATTCCATGATATGTAGAGGCCATATGTATTTATAATGAACAACCTTTTTCCAGAGGCTATGGGAGTTAAGGATGAGCCATCCCATCTTTGTTGCTAGTGCATGAGCGAATGAATGTGGATATTTTAATCCCCACCCCCCCTTTTTTAGGAAGTGAGATGTGTCTCCATCCCACCCAGGCAAAGGTCTTCCCTTCCTTGTATCCATTCCAAAGAAATCTGCAGCAAATTTTTTGGATTCGAGTAAGTATTCCTTTGAGAATCCATTCCAAAGACATCCAGTGAACCAGGGTTGCCTCCAGGGCCGTTTTAATGAGTACTAAATGCCTCGCTCTGGATAAGAACCTATGGATCCAGTTGTGAAGTATTTTCTCTACCTTGGCCACAAGCCAGATCCAATCCAAAATTTTATAATAGTGTAGTTTGATGCGGAAACCAAGGTATTTAAGGCCTTCTTCCAAATGATGTCTTTGAAATGGGAATTTCTGAAGGGAAAACCAAATTTCCTGTGGGGAGCATGCTGAGAATGTAATAGTGGACTTCAGCTGATTCGATTCCATTCTAGTAGCAACGAAGAAGAGTAGAAATAGCTCATAAAATACAGAGAAATCCTGAATACCCTTGTTGAGGAATATGAGCACGTCATCAACAAAAAGAAGATGGGATATAGTGCGTTAGTCAGTTATCTTGAGTCCCCGAAGTCGCCCTTCACTTCTTCCCTGCAATATCAATCTGCTCAGGCCTTCCATTACAAGGAGAAAAATAAGTGGAGAAAAAGGACATCCTTATCTGAGGCCATGTTCAACATGAAAGAAGTTGGAGGCTGATCCATTAATAAGATCTCTGAAGGACAAAGTAGAAATGCAACACATAATCCATTGAATGAAAGTGAGGGGGAATCCTAAATGAGTAAGGAGCATTCTAATATAAAGCTAGCTAACCCGATCAAAATCCTTGGAGAGGTCGATTTTGAGAATGGATCCTTTTAAATGCTTCGTATTAATGGAGTTAGAGCCTCCTGAGCAGTGCCAATGGCCTCATGAATTTGTATGTTACGCAGGAAAGCAAATTGCTCAGGTGAAATATGGGCTAAAAGGATGGGCTTGATACGATTGGAAATGATCTTAGCAATAATCTTGTAGAGAGTTGTAGAGGGAGATGGGCCTAAAATCATTAAAAGATAGTGGGGAGTCCACTTTGGGAATGAGAGCAATGAAAGTGGAGTTGATAGCCTCATACATACAACCGGTTGATCTGCATTCCTCCACAACCTTTAGAAGGTCCTGTCCAATGATTTCAAAAAAGGCTAGATAGAATTCCACCGACCATCCATCTGGACTAGGGATTTTATCCTTTTTGAACCATTTTAAAGTTCTTTCCAGTTCCCCCATGGATACAGGCTTAATAAGGTCATTTGTTGCATCTTGGTCTACGAATCGAGGAAAAAGCCCAACAATTCAGACTATTTAAGCAAATGTGGCTCCAGGAGGAGACTTGAAGAGCTATTGAAAATGGGATGAGTCAATATGGGCTAGTTGGTGAAAGGTGTGAGAAGTCTGACCATTTTCAGTAGGCATATTCCATATAGTGTTACTATCCCGTCTCCCCTTCATGTAATTGTGAAAGAATTTAGTATTGTCATCCCCAACTTGCAACCAGATAGCCCTACTCCTTAGGTGCCAAGTCTCCCCTCGATCTTTAAGTATTTTAGTCCTTTAAGCTTCTAAGTCAGTGAGAATATTTTTAGCTTCAACAGAGAAGAAACCTCATCCCTGCTCATCCATCAGATCAGTCAGCTTGTTCTCAATTATGCTAAGAGATTGTTCATCCCGATCTCGTTTGAGTTTTTCCCATTGGATAGATAAGCTCTTTAGTTCAATAAGATTGTGACAGAAACCTTCAGCTATGGATCTCCCCTGAGATGGTGGATGAGCTCGCCAGAAATCAGTTACCAGTTTGATATAATCTGGGTCCATTAGCCAAGTAGAGTTGAATTTAAATGGTGCTCTTGGTTTCTGAAATGGACCCGACAACTCCAGAAAGATGGGAGAGTGGTCAGAGATACCACCAGATCCCACCCATTAATGATAATTTTTCAGGGTCCTTACCAGGTGCTCCTTGATTAAGAATCAATCCAATCGTCTTACGAGAGGTGCATCACCAATTCTTCTGTTATGCCAAGTTGGTTGCATCTTATTAATAGGAATATCAATCAAATGGTGTTGCTCCAACAGTTGCTCCATGGAGTCTGATAAGGGATCCACCTGAGCATTATGTCCCCAGGATTCCATATGGCCAATTGAGAAATTTAGATCCCCTCCCAGAATAAGATTATCAGAGTTAGTCAAAGATAAGTTGAGTAAATGGTTCCAAAAGTCAGCCCTGTTAAGACAGGGAGCATAAACATTGATAATTGTAAAATCCATACCTAGCTCCGATGAGTAAATGTCCATGCCAATAAATCCAGAACCCCCCCAGGATGAGATGATCTTGACAGTGCAGGGATTGATGCCAAGATCTATTCCCCCTGATTGACCATTGACATCAAGCGCATGAAAAGTCCACCCAGGCTTCAGAGAGTGCATAACATAGATGATATGCTCAACCATCCCAAGGGTTTCTAGTAAATAAATAATGTCGATCAGCTCAAAATCCAGAAGTGTTTTAAGGGCTAATTTTTTAGCAGGGCTAGCCAACCCTCCGTAGTTAAAAGAGATCCATTTCATGGATGAGATCAGGGGAGGGGGTTCGATGCTCTAAGGACCCTGTCAAGTGTAGATTTTTTCCCTTGGGCCACGTCTTCCCCAGCATGGATGATAGCGTTAGTGATATCGGAATGCAGCCTCCAAGGGAGCTTGGCGGTTTTAGGAGGGGAAATCATGCCAATCCCTGAAGGCTCGGAAGGGTGTGTCACCCGAGAGCAGAGATTGTAGGAGTGTGAGTGGCTAGAGGAGATCATAGAACCAAGAGAAGTAGATGAAACAATCAATCTAGGAATAGAGGGAGGGGTGGTCGAGTAGAATGGGGGAGGGTGATACAAAGGACATGTGAGAGTCGAGGAGATATGCTAGCTATGGATGCAAATGCAACATGAAGATGTTGTGCAGAACAAGATATAGATAAAGAAGGAGTAGAGCAAAGAGGTGGAGGAATACCCGAGGAGAGAGCGGCCATAGCAGCAACCCGAGATCTCATCATGGGCAGAGAAGGAGGCTGAGGAGAGGCTGATGTAGTCATCTGAGCAGAGCATCCAACTGGTGGCATCAGATGAGTAGACCGAGGAGGCTATCCTTCCATAGGTGTTGATGCCACAGGACCAGGAACATCCGAGACTTTGGAGGGAGAGGATGCAAAATTAACCAGGGAAAATTCCTTGTAGATATGTCTGACCTTATGACATCTTCTGCATCTAAATGGCACCCCTTCATAATCTAGCGATTGGATGGGGGTGAACCTTCTCCAATGTAGAGTGATCTGCTCCTCTAGACCTTCCCTGGTGTCCAGGTACACTAGTATACGGGCCATCGATCTATTTCCAGAAGTAATGTAAGACTTGTCATAATCCAAGAAGATGCCCAATGCATTGCCAATACGGGTGAATATATCTTCAGACCAAAAATGTAGGGGGAGTCCAGGGAGATGGACCTAGAACGATCCAACACCCAATTGTTCCCGCTCGGGATTGAATAGTGGAATCCATCTCTTGAGTAGCATTGGAGCCAGTTCAATGTGCCAATACCGAGAGAGAACCCATGAGGTGTACTCCTCCCTTTGAAAACTAAGGGAAAACCAACCCCGAGCCAGAGTAGTTACATATGGGAGCTCGCTGAGCATGCTGCCCCAAATCTCCATGACCCAGAGGCAAAGGCGAGTGGTAGAATATGATCGACCTCTAACTCTACCCACCAAAACCTTGTTCGCGGTATCCACAACCTCACCCATTTGAACACCTTCACCAAAACAGAGGGAGAGGTCCTTACGGGAAGCCTTGAAGCACTTGGGCTTCTTGGTTTTGCCGGTACGAGGTGCTGTCGGGTGGTCCTGTAAGGGGTCACGAGAACCCAAGTTAGCCTCCAGCGCACTAGGGTTACAAGACCGAGGGTTTACAGCCAGAACTTCAAAACAATCGGATGGTAGGGATGACTGCCCAGGGTTAGTGGTATGGAAATGTAATGGGGAAGAATCTGAGAGATGGGGAAGGGGGTTAGCTGCATAGTATAACCCTACTGACGAGGGGGGAACAAAAATGGATGGATGGAAGGAGGAGTCTGGAGGCAGGAAATCAAAGGACGGGGAGGGTGAAATGCAGGAAGTAAGAAGGTAAAGAGTGGCCTGAGAGAGAGGAGGGAAATCAAGACCTGACGAAGCGATGGAGAGGGCAGAAAACAGAATGCAGGGAATGGAAGGACCAGGATCTGAACGGACATATGTCAATCCCAACCACGACGGAGATTGTGAGAGCGGGGGCCCAGAAATTGACACATCCGGCATTGTGCTAAGATGAGACTATATGGGCTCGTAGGGATTCAAATCCAACGGATAATGAACAAATTCCTCTTCCATTGCTAACATACTACAACCAAGAATGGGGACAGGAAAAACAGACCATAGAGAGAGATGACATCTAATTTGCAAACAATCACGGTGAGGATGCCACACTACAGGGTGGGTGCGGACAGTGATGACTGCAGTGTAGGGGCCTCACGAATGGAACCCTAACCGAAACCCTGCGGAGCTAACAATGGATAGGTTGTTATATTAACATCAAACTCGTTACAAGGCTTGGTCCTTTTACATATTCAATTGATACCTCTAGTGCTGAGTTCGCACAAGTCCAAAAGTGGCCTTGATTTCTGCTACACTGTCTACTTACTATATAAATATATTGAAACAATTTGAGGACCTTCCCAAAAACTCCTAAAACTAAAACATATTTGCAATACATAATTCAGAAAGACATTTAAAATAACCTCCACTTGATGACCCAATATCAGAGTTTAATTCAACAATTGCCTCTGCTCCCGGCTGAAGCAATTCATGACCAGGATCCCAATTCAGTCTCACCTCCTCCCTTTAATCCTTGCCAGCATTGGTGCCTTCCATGCCATTGATATTGATGACTTCCAATTTTCTCAAACGAATCTCCATCTAATCTAGTTTGGTCTAGAGCCTCTCAATTTTACTTTGAACCAAATAAATATTTTGGCTGAGGAGTTGCATCTATAGCTAATGTTTCGTTGCGACCATTTCCCCTTGCCGATTGAGCAAGGTTATTATGTGCTCCATTGTTGCAAAGATATAGTCCAAATGGTGACTAATCTCCTCATTATCTCTGGAAATCAAAGTCTGAACTTCATCCTCAATGGTTTCACTTGCTTCTTGACCTACTTTCTCACTGATAGAATCTCGCTTCCATTCACAAACCTCAGCATTTAATATGATGACCTTATTGATCTTATATAGGTTTCCTCGTGGCTTTCCTATTCTTGTTAATTAGTGCATCCATTAATATCCATCAATTTGGTGTCATGCATTATTCATTGCAATGACCATACATTCCATGTTCATTCCTTCCCCACGACAAATCTTAACCAACATTGTTAAATCATTATTGTTCAAGCATGTTCGTCGTACCAAGGCAATGGAAAAGTTATACTGCAGATCCCATTTGTGTTTACAAAAGTTGATGCCAAACCACCATCTGTCCCAAGCTTCTTGTACTAAAACAATCCTCAGCTAGGTGTTTAAGGAGGTCGGAGGTCCGACATTAATGTAATGCCATCATTCTTGAATATATTGAATTAGTGGGATCGTTGGTCCAGGTCGAGGTTTGACATGAAGCCAACAAGCCTCCCACTTACTAATCTGACCGCTAATTACACTTGTTCCATTTGTGGCACCTTTTACATGGACTTTAGGTTTAACCTCATGCGAAAAGTTTAAATATAATGTTTTTATGATCCTTTGCCAACATCCCTTGTTCTAGGGCAACTCCTTTATTCGCCACCACATCTGCCATGGGATTTAGATGCCTCTTGATGTGATAGAACTCTACTGAATTAAATTTCCTTATTTGCATTAATATATTTTGTAAAATTAGAGTTGTGAATTGATGAGGCATATTTGAGTTTGCTTACTTATTAAATGACGATCAAGGAGTCCCAAATACCATCAAATGTTGATTTTTTATCGAAATGGCCAACTATAGCCACTGCCAAAATGCCAAATATTTCTCTTGGTTGTTTGTATCACTTCCCAAGACCCAAGCATATTGAACCTTTATTTTGTCATCAGGGCGATAGATAACCCCTCCCACTCTTGCCTCCTTAGGATTACCTTTCGAAGCGCCATCGAAAAACAGAGAAAATTGCCCCTTCCTGATCCTCCTATTTTGAAATTCCTTATTTTCCATTCTTATATAAATGTTATTTGGACAATTGGTTTGTGAATGAAGTTGCCAACATGGCTTGAGACCTTGCCTGAGGTGAACCATACCCACTTTCTTGGTGACAGGTCCTAGAATTCATCTAAATCATATCCACAGGTTGTGATGGCTTCAAAGAGTAGCTTCAAAGCCGTAATAGTTGTATTAGCCGAGCTTGGTCGTTCATTATTTAATATTGCTTTGTTGCATGTTATTCATACTTCCCATCATAAATACTTAGGAAGGGCCATCCAAAATTGCATTGTCACTGAGTTAAATTTCCTAATCCACGGGCTTTTAGTCTTGCAAGCTTCAAACATATTAGTCCTGCTATTTGGTATGCTTGCAATGGAGATGCCTTTATATAGGGTTTTTTTCCAGACTTCCAGAGTAAATTTACACATTCAAAATACATTGGGGGTGTCTTGTTCCTCCAATTCATAGAGGACACACCTTGAAGGCCCATGAATTTTCTTCTTTTTTATGGTTCTCGACCATCAGAGTTTTCCCACGAATCATTACCCAACAGAAAATGCTGATTTTTGGCAGGTCATCCTTTTGCCATATTTTACTCCAAAGCTTATCTAAGGATGGGTGAGGAAGCATTTTAATTAGCATATCGTAACCAAATTTAACTATATAATTTTTTATTTTTATTTTTATTTTTTTATTTTTTTATTTTATTTAATTTTAATTTTAATTTATATATATAT
The DNA here is from genome assembly GCA_031772625.1 of Pinus tabuliformis. NCBI lineage: Eukaryota > Viridiplantae > Streptophyta > Pinopsida > Pinales > Pinaceae > Pinus > Pinus tabuliformis. The sequence goes on along the minus strand of CM062814.1, from coordinate 394,365,976 downwards.
ATATATATATATATATATATGATGACCCAATAAAGTTTCTAGTCCATTCTTGTAACTTCAACTAGGCCAAAATATTTTAACAATTTCACTAAAGTTACCCACTCTGTCTGAAGATTGGAAGGACGATCTTGGCATCCCCATCTTGTCCATTGACCTTGGTCATCCCATTGCGAGATATCAATAATCTTTATATATCCCCTTGACTCCATCCAGTTCACCAACTCCATAATTCCCCCATTCTCTTCCATTAACCTTATTGACAACACTTGATCCTTCCATAAATTTATGTGAACCCCATTCCTAGCTTTCCACCCTAGATGATCTAATATGATAAGGGCCACCAGTTTATATAGCTTCCAATTTTTTTATCCTTGATTGGACCAGTTTTCGTTTTCCAATCTAAGGAGCCTACATTTATGACAATATTTCAGAGGAAGGCTTACTTCCACCATTCTTTAGAATCAGAGAGTAATCACCATACTATTTTTTCTCCCAGAGCCAAATTCATGAATTGGGGATCTTTAATTGCTAATCCTCGATAGTTTTTAGGTATCTGAACTATATTCCAATTAACCACGTGATTTTTTTTCATTATTCTTAACCCCCTCCCAGAGAAATTTCTGAATAAGGCTACCAATCTGGTTAATCACTTCTTTTGGTGCCAGTAAACGAGATCCCATATAAACAGGGAGTGGCCTTAGAGCCATTTGACAAGTGGGGCATGGATTTCATTAGTTCAATTGATCCACCATCATGACATAAAAATTACATCATTGTGTGCACTAATTACTTAACAAAGTGGGCTGAGACAAAGGTAGTCAAACCAACAACTAAGCAGAAAGTGGTATAATTTTTAATATTATAGGACAAATTTGATGAAAACGACATTTCATGTTGCATTTAACTAATGTGCTCCCAATTTTTTTTGCAACACTTTCTCCCATTCATCAACATTTCTAGCTCCTAACCATATCGAGATTCCTAAATACTTGAAGGACCTCCATCCATCAACAACGAGAAATTCTAACACCCTTGAATTTTCAGCTAAAATTGCTTTCTAGTAGTTCCAACTCTAAAGTGGGCTTTTCTTTTTGTTAACTAGCCCTCTCGACAAATCAAGGTATTTATTAAGTAGTTTTTTGAAGTGAACTACAAAAAATTTGTAGGTGCCCCAGAGAAGAAGAGTGTTGTCTACGAACTGCGAGTAAGTGGCCCATTTTGTATTTCGAGCAATGCTCAATCCCACAAGTTTGTCATCCATACTTTCCTTTTCAAGATTTTTGCTCAAAATTTCGGTTACAATGATGTAAAGCAATGGGGAGAGGGGGAAACCCTGCTTAACTCCTTTGAGGATACAAAAAAAGGCGTGTGTCGACCATTTATCACTGGAGCAATCCACAACAAGCCAGTACAAGCTTTGATCCATTGAATAAAGTCACTACAAAAACCCAATTTTTAAAGCATCAAATATAAGAAAGAGTGTCTTACCCGGTCGAAGGAATTGGTCATATCAAGTTTGAAGACCAGAACCGACTCCATTGCTTCCTTGTTCAAATGAATTGCTTCCTATACTAGAATAATAATATCCAACATTTGTCATTTTTGCACGAAGACCGCTTGATTTTCAGAAAAAAGATCTTAGGCAGGAGTTTCTTCAATCATGACGCTATAATTTTAATGAGAATTTTATACGGCGTATTACATAGGGAGATATGACAGAAATGAGAGAAGTTCACAATCTTCGACTGCTTTGGAATTAATGCAATAAACAATAGTTTGTACTACCCCAAGCTTGTCTTTCCTTTACATTCCATTTAACATTCTCAACAAGTCCTTTTTTATCATTGGCCAGAAGGCTCTATAAAATCTTACATTGAAACCATCTGGATCAGGAACCTTGTATTGCTCTGATGTCCATATTGCATCCATAACCTCCTCTTCCTTTATTCCTTTGATGAGTTGTTGGTTGAATGATTTCGAAACAATGTAGTGAATGCATTGGATATACTCTCGTGATTGTTCCATACCACTACTTTATCTTCCTTATATAACACCTGAAAATGGAGAAATGCTTCATGTTTGATGTCTTCAAAGGCTGTAAACCTTGGCCTTCCTTTTTGTACTATATCCTTCACTCAATTTCAAATCTCTCTGGCTTTGGCTTGCTTATGGAAAAAGGCAGTATTTTGATCCCCTTCTTACAGCCATAGACTCTGATACTTTAACCTCTAATATTCTTCCTCTTTTCTGCTTGTTTATAAAATATGCCATGTCAATTCTTTTTCTTTATCGAGATGTTAAGCCTCCACTTGACTATTTTGTATCATGCTTTGATGAATTTAAAGTTGGTTATCTAGCTTGATACTTTTCTGACTAGGATGTTGGTAGTTTATTCTGGCCCACTTTCTTAATCCTTGCTTTACAGATTTCAATTTCAACTCCCACACATAGGTGGGGGTTCTTATGACTGAGAGCATCCAATGTTGTTTAATGATATCCACAACTCCATCTTCTTTTAACCATCCCAAGTTATATCTAAAAGGAATTTGGCCTAGGTTTTCCAAGCAATCAATCATCAAGGATATAGGTCGATGATCAACTCGCCTTGTGCCAAGATTGAAGATTAAAAATCTAGCCCTTTGAGTAGCCAATTGCTATGCATTAAGAAGTGGTCAAGTCACATTGCTATGTGACTGTCCCTCCTTCTTGTCCAAGTGAATTTTCCCTTTTTGGGGGGTATATCCACCCGATTCTAGTAACTATCAAATCTTCCATGCATTCTCTGAAAGGATCGTGAATAAGGCTTCCACCTTTATTCTATGAGGAGCAAAGGATGGTATTAAAATCAGCTCCTATGATATTGTTGATATGCCAAGACATTTATTTGAGAGAGGATAGGGAGTCTCAGAATTCCAACTTTTGACCATACACTACTGGAGCATAGACATTGATGATGGGAATTCGCTCTCTTGTATCTTTTCTTTCCAATACCATTACTATCCAAAATTAAAATTTAACACAATCTTTCAAACTAAAATAGGTATCTAACCAGAGCATACCTAATTCGCTAGAAGCCCCTCAAGAGCTTTGTGTAACTCTGTGGTTGTCTCACTAAAAGGATTTTGTTGCGTTGACAATTTCAACCTCTTCAAGCTTGGTTTCTTGGATTAAAAGAATCCAAGGTTGCTCTTGCTTCATTATGTATTTAACTGACAAGGATTTTATGGGGCTTCCAAAACCCTATATATTCTATGATACACGTTTCATCATTTTTTGTAGGGTTTTTGCGGTTTACCTCCTCCCTCTTCAATTGTTTCCTACTCTTTGTGTGATATCGACTTAAGTATCTCAATGATTAATGGTTGTTTTCCCAACTTCTTATTATGTTCGACCTCTGATTCTCACTCAGTCTTCTTCAAGGGCCTCCCTTTCATGTTTATTATTATTTTGTCTCTTGGCTACTACCCTCATCTGCCCAGGTTGGGGTTTGAGCTTGATTCCTTGTTAAATACTTGATGGATCTCCCTTGGGTTTAATTAGCGAGCCCCCTTAAACATTTCCATACCTGTTTGATGGGCTTCCAATATTACCTTTTGTTATATTCCAATCCTCTTTTGATTTCATATATGGGGAATGTGTATTTCTTTCCTTCTCTAATTCTGATGCTTTCTCTTGATATTTTATTTCCCCTTCTTCCATATCAAGATTCACTTCTTCTTTAGGGGATCCTTTACCTGCATTTTGAGTATTTCCATCTTGTTCATTCCCTTATTGAGTTTGAAATACTTCAAATTGACTTTCCAAAGTCAATGTTGCATTTCTCTCTTGTACATTTTGGGGCTCATTTGTTGTTGATCTCCCTTTATTCCCACATTTTTTTGGGTCTGCGATTTCTCTTCTTACTCTGAGGAAGATTTTTCCCCTTTAGTTGCTCGTGCCTTCTTGTAGTCCCTTGTAAAATATCCATATTCATGGACATATTTGCATTTGAAGGGAAGTTGCTTATAGTCGAGACTCTGGCAATGATTACATCCTCCCCGAGTGAGATTTATTTACGAAGGAAACCCTTTCTCTAGATCTACCTCTTCATATATCTTTGCACATAAATATTGAAACCCTTTGGGTTTTTGCCTTATCCAAGTATTTCCCCAACCCATTTCCTATAGCTCTCAAATAGTCATCACTCCAGCATGAGAGTGGGAGCTAAAGAAGCTTTACACAAACAGGAACAACATTTGGAATGTCCTCATCTAGATCAAAGTCTAGAGTCCATTTATTCAAATACAACCCTTTGGATCCAAAAAAATAGGGTCCATTTCAAAATATCACATATTTATCCTCCTTATATTCAAACGTAAAAGTAAAGAACCCATTTCCACAAGCATACAAAATCAATATTACCTTTCATCAATGGCTTCCATGTCTTATCCATCCATATTTCCATAGATAAAGGGGAAGACCACATTTCAGTAAACTTCCCCACTAATGGTCAGTTTGAAAAAGCCAAGGTGGTTCTGCGAAACCCCGTAGGAAGAGCCACTGAGGGGGTATCTGTCACCTTCTTCACGAATTTCCCGAGCTTCCTTGGATTTGGGTTTATTTTTAAGAGCTCTAATGAGAGCTTCAAATGTCGTAGCCTCATCGACGAAGGGGGAGGATACCCCTTTGGGGTTTCCATAGCAAAATCTGAATCGAGGTTAGGGTTTTAACAAAGGGCGTAGGCGAGATGTAGAGCTATGGGGTTGGTCGAATATTACCAAAGGTTCCTTCAAGATATTTCAAAGATAGAGCATCCAATCACAACCTTGTATATGAAAGGAGTTAAATTCCAATGGACATGAGAGTGGGTAGCCAACTTTGAACAACTAAATCACGTGCAACTATCTTAAGAATAACTGATCCGAAAAATGATTTCGTGGTTTGCACTTATGCTTGTAAGGAAGGGCTTAGTGGAGTCCTCATGCAAGAAGGGCATGTGATTTGTTATGAATCAAGAAAATTAAATGAACACGAGAGTAATTATGTCACTCACGACTTTGAGCTTGCAACAATAGTTGATTTGATTTTTTTTTTGTGAATACTCTTAAACAAAAATATCCATTGTAGGACCTTTAACTAACACTTATATTTGCATGTGAAACACAAGCAACACATTCTCTACACAATACTTCAACAATCCATCAAAATAAACACAAAGCAAACAACCATGAAGCAATAACAACACAACACGTGATAACGAAGTTCGTCCAGTGTGGACTCCATATCCGGGCCTTGGATCAAGAGTGGGGTGGCCACTTGATTAGTCTCTGCAAAAGAATGATGATTACATGGAAAAATATCTATCAACACAAGGATGAAACTCTTATCTTGAGTGGCATGTCTCTCCAAAGAGAGATTCTCCTACAAAGAAGTCTCAGTCACAAGACATTCTCCTTCAGTATGACAAAGGAATGATATCTCACAGAAGTGGCATATATGGACTCTCACACATATGTGGCATAAAATGGTCCTCTTGAATCCGTTGATCATATTCAAATCACACTCATCACCATCATCATAATCATCTCACAATTTTGACACCAATGGCTGTAAACATGACTACTTTATGTCAAAGTGTCAACATGACCCTCTTTGAGAACTGCACCATCTCAGTTTTCGTGCAATGACTAAATTGATGAATTTCTTGCAAGAATTCAAATCTCATTGTCCTATTGCAGCATTCAAAGATCACCAAAACTAAGAACGTACATCCATCCTTTCGCCAAAACAAAAACAAGCAAAGTGGTCAAAATACATCATTATACCTCCCAATCTGGCAATGGCCTAGAAATAGACTACTAAAATGCCAAAACGAACTCTGCCATCACAATCTTTGCGAAAATCATGAAATTTGAGAATAAATACAACCCCATTCTAAAACTTCCAAATCTGGGCCTCTAGGGAATCTAAAAGGTTCCTTGAAAATTTCTGCATTAAGGTTTCACCTTCAAGGTTCCACTGCTTAACGTTTTGTTTCTGGAAAATTGGCTACTCATATCAAAAAACCGTTTACATCATCAGATTCTTGGAAAAATTATAAGCAATTAGAGTATAAAGTTGACATATTTCTAACATTGTCAAAATTGAGGCCTCCAAGGAATCTAAAAGATTCCTCACATATCCCTTATGTCAGGGTTCTTCCTCCTCGGTCTGCATGCCTGCATCATGGTTCCATTGCATCATCGATCTCGGCCTTCACGCCCACCTCTGCCTAGTCGTCGAATGGAAAAACTCTAGTTTCTTTATAGCCCATGGCAGGAAAATTTAACAAAGTGGCCTGTTGGGTTGTTTGTTAGGCGCTTGGCTTGGTGGGCGAAGGTCTCAGGGTCATGCCTGCGGGCCTCTCCCATATAGTGAATTTATTGGCGTTGTTTTTTTAAATATGGGGTTTCGTTGTTTTATGACGGCGGTGTTGTATTTTAGGGTAGCCGGCCAACGCCAGTGCGGGTTCAATACCCACTGGCCCTTTATCATACGTGGTTGATTGGGTGGTGGGTCTACCAATGGCTACTTGCCCCCATATATAATACATTTATATGTTGGTTGTGTTATCACTTAGAACTATAAACATTTGTATATAATCCTTTGTCCAAGTTCAATGTCAAAAGTTGGTGTCAAATTGTTTTTGTTCTATGTTTCTTACTTAGGGTTGGAGCTTTAAAGGTGTTTGATGTAAATTGTACTCTAATCCTATTGGTCATCCTCCACCATCATGGTTTCATAAGCCATGTCTTGTCTTATCCATGTCACCGATCCTTTTCGTAATTTCGCAGCGCAGTGTCTTATTGGTCAGTTTTGCAGCGTAATCATTGTTTAGCCATTCCGCAGCGCGTCATCATCAAGCCGTTTCGCAGTGCATTATGACAATTCAAAACTAACTGCGCTGCGAAATCGCAGATTCGTGCGTTTTGCAGCGAATATTTCTCAAAGGGTCAAGTCTGTTGATGAGTCACCACTTCCGTCCTCTCATGTCAGTTTGCGTACCTCCCAAACGCTCATTAACCATCACTCCACCAATAGATTTGTAGACATGCACATAAATATTTTTCAAATGGGTTTTACCGTGCATGGATCTTTATGATGATCGTAAATGATGCATAAGTGACTAGCCTGTGTGATGATATATTTGAGTTTGCAAGTGAGGCTGTTTTCAAGTGAGCTTGATTACAAGCGAGGCCGAGTTAAAAAGAATTGAATCACCACTTTAGTTGAAGCTGTTGGTCATTGTCTGTGCGAAAATTTCAAAAGCAAAATGGAGAGGAAAGAACATAGGTCTGGAAAATGTCAGAGAACAGAGCCTGAAGGTTTAGACCTAGCATTAAGAGATGAAGGCGTGAAGAAAGCCTTCAAGGATGCCGGCTGTTGGAATTTCTGTAAGAAGCTGCAAGGTGGCCATGCTCAGGTAACAAAGGATTTTGCTTTAAACTTCACCGGTTTGAATTCTAAAATAGCTATGTTAGAAGTTCAAGTGTCTTCGGAGGCAATAGCTGCTGTAACTGAGATCCCAAGAGGGGGGCAAGAATGGTTTAAGAATTTTAAGTTTGATATGAACCCCTGCAAAGAGTTTTTAAAAGAGGCATATGTGAATGAAGACCTAACAAAAGCAGTGCCTAGAAACTATGTTAAGGAGCACTATGCCCTTCTTCTCACTTGTATTCAGAAGTACTTGACCTGTGAGGGAAGATACAATAAGGTCTACTCTTATCACTTTAAGTTGCTGTTACATTTTACTGGTAAAGCATCCATAGACATTCCCTTTTACTTGTTTCGCAGTCTGAGCAAAATGTGTGACAAGGTGCAATTAAGGAAGGACGACTGTGAAACATCTTTATTTCACCATGGTTTGGTTAAATTGTTAGTTTTGGATGGTCTTCAGAAAATTGGTAGAGACTGGAACTCGTTCATTTTCATGGCGGGTTTCCAAAGTAAAACAGGTCTTACTCCACAGCCAGTTAGAGAAAAAGAACAATCAGTTGAAGAACCCACGATAGCTGAGCTTCAAAAGGAGGCAAAAGATAAAAAGAAGGTCAAGTCACAGTTAAGAAAATCAGTGAAGCCACTGATCATTAAAGAACAACCTCAGCCATCAGCAAAAAAAGAAGCTCAGCATAAGAAGACTGTGCCTGGACCAAGTGGATCTGAAACAGTGTCAAGAGTGAGGACAAGGAGTCAAATAAGCAAAGAAAAAGGCAAAGCATTGGCTGTTGAGGAAAGCCCGATATCTAAGGCCAGCCTGAGTGATTTGTTGGAGGCCATTGAGTTTGAGCAAATTGAACCGGTGCACATTGAACCAGTGCACATTGATTTGACACAGTCATCACCGGAAAGCACCAAGAAATCTAGGGTTTCAAAAAGACTGAGGTTTGATGAACCAGGTGATGAATTTATCTTCAAACCAAGAAGACCTATTACAAGAAAGCAAGTAAGAGAAGCCGAGAAACTGCCTAGAACAGAGGTAGCTGAGGAATTGCCCAGAACAGAGGAGGCAGAGAAAATCAAGCAAAAAGGCACAAATAGAACAGTCATCATTTCCCAAGGAGGTAATATTATAGCCATAAGGAACCAGTTAGAAGCAGCAAAAAATGAAATTGCTAAGGTGAAGAATGCCACTAGGGAGTTTGCAGTCAGGTATGCAAATTATCGAAAAGCTGTATTGAAAGGAAGTAAAAACCTAGTAAGCCAGGTGGATTCAGTAGCTGATGTTTACACATGGACAGTTCCAGCTCTCAAACAGGCCAAATTCATCAGAAAGATAAACATGCATTTAAGAGCTGAAAACAAAGCCATGAGGAAGGAGGTTGCAGACTTGAAGGCACAGCTAGGTCAATTAGCTGCTAAATGAAGTTGCTGTTCAAAGAAAGGTGTTGTTCTAAGTTTTGTAAAATTTTGCTTAGTTTCATTATTTTGAGGACATCTAGATCCCTGCCATATGTAAAGGAGTTTTAGCAATTAAAGGTATAAGCAGTAAATACCTCAGGGCAAATACAAGCTGTTTTAACAAATTCAACAGTTTTGTAGCGCGCTACGAAACTGCTGTAGGTGGCGTTTTTAAAGCAAATAAACAGTTTGGTAATATGTGCGGGAATTTTTAAAAGGGAACACCTAAAGGTTATGTAAAAGATCAAATGAAGACATCCCAGCCATTCTGATCAAGACAGGTGTGCCTTCAAAAAGGTGAAATGTGTTAACCTTAGTGTAAATTTTTCGGTTATAAAGCCACTTTATTGCCGGTCATAGGGTGTTGAATGAATTGCCTACATGGAATTTTGGCTTGCACACCTATCCATTAACGAAGCCTCCAACTCATCAGGAAACATGGTGGTGTTCCATTGTTTTTGGGTTATTAAAGAGACTTAAAGTACATGCTGCTGCATATTCGAAGTGATGGGGGACCAGAACCAAAAAGTAAGGGATATTCTCAGCCAACACGGAGCAGATTAAAGCCTTCAGTATCCAAAGCCAACATGGGGCATTAACTACTCATCTCATGTCATCTCAGCCAAACGAAAAGGAAACCAGGTGTCAAAGCTGCAAGGAGGAATCATTCTACGAAGGAGATAGAGTTAGAGTTATAATTAAATTAGAACTCTTTAGAACTTCAGTTAGTGGTTATTGTATTAAATAGTTTGTTGCAAAGCAGATAGGTGTCATTAGTGGTAGTCATCGAGCTCCCCTCATGCTGGAGGAGGAAGCTCCAAGTAGTTAGAGTTATGTTTCTATATATAGCTGAATCATCTATGTAATGAGGGTTGGATATTTGAGAAAACAGAGTATTGTTTTGGCTTGTGTAAAAACTCAGTTTCAGTAATACAATTTGCTGCTTTTCTTCTCAGGATTCATACAGTGTTTCAATGCTCAAAATATGTGGTTTTGCTTTATCCTTAATGTTTTTACAGTTGTATAAATACACAATCACTCAGAATTCACTTTGCTGCTCTGATTTCCTGTGTGTATTTGTAAGCTGAGGTTTCTATGAGATGTGTTTTGAGTATTTAAACATCACATGCCCTGACTTCTATGTATGAGTAGTGTTATAGTTTACTGAAGGATGATTAACTCCATAAGCCCAATGGAAGTCTTTGTAATGTCTGTCCAGCCAACATATTTGTTAAATTCACTTTGCAAGAGTTAGCCATCTCATCAATAGTCAAAATCAATAACCTTTTGAGAGAGCCCTCTCAGGCTAAGGAGGCTAAGCCTTAGTCAAAAGATTGGTCTGAAACAGTTACACAGAGTCTACCTGGTCAGCAGCCTTCCAGTGCTTGATTTTGTGATAACATTTTGGTGCGTCTGCCGGGAGTCTGAAGATTACTCATTCCCGAAATTATAAGACTGAACTTCTGAAGGTAGCAGGAGCTCAGAAAGGTTTTCGAGGCTGCATTCTACCTTGGTGACTCCATTAAATCTTAAAGTTTTAAAGGTGGCTTCGAGAGGAAGATATACAAGAAGTAATCCTGACCCAAACCCACCTAGTCCTGTGGATAATCCCAATATCATCTCAAGGAGTAGACAAAGATTTTCTGATATACCAGGTACTTCAAATATTTCAAAGTCTTTGTTTCCTGAGTTTTCTAGAAGTCCTGAAGATAAAATTGTTGATGATAAAATTCAAGAAGTATTGTTGAGGTCTGAAAACGAAGAAGAACTTATTGGTATCATTTTGGATTTACAAAAGAAAGGCATTGATACTTCATCTTTAGTGTCACAAAAAGATAAAGAAGAGTTTTGGGAAATTGTTACTTCTGAATTGTTATTAGAGGAGGAGGACTTGAAACAGCTCAAGGAGCTTGACCCTTTTGAAGTTTTGCTTAAATCTAAAACTGGGTTACCTCTCCCAAATTGGAGTTCTTTTGTCAGTGGTTTACAAAGTCCCAATAGCCCTTTCCGTACTCATACTTTATCTTCTGCCTCTGCTAGTCCAAATAGTCCTCAAACAACATCTCATACTAGTTCTGGTTCCACTAGTCATACAGTACCTGTTATCCCTGCTCCTCCTTTCATTATGGCTGTACCTGCTAGGTATGCTCCTCTAGCTCTCCCTGCTGTTTTGCATGATCTCCCTAGTAAATATGCTGCTAGAATCCCAACATGGGGAGGAGATGAAGATTTTACAGCCGAGGAACATGTGGATAGATTCAATGATTTTGTTGATAGGGAAGAAGTGGATGATGAAGATGTAAAATTAAGACTGTTTGCTCAAACTTTTATTGGGGAAGTCCGAAAATGGTTTAAAGCCCTTGGAGCTGGTAGCATTCATAGTTGGGCTGAGTTTGAAGATAGTTTTCTGAGGAAATGGGGAAATAGAACCAATCCTGTTCAAGCCCTCACTGAATATAATAGTCTAAGAAGAGCTCCAGATGAAACTGTCCAAAACTTTTCTAAGAGGTTTAATAAAGTATATAATTCTATTCCAGCACATTTGAAACCTCCTGGAGCTTTGGCATAGTTAAGATATGCTGAGTCATTTGATTCAGATTTCTCTCTTTTACTCAGAGAAAGAGAGTCTGCTACTCTTTCTGACATGCAAAATGATGCAGTTAAGGTAGATGTGAATATGCTTGCTGCTAAGAAGTCGAAGATGGCAAAGACTAAGATAAAGGAAGAAGAGAAGCCTTCTACCTCTGCTCAAGAAGACAAGTTTGAAACCATGATGAAAACCATGGAGAAATTGATGGATCAATTAGCACTTGGGAATACTGCTGCTCCCCAAGCACAACAAGAGCCTCGGTTTAGGAACCCTCAATTTAGAAGGCCTCAAAATCAGCAAAGGCCAAGAGACAATAGAAATCAGCAGGTAGATCCTCCAGTGAGACCTCCTTTCCAACAAAACATGGTGGATGAAGAAGAAGAACCTGAAGTACTTGAGGAATCTATTCATTGCTTTGGGGAGGAAGACTCAGAAATTTTCTTAACAAAGGAGGAACATGATGAGTCCAGCATGGTAAAGGCAGAAGAGGAGCCTTCAGATTTTTTAAAGGGTTATCAGCATGCCATATTTGAAATTCAGAAGCAGTACAATCTTAGAAACCGAGATGTCCCTATTACAGCAAATAAAGCACAGCCCAAGAAGAATATTTCAAAGGCAATTGAAGATAAAAATGAAAAGTCAAAGCCGGTTGATGGTAAAGGTGATTCCTCTCTTGATAGAAAGGATATTCAAAACCCTGCACCTCCTAAGGAACTTGAAAAGTCTACTTCTGCTTTTAACATTGAAAATGAGATTGTAAAAATTAAAATATCAGTCCCTTTCAATGAAATTCTAAAGGTAGACAAATATAGAAGCAAGATTGTTGAAATGCTTAATTCTCCACCAGGAGGGGCTGATATTCTAAATGTGCAAGAGGATAATCCTATTATCTGTTTAGGTCCAAGACTTGAGGATGAACAAAATGATGAGTTTCCCCTTTTTATATAAGCATTAATATCCATGATATGACTCTACATAATGCTATGCTGGATTCAGGGGCATCACATAATCTCATGCCTAAGGTAATCATGGAAAGACTGGGATTAGAAGTAACTAGACCATACAAGGACTTATTTTCATTTGATTCAAAGAGAGTTCATTGCATTGGGTTAATAAAAGATGTTGTTGTGGCACTCACACAAATCCCAGCAAAAACAACTGTCATGGACATTGTTGTTGCAGACATTCCACCTAAGTTTGGGATACTTCTTTCAAGGTCATGGGCAGCAAAAATCAAGGGTACCATGCAAATGGATTTAACATATGCCACCATCCCAGTGTTTGGTGAACAAAGGAGGTTGTATCGTGAAACAAGGATGGCATATATGGTAAGCAGCAAAGACAAGCCTCAGAATTTTCCTATTTACTCATGTGACACAGGTCTTGGATCAGCTATCCTTTTCAATGAATCAGTGGGAAAAGATGAAAATGCAGAAAATCAGTGTTAGGAGGTACAGCAAAGAGATGAAAGAGACATCACTGGTTGCTGGTCCCTATACTTTGATGGAGCAGTAGGAAAAGAAGGCGCAGGAGCTGGGATTTGGATCACTAGTCCAACTGAAGAAAGTCAGTTTTTGTCATACAAACTAAACTTTGATTGTACCAACAACATGGCTGAGTACGAATCTCTGGTTTTAGGCCTGGAAACCTTGATAAAGTTGAAGGCAAAGAACATTGCTGTTTGTGGAGATTCTGAATTGATTATAAAGCAAGTACAAGGTGCATATCAAACAAAGGATGCAAGGATGAGAGCCTACAGAAATTTAGTGTTGGAATTGTTGGAAAAATTTCAATCCTATTCCTTCAGTATAAAAACCAGAGATCAAAATTCTGTTGCAGATTCTCTTGCCGTTGCAGCTAGTCTTTTTATTATTCCTAAACATTCTTCTGATAGCTATGAAGTGAAGGTTCGCCATAGGCCTTTCATCCCAGATAATATCATAAACTGGCAAGTCTTTGAAGATGATCAACAGGTAAGAAATTTCCTTGAGTTGAAAGAAGAGTTTGAGCATAATCAAATAGATCAGCAGAATATGTTAACAGAGACAAGGGAAAATTCTGAAGTGTTGCAGCTACAAAACAACCTAATTCCTAAAGGCCTTATTCCACTTGAAAAATTATTTGATCAAAATGATGTGTTTAAAGCACCAAGATTGCAAGCCAATGAAGAGGAAATAGAAAGTTGTAATTTAGGTGACTCAGTTGTGCCCAAATTAGTCAAGATTTCAAAGTTCTTATCAGCTGATATGAAGGTCAAATATGTTGAAATGATGAAGAAATTTATTGATGTTTTCGCATGGAGCTATGCTGATTTGAAACAGTATGATTCTTCAATCATACAACATACCATCCCAATTAAGCAAAATGAGAAGCCTTTTAAGCAGAAATTAAGGAGGATTAATGCCCTTCTGATGCCACTAATTGAAAAAGAAGTGAAAAAGCTTTTTGATGCAAAAATTATTGTTCCAATCAGATTCTCAAATTGGCTTGCTAACTTGGTACCAGTCAGAAAAAAGAATGGGGAGATTAGAATTTGTATAGACTTCAGGAACTTAAACATGGCTTCACTGAAAGATAATTACCCTCTCCCCAAAATGGATTTCATTTTGCAAAATATTGTTGTTTCCCAAAGAATGTCTATGCTGGATGGCTTCTCAGGGTATAATCAGATCCTTGTTCATCCAGATGATCAGGAGAAGACAACTTTCACTACACCATGGGGCACATTTATGTATGCAAAGATGCCCTTTGGCCTCATGAATGCAGGAGCAACTTTCCAGAGGGCTATGGACATTGCTTTCGCTGAAGAAAAAGATAAATCAGTGGTGGTATATCTTGATGATATCACAGTCTTTTCAAAGAAGGAAGAAGACCACTTAAAGCACCTTGAAAGGATCTTACTAAAGTGTAGGAGGTTTGGTATTTCTTTAAACCCAACCAAAAGTATCTTTGCTTTAACTTCTGGCAAATTGCTTGGACATATTATCTCTGAAGAGGGAATTAGGATTGATCCTAATAGAGTTAGTGCTATTCAAAGGTTAGATTTGCCAAGGAGTAAGAAAGAGATTCAATCCTTTCTTGGAAAGGTTAATTTTGTTAGAAGATTCATTCCTAACTTTGCTGAGGTGGTCAAACATATAACAAAAATGTTAAGGAAAGGAGCAGATTTTAAGTGGACAGTTGAAGCAAAGAAATCATTTGAAGAGATCAAAAAAGCACTCACTCAAGCACCAGTCCTCATCAGCCCAGATTTTACCAAGGAGTTCCTGATCTTCACATTTGCTTCTGAAGATACAATTGCTGGAGTTTTATTGCAGAAAGGAAGTCAAGGTATTGAACATCCCATTTCTTTCTTTAGCAAGACATTGGCTAATGCCGAATTGAAATATAATATCTTAGAAAAGCAAGCATATGCACTGGTGAAAGCAATTAAGGATTTCAGAATTTATGTGTTGCACTCTCATATTGTTGCATACGTGCCAAGTGCTGTTATAAAAGATATTCTTACACAAGCTGACCCAGATGGAAAAAGAGGGAAATGGATAGCAAAGCTGTTGGAGTATGACATTGAGATCAAGCCCACCAAGTTAGTAAAGGGTCAGGGCTTAGTAAAATTGTTGACTCAGTCAAATCTGGACTGCATTGGTATCAATTTATGCACATAAATCTCAGAAATTTCTGAGAATGAAGAAGAATTGGTCCAAATTAATGAAATTTTTTTGATCTCAGAGTGGTATAAGGATGTAGCATTTGTCTTGCAGCACAATAGAGCCCCTGATAACCTTTCAAAATCTAAAGCTCGGTTCACCAAGTTGAAATCTCTCAGATATTTTGTATATGATCAAAATTTATTTTGGAAGGATGCAGGAGGAATTTTATTAAATTGTCTCATTGAAGAAGAAGCTGATAAAGTAATTGATGAATTTCATAAAGGGGATTGTGGAGGCCATCACTATTGGAAAGCCACTGCAAACAAAGTTTTGAGAGCTGGATATTTTTGGCCAACTATGTTCAGAGATATTTATAAAAAGATAGCATCATGCCATGAATGTCAAGTATTTGAAGGAAAGAGAAAGCTCATGCCAATGCCATTGGTTCCTATTTATGTTGAAGCACCTTTCCAGCAGTGGGGATTAGATTTTATAGGGGAAATCCATCCTCCTTCATCAGGACAGCATCGCTGGATTCTCACAGCCACCGATTATTTTACAAAGTGGATAGAGGCAATACCTACCAGGCAAGCAAATGATTCAGTGATAATTTCCTTTTTAGAAAATAACATCTTATCAAGGTTTGGTTGTCCAATCAAGATTATCACAGACAATGCCCAGGCTTTTAAGTCCAAAAGAATGATAAATTTTTGTCATCAATACCACATTTCCCTTGGTCATTCCACTGCTTATTATCCACAGGGAAATGGCTTAGCTGAAAGTTCAAACAAGAGTCTTGTGAGAATTATTAAGAAGCTACTGCAAGAAAATAAAAAGGCTTGGCATTTGAAACTGAAGTATGCCTTGTGGGCTGATCGAATTTGCACAAAGAGGTCCATTGGAACATCACCATATGAACTTGTGTATGGAGCAGAGGCTATATTCCCAACATCTCTCGGGGTACCAGTAATGAAGCTGATTCAAGGATTAGAAGAGGAACCAAATGCCATACAGCGAAGGATAAATCAGCTAATAGCTTTGCAGGAGAAAAGAAGTGAGGTGTTTGAAAGTCATCAACAAAACCAGAATCAGGTCAAGAGAGCATTTGACAAGAAGATCAAAGAGGTTACATTTCAGATTCATGATAAAGTCCTGAAATGGGAAGCCAGAATTGAAGAGAAAGGTAAACATGGTAAATTTGAAAATTTGTGGAAAGGGCCATATCAGATTTCTGCTTTCCATGGAAATAACACCTACATTTTGCAGGAAGTTGATGGAACACCATATGCTGGAGGACCTGTTAATGGCAGGTTCTTAAAGCATTACAATCAATGAAATTCTGCCAAGTATCTCATGAGCATTGTATATAACCGTTTTATGAATCTTTCCTGTTGAAAATAAATGACAAGCTGAACAGAAAAGCTTAAGCCCGAGGAGAAGGCCCACAAAGCTAGAAAGGAATGCTTGTCAACTCTGTGTGTGTTTTTAAGAAATGGATAAAGCACTGGATCTACGAGTTCTTAGTGTACTACAGGAGCACACTATCCCAAGTGGAGCCACTGTTATCACTTAGAACTATAAACATTTGTATATAATCCTTTGTCCAAGTTCAATGTCAAAAGTTGGTGTCAAATTGTTTTTGTTCTATGTTTCTTACTTAGGGTTGGAGCTTTAAAGGTGTTTGATGTAAATTGTACTCTAATCCTATTGGTCATCCTCCACCATCATGGTTTCATAAGCCATGTCTTGTCTTATCCATGTCACCGATCCTTTTCGTAATTTCGCAGCGCAGTCTCTTATTGGTTAGTTTTGCAGCGTAATCATTGTTTAGCCATTCCGCAGCGCGTCATCATCAAGCCGTTTCGCAGCGCATTATGACAATTCAAAACTAACCGCGCTGCGAAATCACAGATTCGTGCGTTTTGCAGCGAATATTTCTCAAAGGGTCAAGTCTGTTGATGAGTCACCACTTCCGTCCTCTCATGTCAGTTTGCGTACCTCCCAAACGCTCATTAACCATCACTCCACCAATAGATTTGTAGACATGCACATAAATATTTTTCAAATGGGTTTTACCGTGCATGGATCTTTATGATGATCGTAAATGATGCATAAGTGACCAGCCTGTGTGATGATATATTTGAGTTTGCAAGTGAGGCTGTTTTCAAGTGAGCTTGATTACAAGCGAGGCCGAGTTAAAAAGAATTGAATCACCACTTTAGTTGAAGCTGTTGGTCATTGTCTGTGCGAAAATTTCAAAAGCAAAATGGAGAGGAAAGAACATAGGTCTGGAAAATGTCAGAGAACAGAGCCTGAAGGTTTAGACCTAGCATTAAGAGATGAAGGCGTGAAGAAAGCCTTCAAGGATGCCGGCTGTTGGAATTTCTGTAAGAAGCTGCAAGGTGGCCATGCTCAGGTAACAAAGGATTTTGCTTTAAACTTCACCGGTTTGAATTCTAAAATAGCTATGTTAGAAGTTCAAGTGTCTCCGGAGGCAATAGCTGCTGTAACTGAGATCCCAAGAGGGGGGCAAGAATGGTTTAAGAATTTTAAGTTTGATATGAACCCCTGCAAAGAGTTTTTAAAAGAGGCATATGTGAATGAAGACCTAACAAAAGCAGTGCCTAGAAACTATGTTAAGGAGCACTATGCCCTTCTTCTCACTTGTATTCAGAAGTACTTGACCTGTGAGGGAAGATACAAT
This sequence comes from Pinus tabuliformis, assembly GCA_031772625.1. Taxonomy (NCBI): domain Eukaryota; kingdom Viridiplantae; phylum Streptophyta; class Pinopsida; order Pinales; family Pinaceae; genus Pinus; species Pinus tabuliformis. Next base: position 394,348,116 of record CM062814.1, on the reverse strand, counting down.
AAGGTCTACTCTTATCACTTTAAGTTGCTGTTACATTTTACTCGTAAAGCATCCATAGACATTCCCTTTTACTTTTTTCGCAGTCTGAGCAAAATGTGTGACAAGGTGCAATTAAGGAAGGACGACTGTGAAACATCTTTATTTCACCATGGTTTGGTTAAATTGTTAGTTTTGGATGGTCTTCAGAAAATTGGTAGAGACTGGAACTCGTTCATTTTCATGGCGGGTTTCCAAAGTAAAACAGGTCTTACTCCACAACCAGTTAGAGAAAAAGAACAATCAGTTGAAGAACCCACGATAGCTGAGCTTCAAAAGGAGGCAAAAGATAAAAAGAAGGTCAAGTCACAGTTAAGAAAATCAGTGAAGCCACTGATCATTAAAGAACAACCTCAGCCATCAGCAAAAAAAGAAGCTCAACATAAGAAGACAGTGCCTGGACCAAGTGGATCTGAAACAATGTCAAGAGTGAGGACAAGGAGTCAAATAAGCAAAGAAAAAGGCAAAGCATTGGCTGTTGAGGAAAGCCCGATATCTAAGGCCAGCCTGAGTGATTTGTTGGAGGCCATTGAGTTTGAGCAAATTGAACCGGTGCACATTGAACCAGTGCACATTGATTTGACACAGTCATCACCGGAAAGCACCAAGAAATCTAGGGTTTCAAAAAGACTGAGGTTTGATGAACCAGGTGATGAATTTATCTTCAAACCAAGAAGACCTATTACAAGAAAGCAAGTAAGAGAAGCCGAGAAACTGCCTAGAACAGAGGTAGCTGAGGAATTGCCCAGAACAAAGGAGGCAGAGAAAATCAAGCAAAAAGGCACAAATAGAACAGTCATCATTTCCCAAGGAGGTAATATTATAGCCATAAGGAACTAGTTAGAAGCAGCAAAAAATGAAATTGCTAAGGTGAAGAATGCCACTAGGGAGTTTGCAGTCAGATATGCAAATTATCGAAAAGCTGTATTGAAAGGAAGTAAAAACCTAGTAAGCCAGGTGGATTCAGTAGCCGATGTTTACACATGGACAGTTCCAGCTCTCAAACAGGCCAAATTCATCAGAAAGATAAACATGCATTTAAGAGCTGAAAACAAAGCCATGAGGAAGGAGGTTGCAGACTTGAAGGCACAGCTAGGTCAATTAGCTGCTAAATGAAGTTGCTGTTCAAAGAAAGGTGTTGTTCTAAGTTTTGTAAAATTTTGCTTAGTTTCATTATTTTGAGGACATCTAGATCCCTGCCATATGTAAAGGAGTTTTAGCAATTAAAGGTATAAGCAGTAAATACCTCAGGGCAAATACAAGCTGTTTTAACAAATTCAGCAGTTTCGTAGCGCGCTACGAAACTGCTGTAGGTGGCGTTTTTAAAGCAAATAAACAGTTTGGTAATATGTGCGGGAATTTTTAAAAGGGAACACCTAAAGGTTATGTAAAAGATCAAATGAAGACATCCCAACCATTCTGATCAAGACAGGTGTGCCTTCAAAAAGGTGAAATGTGTTAACCTTAGTGTAAATTTTTCGGTTATAAAGCCACTTTATTGCTGGTCATAGGGTGTTGAATGAATTGCCTACATGGAATTTTGGCTTGCACACCTGTCCATTAACGAAGCCTCCAACTCATCAGGAAACATGGTGGTGTTCCATTGTTTTTGGGTTATTAAAGAGACTTAAAGTACATGCTGCTGCATATTCGAAGTGATGGGGGACCAGAACCGAAAAGTAAGGGATATTCTCAGCCAACACGGAGCAGATTAAAGCCTTCAGTATCCAAAGCCAACATGGGGCATTAACTACTCATCTCATGTCATCTCAGCCAAACGAAAAGGAAACCAGGTGTCAAAGCTGCAAGGAGGAATCATTCTACGAAGGAGATAGAGTTAGAGTTATAATTAAATTAGAACTCTTTAGAACTTCAGTTAGTGGTTATTGTATTAAATAGTTTGTTGCAAAGCAGATAGGTGTCATTAGTGGTAGTCATCGAGCTCCCCTCATGCTGGAGGAGGAAGCTCCAAGTAGTTAGAGTTATGTTTCTATATATAGCTGAATCATCTATGTAATGAGGGTTGGATATTTGAGAAAACAGAGTATTGTTTTGGCTTGTGTAAAAACTCAGTTTCAATAATACAATTTGCTGCTTTTCTTCTCAGGATTCATACAGTGTTTCAATGCTCAAAATATGTGGTTTTGCTTTATCCTTAATGTTTTTACAGTTGTATAAATACACAATCACTCAGAATTCACTTTGCTGCTCTGATTTCCTGTGTGTATTTGTAAGCTGAGGTTTCTATGAGATGTGTTTTGAGTGTTTAAACATCACATGCCCTGACTTCTATGTATGAGTAGTGTTATAGTTTACTGAAGGATGATTAACTCCATAAGCCCAATGGAAGTCTTTGTAATGTCTGTCCAGCCAACATATTTGTTAAATTCACTTTGCAAGAGTTAGCCATCTCATCAATAGTCAAAATCAATAACCTTTTGAGAGAGCCCTCTCAGGCTAAGGAGGCTAAGCCTTAGTCAAAATATTGGTCTGAAACAGTTACACAGAGTCTACCTGGTCAGCAGCCTTCCAGTGCTTGATTTTGTGATAACAGGTTGGGAGGCGTTGGTAACGGTGGTGGCCTGCCACCCCATTATATATATATATATATATATATATATATATATATATATATATATACCAGAGAAAGCATCCGCTATATTTTTTAGGGGTCATTGGCACAATTAATTGTTCAACATTTTGAAAAGCTCTAATTATCGTTAAGTGCCAAATTGTCGCTCAGTTTGTTGCCTCCAAATTTAGCAGTTCTGCTAAATTTAGTCGAACTTCCAAATTTAGTGAGCCTCCAAATTTAGTTGGTGACAAAAGTCCTGCTTCTTTGACTTGAAACTTTGATTGCCAATAAATTGCACATACAGAGTCAGATTTGAGTGTCATCTGTGCCATTGGAATCAATATGACGAGCTATTCGATATGGGCCTTGTTTTGTTGAAATCCAAATACTTCTATTTTTTCCAAAGCAACTTGGACATTCCTCCCCACTAAGGAGCTTTTCTACCTCCAAAAGCATAAACATGACTACAATCTCGATTTGCATAACAATTGCCTCTGATAGGCCACCTTCCCTTTCCTTCACCTTTGTACTTCATAACTTGGAATGATGAAACCAACACCTGTATCATATGAAAACCCATAACTGCTAATACATGTTCAAGTACAAGACCAAAATAAGACCAAAGCACAACCCATACTTGCCAAGAGTTTATAACACACTCATGGTCAAGTTTACATTAGAAACCAATACTCATCCCATCCAGTATAATGGCCAAAATATCACCATGTTTCCAACACAAGCGAGGTTATACATTCATCACAATTACAAACAACCGAAACATGTGATTTACAAAATGTGGCCATGCTCAACTACTTAAAAATGTTTTGATGCCACCATCTCTCACCTAACTAGGTGATTGGATCTTCTTCCTATAGTTGATTCTCTTGTTCAACTGCTTCCCTTACTGGTTCCTTCATAGTTGCTTTCACATGCTTCTTGTCCTTCTTTGGTCATTGCTTTGGATGGAGCTTCCAACATGTAGCTCTCTGATGTTCACCTTTGTTGCAATGGCTACAAAAGTTCTTTCTCTCCCAGACTTTCCTTACCTTCCTTCTACCCTTATGTGGAGAAGGGTCTTCATGTCTTGGCCTCTTTCTCACTGCCATTCTTTTTCAACACTTGGAAAAAACATGGTTATTCAAATCACAAAAAGTACGTGGTTTTTTATGCCATAGTCTTTGCTCATCAATATTAATTTGCTTGTAATCAAAAGGAACATTAGAATACTGAGACTTTTTATATCTTGCTTGGTTGTCTCAGGTGCGGCTTTGAAAATAATTACTTGCCTTAGCTCTTCCTCTATAATTCTCACTATCATGGGAGGATTGTGATGTGCTCTCAGCATCCTCTTTCCTCGATGCTTTTGGCAATGTCTTGTATTCTCTGTTCGAGGAATCCTTTTCTTTTGTTGCCTTCGAACATTCTCATTTAATGTACCCTAGTCCTGCAAATCGATGTCTTCGTACAATCTCCAATGGCTGAGTAATTCCTTAGCCACTAATACCAAGTCCTCCTCGTTTTATACCCCATCTTGGTGAGGAGTCTCATGTCGATCCATGAAATATGTATCTCAATGCTTCCAATAGAAATAACATCATGAGAATAAGGAGTTTCTTTTACCTTTGATTCTGTCGGCGATGTTGGGTCATCTTCTTTGGCCAACTCTCCTTTTGTAGTGGAACATTCTCCCATTTTTTTCCTCCACAACTTGCTCTAACATGATTCTCATTATATGCTTCTCTTCCTCTGCATCTTGTATAAGCCTTCGAAGCTATGGATTCTTTGGTTAAATGCAATGGTTAATATCTTCCAACTCTTGAAGTCTTGCTCACTTCAATCCTTTGCCCATGATGACATTCACAATCCATGGAAAAATTATCATACTGATCTAATACCAGTTGATCCAGACAATTTTTGTGAATAGTCTTAAACAAAAATTTCCATTTAAAGACCTTTTACTAACACATATTTGCATGTGAAACATGAATGAAACATTCTCTAAACATTACTTCAGAAATCCATTAACATAAGCAAGAAGAAAATAACCATGAAGCAATAATAACACAACATGTGATAACGGAGTTCATCCAATTTGGACTATGTCTCAGGGTGCTAGGTCAAGAGTGGGGAGGCTGCTTCATTAGTCTCTGCAAAAGAATGATGAGTACATGGAAAAATTTCTATCAACACAAGGATGGAACTCTCATCTTGAATGGAATGTCTCTCCAAAGAGACGTTCTCCTACAAAGAACTCTCACTCACAAGACGTTCTCCTTTAGCATGACAAATGAATGATCTCTCACAAAATTGGCATAAATGGACTCTCGCACATATGTGGCATAAAATCGTCCTCTTGAATTCGCTAATTAGATTCAAATCACACTCATGATCATCATAATCATCTCAAAATTTTGAGACCAATGGATGTAAACATGACTAATTTTTGTCAAAGTGTCAACATGACCCTCTTTGAGCACTGCACCATCTCGGTTTTTGTGCAACGACTAAATTGATGAATTTACTACAAGAATTCATCTCACAGTCCTGCTACAACATAAAAAGATTAACAAAACCTGCAACACACATCCATTCTTTCGCCAAAACTAAAATAAGAAAAGTGGCCAAAATGCATCATTATACCTCCCAATCTGGCGATGGCCTAAAAATCGGGTGCTCAAATGCCTAAACGGATTGTGCCAATGCAATATCTGCAAAAAATTGTGAAATTTGAGTATAAACATGACCCCATTATGAAACTTCCAAATTTGGGCCCCCAGGGAATCTAAAAGATTCCTTGTAGATTCGTGCATCAAGGTTCCATTGCTCAACGTTCTACCTCTGGAAAATTGGATTCTCATATCAAAAACTCTCTGCACCATCAGATTCTTGGCAAAATTATGAGCAATCTGAGTATAGAGTTGACATGTTTTTGACACTGTGAAAATTAGGGCCTCCAAGGAATCTAAAATATTCCTCACATATTCCCTGCGTCAGGGTTCTGCCTCCTCGGTCTACATGCCAGCATCACAGTCCATTGCATCATCGGCCTCGGACTCCGTGCCCACCTCTACCTGGAATATTGAATGGTGAAATTCTATTTTTTTATAGCCCATGGTGGGCGAATTTAACAAAGAAACATGTTGGGCCATTGGTTAGGCACTTGGCTTGGTGGGTGGAGGTTCAGGGGTCAAGCCCACGAGCCTCCCCCATATTGGCATTGTTTTTTAAAATATGGGGTTTCATTGTTTTATGATAGCGGTGGTGTATTTTAGGGTCGTCGTTGGGAACGTCGACCAATGGTTGACGTAGGTTCGATACCTGACGACCATTTATCATACGTGGCTTGTTAAGTGCCATATCGTCACTCAGTTAGTTGCCACCAAATTTAGCGGTTCTGCCAGATTTATCTGAACTACCAAATTTAGTGAGCCTCCAAATTTTGTTGGCGACAATATTAGTCATGCTTCTTTGACTTGAAACTTTGACTGTCAATAACTTGCACATACAAAGTCAAATTTGAGTGTCATCTACGCCATTGGAATAAGGATGACGAGCTCTCCGATCTAGTCCTAGTTTCGATGAAATCTGAAGACTTCGATTTTTGAGCCTCTCCATAGTCACCTAGATCAATAGTACATGCATTGAAAATGTGGAGACATTACTTGCTTGGAAGAAAGAATGTTTAATGTTAGACCATGGAGGGCTAAGATACCTATTTGGCCATCCCAAGTTAAATGAAAGAAAAGCTAGATGGATAGCCTTGATTAGTGAGTTTGACTTTGAAATAAGTACATTAAGGGAAAAAGAGAACAAAGTGGAAGATGCACTCAGTGGAAGCCTGCAAGTGGTACATTTTCCAACCAAAATCACTTATGAAGTTGATGTCAAAGAAAGGATCAAACATGCATTACCTTAGGATGAGCATTACCAACATGTGAAGGAACACTTGCAATAGGAGCCGAAAGGATCATCGAGTAAGAATTACTCACTCACTAATGATGGTATGTTGAAGTTAAAGGATTGATGGTATGTGACTTGCATGGGAGATTTAAGGAAGCACACCATGCAAAAGTTACACAGAAGATCTTATTTAGGTCATCTTGTTTATCAGAAAATGATAATAACTATGAAGAATATGTACTATTAGTTGGGCATGAAAAGGGAGGTCGTTGATTACATTGCCAGGTGCTTGGAATGCCAACAAGTTAAAGTGGAATGCAGACATCCAATGGTATTATTACAGTTAATCCCCATTCCTGAGTGGAAATGGGAAGTCATACCTATGGACTTCATCATAGGATTTCCAAATATATCCAACCAACACGATGTTATAATGGTGGTCGTAGAAAAATTGAGCAAGGAAACCCACTTTATAGTTGTCAAGTTCACTCACAAGGCAATTGACATTGGTCATATTTTCATGAAAGAAATATTCATATTACATGGAAAACCCAAGAATATCATTTCGGATCAGGATGCCAAGTTCACTTCAAAAGTTTGGAAAGCATTGTTTGCTGGTTTTGGGACTCAGCTAACGTTTAACAACATATCATCCTTAGACTAATGGAGAAATTGAGAGAGTGAATAGAATGTTATAAGACATGTTGAGGATGTATGATTAGCCAAAGATGTGGGAAGAGTTCCTGCCCTTAGTCGAATTTGCTTACAACAATGGGTATCAAGAGTCACTAAATATGAGTCCTTATGAGGCTTTATATGGTAGAAAATATAGTACTACCATCAACTGGGATGATCCAAAGAACAAGGCAGTCCTTGGACTTGATACGCTGAAGGAAATGGAATATGAGGTAATTAATATTAGGCAAAAAATGAAGGCAACCCAACAAAAGAGTTATGTGGATAAATAGAGAACGCATAAGGAATTTCAGGTGGGAGAGCATGTATATGTCTGCATCAAACCAAGAAAGAGTTGAATGCGAATAGGGTCTTGTGCTAAGTTGGCACCAACATTTTGCAGTCCATTTCAAATACTGGAAATAATGGGGCCAGTGGCCTACATATTAGCCTTACCACCCACAATGAAAGCACATGATGTTTTTCAGATTTCTTTAATTAATAAGTGTGTACATGATGCAAATCATATTATTGATTGGTCTATGATATAGGTGGAATCCAAGGGAGAATTCCAACCAGAACCATAGTGCATTCTGGACCAGAGGTAATGGAAGCACTTTGGACTAGATGAAACCACCTAGGAAATGGTTGATCAGATGATTCTACTTTACTCGTTTTTGTTCCCTGTATAAATGAATGTAAGAGTTGTACATGTAAATATCTCTGTTGTATTTTTGTGTTCCATTTATAGAACACCTAGGAAGTTGTTCCTTTAAGGGGGAGGGATCTATAACAATCCTTTTTTCTACACCCCACGTAAATGTCACCATGTACTTATGTTTATGTAAACTATGTAAAAATGCAATTTATGGATGATTTGAAGGGGAGGACATAGATTTAGAGATATGAGGAGGAGAGGTTGCTTGTGATGTGTTTAATCCAAGTCACACATACTTCATTTAGTTCATTTACCTATCTTCTTGACGAATTAAATGGCCTACAAAATACGCAGTGAAGTTTGGTATGGGCTGCTTGAGTAGAGGACGATGCCCGTACTGCCCCCTTCCTCGTGGGATAGGACGAAAATAGGTTGACCATTCAATAGAGAAGAGAGGTAAACACACAAAAGAAGGGGACAAGTAAGAGGGAGAGAAAACGAAACACGCAGAATGGAAGAGAGTAGAACGCAAGGGGAGAACATGAAAGGAAAAACACACAAGAGAAGTAAGATCTAAATGGGAGAAAACACAAAGTAAAAGATGCTCAAGCAATGACAAAATAAGAAGAATTAGATTCCTAAGCTAGTGCTTTGTGGTTGGGAAGAAATTCCTTATGGTTTTATTGAGGTTTGTGTCGTATGCATATGTTTGTTTGGCTAGTGATGGATTGATGGAGATTTGAATCACTTAGTGCTTTTCTTAGTAAAGATCATAAACCACAAAGTGTTTGTTGGGAAGTTGATAAACCACTTAGTCCTTGTTGAATGGGATGATAAACCACTTGGGTGCTTGTTGTAAGGTTGATAAACCACTAGGAAGGTGAGTTAAGCCACTATGTTACTTGCTAAAAATGGTTGATAAACCACTAAGTGCTTGTTGCGAACGCTGACAAACCACTTAGTGCTTGCCAAGTAAGCTGATAAACCACCTAGATAGTGGGATATAAACTCCTGCAGTGCTTGCCTTGAAAATCCAACTGATAAACCACCTTTATTTTGTATTCAATCCCTTGTAACTGAGAAGTGCTTCATCTGAGCCTTGGTGTGAATCCCTGTGATTGAATTCAGTTAGGTAAAGAGTCACTATGGTTCTTATTGCTAGAGAGCAATTAATAAACCACCTTGATAGTGGATTCCTGCATGAAAGATTGTAATGTAGCTGGCCTATGGTTGGGTGGAGAGTTGAAGTCTCTCCTTTAGTTTCCAACCATTCAAGTTAAACATATAAGTGTATTGCTTGTATCTATTTGCACTATGGATGATGAAAAATATCTGATATGTGATATGTAAGTGCATGGGCCAACACTACCTATGGAGGAATGATAATATTTTTGTATGTTCATGGTGAATGATTTGCTTTATACGCACCTGATGTCGACATGGGCTATAAATTCCCCAACTTAACTTTAACTTCCCGTAATTTATAAATTCAAAAATTTAGTTTTATAACATCCAAATAAAAACCATAAAAAACCCACTTACATTAAATTTTCTACCAATTCGCTGACCTATTCTACAATTTAAGTAGGTCAGGGTCAGGAAGGTTGGTTAAATTGGAGGTTGGTTTGATTTCACATAAGTGCTTGACTAAGGTCGAGATCAACTTGTTGTGGATTAGTTGGGGTTCGGAATTGACTAAAATTAGGAGGTTGGGCCAACTAGACCTCGATTTAAATAACCATAAAAAAGACCCTACTATTCTCACTCTGAAAGGGTGTTTGGTTGTTCCAACTTTGATTATTCTTTCACAAATATGTAGTTTGAATATGCACTAGATTTCATTTCAAATGAGGCTTTATTTCAACTTCTGAAGTTTTTATTGTGTTCATTCAATACTATATGTGTATCCAGTGTTCTAGGCGCATTCCCAAGATTCTATATCATTCTTACACCTCACATAACTACAATAAAGCAATTGCAATCCTCCAGGATGGTTTCCTTTTACCAATTTCAAGAATGCCTCCAACATTCTCAGCATTCCAACGACTATCCCCTCTCTTCAACCAATGCTTTGGTTTACCTGCCCAAAGATATTGATTTATTCTTAGGAATTAGACCATTCATTGCTATAATTTACCTATTGGTTGAACATTTCGATCAACAGTTAACCCAAAAATTTAATCTCTCCTAGAATTTGAAATAATTCCCAATGCAGAGCAATGTTGGCTCACAAAATTCTAATACAAAGGCCAATTCCTTAAGCTCGAATCCACCATATCAGAGCGATGTTATGCCAATTATTGTTTTGGAATATAATTCCATTCCTTCAATGCCTTTCGGTCACTATTCTCACACAAAATTTACCCCATAGCTCAATTTGTCATAGTTATTGCAATCAACATATTCAACACAAAAAATCATTGACTCAAACTTCAAAATAGGATTCCAACCCTCTACAGGGATCATGCATTCCTATGACTGTTAACTACTAGAACTACAATCAACCATAATAATTTATTCATTCATGAAAGAAATTACAAGATTTACCCATAGATTTCAGAGCGATCATTCATACACTTGTCCAATTGATCCTTCACGCATCAACCACAAACACACAACTATTTCTAGGTTAATGCACACAGAAAGCTTCATTCAATTATAGATATTACAAAAAATTAGCGGCTTGATCATGCCAAAATGGTGTAATTTACCTTGGCCCTTTTCTCATCTCTCTCATACACACTATGTATCCCTCCTGCTAATGCTCAATTAGTTTAGATAGTAAAGAATGAATTTGAATTGTCAATTAGTTTAGATACTAATCAAACTCCACAAGATTAACCACTTATCGCTCGGATCCAAAAAATCTTCAAAATATCTCTCTAATATCACAACTCTCGATATCTACTCAACAAAAGTAGATTTAATTACATATGAACCAATTCTATACAATCCTTCTAGAATTTATACAAGAAAACTTCAATAATTTAAAAAATTAGGGAACCCACTCCTTTGGTAAATGAACACTCCTAGATCCAGTAAAAAGAGGCTTTGAATTGAGGTAACATGCTCCTACATCATACTCCCAAGACAAAAAATTTATGGTCTCCTGAGCATGTTTTTTTATGGACTAATTAAAAATCCTCTTGGATCCCAAACTTTATGTTGTAACTTGTCACGCTATATTAACATGTGGTTGTTCTTTAGTTATTTGCCATCGTTATCAATCCTGAACTTTGTTTTATTTATCAAAAAACACATTGTTCCAAATGTCATCATTAACCACTTGTCCATAATTTTTAGTTGTTGTTGTTGTACATCCACCCAAAAACATTTACTTTTAATTCTATTGTTGATTGCAGATTGTTACTTCCCTGGATTTAACCTATTATTCACTCACAAAACAATTGGGGCTTCCACAAATAACATTCCAAATTCTATTCTGTTAGCCTCCTGCTACAGCAGGTATTCATCTTTCATGATTGACATTTTTACATGCCAAATATGTCATACTTTGCAAGCTGCAGTGTTCCATATTTCCACAAGAAGCAATGAAAGTGTGCTGGTCCAAATGCCACTGCTGTATTCCATTTTTGATGAGTTTTTCAGTTAAGGGAAGGCCAAACAGCTAAATCCTGGCCTCCCTAGGTTTCAATTTCCTATTTTAGAATATAGAGAATGATATCTGTCCAAACAGTTCAATCTTGGCAGATTTGTAGATAGGTAGAGAATCGAAGGGACCCAACTGTTTAATCTGGGCCCTGGCAGAAATAAGTGTAGATTTAGATAGGAAATGTTCAAAAGAAAATTGTAAATCTGGGTTTGCAAGTCTAAGTGCACCCAAATTCAAAAAAGAAGAAAAAATGTTAGAAAAATAGTCTGGGTAGGTAGCTGTGTAGTTGCAGAATGATAAATTGTGATCAATTTTGTGGTACAAAGTGTTTTATCTTTTCAGATCACAGTGCAGGCAGTTTTCATGCAAAGGAGCTCAAAGGCAGATATAACTAACTCCCCCTTCTTCTAAAAAAGTCACTTATTAACTCCCCAAAGAGGTCAAGATCTGCTTGAGCCTCTTAGTCTCATCATACTCCATATCAGTTGCCTTGGTGAAGATCTGCTTCACTCAAGGATCTCAGTTCTTTACAAGTTCTTTTCCCCAAATTTAGCCTAAGGTCCCTGACCTTAGCGCTTGCTTATCACTTTCATATTAACTACTAACAATATTGTATAGCTCCCTATCAGTTTTCCCCTTTCCCCTATTAAAACTTTGTATATATAATTCCCCTATGTGAATAGTCCCTCCCTGGCAATATAGCCATATTTTTATAAGTCCGGGAAAAAGTGGTCCATCTGGGGCTGTTTTTAGCCCATCCAAGTCATAGCAGGGATTAATCTGACACCTGGCCAGATTAATAACCTCCCCCCTAGCCCAAAAACCCCCAAAAATCCTCTAAAAACCATGTTTTACCCCTTTTTCCCTAAGTCCTAAATGTAAATATCATACTCCGCGCGCAAATAACCCCCTTTTCCGCCCCTAACCCAAAGTTTTTCGCATAAAACATCAACCCTACCGCTTATTAAACCTATAACCCAATTTTACCTAAGTCATAACCCACCCGCGCGCATATTAAAAATGGTATATTCTTCGCATATTCCCCGTCTTTTATCCCGCCATCGCCTCGCGCCTACCGCCAACCGTTGGATCGCCCGCCCCACAGATCAACGGTGGGCGGGCCGCCCCATCCCCGAACCGCCCGAGCTTTAGCGTCCGGGAGATGGGCGGTATTGCCGCCGTACTCCCGCCACGCGTCAGCTCCTGGGCTGTGGTGGAGGCCCCCCTCACGAAACCGCTCTCCCCAAAGGTGGTGCGCCACAATACCACTTACCGCCTCCTGCCTGGTGACGTCACCGCATACGTCACCCCCTGCACAGTCACCACATACGTCACCCCCTCTGCCCAGTCACATGTCCAGTCATCTGCCTGCGTGGCCCCTTGCCACGTGTCATGCCACGTCACCGTCCGTACATGATGACATCATGCTGACGTCATCCCGCCACGTCATCATGCTGACGTCATCACTGACGTCACCCGCCGTACAACGTCACGTCATGCTGACGTCATCAGCACTTTTTTGGCGCGGCAAGCCCGAAAGGTGCCGAATGACCCATTTTTCTTCGCGAAGCTTGCCGGAAGGAGCAGAAAACAGTTTTGAAAGAAACAGAGGCCGAACAACGGCCATTAATTTGTGAAAAAGACCCACAGCACGCCAGAACAGCATCAAGTTATTGCCAAAGAGTATCAGAGGAAGGAGGAGAGCCAAAGAGTATCAGCCAAAGATTTTTTAAGGGCTCGAAGCACCTGAACATTGATGAGCCCCCCAGAAAGTCAAAAACAAGAAGAGTAAGCCCGTCCTAGCTCTCAAATCACAGTCAGAAGCATTCAATGCCGCCGAACAGCAAGGGTGCAAAGACCAATGCACAGTTATGAGAGATGAACAGCACACAACCACCAGGACAGACATTAACTCATCTTGTTACAGCTGCCCCCAGCATAGCTCAAAGATATTTTCTGGCATTTATTTCTGGATAAGATTAGGTTAAAGCAATCAGTTTTCTGTCAGACCTGTTAGGTCGGCTGCAATAGATAAAATTTTGGATAAATCTTCCCTATATATACCACCCTTTGTATTATTTTAAGGGTCGGTTGGTTGATAGTCTTCAGGGGAGACTCGCACTGTATACCTGATATGTTTTCTGTAATCAAAGACTGCTGAAAGGCTTGGAGGAAAGACTGTCTGCTCTGTGTCTAATGGTTTTGAAGAAGTGAATTTGGAATTCTTGTGCTGCAACATGACTCAATAAGTTTTCCTACCTCTGTTTTTCCATTGGTATACCGTCTAAAATAGTAGAAAGAAAGAATAGTCTAGAATTGGTTTAAACACCCTCTATGCTCATTTTCTGCTATTTCTTTATGTTTTCATCTGGGTTAGTAATGAATATGAATTCCATATGGCTCATGTTTCCCCTAATCCCTTCATCTTTGACAATTGTCTAGGAATTCTTAATTGCTCCTAGACAGAGCTCATTCACCTTTCCCCCTTTTAAGCTAAGTGAGAGATTCTTTATTACCTCTCATTCCTTATCTCTCATTCCATCCTTTTAAGCTTTAAGTGTTGTTTCATGAGTAGCTACCTTTCTCCTTATTTCTCTTGTGACCAAGAAAACGCACCAGCAGTCCCACTCCTTGACTCCACGCCCAATGGTTTGAAACTTACCAGACTATGTTTTGCCTCTCTACTTGAGACATCTTCCTTCCCACCAAAAACAAAACAAAAACCCCTGAACTCAATAACTAGCCTAAAATCATTTTAAACAAAGCTAAACCTAAAAGAGAGAGCCCTCTCTGATTGCAGGTTGGCTAGAACATGTAGTCCAAAGTTGGTCTGTGGTTACCTCGGCCGTATCCTTTTTCGGAGCTTAAGGACAACCTGAGTGATAACATATTCCATATTCCCTCTATCTTCCATCATTATCATCTATTGTTTCCAGCTTACTCCATTTTTATTCTCAGGTACAACAATCCATATGTTTGTGTTTTGTTGATTTGTTATAATACACAACCTCTCTACTTCTATTGTTTGAAGTGGAATTCTTTCACTTTCTCCAACAATATGTTGATTTTCATTCTTTTTTTGATTTGATGACAATCTGATTGCATGCTGCAAACTCGTATTTATGGCAATCTTCTTCTGTTTCTACAACATCAAATGTGAAGGTTGTAGGAATTCTCATTCCTTCATTCCAAGCCTCATTTCCTTTGTCCAACAAGGATAACTGGTTTCTCTCATTTTCAAGGCCTTTGTGCTTTTCTTGAATTGCACAAGTAAAAATTCCTCCAAACATATTTTGCAAAGTATATTTAATATCTAAAAATGAAAAGTTTATGGTCAAATTACATTTTGCATTCATTCCTTCCCTAAAATTCTTTTGATGTTCATGTTGCTGATATGCATAAGACATAATGAAATTGTTAGGTTCTCCTACTATCACCTTATCTTTCCAAGTTGCCTTGGACCTCAACCATCTTAAAGTTCTATAATTTGAGTTATTTTTGAACCAACATATTTCCCTTATGCCTCCAATTTTTCCAGGTTCCTTCTTGTTGTCTTGAATTCCTCTTCTTTGTTCTTGTATACTTTTTAGTTGTTTCACTAGCTTTTGCAAATTTCATTACAAAAATCCTCTTGCTATCTTAATTGATTATAATTGATACCCCATTCTCTAGTTATAAAATCCTCATACTGATTTGATGTTCCCTTAGGCTATTGTGATATTTCCTCCAATAGTTTTGGTCCCTTATTGAAGTCTTCAATCACTGCGTCTAAACATTGCATTTTTCCTTCAATCCTTCGTTCCTCAATTCCATTGCATCTTGCTTCCTTTTCAAATCATTCTCAGCAAGTGTGCAATGAACTTTTTCTTCATCTCCTGCAATTTCTTTGTTACATTAAACATCATAATTTTTCATCATAACAACTTCTTATCTTGCATGCCCTTTCTCATTTCCTTTCAAAGCAATGCCTTGGTTCACTTTCTCTTCTTTGTAACTATCTCTATGAGCCAATTTCCTTTCCTCCTACATAGCAACTTGTTTAATGTCTTCTGATCCTTGGTCCTGCATATCCTCTTCTGAAATTACCAAAATACTTGAAGTTGAGATTTTATGATCGACTCTTCCTTCATTATATCCACTATGTAAAATATGTATTTTATCGTTTCCCAATCTCCAGATGTTTCTAACTCCTTCAAAAATAGCCAAACATACACTTAGGAAAAGAAAACAAACCAAACTAATCATACCTCTGAGTTTCCTTTTACAAATTTGAAGAGTCTCACACTGAACTCTTTCTTGACTTCTTCCTATGTAATCTTTGCAAACCATTACTGGATTTCTTCTTCTTGTGACAACATTTTTTTCCACCTTTAAGCTTTGCTAACCCATGTTGTTCTTTAGAATCAAAGTTTTACCTTTGTGGAACTTATGCTTCTTCCACCATTTCTAATATATGTTCAACTCCATTTTCTTTGGTACTTGAAAATACACATTCACACAAATAACTAAAATTAAAACCATGAGACTTTTTAGTCTCTGAAGGTACCTCTAGCATCATTCCATCATCATCGACTTCTTCTAGAAGGATTGGTCCCTTCTCTTGTTCACTAATATATTCTTTCATCTCATACTCAACTACTCTGAGCGCTTCCTCTCTCTCCACTCTCTCCATTAACTTCTCAACAAATAATTCTTTGGCATACCTATTATAGACATATTTGGGCACTGCAACCCCAATCACATATGTCAATAAAACAAGGGCTCTCAAACCCCTAAAAGTGTTGTTTCATAACCTAAAGGATCAAGGTCAACTGATTGCATCATTTCCAAGAAGTTCTCCCTGAAAAACTGCTCAGAACTGGTCAAAACTAGACCATACAGACTGCTCCATGTTGAGGGTGTGATGCACCTCACCTGCTACACACAAAGGGTGCGATGCATACTGAAAATCCCTTCTGTAGGGTGCAATGAGCGAGAGCAGACAAATGGCAGAGGCAGTTTTCTAGGTGGGAACTCAAAGAATCTTCTAGAAACTGCTCATATGACACTTGCCTCTCTGAATTCGCCCAGGGATAAGTAAGAGATCATGAAATCTCCAAGTGGAACCAAGAACTATTAGTGAAATGGCACTAATCAAAATCCCAGAAGCTGACTCACTCTCCTGCAAATATCTATATATGGATCCCTCATCCTAGAGATCTAGAGGCTGGAATTTTGTAATTTGTAAGGAAGTGCTGTTGGTTTCTCTTTGAGACATTGTATTGTTGGGTGATCTTGCTTTTTATGAGGTGAAGAGGGCTTTCATGCTGGGAGGATGATGCTGGATCAGACAGCTGGGTTGTAATCCTCTCTTCTACTACTTCTATCAATAAAGCTATTTGAGTTTTCCTCCATATACTTGTATATTTCTGAATCTTGTATTTGTGTATGCATTTGTATGGTTAATGTACATCTGATTCTGCATTATTTATGGTTATAGATCTCTATGCTTTGATGGTATTTTGCTGCTTTGATTCTACAGGTGTTCTTTGAAGCGGGACAAGTGAGAAAGGAGTGGTGAAGCTCTATCAAAGGAGAGAGGAAACAAGTAAGGAGCTAAGCGAAAGTTTGAAGTTGGTACTCTCTACTTCTCTCTCATCTATCTCTCATAAAGGAAAACACAAGTTACTTTAAATTGTTTGTTTCTTAGTGGGACTAGTAGCTCTGAATAGACACTAGTTTTCCTGATAACAAAATGGCGGCTCCACTGGGGAGCGAATATTTTGTTTGTTTCGTTACTGTTGTTTGCTTTATAAACTACAGACGGAGCCTGAAGTTAAGCCAACTAGCCTTCGAACTGCTTTTGCTATGCAACTGCAAAGTGGATCAACGCTGCTTCAGTCAATCTCCGGGTTGGTTTATGAATTGAACATCTGACCTGAAAACATCCTAAGTGCCCTGGCGGTAGCTCAAATAACCTCATTAGATCAGTCCCTATACTTTGTGTTTACTACCTATCAAAAGCTTAGCCTAAACCCCTGAACTTAGCTGCAAACTGTGAGTGAAAACCAAGCTCAGTCTCGTCCATGGACCATTGCACTGTCTCTCTTTGACAACCTAGATGCATCACACCTCTCGTGTGTTGCAGGTGAGATGCATCCTTGTTTCCCTGTGTTACAGGTGCGATGATTGAGTGAGACTGTTTCTGCCTCCAAATTTTGGTTTTTTCTTCATTGTCTTCAGCTTTATTCAATAGTTTTGTTGTCTATGATCAGTATATCATTGTTGAAACCTTCTTACTTTGCATTATTCAGCCTCCATTGATAAATAATTGTGAATTTTTTTATTATGTATTTTTCATCATTTACAGTTCTCCTTTGCAAAAAGTAGCTTAATCGAACTGTCGTCTTTTGATTTGAAAGTGTCACAATTGTCGTTTTTAGTCAAGAAAAAGAGTGTCATAAAGTATTCCTCTTTTAGATAGTCGATTACACTTTTGCTATTGTATTTGATTTGAATCATCAATTCTTTGAAGTGTTGAAAGCAGTTTTCAAGTCAAAATTGAAAGTGCCGTCTTAGTCTTCCTTTCGTTTTGAACAGAAATTGATAAAGTGTTGCTTTGAGGAAAGATAGTTCAGATCTGTACTTAGTTTTCTTTTTGTCATTCTCACATTAAGGAAACTGAAAAACAAATACATGCATGTGCATTTGCATTTAGACTGCATGCGGAAATTGATTTAGGAAAAGTGCATCTAGTGTGTGCTCTCTGCTCTATGTTGAAAGAATTTTATTTCTCTTTCCTTAGTAGCTAGGATTTTCATTGCTAAAAGAAATTAAACGACTGTTTATCATCTTAGATTGCATGTTTAGGAATTGTATATCTACATCACGCGGTGAACCTTAAAGGCAAACTTCTTAAGAAAGATCAACTGTAAAATAAACCTCAATGAACATAAAAATGCTTTGGAACCTAACACACAACATCTAGAAGTGTAGGCTAGAGACGTATTTCGGCATCGTAAAGCCTGGTAACTATCGTTTTCATCGTAGGTTGGGTTATTCCTCCTCTTTGATACGACAAGTGCCAGTATGGAATTGTGCTCCCACGTGCTGTTGAGTATATATTGGGAGACCACAATAGGCTGATATCCTTTATCCTTAGGAAGCCGTGTCTGCTGCCCTATCGATCGCAATGCACTGAACACAACATTCGGGAAGATTGATTGCCGCACGTAAAAAGTATTCTGTAGTTTTGCGATTGGTTTAGTAATCCCTCTATCTAGATTTCCAGAGTAGTCACTTTCGTTCCTTTTCAAACTCCTTAAAAGAAAAGGTCCATCTGAGCACTTGTCATTTCAAGCTCATTAAAAATTGAAGGCGACTAGAGTCATCTTTAGCTTTTTCTCGACTCTTAAAAATTGAAAAAGCAAGTTGTGTCAAAGCGTCATAAAATTTATTTTAATCGGAATAAAATCACTGTTCCCTCGTTGGTCTTAGGTTGAGAAAATGGAGTCCGCCTATTCGCTCTGCTATAAACTTCAGTGCTTAAAGGTCAAATTAAGGACTGGTGGTTGGTTTGTGCCGAGAAAGGTGCTCGCAGCGGTTGTTCTCCTCCTTCTCCTTCGGTTTCCTCACACACTCTTAACCTCCGCTATCTCTATTTCTCTCATAAACCTCTTCATCCCTCACCTTTCCCTATTCCTCTCTTAATTCCTTTACCCCGCTGCCTTTGTTTTATCTTTATAAACTCTGCATAGCCCCTTTTCTTTAAGCCCCGGGCGCTAAACTTATGAGCCCGCGCCCACGTGACCCACCCCTCCATAACCCTTTGCCGCCTTTTTCTCGCGCGCTAAGCCTTGTTCTTTTCCCCACCATTGATCGCGTCCATCGCCAGATCTAACGGTGGACGCTTCCCCCGATCGCGCACACGTTAACCCGCGGGGCAGTGGTTTTTGTCTGCCACACATCGTGATCTTACTAGATCGCTCGATCATATACGGATACCGCCTCCTCCGATAGGCGGTGCGATAAAACCGCTTTCCACCACCATACCCTTTTCCCGCCCATTAATCTCCGTGCGTCTTCCGCCTCCGTCAACCGTCAGATCTGCCGTGTCCAGATCCGACAGCCTCCGTTCCTCCATCTATATTTTCTCCCGATAGCTCCTTCTGACGTGATCTCCGCCGTTCATCTGTGGATCCGACAGCCATTAATTGTTCTTGTCCTGTGCTCGCCTCTGCCATACTGTCTTTACTCCTTTGACTGTCTTGAGCTCCCGAAGGACGAAGCCATCTGCTACCAAGTACTCTGCGTAATAAAGCTTCAACAACTGCATTTAAAGGAGCAGCATGGCCGAAGAGGAAAATGCAGAGTTCGAGCAGTCAGCGGCATTAACCAGTTATGGCGCTCCTCTCAGGCAACATTCCACCTGCTCAGGAAGGACAACAGAGTACCAGAGAAAGGCTGATTTGTTCATTAAGACAATCAGATCATAGCAGAGGCCCATTTCAGATAATTAATGTGGTTGGTGGTCAGCTACGACCCTCCACGCATAACCTGGCAAAATATCTTTGTAATAAACCTCTATATATATCAAGAAGAGAGAATGTAATAGGGGTTGATGGTTGATGAATGTTATTTTTGATGTAAAGTTCAACTTCTGGAGACTGTAACTACTGTGATACTTGCAGCTTCTGGTCTTCATTTTCAGCGAATGCAAGCTTCTTTTGCTGTTAATTGCTCAGTTTCCACTTCTTCTTCTTTGTTCCAGGCTATGCTTGTTATGCATTTATTCATGCGCTGTTGATGTTTAGCATTAGAGGGGCTGTCATCCCACCTCTGTGTTAGAATATAGCATGTATCATTGAATTTGTATGCAGGTTTCTGTTATTTTAATGCCATAGAGTTGTCATCCTGTCTGTGCATTAGAAAATAGATTTACAGACCTTTAAACTGGTTGCAGCTGGCCATTACAGGGTCCTGTGCATCTGCTGGTGTGATCAGTATTCTCCATCATCACATTTTCTTTAAAACTGTGAGTAATTGGTGGTCTAAAGCCTTGTAGTTTGAGGGAGTTCACCCATGTCTGGGGTTAAGCATAGTAGAAGTGGTTATCTGGCTTGAATATGCAGCATTTCTTTCATTCATCCACCATTTTCCAACATTTTTGTTGAGTTTGTAATGTTCCCGAGCATCTCTGAGATACAACCTAGGAGAGTTTCTTGGGGTGATAACATTAATTGGCGCCGTTGCCAGGGAGAGGAGATTGAAGCTCAGCTTCCCTGGGAGAATGACACAGTTCCAGATTTTGATGATAGACAAGGTCTGGACACATATTTTGGTTGTAATCATCTATCTGGTGACTCCACTGGAGGAAGACCAACTATTGGCGACTCCACATTGAAGTTCTGGCACAGTTGGTGAGGCATGCTCGGAGAAATCCTTAGAAACCATCAGCTGAACCAGTGCCTGATCCTGAGAAGATCATTAAGCAGAAGAAAATCTCGCAAGAAGGAGCATCAGGACCAGGTAAGCCTTAGAAATTCCATGTATCTCTGCTAGTGAAAGTCACCTTCAGAGATTCATAAAGCTCCTTAGTCATTCATTTCCCTTTTGGACCTCAGTTCAAAGAAGCACCATGCTGTCCATCATATTCCTCTGTTTCTGTCATCTTTTTCATTGATTCATTCCACTCAGTCTACCAGTATCCTTTCACTTACCTCAGTCATGGCAGGCCATCAAGCTCTTACAAGGATAGAAAGATAGTTACTGCTAGGTATGGACCCTTGGTCTTGCCTGTCCCTTTGAATGCCATGCCTGTAGGAGATTATCAAGAATTTATGCCAAAGTTTACTGGTGCAGAAGAAGTAACAACTGAAGAGAATTTAGAGGTCTTTTATAGCTATGCTGATAACCTGGATATCAATGAAGAGGATGTTTGGATGAGGGTTTTTGTCCAAAGCCTAGATGGCGAAGCTAGAAAATGGTTTAGAGAATTACCCCCCTAGGTCTATTGCAGACATTGAGGCCCTAGATGATGTATTTTTAAAGCACTGGGGGAATCATAAAGATCTACTCTATTATCATACTGAATTTGGGAACTTGTAGAGAGAAGATGGTGAGCTGCTGTCTGATTTCAACATCAGATTTAATCTTATGTACAACATAATGCCAGTTGAAGTAAGACCCACCCCTGCTTCTGCCATGCTTACTTATGCTAATGCTTTTGATTCTCAGTTCTGCCCGCTGTTAAGGGAAAAGAGATGCACTTCTTTGGCTGATATGCAAAATGCAGCCTTTGAAGTAGAAGCAAATATGATTGCTGCAGAAAGACTCGAAGGTGATGATGAGAGGAGAAGTCAGGGAGGTGAATCCTCATCATCCTCAGAACTCGAGATCGATGAATTAGTCAGGATGATTGAGTTTTTAGTCTATGAAGTTTCCAAAATAAAAGCTGAGCAGTATTCTGAGGAAGCAGGAGCTCCTTGTTCCTTTACTCATTCAAAGCCAAATACATATATGGGAACACAGGAGCAGTTGCAGATTTTGCAAAAAAATAAAGTTACAAACGAAGATCAAAGGGTGAAGACCCTTTTTCAGAATATAGTCATGGAAGAAGAACTGTTTGAAGAGGAGAAGGTTCATGGTTTGGAAGACAAGGGCAGTGCCCCTTTCCTAACCAGAGCTGCATTCGAAGATGCTTTATCCAGAGGTACTGCTTATGAGTTTGTTGTAGCTGCACAACAACAAGCTTTTCAGCAGCATCAATCAGTAGAAGGCACCGTCATCCTCCAAGAATCTATGCCCGAAGCCAGCTCATCTTCGCATGGCTATGCAGATATGCAAATTAGCCAGCCTGCTTTTGTCCCCAGCCCAGTGATCAATAAGGGAGAAGTAAGCTCCCCATCATCTTTTGTCCCTCTGTCTGCTTAAGTGAAAATCCCTCAAAGTTGCCCCTTGAACACTGAGGCAGAACAAAATTCAATACTTAAGGCTGAAACTAATCACCTCAGTCTTGATATTCTGAAATTTGCTCAGATGGCCTCCACACAGATTGAAAAGGCAGCTTATTAGATGACAGAGGAAGGCGATGCTCAGTTTTGGGACTCCTCCTTGGATGAGGATTGTTCAAAGCAAGATGCAGGAGCAGATGATGTCCCTGTGTCCCCTGCACAAGAAATCAATGGTTCATCATTCATATTGGTTGTGCAGACCATAGATGACACAGATAAGTACACAGCAACAGTGGTTATTCAGCAGGTGTAGACAGGCTCCCATGAAGAATGTCCAAGGAGGAAAACACATAGAGGGGAAATGAAATTTGATCTATATCTACCTCTTAAGCTCAAATGTCCTAAATTGTTTGAGGTAGATGATCAAATCAATCCTATTTTGCAGCTCTATGATGAAGGGGCTGAGAGTAGGAGAAACAATTTTGATGGCCTATCAGTTGGCCAATTTTTAAGTAATTGTGTTGATTGTAAGCAGTTTCTTTTTCAGGTTTTAGTGTAGACTTGGTTTGACTCCATGCCCAATGGATACTAGGCATAGTTTTTAAAGCTGGTTTTGCATGAAGGCATTGGTCTGTAGTTCTTGAGACCTCATAGGGAGGATCTCATCCCCAAAAGGAGCCAGTGTTAGCTCTGCTATAAACTTCAGTGCTTAAAGGTCAAATTCAGGACTGGTGGTTGGTTTGTGCCGAGAAAGGTGCTTGCAGTGGTCATTCTCCTCCTTCTCCTTTTGTTTCCTCACACCCTCTTAACCTCCACTGTCTCTGTTTCTCTCATAAACCTCTTCATCCCTCGCCTTTCCCTATTCCCCACTTAATTCCTTTACCCCGCTGCCTTTGTTTTATCTTTATAAACTCTGCATAGCCCCTTTTCTTTAGGCCCCGGGCGCTAAACTTATGAGCCCGCGCCCACGTGACCCACCCCTCCATAACCATTTGTTGCCTTTTTCTCGCACGCTAAGCCTTGTTCTTTTCCCCACCATTGATCGCATCCATCGCCAGATCTAACGGTGGACGCTTCCCCCGAGCGCGCGACCTACGCACACGTTAACCCGCGGGGGCAGTGGTTTTTGTCTGCCACACGTCGTGATCTTACTGGATCGCGCGATCATATACGGATACCACCTCCTCCGATATGCGGTGCGATAAAACCTCTTTTCGCCACCGTACCCTTTTCCCGCTTGTTAATCTCCGTGCGTCTTCCGCCTCTGTCAACCGTCAGATCTACCGCGTCCAGATCCGATGGCCTCCGTTCCTCCATCTATATTTTCTCCCGATAGCTCCTTCTGACGTGATCTCCACCGTTCATCTATGGATCCAACATCCACTAATTGTTCTTGTCCTGTGCTCGCCTCTTCCATACTGTCTTTACTCCTTTGACTGTCTTGAGCTCCCGAAGGACGAAGCCATTTGCTACCAAGTACTCTGCGTAATAAAGCTTCAACAACTGCATTTAAAGGAGCAGCATGGCCGAAGAGGAAAATGCAGAGTTCGAGCAGTCAGCGGCATTAACCAGTTATGGCGCTCCTCTCGGGCTACATTCCACCTGCTCAGGAAGGATAATAGAGTACCAGAGAAAGGCCGATTTGTTCATTAAGACAATCAAATTGTAGTAGAGGCCCATTTCAGAGAATTAATGTGGTTGGTGGTCAGCTATGACCCTCCATGCATAACCTGGCAAAATATCTTTGTAATAAACCTCTATATATATTGAGAAGAGAGAATGTAACAGGGGTTGATGGTTGATGAATGTTATTTTTGATGTAAAGTTCAACTTCTGGAGACTGTAACTACTGTGATACCTGCAGCTTCTGGTCTTCATTTTCAGCTAATGCAAGCTTCTTTTGCTGTTAATTGCTCACTTTCCACTTCTTCTTCTTTGTTCCAGGCTGTGCCTATTATGCATTTATTCATGTGCTGTTGATGTTTAGCATTAGAGGGGCTGTCATCCCACCTCTGTGTTAGAATCTAGCATGTATCATTGAATTTGTATGCAGGTTTCTGTTATTTTAATGCCAGAGAGCTGTCATCATGTCTGTGCATTAGGAAATAGATTTACAGACCTTTAAACTGGTTGCAGCTGGCCATTACAGGGTCTTGTGCATCTGCTGGTGTGATCAGTATTCTCCATCATCACATTTTATTTAAAACTGTGAGTAATTGGTGGTCTGAAGCCTTGTAGTCTGAGGGTGTTCACCCATGTCTGGGGTTAAACATAATAGAAGTGGTTATATGACTTGAATATGCAGCATTTCTTTCATTCATCCACCATTTTCCAACATTTTTGTTGAGTTTGTAATGTTCCCGAGCATCTCTGAGATACAACCTAGGAGATTTTCTTGGGGTGATAACACTGCCAATCAAGGATTTCCCCTTGGGGAGAATCGTAGTCCTTTCTCTTCTTGGGGAGATGTTGGTGCTCCACACATGGCTACATTGTCCCTTCCAGGACTCACAATTGGCCTGGCAGTATGGATTTTCTCGACCTCTGTCGTTCAAAACACTGTAAATCCTCAGCAATCAAATCAACAACCAGATGATACTGAAGTTTCTTCCCCACCTTCTACTTCATTTGTTTCTCCCTCTCCTTCTTCCTCTTCGCTTGGTGAAACTAGTAACACTAAAAACCAAGTAACTGAGAAGAAGAAGAAAGGGAAGGAGAAGAAGAAGAAGAAGCCAATGGCAAAAGGGGGCAACCATGCATCGTCTAGCGAAAATCCACACACTGCACCTTCAAAATCTAAATCTCCACGTGTCATTTGCAAGGGGGACCACTATCATTGAGATTGTCCCTGCATCCCACGGATCCTGAGGGACTGGTCTCCCTACTTGCACAATCCGGTGTCTTCAACCTCTGTCAATCATGTTGAGAGTACGCCGTCAACTAGGTAAAATGAAGTCAATAGACAGAAAGGAAGATCTAAATTTCCTTGTAGGCTGTGTGAAGGCGATCATGCCCTCCACCGTTGTCCTTTTCTAGACGAAGCTAAAAGAGTCTTGGATAATCGTCCTGCTTCACTGCAGCGACTTCCTCCTGGATACAAGAAACTCTTGCCAAGTCCATTGCTAGTTGAAAATCCGACTGACACACCTTTGTTGTCGGTTGAAGCACCTATCATTGAAGATAAACCCTCTGAGTCCACACTGGACCAAAGTCAACAGGTCGAGACAGAAATCGACCCAGACTTGTCTTCAGAAGGTCCATCTTCGGATGATACAATCTCCAAAGAGAATGAGAACGACACCGTTTAAATTCTTTTTGTTAACACAGAATTCGATGAACATGGGGGTAATCTACCCGTTCCTTTACCGCAGGAAGGAAGTTCGTCAGAGATTCATCCGGCCGTTTATTCGGTCCCTCCTCCAAGCAATCTAGTCGTTTCCTTCAATTGGAATCTACTAGGGAGACCCCGCCTACCGTCTAATGTACAATTCCGAATCATAGTACAAGCTTACAGAATGATCATGGCTGGTACTATCATAGATGAAGGGGCTTCCGTGAGTATCCTTTCCTCAACTGCTTGGAAAGCGCTTGGTTCGCCATCCCTTCTGCCTGAGATTCGAAATTTGTCAGATTTCAATAAAGGAACCAGTTGACCGTTAGGGATCCTTCCAAATTTGCTATAACTTTGAGAAGGAAAACCATTCATCTAAACGTGATGGTAGTCCAAGGGCCGCTAGATTACAATCTACTCCTTGCGCGTGACTACATTTACAGCATGGGAGCTATTGTTTCCTCACTCTTTCGGGTGATGTGTTTCTCATATGAAGGCAGAATGGTCTAGCTCGTAGACCAACTTTCATTCCCCAGTTCAAACATGGCTACTAGTCAAATACCATCCCTAAATGGTCTTAATGCACAAGGAATGTCTCATCAACCTCCAGTCCGTCCACCTGATGAGCGCGAGTGATTCGGTGAATGTGACTAAACCCAGGGAGCATGCGCCCTGGTCTGCTTCGGCAGGAAAACCCCAGATATAAGGTAGGTTTCTGCGTAGGATATATGACTAGTCTGAAACACCCGCCTGTCTAGGAAAATGGGATTAGACTAGAAAAGGATTCCCTCGTCAAAGGTTATGTGATTGGAAGCTCCCACCATTCACCTTTGTCTATTTCGATGGACAGAGCCAAGGAAGTGTTTTGTCTGCTCCGCAGACGAAACAATCTTGCTTTGATGCAAGAACTTCCATATGGTAACCTGGAAACTCTACTTCTCTTTATACCTGGGGGCATGCATGTAGGTTTTAACCCCGTATAGAAATTACCTGCATACGAATTCTAAATCACAGAAAAATAAACAATCCGAGAGCATAACACATAAAACACATATACACAGAGATTTTCCCCTGGATCCCAAAACCGGGACTACCAGCTTGATTTTTCATTATATTCCTTTCAATGTTACAATACATATTTATACATGCTGAAGCATCCAATACCATGGACCGAAAACCATCGCGTCCAAAACCATGGACCGAAAAACCATAGGTAGGTTCGCCCAACCTAATATAGGGTCCAATTTTTTTTTTCCCGGGGCGCTGCCTCGGACCCCGTAGAGGGGGGCTACCCGCCCCCTCAAACCCCCCGGACAGGGGGGGCTGCTGCCCCCCCTGTGACCCCCCCGCTGCACAATCGGCGCAACGAAGGGGGGGCTCCGCCCCCCCTCTAACCCCCCAGTTCACTACGTAGGTTAGTCGTGGAAAGAATATAACACAACCCAAAAATCTCCCACTTGTTGTTTTCTTTCCACAGGGGGCCACAGGAGAGCTTAGTCATTTTTCTAGCCCTGAAATGCCCATTGTTTCTCTACACCAAGAGAACTTCTCAGAGATCACAGATTTTGTCAATGCATCTGCAGTATTCTTCAAAGTGTCCACCTTTACCAGCAACACCTTTTTGTCTTCTATCATATCCCTCACAAAGTGATACTGAACATCAATGTGCTTTGTCTTTGAATGATAAGCAGGGTTCTTTGCCAAGAAAATTGCACTTTGGCTGTCACAGTCTATTCTTATAGCTCCCTGTACTAACCCCATACTTGAACACAATCTCTGCAACCAAACTGCTTCCTTGCTTGCATGAGTGGCTGCCATGTATTCTGCCTCTGTAGTTGATAGTGTCACTACAGATTGTTTCTTACTCATCCAATTGACTGCACCTCCAAATAGGTTAAACACATACCCACTTGTAGATCTTCTCTGATCCAGATCTCCAGCCCAGTCTGCATCAACAAAGCCACGAATATCCAACACTATGTCCAATCCTGGTTTTCCTTGGTAGCACAAACCATAATCACTAGTGCCACGCAAATACCTGAAAACCCGCCTCACTGCTGTCCAGTGCTCCTTCCCTGGTTTTGACATAAACCTGCTCAATACTCCCACTGCATGTGCAATGTCTGGTCGAGTACAGACCATTGCATACATCAAGCTACCGACTGCACTCGCATATGGAACACGGGACATGTCCTCTTCCTCTTCTTGTGTCTTGGGACACTGTTCAGCAGATAACCTCACACCTACAGGAATAGGAACCTTCGCCGGTTTACTATCCTGCATATTAAACCTCTGCAGTATTGTCTCGACATACTTCCTCTAGTTTAACTAGAGCTTCCTCTTTGCCCGATCTCTTTTAATTTCCATGCCCAAAATATAGTTTGCAACACCAAGATCTTTCATGTCGAATTTGGAGGACAATTGGGTCTTCAAATCCTGGATAATTTCTTTGTCATTTCCAACCAGCAACATATCATCCACATACAAGACCAGATAAATAAAACGGTCACCAATTAATTTAAAATACACACAGTGATCTACTTTGCTTCTGGTGAAGCCAAGTCCCTGTATAAATGTATCAAATTTCTGGTACCACATCCTTGGTGACTGTTTTAACCCATATAGGGACTTCTTTAACTTGCATACCAGTTCTTTCTTACCCTTCACCGCAAAGCCTTCAGGTTGCTTCATGTAGATTTCCTCTTCCAAATCCCCGTGAAGAAATGCTGTCTTCACATCCATCTGTTCTACCTCAAAATCAAAAGCAGCAACAATAGATAAAAGTAACCTAATAGAAGTTACCTTGGTAATAGGAGAAAAAATATCACCAAAATCAATTCCCGGCACCTGGGAATAACCTTTTGCTACCAACCAAGCTTTGTATTTCTCCACCTTCCCTTCTGCATTTGTCTTCTTTTTGAACACCCATTTGCTGCCAATGGGTTTCCTTCCAGTTGGCAACTCCACCAGATCCCAAGCCTCATTTTTGTGCAAAGATGCCATTTCATCAACCATGGCCTCTTTCCAGAGTTTTCCATCCTCTGAATCCACTGTTTCCTTCATAGTTCTGGGATCATCATCAGTAATAGACAAAGCAAAATTTGAACAGAAAGCAGATGGACTATACCTTTCTGGCTGCCTTCTTTCTCGAATTGATCTTCTCAGAGCCGGAGTTTGTGGCTCTTCATCTTCTGATTCCTCCTCTGTTGTAGAGTCTGATTCTTCCTCCTTTAGCTCAAACTCTATCTTCTCAGGTTCCTTTGGTTGGACTTCATGTTTAATAACATCTTTCACCTCTCTGAACACCACATCTCGGCTGTACACAACCTTCCTTGTTACTAGGTTCCAAATCTTATAACCCTTTAAACCATCCTTATACCCAATAAAGATGCACTTTTCAGATTTACTATCCAACTTGGTTCGTTTCTCCTTTGGAACATGTACATATGCATCACATCCAAATACCCTCAGATGTGAAAGAGAGGGTTTCTTACCAGTCCATACTTCTTGTGGAGTCTTATCCTCCAACGCTGATGAAGGTGACTTGTTGACCAAGTAACATGCAGTATCCACCGCCTCTGCCCAGAATTCCTGTCCTAACCCGGCACCATTGAGCATGCTTCTTGCCCTTTCCATCAATGTCTTGTTCATTCTTTCTGCGACTCCATTTTGCTGAGGTGTATATGGAGTAGTCTTCTGCCGTGCTATACCACACTTCTTACAAAATTCTTCAAATTCCTTGTTTCAAAACTCTCCACCATTATCTGTCCTCAACACCTTTATCTTCTTCTCTGTCTGATTTTCCACCAGAGCCTTAAATTCTTTAAACCTGTCAAAGACTTCAAATTTCTTCTTAAGGAAATATATCCATGTATTCCTTGAGAAGTCATCTATAAATGATACATAGTACACAGACTTACCCAGTGATGGAACCTTCACAGGTCCAAACACATCACTGTGCACAAGCTCTAATATCTGTTTCGCCCTCTTAGCACCAGAGGGGAAACTCACTCGATTCTTCTTTCCATATACACAATTTTCACAGAAATCAAAATCCAGAGAGCTATTACTCATACCTTCTACCATACCTTTACCATGAAGTATTCGAAGGCCCTTCTCTCCAATATGTCCAAGCCTTTGATGCCACAGCATGGTCTTCTCTCCAGAGACCACTAGATTTTCAGCTCCACTTTCAGGAACTACAGAACTGTTGCACCCATCAACAACAGTGCTACCTTGCAGCTTGTACAAAGTTCCAGTCCGAACTCCCTGCATCAATACTAGTTCTCCCTGAACCATCTTGCAGGTATCCTTCTCGAACACTGTTTTTACACTTGCATCATCCAACTTGCTTACAAAAATCAGATTTCTGGCCAATGCAGGAATATGCAGAACACCCAGAAGTGTTCTAACCCTTCCACCTTTTCTGCGACCAATGATTCTAGCCTTCCTATCATCTCCTAAGAAGAAATCACCACCATCGTATTTCTCATACTCATAGAACCACTCTCTATGGGGAGTGAAGTGAAAGGATGCACCTGAGTCAATCAACCATGCCTCATGATCTACATGTGTACTTGAAGAAGCCAAGTACACATCCCCACCTTCATCTGAGGTGGTTTTCACCTCTACAGAGGGAGCATCATCTGATCCCTTTCCTTTATTAGGAGCTTTAGATTTACAGTCCCTTTTGAAGTGCCCTTCCTTTCCGCATTTCCAGCACACCACCTTTACAGGTTTTCCTGGAGATTTAGATCTCCCACTCGATGACTTATTTTTGTTTCTATTCTGGGACCGTCCTCGTACAGACAAGGCATCACCATTCTGGCTCTCCATATTTTTCTGTCTCATCTCCTCCGTCAGCAAGGCTGAGACTATTTCATCAAACTGCAAAGCAGTTGCATTGCTACCTATTGCAATAACCAGACTATCCCACGAATCTGGTAGAGAACACAACAAACTGATGCACTTATCTTCATCTGAAATTTTAATATCAACAGATGCTAACTGACTTACCACAGTATTAAATGCATTCAGATGCTCTGTCACCGAGTCTCTATCTTTCATCCTCAGGTTATACAGCTTTTTCCGCAGGAACAGTTTATTCACCAGAGACTTAGATTGGTACAAAGTCCCTAACTTGTCCCACAAAGCCTTCGCCGTAGCTTCCCCTGATACATTAAGCAATACTGAATCTGAGACACACAATCGTATTGTGCTCTTTGCCTTCCAATCCAACTTCTTCCATTCTTCATCGGTCACTCCCGTTGGTTTAGTACCTGGATCTACCGCGATCCACTGATCTTTATCCACCAACAGATCCTCCATCTTGAGTTTCCACAACTCAAAACTCTGACCATTGAACTTCTCGATCTCTATCTTTCCGCTGCTTGCCATCTTCTTTCACCACCAGAATCGATCTCGCAGATCTCCCACTGAACAGGGTCTACCACAGGCTCGAGCGAAACCCCTCAGCAACAAAGGCGTCCCCTTGAAGCCAAAACAGCTCTGATACCAAATGTAGGTTTTAACCCCGTACAGAAATTACCTGCATACGAATTCTAAATCACAGAAAAATAAACAATGCGAGAGCGTAACACATAAAACACATATACACAGAGATTTTCCCCTGGATCCCAAAACCAGGACTACCAGCTTGATTTTTCATTATATTCCTTTCAATGTTACAATACATATTTATACATGCTGAAGCATCCAATACCATGGACCGAAAACCATCGCGTCCAAAACCATGGACCAAAAAACCATAAGTAGGTTCACCCAACCTAATATAGGGTCCAAAAAAAAAAATTTCCCGGGGCGCTGCCCCGAACCCCGTAGAGGGGGGCTACCGCGCTCCTCAAACCCCCCGGATAGGGGGGGCTGCCGCCCCCCCTGTGACCCCCCCGTTGCGTAATCAGCGCAACAAAGGGGGGGCTCCGCCCCCCTCTAACCCCCCGGTTCACTACGTAGGTTAGTCGTGGAAAGAATATAACACAACCCAACAATGCAAACCTTTTTTACGCAAGTGAAAAGCGACCAGCGTAACTCTAACCCCGTAGTTTTTTACTAACTTCAACTGCTTAAGTTAGGTGATTGGTCTGATCCACCATTCACCTTTGCTGGGACCAACGGAAATGACAAAGTAAAGGAGATGTTTCCCACCGAGAGACTATCCTACCTAACCTTAGTAGTTCTTTAACCCTTAGGACAATAGTTGGTCGTTCCTAGCTTGCATACAAAAGGCTCCGGAGCAAATTTGCGGATGGGGCAAGCTCCCTAAAAAATGAACCTACTAATGAGAGACATCCTTATTATAGGACTGGCATGAGTAGGTTTACGCGAAGTTCAAGCTTGTTAAAAAATAAACCTAGCAATGAGCATATGTTCCTTCAGAGTTCAAGCTCATTAAAAAATGAACCCACCTTCGGTAAATAACCTTTGTGATTGCATAGCTATCAGCTTTTGAACATTGGTCGTGTTCTTACCATCACCTCCACTCTTTTTAGCCGATCATATGCCTCCACTTGATCGTTTACCCTTTTGAGGAACATCTGCGACGAGTGATTCTATTAGCCACCTTCTTTACACTGCCGTGATTGAAAAGTTCCAAACCTTACCTGGAACCAGCTGCTATTCGAAAACATCACTCGTTCCTAAAAAACGAGTCTCTTTTAAGCTCTTTTTAGAATCATAAAATATAAAAATATTTCCAAGCAATTGGCCTCTCCAGCTCGTTAAAGTGATTGGAAGTGCCATCCCTCCTTTATATTTTAATCTTTTTGGACCTAAGGGATCATTACACAAAAAGATCGAGCGCTTGTCTTGTTCGGCTCGTTAAAACTATCGAAAAGGCATCCCTTTCGTATTATTTTATATTTTTTCAGACTTAAGGGATTATACTACGAAAAAGGACTAATGGAGTTTCCTTTCCGTCTCTTTTCAGACTCTCTAAAATTGAAAAGGATCGAGTTATCTTTGTCGTTAAACTCGTTAAAACAATAGCAACAAACTTGTCCATGCAGACAAGAGCGAGTTTCATTGTTGCTAGGCTCGTTAAAACATAGCGACAGGTTTGCCCGAAGGGAAAATTATAGAACAAGCATATGTTATCCTCCTCAAGCTTGACAAAAATAAAGAGGTACTAATTAGCAATTATTGGGGAAAAAGGGAAGAAAACTTGAAGAACTTCATTGGTAGCAGGTCGCTTTTGAACATGACACTTTCACTCCATCACCATGATTGAGTCGGGTTGGGTTATTCCGTTCACCGGTCATATCACCATTGGTCTTCCGTACCATCCATTTTTGGGTTAACGCTACTGATCCATTCCAGTGTCACTGATATGTTCAAGAGAAGTCGCTTAGAGAATTCACCAACCCAGCTAACACCTCATCCACTACAATACCTTCACTCTCCATTTTTCATGACCGCCACCCTGAACCTTGTATCATTAGATCGTTTTCACCTCCACAAAATCATTTGCTCCGTTCCGTGTCGTAGATGTGGGATTCATTAAGGCCCTCCTATGACGGGTCACTTCTTGTCGACATCAACTCATTATCCAAGAAGTTGACTTAGGAACAACCCTTTTAGTACTTTGAAGCTTGCATGCCTCAATGGCAAGTTTCTCACTTCCGGTGACAGGTTTACATCAATGGCCTTTGATCGAAAGATTTTGTGTGGTGTTCGACATCAACTCATGTATTCACACCACGTGAATTGTACTGCAGTACCTTGAGGGTCATTATCATTATCGGTGATTCCTCTCGCGCCTGTTAACAACTTATATCATTGGCTGGTAATCAGGTGATGTATTTCCATGTTCGACATCAGAACATATTTTCACATGGATCGACTTGTACTTCGGGTGAAGATTGAACAAGTTTGAAGACCCCGGATCTAGTTTCATCCATCCGGGCTGCGATATATTTAGGAAAATAAAGACATCAAATGTACACCATAGCTGCATAGATAATCATCCAAACTAAAGGATGATGGCTCTACCAGAATCATCAGTCTGCCACACAGACGGTTGTCTATCCTATGTACATGAAAATGAATTTATAAAGATGAGCATGGGAATGCTCACCTCAGCTAGATCATGAAAATATTATGAAGATAATGTATTGTATTGTATCTTATTACAGGTCACCTTCCAGTTCGAAAAACCTTGGATCCTCATGATAAAGCATTTCACCCGACATTAGAAGATTTACGACCTCATGCTTTAGGGGGCAATTGTTATAGACATATTTGGGCACTGCAACCCCAATCACATATGTCAATAAACCAAGGGCTCTCAAACCCCTAAAAGTGTTGTTTCATACCCTAAAGGATCAAGGTCAATTGATTACATCATTTCCAAAAAGTTCTCCCTAAAAAACTGCTTAGAACTTGTCAAACTGGACCATACAGATTGCTCCATGCTGAGGGTGCAATGCATTTCACCTGCTACACACAAAGGGTGAGATGCATACTGAAAAGCCCTTCTGTAGGGTGCGATGAGTGAGAGCAGACAAATGGTAGAGGAAGTTTGCTAGGTGGAAACTCAAAGAATGTTCTAGAAACTGCTCATATGACACTTGCCTCTCTGAATTCGCCCACGGATGAGTAAGAGATCATGAAATCTCCAATTGGAAACAAGAACTATCAGTGAAATGACACTAATCAAAATCCCAGAAGCTGACTCACTCTCCTACAAATATCTATATATGGATCCCTCATCCTAGAGATCCAGAGGCTGGAATGTTGTAATTTGTAAGGAAGTGCTGTTGGTTTCTCTTTGAGACATTGTATTGTTGGGTGATCTTGATTTTTATGAGGTGAAGAGGGCTTTCATGCTGGGAGGATGATGTTGGATCAAACAGCTGGGTTGTAAAACTCTCTTCTACTACTTCTATCAATAAAGCTATTTGAGTTTCCTCCATATACTTGTATATTTCTGAATCTTGTATTTGTGTATGCATTTGTATGGTTAATGTACATCTGATTCTGCATTATTTATGGTTATAGATCTCTATGATTTGATGGTATTTTTCTTCTTCGATTCTACTGGCGTTCTTTGAAGCGGGACAAGTGAGAAAGGAGTGGCAAAGCTATATCAAAGGAGAGAGGAAATAAGTAAGGAGCCAAGCGAAAGACTGAGGTTGGTACTCTCTACTTCTCTCTCATCTATCTCTCATAAAGGAAAAAACAAGTTACTTTAAATTATTTGTTTCTAAGATAGCTACCCATCTTAGTGGGACTAGCAGCTTTGAATAGACACTAGTTTTCCCGATAATAATACCACTTGACCTTTTTTCTTACATAAAATCCTTTCCTCAAGTTTCCTCTCATTCTCTCCTGTAGCAACTTCTTTAGGTTGTTGAGTTTTGTGTTTGTCTCAACAATCTCTTTGTTAAATTATTCATCACTCATCCTTTTCTTCGTGCCTTCTACTTTAGCATACTTAAATTCCTTTTTGTTGCGGCTTCCCTCTAAATTCTTCCTCTAACTCTCTATAGTCATCTTCATCCAATTTTCTTTTGTGAGCTTCTCCATTCCCGCTGTGAGCTGTAACCAATCCTCCCCTCTCATAATAAGCCTTTCTACCTACTACTAATATCTCACCAAGCCTCCTCCTAAGCTTATCCTTTTGGTATTACTGGTTCTTCCTCTGGAACCTTCTAAGCGCTCCTTTGCTCTTCTCTAGCTTCTACACTTTACTCATGATCCTCTTCTTCTTCCTCTGAGAACTTCCATTGTTCCCTTTGGTCTAGTATCCAAATGAAGTCTTCTTAAAGAATTCTTTGCTACTATATTTCTACCACATTCTTGAGAGTTTTTGTTTCTCTTTCCTCTGCTACAACTGCTATCATTGTTTCTTCTTTCTTTCTGCTACCTACTTCAACTCTCTCTTGAACTTAGTTTAAACAAATGTATTATCCATCCTCCAAATGACTTCTTCAATCTCCAATCTTCTTCCTGTCTGCTTCAATCTGCAAATTAAAATTCTCATAACCAAAGTCAATAAAACATCAATAAATACCTATCAGATCTCCTCAAAATTTTGTCTTCCAATAGTCTTTTGTATAATGTCCCTACCTTTTCTTCATGCATTCATTTGTAATTTATCCCCTTTGAATCAAATAAATACTTTTGTTGTCAAGGTCAAATCCATTATCATCAAGAACTTCTCTTGTTCTTAGCTACAATCATCCTACTGTAACCACCTTTATCACTGCTATCTATAATCAATAATTGAAACAAAATATCACTCACCTCTGTGTTCAATTCATATGAACTTACATAATGTTGTTACAATCCTCTAATGTTCAAAGAGCATAATTCTACTTTCCTCCCAAGGTAGATTTCCTTTCCTAAGGACTTCATTCTACAGTCATCAATCCCCTAAATATAAATTGTGACTCACAATTTACCGTAATTAGATCCCTCAAATTGTTGATGTTGCAAGATTTAAATCTCCTTTTCAAAGAGCATTTGAAAATCTCAAGTCCACACTAGCTCCACCAATATAACTTCATATTAAATTCTCTGTCACATAGTTCTATGCCAACCAATTGTAATTCCTTCAATAATCTACCAATTCCATCTCTGTAGATTTCAAACCTATACAAAAGGCTTCATAACCATGTTCAGACCACATCTTAGACCAATAGATAGTTCACGCTTTACCTCTCACGTTTCTCCAAATTTGATCTTCTGCAAGTTCCACAAACTTTTCCATTCTATCCTTTGTTGAACTCTTCCCAAAGAGTAATATTGCTTCTTCAAATATCCTTCCACCAAAGAGATTTTTAGCTCTGATACCAAAATGATGCCGATTTGGGCTACTAAATGCCCCAACTTAAGTTTACCTTCCCAAAATTTATAAATTCAAAACCCATTTTTATAAGATCTAAATAAAAACCATAAAAAAACCCACTTACGTTAAATGATCTAAAAATTCACTGACCTATTTTATAAGTTCATTAGGTCGGGGTCGGGAAGCTCGGTTAAGTTGGAGGTCGACTTTATTTCACATAAGTTTCTAAATAAGGTCGGGGCTGACCTGATGTGGATTAGTCGAGGTCTCGAGCCGACTATTATCGGGAGTGTTACCCACCACTTTGTGGGTGACATCCCCACGAGGAATTTTTCTCCATGGTCAGCCTTAGCCTGTAGCCACAAACCCTTGATGCCTCCCACTAGCTCATTGTGCCATTTATTTTCCACCTGAGCCAACCATGTGGTCCCTCACCCACCTGTATTGATTGTATGTTTGAAGGTGGGCTCCTAAATCTAAAGGTATGTGTTGTCATTTGGTAAGTGAGAATTGGGTTTACTTATCATGGATACTTCTAGGTATGGATTGATTGGGGGATTTGGCGGAAAGAGTGGGCTTAGTTTGTGCTCTTGTGCCCTTGATCTCTTATGGTTGTTACCCTTGGATCTTAGTCTCGTGGGATCTCCTTTATTGACCATTTGGTTCTAGGGTGGTACTACTTGGGAAAGCCCGAATTTGGGTACGTGGTCCCACTCCTTTAGCCACACATATTACTCCCTTTCCACTCACTATACCCCTATTTATCTTTTCTCCCACCTGGGTCCACATTTCCATTTTGGGTCCACATAGGGCTAGCCTCCCTATCCCCTTGCCCATGCCTTAGGTTAGGCCTAGAATGATGCCCCAGAGGGTGAAGCAATTAAAAGAAAAGGTGGAAAGCATAATTGGCCACATTTAACAGGAAATTGTACAACAAAATGCAAAATATGGCCAAGACAAAATAATCATCACGTGGGCAAAAGCCAATGCATGAGCTCTACCCCAATCCATGGCCATTACCCTGGTTCCATAGGCCTTAGATGAGCCTCCTTTATCATTCAAGAACCCATGATTGTCCCAAACCCTGCATGGCAATGAACCACCCTACCTAAAAGGGGGTAATCACTGCTATATCTTACATATCATGCTCTTGTCCTTTGAGCCCCAAGTAGTTAATTAAAGAAATTCATAAAAGGCAAAAGGCATATAAAGAAGGGTGAAAATTTCAAGGCTGGGGCACCTCATGTACCACGATTTCTCCCTCCTACACATCACATACCCAGGTGTCATCTTCCCCTTATCTAGCTACCCCTATGCCCCATTATGTGGCCTAGGATTGCCCCTCTCATTCCCTATTCCATTCCACTTATTTTTCACTTGCCACCCGCATGAGAGGGATGTACCTTGGACATACTATCCCCTTTAAGGGTTGAAACCACCTAATAAGGTACTTGGCTAACCCCCTTTGGAACTTGGAGACACTAGTACATGCCAAAGCCCAGTACAGAAGGGCATGCCATTATGAAGTGCCCACTTTGTTATCCATGATTTGTAAGCTCTTTTACTTGATTATTTTAATGATTGGTTGTACTGGAATCATAGGGGATTCATTGGATCTTATGCAGGATTGCAAGTGGTTTCCTTTTGGGTTTGGTCTCCCTATATGGAATATCAGCCCTAAAAGGTCTACATTGGAACATGTAGGGTGTGCATAGATGGGCCTCCACAACAGCAAACAATACTCCACGGATCTTCATGGATGCTCAGAGACTACTAGCGATCCACTTTTGGGTGATGGTGATATGCTTGGTACATTATGCCAGAAGGCCCCCACAGGAGCCCCACACTCTTGATAGGTGTCCCAAGACTTGTACGATATCATGACAGCATTTATTCCACCATTTGGACCCTTGCAGAGGATCTACAGGCATCTCTGATTCATATGGAGATCCATGGGGTCATTTATGTGCCTTTAGACCCACTGGGAGCACCACGGGCCTACTACTTGGATAACAAGGGGCCATCCCCTTGTCCATCATATTCCAAGGAATTTATTCCTCAATATGTCACTTCTGGATATTATTATGTCTTTGGAGGGCCCTACGACATGTACATATTATTATTTGGCCCCTTGTGAAGCTTATTTTGACACTTTTGAGCTAGTTTGGTGGGCTTGTCACCAATAGGGGTTTTATTTGCACATTATTTTATCATTAGGGGCTAATGTAGGCCCATAGGCTAATTAAAATTCTCTAGGAGGCTATGTATTTATGTTAGACCATTCATTTGTATTATCAATTGACTTGGAACCTCTCTAATCATAGAGAATTTTCACACTTTTTCCTTGGTGGATATTTTTGGAGATGGATGAATTTTGATGTATGTATTTGGGTTATTTCTCTTGTCTTGGATATTTATTGAGCAAACAAAATGCTGGTTGCATATACTCCATAATGTTGTAAGTAAAATTTGATGCTATTATTCTTATTGTTGCATACTGCTAAAATTAGGGCTAGTTGTTGCATTATCGAAATGTGGAATTGAGCATGTTTTAGCTAATTTAATGTATGGGCCAATGTTATATGAATGAAATGTCCTAGAGATTTATTTATCTCGAGAATCTTGCATCATTTTCTTTGAATTATAAATGCTTGAAGGTCACTTTTCTTTTCTTTCTCTCGACATTGGACGAAGTTGACTTTCTGGGCCTCCTTGATCAAGAAACCAAGTTCTTACTCATCATTATCCTTGACTCCATATCCCCAAGTGAACTAGGCATTGATACCTCAAAAAGGGTGATCATTTCAACCCTCTTTTAACCACTTTCCCATTTTTCCCCAAGTCTAGCTTCATTAGGTTACCTAGGGCATCAATTTCCCGAGAATTGACCCGACGAAAAAATTTGATTTCCTATAGGTACTGCGCTGGTGGGTCCCCTCCCTCTCCTCCAAATTTGAGGAAATTCTAACAGTGGAATATCTGGAAATCTCAAGTCCTAGCTCTAAGATTGAATTTTGCCTAGGCATCCCCAAGGCTAGACCTCAATACGATCAATTCAACCTTTTGAAGAAAGTATTCTTGTTTGGTCCTTTCCCTTCACCTTGTCTAGGATAGGAACATCATTGGTTGCTACATTCCATCCCCGAAATTGGGCTGGGTCCACTTTACCATTTGTGGTCCCACTTCTCAATAAAGACTATTTGTCAAGGACCATTTGGGAATTCAATTTTCCCATGGATTATAGGGATTGAGAAATTTGTTCATAAGCCTATCCTTCCTGCCTCAACCCTCCAATCCTCACCCCTTATCCTTGGTGGACCAAGTCCCTTGCTTAAAGAGAAAGCAAGCTCCATTCTTCATTCCATCCTTGGGAAAGGGGCTTTAGGGTCACTTCTCACCTATCCATTGACATATAATTTACAAGTGAATCCCTACACGACCGAGACTCCTCCCATCGGCGAAATTCTGTAAAGAGCAGGGAGACTTAACTATGGTGACAATGGGCTAATCCTCCACAGTTTCCCTTAACCTAGCAGTTGTCCTCTTACGAACCCCTTTAGGTCCCATGCTGGTTTGAGTGGTAAAATTTCTGGCACCGTTTCCGGGGACACGAGACGCGTGTTTTGTTCCTCGTTACGACATATCGACATATCATTATTGGTGACTCCATTGGAAGAATGAAACCCTAGTTCTTCATTGAACTTTAATGTCGATGCTTGTAGGGTGAAGCAAGAATTTTCTAGGCATATTTAATTTCACCTTGGTGACTCTTACATATGTTTCATGTATACCTCAAATAGGTTGTCATTCTTTCATAAATTTCCCACTTTGGACATTGCTAGCATCTCGGGACATCCCAATCATGTCACAGGAAGGATGGTATGTGGGTTACCTGTGTTTGATGGTGGCCCAAGCTCCGTAATTGACCATGTGGAAAGATTTAATGCACACACTTCAAAGGAGAAAGTGGTCCATCAGGATGTCCTTATGTTGTTATTATTTAGTTCTCTCTATGGTAACAACTCATGGTTGCAAAATCACAAAACTAGAAGCATCTTATCTATTGAAGAGTTAGTTGATGGCTTTCTTAGACATTTTCAAGTACACCATGCATTAAGCATCTAAGAGGAAGCCTTCATTGAGCTTCATCAAGACATTAAGAATCTAGGTAATGAGTAAGAGGATGAGTCCTCCTTGGGTCCACATAATGAAAATGATGATTTTGAGGACACATGTGTCGGGAAGGGTGAAATTTTGGAAAGAGAAATTGAGACCAACCTTACCTTTCTCAAGGATATTACTCCCGATGAAACCTCTTTTGAAAACCTTGAGAGATATGATCCCATTAGCCCCTTGGAATATGAATTTGAAGATTATTTCCACAACGAAAAGGAGAAATGGGAAATTGTTGGTCCTCAATTTGATTGTGCTCCTATTTACGACACTAACAAGGACGATGATGGTGAAATTGATCTTCCTTTCCCCTCAGACACTACTTATGATTACATTCCCATTGATACCCTTGGGAAGGAGAGTCTTCATTTTCCTTTGCAAAAAGAGGAGCAGTTGAAAGTGATCAATTTTCCTTTTATATTAGACCTAATATTTGGTACTAAGGACATTGATAGGGTTCCCACTTCTCTTGAGTTTGATTCTGCGTTCAAATCACTTGAACCTTTAGA
This sequence comes from Pinus tabuliformis, assembly GCA_031772625.1. Lineage (NCBI taxonomy): Eukaryota > Viridiplantae > Streptophyta > Pinopsida > Pinales > Pinaceae > Pinus > Pinus tabuliformis. The sequence continues at coordinate 394,306,908 of CM062814.1, read as the reverse complement.
TTATAATTTTGGGAAAGCACAACCTTCTTCGAGAGATCATGTCCTAGTTGGAGCCAAATGTTACCCACCACTTTGTGGGTGACATCCCTAGGAGAAATTTTTCTCCATGGTGAGCCTTAGCCGACAACGAGAAAACCCTTAATGCTTCCCACTAGCTCGTTGTGCCATTTATCTACCACTCGAGCCAACCATGTGGTCCCTCACCTACCTGTTTTGATCCTATGTTTGAAGGTGGGCCTCACAAATATAAAGGTATGTCTTGTCATTTGGAAATTGAGTATTGGGTTTACTTATCATGGATACTTCTGGGTATGGATTGATGGGGGGATTTGGTAGAAAGAGTGGGATTAGTTTGTGCTATTTTCCCCTTGATCTCTTTTGGTTGTTACGCTTGGATCTTATTCCCATGGAATCTACTTTATTGACCATTTGGTTTTAGGGTGGTACTACTTGGGAAACCCCAAATTTAGGTGCATGGTCCCGCTCCTTTACCCACACATATTACTCCCTTTCCACTCACTATACTCCCATTCATATTTTCTCCCACCTGGGTCCACATTCCCATTTTGGGTCCACATAGTACTAGCCTCCCTACCCCCTTGCCCCTACATTGGGTTAGGCCTAGAATGATGCCCCAAAGGTTGAAGCAGGTGGAGAGGCAACAACTTCTCAAGGATTACACAATTTTGCTTGGGAGAGAGAAAGTGAAAAACTTCGAGATCTGATGCTGGGGCAGTAAAAAATGTAGATCATCCTTAGGGTGAGTTAGATTAGTCAATAACATGGGCCATAAAATATCATGCAAAAGGAAAAACATGCATGCATAAAAAGGCCCAACAACGACAATTGCTGGCAGGCAAAAAGAAGGCGATGTGACACTTATAAAATTGAACGATGGAACGAAACAACACTTGTACATGCTATCAATAATAAAAATTTGAGCTAGCATGAAAAGAAATTGGAAAAATAACACTCATAGAGACAAAAGCGACAAAAAAACAACAAAAAGGGACACATGCATAACTTACCCAGAAAAGTGCTGCAAACCAAGTCCAAATCTCCCTGATCTTGTGGGGAAGGTTAAATCTCCAATGTCAAGTGTGAAAATGAGCTCTACAAGTTCCTATTATATAGATCTATCCCCCACTGGGTTAGGTTAGGGTTTATAACACACATGCCTAAAATCATGAAGGAAGTGACACTTGTCCTAAGATAAAAAATAAAAACTTTCTGCCACTTGTCAAACAATGATTTTGCACTCCCTATTTTCTAGGGATGCACATTAGCTCACTCTGGGAAACTGCGTAGTCTCACTAGTTGAAGGAACTATGCAATTCCCAAAAACAAGGGATTGCGTAGTTCACTAACTCAGTGGATTGCGCAATCTTGACTCTAAGGGAGAGATTGCACAATTTTCATGCTCAGTGATTTCCTGTCTTCAAGGTTGCAATTCTGATCCTCAAGGGATTGTGCAGTCTCCAGTGGCAGGGGATTGCACAATTCCTAAAGGGAATACCGAAAATTTGTGCAAGATCAAGGCAAGAGTTGTCTTGTGTTTAGAAGTTGTTTAGTTGTCATTGACAAGACATAGTCATCATCAAGGCAACCTAATCTAGTCATCACAAGCACTACATGAAAACAAAAGTAATATCGACAACAAACAACAAGAGGAATATTTGATGAATGTGAAATATAAGTTCTTATGAATAGAAGGTAGGCTCCAAAATCAAAGCATAGGAAAAATTTTGGAGGGGGTTTGTAGCAACTACAACAACCTCCAACATTCTCAGCATTCCAACAATTATCCCTCTCTTCAATCAAAACTTCGGTTTACCTGCCCAAAGATAACGATTTAGTCTTAGGAATTTGACCATTCATTGCCATAATTTACCTACTGGTTGAACATTTCAGTCAACACTTAACCCAAAAATCAAATCTCTCCTTGAATTTGGAATAATTACCAACACAGAGCAATACTGTCTCATGAACTTCTAATACAAAGGTCGATTCCTTCAAGTTGAATCCATTGTATTAGAACAATGTTTTGCCAATTATTATTTTGGAATAAGATTCCCTTCCTTCAATGCCTTTTGGTCACTATTCTCACACAATATGTACCCACAGTTCAATTTGTCATATCTATTGCATTCAACATATTAAACACAAAAACTCATCGACTCAATCTTCAAAATAGGCTTCCAACCCTTTACAGGGATCATGCATTCCTGTGACTGTTAACTACTAGAACTACAATCAACCATAATAATTTATTCCATTACAGGAGTTACTCATAGATTTCAGAGCAATCATTCATACAATTGTCCAATTAATCATTCAATCATCAACCCCAAACACACAATTATTTCTATCTTAATGCACATGGAAAGCTTCATTCAATAATAATTATTACAATAAATTAGTGGCATAATCATGCCAAAATGTCGTGCTTTACCTTGGCCCTTCTCTCACATCCCTCATACTCACTATGTCTCCCTCCTGCGAATGCTCCTAGGCTTACAAAATAAATATGGATTTTGAACTGTCAATTACTTCAAATCCTAATCAAACTCCACAAGATTAGCCACTTATTGCCAGGATCTCTCGGATCCACAAAATCCTCAAAATATCTATCTAATATCACAACCCTTGAGATCTACTCATCAAAAGTAGATTTAATTACATATGAACCCATCCTATACAATCCCTCTAGAATTAAACAAGGAAAACTTCAATAATTTTAAAAATTAGGGAACCCACTCCCTTGGTAAATGAACACTCCTAGATCCGGTCAAAAGAGGTTTTGACTTGAGGTAATATTCTCCTGCGTCAGTCTCCATAATTATGTTGAACGTATGGATCTATGTGTTGTAGTTATCCTCATGAACCATAGAATTGTTTTACATGAATATGCATGGTTTCTTTAAGTCCATCAATTAATTTGTTATAGTATGTGATTTCAATTATCTGATATGTCATGAATATCATGGTTCACTGCCTTGTTTAAGGCTGTATCCTACCTCACATGATAAGGAGGTAATTTAGGTGTTGTGAGATGCATGAAAATTCAGTTAGACTTGATAGTCACTAATTTTAAGAACAATGAGAGCATTTTGTGGTTATGTACACTTGTATGACGTTGGAATACATGGAGCTTCACATAGGAAGCATGGTCTATGAACTTCTTATGAAATCTAGTTGTGGAGCTATTTCTTACCTTTACTCAAAATATGATATAAGCCAAGTTTGTGAGATCCATTAAATCTATTATGGTCATGTTATAATACCTTGGAGTGATCAATGTTCAAATTTGGGCTTTTATTCCTGGAAATTAGTGCGCTAGGAAATGCCCTGTCTTAAGGAAATCCTGTAAAATCCCTTGAAATTTACTTCCTGAAATTTTGGTAGAAACCCGCACTTGTATCAAGAACTAGATGGTCCCTTTCTAAACATTATATCTGAGGTGGATACCTTTTTCAACTCTCCAACACTAATTGCATCTGGATATGTGAAGGGGGTGGATATCTATAAGACTAGTGAATGCATCCGGCAATCTAGGCATTCAGCTAGTCATCGCTTTGAAAGGAATCAAATATTATATGGTTCATATTTCCATGGTAAATAATTTAGGATTGATATTCAGTATGGGAACCCACTTGGGCGGAAACACTTGTGTAAGGCCGAATTTCCCATAAGCAAGTGAAACATCCTACATCTGGGACATCTGACGGTGGAAGCATGGAACACATAAGAAAAATCCCCGATGGGATTGAGATCAAATTTCATATTGAATACGCATGTGATGCATAGGTCTGGGGGATCCAGGGGTGTGCCAATATGGAATATCAATGTGCATCCAGGTTTCCCTTGAAATTAAATATAATGAAGAATAATTGCAAGAACACGAAGGGGTAGGGCATGTTGGGACCCACATCCCTAAGTTTACGTGACAAATGACGATATGTTAAGACAATGTCTACATGGATGACACATAGGAGCCACGAGAGATGCGGGACTGCTGAGATGACATGGAAAGTCCACATGTGTCACACATGAGTGCCAAGTGGCGATACCTTGCTGATTTGGTGAAATTTAATTGGTTAATCTTCAAATTGGCATAACTTTTGATTTAGGAGACATATTGAGGTAAAATTTATATCACAAGAAAAATTTGAATGAGCTAAATGCGATGGTAGTAGTATTTTGAGTTTTGATGAAGTTGGAAAAGGAGGATTTGTGTAACCCCATCTTCATAACATGTCTGTGTAGTCTAGTTAAATCATAAAGTAACACCTTCCACAACCCATGAATGTATAAGGGGGTGGGAGGGAGTTTTACATCCTACAACTTCAATGTATTTGTGTGTGTGTGCGTTGTGGAGGGGGTGGCTAACTAAATATACAAATTTAACTTTTTTTTTGAGGAATTGTCGAGTTAATTGGAAAACATTTTTTTATGGATGTTATTAAAGGAAAATAGGATATTTTAAAGCTACTAATTCAACAAAATAAGATTATATTTTATGTGTGGAGGAAGAGGAATACCTCCATGGATGTCAAAACTAGAAGGTTTTATAACTCCCAAGCTTTTGGTATATGGTGGTTTTAGGAAGAAAGACTAACAAAAGTAGCCCTAAAGAGGAATGTATAACACGACCCTCAGATGTAGCAAATGTTGAAAGACAAAGATGGTGCTTCACATACTCTTCATCAATATGATTTAGTTAAACAATCATGTGACAATTGAAGTATAAAAGTCAATGGATATTATCCTTCTAAAACAACATTGGAAATCTCTCAAGGTACCCTATAAATCAAAACCGCTAAAGGAGGTCTGGAAGATGTAAATTTTGGAGGATAATTGTTAACAAAGTATTGAATTTGGGGAATGATGAAAATATTTATCATGTAAACACCTTGAGCTGAAATATGGAAAGATCTTGAAATATTGTTCTAAAGATAAAATTAGATATCATCAAGATTATCGACCTTAAGCTTTCCATTTGTTTAGTTAAAGGATAGAATTTCAATTATCAAAATATCAAAGCATAAATGGAGCCATCCATGGGAAAGCAAATTAAATTGGATTTTGAAGAGGAATCCATAGTTAACCTTAGTCCAATAATATTATAGGGTATGTTTTGGTAATCACAAGTAATTCCTTAAATGCGCTTATCTTGAAAATTATGGAAATCCTAAAACTTGGCTTTGAGAAAGTGATATTTAAAGGTGAATCTAAAGTGGTGATTAATATCTTAAATGGCAAATATATGTGCCTATATTGGGAAATTTTTAGTGATATGGTTCCGTGCATTCATGTAATCAATGATTTTTTCATATATAGAATTGCACACGTCAAAAGATCCATGAGGTAGATAACTGACTAGTGCGGGAATATGGTTGTCACATTAAAAAATATTTTATATATAGCCTTGTATGATCTCACATGATGAAAAAAAATGCATATAAGAAGGCCTTATTTGGGCAATTTCTGAGGTATATTCCTCACAATGGGTGCCATCCCATCCCCACCATTCCCCTTTTAAGGGTCATTTATGTGCCATCATTATCTCACACTTTCTAAACCATTCTATAAGCAGGCACTAGATTTTCATGTACAACTATCTTAAAGAGAGATGACAAGGAATGTTTGCCACCTTATCTTACAACAAAACATGGTTATCATTGGATTGCAGTTAAGGTGGGAAGTAGGTCACCTTCACCATCATTCTCTTCTCTTTATTTGACTTCATAATCAATGAGGATTTCTCACAGTGTGGTAGGCTCTAGAAAAATAGTTTTCCTATAATCAATAACAACTCATTCAAAATAGAATGTGCATTGAGATACTATTTTTCACACCAAAGAGAAATGCAATACTTTAATGGCCCAATTTGGCCAAAAAACTAACTCTTCATACATTTAGTAGCAAATTCCTAGGTAAAATTGGGTCACATATTATAATATTTATGACGCCTTATGTGATTTTGGGCAATGAGTCAAGGATATGGATAAGAAAAACTTGCATAGACAATGAAACTTCAAGGAAAGACTATGGTTTTGCGGAATAACTTTGGGTCATTAGCAAGGTGTAACTACCCATTTTGAACCCTAGTTTCATTGTAACTAATCATATCATTATCACTTTTAGTGACATTTAAATATTGTTATGATGATGGAGAAAGTTTAACAATTAGGAACGATGCATATGTAAATATTTATTTGATAATTAAAAGTGTTGAGCAACCAACTAGGAATGAATACACTAATATGGACTATGATACTGTGAGTGGGAATCAATGAGGGGGTTACAAGAAATTAACCATGCCTACTATTTTAAAAAATCCTCACCCTAAGTTCTATGCAAAAATTTGAATTCAAAGTTTTATTACCTTGTTTTCCTCCAGCCAACAATTTATTGAATGAAATAATGGGTAGCTACAACAACCACTTACCACATTTATAAGGGGTTGGAGTTGGTTGTGGATTACTCTAAGAATTCATTAGATAGTATAATCAAGTACCCATCTTTGGATTCAAGAGTTGACCCATGAATGGTGTGGAAAAATGGGGAAAAGCATGTGGATCATTAATCCACAAGTTCATTCATAACATATCCAAAGAGATCAAAGACACATGAGTGTCTAGATGTGTGATTTTGTTAGCAAAGATATGTCATTTTCGAGTGGGAAGTTTGCTAGACTCTTTTAAGTGTTTATGCAAAGTTTTGGGTGCCCAAATACGTCGTGAAAAGTGCCAGTTGCATATTGTAACATTGTTGGTGTGTTTTGGGTTATGTAAAAATAAATATTACATTCTCATTACTCATTACAGAGACTTGGAACATAGTTGAGTAGTGTGGGCAACAAATTATTGCATGTTGGGCCAGTGCGATAAGAAATGGGAAAGGAAATCATCAAGAGACTTCAAGAAGTTAAGGGATTTCCATATTGGTATATTGGCTAGCTAAGTTTGTGGAGACCCCAGGTTCAACAAGTAGAGGAGTTCTTTGATGTTTTTGCTTAAGTGAACTAAAGTTGACTTAACCCACCTCAAATTTTGAGTGTTGATAGTTTCTCCTTATTTACCACGACTTGTCTAGGGGTCGGATAATTGCAGAGAGAATTGATGCAGTTGAACCTATAGTTTGATGGAAAAGGATCTTTCCTAAATTGGTTGCAAACTTGAAATTTTAGATATGTGTTGTCTCAAATTCCTATAATTATTGTTCATTTTTTCTTTGAATTTTGTTGGTAAAATTTTGAGATGAAAAATAAATGAATTTTATTTTATGGAATTCAGAAGGTGAAAATATTTAAGTTGTCATAAATCATTGGTTATGAGTTTGGTTGTCAATGTTAAATATGACTCTTCTACTGAATATATTTAATGAGGTTTGTTGTTAGTGCTCAAGAGGACTCTTCTATTGAATATACATTAGGGTTTATATCTACAAATTTCACTTTTAGCCGTGCAAACCTCTCCTCTACCAAATCTTGAGGGTTATCATAAACCAATTTATCGACCATGGCTAGGGTTGTATCACTTTATGCTTAAGCCAATCAGATCTCCTCCAACTTCCCACAAAATTCCTAAAGAAACTTGTTCTAATATGAATATGATTAGTAATGTGTTGTGGATATTCCATTAGGTAGTTTGTCACAATATTTTTTTCCCCAAGGAAAAATCATAATTTCCATTAATAAAAATGAAAATTACATGTTGTAGATACCCAAAGGCATGTCATAAAAACTACGTGACATACTATAAATGCCCAAAATAGATGTTCAGGAACTAACTAAAATATAGATCTAGCAAAATAGAATCTATTTGCCTAAACCTTTCTACCTTTCTTATTTTCAACTTTTCGCGAGACTCCTTTTGAAGGAGTGACATTGACAATTGCTAACTGATTTTCATCTGCCTTCAAAGGGACTTCTGAATCCGATCTCTCTAAAGTGTGCGATCATTTCACTCCACCTGTGTCCAAATGAGGGGGCGTGTCTATCGGCTATTGAACTGCATTCCCTATTTTTTCAAAAGTTTTCTAGCTCTGGATCATTGCTTTGACTTGCTATTCCTTACTAATTTCTAGTGTGCCTTGTTGAACTTGTACCCCCTCACTCATCTAATTCACCACAACTTATTCATTCTCTTCTTCTAAAATATGTAGATCTGGAACTTGCCATCCCTTTTTCATTTAGGGATGTTTCTTTTTTCTATTTGGAATCTTCTTTTCTTGTGGACATGTATTATGTAAATGACCAGTCTAAAGGAAAGTGCAACACCTAAATTTTGTGTTCTCAAATTCTAGAGGCTGGGTCCAATGAAAACTAGTATGGAGCAAGTCGATACTATCAGGTAGTCCCTTGCTAAGATCCACCTCTACGCAGATTTGGGCAAAGGTAAAAATACCTTTATCAACTCTGTCTAAACTTGTCTTGGTATATTTTCCCAGAGTGTTTCCAATTCCCTCTAACACCTGGTGGTGCTAGAAAGGGAGAGGAAGATTATCCATTCTTACCCATGCTGGCATTTTATAAACCACCAAACTTTTAGCATCAAATCCTCGATAAAAGGGGTAATAAATAGATCCGCACTCCCCCAAAACGATAGACCTTCATTTAGAGCATAGCCCAAGTCCTTATGGGTGTCAAATTGGATGATAAAAAATCATTTAGAACACAGATGAATGTCGCAATTTTGCGTCCAATTAGAGAATATCCACTGTTGAAGGTCCTATGATTTGAGCTAGACACCATTAAGTCCGCACAATATAGCTCGTGATTGGAGAATGTCAAATAGATCCTTTACCTTTGGTATATTTATTGCCATTACTAGAGCATGTTCCATTTGATCCACAATGTAGGGGCCCGGTAGGTTCTGGCCTTGCCCAGATGATGTGGGATTCTTCCCTACTGCCTGGAATGAAGTAGAAATTTTCTCCTGATCACGATGAGTTATAGATTCTCCCTTGTTTTTCACTGCATCCTGATATGAGAATGCACCCTTTGGATTGTTGGATCCTGATGAGCCTCCCTGAAGCCTCAAATTTAAGATTATGGTGGACGAAGGAATAATTTTATGATCGTGCAACCTCAGGTCATCCTACATTGATTTTCCTCCACAGACCAGGCTTTGTAAGATCATCAGAATACCCATAATATTGTGGATATTCTACTTCAATGTTTTAACATGATCGGAGGCCCTAACCCAAAATAAGGTTTATTTTTTCACCTAGGGTTTTAAGAAAAACTTAGAAAGATATCCCTGATCCCAAATCTGGATTCCAAATTCAATCTTCACACAAATCAACAGTCAGATCTACATAAAAGTAAGGATTTGAGTGGATTGGAGTTGGGAAAGGCTCCAACGTGAAAAAAAACTTCATAACTGAATGAGATTCCACTGATACCACCCAATCTACAGAAGGGAAACACTGAGCTGTCGAATAACCAAATAGACGTCATGGGTATATAGTTAATCCTCCATTTCGACATATCAATTCACTCATAGAATTGAGGACCTCGAGATCCAACTACTTAAATGAGAGATCCACTGCAAGAATGGTTCAAAATGAACAATACTCTATTGTTACCAAAGGCCTACCTTCCAATTTGACTGATACTTCTCCTGCGACATATAGAGGGCAATGGGTCAATGCCTTATCAAGGATTGCCACATTTCTAAATAGATCCAAACCTGTACATGAGTGAGATGCCATTCGTTCACATATGAACCATCATGCATGGCAGGAGTAAGTAGAAACCTTGCCGTAGAAGACTAGTGTGGAAAACCCACAAAAACCCTGGCCATTGTTCTCTCCCTCACCCTCCTAATGAAAGCTTTCAATAGACTCAGTTTGTCACAATAGATTATGTGAAATAACCTAAAACATATACTATAATAATGGCTAATTCATTTTAGATTCTAGATTTGATATTAATTTTCTTGTTGTTTATGCATGCAATAGATAATATGTGGAAAATAGAGAAAAAGTACATACAATCACTCACAAACCACAATGAACACCAATAGATGTTCTAGGAAACCCTTTCAAGAGGAAACCCGGTTGGAAGGTGAGCCTACCCTACTCTCTTTTGTATAAAATGGAAACCATGCAAATACAAGTGAGAAGGCACTTTATGGAGTTGCTTGAGACCTGTGGCCCATGAGCTACTACAAAAAAAAACCACCTTTGTTATGATCTCTCTATCCACATTCAACATCTTTACTCTATTGTGGAAGAAAATGCAAGCAGATTGAATCAAACACCTTTTCCTCCCAGTGGCTCAATTATACCACAACTTGATGGAAAATTAGGGGTTAAAATTTACCCATACAACCCTCAAGATGAGTTACAAATCAACCTTTATATAGTATTTTTTCATAGTATCCATGTGGCTAGCCCATTTTCCATAAGTAATAGGGTTGATGTGGCACCCTGTTTAATCATGGTGGAAAAAACAAGAAAATCAACTTTAGAGTGGCATAACATTTGCGTACGAACTATTTTTGACATATTTATAGAAACGGTTACAAAAAATATAGTAGGACTTGGAGAGGGAATCCCAACAAGGTAAGAAGTTAGACTAAGTGCTAACAATGGGGTAATGATCTATTGTCACTGCAACCAAGGCCCATGGATTTTTGACGATGGGAGGAGTCCCCATAGGATAGGATCACCTATGAAAGGCATTCAAAGGTTAATGCATAAGGTGATCATGCTAAGGCTCATTCAAGAGAGAGGCACAATAAAGGTACACGACTTCAAAGAAGAAAATCGCTCTTTAAGAAAAGCCCTAGGAAAGAAGGCTTACGACCTAGGTTTTTGAGGTTTTTCGATGGTAATAGGCACTCACAAGGCCATGAACCAAGGGAAACGATTTATTAAAAATATATTAAAATAATGCAAGGTTCATGAAACCCTCAAGAAATTCCTCAAGTTGAGGGAGAAGAAAACAGGGTTTCCCTCTTAGAGCAACACCTAGGGAAAGAGATTTTATGGCTGAAATTTGAGTGGATTCCCACCAAATTTGTTAGGCCCCTATAATACTAGTGTAGCCCCTATATTATTATTGTTGTGCCCCATAGAAGTCCACTATTGTTGTTGATGTTCCCTTACATTATTATTGTTATGTAGGCCCTAATTATATTTTGACACCTTAGACTCTTATATACCAAGGAGGTCTTGTCATTTGAATCATCCAAGAATTGTTCATTTATGTGATGTAAAAGGAGGTTTCCCCCTCGAAGTGTCTTATTATTTAGTTTTGGATCTATATTTTCTTATGTTTTTTTGCTATTTTTGATCTGGATACATAACTTTTAGTATCAGAGTTCTGGATCCTAGGGTTTTGCTGCTTCAAACAGGTCATCGTGGAATTTTCTCTATATCTTTTTTTTGTGAAACTTTAGACCATGAAATAGCTACCACGTGAAGGAAAAATCTTGGTGAACATTTGACTACAATTTCAGACCTTCGTTTGCTAAATTTTTGGATATATGGTGGAACGAAGTTAGGTTTTCCGCATACTCTAGAATTCAGTCTCAAACAAGTGTTCCGAGAAAAATAGTAATAAATTTCTCTTGATGCATATGATTTTCATAGAATTTATTTTCTCGTGTATCATTTTCAGGTGCTAAGGTTAAAACGGTGAGACATGGCATCCCTCACAAGTTTGATCTACTGAACCAGTCCATAATCAGGTCATCTTATGAGAATTGGCATAGCTTTATCTTGAAGAATCCAATCTTGGTCTAACTAGTGGGTTTGGAAATAAGACATAGAGAGATACTAGAGGATGAAATTTCAGATCTTGGAGAGCTAAAATCATAGAGATACAATAGTTTCAAGTTAAAACTTATCAACAAGCTCAAAATCAAGTTCTAAAAGGTGTGTATTTTTAAATTTGCATTACTTGTGTTTGAAAAATCAGTTTGAAGTAATTCAAAGGGCATAACGAAGCATAGGTATCATTGATTTATTCCAAAATTCCTCCCAAACAAAAAAATACCACACCCATTAAGCCCTCATAAATCTCTTTTATGACACATGAAGAGGAAGAAATACAACATGATATATCAAATTTATAGGACCAAGTGCAACAATTTTCACTCTCACAAAGAGAAACTAAAGACGATTTGGAAGTGATGATGAATGTTAATATGGATGGTTTAGAAGCAAAAATAAAGGCATACATGGAAGGTTTGATAGAGTTGTAAGAACAAAGGCTTCCTAGTGGTGACAAGGTATGCCATGAGACCCATTATTAGAACAAAATGAATGTGAATAATGATTTTAAAGACTATAAGTCGGGGCTGAAGACCAACTATATTCCAAAGATAGATATGAGGGAGTTTGATGGAAAGGATCCAATAACATGGATACTACAAATGGAGCAATTCTTTGATTTACATGATGTCAACACACACAAAAGGTATGCATTGCGTCTTTATATTTAGAACCTAATCAATTTGTATGGTATCAATGGCTTTGTTCCATAAATCACTCGTCACTTGGATAATTTTAACAGAGGAATTGATATCACATTATGAGGATACAAAGAGAAATACCTTCTTTAGCCAAATGATAAATATCAAACAAAAGGGTTCAATTGGGAAGCACATTGAGGACTTCCAAAGACTAAATATCAATGTAACTGATATTCTAGAGGAGCATTTGATTAATGTCTTCAAAGGGACTTTAAAAGATAACATCCAACATGAAGTTTTCCTTTGGGAACGTAAGTCATTGGAGAATGAATTTAGGGTACCAAGAAAAGCTGAAAGAAAAATTATGGAAACAAGGAGGTCTAGCACTCACAACTATAAAGATAAGTGTTGTCACTCCTAGCTTCCCACAACTTACAAGGTTGACACCACAACACCTAGAGGAAAAAAGAGCAAAAGGTATTTGTTACAATTGTGATAACAAATACACTAAAGGTCATAAGCGTGCTGAGAATAAATTATTTTACATATATTTTGAAGAGGAGGAAGAAAAGGAACAAGAAACATCAATAGAAGAAGATATACACCAAGAACCAACACCAAGGGTTGAAAAAGAAGAAATGAATCTCACCATATATTGTAATGCATAGGCAAGAAGTACCAATCCTCAAACTCTCAAGATAGAATGATATATCACGAATAAAAAGGTAATAGTGCTGATTGTTTTAGGTAGTTATCATAATTTTATTCATTATAAGATAGCCAAGGATTTGAATTGCTTTCTATATCTAGCTCTAGAGTGTCAAGTGATGGTTGCAAATGGAGTAACTATAAATTGCTCAAGTAAGTGCCATAACATTAATCTAACCATGTGGTAATATGTATTGAATAGGCTGATGCTTTCCATTCCAATGGGTGATGAAGATGTATTGAAAGTACAATGGTTAATATCTTTGGGGACGATAGATTTTAATTTTCAAGAACTTTCTTGAAATTTTTCTCTGAAGGAAAGGAAATTGAATTAAGGGGTATCACAGGGAAACCTAGGAAGATAATCAACTCTAATGACATGACAAATATTTTGAAGAAGGAACAAAGAGGGGTAATTGGACAGTTATGTTCACTAGATGTTGAAACATCTAAGTTACCCATTTCTCCATATCTCCAAAGAGTCCTTTATAATCATTCCAAGATATTTTGGACTCCCAAAGGTATCCCAACTATTCACGATCATGATCATGCTATTCACTTGATTCCAGAAATTGTTCCTCCAAACATTAGACCTTACAAATATCCATATGCACAAAAGAGTGAAATTGAACCTATCGTTCGAGATATCCTAGAGGCAGGTATAATTCAACCTAGCCAAAGTTATTTCTTCTCTCTAGTAGTATTGGTGCACAATAAGGATGGATCATGGTGTATATGTCGGGATTATAGAGAGCTTAACAATCTCACTATTAAAGATAAGTTTCCCATTCCTGTCATTGATGAATTTTTGGATGAACTATATGGAGCAATTTACTTTACCAAGATGGATCTTTGTTCGGAATATCATCAAATTAGAATGAAGACATAAGACATTCCGAAAACAACATTTAAAACTCATGAATGTCATTATGAATTTTTGGTCATGCCTTTTGGCCTTACTAATGTACCTTCCACATTTCAAGGTTTGGTTAAGTCCACTTTCAAACCCTTCCTTAGAAAATTTGTGTTATTATTTTTTTGATTATATACTAATCTACAACAAGTCATGGAAATATCATGTTCAACATGTTGACAGGGTGCTCAAACTATTGGAGGAGAAACAATTGTATGCAAAACCTCCAAATGTTTCTTTGGGATACAAGAAGTGGAATATTTGAGTCATATTGTATCCCATGAGGGTGTTAAGGCAGACCCTGACAAAATTAAGGCCATAAAGGAATGGAAAATGTAACATCCCCTAGTTGATTTCCTATGTAAATAAAAAACTAATAACCAAGGTCATGGGACACGTATTCCAAGCTGAACTTCCGGCAAAACATAGCGATGGGTTATCACTTGTGATTAATTAATGGCTTTGGAAATTGGCAAAGGAAAAACGAAATTAATTGACATTTTGTTTATTAAATAAATGAAAATAGGAGAAACAGGAGATGAAAGGTCACATAAATGCATGAGGAGGAAATCGATGGAAAATTAAGGAAAAGTGAAGAAAATAGAGTCCTCAATGATAAAAAGGCTTTTGAGGATCAGTTTAGGAGATCTCTCTCTATTCTCTCATTCTCTCATACCTTTGCACACACAGAGTTTTCTTGGAGCACCCTTGGAGCATTTTTGGCATACTTTAGATTTGGAGAAAGAAGGCAAACAAAAGCGAGAAAGCGCAAGGTTACAGGTGGATGAATGAATACAATTAGATTGCTTTGTAGGTAACAGGTTGCATGTTCTATTTCCTTGTTTATTTATGGATGCATGGTATATGCATGTGATTATCTAGTTATGTTCTGTCATTGGCATGGAAGATTTCCTAGATTGACGGTGGTTTTAGCCTTTCCTTGCCATTTCCTAGATAGCCATGGCATTGTGGGTTTTTTTTCACTTGATTGTTTTCTGGTTGGCGCTCATAATTCCTTATGGCTGTGGGTTGGAACATACACTCTGGAAGCCCTAAAAAAACTTGGGTTGAGTTACTGGCCTTGGAGCCCTTGGCGGGTTGAGTTACTAGTCCTAGAGCCGGGTTGGACAAACACTCTAGACCTTTGGAAGGTTGTGGGTTTAGTGACTAGTTTCTGGAGCCCTGGACAACTTCGGTAGAGATTGACCTGGTTGGTGTTAATGATGGCTGAATGTGAGTTGGAATCACTGGTTGAGGGTTGAGATGGTCGGGCCTCTAGAAGCCCTAGTGTGGTTTTGTTTAGTTTATTCCATGAGATCCCACATTCATGCTTAGAATATGGTGCGGGGGTGATTGGCTAAAAGAGAGATTTGGTTTAGCCTAATCTATGGTCAGGTGGCACGTGGAAGTCCCTAAATTGGTCAGAATTTTCATGTATTAATAAGAGCTATTTCTCTACCTTGATTCATGTATATTTGTAGCGATTATGTTGGCGATATTATGGCTGAGTTGCCATGGTTTATATGCTGGTTATTTTTTGATTATATGTTTTTCATATGATGTGTATCTCCTATGGTTCATGCCATGAATGGTTTAGCTATTGATCAATTGATGAATGTATAGACTAATAAGTGTTGTTGTATCTATGTGGATAGGGCATAAGGCCTTCTCAGTGATTCTCAGATGAATCTCAAACTTTTTTGATCAGATATCTATTCATGACATGTAGCTTAAATGTTTTCCATGTGTTTGACGAAACATTTGTTATGTTCTAGGAAGTTTAGGTCAAGTTATGCCTACAAGTTTGTATGTTTAGCATTGTTGTCATGTAATTATTGATTTTTTGAAGTTTCAGGAAGTTCTGGGAAGTGTTATAGAGGCTGACCTCGAATCTAGGTTCAGATCTCGGGACTGCACCCTCTGAACTAGACAATTTGGGTCACAATCCCCCCTAGGCAGGCTTGTACATGCAGTTGGAGGTCTATAACCACATGGAGGCCTTGTAATGCATGCAGTTGGGGGTTAAAGTGTGTGAAATGCAACCCCATCTCAGGTTTGGTCACCTAGGGTGGTTCTTTAGCCCTTGGGTGTCTTATAAAACTGAGGGATGAGGTGAGTTTCCAGTTTGTCATCAGTTGTCGGCCCCACTTTCATAACTAAAGCTTGGAGGTCAGGTCAAGTTATAGTAAATCTTTGTCTCATGTTTACCCTGGCAGGCTGGAGAACATAGGTAAATGTGGGAGGGGTGGGTTGCAGATTGGTATTAAAGCTCCGAGGTTCAACACTTGGATTGGATAGGTAGAACGTGTTTGTCATGCATGCATGTCAGTTGTATATGTGTTCTTTATGCATGCATTGTGATAGTCATTGTGTAGTAGTGTCGTCATGAAGAAGTTGATGATGGTGATGTTGAGATGATTGATATGTTTATTTCATTATAGATACATATGTTGTGCTAATTTGGATTGATTTTTTAGACGAGATAACCTCCCCTAAACTTCACTGAGGTATGTTGATTATGTTTGTATTTGGTTTGTCTGACATGGTTTGCATGCATGAAGTAGAAGATAAAAGATGACAAGAAAAATGGTGGACTACAATTCACGAGATTCTCCTTACATATCATAGGAACAACATGATGATGAGTACTCCCCTGACATAGCAGATACATTGAGAAGTTTGAAAGAAAAGATCAGAAGTTGTATGGAAGATAATGAAAGGATCATTAAGTCATAGGAAAGACTTGCTAGGGCACAGTAAAAGAAAGCAGAGGTCAATGCAATGTTTCTTCAGAGTTTATCAGACTTGCAGAGCCAGGGACCGCTTAGGATCAGTTATCGAGAAGAGGAAAGGACCAATGGGGCATATGGAAGCAGGTCTAAATCAAGATACATGTTTGAAAAGGATGAAACCATCAGAGATGGTAGGTTCTCAAAGAAATTTGACAGGAGGGGTAATGACCGTGGGTTCTATTCCAGTTCTGGATAAGAGAGACAACATTATAATCACTATCACCATCCGTATATGAGGAGTGAGAAGTAGTACTTTCCAGAGGAGCTCAAGAAAGCAACGCCTCCTACATTTGATGGAGGAATGAAGAAGCCATGAGACACAGAAGCTTGTTTTCTTGGGATGAGTAAGTTTTTCATATTGCATGATTACTCAGAGAATATGAAATCTAGGATAACTACTTTTAGTCTTAAAGTAAAAGCAAACATCTGGTGGGAAGATGTAAATAATTTCATAGGAAATCGAGAAGAGGAATTCACTTGGAGTGAGTTTGAGAGACTTTTTAGAAAGAAGTATCTATCTAAAAGATTCTATGATGATAGGAAAAAGGAATTTTATGAGCTGAAGATGGGATTTATGACCAGTGAGGATTATATTAGCAGATTCTTAGATTTGTTGAGATATGTGCCTTATCTTTAGGAGGAGAAAGAAAAGATTTAGAGATTCATCAGTGGGTTGTTGGTATCAATCAAAGGCAAGACCGAGTTTGATGAGCCTAGATCGTTGGAGGAAGACATCAGAAAGTTGAAGCATTATTATGAGCAATCAAAGCACAGGTTTGAGTCTAAGCAGGATTGGAAAGGTAATGAGAAGAATAAAGGAAAGGGGCTAAGAAGAGAGGAAAACTACATGATACAAATGAAAAGGAGAATGTAACATTGTATAAGAATTTTAATGCAGTTGACGGAGGACAGGGATTTCAGTCTGAGGAGCAGAACAAGGGTGATGGTAGGAAGCCTTTACAATGTTGGACTTATGGCAAGGATCATCATAGGAGAGATTGTCCACAACATCACGGTGGCGGACCACAAATCTACAGTGCTCAAGAGGTACAAATAGTTGGGGATGTTGGAAAAAGTATTCATCATATTTATGTAGCATTGGATAATAGGTAGGTTGATCATTAGACATCTAATATTGAGATGGAAGGTAAGATTTGTGATCAAGTTGTTTCTATTTTGATTGAACCCAGATCTAACTATAGTTATATTAGTCTTGGTCTGGTGGATAAGTGTTGCTAGAATAAATAAGTGAATGAAAAATATTAGTTAGTGCAATTGGCTGTAGGTACTAAGGGAGGAGTTCATCATTAGGCAAGATCTTGTGCATTTGAGTTGAACGGTATGTCTACATCAATGCATCTAAATGTGTTTCCATTGGGATCATATAATATGTTGTTGGGTATGGATTGGTTGTACATTCACAGGACTAAGGTGGATTGTTATGACAAGGCTATTGAGTGCTTGGATGATGACGAAGATAAGATAATATTTCAGGGTAAGAAGCCTACATCAATGAGAATGGTTACAACTATGCAGGCAAAGCACAATAGCAGGAAATGACATGTATGAAGATGCCGACTCCTTTATGCCTCTATGACACATAGTGCTTTAAAGTTAAGTCCCCTTTTAACAAACATATGCCTTGTTCATAGCCTGAAGGCCCAATGCATGCTCGTAATCACTTTTAATCAAGAATATAGATAAAAAATGTCTTGGAAATTAAGCTCGCAGTGCTGGTTCCTTTACAATATGCCCACGACAATTAAGTCCTTAGTATATATGCCTGTAGTACTTGGTCACATAACATATACAACCTTCACGAGTCTTGACCTTGGAGCTCCTTTTGTCGGCTTGATGGAATGTCAATCCTCGTAACAATTCTCTATCCCCCGAGTTGGTCTCCTTAGCCATTTTGACTCCTTTTAAAATCTCCAAGGCAGGGTGACATCATCAGGTTAAACTCTCGAGACAAACTCTCAATTGCTGTCTACTATCTGTTACACAACTTTTTGTCACTATCCCTGTACTCCTCATTCCTTGATCCTGGAGGACCTCTACAGTGAACCCCACATGCTTTGCCTTCATGAAGAAACTCCCATTATGTCCCTCTTCATGAGCAGATCATTTCCCTTTTGCACCATTTCCCCTGAAACTTCTGTTTTGCACAGTTTACAACGCTAGCGCTAATGGCCTTTGTCTCCCCCATGCCGATGTGCAAAGATTAGCACTATTCCTTGTGCCGATAGGTGCAATTGAACTATGTTCCAGTCGCACCAGTCCTGTTATGGAATTTTTTTAAATTTGGAGCTGAAGCTTCTAGCTCTAGAAGCTTCATAATAAAAGTCTGGTAAATGGTTTGGCCGGATGGGGTCGAGGATGACAGTTTGGGCTCCTTTCCCCTATAATGATGGAACTACCTCAAGGGATAAGTCCTTCTCCCATGAGAAGAGGATCCATCTCCCATCCATATTTCCTATATAAACCTCCCTTCTTCCCAAGCACAAGCTAGTTAGAGTGTTGGCTGAGTGTGAGTATACTATTTTGATTAGACAAGCAAGCTATTACTAGTTGTAGCCATATAGTTGTGTGAGGGAGAAGTATGTTTGGTTTGGAGTGAAGTCTAAAGGGAAGAGCCTTTAAACTATTGTTGTTTGAAGCCATCATGGAATGCTAGCAGAAGTGTGTGGGAACCTGGTCTTGTTAGTGGAAGTTTACGACGTCAAGACGAATGGTTGTAATCTCTCTTTGATATTAATGTATGCAACTATCGATTGATTTCCTACATGTTTTGTGATATTACATATTCATGTCTTGATGCTTCTTGACTCATTAAGTAGGTTGAATTGCAATTTGCCTATTATTATGTTTGTGTGTTGTTGTTGTTTACTTGTTTCAGGAGCTTGAAGAAGGAAGTGAGGGATCGCTGGAGCGAGCAAGTGAGGACATCATCAAGCAAGATAAGCAACCAAGAGGTAAGCCCTCTTGATTGATTCTAACCTAAGGAAATCTTACATAGAATGTATCTGCTGTGGCTAGACCCATTATCGGGCTAGAGGAATTCATTCATGTCTACACTTATAATTTTACTTCACCACAAATTGGCAACTCCATTGGGGATGGTCGATCCCATCTTTTGTTTGTTTTGATTTCATGATTTCGTGAGAACTTTTCTAGTTTCATGTTTTCCCTTTGGTTCTGTTTCTTTCCTCCTGCTCACTGGCCTAAGTCTAAAATTCATAGTAGCAGATCTGGTCCTTGTTTTGAATTTTTTTTATTTTTATTTTTCCCTAGTTCCCTCGGACAACACGTTTAATTAGATGATAGTCACGCCAACCAACGCGGATTGCGGAGGAACAGTTGCGCCGACAGTTAGGCAGTCGTGCCGATCCCTGTAAGTGAAGATTGGGGCTAGACCCCAATCTTGTCCAGTGTGTTTTGTTCTCATGATTTTGACCCCGTAAGCCTTTTAGACCATTTTCTCCCTGACTAGAAAGCTTCATTTAGCTTGCTTTGTGTGCTTGCTTGGTTTAGCCCACCCTCTGATGTGTTAAGTCTGGCCCTGTGTGAAGTTCTTTTTTATTTTTTCTTTGAATCCCTTGATCGATGCTATTTTTGGCCAAAAAGTCATGCTGATCAGCCATCAGCGCTAGTTGTAGTACTGGTCAGTCGTGCCGATCGGTGCTACTTTTGGCCCAAAAGTTGCTCTGGTCTCAGGGGTAAGAAAAAATCAGAATTTCTCCCATTCCAGTGCCAGTGTGTCTTGACCCTCAGACTCTCTTCTTCCTCCCAGAAGTGACTAGGATGCTTTGTTTTCAATTGAATGAGTAAAAGAGTCTCGTTTGTTCTCTTATTTCAAGTGTCTCTTTTCTCTTTCCAATCATAGATTACATTGCTCAGTTTGTCAATTGAAGCATTTATGTGTTTGGTTTGTTCGATTCAGGGAAGAAGTTGCTTTTAGTTTCATTTATAATGCTTTGGATTTGATTGATGCTTGTTTGTTTGGAATTGTGAAAACTTTCATTTAAAGTGCTTTATGTGAAAGATTCATTTTGCATTTTATGAAAAGGAGAACATCATTCTAGTTTACTTAAGTGAAAATATTGCATTAGTAGCGTTATTGAGAAGTTATATTTGCATCATCATAAACATTGGAAATGAAACGAAACTTCTTATGTTTTTATAGGAAGATTAAGTGCATTTAGGACATTTATTAGTGAAAGATTTCATTCTTCGATTGTTGCATTAATTTTGTGTTCTCTATCTCTCAATTAGTGATAGCTTTCATCGAAGACAAAGATCTATTTTCTCATATAGATGCATGTAGGAGTTTTGTCAGATGACAATGATAGGGCCTTTCAATTGAAACCTAATTCAAGATCAACCGTTAAAATTTATTGAATTAACCTAAGGAAGCATTGAAACTTAACGCTCACATTTAGTGGTCTAGGCTAGAGACATGTTCCGGCATCTTTAAACCTCACAGATGTCGTTCGCTTCGGCATTAGACAATGCTAGTATAGACTTGTGCTCCCTGTACCATCGCGTATATAAAGGGAGACCCCACTAGGTCTGCAATCCTTTTTCCATAAGAAGCTGAGTCTGCTGCCTTGCAAACGTGATACACCGAACACAACATTCGGGGAGATTGCCTGCCTGTACTTATTGGTTTGTCGAGAGGTATTCTGTAGTTCACGATTGCCTGGTCATCCTTTTTACCTAGATCATCCAGAGCAATCATCTTTGATCTTTACTGACTCTTTAAATGTGAAAAGATCAACCAAGCGCTTGTCCTTTTGAGCTCGTTTCCAATCGAAAGTGATAGAGTCACCTTTTGTCCTTTTCTCGACTCTTAAAATATGAAAAAGCAAAGTTTTGTTTCAATGTCTTAAAATTAACTGCCCACGAAATATTCTTGGTTAAAGTTATCTTCCTTAGTGATTCTTTAGGGTTGATTCCAATGGCAACATTCCCAGAGTCTACTAGTCAAGGTTTCCCCTTGGAAGCGAATCTGGTCCTTTTCCTTCTTTTGGAAATGCTGGTGCTCCTTATATGGCAACGTTGTCCCTCCCTAGGTTGACCATTGGTTTACCTTTCTGGCCATTTTTGACCTCGGTGATCCTGAGTGTCCCAACTCCTGCCCTGCCATATCCTTCATTCGAATCACGTCACGATGATTCTAAGGTTGACCCCTCACTTTCTTCCCCCATTTCTTCACCTTCTTCTTCTACTTCGCTTGGTGAAAGTTTCAAATCTAGTTACCAGGAGGCTAAGAAGAAGAAGAAGAAGACGAAGAAGAAGAAGTCAGCTAAGCAAGAGGCCAACCATGTGGATGTTACACCAAATGAACCTCTTGTTGACAAACCTTCTGATCCTACATAGAAGGTCAAAATCCCTTGCACGCTGTGTAAGGGTGACCATCTCCTTTGAGACTGTCCTGGCATTCCCACAGTCTTAGAGGTATGGTTTCAAAATGTGCATCGACCATCCCCATTGACCTCTGGAGATCATGTCGATTTTGCACCTTCGGTTAACAATGGTAAGACAAAAGGGAAGATTGGATTCCCCTGTAGCTTATGTGAAGGAGAGCATCTTTTTCACCTTTTTCCTCTAATGGTTAAAGCTTCCAAAGTTTTGGAAAACCTTATAGCTCCTCAACCCCAACTTCCTGTTGGTTATCAAAGGCTTTCTTCTGACCCTCTCCTGGTTGGTAAAGAGATTGACTTGAATTCATCTCTTGCCGGTCCTTCTCTTCTTGAGCATGACTCTCTTGTGTCTATTCCTGACCAACCATTGGTTGAAAAGAGTGTCGACTTGGTTCCGCCACCAGTCGCTCACTCTGTTCCGGAAGAGAGTGGTGATCATATTGCTCATGTTCTTCTTGTCTCCTCAGATTCTCATGAATCGAAGAGTGATCCTCCCGTCCCAGTTGTTCAGGAGAGTCCTCCTCCTATTCCTAAAGGGCATGGGGGCAATCATATGATATCCCCACCAAGTAGTTCTCTCGTCTCTTTCGATTGGAGTCCATTGACTGCTTTTCGCCTCCCATCTTATGTGCCTTTCCAGATCACAGTACAAGCCTATATTATGGTAGTACCTGACACTATATTAGGTGAAGGCGCGCCGGTTAACATCATGTCTTCTACTACTTGGAAAGCTTTGGGCTCCCCACAGCTTGTGCCTATCACCCAGAATCTGTTCGCTTTCAATAGAGGAACTAGTCAGCCCTTAGGGATCCTTTCGAAGTTCCCTATTACTTTGGAAGGGAAGACCATATATATAGACGTGATGGTAGTCCAAGGTCCCTTATATTTCAATATTATCCTTGGATGCGACTATGTTTATGTCATAGGAGTTCTTGTTTCTTCGCTTTTCTATGTGGTTTGTTTTCCACACGAAGGGAGAATTGTGACTCTTGATCAATTGTCATTCATTAGTCACCAGGAGCCTCCTTTGCAACCATCATCCCTTATCAACTCTTGTTTGCAAGTAGTACCTTCTCCACCATAGGTCAATTATGTGGTTACCCATTTCATCTCCACATCTGCTGATGATCACATAGATGGTATAGTACATTATGTACTGGGGGCATTGGAACCTGATCTGTCTTTGGTACCCATTGACATGCATTCCTCCTAGAGTGTGGTTCTTCTATCTAATGAAGACCTCTTGGGGGCCATGTTCTCTTATGGTTCATGAAAAGAGTCATGAGGATAGTTCTTGGTCTTGTGTCAACCTCGTTAAAAAATGAAATAAGGAGTCATGAGGATAGTTCCTGGTCTTCTATCAACCTCGTTAAAAAATGAATCAAGATGTATGAGGATAGTTCTTTTTATTGTGTCAACCTCGTTAAAAAATGAAACAAGTAGTCATGAGGATAGTTCCCAATCTTGTGTTAACCTTGTTAAAATATGAAACAAGGGATGAGGATAGTTCCTGGTCTTGTGTCAACCTTTTTAAAAAATGAAACAAGGAGTCATGAGGATAGTTCGTTTACTGTGTCAACCTCCTTAAAAAATGAAACAATTACCTTCTCCAAATCGAGTCTTTGATTAAGATCTTGTAAAATCCCAGTCGAATCTTTCCAAGATCTTGAAAGTGCACCTTCATTCCATCCATCTAATTGATTGAAATGAAGCTTGGGGGGCATGTACCTTGATTGAGTCATTATGCCGAGGGCATAGCGAACTTATTCAAGCATAGTTTTTTGTTTCGAGCTTGTGTAAACATGAAACTGAATCCAAGCAAAGTTCTCCATGGTTCAAACTTGTGTTAAAAATGAACCCATGCCTTGATTTAAATCTAGTGATTGCCATTTTAATCAGCTGATTTTTGTGAGATGAGCCTTGGTTGTTTCATTCCATCGTCACCATCTCTTTGGCCGATCATATGCTTTCACTTGGTTGTTTTTCCTTTCCTGAGGGACCACAGCGATGAGCAGCTTTATTAGCCAACCTTTTGACCATTACATGTTTTAAGTAGTTCCTCCATTGTCGGAACCAGTTGCTACCCTTTATACCACTCGTTCCTCCAGGACGAGTCACGTTTCAACTTTTTTCTTGACTCTTTAAACTCATATGAAAAGATTGCCGAGTATTTTCCCTTTTTAACTCATTAAAGAGAATAAAAATGGGGGGTTCGCTTTCATCTCTTTTCTGACCCTTTAAAAACGAAAAGATGGCTGAGCCCTTGTTGTTTCGAACTTGTCAATGGATGCGAAACGTCGTGCGCCTATTATAAGTTTACCCCTTTTTCGGGCTGGGAGGCACTATTTACGGAAAAGGTACTCCTTGACTGAAATGGTCAAGCAGTTCTCTCAAGTATTGTTTTCTACCTTTTCGGGATCGAGAGACACAAACATACAAAAAGGGACCATGTGGATTTTTCTTTTATGTGTCTTTTTCAAACTCTCAAAACATGAAAAAGATACCGAGTTACACCTTTGTCAGACTCGTTAAACTATTAAACGACATCGGGTTCGTCACCATGATGAACATGAGCTTCTCCTTCCTAGGTCTCGTTAAACTTACTAGGTCAGATTAAACAAATAATTGGGGTACTCGCCAGAAATGGCAGGGGAAAATTTGGAAATCTATCGAGTCATGTCGGCAACTTACTCTTGAACATGACATTCTTTGCTTCGTGTTGGGTTGGGACATCCTCCTTTGTACCATTAGCCTTCCTGGGTTTGGGCCATTCATTTTTTCCTTCCATTTGATCGCTACCACATCATTATGACCATTGATCCCATGGATCCAAAAGCTGCCAAACTTCCAGTTGTGTCGCTGATATGCTCAAGAGTTGTCCTTCTGTAGTTACACTTACCTCTGATTCTTTGTATCATCCAAAATCATTTTAAATCCTCTCGTCTCACGTCGATGATGTGGGATTCATTATGGCCCTCCTTCGACATGGTCACTTTCCATCGAAATCGACTCATTATCCAGGAAGTTGACCGAGAGACTCCCTTCCAGTACCTTAGAGCTTGCATGCCCTAATGGCAAGTTCTTCGCACTCGACGACAAGTTCACATCATTGGCTTTCGATCGAGTGATTTCACGGGTGTTCAACTTCAGTTCCTGTATTCACATTCCGTGAATTGTGCTGATAGTACCTTGAGGGCCATTGTCATTATTGGTGGTTTCTCTCGTGCTTGTTAATAGTTTACATCATTCACTGGTAATCAAGTGACTTTCTAGCATGTTCAACGTCAACACATCTATTCGCATGCTAGGATCTGTACTTTGATCGGGTCATGTTGGAGCGCAAGACCCTGGACTCAGATCACAAAAGTCCAGGTTGCGAAGCGATGTGACATGGTTATGATGATATGCATGTCTCTATCATATGGCTGGCTATGACCAGACCATGAGTTATCATATGTGATCCTTCTCATTATTGGATGGCTGCGACCATACCTTGGTTTCGTTATGATCCTCTTTGACGGATGGTTGCGCCCATACCTGGATCCATTTACATGATCATTCTCTGGATGGCTGTGTCCATGCCACGATTCATGTATCATTTGATAGAAATGTCAGTTTATGTATATGTATATGTACTTGCTTGCAGCTTTTCCGACGGCAGACTGGTTCCCCGCACTAATTTATAAAGAATTTCATCCCTCACTCTGGTTCGGCCTTCACACTTTAGGGGGCATCTGTTACACAACATTTTCTCATTGTCCCTGTACTCCCCATTCCTTGATCTTGGAGGACCTCTACAGTGAACCCCACATGATTTTCCTTCATGAAGAAACTCCCATTATGTCCCTCTTCATGAGCATATCATTTACCTTTTGCACCATTTCCCCTGAAACTTCTATTTTGCCCAGTTTACAAGGCCGATGCTAATGGCCTTTGTCTCCCCCGTGTCGATGTGTAGAGATTAACACTATTCCTTGCGCCGATTGGTGCGACTGAGCTGTGTTCCAGTCATGCTGGTCTTGTTATTGAAAGTTTTTTAAATTTGGAGCCGAAGCTTCTAGCTCTAGAAGCTTCGTAACGAAAGTCTGGTAAATGGTTTGGCTGGATGGGGTCGAGGATGAAAGTTTGGGCTCCTTTCCCCTATAATGATGGCACTACCTCAAGGGATAAGTCCTTCTCCCATGAGAAGAGGATCCATCTCCCATCCATATTTCCTATATAAATCTCCCTTCTTCCCAAGCACAAGCTAGTTAGGTGTTGGCTGAGTGAGAGTATACTATTTTGATTAGACAAGCAAGCTATTACTAGTTGTGTGAGGGAGAAGTGTGTTTGGTTTGGAGTGAAGTATAAAGGGAAGAGCCTTTAAACTATTGTTGTTTGAAGTCATCATGGAATGCTAGTAGAAGTGTGTGGGAACCTGGTCTTGTCAGAAGAAGACTGCGACGTCAAGACGAATGGTTGTAATCTCTCTTTGATATTAATATATGCAACTATCGATTGATTTCATACATGTTTTTTAATATTACATATTCGTGTCTTGATGCTTCTTGACTCATTAAGTAGGTTGAATTGCAATTTTTCTATTATTATGTTTGTGTGCTATTGTTGTTTACTTGTTTCAGGAGCTTGAAGAAGGAAGCGAGAGATTGTTGGAGCGAGCAAGCGAGGACATCATCAAGCAGGATAAGTGACCAAGAGGTAAGCCCTCTTGATTGATTCTAACTAAGGAAATCTTCTATAGAATGTATATGTTGTGGCTAGACCCATTATCAGGCTAGAGGAATTCATTCGTGTCCACACTTAAAATTTTACTTCACCACACTATCATACATTTTCTCCGTCTCCTAGGACAGTTACAATGGAGAACCTTTTCTAATTCCCTGGATGTAATGTTGGGGTGATGTGTCAAGGTGGGACCACCACCTGTACTATGCAATCTCTCCTAATATTTTGATTGGTCCATGAAGATTCCTTTGCCACTATGCTTTCCACCTCGTCCCGACGCCCCATCACCATGGAAGTAAAAATTGCACCACCTTTGGAAATTTCTAGGGTTAAATCGCCTAGGTTACATGTCTATCCAACATTATACCTCTGCTAACCTGTCTACCATGTTGTTTTCCACCTACACACAATTTCCACATGTTAATCACTGATAGGTGCTATGTATCCCTATTTTCAATCTAGTTGGCCACATGAGAATGCCAAATCTACATGCCACATGTCATCATCCTTGAGTGCCACATGTCCTCGGACTTTCAGATTCTGACGTCATGTTTTCATCGTCTGCCACCATGTCTACTTCATCTGATAAGATCATGCCATGTGTACTCTTTTTATAGGTCCACGCTATCAAAGCTCCATGTCATTGTACTGTAGAAAGGGGGTCTAAGGCATTTGTTTTTCATGATTTTTTCATTAATTTTTTTAGGTCTAGACGGGAAGTCTTCGTTGCAACTGATAGACATATTTTTGTCTCCATGGAAATAAATATTGCTACTAGAATGCAAATCATTGGGGTGAAACCGTCGGGGTGATGTGTCAAGTGGAGTACCCTGCTTGTTGACTGTGCACTACCACCATGCTCCACCTGTCTACTACTTTATCCTTATTGACCCATATCATTTATTGAAGCCATGTCATAGTGCCAGATCACCCTTTGGGTGTTGGAAACATGTTAAACCTTGTGCAAGTTCATCACCTAATGGAAATCTCAACCATCCAATTGCACTTTCCTCTACCGTCGGATAATTTCAGGTGGAGGTTCACCATTAAACCTCCCACTAGTTTTCTTCCCGCTATGATCTGCACCGTCAGATCACTCTTCTCTACTCAATCTACAACTCTGATTAATTTCTCAATACACTGTCCACTCCACCAACAGCTCCGCCAACCTTGGCAGAACACCAAAACATCGCCGAGTCTGGAGTGCATTCGGTTCATGATCTAGAATTATGTAGGAACATAACATAATACATATATAAACATAAACACAGAGATGTAATAGAAATAAAACTTCATTTCATTAATATCAAAGAACTAAAATATGCTTACATACATAATGGAAATAAACTAGCTCAGGCAATGGTAGCTTATATTTGAGAAGAGATGTGGCGGTTACATGTCTCTAAACTATGTTACAATGAGGCTCTAAGGCCTATTTATTGTTGAGAAACAATGGAAAACCTTAAACATCCAAAAACCTAACCCTAGGAGATGAAGCGCCAAAACTATGGTCTCCGTTGGGGTAAATTGGTGCATCAACTTCCCAGAGTCATAACTTTGGCATACGATCTCCGTTTGATATCAACGATACCTCATTAGAAATATCTATTCAAGGAATATAAATTTAAACTATAAACATTAGTTAAAGACTCACATTTGCTCGTTTTCCAAAAAAACATCATTTAGGGTCTCAAAACGACTTCAGAAGTTCAGGACCCAAAAAACTACCAAAAATAGTAAACCATGCTACAATTAAGGAAACTGAGAAACTAAAAGAAATAATGGTGGGGGTCTAAGTGGAATTGGTGGGTGGCCACCAATATCCACCTGGATTAGTCCTCCCCCCTTAGAAAGCAATGGCCCCCTTTGCGTTGAGTGCCTCCATGAGATGGGCAAACTTTTGCTGAACTTGGTCCTTGGTGATCCACTTGCCTTGGTGTAGGAGTTGGCCAGCTTTGACAACTAGATACAATTGGATCTTCTGCTGGTGAGTGTTATTGATCTATGTGTCCATGATCTGAACAATTATGGCCTGTTTTATGCATTTTGGGCTTAACTCTATTGGTGTTATTTGTTCTACAATGTCTCATGTGTCCAATAATGGTGGAAAGTATGGTCAAAGGTAGTCCACATTGAACACTAGGTGTAGGCCAAGGAATGGGGGAATGCTGAGCTCAAAATATTTTTCTCCCACATCCTTGGTAATGGTTTAAGGCCCATATCAGAGTGGTCTGAGCTTCTGATGGGCTTTGGTAAGGCATTCTTTCTGCAAATGCAACCAAACTTTGTCATCCACCTAAAACATGTGTGGTACCCAATGTTGATTATGTCGTTGCTTGTACTTGGCATTGGAATTCTCAAAGATGTCGTGAACCTGTTGGCGAATGTGTTGGATGCATTCAATAAATCTGGTTGCTTTATAAGCCTTAGACAATACATGTGTGGATTCTGTCTGTGCAGTTGCATGAGGCATGACAACATCAATCAGACACAATGGTTGAAATCCTAGACCCACTTGAAAGGCATTGCGACCAGTCGAGCTATGGAGAGCTCTATTATAACTGTGATACACATAGGGAAGACTCTCATACCAGGTTTGTGGATGCTTGGAGTTGTACATGTGGAGTATGTGCACTATCATCATGTTGATGACCTCTGTTTGGCCATCAGTCTAGGGATGGAATGCAGTCGACTTGGTGTCTAGAGTGTTGACTAGAATGTGCTCATGAACCTACTATCTTGATATGATATAATGGTATGCAAGATCCCAAAATGTACCCACACACATTCAAATAAGAGTTTGGCAGTGTCCTCTACTGTGATACTCTTCTTGCAGGCTGCTAAAATAGCCATCTTAGATAATATTTCCATGACCACAAATACACAATCATTACCATGCTTGATATAATGGAGGCTAGACATATAGTCCATGGAGATGGATTCCCAGGGATGGCTGGGAGTAGGTAGAGGAGTGTGTAGGCCTTGCTTCTTGATGGTTGGCTTGACGATGGTGCATGCATGATCTGATATATTTCCCAACATCCTGTCTGAGTTTTGGCCAATAAAATACTTTTGAAGTACAACCATAATCTTCTCCACACCAAAGTGTCCTACAACCTGATTGTGGTGCGCCTCCCAAATCATCTTGGCACGCTCGCTTGAAGGGACGCAAATGTGGCCTAGGTAGCATAATAATGCATCATAGAGGTGGAAATTAGGAACTTGCTGGTTATCTACTAACATCTGGTATGTGGAGGCAAACTCTTGATCATTTTTGTATAGTTGCATCCATCCAGAGGTCTTGTGGCCACAATATTTGAGAAAAATAGTCAGTATTGCAATTGGGGGCTGACTGATGCAGTCTACAACATGATTGGTGCTGCCCTTTTTGTATTTAATTTTCAAGTGAAATGGTTGTAGATATGTAGACCACTTCTGATGGTGATCATTCTGCAACTTCCCTTGTGTTTGTATAAATGGAAGAGGTTGGTGATCGGTGTGATGACTGTCTCCTTCCCCAGAATGTAATGCTTCCGTTGCTGGCAAGCCTGCACGATGGAATACATCTCTTTATCATACATGGGGTAATTCTGAATTGTATCAGAAAGTGTCTCACTATGATAGGCCACTCGATGGCCATGCTGGGTGAGGACTGCACCAATAGCATAGTTAGAGGTGTCTATCTCAATTTCAAATGGCTGCTGCAGGTCTAGAAATGTGAGTACCGGTGCAGAGCAGAGGCGTCACTTCAACTCAACGAATGCTTTCTATTGGGACTCAGACTAGGAAAACTTTTCTTTCACTCCACCCTTGGTAATCTGACTCAAATGCCAAGTGATATGGGAGAATCCCAACATGAACCTCTGATAAAATTTTTCAAGGCCAAAAAAGTGGAAAAGCTCTATTAGAGTGGTCGGGGCTCACCAATCTTGAATGAATTGGATATTAGTCGGATCCACATGCATGCCTCACTCATCTATGATGTAACCCATGTTATCACTCTGTAATTTATTAAGGCTGTGAAAGGAACCCATAGGTAACCACAAATCCACTTTCAATCTTAGAAGCTAGCCTTCTAAACTCAGAGAGGGATCTCTCTATTAGATTTAGATTTGTTGTAGTGGGATTTTAGGATAGTTATTAGGTTCAACGTTTGGTTTTTTGAAATGTTTGGTTGAAACTGCAAAGAAAGGTCATTGGGCAATGGATTCAAGGTATTAGGGTGATTAGATGCAAAAATATCAAAATAGATTGAAACAGGGCAAGGTAGGTAGGCTATTAGATATTTGTAGCTTTGTGCAGTGAGAGGGAGGAATAGATTCAGATTTAATCAAACATAGAGCATTTTAAGATGAGTTCTTTATTTAACTTCAGTTTGAAAACATATAAATTACTTATAATCTAGGACAGAGTGTAATTAAACAAGTTCAACCCTTCATCTTCTTCTAAACAATTCAGATAAGAAAACGAGATATAACAAGTTTACAAAATGAAAGACATCACCAATTAGCCTGACACATGAACCCTGGAACAACATTTTGTATTAATGAAATGATCACTTTCAGCTCAGTGAACAAATTTACATTGTGCTTTCTTGATACAAGTCCCAACATTTGTACTTCAATTTGTGAAGTACTTATACAAAAATTAATAAAAAATCTTGAGTGAAATATCAAGATTTTTTACAAAATATTATAAACTGATTACAAAAATAGTACAAAAAGGTAGGCAGTTCAAACTACTGTATTACTTTGGCACTATCTTTGAGGATTGTTGGTGATGACTTGGCCTAAAGAAGTGATGCCTTGTTGTTGAAGGTGAAAAACTATTTTACCCAAGTAACTTGCACAATTTATGCCATCTGTCTTCACTTGGGGTGGAGAATTTGACTAGTTTCCTGTAAGATTCATCTACCTCGGTATACTTTTGAAATGTAGGCTTGATAATGAACAAGTGCTTTATCTCATATTTGATAAGAAAATCAAAATCCAAAGCTTCCATGAAGGCTTGCCTTGTGATACTTCCTTTGATGGTAGAAAACTTTGACTTATCCTTGTCTATTGTATATAATTTTTGGTGATAATCTTCTAAACTGATCAACTTTTCTCCAAACCCTATAAAACTTGGAAATCCCTTTTGATTTAGTAGATTAAATTTTCTGTGGAACTTCTGAGTGATAGATTCCATATTGTGACATTTGTTCTCCAATTGCAACATAAGGTTCCTTTTTGTAAGAACCCTCCTCATCTCTAGAATTGTCTCTGTCCTGTATGAAATTTCCAATTCTTCCTTGGTATTCGAATTTAAAACTCTAATTAGAGCAGTGGCTTCACTTGGCTTCTTCCCTAAATCTGCTTTTACCTCTTCAATTACCTCTTTATACCTCTGTATTAACTCCTCTTGCTAAAAAATAATCTGAATTGAGGGCCATATTTCAGTCATGGCCTCATTTATTTCTATCCATATACTCTCTTCTGCTTATGCCAATGTCTGTGCCATTGCACATTCATTTTGCAATTGTTCAATCTTTTGTGTTAATTTATGAGTTTTCTGCAATTCAGCTAAGTATACATTGTCAACATTTAGTTTTTGCTCTTGAAGGTTCTTCAACTAAGTTTTCAGCTTCTCAATTTCCTGTCCTCTGATTGACAGGTCATCCATTGCCTCGATAAGTTCCTCTGAAGAATATGTAGATTTACCCTCAGTGATGGTTGCTAAAGTGCATGCCCCTGCTACTGATGTAGATGCAATGGGAATTGCTATCAATGGAATGGCTGCCAACTGTGTGGATTCTTCTCTTTCCTTTAACAATTTCTCCATCTCAACCTCCATTTCTTTGATATGTCCACTTTGTTCAATAATTATTCTGAACATGTCTTCCTTTTCCTTCTCTAATTCCTCAACTTCCTTAGTCTGTGGGTATTCTATGGAGGGAAGCTTGAGCTACTTCTTGAGTGGTGCAATGTCACCATTTTTCCTACTAATTGTTGGAAATAATACTGAGAGGGGGGGTGAATCAGTATTATCTAATTCTTTTCAATACATCTTCCTTATTTATACTTTGAATTATTCTTCAGATATTGATCGTTACTTTGTATGTCAGTACCATAAAATAATGAGCATGAACAAGAAAAACAGATAGTCACACCTGTTAGTGTCGGTCTTGAAAGCCCTCCATCAGTGATCAAAGCTCTTTGCATTTGCATTAGTAGGTGTCTCATCAGTGTCAAATTTTGCATCTCATTAGGCATGCCATAACCCTGATGGAGGAGCTGGTCTATGTTTACCCCTCTTGGCTTTGCTGGATCAGGTCATATCAGTCATTAAGTTTTTCAAGCTTGTCTTGATTTGTCTTGAGGTCAAAGTCCTAGGTCTAGGGTTTTGGTCATTTATCTCTGCAAGGTCATGTCTAAGAAAATCCATGAGTACTCAGCAAGCCAGAGGGAGGTTTGTAAACATGTTTCTTCGATATTTTTATCTTGTACAGTGAACTTTCACCTTGGATTTAAAAACTCTGTTTTTAAAGCCAAGGTCATTTTCTCAGTTTTTGTAAATAAGTGATGAAATTTCAAAAGTCTTCAGCGGACAAAATGCAACCCTGGTCCCTTTGCCAAGGTCCCTCAGATGATCTACCTGCAAAAAGAATCAAGTCAAAGCACTCAATGAGTCAAATTCAGGATAAAAGAAACCAAAAATCAGTGTTATAAAGTGTCAAAAGGAAAACATTAGAAAGTGGGTTTATGAATGAAATTTTTTCAAATGAAACTTATAAAAGCCTAAATTCCCTCCTTTCACTCTCATTGTGCATCCTAACGCTTGCAAGAGAGGTTTGAGAGAGCGATTGTGAGAAAGGAGCAAAGGCAGAGCAGTTTCGGGCAGCAGAGAGGTGCGCGACCCGTTGAGCCAGGTGCGCGACCTGTTGGGTGCGCGCGACCCGTCAGAGGGTCTCCCACCATTCAGAAAAACAACGGGCGCGACCCGTCAGAGGGGCGCGACCTGTTGGGCGTGGTGCGTGACCCGTTGGACTGTTTTGCTGCAAACTTCAAACGAATTCCCTCAAACGCCCTCCAAGCTATCAAATTGTTCGAGGTAGGTGCTCTAAACATGGATTGGTTGCTGGTTATGAATGGTGGGTGTCAAGAACATGTTAAAATGATTAAAATTTTGCAAGTGGAACTCCTTTATATGGCTGCAATGTTAATGAGCAAATTGTGCTAGGGTTTGTGTTGTTTCAAGCTATTGTTCCCTTTGGTTTGTTTCCCCCCTTTCCCTTTCACTCACACTTATATGTTCATCTCTTTTCCCATTGTATTTTACAAATAAAATGCAAATCTTTCCCCATCCCTAATCACTAAAAATGAAAACCCTACCCCTCTCCCAGAGCATCAAAAAACAAAATTCAAACCCTAGTTCTCCTCCACCATATGCATGTGTAAATAAAGAAAAAATGTTGGTAAATATGTCAGCATGTTTTGTTCATGGTTTCCCTATTTCCCCTATTAATACATGTATGCATATTCCCATGTTCACTTTCATATATGTTTTTTCCCATATGCAATGATCTTTGCAAATGATTTCCCAATTATAAATATGTATTCCTATATGCATAATGATTTGCAACATTTCCCTTAAAAATTCCCTGTTATATTTATATATTCCCATTCCTTGTTAAAAGATCCCTCCCCTGACATTTCCCTCATGTCTTTTTCCCCTTGAAACAGCATAGAGTTCAGCACTTTTTGCAGGCAGAGACAGCAGTTCAGTTTGTCCACTTTGCTCCTAAACCATGTCAGAAACCGAAACTTATGAGAAAAGTGATGACCATTCATCATCTACAGAGGTTGAAGTACAGAGGAGGCCTCGTAGGGGAGGTAAGGGTGGACATCATAAGCGAGAGGAGCCCACCTCTTTGGCAGAATTACAGGCTTGTCCCATGGCAGTGACTTGTTTTCAGTACATGTCTTGTTATCAGTTTTGTGAGAGGATCTCCCGGATTCAACATCACAGAGAGTTGGCCCGCCTCTTTGTTTTACATTTTCATGATGGACATGTCAATCTAGCAGGGGTAGATTTCACATTGACACCTGAGGTGATCTCACATGCTACAGGGATACCGAATGTTGGTGAGGTGTGGCCTAAGCGCAAGTTGCTAGATATTGTTCACTTTGAGCCTTATGTTCGGCCATCATTCTTGAGACATTTAGCGGGTGTTTTCCCATTCAGATTTCTCTGGAGCGAGTATGCTCCCATCATGAGGCTTATTATGCACTATTTTACCTGTGAGGGCAGATTTTCACAGGTGTACTCATATCACATTCGCCTCTTGATGCACTTCACCCGAGTGAGGATGATGAACATCCCGGTTTTCTTCTTTCAGAACATTCATAAGATGGTGCCCATGTTGCAGAGGAAGACCCCGGCCCAGCAGTACAGGAGCTTATGTCATTATGGTTTGATTCAGCTCATAGTCTTGCATCAGTTGACACAGCAGGGTATCTCATGGGAGGAGTTTATCTCTCGTGAGTTTTTCACAGTGCCACCCCAGCCACATCATGAGGTCATTCATGAGGAGGAAGGACCATCTCAGCAGCCTGATATTCCGGTCACCCGACATGGCAGCTCTACACCTTTGGTCACCTATCAGAAAGGCCCAAGGGCCTTATTTGCAGCAGCCAGGCGAGTACTATCTCCACAGCAGGTGGAAGGGGTCTCGCCTTCATCATCAGCACAGCGAGTGTTATCTCCACATCAGGTGGAAGGGGCCTCGCTTTCTTCTCCAGCACAGGTACCACAGAGGGGCAAACAACCCATGATTCATGAGGGTCCATCAGGAGTCCCCGACACTGAGGTCATTGATCTTGAGGCCAGTTCTCCTAGCCGAGAGGCAAAGGAGATCATTCAGCATCTGAGAGCTGAAAATGATGTTTTGCAGAAGAGACTTGAGGGTGCCCAATGGAATATCACTTACGTGGAGCAGCGGAACAAACAGTTGGAGGAGGAGAAAGCACTGGATGAGTTATGGAGGATTCGTAGTGACCGAGTCTTTAACCGAAGAAGACCCGGTGATCCATTGCCTGCTGACTGAGAGTCAATGCTCATCCAGGTGAATGCATACTTAGAGAGGCTGTTGGCTAAGGCCAACCAAGAGAAAAAGCTGCTGAGGAATATGAAGAATCATTATTGGGCAAGGATGCATGTATGCAAAGCCAAAATGAAAGTTTTTCAAAGGAGGTTGACCGAGGCTCAAAAACAGAGAAAGAAGCCAAATCCCCTCCGTATCTGGGCTGAGGCTTCTCTCAAGGATCATGGCACTCATTAGCCTAGCCACAACTCAAATCCCAAATTTTTTTGAGAATTTTGGGTAATTTTGGCATTTTTTGGAAATTTACAGGTTTTGGCTCCTCAACGGGTCTCACCCCCGGTGAGACCCTTTGTCATGGCAGCTCCTTTTTGCAAAAACTCAGCATTTCTAGATTTTTTATGCAAAGTTACATATGCCTATGGATGGAATTGAGTTTTTATGGAGTTTTCGGCCTCAAGAAGGTCAAAATACATGCAAAATTTGACTTTCTGCCCCTTTTTTGAGTTGCAGAAACCGGTCTTGGGAGAATTAAGTTTTGACAGGGCAAATGACCTCCAAATTCAAAAATTATAGTTGGGTTGGAAAGTAGACTCACAGAACTTTCCAACGGGCTATCCTGCACCCAATTCTGACACCTGCAAGTGCCTCAAACAGAGCTCCCAATGTGCGCGACCCGTCAGGCAGATGTGCGCGACCCGTCAGGCAAACTTTGCCAGATTTCACTGTAACAGCTCGGAAAAGCACAGTTTGACTTGGTTTGACTTTTTGAGGTTAATGATGGTCTTCTTTGATGTAATTGTGACACTTTTTAGACACTTTTACCCTTTTGTAACTCTTCTAGAAGATTTATTCATGTAAAGGGTAAAAATTGAATGTATGAACTGGTTTCCAAGTTTATAGAGGCAAGTTGTTTTGACTGCCTATTTTGTAGTGCTTAGTTTAGAGGTGGTTGAAACAGCTCCTAGGATAGTGAGCTCGACCCATGGAGGCAGGGAAAGAGGTTAGATCATCTATATTATGTACTTTCTTGCTCATTTTCATGGTTGGACTCTTGAGGGAGAAGCTATCATTGTATAGTTTCACTGTATCTCTGCAATTTTTGGCTAAGGAAGACTAGGGTTTTGCAGTCATCTTTGGGATTCTTGTGGACTCATGCGTTGATGGTGTGTTTCTCAATGTTCTTGTAAGCTTTGTTATGTGATTCATTTCCTTTCTTTACTGCTGCACATTAAACAAATGAAGTGTTAAAGTAGGAATTCATGCTAGCCATGCTCTGCTTTTAAATTTGTTTAATTTCCATGTTTTCTACTGTCTAAAGGGAATTCAAAGTCATTGTTTGCTCTCTTTAGCTCCTCATCTTTCATTCCTGATCATCCATCTCAAGTTAAGGCATCAATACTGTTTCCTACCTCTCCCCAAGGAACCCCCTGCAGAAACTGTGTCCAATCCCCGCACCCAAAATTGCAATTCCTCAATTTGCCACCAAAAACCCTAAAAACCCAAAATCAACCTTTTTAATCAGTTTACTAGCCTAATATCAGTGTTACCTTGTTGGTCATCTCATCCCATTGAAGATCTCCCGAGATTGACCGGAGAGAGCCTTCTCCTGCCCCGTAGGGCTAGCTACGAGGCTGAATGGTTTGATGTAGCCTTGAGGTTTACCTTCCTCAGCCTGAGGTGAAATTTCAAGCGCTAACAACACCAAAGAACACCAGATATAAGGTGGAAACCCAATGTGGGTGAAAACCACCTGCTGCAATATGTCTCTATCTTCTTTCAATTAGAAACTCCTTTTATAATGATTTTGTACTGGTGCAGTCCTTTACCAGTACGCAGGCTGCAACCTGCAGAGAGCTACAACTCTCTCTCATTTTCCAGTCTCTCCTGGAAGGGAGCTACAACCCCCTACTTCTTTTCATTCAAGGACCACTTTTCATCAATTTTCAAACTGGATCCAAGAAGATCAAATAACCATCAAGTACATGCAAATCACCAAAACTCCTTATACAATCAACCAGAGAATCACCCAACTTCTCAGAATGGTGTAAACAGAAAAATAGAACCAGAAATATAAACCTAGAACTCTGCAGCAATAGATAAAAGATACTCAACAATGTTTTAAGATAGATCCGCAGTTTTTCTTTGTCTGAGCTGCGTGACTCTGCACTATGGCTCCTGCTTTCCTGCGTATCCACGCAGAAGGCCTTCTGTTACACTGTGTACATCCGCTCTTCGCCTTCTGTCTCGTTGCGTACCTCTATGGTAACTCCGCACCTCTACCTTCTATCGCGTCGCATATGCCTACTGTATCTCCGCAGTGGTACCTTCTATCTCGCCGCGTGCCTCCGCAATTGCAGCTTCTGTCGCGCCGCGTACGCCTACTGTATCTCCGTACTGTGCCTTTCTACGCTCCACGTGCCTCCGCACTGCGCCTTTTTGCGCTCCGCGTGCCTCCGCACCTGCAACTTCTTCTGGACTGCAGACCTCCGCAACTTCACTTTCAATAAACTGCGAACCTCCGCATCTTCACTGTGAATCGCCTGCGGACCTTTGATTTGAACCGAATTAACACCCTTCCAATGTGCCACTGACAGTCAGATGCACAGATCTGATCATGCGCCCATGAGATCACGACTTGATAGATTCACCTTCAAATTTGCTTTGATTTAGATCAAGATTTTTAACATTGATAACCCAATATTTCAGATCTTAAGATATTCAATTTGCAAAGATGCTTTAGCCAAGTGATCTCCTTCCCTATTTATAGTCAAGCCCTTATTCACACCATGGGACAAAACCATCAAAAACCAATACAAGGGATCCAAACCGGGGCTTAATTAGATCCTATACCACGGGCCAAAACCATAGGATCGTGAACAATGGGCTAAATACCACGGGCCAAACATAAGAAACCCCACGTGAGCGTGCTTCTCTGCCTTGAAGTGAGTGAACTAGGGGACCGCACCTTCTGATCGGATAACCTGCGGGTATGACCGCACTTCCTGGACGGCGAACCTGCGGGTCCGCACCTTTTGAACCATTCACCTGCGAACCTCTTGATTTCCATCATTTTGAGAGCTTGAACAGAGTTTTGCCACTTGAGTGAGTTGCCATCAAGTACAACACCTGTATCATAGAGCCATACCAGACTCATAATGCCAACACTAATAATCTCTTCTGGTGCTTTCACATTGTTGGGATCATATCCTAGTTTGATTACAAGGTATTCCAATGATTTTATTTTTGTATCTTTGGCTAGAGAAGAGACTTTCTCTACTTTAAGCTGAGACTAGATGTTATTCATAGAGGCTTGCATCCTAGAATCTTCCATTGCTAAAGTTGTCAAAGTGGAGAACAACATCTCCCTTATTTGCTTGTGCAGGTCTATTTGATCAAT
Source organism: Pinus tabuliformis (assembly GCA_031772625.1). Lineage (NCBI taxonomy): Eukaryota > Viridiplantae > Streptophyta > Pinopsida > Pinales > Pinaceae > Pinus > Pinus tabuliformis. Next base: position 394,267,437 of record CM062814.1, on the reverse strand, counting down.
TGGATGAATTTGATCAGTGTTGAAGGAAAAAAATGATTTTTTATAATCTTCATGAGGCTTTGGAAAAGGGACCTCATTATGTAGGAATGATATTCCCTTTCTCTGTTTCAAAGGAAAAAAGTAGCCTATGCTATTAAGAGGTTGTCTGCTTCCAAAACTGTGTATATATCATAGCTTTTAGCAGTTCATTTTTGTTATTGATCTCTCTGTGCTTAGCAAATATGTTTGGTTCAGCTTGGTCATGAACCAATTCCCCTGATTGAGAGGTGTCTAATGGATCCTAGGAGGTCGAAGAGGATGGAGACCCTACAAAACTATCTTCAGTTCCCCTTGAAGCATGAGGGCCTGCCAAAATAATAGTGGAATATTTATTTTCTTCTTGAATCTTGCTCTGTTGGATTGGTCCTTTGCCTCTTCTTGTAGATCTGAAATTCTTTCTCTGGAATTTCTGTGATTGTGGGGGAAACCTCTTCCCTTGGCCTCTTGTCTTTCTTCTCCTGTGGTGTAGGAGTTTGTGCTGTTGTAGTTGATATTACCTGCTCTTCTACCTCTTGCAGAGTGTTCTCTAGCCATTGATCCTGGTTCATGTATTTCTCAATCTCTGTCCTGGGAGTGTGAATGTATGGAGTAGTCTTATGTTCTACTCTTAGCTTTGAAATCACTCCCAAGGGGTCATATGACCAAATAAAGATGAGTTTGAAGTTAATTTGTTTTAAGAGGATGTATGCTTCTTTAGCTGTTGCTCTGGTGTTGCAGATGAAAGGGTCGACCTGTGCTTTAATTTTAAACTGTGATTTTCTCTTTGCTGTTACAAAATGGAGATCATCCATATGAATCATCTATCTAATGTATTCTAATGAGAAAATTCTCATTGGGACAAACTTTGGCAACTTGTAAGGTGCCAATTCACACCCATACACCCTAATTTCTGTGTAATTTTGGTACATGTACCAGTCACCTATTTTGGTATGATCACTAAGGTGTAAAATCCTTCTTATTTTAGGTCCTATCCTAGGTTCAATTTCATTGTTCAATAGGCAAGAGACTGTATATAAAAATTGGTCAACAAAGTCACTAAAAATAAACTCATTTGAATGCTTCCTCACTAAGGAAGTCCAATGAATTATAGATTGGGCATTGCCTTGTTCATCCAATCTCTACAATGGAAACTGAAATTTGTCTGCCTGATGATATAAAAACAAATAAACCATAATTGATGCATATTTGAAGGTTCCTTTTGTAGAAAATTTTAGGAATTGCTCATGGATGGCATCTGCTAGAAACTCACTGTAGTTGAAGATAATTGGGGGATTTTCATCTATTGAGAAGATTGACAAAATTCATATGATGGCCTCATAAAGCCACTGATCAGTTTGGTAGCCCAGTAAACAAGAAACAATGGAGATGATTTGTTTAGTCATCTCAGGGAACATGGAGGATGAAATTCTCAGGGAGGAATGTTTAAAAAATATTTGTTTTGTGAGGAAAGGTTAGGTTCTTGTAGAGTTCCATGAGGGAATCTATTGTAAAAGGTTTCAGAGGTGCAAAATTTTGAATTTGGAGCATCTAGTAGATGGATTCAAAGGTGATGATGAAAAGAATGTCATTATGTTGGGCCACAATTGCCCTCTGACGAAGAATATAACGAAATTGTAGGTTTTAACCCCGTACAAAAATTACCTGCATAAGAATTGTAAAACACAGAAAATAAACAATGCGAGAGCATAACACATAAAACACATATACACAGAGATTTTCCCCTGGATCCCAAAACCGGGACTACCAGCTTGATTTTTCATTATGTTCCTTTCAATGTTATAATACATATTTATACATGCCGAAGCATCCAATACCATCAACCGAAAACCATCGCGTCCAATACCATGGACCGAAAACCATTGCGTCCAAAAGCATGTGCGAAAATCATGCACAAAACCATAGGTGGGTCTGCCCAACCTAACATATGGTCCAAAACCAAAATTTTCTGGGGCGTTGCCCCAGACCCCATAAAGTGGGGCTATGGGTACGCCTCAAACCCCCTGTGACCCCCCTGCTACACAATCGGCGCAACGAAGGGGGGCTCCCCAGTTAACTACGTGGGCTAGTCGTGGAAAGAATATAACACAACCCAACATTCTCCCACTTGTTGTTTTCTTTCCACAGGGGGCCACAAGAGAGCTTAGTCATTTTTCCAGCCCTGAAATGCCCATTGTCTCTCTCCACCAAGAGGACTTCTTAGAGCTCACAAATTTTGTCAATGCATTTGCAGTATTCTTCAAAGTGTCCACCTTTACCAGGAACACCTTTTTGTCTTCTATCATATCCCTCACAAAGTGATACTTAACATCAATGTGCTTTGTCTTTGAATGATAAGTAGGGTTCTTTACCAAGAAAATTGCACTTTGGCTGTCACATTCTATCCTTATAGCTCCTTGTACTAACCCCATACTTGAACACAATCTCTGCAACCAAACTGCTTTTTTGCGTGCATGAGTGGGTGCCATGTATTTTGCCTCTATAGTTGATAGTGCCACTACAGATTGTTTCTTACTCATCCAACTGACTGCACCTCCAAATAGGTTAAACACATACCCACTTGTAGATCTTCTCTGATCCAGATCTCCAGCCCAGTCTGCATCAACAAAGCCATGAATATCCAACACTCTGTCCAATCCTGTTCTTCCTTGGTAGCATAAACCATAATCACTAGTGCCACGCAAATACCTGAAAACCCGCTTCACTGTTGTCCAATGCTCCTTTACTGGTTTTGACATAAACCTGCTCAGCACTCCCATTGCATGTGCAATGTTTGGTCTAGTACAAACCATTGCATACATCAGGCTACCGATTGCACTTGCATATGGAACACATGACATATCCTCTTCCTCTTCTTGTGTCTTGGGACACTGTTCAGTAGATAACTTTACACCTACAGGAATAGGAACCTTCACTGGTTTACTATCCTGCATATTAAACCTCTGCAGTATTGTCTCGAAAAACTTCCTCTGGTTTAACCAGAGCTTCCTCTTTGCCCGATCTCTTTTAATTTCCATGCCCAAAATATAGTTTGCAGCACCAAGATCTTTCATGTCGAATTTGGAGGACAATTGGGTCTTCAAATCCTTGATAATTTCTTTGTCATTTCCAACTAGCAACATATCATCCACATACAAGACCAGATAAATAAAACGATCACCAATTAATTTAAAATACACATAGTGATTTGCTTTGCTTTTGGTGAAGCCAAGTCCCCGTATAAATGTATCAAATTTCTGATACCACATCCTTGGTGACTGTTTTAACCCATACAGAGACTTCTTTAACTTGAATAGTAGTTCTTTCTTATCCTTCACCGCAAAGCCTTCAGGTTGCTTCATGTATATTTCCTCTTCTAGATCCCCATGAAGAAATGTTGTCATCACATCCATTTGTTCTACCTCAAAATCAAAAGCAACAACAACAGATAAAATTAATCTAATAGAAGCTACCTTGGCAACAAGAGAAAAAATATCACCAAAATCAATTCCCGACACCTGGGAATAACCTTTTACTACCAACCGAGCTTTGTATTTCTCCACCTTTCCTTCTGCATTTCTCTTCTTCTTGAACACCCATTTTCTGCCAATGGGTTTCCTTCCAGCCGACAACTCCACCAGATCCCAAGCCTCATTTTTGTGCAAAGATTCCATTTCATCAACTATGGCCTCTTTCCAGAGTTTGCCATCCTCTAAATCTACTGCTTCCTTCACAGTTTTGGGATCATCATTAGTAATAGATAAAGCAAAATTTGAACAGAAAGTAGATGGAATATACCTTTCTGGCTGCCTTATTTCTTGAACTGATCTTCTCACACCTGGAGTTTGTGGCTCTTCATCTTCTGATTCCTCCTCTGCTGTAGAGTCCGATTCTTCCTCCTTAAGCTCAAACTCTATCTTCTCAGGTTCCTTTGGTTGAAATTCATGTATAATAACATCTTTTACCTCTTTGAACACCACATCTCGGCTGTACACAACCTTCCGTGTGACGAGGATCCAAAGCTTATAACCCTTTAAACCATCCTTATACCCAATAAAGATGCACTTTTCAGATTTACTATCCAACTTGGTTCGTTTCTCCTTTGGAACATGTACATATGCATCACATCCAAATACCCTCAGATGTGAAAGAGAGGGTTTCTTACCAGTCCATACCTCTTGTGGAGTCTTATCCTCCAACGCTGACGAAGGTGATCTGTTGACCAGGTAACATGCTGTCTCCACCGCCTTTGCCTAGAATTCCTGTCCTAACCCGGCACCACTAAGCATGCTTCTTGCCCTTTCCATAAATGTCTTGTTCACTCTTTCTGCAACTCCATTTTGCTGAGGTGTATATGGAGTAGTCTTCTGTCGTGCTATACCACAATTCTTACAGAATTCTTCAAATTCCTTGCTGTAAAACTATCCACCATTATCTGTCCTCAGCACCTTTATCTTCTTCTCTGTCTGATTTTCCACAAGAGCCTTAAATTCTTTAAACCTGTCAAAGGCTTCAAATTTATTCTTAAGGAAATATATCCGTGTATTCCTTGAGAAGTCATCTATAAATGATACTTGGTACACAAACTTACATAGTGATGGAACCTTCACAGGTCCAAACACATCACTGTGCACAAGCTCTAATATCTGTTTCGCCCTCTTACCACCAGAGGGGACACTCACTCGATTTTGCTTCCCATATACACAATTTTCACAGAAATCAAAATCCAGAGAGCTATTACTCATACCTTCTACCATACCTTTACCATGAAGTATTCGAAGGCCCTTCTCTCCAATATGTCCAAGCCTTTGATGCCACAACATGGTCTTCTCTCCAGAGACCACTAGATTTTCTGCTCCACTTTCAGGAACCACATAATTTTTGCACCCATCAATAATAGTGCTACCTTGCAGCTTGTACAGAGTTCCAATTCGAGCTCCCCACATCAATACCAGTGCTCCCTGAACCATTTTGCAGGTATCCTTCTCGAACACTGTTTTTACACTTGCATCATCCAACTTGCTTACAGAAATAAGATTTCTGGCCAATGTAAGAATACGCAGAACACCTGTAAGTGTTCTAACCCTTCCACCTTGCAACTTCAACTTTACTTTTCTGCAACCAATGATTCTAGCCTTCCTATCATCCCCTAAGAAGACATCACCACCATCGTATTTCTCATACTCGCAGAACAACTCTCTATGGGGAGTGAAGTGAAAGGATGCACCTGAGTTAATCAACCATGCCTCATGATCTACATGTGTACTTGAAGAAGCCAAGTACACATCCCCACCTTCATCTGAGGTGGTTTTTTCCTCTGCAGAAGGAGCATCATCAGATCCCTTTCCTTTATTAGGAGCTTCAGATTTACAGTCCCTTTTGTAGTGCCCTTCCTTTTCGCATTTCCAGCACACCACCTTTACAGGTTTTCCTGGAGATTTAGATCTCCCACTTGATGACTTATTTTTCTTTCTATTCTAGGACCATCCTCGTACAGACAAGGCATCACCATTCTGGCTCTCCATATTTTTCTGTCTCATCTCTTCCGTCAGTAAGGATGAGACTATTTCATCAAATTGCAAGGCATTTGCATTGCTACCTATTGCAATAACCAGACTATCCCTTGAATCTGGTAGAGAACACAACAAACTGATGCACTTATCTTCATATGAAATTTTAATATCAACAGATGCTAACTGACTTACCACAGTATTAAATCCATTCAGATTCTCTGTCATCGAGTCTCCATCTTTCATCCTCAGGTTATACAACTTTTTCCGCAGGAATAGTTTATTCACCAGAGACTTAGATTGGTACAAAGTCCCTAACTTGTCCCACAAAGCCTTTGCCGTAGCTTCCCTTGATACATTCAACAATACTGAATCTGAGACACACAATCGTATTGTGCTCTTTTTCTTCCGATCCAACTTCTTCCATTCTTCATCGGACACTCCCGTTGGTTTAGTACCAGGATCTACCGTGATCCACTGAACTTTATCCATCAACAGATCCTCCATCTTGAGTTTCCACAACTCAAAACTCTGACCATTAAATTTCTCGATCTCTATCTTTCCACTGCTTGCCATCTTCTTTCACCACCAGAATCGATCTCATAGATCTCGCACTGAACAGGGTCTACCACACGCCCAAGCGAAACCCCTCAGCAACAAAGGCGTCCCCTTGAAGCCAAAATAACTCTGATACCAAATGTAGGTTTTAACCTTGTATAGAAATTACCTACATACGAATTCTAAAACAGAGAAAATAAACAATGTGAGAGCATAACACATAAAACACATATACACAGAGATTTTCCCTTGGATCCCAAAACCGGGACTACCAGCTTGATTTTTCATTATGTTCCTTTCAATGTTATAATACCTATTTATACATGCCGAAGCATCCAATACCATCAACTGAAAACCATCGCGTCCAATACCATGGACCGAAAACCATCGTGTCCAAAAACATGGGCGAAAAGCATGCACAAAACCATAGGTGGGTCTGCCCAACCTAACATAGGGTCCAAAACCAAAACTTTCCGGGGCACTACCCCGGACCCCATAAAGTGGGGTTACGAGTACGCCTCAAACCCCCTGTGACCCCCCCCGCTACACAATCGGCGCAATGAAGGGGGGCTCCCCGGTTAACTACGTGGGCTAGTCATGGAAAAAATATAACACAACCCAACAAAAATTGGCACCATGAGACAAATTTAGGGTAGTGGTAGGTCTGAGGGAAAATGAATTTGGGTAGGGAGGAATCCCACAGTCCCAATTCATTGCCGAGATCTATAAATTTTTTCTTTAACCAATTGTGGAGTTGATAAAGCTTGAACTCACAACTGGTTTCACTGATTTTGTACCCTTGGTCTACTATGGGTTGATGGTGTAGATAAATGATAGGGGGTAGGAGAGGGTTCTTTTATGTAATCTTAGCTTTTACCTTAGGAGCCATAGTAGATAGGAAAGAATTGTGAATTTAGAGTTTATCTGTGAAAGGTGGACAAAAACTAGTGGCTGTGCGTACATAGGTTGTTCGATCATTGACTGGTCATAGTGGCAGGTTGGTTCGATGACTGGACGTTCTATATGTAGACTCTGTACGCTGATTGGGTGCTGGAGAAGGTTCTAGCTACAAATGCTTTGGAACAATGAAACGAGGGTGAGTTAACGGGTTTTGGTTTGTTTTATTAGCAAAAGTTTGATTACCATTGTAATTTAGCTGTTTAACAGAGCATGTCCATTATCACAAGTGTGGTTACATAACGAATACATAATAGCGCCATGTGTCGGAACGGTAGTGGAGTGGGGGATGGAGTTGATCATGATGGGATAATAGTGATGTAGGGAGTGCCATGTGGCAGAGTTGCATTGGGGCAGAGTGGGGACCGAGACGCGCCATATGGAGGAATAACAATGGAGCGGGAGAGCAAGGTGGAGTCAACGTGATGAAGGTAGGAATCAAAAACAAATTTTGGAGGGGGGGGTGGGACGATATGTGGTTTTAGGGGGGGGGGGAGGGGGTGGGGGGTTCACAGTAAGCGAGAGGGAGACATGTTGCATGGGCAGAATGGGGAGACCTATTTTTGGACCTTGCCTTGGTTAATTGTCAGAGGTGTGGGCGAGGGGTCTGAACTCCTCACCTGTCATTGATCCAAGCGAGTGAGATCTTTGTCGTTCATTGCTGCATATCCTTTATTACAAAACGTTAAATCATGTCGCATTATACAACTTTATTCAATCACTATATAAAATCGCGTTTATACAATGCGATGACACTATTTTATTAATTTTATTTTAGTCTAATTTAACCATGTTTAAATAGTGTGGTTAAATCAAACCCTAACTAACCTAATTAAAGAAAATTTTGACTACGATTAAACTGTGTGGTCAAACAATCTTTATTTTAACTAATCTAATTTTATTCAACAAGTTTAATCACGCTTAAACAATGTGATTAAACTAACTAATCCTACTTATCTAACTCTAATTTGGCATTTTAAATGGCTGCACATTATTCAAACTTTCTAAAGGCATTTCTCATGCATATTTTTTTATTTTTGAAATGCAGTGCCATTTAGACTTGCTCACTTATTTTGAGGTATTTTCATTTTTTATTATTTTGTTATTTCTTTTGTTTTTCACAGATATATATTTTCTTTCTTTTGCATCCCCTTTCTTTTTTCTTTAGAAATTATTTGCAGAATGAAACATTATTTACAACAATCAGAATCATAAAAATTAACAGATAATCAACTTATGATCGTATAATTTATAGGACCCTAATGGTGGGTCCAATGGGGATGGAATCCTCCTTGTGAGGTGTCAAGAACGCTGTAGATCAGTAGCCTTCATCCATTTGGCAAGATGTCCTTATTCTGTACTTGAACTGATTTACCTATTGTTATTCATAAATATGGGCAACAAATCATCAGAAGCTTAGGGCCTTCTCTCCGGGCTTCAACTCCTGATGTGAGCCACCCTCACTCTTGCAGTAGAATAGTAAAATGATATTTACAATGATTCTAAATGAAACTGATCTATTCTGGAAGAAAGTAATGTTTGAGTAGTCTGCCATTGACAGGTCCACCTAGAAGTCCTTCTCTAGTCAAGTCTCTTAATAAAAATGCATTGTTACCTCTGAAAGTCTCAATTTTGTATGGCCCTTTCCACAAACTATCGAATTTACCATGCTTGCCTTTGTCTTCATTCCTTGAGTCCCATTTTAACACTAGGTCATCTATTTAGAATTCATTTGCTTCCTACAGTAACTTTAGCACATGGATTCCCAGGGAAGTAGGAAAGATTGCATCTACTCCATATACTAATTGAAATGGAGACATCCCAATTGATTTCTTTGTGCTAATTCTATCAGCCCACGGGGCATTAATCAACTTCTTATGCCAAGATTTTTTTTATTTTCCTGCAATAATTTCTTGATGATGTTGACTAGATTTTGTTAGAAGACTCAACTAACACATTCCCTTATGGATAATAGACAACAGGGTGTCCTAATTTTATGTGGTATTTGTTGCAAATATCAACCATTTTCTTTGATTTAAAGGCATAGTCATTGCCAGTGATAATCATATGTGAACATCCAAACCTAGACATAATGTTACCTTCTAAAAATTGAATGATTACAGTGTTTGGGGCATGTCTGGTTGGATTAGCCTTAATCCACTTAGTAAAGTAGTTGGTTTATGTCAATATCCATCTATGTTGACCTGAGGAGCTTGGATGGATTTCTCCAATGAAATCCAGACCCCATTGTTGAAAAGGAACCTCAACTGAAATGGGTTTCAATGGTAAAGGCAAAAGCTTTCTATTGCCTTCAAAAATTTGGCACTGGTGGCAAGTGGTGACATTCTTATGCACATCTGCAAACAAGGTAGGCCAGTAAAAACCAACCCTTAGGATTGTGTTGGTTGTGGTTTTCCAATACAAATGGCCTCCACAGTCTCCTTGATGAAACTCTGCCATGAACTTGTCTTCTTCATCTTTCAACAAACAGTTTAGAAAAATACGTCCAACATCTTTCCAATATACAATTTGATCTAAAATACATAATTTCATAGCTTTCATTTTTAGAAACCTAGATTTTGTCTTGGTTAAACCATGATGAGCTTGTAAATTTTGTAACACAAAGATAATGTATGCATACCATGGAGAGGTAGCAAAGGCCTCTGATACGTTTGGAGTCACCAACTCTTCTTGTTCATCAAGTGCAACTATAAAATTAATATATAGTGCATGAAAATTGGATTGATCCATTAGCTTAGCCAATCCCTGACCTTCGATGAGCTTGGTAGGTCTGATCTCAATGCCATACTCTAGGATGACTACAATCCATTTTCCTCTCCTACCATCTTGGTAAGTTTGTGTTAGAATATCCTTTACCACAACACTTGGGACAAATGCAATGATATGAGAATGTAGAATGTAAACTCTAAAGTCTTTTAGTTCCTTCACTAAAGAAAAGGCTTGTTTCTCCATGGTGTTATACTTTAATGAGGCATCCCTTAAAGCTTTGCTGAAGAAAGCTATGGGGTGTTCATATCCTTCACTATTTTTCTGCAACAAAACAACTGCAATAGTATGCTCATATTGAAAAGAAAAAAACATAAAATCATTTGTAAAGTCAAGGCTTATCAAAACAAGAGTAGTGGTTAAAGCTAAATTCACTGCGCTAAAAGATTTCTTGGCTTCAATATTCCATTTTATTTCAATATAGTTATTTAGGATGTTTGTAATGGATCTTAATATTTGGGCCAATTTAGGAATAAATATTATGAGGAAATTTATCCTCCCAATGAAGGATTGAACTTCTTTCTTGTTTATGGGAGGGTCAATTTTTAATATGGCTTTGACTTTGCTAGGATATATCCTAATACCTTATTTTGAAATGATATGACCTAGGAGTTTTCCCTCCTCTAAACCAAAAAAAGTTTTCTTATGGTTTAAGGAGATACCATATTTTTTGCATTTTTCAAAAACTTTTATGAGGTGTAACAAATGTTCTTCATCTATCTTTGAAAACAAAGTTATATCATCTAGGTAAATCACAATGAATCTATCTATTTCATTAGCAAATTCAATGCCCATTGCTCTTTGGAAAGTGGCCCCAGTTGTTATAGCTCCAAATATCACCACTTGTATTTGTGATGCTTCATTTATGGCCTAGGGCAACCCCTCCTTCCAGACTTGGTTCAAATATTTAAAAAACAGTGTTTTACTCCCTGTACGCTACTTTGCCCTGTGTTAAAAGCGTGTACATGCGGGTTAGTCTATACCCAACCCACATTTATGTGTTAAAACACTTAAAAAAATTAAATTTCCTTAACTATGGGCGAAGATCACGGGTTTTACCTGTTGATTACCTATTAGTGCCCGTGGCCCAACTGTTCCCAACTAATTCCCAACTAAAAAACTACTTCGGGAGAAGTATAAAAAGACTTCAATGGGAAGGCCTTAAGGAGGAGAGAAATGATAGAATTACTATACTAAGATTATCCCCTGATCAAGTCTGAAGAATTCCTGTGCTTCAAGCACTTCCCCAAGTTCAGGAAACCCTTGTTTCCTTGAGTTTTGATATTCTCTCACATGCTTGGAGATATCATGGTATTGGTTGTGGAAGGAACCTGTTGAAGGCTGGGATTGGACAGACCTGGAGATCATTTCCGCTTGGAGCTGGAAGAGGAAGACTCAGGTGAAATCTTTCCATGTTTTTATTATAATTTTCTACAATAAAAGAAATGTTGTCTTGTTCCTGATATCAACTTTGTTTATGCATCTGATGTTATTGTTATGGTTATGGTTTATGTATGAATGATTATTTCCATCTATAACTAACCATCTACTTATATGATATAAAGTTGATTTCACTACAATGCTTTATCTATATGCTGCTATGTGTATTCAGATTTGTTGATTTGTAGGTTCGAAGGTCATTAGGAGTTGCAGAGGGTTTGCACCCTGGCTGGAACTACCCAAATGAAGGACATTCGAGTATGTTCATCCTCACATAGTTTGTTTAAGCATATTTCCTGAGTCGAATGCTTGTTTCTTACTATAGATTACTCCTGCTCTGCTAGGGTTTTGACCCAAAGCCCTAGGGGACCTTTTCCCTTAACAGAATTGGAAACTCCATTGGGGATAACAATCTTCTTATTCCTAGTTTGGGTTATTTAGTGCTAATCAGGGCTCAGTTCTCAGTTTTCTTCTGTCATTGTACTGCCTGCTCCTGTAGGACTCAGAATTCAAGTCTGATTTTTTTCATCAGACATCATTTTTTATTTTTCTTGTAAAACTTCATATACGCAACTTTGCCTATTTATAGAAGCGTGTGTACGCTTGTTTCTCTAAACTGAAACCACGTATACGCGAGTTTCTTTTGGCAGAAGCGTGTGTACACGTAGCTGTGTAAAGACACAGTCGCGTATACATTTTTTTTGCATGATTTTTTCAAATCTTTATGCCTGGAAATATTTTTTTCTTGGTCTGTGTGTTTCCTGAGTGGTCAGTTTCTGTTTTCAGAATTCAATTTTTCGGTGAGCTTACTATTACAAATTCTCTCCTACTTTGAAAAGTTTTAGTATCGGTTTGCTTTGAAGTGAGTTTTATGATTTGTGTTTGAACACACAAGGCTTCTTTTAGAGGTTCTTGATTGTTCTGGTCTTCCAGAACAGAAGATTGTTCGCAATCTTTGTGTCAAACTTCATTTTTAAGGTTTTCTTGCTTTGCTTCCCGTCAATCTTGTGGCCATTCACTTTTTCTTGCTTTTCGAAAGTTTCTTGTTGATGAATGTGAAAGTGTGTCTTTCTTGATTTCTTGATCAGTTTCTCAAAGCTCTTTTTGCTGCTTTTGGATCGTCTAAATACAAGTTGAAACACTTATTTTGTCCAAGTTTTCGTTCGTGTTGAATTGATAACTTGCAAAGTTTCCTTGCGATTTGTTTTCGATCTTTGAGTCTTCGGTAGCATTTTGAGTGCTTTTGAAAAGTTGTTTTTATTGTTTTTTGAAAAATAAAAGTCCTTCAAAAACATTGTTTTTGCTTTCTTTGCCGAATTTGAGTTTGGTTTCTTTTGGTTTTTGAGAGTGATTTGGGACCTTTTTTGATTAGTCCTTCTTGTTTGGAAAAGATTTTGTGTTCAAAATTCATATTCCTTTCAAACACTTAATTGGGCTTATAAACAAATTGCTTTCATTTCTTTTTAGAGTAATCTAGAATTTTTGCATCATCATATACACTTTGCATTAGGGTAGTTGTTGCATTATTAAAGCATCGATAGTTTTTTTAGTTTTTGTGAGTGTGAAGTCTGCTATAAGAAAAGAAAAGGAAAAGATTGCTTTTACTTTTTAGAAGTTTCTTAGAACCCAAGTAGAAGTTGCTTTTCATCGAAGAAAAAAAAAAGTGCACTGCATATAAGTTAGTTTTTCATTAATTTCTTTTGCATCATAAGAACACCATCAATTTCACTTCCGTATTGTCCCTTTGACTTAAAAAGAACGACCACTTAAAATCAAGCGCTTAATAAAATAAAATAGAACTTTTTATATTATTAATTAGTATACACCAAGAAGTTTTAGGTTTATTTAGGGCCTTGGATTAGGCGAGAGGAGAGTAAACTCTCCAAGGCCACTTTGAACTGTGAAACATAGAAGTTTGAATAAAGAGTGAAATCCAATAGCGTTAGGGATACTTGGAAAACTCCGTGACTAGGAGTTAAGCACGAGGGTTTGTGAAGATAAGGACGAGAGATACCTCCTCTCTTACTTGTCAGATCTTACCTCACGACTGTTCCGCCCGGCTTTTGATACGAGTTGGTGTCTTTAGTTGCCAATCCTAGGGATCTACACAGGTGGCTGCGGAGGGGAATCCCGTGGCACCTGAGGTTGACGTTGCATCACGTTCAATGGTACTTCTGGAGGGCACCCTTGTGAAGCTTGGGGGCTTGCACCAACAAAGGCTGTTGTCTGGAGGTCAGCGTAACTACCTCTGATACCTTCACTAGTAGACCTGGGGCGTAATTACCCTAGTCTATTTTCGGAAGGCCCTTTTTATTCACTTTCTTGTATTTTGGTGTCCGGTCCTAATCACCCGAAGTGGAAATACTTGGAAGTTGTTTGACTGCTGAATTCTTTAGGGACATTTTTTAGTGCGTGTTCTGTGCTCCTAGTCAGCCTAGCTTTCAATTTTCTTGAGTCTTTAAATATATCTTATTAAAATAATTCAAAGTGGTTGACTGATCACTTAGACGGTCTCATAGACTTCATGGGTTTTCAGCTATGAGTCCAGAGCCTTCTCCTAGAAGGTGTAGGAGTGATTTTGCCAGTGGTTTTCAACCAGTGGTAGTTGGCGCATCAGAGATTGATCCTCCACTTGGGGGCATTAGTGTACAAGGTAGACCTGGTACTACCACAGGGTTAGAGAGGAACACTCTAGTTCTTTCTCGGGTACTCTTCTAGTCAGAAGATAATATTGAGGTAGAAGAGCTCTCAGAGTCAATTGCGGCTCCGAATTCTCCTCTCCTTTCCGATCACCCGGACGTATTGTTATACGTCGGAACTCCGACACACAAGCCTTCAAGGTCAGGTTCACACACATACATCCCTTCAATAATCACTACTGGGAGCATGGCATCCACCACAAGTGCTACGAGTATGCAGACACCTATATCAGTACAAGGAGGAGGAACTATTTCCATCCCTTCTACATCTTTATTTGGGTCTACTACCAGCACATCCTTGTTTGGGTCTACCTCCATTCCATCAACGAGTGGAAGCTCCCAACCCCATGCATCCAGTTTTGGATTCTTCCCTTTTGGAGTGCCTTCTCAAGGTATTCCTTCAGCTCCATTGAATGTACCATCAACCGCCTCCACGTCCATGATGAGTGGATCGGCTTTGTTTCAGGGTTTTCCTTTTGTAAGTGGTCATATACCACATTCCAATCCGACAGTAGGGTCTATGCCTTTTTCGTTCACGGGACAAGGCATAAATCCTTTTCAGAGTTGGACTAACCTTGCGGTTAGTGGCATCGGAGCTGGGAATTCATTTTGCGGCCAACAAGGGAATGTGCTGTACTCCTAGGTCAATTCATTTCGAAGTTTTCCACCCTTAGCCAATGCTTGGAACCATTACCAAGGGTTGTCAGCTTCTTACAATAATTCGTTAGGGGGAAACTTTATCGGTTATGGAGGTTTTTCAGCTAGAGTTGGTCAAACTCCGAGTTTTGCTAGACCACAAGGGCCACCTTTTGGTTCAGCATGTTCTACCAGTTACTTCGGGCAACCTGGTGCCTTTCAAAATCTAGGTAATTCTTTTCAGACTTTCGGGAATCCCGCCCCATCTGGGTGGAATCCCCAAGGTCCTCCAAGACTTTTGTTTCTGGCCACGCTTAATCTGCCAGACTTGACTAAGTTAACGAACGATCCAATCAAATACAATCTGGCTTGGCCTCTGGTCCCAACCAAACTCCCATTGGATATTCCAAAATTCGAAGGGAAGAGTGGTGAAGACCCGGGCGACCATGTAACCACGTTCCATTTATGGTGCTCATCTAACTCCCTAATTGATGATTCGATTAGGTTGAGACTATTTTAGCGCACTTTAACTGGGAATGCGGCTAAGTGGTATATAGAGTTGCTAGGGGGAACCTTTATGTATTTCGCCGATCTGGCTAACGTTTTCGTAAACCATTTTCAGTTGCCTATCCGTTACGAAGCCAGAACTGAAATTCTAGCCAATTTTCATTAGGACACGACCACTCACGTTTCTGACCATATGCAGGAATGGAGATGGAGAAAGAGGCTCATTAAAGCCGAAATTCCACTTGAATTCTGTCTCGAATGGTTTTTAAAATCATTACAACCTGAGATCTCCAAGGATGTTTCTATTTCTGGAGTTTATTCCGAAGAGTAGGATATCTTTCGTGCCCAACAGTTAGAACTAATATATTCTCAGTCTGGGACCCTTTAGAAAATCTTGCCTGATGCTCCTAGATCAATGGTTGATATAAACCGAAGCCAGGCCTGCATGCTGATGGTATTGTTGGATCGATTGATGCAAATGCGGTGAACCTTCTAAGCCAATTGCAGTAGTTGTCTTTACAAACTGCTTCGTCCAATCAGGCTGCACCGCCTACTCCTTCACCTTCTCAACCTTCTTCCGTAAATGCCGTTCAGGCTCCTAACCCCAAAGGGAATCAAAATTCCAATGGGAAGAAGAAGGGACGAGGTAAAAATAAGAATCAGGATGGGAAGAGTAATGCGAACAAACCCGACAATGGTGTTGGTGAGGGTGGAAATGAGTCTAAGAAGAAAGTTAAGTTTCCATGCAAGTTATGCAGTGGATACCATTGACTCATCTCTACCCGAAAATTCAAGATGCTCAGCGCTTGTTAGTGCAACAAAGTTCTTCTAGCTCCCAAGTTGTCTTAACTAACCCTTTTCCCCAAGGGCAGCAGTTGCTTGTTCGCGCGAACTCAAACCCTGGTACCTCTGTAGGGGACAACCAGGAAGGGGACAATTCTTCAAATGTTTTCATGATGAGTTCTAATGTCAATGTGGCTACACAGTCACAGGATTATGGTGAAGTTGAAACATCCAAGGATAAATCTGTTCCCAGAATTATAGACCCACTTCATATTGAGCGACCCTCTGTCGAGTCTATACCTTGGATACTGAAAGGTTTCGCCAAGCACGCTACTATCAACCCTAATGCTAGGGCAGCCCAGAACTATTCCATTGTAGAATATCTGGCTCAGAGTCCTTGCACGATGTCTACTTTAGAGGTACTCCAGTCGTGTCCAGCTCAAAGAAGTGCTTTGCTTTTGGCAATGGGGGCAGTGGATCCAAATAATTATTTAGCTCTCACTTTTGATATGCATAATGTCAAAAAGAGACTTCCTCATCATATGACTTTCCAGATAGAGTCTACTTACCAGAAAACCAATATTTTTTGGACAGTTATAGACGAGGGAGCTTCGACATGCATAATGTCTATGTCATGTTGGAAGGAAATTGGATCACCTGCAGTTGTTCCTTCACCCACTCTCTTGATAGCATTTGATGGTCATTCTCATAGGCCACACGAGATTATCCCGACCTTTCCTATATGTGTTGGAGGAAAGGTCGTTAATGTCGAAGTAGAAATCGTTGATGCTAACCTTGATTACAATCTCCTCTTAGGACGGAATTGGATTTATGAAACGGAAGCCATAGTTTCGACTCCGTTTCGTGTCCTTTATTTTCCTCATGAGGGGAGAATTGTTAAATTCGATCAATTGGATTATTTTCCAGGCGATCCTTGTGCAACTTCGGATTCTACCGTTCCAATGATGGATAATCCTCATCAACCTATAGAGAATTTAGGAGTCGGGATGTATTCTTCCTTGATGGGTGTGTTTGATCTTCCCCCTTCTACAACTAGAATCGATACAATTTCATCCTCCAAGGAGCCTTTACGAAAAGAGTTTGTTTGAACTCATTACTTCAGATTCTAGGACCTTACCTTCATCTGCAACCACATCAGATGAAGGGAAGGTGGGTGGAATAGGATCTCCTATGTCTGCAACAGAGCTTAGCTACGAATCTATCGATAACTCTGCAGACGACCATCCCACTCTTTCTTCAGAAAAGGAGTTAGATGGTGATGTGGCTCCTATTTGGACCCTTGATTCCACTTCTGCTATGGATTGCTTAGATGCAATTTTACCATCTGACGAAGCAATATTTGAAGCAATGACGATTGTAGATCGACCATCAGAAAATTTACATCATCATTCATATTTTCGTCCTCCTTTGCATGAAGTCAGATCTAGGTCCTCTGATATGCCTACTAGCGATGTTTGTACGGTTCCTTTGGCTCCAACATAGTTATTTGCTGAAGGTAATATATTGATTGGCACAATGACTGTACCTATAAACATCCCTAGGAACGATCTAGTGGTGCCCCCTGATGGGCTCTACCTTAAGAGGCATCTTGCTTAGGTTTCGACCGAGCAATTACATTTTGTATATATTATATTTTTGTGCATATTTCGTGGGGCATGTTGTGATATCATTCATTCATTAAGATAAATACAAGTATAAAAAATTGAACTGTACATATATATCATAAAATCGCCCTTGTGTACATAAAGTGTTTCAAAAATAATATACAAAATTGGGACTAAATGCCCATAATCATGTTTAGACTATCTATGACCCGGCTCAGGAGGAGCGACCAAGAAAGTGACTACTGCCTTAGCCACACGCCTAAGAATGCGAACCCAGTCGCATGGTACTCCTACCACGCGGCGCTGCATATCCTCGGGTAGGTCTTCTATGGCCATCATCGGTACCTGGTGAGTTAACCTCACCAGGTTTCTCTGGACTGCGTATAAGACTCTCTTCGTCTCTGCAGCCGCCTCTTCGGCACCTCTTCCACGACACCTGTGCCTTGGAAATCCCTATGGTTGCACCGGACCTACATCTGGAACATCATCATTTTATCAGTATTTTAATCCCATAAAAAAATATCTTTAAGTTCATTTTCATATTTAAAAAACACAATTTTTTTTTAAAAATTGATAAAACTTAAAAAAAAATGGTTACCTGTGTCTCCCCATGCTGCATTTGGTGGCAACACCAAGTTTGAATCTCCTCTGAAATCCATGCCAGCGTAGGGGTAGTCATCCATGGTGATGATTTATTGTTCCCACCAGGAGAAGAACTCATCATCGAAAGCAGTCCGTGGCACGTCCCCGCCTCCAGGGCGTTTCATCAGGTCGACCCACCTACCCATCCGAGGATCTCATGGGCTACTGATAGAAACTGATACTCTGGGACATAGCCCTGGAGCCTTCTCGAAGAAGAAGGAGAAAAAAATGGTCCCATATCCAAAATGCTTGGTTTGTCTTTTCTGAATGGAGGATAATTGGCTCTTCATATTGGTAAGAAGAGGTGTACACCAATCAAAAACAGTATTGAGGCACTCCATGGCCAAGCTCATGGATAGTCGTGATGCCTGGTGCAACAAGGCTGACCCGTTTATCCTCGCTATGGTAAATAGTAAGATCCTCAGGGACAAACTCTCTACATGTTTTATTGGGATTTGGCTTCCAATTTTCTCAGGATGCCCTGGACAATATATATGCACGTAGTCCTCCACTGAGAGACTTCCTCGTGTTCGGCCTGTCGAATGTACAACTTCTCCTCTCCGGGAGAGGCCAGTGATAAAGTATATATCTTCTACCTCTATCCTCAAAGGCATTTGATCAATCATGAATGCATCTTCTTCGATATTCCAGTAGTGGATTAACATTTCAAGCAAGTGGGTGTTGGCCTTCATATTTTGCATTTTGAAAAATTTCAATAACCCACATCCCCTCAATGCATCTAATGCCTGCTGATCATTCATAACTTCATTATCAATGGTAGTGTGTTCCCTTTCTCTCTAGGTAATTATCATCCTGCAAGAAAATTGAATTTTAACCGTTAGTTTTTTTGTTTGAATTCCAAACCGCGTATACATGGGTCCATTTCACACACAGTCGTGTGTAGGGCTTGTGTGTACTCGGGTTCATAATACCCAACCCGCGTATACGCAGTGTTGGAATTTTTAACATAGATTCTACGGTGAAAACTTAATGAAAATTTCTAAGAACAATTACAAATGAATACGAGCTAGAATTGGGTGTTACCTGATGATTTTGATTAAGTTTGAACGGTCCAAATTTATGAGGGGGAAACTTTGTTATTTTTCTCCACAACTTTTGCTCTCATAAAAAATGGTACAAATGGTGAGTCAAAAAGTCATTTTATAAGTTTGAAAGTGTCAAATTTTTTTCAGAACTTGATTTTTTTCGTCTCATGAATCTTTTAACTTGTGAGCTTGGATTGTTGGGAATAGGTTGTTTTTCAGGACATTTTGGACGCTTTTTCGAAAATTTCACATCTGTTTCATGACTACTGACCCGTCATGGCAGGTATCGTTCACTTACTAGCATATAGGTTAGGGAAACCATTTTTTTAGTTGCATTTTGCATACTAGCCTCCATTTGTCAATACACTTGCCATAGGGTCGATCCCATCGTGTCATGGTTACTAAACCATGTTCACTCACCGATTTTTAAATCATGATGCGATGGTAGAGCCATCCTTTACATGGGCATCGTAGTTAGCACCTCACTGACATTTGTTGCCCATGCTGTTTTATTGAGTAGGCTCAGGAGTCCTCTCTAGTCTCGCCATGACTTGTGCGTTGAAGACTCATTCCTCTTTGCTTCTTCACTTCGTTCTGGCCTTATACCCTAGAGGCTCCTTTGTGTTGAGTTGTACTATTGCATTGCATTTTGACCATTTGCACCTTTTGGCCTTGAGCCAAATTCACTTGGACTCGTGTTTAAGCCACTTTTTGACCATGCCTTCTGCAAAATTAAACTTGCAATCCTTTAGCTTCTGCAACTTGACACACCCTCAGACCCGTGGAAGGAACATCCCTTTGAGTGTCCTTGACCAGTTTCACCTCCCTGCATTGAGCATAGGAATGTTCCCATCCCAGGAACTAGATCATCTGTTTCACTGACACTCGTTCTTTCCACTATACTATAGCATTCTTTTATTCTTTTTCCAGCTTAAAGAAAAAGACAAAAAATGTAGAATTTTCTCTACAAATCAGCTAGCTCATTAATATCATGTAGAAATTTCACCTGCAGATCAAACTGATATATGCAATGTGCTAAAGCATAATACTCGTTCTACATCTACCATAAAATTTGCGGAAGCTAATCAACCATGAGCAACATCAAGCATGAACACATATAACTGATAAGAAGGAATCAATCACACATAACACAGAATATATCATTGGGGAAAGCACCAACATAAAACCCCAACACTGTATTATCAATCAAGTGGAAATCCTCAACAACATACAAAAGAAGTCAGCTCAACAGCTATCCTGCTCTCTCTGTACTTTGATGATAAAGCTCATGGACTATCTAGGCCTATATATAAAGGCTGCACCTCAGGTCCAAGCTCCTATTTCCTTGTGCAGTTTTGATTGGGGTCAAATTACAAAACATATGTAAATTGGCCTGATCATACTTGCTGTCAACCTCAGGTCCAACTACGCAATCCTTGAGGACACTAGTTCCTCATGCATGCAATGAATATTCCATGGGAAGATCCAAGCTTCTGATAGTACACTGTCCCACATCTAATCTCAACTGGGTCTCTTTCTGAACTGACATGCATCAGTTATCCATGAGAAAATACTCAGTTATCTGAAATAATAGTTGTCACATGCATGCAAGCACTAACAAACTATTTTCCACAAATTTAACAACTTGTTAAATTTGTCTAACTGGACTTGACTAAGTTAAACTAAGTCAACTGATCCTCTCATTATAGAACTCATCCTTAATTCCTCAATCAGTGGAGGAACTAATTGCATGTTTTCACAAAGACTTCAAGTTTGATTTTCCTTAACTAATTAACTCATGGAGAATTAATTAATTAATATTCCAAACTGTTGGTAGGACCAAATTTAATTTTACTTCCTATAGATAGACCAGGGACTGCTATAAATAGGAAGGGACCCAGAAATGCTATTTTTAGAAACTTCTATTTTTAGCAGTTTCACCTTCACCCAAGTTGGCCAATGACCTCACTAGCCAAACTGCTATTTTTAGACATGCTATTTTTAGGAGTCCTATTTTTAGCACATTCTAAATTTAACATTTCTTGTTGCAAATTTTTCAACACTCCCTCTCAACAAGAAAGGCTTCCTCTTGAACCCAATCCTGTAACTCTGGAATGTTCTTCATGCAACACATCTACCCGGTCCACTTGCTCCAACAACACTTGGAACAAAAACACTCTCAACTGACCACTTTGTTGGGCTAGAACATACTCTGATGCTGAAGCTCTATCTGCTGTTGACAAGTGCTCCCTCTCTGACATCTGCGCTACTGCAACATCTCCATGCATCTTGGACCATTGCACACCTCTCTGTTCCACCTAGCACTGTGCAAGACACTTGTGCCTCTCACATTGCTATAACCTGCTAGCCATGCACTGTCTTGGGATTCCCTGCACTGTCGCTCTCTCTACCGCTCCATCCGCATTTGTCTCTACCCAATCAGTTAGTTCCTGCTACTCCACATCGGGGCTCCTGTAACAAGGTCTCATCTAAGAGGTTGGGTACGTCAAGGATCCTGCCCCTCATCCTTGGGACGATCACTCTATATCACCCCACCTCCTACTTGGAGGTATGGCTGCATGTGATCCCTCAACCCACCTGGCTCGAAGTTCCCCCCTACTAGAGGTCTCTACATGAGTAGATGTCTCTACTTGATCTCCACTCAGCTTCCTCTATTGTGGCTACTCCACAACCTCCTGAAGTTGCTGCACCAATCGTGGCACCTCCACAATCGTCTGAGACTTCTTCTGGCGCTGCATGTTGAGAGGTAATATACCCTCCCTCTCAACCACCAAGTCTCCATCAGTTGCCTTGCTGCTCAAGGCTTTGCATGCATCTTGAACGTCAACAGCATACAGGTTCTTGAACCGTGAACCAATCTGCTTCACCTGTCTAGTGATGATGTGTCTAAGGAAAACCTTTCCCTTACTGAAGACTACATCATAGCCTCTGTCTTTTAGCATCGCGATCGACACAAAGTTTCTCTTCAGTCCTGGTACATACTTGACATCAATCAAGGTAATTCGAGCTCCATGCTCCCTCTAAAAAATAACCATGCCTACACCTGAGACACTGTACTTCTCATCATTACCCATCGCTATGAGTATCTGGAGATCTTTCTCCTCCAAAGTACTGAACAAACCCTTGTCGCCGGTCATATGGAAAGAAGCTCCACTATTAAGAAACCAACCACTTCCCACCATGGATGAAACCATGCATGCGAAGAGTGTGAAATCCAACTCGAACTGTGAAGCAAGTGCCTCACCTTGAGATCCTTCCTCGGATCCCTTCTTGGATTTCCTCTATGGACAATTTTCAACATAATGGCCCACCTCATGACAACGAAAGAATCACACTTTCGATTTGTCAACCTTCTTCCCACCATTGGAATAATTGGATTCGGAAAGAGAAACCTTCTCCTTCCCCTTCTTTTCCTTACTCACTAAGGCACAGTTCTCCTCATCCTCCATGGATGAAGAACCGTCTCTAGTGCTCCGTCTGATCTCCTCCTGCATCAAATCCGACCATAGTCGTTCCCAATCTGGAAATTTCTCCCTTCCATTAACCGAGTCCTGGTAGCTATGCTAGCTCTTAGGAAGGCCAAGGAGTGTTAGACTCACCATATCATCATCATCTGTCACGACCCCTACACTTGCAAGCTCATCCCTACATGTGATGAGCTTGGTCAGATACATAGAGATTGTCTCATCCTTTTCACACTTGATCTTGCGAAGTTTGCCCTTTAGTGCCAGCTTCCTCTGATCACTGCTATTCTGATATAAATCTTTCAATGTTTTCCACATTGCATGCAGAGTTTCCTTCCCATGGAGGTTCGAGACAATGTGATCTCTCACTCCCTCCAAGAGAATTCTCCTAGCTCTAGCCACACACTTCTTCCATTCCGCTAGTTGAGTAGCATCAGTAGGCTTCTCGACTTCTTGATCAATGAAGTCCTTAAGGCCATTATCTTCCAATACTGCCTCCATGCGATCCTTCCAAGCTATATAGTTTGCGCTGCCATCAAGGGCATACTCAAGCCTCAAACGATAGAACGCCATCGGTGAAATAGATGTGATAAGAACTTGAGATCTATATCAAAATAATAAACTTCGAATTCCTTCTTATATACTGTTCTTCCTTGATAACCTGTGCTATGATACCATGTAGAATTTTCTCTACAAATCAACTAGCTCACTGATATTTTCACCTACAGATCAAACTGATATATGCAATGTACTAAAGCATAATACTCGATCTAAATCTATCATAAACTTTGCGGAAGCTAATCAACCATGAGCAACATCAAGCATGAACACATATAACTAATAAGAAGGAATCAATCACACATAACATAGAATATATCATTGGGGAAAGCACCAGCATAAAACCCCAACACTGTATTATCTATCAAGTGGAAATCCTCAACAACATACAAAAAGAATTAGCTCAACAGCTACCCTGCTCTCTCTGTACTTTGATGATAAAGCTCATGGACTATCTAGGCCTGTATATAAAGGCTGCACCTCAGGTCCAAGCTCCTATTTCCTTGGACAGTTTTGATTAGGGTCCAATTATAAAACATATGTAAATTGGCCTGATCATACCTGCTGTCAACCTTAGGTCCAACTACGCAATCCTTGAGGACACTAGTTCCTCATGCATGCAATGAATATTCCATGGGAAGATCCAAGCATCTGATAGTACACTGTCCCACATCTAATCTCAACTGGGTCTCTGTCTGAACTGACATGCATCAGTTATCCATGAGAAAATACTCAGTTATCTGAAATAATAGTTGTCACATGCATGCAAGCACTAACAAACTATTTTCCACAAATTTAACAACTTGTTAAATTTGTCTAACTGGACTTGACTAAGTTAAACTAAGTCAACTGATCCTCTCATTATAGAACTCATCCTTAATTCCTCAATTAGTGGAGGAACTAATTGCATGTTCTCACAAAGACTTCAAGTTTGATTTTCCTTAACTAATTCACTCATGGAGAATTAATTAATTAATATTCCAAACTAATGGTAAGACCAAATTCGATTTTACTTCCTATAGATAGACCAGGGACTGCTATAAATAGGAAGGGACCCATAAATGATATTTTTAGCAGTTTCACCTCTCACCCAAGTTGGCCAATGACCTCACTGGCCAAACTGCTATTTTTAGGAGTCCTATTTTTAGCACATTCTAAATTTAACATTTCTTGTTGCACATTTTTCAACAAAAAAATTACATATTCCAAAAAGAGCGGGAACGGGACAAAATTTCCATATATTATTGGTAGCTAGAGTCAGTTGTGTCGCCCTTTGAACAAAGCACTCAAAAGAAAGTCTCTCCTTCATTTGGGCGGGATTTAGTTTGACTTAGGTACGCCTTAACTTTGTTATTGAGTCAATTCTCCTCCGATTGGTTATCTCTTCCAATCATATGGAGAGTTTGTTCATGCCTCCTACATAACGAGCTTATACGGAGTCATCATATGCTGCCATATAGTCATCATTGAGTTGTGATTTTGTTCAAGGGAAGTAAGCCTGAGTCGGCCTCTTTGCGGTGTCTCTTGACCTATTTTTCAGTCGGCCATCCTGGTTGTCAGTGTCTTGTCTATCATCACATCAGTTATATTGATCCTTTACTCATGTTGGTTTGAAAAGGTCCCCATTGACTTCTTGTGGCGGGTCTTGTCCTTATCGACGATGACATATTGCTCTGAGGACAGGCCTAGAGCCGCACCCTAGCCCTATTTTCATTATTGATAGGTCACCTTGTGCTCAGCGTCGATCAATATCATGGGTCTTTGACTAAGTGGTTTCCGTTGTGTTCGACTTCAACTTTCATTATCACACATTGGGATTCGTGCAGTGCCTTGGTTTCCATTTGACCCTATTGGTGGATTCCTTGCCTCTGTGTCAGCTTTCATTATTGGTTGGTTTAGAGGGTTTCTATTGTGCGCTAGCTACATCTTGTGTATGTCGGAAACGTGCTTCAGTCGGGTTACTACATCTTTTTTCGTTTGATTCCTTCCAAATGATTGGCCTACGGGTTACACTCGCACTAGATTGATGAGGGATGCCTTAATGCCTTCCTTCTAGCGGATCTTTCCATATCGACTACGACTCATTTCTTTGGGGCAAAGGTCTAGAGTCCATTTGGCAGTACCTTGGGGTTTGCAGTCATCAGTGGCGGATCCTTCACTATCGACAGTGGGAAACCATCATTGTCTCCTGATTGATAGATTCTTCCAGGTGTTCGACATCAGATCATCTATTCGCACTTGTTAGATTGTACTGGGTACCTTGACTCTCGTTCTCATTATCGGTGAGTAGTCTCGCGTTTGTTAATGGTATACATCAATGACTGGTAATCAAACAATTTCTCACATGGTCGACTTCAGATCATTTATTCCCATTGTGAAGAAATGTACCACGACGGTCGGTGAAGACCTCGGGTTGCATCAACATTCTTTGGTTCACTTTTCAGATGCTCCTGTTGCTGCTAGTTGACACCATTCCACATTATATGTTGCAGTTCTTCACAGCGACGTCTTATATGTTGGCATCCGAGTTGCGATGTAGTATCATCTTATTCCATCATGTTCATTTGGTACTATTGGGATTAGCTTTTGACATCAGTGATCAGCTTCATCTTTCAGTGTCATTGATCATCTTCTTATATGTGATATTCAGACATGTACTTGTTCGATCATGATCAGATGATCCATTGTGTACTTTCAGTTCTTTATACTTGTATACATTATGGATCCGCTTGTACTTGATATTCAGACATGCTTTACTTTCTTTGAGTATGGGTATGCCCGCCTCAGACAATTGTTTCTTTCTGATCTTCTTTTGTTGGCTTGGCAGGATGAAATCTGGTGAAGTCCTTCTCAGTTTTTGACGGGTCTCCTTTCCATATAATTAATACATTTCGGCCATCATGTACCCCTTCTGACCTCATATAATAGGGGGCATTTGTTATAGCTCCAAATATCACCACTTGCATTTGTGATGCTTCATTTATGGCATAGGGCAACCCCTCCTTCCAGACTTGGTCCAAATATTTAAAAAATAGTGTTTTACTCCCTGTACGCTACTTTCCTTGTGTTAAAAGCGTGTACACACGGGTTAGTCTATACCCAACCCGCGTACATGTGTTAAAACAATTAAAAAAAATAAATTTCCTTAACTATGGGTGGAGATAACGACTTTACGTGTTGATTACCTATTAGTGCCCATGGCCCAACTGTTCCCAACTAATTCCCGACTAAAAAACTACTTTGGGAGAAGTATAAAAAGACTTCAAGGGGAAGGCCTTAAGGAGGAGAGAAATGATAGAATTACTATACTGAGATTATCCCCTGATCAAGTCTGAAGAATCCCTGTGCTTCAAGCACTTCCCCAAGTTTAGGAAACCTTTGTTTCCTTGAGTTTTGATATTCTCTCACATGCTTGGAGATATCATGGTATTGGTTGTGGAAGGAACCTGTTGAAGACTGGGACTGGACAGACCTGGAGATCGGTTCCGCTTGGAGCCGGAAGAGGAAGACTCAGGTGAACTCTTTCCATGTTTTTATTATAGTTTTCTACAATAAAAGAAACGCTGTCTTATTCCTGATATCAACTTTGTTTATGCATCTGAGGTTATTGTTATGGTTATGGTTTATGTATGAATGATTATTTCCATCTATAACTAACCATCTACTTATATGATATAAAGTTGATTTCAATACAATGCTTTATCTATATGCTGCTATGTGTATTAGGATTTGTTGATTTGCCGGTTCGAAGGTCATTAGGGGTTGCAGAGGGTTTGCACCTTGGCTGGAACTACCCAAATGAGGGACATTCGTGTATGTTCATCCTCACATAGTTAGTTTGTTTAAGCATATTACCTGAGTCGAATGCTTGTTTCTTACTGTAGATTACTCCTGCTCTGCTAGGGTTCTGACCCAAAGCCCTAGGGGACCTTTTCCCTTAATACTAGTATTCATAAGGCTAAAGGGCATTTTTACATACATAAAAGTCCCCCAAGGTGTAGTAAATGTTGTTTTGTGTTGATCATCAGGATGAACAAGAACCTGGTTGTATCCTGAGAAACCATCCAGGAAAGAGATTCTGCTAGAACCAACTACCTTTTGTAGGATGTGATCCATTTTGGGTAGAGGGTAGTTGTCCTTAAGAGAGACCTTGTTTAGATTCCTAAAATCCACACAGAGCCTAATTTCACCTGTTTTCTTTCTGGTAGGTACTAGATTAGAGACCCATTTCGAAAATCTGAGGGGTAAAATGATCTTTGCATCAAAAAGTTTTTTGACTTCTTTTTCTATCAAAGGTAATAAGACTGGATTCACTCTCCTCAATTTTTGTTTGAAGGGATTTTGATCTTCTCTGATGGGAATGGTGTGTTGTATGATACTAGTGTCATATGATTTTAAATCTTCATAGCTCCAAGAAAACACATCAGATAATTCCTTAAGTAGCTCAATGCATTTTTGTTTTTCTTTATGAGGTAAGGATTTGGACAGTTTCAAAATTTTAGGATCCTCTGCAGTTCCTCTGTTAGAATCCTCTACCTCGACTCCTACTAGTTCTATTTTTGGCTACATCATTGAAGTCAAAATCTCTTCCAATGGTACCAATCCTCTTGGCAACACATTGTCTTTTAGTTGCAGAACATCAAGTTCTTCTTGATTGTCATTAATTTCATTTAACACTATTTCTTTTTTATTTTCATCTACATCATCATCTGTATCAATATTTACAGACTCAAAATAATCTTTTAATTGTAAACAATTCTCTACTTGTTTGTCACTTCCAAAAACTTTCCAATATATTACATTATTTGGGATAGTTGGCCTGTGTTTTATTTCAACCTCATATTTTATGTCAGGATGGAATTGTACCTTACAATTACTAGTTGAAGCAACTAAAGCATATGCAAAAATATGTTGGCCTCTAGGAATAGGAGACAATTGATACTCAGGGAAATATTGAAGAAAATCTAATACTGCATTTCTATAGGCTCTTAATCTAGGGTGCTTGGCTAAATAATCACCTTTAATATGGTTAATGATGAGTTCTGAATATCTGTGCACATAAATTATTTTAGCCCCTAACCTCTTTAAAAATTGTAGTCTTAAGATTAATGCTTCATATTCAGCTATATTGTTTGTACATTGAAAGTTTAGTTTGTAAGAGTGTCCTTTAGCTATCCCTGTTTGTGAGTTTAGAATCCAGACACCTGCCCCTGCTCCTTCCTTGCTTACAACCCCATCAAAGTCCATGTTCCATAGGGCTTCACTCTCTTCCTTTGGTTTCCCAGGTTCAAATTTCATTTCCTCTGTCTTGCTTAGCTCAACTTCTAAATGTGAAACTTCCTCCTCTACAAATTCATCATTGTATAAAATAAAGGAGTCTAAATATGAATGCATAAAGTACAGGGGGTAACCGTTTGGTTTTTCTTGGCTACTAACCATGCATTTCATGATAGTCTCCCTGTATAGTCTTCTCTACTGACCAAAAACAGGAATGGTAGCATAGGTCATATCCATTTGCAAAGTACCTTGTAACTTTTCTCCCCAAGACCTTGATAGTAACATTCCATACTTAGGGGGTATGTCTACTACTACAATGTCCATGACTAGAATTTTGGCTGGGATTTGGGCTAAAGTGACACACAGGTCTTTGATGAGACCTAGGCATCTGACCTTGCTAGAATCAAAGGAATACAAATCTTTGTAAGGCCTTGTGATATCTAAACCCAATTTTTCCATGATGGCTCTGGGCATCAGATTGTGAGAAGCACCAGAGTCAAGCATTGCGTTATGTAGAATCTTGTCATGAATATTCAAACTAATGTAGAAAGGAGGCATAGTTCCATCTTGAGAT
The DNA here is from genome assembly GCA_031772625.1 of Pinus tabuliformis. Taxonomy (NCBI): domain Eukaryota; kingdom Viridiplantae; phylum Streptophyta; class Pinopsida; order Pinales; family Pinaceae; genus Pinus; species Pinus tabuliformis. The sequence goes on along the minus strand of CM062814.1, from coordinate 394,238,338 downwards.
TTTCCTTCCACTTCAGGTCCAAATAACAACTCAGGTTGGTCATCAGTCAGGTTTACTATGTCTGTCCCTTCCCCTATTTTTAGGGATTTCATAACTTGGGACCTATATGCATTTTTATTGATTAATTATGTTAAAGGAATTGAAATTTTAACTTTAGCCAACTCAGTCTCAATGTTGAAAGAGGTTTGAGGTTTGTCTATCTCTTTGGTATTCTGATCCTGTTTTTTAGGAGCCTCTTTTTGAGAGTCATCCTTTGTTTGGCTAGTGGAAGGGGCATCATTATGAATTTTGCTGGGAGGATTTCCAAAAGTATTTTTGCTTCTTAGATTATATTTCTTATGCACTTCCATTATAGCATTTTGGTATCCTTGTTTATACTCATCTGATTCTGAAGGGAGGGCTTCTGGTTGTGATAGCAATAACAAATCTTTCTCTTCATTGGTCAATAAAATATGATCTATCTCACTTTCTTCAAATAAGTTTATCTGGTTTTCTTCAATATCTTCTGTCAACTCAAATTCTTCATCAACATAGTTTTATTGAAAGGGATGCTTGATATTTTGTTGATCATTTAGGCCTCTTTGTTCTATTTGCTTGATTGGGGTTGGATTCCTCCTAAAATTTTGGTTTTTGTTTTGAGGACCACCCTGCTTAACTCTTGGAGGAGCTCTATCAGTTAAACTTATTCTCTCTACCATTATTTACATAGGCATAACTAAGCTATCCAACTTAGCATTGGATGAGGAAGAAGTAGGTTCCTCTTTGAAAGACTGGTCCGGATCTTGGGGGGAGGTCCCCAAGATCTAAAAAATTAAAATGGATCTTGGTGGGGCAAGCCCCCAAGATCTCAAAAATTGCAATGCCAGAAAGAAAAGGAGAGAACACACAGTAAATAAAACCACAAAGACACGTTTTTATTAAAACATATAATAATTGTAAAGGCTATATTGTGGTGGACCATCTATCCTTTTACAAAAGGTGACTTTTTGCTTATATCATTTTTTGGTTACAATACCATAGGTAAATTCCATGGGTGGGTAAATACCAAGTGTGAATGAATACAATGGGTTGATGTCACTTCTAATATCATGGGTTAATGAATACCATGGGTAAATTCCATGGGTGGATGAATAACATGGGTGGATGCCACTTACAATACCATGGGTAAATTCCATGGGTGGATGAATACCATGGGCGGATTCCATTTTCCATTCAGATCATAGATACTCTCCTATAAGCTTTTAGCCTAGCTCTTTTGGATAACAAATTAGCTTCTACACTAACTGCATTTCTCTGCATCTCCTCAAGGGTAGCAAGATTTCTTTCTCTAAGTTGGTAAGACATGCCTGGATCAAATCCATCAAGGAATTTGATTAGGTCCAGTCTTGGTGGGGGTTGTATGGCAGTTGGGATAGAGTTGTAAATTTTGTTAAATCTAGCACAATAGTCTTGGACTGTTTCACCAGGGGCTCTTTTGATACTTTCATACTCGGTTAAAATTTGAATATGGTTTTTCTTCACTTCCCATCTTGAAAGAAAACTTTGATGGATTTGTGTAAGGTCTGGGACAGAAGCAGCTTGTAATAATTTAAACCATTTTTTCACTTCTCTTGTTAAACTTTGAGCAAACAGTGTCCTTTTTTACATCATCCTCATCAATTTCTTGTAAGTCTAAATAGTCATTCATCCTATCTAAATGCTGTTGAGCAGTTATTAGGCCTGTGCTATCAAACTGAGGTATTCTACTTTGGTATTCTTGCGACATGGCATTGAGATGTCCAGGTGTTGGCTTAGGGGGTCCTGACCCAGGTTCAGAGTTAGCTGTGCCAGCTAACAAATCCCCACACTACTGGCCCTTTCGGCAACAACCTGCGTAGCACAGGCTGTAGTCTCACCCGAAGCAGTATGAGGGGATGCAAGAACCAAGTTTCTGCATCCAGAGAATAGTGTGATGTCTTTTAGCACCCCAGATTTTCCTTCGTGCAGACCGATACACTCCTAGGGCACACTGCTGCAACTTTGTCAAAATGGCCTTTAGACCTTCGTGAAGGTCTATGATTAATCTTTGCGCACCTTTAACAATCAATCTATCTACTTACATGCATCAGAAAGCAGTCCTAAGTTAGAGTTCACGCATATTTACTTAAGTTATTAGTAAACATCAGAGAGATCATCAGAGTCTTTGCGAAAATACATAAACATGCTTTGCATACATCCTTAACAGTTATTCAACAGAATCGTGCAACATTCAATCAACATTCCATAATACACATCATTCATTGACAACATATATCATAAACAAAAGTAAACAGAAATACGCAAGAATTCTTTGGAAACTCTCCTTATTGATTCTACCTAGGCCTCTACGCACTCAACTGTAGAGCCTTTCTTCTCCTATTTGATCCACTTCTTTTCGCTATCACTTCTTAGCCCTCATCGATTCCCCAAAAACTTATGCCTTAGACTCTCTAAGACACACCTATTTATAGCCTTTTTCATACAATTCCATGGTCTATGGACCATGGGTGGATCTTAAAACCGACTCAAACGTTTCATAAAACAAGGGGCTAAACCCCTTTGACTCCTACTCCTCTACACGCTCTGCATCCACAAATCGTGGAGACTTTACATTAATTACAAAAATGTATCAAAACTTGGGTTATCTTAACCCCAAAATTGACCTAGATGACCCCATCCCAACATGCCCCCAACATAAAGATTGTGACTCACCCTCGAGTCACTCGGATGGCGCTATGATCTTACTACGAAGATCCCCCAACTCCACTTGGGTCACTGCGACTTTGAAAATGCTCTGAGTTGCTGCCTGGTTGACTTCCTTGACCAATTTTTCCATGGCTGGTCCTTCTATGACCAACCTCATCGTCTGCTATGTCTACTGCAGTCCTTTAAGCTTAACTTGAATAGTAGTCGTGACTTGATAAGCCTCCTCCAACCATGGTTATAACTTGGACTTTAGCAAGGCATCCTTCTTCTGCGCTTCCTCTACTTGCGCTAGGAGCCGCTTTCCCTCCTGTAATTTGGCAAGGCGTTGTGCTGGTGCTATGGAGCGCATAGTTGTCCTGGCTTCATCGTATTGCCGCTGCAGCTCCCTTACTTCTGTATTAAATGTCTGCAGGTTCAGATCCTCCTACAGATTGGTCACTAACTCCATTGCTTGCTCAAATAATGTCATACAATCAGTGACTGTGGCGTCTAGGGTGGTCATTCCTTCCTTTATCGTGGCTCCGCGTTGCTCCCGGACCTCAGACGGAGTCGTGGGTTGCAACTGTAACTGCAACTCTATGATCTTCATGTTGAGCTCAAACTAGATTCGGCCAACCTCTGCTTTAGCTTCATGCACACCAGCGGCTAGTTTTCTGATCTTTTCTTTTGGCTGTGCATCCTCTGGGATGGGAAGCTCAAGCATTGTCTTGCATGCCTCTGTGACTGCTGACTCTAGTCATGAACTCTATGCCTGTAGCATCTCCTTTTCCTTTAGATCTTATTTATTTTCAGCAAACATCTTCTCATTATTCTCTATGTACTCGCAGATGAGGTTGAGGGTGTGCTGCTGCTGAGCTCTCAATTCATTTGCCACCCTTGCATGCAAGGCATGGAGGGACTTGCTAGAGAGCGCTGCTATATTCAGCCTGATGATTTTGATAGTACTCAGGATAATGTGATCATCGACGGACTCTGCAAGAAGGGACCCATTTGGCAATGCTATGGTTATGAGGTCAAGGGTCCTTAATAACTCGTCTACTTGGCTCATCCTAGGTGCCAGGATCACTTGCTCCATGATCACTTGTCTGGTACCCACCTGTATTCTACTTGCTTGGATCTACAACTTGTGCATATCCTTTTGGATGCTCCCTAGCATATGCATATATTTCTGCTCGAACTACTGCAACACTTCAGTCGTGGTATCCCTGATTTTATCCTCGATCTCATCGAGATCACCTTCTGTTAAGACCATGGGATCAACTTGTGACTTATCCGATTTCTGTTTATTCCTTGTGCCTTCTTGCTACTCCTTGCCACATTTCTTTAGAATGAATGGGGTGCTCTTCCCCTCATCTCCTCTGTCGCCTTGACCTGAAAGTTCCTCCTCCTCTGTCTCTGGTGAAGGTGACTTGTCACCTTTTTGTGACTCGCACTATTCCTGTTCCGCCTGCTCCTTCGAAGCACGTTCTTGTTCCACACAAGCCTTTTCAATAGCTTTCGATTTTTCTGTCCTGTCAAATTACACGCATCCTGCTTAGCTGCCTCCTTTCTTTTTTCTGTGTGGCAGAACTCTCCACACCTGTGCTTGATCCCACAGCTGAGTCTAGCGGGGCATGCTACTCTACAGGCCATTTTGCTACCACCTCCTGTACATCTGTTTCTATCACCAAATATGGCAAGTCGTGCCATTTCTGCTCTGGATCCTTTTGCGCTTGAATGTACACTCTGTGGAAGTCGGCCTTGAATGCCGCGTTGGGTGATAGCTACGTGAACAAGGCTAGGGACAACCTTGGATGTTGGTTAATGGCCATGTGGAGACTCATTTCCATAAGGAACCAAAATGTATTTGTTTCGGTAATTCGCGTGGGATCCTTTGTGGCCCATAAGGAAGCGAATTACATTGCCTCCGGCAATCCTTCCTCAAGTGGCAGAAATTGGCTATCCTCCAGTAATTCCCATGTAACAAGCACAATCGACAGCAAAAACCAAGCATAGTGGAATGACTTGGTTTCATCTTGGGCCTCTCGGTATTTCACTAGGAACTCCTGATAGAGGTATCTTGACCAATTAAATTGTATGCCCTTCGTGCATTGTGTAGCCAGGGAAACTACAGGCACCGAAACTTCATCCACCTAGCATTTCCTCATCACCTTCCTTACCAAGATCTAGGTGGCTAGTTGAACTGTTAGGTCTGTTATAGACAGAATTGAATACCCTCGCGACTTCTTCACGAGGCCGTAATATCTCTTCATTCTTTTTGCAAGGTTGTTTTCCCCTATCTTTCTGCCAAACTCCTTGTTTGGGTTCACGCCCTTATAAGGAAGGTGCGTGATTATGTGAATAAGCATATCTGTGATGGGTATAGGCCCTCCTAGCCATAGACACCCATCATGCACCAATGCAAGCAGCTAGCGCACACAGATTGTGTTAATGGGGGTGAGCTGATAATGGGGTACCCACATCAGATTGAGTAACCTCGAGTGGTCGACACTGCGGACCCATTCCTCTGTCTCTAATGCTGTCACACCTGATTTTGCATAATAAACCCTTCTCATATACTTATCTATCACCAAGTGGGGAACCTAGCGTGATCTGTGAGGTCCCAATCCTCCATTTTCAACAGTGGGATCCTTGCGAGCCGCGAACCTTCAAATGGGACTTGCTCAGGAAGTGGGGGTGTGGATATGGTGAGCTTCTCAGAATCTAGGTCCTTCGTGACCTTCGTTTTTCCCTTTTGCGGAGGGATATACTCAAGGAGCCTGGTTATGGGCTCCGCTTCTTCAACGTCAATATCTTCTGTTCCCTCACCTTCTTCCGCCTCTAGGTCGACTCCTTTCTCTGGCTGTTTATCTATCTTATGTTTCTAGGTTTTAGTATGCTTCCCAGGGGACGCGCGGATTGGCATAGGATTATTCTGCTTGTCCTTCTTCGATTTGTCTGGTTGGGTTTATCTAGTAGGTGTAGGCTTCGGCCTAGGTGATCTCGGTGTCGTAGGCACAAGAGTCGGAACTTCCACACTTAAAACTTTCGAGGCATCTGCCTCAGAGGAAACATCGCCAATACTCACAGTTTCTGCAGGACTGGGGCGAAGCATTCTCTCTAGAATAAACTTCTGGTTCAGCTCAGAAAACTTAGCAAATGCGAGGCTCGTGACTAAATCTTCCCAAGCCGATCGATTCATAGGCGACAGACAACAAGTTTCACTAACAATTATGAGAGCACAAATTGTTATTTGTTGGACCGGCACATGTAATTTATAGGGAGTTTTGAATTCAAATCCAACGTTCCCCCCAAATTCTAACAATAAATGTTGTTTTGGTAGCAGATCTTAAAATATTTTTTCCTTAAATGCTGCCATCCTACTCCTCTTAACCATCTTCTGGCCGTCAAGTCATGAACAGTGACTCCAACGGTCACTTTTCTGCTGTGTTGCATGACACTTCCCTCCATGGCAGAGCTTCCTGCGCACAGCTTCATAGGTTGCAACTTTGTCACTTTCCACACAGCCTGCTTGCTGCATTGTCCTCCAAACTTGGCAGTGTGGTTTATAGTCCTACCCTCCCTCAAAACTACCTGGAGCACTAAGACTATCCTACCACCATATAGTCATTGTGTAGGATCCCCTATATACAACTTCAATCTACTCCCATTCACTCTTCCTGGAAAAGGGTCCCCATTTAGTTTCGCAAGCTGGATTGCGCCTCCATCTGCCTCACAACTACCTGGATCACTAAGACTATCCTACCACCATATAGTCATTGTGCAAGATCCCCTATATACAACTTCAATCAACTCCCATTCACTCTTCCTGGAAAAGGGTCCCCATTTAGTTTCGCAAGCTGGATTGCACCTCCATCTGTAATTTCTTTGATAATATATGGCCATAGCCAATGCATTTGTAATTTCCTTGGAAAATTAGTGAATTTACCATCATATAATAGGACAAGATCATTTACCTTGAACGTGCGAAGCTTAATGTGGCGATCGTGCCATGCTTTTTCGCGTTCCTTCTGTACTTGTTGATGAAATCCTACAAAAAATCGGTCCTCTTCGAGCTCCATCAGCTGCGCAAGTCGTTCCTCGAAGGCCTCGCAATTTTCCATACTTGTGAGAGTTGCTATGCGCAGACTAGGCACAATATACTCCATCGTCATTACAACTTCTACACCATATACCAATCTGAATGGCGTTTGCTCTGTCAACTTCTTGCAAGTAGTCATATAAGACCATAGTACTGCAGGTACGCGCACATCCCAGTCATTTCGCTACGCGTTGTAGATATTTGTCAGCCCGTTCTCAAAAATATTATTGAAAGCTTCAACTGTCCCATTGGCCTATAGGTGATATGGTGTACTCTTTTGATGGTATACCTGAAATTTGTCAGTTAACACACTGATCGTTTCGTTCAGAAAGTGCGTACCTTTGTCACTCATAACAACTTTCGAGCAACCAAATCTGGTTAAAACATATTCAAACAAAAACTTTGCTGCCATTGCCCCTGTACAATCCTTAACCAGCTATGCTTCCGCCCATCTAGTTAGATATTCCATCGCAGTGATGATATAGCGTGCACCTGTTTTCTTTCCTGGGGGTTGAATTGGCCCAACAAAATCAATTGCCCATTTCTCAAATGGCTGCAAAGATACTTGAGGATGTAATGGAAATTCATCCCTTCATGAGGGCCTGCCCGTTCTTTGACATGCATTGCACACCTTACAATACGCCTTGGAATCCTTGTGCAGCGTTGGCCACCATAGTCTTGCACGCAAAATCTTCTGTGTAGTTGCCTTTCCTGCATAATGACCTGCAATAGCTCCCCCATGAGCTTCAACAAGAATGTTATCCCTCTCAAAATCTGGCACATATCTTCGCAATATTTCATCTGCACCCATCTTATACAGATGTCCTGTAGTAACTGAAAAATCTGCTGTGCGCACTACTAGTTCCTTTTTCTGTTGACTTGTGTATCCTTCTGGTGCCATCCCTGTAGTGAAGAAGTGAATAATGTATGCAAAATTATTATCCGCTACGAATTTGAAAATTGACAACTTCATCGTGTTCGCCATGTTGAGTGGTGGTGGTGCAGGTGGAGGTGGAGGTGGAGTGGATGGATGATGTGTTGGCGGAAAACCCTGTGTTATCAGCTGGACAAAAATTCATGGTGAAGCTTGCACTACTCCTTCGTCGTCACTTGAAGGAGGTCCGATTAATGGACTATATTCTGGACCTGATCTCTCTTGATCTCTAAAGAGTCTTCTACTTCGCGTAGCTCCGAACATCAAGGAAATGGCATAACCCGTTTTTCACATAACAACATTTTAATCCAAGTATTCAATGATCTTAAATACTTACCTCACGGTCCTTTGAAAAATCTTTGCTCCGCTTCGCTGTAGTTGACTGAGGTATCAACTACAAATTCTGTAACAAATCCTCCTATAATTCGATCGAGCCAGTGATCGACAACCTGCGTGATCTTGTTTTCAGAGGCTTCTAACCATCACACTAATTCTAGGGTCCACACTATCAGATTATCGAGCTTCCACCTTCCTTGGCTATCTGTCAATTTAGCCAACCATTCATACAGTTCAATGGGGAAGGTATAGAAGAAGGTCTCGTGTATCTTTGTATACATATACCTGTTCAACCACTGTTCCTTTGATAGGCGTGAATTCCTGTTTTCTTGCACTGCGAACTCGTGAATCTTCTGATCCAACCACTTTTCAATTTCTTTCTTGGTTAGATTCCAATGATGCGACATCACACATCTCTTTCAAGCAGATATTGAACCCAACAATGGAACCATTTGTTGGATTAGGGGGTCCTGACCCAGGTTCAGAGTTAGCTGCGCCAACCAAAAAATCCCTACACTACTAGCCCTTTCAGAAACAACCTGTGTAGTGCAGGCTGCAGTCTCACTCAGAGCAGTATGGGGGGATGCACGAACCAAGTTTCTATATCCAGAGACTAATTTGATGTCTTTTAGCGCCCCAGATCTGCCTTTGTGCAGACCGATACAATCCTAGGGCACACTGTTGCAACTCTGTCAAAATGGCCTTTAGACCTTCACGAAGGTCTACAATTAGTCTTTGCAGACCTTTAACAATAAATCTATCTACTTACGCACATCAGAAAGCAGTCCTAAGTTAGGGTTTGCACAGATTTACTTAAGTTATTAGTAAACATCAGAGAGATCATCAAAGTTTTCACGAAAATAGATAAAAATGCTTTGCGTACATCCTTAACAGTTATTCAACAGAATTGCACAACATTCAATAAATATTCCATAAAACACATCATTCATTGACATCATATATCATAAACATAAGTAAACATAAATATGCAAGAATTCTTCAGACGCTGTCTTTTTTGATATTCAATTTAGGATTACAGACTCAAAACTACCCTGTGCACTTAGCTACAGGGGTCCGTGCACTCAGTTGCAAACTCTACCTAGGCCTCTACACACTCAGCTGCAAAGCCTTTCTTCTCCTATTTTATCCACTTCTTTTCATGATCACTTCATAGCCCTCATCAATTCCCCAAAATCTTATGCCTTAGACTCTCTAAGACACACCTATTTATAGCCTTTTTCATACAATGCCATGGTTCGCAAACCATGGGTGGATCTTAAAACTTACTCAAAATTTTCATAAAAAATGGGCTAAACCCATTTGATTCCTACTCCTCTACGTGCTCCACATCCACAAATCATGGAGACTTTACATTAATTACAAAAATGTATCAAAACTTGGGTTATCTTAACCCCAAAACTGACCCAGGGGACCCCATCCCAACACCAGGTAAAACTAGGGGGTCATACCTACCTGCCATGATGGGTGTGTGAGGGGAGGTAACTACAATGGAAGAGGATGAGGAAGGTATCAAAGGAGGTAATATTACACTCTTTTTTGTTGATGTAGAGGTGGTAGGGATAGTAGATGAAATCGGTATACTAGTAATAGGGGGAAGAAATAGAGGTGTAGTAGAACTCTAGGGGAAATAGTGGAAATAAGGGGAATAAATGGAAGGGTAGTAGAAACAGGGGGAATCTCCAGGGGAACAATAGAAATAGGAGGAACCTATAGAAATACTAGGTGGAATTAATGGTGGGGTTGGGGATGAAGCAGTAGAAGAAGAATGTGAGGATTTAGGTGATTCAAGAGATTTCTATACAACCTGATCTAGTTTAGATATCAACACTTCAAGTTCGTTAAATTGTTTGATGGCATCATCATCAGAGTCTGATTTCAGAGTTTTATGCTTTGAAATGTAGGGGTTTAAGATGTTTTCATAAAAAATAGTTTCAACTACAAAACTACCAGATTTAGCTCGGAAGAGACTATGTTCAAATGGTAAATCAAATTCTATGTATTCTATTGTTTCAAAGCTTTCGGGTAGAGAATTAACCATAAGGTGGGGATTATTACTTGACTAGCTCTCAGCTAAAATTTTCTTTCTAAGATTATTTTTTTTTTTTTATTTTTTATTTTTTTTATTTTTTTTTTATTATTATTATTTTTTTTTATTTTTTATTTTTTTTCAGGATTATCTACAATTTTTGGTGGATTTGGATATGGATTATCCCTAGTATATATCTTCTTAGGAGCCAAATCCACTATAATATATTTACAGATATAAAATATGTACAACTTATAAGTGGAAAACAACCTTAAATCAGATCTATTTCTCAACCACAAACCTAGAAATAGTTTTAAGCACTGAACTAAAATTTTTGACCAGGGAAAGTTGAATGCAAATAAGATTTGTTCGAAGTCCCCATAATGGTCACCAGGATCTTATCACTCAGTAATCTATTAAGGCTATGAAATAAACCGAGAGGTAACAACAAAACCACTTTCAAGCTTAGAAGCTAGCCCTTCTAAACTCAGAGAGGGATCTCTCTATTAGAATTAGATTTGTTGTAGTGGGATTTTAGGCTAGTTATTAGGTTCAAAGTTTGGTTTTTTGAAATGTTTGGTTGAAACTGCAAAGAAATACCATTAGGCAATGGAGTCAAGGTCTTAGGGTGATCAGATGCAGAAATACCATAATAGATTGAAACAGGGTAAGGTAGGCAGGCTATTATATCTTTGTAGCTTTGTGGAATGAGAGGGAGGAATATATTCATATTTAATTAAACATAGAGAATTTTAACATGAATTCTATATTTAACTTCAGTTTGAAAAGATATAAATTGCTTATAAGCTAGGACAGAGTGTGATTACACAATTTCAACACTTCATCTTCTTTAAACAATTTAGATAAGAAAGCATATGAAAACAAAGATATAACAAGTTTACAAAAGGAAAGACATCACCAATTAGCTTGGCACATGAATCCTAGAACAATTTTCTATATTAATGAAATGATCACTTTCAGCTCAGTGAACAACTTTACATCAAAATGTGCTTTCTTGATACAAGTCCCAACATTTGTACTTCGATTTGTGAAGTACTTATAAAAAATTTATCAAAAATATCTTGAGTGAAAATATCAATATTTTTTACAAAATATTCTAAACTGATTACATAAATAGTACAAAAAGGTAGGCAATTCAAACTTTTGTAGTTCTCTAGAACTAGCTTTGAGGATTGCTAGTGAAGATGAAAAATTGCTTTACCCAAGTAACTCACACAATTTGTCCCATCTATCTTCACTTGGAGTGGAGAATTTGACTAGTTTCCTGTAAGTTCCATCTACCTTGGTATACTTTTGAAATGTAGGATTGATAATGAACAAGTGCTTTATCTCATGTTTTATAAGCAGATCAAAATCCAAAGCTTCCATGAAGGCTTTCCCTGTGATACTTCCTTTGATGGTAGAAAAATTTGACTTATCCCTGGCTATGGTATATAATTTCTGGTGATAATATTCTAAACTGATCAACTTTTCTCCAATCCCTATCAAACTAGGCAATCCCTTTTGATTTAACACATTAAATTTTCTGTGGAACTTCCAATGCTGGATTCCATATTGTGACATTTTTTCTCCAATTGCAACATAAGGTTCCTTTTTGTAAGAAACCTCCTCACCTCCATAATTGTCTCTGTCCTATCTGCAATTTCCAATTCTTCTAATTATTCCTTGGTCTTCGAATTTAAAACTCTAATTAGAGTAGTGGCTTCACTGGTTTCTGCCCTAAATATGCTTTTACCTCTTCAATTACATCTTTAGACCTCTGTATTAACTCATCTTGCTTAAAAAACATGAATTGAGGGCCATATTTTAGTCATGGCCTCATTTATTTCTATCCATATACTCTCTTTTTCCTGTGGCAATGTTTGTGCGATTGTAGACTCATTTTGCAATTGTTCAATCTTCTGTGTTAATTTATGAGTTTTCTACAGTTCAGCTAAGTATACATTGTCAACCTTTACTTTCTACTCCTGAAGGTTCTTCACTTGATTTTTTAGCTTCTCAATTTCATGTCCTCTGATTGACCGGTCATCCATTGTCTTGATAAGTTCCTCTGAAGAATCTGTAGATTTCCCCTTAGTGATGGTTGTTGAAGTGGATACCCCTACTACTGATGTAGATGCAATGGGAACTGTTGTCAGTGGAATGGTTGCCAACTCTGTGGATTGTTCTCTTTCCTTTAACAATTTCTCCATCTCAACCTCCATTGCTTTGATCTATCCACTTTGTTCAACAATGATTCTGAACATGTCTTCCTTTTCCTTCTCTAATTCCCCAACTTCCTTAATCCGTGGGTCTTTTGTGGAGGGAAGCTTGAGCTGCTTCTTAAGTGCTACAATGTCAACATTGTTCCTTATGATAACCTCTTCCTTATGATAATCTCTTCTGTTTCTTTCACATTGATGGGATCATATCCTAGTTTGATTATAAGGTCTTCCAATGATTTGATTTTTGTATATTTGGCTAGAGAAGATACTTTATCTAATTTAAGCTGAGTCTGGATGTTATTGAATTTGTCAAAGTGGAGTACAAAATCTCCCCTGTTTGATTCTGCAGGATTATTTCATCAATTGGATGAATTTGATCAGTGTTGAAGGAAAAAAAAGATTTTTTATAATCTTCACAAGTCTTTGGGAAAAGGACCTTAGGATGTAGGAATGATATATGCATTTTCCCTTTCTCTGTGTCAAAGGAAGAAAGTAGCCTATGATGTGAAGAGGTTGTCTGCTTCCAAAACTGTGTATATGTCGTAGCTTTTAACAATCCATTTTTCTTCTTGATCTTTAGAAAATATGTTTGGTTAAGCTAGGTCATAAAACAATTCCCCTGACTGAGAGGTGTCTAATGGCTCCTGGGAGGCCGAAGAGGATGGATACCCTACAAAATATCTCCAGTTCCCCTTGAAGCATGAGGGTTTGTCAAAATAACAATGGACTGTGTATTTTCTTCTTGAAAAAGCTTGCTTTGTTGGATTGGTCCTTTGCCTCTTCTTTTAGTTCTAAAATTCTTTCTCTAGAATTTCTGTGATTGTGGGGGAAACCTCTTCCCTTGGTCTCTTGTCCTTCTTCTCCTGTGGTGTAGGAGTCTATGATGTTGTGGTTGATATTACCTGCTCTTCTACCTCCTGCAGAGTGTTCTCCAACCATTGATCCTAGTTCATGTATTTGTCAATCTGTAATCTAGGAGTGTGAATGTATGGAGTAATCTTATGTTCTACTCTTAGCTTTTAAATAACTCCCAAGGGGTCATATGACTAGGTAAAGCTGAGTTTGAAGTTCATTTGTTTAGGAGGATGTATATTTCTTTAGCTGCTGCGTTGGTGTTGCAGATGAAAGGGATGACCTGTGCTTTAATTTTGAACTGTGGTTTTCTCTTTGCTGTTACAAAATGGAGATCGACCATATGAATCATCTGTCTAATGTATTCTAATGAGAAAATTATCATTGGGAAAAACTTTGGCAACATGTAAGGTGCCAATTCACACCCATACACCCTAATTTCTCTATAATTATGGTATAGGTACCAGCCACCTGTTTTGATCTGATCACTAAGGTGTAAAATCCTTCTTATTTCAGGTCCTATACTAGGTTCAATTTCACTGTTCAATAGGCAAGAGACTGTATATACAAATTAGTCAAAAAATCACTGAAAGTAAACTCATTTGAATGCTTCCTCACTAAGGAAGTCCAATGAATTATAGATTGGAAATTGCCTTTTTCATCCAATCTCTGCACTGGAAACTGAAATACGTCTACCTGATGATAAAAAAAAAAGAAAAAAAAAAGAAAAAAAAAAAGAAAAAAGAAAAAAGAAAAATGAAAAACCGTTGATGCATATTTGAAGGTTCCTTTTGTGGAAAATTTTAGGAACTGCTCATGGATGGCATCTGCTAGAAACTCACTGTAGTTGAAGATAATTGGGGGCTTTTCATCTGTTGAGAAGATTGACAAAAACCCTATGATGGCCTCATCAACCCATTGATCATATTGGTAACCCAGTTAATAAGAAACAATGGAGATTATTTTTTTAGTCATCTCAGGGAACATGGAGGATGAATAGGGGGATTCTTCTTTGGTAATTGGGCATCGTTAGGGAGGAATGTTTCAAAAATCTTTCCTATGTGAGGAAAGGTTAGGTTGTAGAGTTACATGAGGGAATATACTGTAAAAGGTTTCAAAGGTGCATAGTTTTGAATTTGAAGCATTTGGGAGATGGATTCAGAGGTGATGGTGAAAAGAATGTCATTATTTTAGGCCACAATTCCCCTCCGACTAGGAATATATAAAAATTAGCACCATGAGACAAATTCAGGGTAGTGGTAGGTCTGAGGGAAAATGAACTAGGGTAGGGAGGAATCCCACATGCCCAATTCATCATTGAGGTCTATAAATTTCTGCTTTAACTAGTTGTGGAGTTCATAAAGGTCGAACTCACAACTGGTTTCACTGATTTTGTACTCTTGGTCTACTAGAGGTTGATGGTCCAGATCAATGACAGGGGGTAGGAGAGGGTTCTCTTATGTAATCTTAGCTTTGCCTTTAGGAGCCATAGTAGACAAAAAAGAACTGTGAATTTAGAGTTTACCCAGGAAAGTTGGATGAAAACTGGTGGCTGGGCGTACAAAGGTTGTTCAATCGTTGACTGGTCATAATGGCAGGTTGGTTCGAGGACTGGACATTCTATATGTAGACTCTGTATGCTGACTGGGTGCTGGAGAAAGTTCTGGCTACAAATTCTTTGGAACAACGAAAGGAGGGTGAATGAACGAGTTTTGGTTTTTTTATTAGCAAAAGCCCCATTACCGTTGTAATTTAGCTATTTAATGGAGTGGGTTCGTTATCACAGGAGAGATTACATAATGGCTACAAAATAGTGCCATGAGTCGGAACTGTAGTGGAGCAGGGAAGGGAGGTGACTATGTTAGGAAACAACGATGTAGGGAGTGCCATGTGGCAGAGTTTCATTGGGGTGGAGTGGGGACCAAGATGTGCCACATGGCAGAATAGAAGTGGAGTAGGAGAGAGGGGTGGAGTCAACGGTAAAAAAGGCCTTCCTTGGATTTGAAGGTGGTATTCCATACATCTGTGGGCTCTATTAGAACCTGGTGATAACCAAACTTCAGATCGATCTTACTGAAATACTTGGCCCCATTGAGTTGGTCCAAAAGGTCATTAATCTGTGGGATTGGATACCTGTTCCTGACAATGATTTTGTTTAGTGCCTAATAATCAATGTAGAGCCTCGAGGTCCCATCATTCTTTTGTACACGTACAATCAGGCTCCCACAAGGTGAGGAACTTGGTCATATGTGCCCTTTTTGTAGCAAATCTTTGATTTTCCACTTGATCTCTTCATTTTCCAGAAGGGAGTGACGATATATCGACCCATTGGGTAGAGGTGCTCCAGGAGTCAGATCGATCGAAAGCTTGACCAGACAATGCAAGGGTACCCCTATGGGTGAGGAGAAGATGTCCCTGTATTCTTCCATGACCATATCCACCTACTGATATTGCATGGAGGAAACCTTATCGAGGGCCATGGATGTGGCCATGATCTTCCCCTTACTTTGAGAGAAAATTAGAAAGAAAAAATATTTCCTGTCTAGGAGATGATCTTATTGCATTTCTTAGCATAGATCAAAGAGATGGCAATAGGCGGGGATGCCTCCAGTATCCTGTATAACTTATTACCCAAAGAGATAATAACAGTGCAAGGGCTCGACTCATATACAACATGACCCTTCCATAAGTATGGTTGACCAATAATACATCACAAACTTCAAGAGGAGCAACATCACAGAATACTTCATCCGTGAAGGGATTGATGCTGTAGGGAAGGTGACACTGCTGGATGATATGAATATCTCTTCCTTAGTGAAGCCACTCGATGGTGTATGACTACGGGTATGGTGTGGTCGGTAGGCCCAACCGCTTCAGGACCTCTACTAAAATGAGGTTCTTTTGGTTCCCACTATCGACAATGAATTGTAGTAGCAAACCCTTCACCCCCATCTGTGAGTGGAAGAGATGCTCCCCCTCCTTTGGATATTCGGGCTCAATCTTCTGGATCTTGGTGGTGGAAATAATGGCATTGGGATATGCATCAATAATGTTCTTTCCTTTTTCATTCCCATTATCGGTTTATGACACAGAGTTTGAACACACAACTGATTCTGAAGCCTTCGACTCGGCCACCAGTGACTACTTGGCTCAACATTGTTTTGGAGAATTTGGTATCTACGGATAAATACTAATTCCCTAGATACCAAATTCTCCAAAACAAATTGGTGACTCCACTGGTGAACTAACTCAGAATCTCTAGTTTCCTCACTTATCAGCTCCTATGAGCATAGTTCCTTGTCTTGTGTCAAGCTCGTTAAAAAATGAAATAAGGAGTATGAGTATAGTTCCTTGTCTTTTGTCAAGCTTGTTAAAAAATGAAACAAGGAATTTGAGCAGAGTTCCTTATCTTGTGTCAAGCTCACTAAAAAATGAAACAAGGTCCCCTTGAGCAAAGTTCCAAGTTGAGTCTTTGAATAGATCTCGTAAAATCCCAGTCGAGTCTTTCACTTGATCTTGTAAGTGAACCTTCATTCCATCTACCTCATATCCATGAGTAGTCTACTTAGGTGAATGCAGTGAAGCTTGGGGGAATACACCTAATGGTAAAGTTAAGTTTCCCTGTATGTTATGTGAAGGGAATCACCCCATTCACCTTTGTCCCTGTCTGGACGAAGCCAAAAAGGTGTTGGATAACCGTCCTGCTTCACCGCAGCGACTTCCATCTGGTTACAGGAGACTCTCCCTTTCATCATGATGGGGGCATGTCAACTAATCTCAAGCATATTTCTTCATTTCAAGCTTGTGTAAACATGAAACTGAATTCAAGCATAGTTGTCATTTTAAGCTTGTGTAAAAATGAAACTGAATTCAAGCATAGTTCTTCATTTCAAGCTTGTGTAAAAATGAAACTAAATCCAAGCATAGTTTTTCATTTCAAGCTTGTGTAAACATGAAACTGAATCCAAGCATAGTTTTTTCGTTTCAAGCTTGTGTAAAAATGAAACTAAATCCAAGCATAGTTTGTCATTTCAAGCTTGTGTAAACATGAAACTGAACCCAAGCATAGTTCCCTATGGTTCAATCTTGTGTAAAAATGAACCCATTTCCATTTTTAACCCTCGTGATTGCCATTCTATCAACCTCTTTCGTCAGATCAGCCTTGGTTGTTTTCATCCCATCACCACCATCCCTTTGGCCAATCATACGCTTTCACTTGGTTGTTTTACCCTTTCTGAGGAACAGTTGCAATGAGTGATCTTATTAGCCAGCCTCTTCACATAAATCAACATGTTTTGAGAAGTTCCAACATCACTAGAACCAGTTGCTATCCTCGACACCACTCTTTCCTCAAAGTGGAGTCCTCTTTAAGCTCTTTCCAGACTCTTTAAACGTGAAAAGATTGCCGAGCGCTTGTTTTTTTCAGCTTGTTAATGGATTGGAAATGACATCTACTCAGTATAAGTTTAATCCCTTTTTAGGCTAAGATAGATTAACTACGAAAAAGGAATATGTTGACCGAACATGGTCAATAGGTTCTCTCTTGTATTGTTTTACGTTTTTTCGGGCTTGAGAGACAAATATACGAAAAAGAACTTGTGGAGTTTTCTTTTTGTCCCTTTTCAAACTCTCTAAACATGAAAAGGACCGAGTTATCTTTGTCGTTAAACACGTTAAAACATCAAATAGCGACAAACTTGTCCATCTAGACAAGACCGAGTTTCATCTTCGCTAGACTCGTTAAAACATCACATAGCGATGGATTCATCCGAAGGGTGAAATTATACAACAAGCATATGTTATCCTCCTCAAGCATCATAAAAAATAAAGAGGTACTGGTCAGCAATGACTGGGGAAAATGGGAAAAGGGGTAAACCGCTTTATGGTAGCAGGTCGCTCTTGAACATGACACTTTCACTTCATCTCCGTGACTATTTGGGTTGGGTTATCTTCTTGATGGTTATCATACCTATGGTCTATCACACCATACATCACTTTTGTTTTGAGTCAATGCTGCCAATTCATTCAGACTATTTGGGTTGGGTTATCTGCTTGATGGTTATTGTTATCACCTAGATTGAACCTCAGGCTGAAGGAAGGCAATGCCAGGGTAACCACAAACCACGCTTAGCCAAGTAGCTAGCCCTACTAGGCTAGGAGAGGGCTCTCTCTGAAAGGATCTCAGCCAAGATGACTGGATCAGGTAAAGGATATTAGGTTAGGTATAGTAGCAGAAAATTTTGATTGGATTTTTAAGGAGTTTTGCCGGATCAGGAGGATCTTGACAATTTAGGTCTAGGGAACTAGGTCAGAATTGCAGGGTGTTTAATGGGGCAAGGTAGGCATATGCTTTAGCACTAAAGGGCTTGATGGGGTGAGAATTTTTAGACTGGTGAGAAGCTAAGAAGGGCATGTGAAAACCATGGATCCTTCCTAGACTGCAGAAAACATGAAATGGTGAATGGTTTCCCAAGGTAGAGCACTGATGTAATGAATTCTACCTACCAACTTGAAAACATTCAACTAGAAGAAATGAAATGATTAAGAAGCATAAAAAACACATTAACATATGATCACATAAGAAGAAACTGTACTAAAACTCCATACCACATGGATCCCAACAAAATAGCTGCAATTCTTATTAATCTCTTGCTAAATTTCTTACAAAAGGTGTACGATCAAGGTCTGAGCATCCAGCTGAGTCCAACCATTTACAATGAGAAAGAAGAAGAAGATGTTAGACATGAATTCAACCTCCTCGCATCCTTAGGGGTCGAATCCTTAAGATGAGGAGCTAATCTAACTAATACTGAACAAGAAACAAGAATATAGGCATCTCAACAACTTGCCTCTAAAAGTGAAAAACTGATTCATTTGAGCTCAAACTGACTTCTAAAGCAATGAATCTACCCTATATTACTATTTATCTATCATAGTTACATGACATGTCATCATTTACAAAGGTGAATCATCATCCATGAGAGAGAATCCAAGAACACAGTCAAAAATTGGAAAACTAGCCATCCTGAGCAAAAACTGCCCTACGCGTAGCGCCACTGGCCCAACGCGCAACGCCACTTTCAGGTCCCTTTTGGAGGCCTTCCCAGCATCCAAATTGAGCTCATGATAGCTCATTGGAAATATATTCAAGTCTACTTCCAAAAACACCTATAATTTCTGCATTTGAAGCTCATTTGACCCCTCAAAAATTGATTCTCCCAAGACTGCTTCTGTGTGTCCAAAAAGTGGTAGAAAGGTCATTTTTAGGGTGTTTTTTGACCTTTTGGTGGACCAGTTCTGCCCCAAAAACTTTGAAAATCACTAGGGTGCATGTCTTCAAGAAATTTGAAAGGAAAAAGTCTCTTCACCTCATTTCTATGCTGGGGTTTGATATAAGGCTCATAGTTGTGTTCATCTAGGTCATGGGCCTTGTACCAGTTCTCCCATAAATTTGGAATCCTGGTGGCATCTGAAATGATGGAAGGTGAAACTGTGAATGTTACCCCAGCAAGAGTCACCCTGTTGTCCTGAAGATGAGCTACAAAAATTCTAGTGAGATCAGGGTGATGTTGAACTCTCTCTACCCGCTCACAGAACTCATAGCAGCCAAGGTATCTGAAACATGTGACAACCAACTGAGAGGCCTACAATTCCCTAAGGTTTAATGGCTCTTCTATGATAATCCTGCCTCCCTTGTGTGGTTTTCTTTGTTGCCTAGCTCTATTTGCTGAAGTGTCACTACCTGTGTTTTCCTCCTCCTCATAGAATCAGTCTTCTTGGTCCATGTTTGCAAGGCTGGAGGTTGTATGAAGGGAATGAGTGAAAATGTTTTAGGAGTGAAGGGATGGGAGATGAGCTTATGGGCTAAAAATGAATTAGGGAGTAGGAAATGAGAGGGAGGGCTTGTTTTGTTTGAGAAATTGCCCTTGGGGAAGAGGGATAAAGGGATGGAAATGATATGGAACATGGATAAAAGGATAAGGGATAGGGAAATAGGGTTAGGGAAAGAGTTTAGAGCTATAGGAATAGGTGATAGGATGAACAAAGGAGGGTTTAGGGTTTTAGGCACCACTAGGGAGATTTAGGGTTTAGGCACTTGCCATGGAAAATTTAGCTTAGAAGTTAAATTGCAAACCAATCAATGTAGTATGGAGGACCACTTTCTTGTATGCATGTGAGAGAGGGCGAATTTGCGGTTTGTATGAAGTTTTGAGGCTTTTCTAGCCTTCCTGCTCAATGCGCAACGCCGATGCACAGACGTGCAGCGCCACCCTAGAAGTGCAGCACCAGCGTAAAATAATACTACGAAATTTTTCCAGACGCACAACGCCGGTCTCAACGCACAATGCCAAGTCTTCAACACGCAGTGCCAAGTCTTCAACGCGCAACGCCAAGTCTTCAGTGAGCAGCGCCAAGTCTTCAACACGCAACACCAACCTTGTTTGCCTCAAAAACACAGCGCTGCTCTGCCAACACGCAACACCACTCAACCACTACTCCAGAAGCATAGCGCCAACTCTTCTTCACCCAAAACTCCCTCAAGCTTGCCTCTTCTTCTCACTTTTTGACTCCTTGCTTGCCAAATGATAACAATGAACTTGAAAATGAAATGTGAGAGCTTAAATAGGAGTAGGTTTTGATTTTTCACTTGAAAAACCCACTTTCTAATGTTTCCTGTATTTCTTCAAAACTCTGTTTTTAATGCCTTTTCTTCTTTGTGTCTTTGCAGGTGGATAATGCTCAATTTGAACTGATTTTTGCAGTGTTTCATTGTCTTGCAACAAGGAGAGATGCTCCGGTGTAGCTGGGATCATTTATTACATATAGTGACTTAAAATCACATAAGAAATACAAATAAACTCAAAATACTTTGTTTTCACCTCAAAAACATGTTTTTGACGTGAAAATTACATTAGGTTAAAAGATAATTATTCAGTGGCTATGACCTACAAGCCCTCATGTTTGACTTATTCATCATCCTCATACCCTTGTTGTCCTTTATTTACACTTTAAAATCAGGGTCTTGACCTTGGAAATGAAACCCTAAGACCTAATGAAAACATGCCCTACGACCTAATGAAAGCATGATTGCAAATTGACCATGAAACCATAACTGAAGATAACCTGAAGAAGGGTCAGCAAGTATACTCTATGAGGGAAAAATTTAGATTTTTTGAAGAGAAGACAACCATCAGTGGATCAGTTTGGCATGAGCTAATGAAATGATGTGAACATTTCAGTATGGGACCCCTAAAATGAAAATGCAAAGAGCATATTTTTATCCCTGATGGAAGTATGCAAATACTAACACTAACATTGGCTCCATTAGGGATGGTAGCTCCTTGGAGGTGCCAAGAACACCGTAGACCAAGTAGCCTTATCCATTGGGCATGGAGTAAAAAACAAATCAATCTGAAATACATGACTGAATACTGATGACTCAAAGACACAAACTGGCTTTTACTCAACTAAAAACTGACTCGATACTAAAACACAACTGACAAACTGGAAATGATGCTCAAAATGGAGCTTATTCAATAAAACCTACTCTAACTGTTCCATTCATCACCTGATCAAGTGGAATGAAACAACCAATGCAACCAAGTAAGCATTTTGGCTACTGTTTGAATTCTCCACAAGTGTTTGTTTATGAGCAAGAAGAAAGAACTACTGAAATGCAACTCCCATGAAAACTTGTAAACAAATCCAAATTTTCCCAGATTGAATAATATGGATTCTCTATCTGACTCCAAAAATGCTGCATAAGGATCTTGAAATTCATGTGCACTAGGACTTAGCTCATACAATGGATTACTTTTCTTCTCCTCATACCATGAATGCAAACTTTCATCTGAGCTTTGTGACGAGACTCTACTGAAAATCACAAAGAAACCGGCTGCTGGATCAAGTTTGTATCAATACTTTTTTCAAACTCAAAGTTAGCTAATGGAGAAGGACTTTAACTGCAGACATCATCCAACACATCAGTGATTGGATCATGAAAAACTTGAAAAGACTGTTGCAAACCATTTTCTATTGGTTCATATGAGATTGCATGATTTTCTACAGGCTTCTCATTTGAAGATATACTATGCAAAATTCCCTTCAAAAACTAAAATGATTCAAAACATAATGGTATGGAATCATCTTGCATCATTTGATCATATGTTCCAGCTTCCAAGTCTTCATCTACCACTTGACATTTAATGGCATTTGGGGGTTGCAAATCTAGATATGAGAAGTCTTGAACAAGGATTTCATTTCCCTCTAGATGGTCAAGATCAAAACTTATCGACGGTTGATTTATGATTGCACGAAAGTTGTCTCTGATGAACTGAAACAAAGTAAAACAAAGAGGCAAAGATCCTTCACTTACTTCAAAATTTTCTGCACTTTCCTCCTCACTTCCATAGCTGATATGCATCGGCTAATCACTGAGCTGCTGAAAGTGAACTTCCTCCTTCCACAAACCAACTGCTGATTTGTCTGCAAGACTAGCTTCTGTTTGGAGAACATAATCATCATCATACTGATCAAACTTAGGCAAATCATCAGTATAAAACACATCATCAAGCATACATGTCAGGTCAATAGATCTCTCTTCTCCAAGATGATCTATAAAACAATCATTATCAGATCTGTGACAATTGGGATAAGAAAGAAAATGTTTTGGATCAACCACTTGTTTATTCAATCAGTGAGCCATGGTCTTGAACATCATACTCATTCCTTGTGGTGATGTTTTGCATCAACTCTTCCACTACACTTACCAAAAGGTCGAGCTTTACCTCTAAAGATGTCGATTCCTCTAGATCTATGCTCTTCCTCTCTTCTTCCTTCAACTTTTCCCTTCTGATCAGCAGATTAACCTCTACATCTATTGCACTATTTTGCATCTCTTCAAGTGTTGCAAGGTTCCTTTCTCTTAGTTGAAACTCGATTTCCAGATCAAAGGCATCCGGGTAGTGCAAGAGAGCAGATCCAGGAGGAGGCCTTATATTAGTAGGCATTGAAAAATAGATTTGGTTAAACCTGGTAGAAAATTGTTGTACTATCTCCCCTGGTTGTCTTTTCAGTTGGTTATACTCTTCTAGAATCAAGAAAGGGTTCTGTATGACCACCCACTTGTCGAGGAAAACTTTGGAAAACTGCTGGAAATCTGAGATGCTCGAATCAGGCAGGGTTTTGAACCAACTCTTGACTTTGCCTTGCAAAGAAGGAGAAAAATCTCTAATACTGACATCATCTTCATCAAATTCAAAAAAGTCAAGAAAAGACTCAAAATTCAGTACATGTCTCTCAACAATGATGTTGTCATAGTCACCATCAAATCTTGGTAGATATAGGTAATGATTTTCAGGGAAAGCATGGGATATAGGAGGTAAAATCAAAGGCTTGTATCTATCCGGAATTTTACAAGGTATAAGAGTATATACAAAAGCTGTAGAATTATTCTTGATCTCTTGAGTCTCATCAGTTTGAAGGTGGTCATCATAATATTGGGAAGAAGGGTCTTGATCAAGATCAAAGGCATGCAAATATTTTGTATACGCAATCTTCAAAGGGAAGGAATCACATGCAGGCCTAGGAGATTTTCTCAAATACAATATACTTTGTAAAGCCTTCTTAACATTCTTGGGAAAAGAGAAAAAATAATTTATAACAAAGAAAATAATGTCCTGGATGAAATTCCAACTTGAATACTTGATCTTTCCATATTGTCCTTTCATGTTTCTACTGGTCAGGTTCATCCTCCAGTGGAGTCCTTGGATCTGATCTCAAAACTGATTTAGAGTCTCCAGGTGAATGATTTCAACCTTCCGGTGTCTGATCATTGTCCACCATCAACAATCAGATCTGAACTTCATACATTATGCTGAGGAACATAAAACTATGTTCCCCAGCATGGTCGCCACTATGTTATCACTTGAATTGAACCTCAGGTTGAAGGAAGGCAATGCCAGGGTAACCACAAACCACGCTTAGCCAAGTAGCTAGCCCTACTAGGCCGGGAGTGGGCTCTCTCCGAAAGGATCTGAGTCAAGATGAGTGGATCAGGTAAAGGATATTAGGCTAGGTATAGTAGCACGAAGTTTTGATTGGATTTTGAAGGGGTTTTTTCAGATCAGGAGGAGCTGGACAGTTTAGGTCTAGGGAACTAGGTCAGAATTGCAGGGTGTTCAATGGGGAAAGGTAGGCATAGGCTTTAGCACTCAAGGGCTTGATGGGGTGAGATGTTTTAGATTGGTGAGAAGCTAAGAAGGGCATGTGAAAACCATGGATCCTTCCTAGATTGCAGAAAACATGAAATGGTGAATGGTTTCCCTAGGCAGAGCATTGATGTAATGAATTCTGCCTATCAACTTGAAAACATTTAACTAGAAGCAATGAAATGATTAAGAAGCATAAAAAACACATTAACATATGATCACATAAGAAGAAACTGTACTAAAACTCCATACCACATGGATCCCATAAAAATAGCTGCAATTCTTATTAATCTCCTGCTAAACTGCTTGCAAAAGGTGTACAATCAAGGTCTGAGCATCGAGCTGAGTCCAAACCTTTAAAATGAGGAATAAGAAGAATATATAGACATGAATTCAACCTCCTCCCATCCTCAGGGGTTGAATCCCTAAGATAAGGAGCTAATCTAACTAATACTGAACAAGAAACAAGAATATAGGCATCTCAACAACTTGCCTCTAAAAGTGAAAAACTAATTCATTTGAGCTCAAATTGACTTCTAAAGCGATGAATCTACCCTATATTACTATTTACCTATCATAGTTACATGTCATGTCATCATTTACAAAGCTGAATCATCATCCATGAGAGAGAATCCAAGAACATAGTCAACAACTGGAAACCTAGCCATCCTGAGCAAAAACTGCCCTATGCGTAGCGCCACTTTCAGGTCCCTTTTGGAGGCCTTCCCGGCAACCAAATTGAGCTCATGATAGCTTATTGGAAAGGTCTTCAAGTCTACTTCCCAAAACACCTGGAATTTCTACATTTGACCCCTCAAAAATTGATTCTCCCAAGACTGCTTCTGTGTGTCCAAAAAGTAGCAGAAAGGTCATTTTTAGGGTGTTTTTTGACCTTTTGGCGGACCAATTCTACCCCAAAAACTTTGAAAATTGCTAGGGTGCATGCCCTCATCATTATGAATCCTAAAATGAAAACCATTTCTTTATTGGGTGCCCCTAGGAAAAGCGCAACACCGATGGCGCTGCGCGTCTAGGCAATTTTCCTGTGTGTAGAATTTCAAAAATTGGAAAATGACAAAAACTCTTCTGAATTTGCCAAAAATTGGTGAGAAGCACCATCATCAAGTGTCTTGATGAGCCAAGGAAGCTTCAGCAAGCATCCTAAGCCTATCCTCCTCCTTTTTGCCTTTCAAATCCCGCCTTAGCCTAGTTTTCATTTTCTTGACCCTCATATTGCAAATCTTGTTTCGGGTCCTGTAATGATAGGCCATGTGTCTGATCATCTGATTGTCTCTATTGGCCTTCTGTAGCAGCTTCTCAAGGTGCAAGTTGACTCTCTCAAGCCAAGTCTCTCTATCATCTTCAATCTCCTTCTCAATAGGAGTCAAAGTGACTTGTGTCTCTTTGCCACTTTGTCGTTTCATCTTGAGCATTTCTAGCTCCATGAGGACTTGTTTGTCACTCAATTGCTTGTTTTCTTGCTCCAAATATGTGATGACATATTTGGCCCTCTCCAAATTATCCGCAAAAGCTTGTACTTGAGCCTCCCTTTCTTGTATGATGATGTCTTTTATGGTTTCTTCGTCCTGAGCCTCTAAGTCAATGATTTCAACTCCATGATGAGTATAACACTGCTCCGGCTCGTCATGCTCAGTCAAGTCAAAGTTCCTTTCCTCCTCATCATCACAACTCTCCTTTGACATCTTTTACTTCCCTTTGTGTAGCTACTACACCTGTACCTGCTGTGTCGATGAAGAAGGCAAAGCCCCTTCCACATCTTGTGGAGCTAGCATTTTCCTCTGGGTTGATGAAGAAGGCAAGGTCCCTTCCACATCCTGTGGAGAAAACACTTGCCTATCAGCTGCAAATAATCTCCTTGTGACCCTCTGATATGTCATGTAAATGGGCACCTCAATATTTCTAGTCTCCTTGGCTTCCTCATCTATTTTCACCTGAATACTGCTAGAAGGTCCCCCTGCATCTTGAGAAACCGGTGGAGGAATTTGAGGACCCCTGAAGATGTCATGAGAAATAAAGGTCTCCCAAGATATGTTGAGGAGACTGAGATGATGAAGCACAATCATATTTTTCAGGGAATAGTGATAGAGACTGCTCATCTACTGAGGGTATGGCTTCTTCTAGACAAAATGAGCAATCTTATCAATATTCCTGAACAAGAAGTAAGGGAGGTTTAACATCCTCACCCTGGTAAAATGCATGAGGAGCCTGATGTGATATGTGTACAACTTGGAAAATCTACCGTCACAAGTGAAATACTTCATGATGATTTTCATCATGGGGACATACTTGTCTTCAAGAAATCTGAAAGGAAAAAGTCTCTTCACCTCATTTCTGTGCTGGAGTTTGATATAAGGCTCATAGTTGTGTTCATCTAGGTCCTAGGCCTTGTACCACTTATCCCCTACATTTGGAATCCTGGTGGCATCTGAAATGGTGGAAGGTGAAACTGTGAATGTTACCCCAGCAAGAGTCACCATGTTGTCCTGAAGATGAGCTACAAAAATTCTAGTGAGCTCACGGTGATGTTGAACTCTCTCTACCTACTCACAGAACTCATAGTAGCCAAGGTATTTGAAACATGTGACAACCAACTAAGAGGCTTGCAATTCCCTAAGGTTTGATGGCTCTTCTCTGATAATCCTGCCTCCCTTGTGTGGTTTTCTTTGTTGCCTAACTCTATCTGCTGAAGTGTCACTGCCTGTGTTTTCCTCCTCCTCATAGTCTCCGTCTTCTTGGTCCATGTTTGCAAGGCTGGAGGTTGTATGAAGGGAATGAGTGAAAATTTTTTAGGAGTTAGGGGATGGGAGATGATCTTATGGGCTAAAAATGAATGAGGGAGTAGGAAATGAGAGGGAGGGCTTGTTTTGTTTGAGAAATTTCCCTTGGGGAAGAGGGATAAAGGGATGGAAATGATATGGAACATGGATAAAGGGATAAGGGATAGGGAAAGAGTTTAGAGCTGTAGGAATAGGTGATAGGATGAACAAAGGAGGGTTTAGGGTTTTAGGCACCACTAGGGAGATTTAGGGTTTAGGCACTTGCCATTGAAAATTTAGCTTAGAAGTTAAATTGCAAACCAATCAATGTAGGATGGAGAACCACTTACTTATATGCAGGTGAGAGAGGGAAAATTTGAGGTTTGTATGAAGTTTTGAGGCTTTTCTAGCCTTCCTGCTCAACGCGCAACGCTGGTTCACAGACGCATAGCTCCACCCTAGAAGCGTAGCACCAGTGTAAAATAACACTGTGAAATTTTGCCAGACGCACAACGCCGGTCTCAACGCGCAACGCCAAGTCTTCAACGCGCAACACCAAGTCTTCAACGCGCAGTGCCAAGTCTTCAACGCGCAACGCCAACCTTGTCTGCCTCAAAAGCACAATGCCACTCTGCCAACGTGCAACACCACTCAACCACTGCTCCAGAAGCGCAGCGGCAACTCTTCTTCACCCAAAACTCGCTCAAGCTTGCCTCTTCTTCTCACTTTTTGACTCCTTTCTTGCCAAATGATAACAATGAACTTGAAAATGAAATGTGAGAGCTTAAATAGCAGTAGATTTTGATTTTTCACTTGAAAAACCCTCCTTCTACTGTTTCTTGTCCTTCTTCAAAACTCTGTTTTTAATGCCTTTTCTTCTTTGTGTCTTTGCAGGTGGATAATGCTCAACTTGAACTGATTTTTGCAGTGTTTCTTTGTCTTGCAACAAGTAGAGATGCTTCGGTGTAGCTGGGATCATTTATTACATATAGTGACTTAAAATTACATAAGAAATACAAATAAAATCAAAGTACTCTGTTTTCACCTCAAAAACATGTTTTTGAGGTGAAAATTACATTAGGTTAAAAGATAATTATTCAGTGGCTATGACCTACAAGCCATCATTTTTGACTTATTCATCATCCTCATACCCTTGCTGTCCTTTATTTACACTTTGAAATCAGGCTCTTGACCTTGGAAATGAAACCCTAAGACCTAATGAAAACATGCCCTACGACCTAATGAAATCATGATTGCAAATTGACCATGAAACCCTAATTGAAGATAACCTGAAGAAGGGTTCGCAAGTATACTCTATGAGGGAAAAATTTAGATTTTCTGAAGAGAAGACAACCATCAGTGGATCAGTTTGGCATGAGCTAATGAAATGATGTGAAAATTTCAGTATGGGACCCCTAAAATGAAAATGCAAAGAGCAAATTTTGATCCTTGATGGAAGTATGCAGATACTAACACTAACATTGGCTCCATTGGGGATGGTAGCTCCTTGGAGGTGCCAAGAACACCGTAGACCAAGTAGCCTTATCCATTGGGCATGGAGTAAAAAAAACTCAATCTGAAATACATGATTGAATACTGATGACTCAAAGACACAAACTGACTTTTACTCAACTAAAAACTGACTCGATACTAAAACACAACTGACAAACTGGAAAAGATGCTCAAAATGGAGCTTATTCAATAAAACCTACTCTAACTGTTCCATTCATCACCTGATCAAGTGAAATGAAACAACCAATGCAACCAAGTAAGCATTCTAGCTGCTGTTTGAATTCTCCACAAGTGTTTGTTTATGAGCAAGAAGAAAGAACTACTGAAATGAAACTCCCATGAAAACTTGTAAACAAATCCAAATTTTCCCAGATTGAATAATATGGATTCTTTATCTGACTCCAAAAATACTGCATAAGGATCTTGAAATTCATGTGCACTGGGACTTAGCTCATCCAATAGATTACCTTGCTTCTCCTCATACCATGAATGCAAACTTTCCTTTGAGCTTTGTGACGAGACTCATATTGAAAATGACAAAGAAATCGGCTGCCGGATCAAGTTTGTATCAATACTTTTTTCAAACTCAAAGTTAGCTAATGGAGAAGGACTTTGACTGCAAACATCATCCAACAAATCAGCGATTGGATCATGAAAAACTTGAAAAGACTGTCGCAACCCATTTTCTATTGGTTCTAATTAGATTGCATTATTTTCTACATGCCGCTCATTTGAAGATATACTATGCAAAATTCCCTTCAAAAACTAAAATGATTCAAAACATGATGTTATGGAATCATCTTGCATCATTTGATCATATGTTCCAGCTTCCAAGTCTTCATCTGCAACTTGACATTTAATGGCATTTGGGGGTTGCAAATCTAGATATGAGAAGTCTCGAACAAGGATTTCATTGCCCTCTAGATGGTCAAGATCAAAACTTATCGACGATTGATTTATGATTGCACGAAAGTTGTCTCTGATGAACTAAAAAAAATTAAAACAAAGAGGCAAAGATCCTTCAGTTACCTCAAAATTTTCTGCACTTTCCTCCTCACTTCCATAGTTGATATGCATTGGCTGATCACCGAGCTGCTGAAAGTGAACTTCCTCCTTCCACAAACCAACTGCTGATTTGTCTGCAAGACAAGCCTCTGTTTGGAGAACATAATCATCATCATACTAATCAAACTTAGGCAAATCATCAGTATAAAACACATCACCAAGCATACATGTCAGATCAACAGATCTCTCTTCTCCAAGATGATCTATAAAACAATCATTATCAGATCTATGACAATTGGGATAAGAAAGAAAATGTTTTGGATCAACCACTTGTTTTTCTTCAATCAACGAGCCATGGTATTGAACATCATACTCATTCCTTGTGGTGATCTTTCGCATCATCTCTTCCACTGCACTTACCAAAATGTCGAGCTTTACCTCTAAAGATGTCGATTCCTCTAGATCTATGCTCTTCCTCTCTTCTTCCTTCAACTTTGCCCTTCTGATCAGCAGATTAACCTCTACATCTACTGCACTGTTTTGCATCTCTTCAAGTGTTGCAAGGTTCCTTTCTCTTAGCTGAAACTCCATTTCCAGATCAAAGGCATCCGGGTAGTGCAAGAGAGCGGATCCAGGAGGAGGCCTTATATTAGTAGGCATCGAAAAATAGATTTCGTTAAACCTGGCAGAAAATTGTTGTACTATCTCCCCTGGTTGTCTTTTTAGCTGGTTATACTCTTCTAGAATCAAGAAAGGGTTCTGTATGACCACCCACTTGTCGAGGAAAACTTTGGAAAACTGCTGGAAATCTGAGATGCTCGCATTAGGCAGGGTTTTGAACCAACTCTTGACTTTGCCTTGCAAAGAAAGAGCAAAAAGCCTAATACTGACATCCTCTTCATCAACTTCAAAAAAGTCAAGAAAAGACTCAAAATTCAGTACATGTCTCTCAGCAGTGATGTTGTCATAGTCACCATCAAATCTTGGTAGATATAGGTAATGACTTTTAGGGAAAGCATAGGATATAGGAGGTAAAATTAGAGGCTTGTATCTATCTGGAATTTTACAAGGTATAGGAGTATATACAAAAGCTGTAGAATTATTCTTGATCTCTTGAGTCTCATTAGTTTGAAGGCGGCCATCACAATATTCCGAAGAAGGGTCTTGATCAAGATCAAAGGAATTCGAATATTTTGTATTCGCAATCTTCAAAGGGAAGGAATCATATGCAGGCCTAGGATATTTTCTCAAATACAGTATACTTTGTAAAGCCTTCTTGACATTCTCAGGAAAAGAGAAGAAATAATTTATAACAAAGAACATAATGTCTTGGATGAAAGTAAAACTTGAATACTTGATATTTCCATATTGTCCTTTCATGTTTCTTCTGGTTAGGTTCATCCTTCAGTGGAGTCCTTGGATCTGATCTTGAAACTGATTTAGAGTCGCCAGGTGAATGATTTCAACCTTTCGGTGTCTGATCATTGTCCACCATCAACAATCAGATATGAACTTGATACATTTGCTGAGGAACATAAAACTACGTTCCCCAGTATGGTCGCCACTATGTTATCACCTGGATTGAACCTCAGGATGAAGGAAGGCAATACCAGGGTAACCACAAACCACGCTTAGCCAAGTAGCTAGCCCTACTAGGCCGAGAGTGGCTCTCTCTGAAAGGATCTCAGCTAAGATAACTAGCTCAGGTAAAGGATATTAGGCTAGGTATAGTAGCACGAAGTTTTGATTGGATTTTGAAGGGGTTTTTCCAGATCAGGAGGAGCTGGACAGTTTAGGTCTAGGGAACTAGGTCAGAATTGCAGGGTGTTCAATGGGGAAAGGTAGGCATAGGCTTTAGCACTCAAGGGATTTATGGGGTGAGATGTTTTAGACTGGTGAGAATCTAAGAAGGGCATGTGAAAACCATGGATCCTTCCTAGACTGCAAAAAACATGAAATGGTGAATGGTTTCCAAAGGCAGAGCACTGATGTAATGAATTCTGCCTATCAACTTGAAAACTTTCAACTAGAAGCAATGAAATGATTATGAAGCATACAAAACACATTAACATATGATCACATAAGGAGAAACTATACTAAAACTCCATACCACATGGATCCCATAAAATAGCTGCAATTCTTATTAATCTCCCGCTAAACTACTTACAAAAGGTGTACAGTCAAGGTCTGAGCATCGAGCTGAGTCCAACCCTTTACACTGAGAAAGAAGAAGAATATATAGACATGAATTCAACCTCCTCCCATCCTCAGGGGTTGAATCCCTAAGATGAGGAGCTAATCTAACTAATACTGAACAAGAAATAAGAATATAGGCATCTCAACAACTTGCCTCTAAAAGTGAAAAACTGATTCATTTGAGCTCAAACTGACTTCTAAAGCGATGAATCTACCCTTTATTACTATTTACCTATCATAGTTACATGCCATGTCATAATTTACAAAGGTGAATCATCATCCATGAGAGAGAATCCAAGAACATAGTCAAAAATTGGAAAACTAGCCATCCTGAGCAAATACTGTCCTACGCGTAGCGCCACTGGCCCAACGCACAATGCCACTTTCATGTCCCTTTTGGAGGCCTTCCCGAAATCCAAATTGAGCTCATGATAGCTTATTGGAAAGGTCTTCAAGTCTACTTCCCAAAACACCTAGAATTTCTACATTTGACCCCTCAAAACTTGATTCTCCCAAGGTTGCTTCTGTGTGTCCAAAAAGTGGTAGAAAGGTCATTTTTAGGGTGTTTTTTGACCTTTTGGTGGACCAATTTTGCCCCAAAAACTTTGAAAATCGCTAGGGTGCATGTCCTCATCACTCTAAATCCAGACCATTTCTTTATTGGGTGCCCCTAGGAAAAGCGCAGCATCGGTGGCGCTGTGCGTCTAGGCAATTTTCTTGTGTGTATAATTTCAAAAATTGGCAAATGATGAAAAATATTTTGAATTTACCCAAAATTGGTGAGAATCACCATCATCAAGTGTCTTGATGAGACAAGGGAGCTTCAGCAAGCATCCTTAGCCTATCCTCCTCCTTTCTTCCTTTCAAAGCCTGCCTTAGCCTTGTTTTCATTTTCTTGACCCTCATATTGCAAATCTTGTTTCGGGTCCTGTAATGATAGGCCATGTGTTTGATCATCTGATTGTCTCTATTGGCATTTTGTAGCAGCTTCTCAAGGTGCAAGTTGACTCTCTCAAGCTAAGTCTCTCTAACATCTTCAATCTCCTTTTCAATAGGAGTCAAAGTGACTTGTGTCTCTTTGCTACTTTGTCTTTTCATCTTGAGCATTTCTAGCTCCATGAGGACTTGTTTGTCACTCAATTCCTTGTTTTCTTGCTCCAAATATGTGATGACATATTTGGCCCTCTCCAAATTATCCGCCAAAGCTTATACTTGAGCCTCCCTTTCTTGTATGATGATGTCTTTTATGGTTTCTTCGTCCTGAGCCTCTAAGTCAATGATTTCAATTCCATGATGAGTATAACACTGCTCCGGCTCGTCATGCTCAGTCAAGTCAAAGTTCCTTTCCTCCTCATCATCACAACTCTCCTTTGACATCTTTTCCTTCCCTTTGTGTAGCTGCTACACCTGTACCTGCTGTGTCGATGAAGAAGGCAAAGCCCCTTCCACATCCTGTGGAGCTAGCATTTTCCTCTGGGTTGATGAAGAAGGCAAGGTCCCTTCCACATCCTGTGGAGAAAACACTTGCCTATCAGCTGCAAATAATCTCCTTGTGACCCTCTGATATGTCATGTAAATGGGCACCTCAATATTTCTAGTCTCCTTGGCTTCCTCATCTGTTTTCACCTGAATACTGCTAGAAGGTCCCCCTGCATCTTGAGAAACCGTTGGAGGAATTTGAGGACCCCTGAAGATGTCATGAGAAATAAAGGTCTCCCAAGATATGTTGAGGAGACTGAGATGATGAAGCACAATCATCTTGATCAGGGAATAGTGATAGAGACTGCTCATCTGCTGAGGGTATGGCTTCTTCTAGACAAAATCAACCATCTTCTTAATATTCTTGAACAATAAGTAAGGGAGGTTTAACATACTCACCCTCGTAAAATGCATGAGGTGGCTGATGTGATAGGTGTACAACCTGGAAAATCTGCCCTCACAAGTGAAATACTTCACGATGATTTTCATCATGGGGATGTACTTGTCTTCAAGAAATCTGAAAGGAAAAAGTCTCTTCACCTCATTTCTGTGTTGGGGTTTGATATAAGGCTCATAGTAGTGTTCATCCAGGTACTGGGCCTTGTACCACTTCTCCCCTACATTTGGAATTCTGGTGGCATCTGAAATGATGGGAGGTGAAACTGTGAATGTTACCCTAGCAAGAGTCACCCTGTTGTCCTAAAGGTGAGCTAAAAAACGTTTAGTGAGCTCAGGGTGATGTTGAACTCTCTCTACCTGCTCATAGAACTCATAGCAGCCAAGATATCTAAAACATGTGATAGCGAACTGAGAGGCCTGCAATTCCCTAAGGTTTGATGGCTCTTCTATGATAATATTGCCTCCCTTGTGGTTTTCTCTGTTGCCTAGCTCTATCTGCTGAAGCGTCACTGCCTGTGTTTTCCTCCTCCTAATAGTCTTAGCCTTCTTGGTCCATGTTTGCAAGGCTAGAGGTTGTATGAAGGGAACGAGTGAAAATGTTTTAGGAGTGAGGGGATGGGAGATGAGCTTATGGGCTAAAAATGAATGAGGGAGTAGGAAATGAGAGGGAGGGCTTGTTTTGTTTGAGAAATTGCCCTTGGGGAAGAGGGATAAAGGGATGGAAATGATATGGAACAGGGATAAAAGGATAAGGGATAGGGAAAAAGGGATAGGGAAAGAGTTTAGAGCTGTAGGAATAGGTGATAGGATGAACAAAGGAGGGTTTAGGGTTTTAGGCACCACTAGGGAGATTTAGGGTTTAGACACTTGCCATGGAAAATTTAGCTTAGAAGTTAAATTGCAAACCAATAAATGTAGTATGGAGGACCACTTACTTGTATGCATGTGAGAGAGGGAAAATTTGAGGCTTGTATGAGATTTTGAGGCTTTTGTAGCCTTCCTACTCAAAGCACAATGCCGATGCACAAACACACAATGCCACCTTAGAAGCGCAATGCAAGTGTAAAATAACACTGCGAAATTTTGCCAGACGTGCAGCGCCGATCTCAATGCGCAACGCCAAGTCTTCAATGCGCAGCACCAACCTTGCCTACCTTAGAAGTGCAACGCCGCTCTGCCAACGCGTAGCGCCAATAAACCGCTGCTCCAGAAGCACAGTGCCAACTCTTCTTCACCCAAAACTCGCTCAAGTTTGCTTCTTCTTCTCACTTTTTAACTCCTTGCTTGCCGAATGATAACAATGAACTTGAAAATGAAATGTGAGAGCTTAAATAGGAGTAGGTTTTGATTTTTCACTTGAAAAACCCACTTTCTAATGTTTCCTGTATTTCTTCAAAACTCCGTTTGTAATGTATTTTCTTCTTTGTGTCTTTGCAAGTGGATAATGATCAACTTTAACTGATTTTTGCAGTTTTTCATGGTCTTGCAACAAGGAGAGATGCTTCGGTGCAGTTGGGATCATTTATTACATATAGTGACTTAAAATTACATAAGAAATACAAATAAACTCAAAATATTTTGTTTTCACCTCAAAAACATGTTTTTGAGGTGAAAATTACATTAGGTTAAAAGATAATTATTCAGTGGCTATGACCTACAAGCCATCATGTTTGACTTATTCATCATCCTCATACCCTTGCTGTCCTTTATTTACACTTTAAAATCAGGCTCTTGACCTTGGAAATGAAGCCCTAAGACCTAATGAAAACATTCCCTACAACCTAATGAAAGCTTGATTGCAAATTGACCATGAAACCATAACTGAAGATAACCTGAAGAAGGGTCAGCAAGTATACTCTACGAGGGAAAAATTTAGATTTTCTGAAGAGAAGACAACCATCAGTGGATT
Organism: Pinus tabuliformis; assembly: GCA_031772625.1. Lineage (NCBI taxonomy): Eukaryota > Viridiplantae > Streptophyta > Pinopsida > Pinales > Pinaceae > Pinus > Pinus tabuliformis. The sequence continues at coordinate 394,202,652 of CM062814.1, read as the reverse complement.
AGTTTGACATGACCTAATGAAATGATGTGAAAATTTCAGTATGGGACCCCTAAAATGAAAATGCAAAGAGCAAATTTTCATTCCTGATGGAAGTATGCAGATACTGACACTAACAATTATCATACCTATGGTCTATCACACCATCCATTACTTTGGTTTTGGGTCAATGCTAGTAATTCATTCAGTGTCACCGATATGTTCAAGAGAAGTCATTCAGTTAAAATTCATCCTTTGCAATATCGTAAACCTTCATTTTCATGACCTCCATTCCTGAACCTTGTGTCATCAGTCAATTCCATCTCCAAAATCATTACACTCGTTTCATGTCGTTGATGTGGGATACATCAAGGCCCTCCTGCGACGAGTCGCTTCTTGTCTACATCAGCATATTGTCCAAGAAGTTGACTTAGAAACACCCTTTCGATACCTTGAGGCTTGCATACATCAATGACAAGTTTCTCGCTTCTGACGATAGGTTGAAATCACTGGCCTTCGACCAAAAGACTTTGTATGGTGTTCGACATCAAATCATCCATTCACACCATGCAGAATGTACTGCAGTACCTTGAGGATCATTATCATTATCGGTGATTTCTCTCGCATCTGTTAACGACTTTGTTGGGTCCCTATAATACTAGTGATTACCCCATTACTATTGTAGTTATACCCCTTATTAATATTGTTGTGCCCCTATTGCCCCCATATTGTTATTACTGTGCCCCATAGAATCCCTCTATTGTTATTTTTGTAGCTTTATATTATTATTGTTAGGTCGGCTGGATTATATTGTGACTCCTTAGACTCCTATATATAGAAAGGAGGTTTTGTCATTTGAATCATCCAAGAATTGTTCATTTATGTAAAGTAAAGGAGGTTTCCCCCTCGAAGAGGCTGAATTCTAAGGCGTTGATCTATCTTTTCTATCTTTCTTGAGCTGGTTTCATAACATTTGGTATCAGAGCTTTGGATTCTAGGGTTTCGCTGCTCCAAACATGTCATCGTGGCATTTTCGCTATAAATTTTTTCCTGCGACGTTTTAGAAATTGCAAAAAAAAACCCATTTGAGAAGAAATCTCTTTGAACCTCGGGTCCAAATTTCAGAGCTTTTCACACTATATTTGTGGAGATATGATCTGAGGAAGTTGGTCTTTTTGCAGACTCCTGAATTACATTCCAAACAGGTGACCTGGGGAAAATCATCATAACTTTCTCTCTAGGGATCAGATTGAAATTTCATAAGAAGGTACAGAAAGAGGATGGACTGTAGTTTCTTGTACGCATTTTTCAGATCCAAAGGTCGAAACAGTGACTCATGGCACGTCGTACAAGTTCGCTCTACTGAACTAGTCTATAATCAAGTCACTGTGGGAGATTTCGCATAACTCTTCCTTGGAGAATCCAATTTGGGTCAGACTTGTGGCATTGGAAAGAGGACGCAGAAGGCTACTATAGGTAGCAATTTCAGAATTGGAGGATCTGAATTTACAGAGATACATCAGATTCAATATCAGGCTTCTACAAAGTGAAAAAAGGTGTGTAGTTTTTTTTTAAATTTTTGCGTAAGCTTGGTTTGAAGGAATTCAAAGGGCATAGTAAAGCATTATTATCGGTAACTGATGCCCCGAGGAAAGAAAATGCAAACACCTAGTAAGGAACCTGAAAGCTCTAGCATGACTCATGAAGAAGAGGAAGAAATGCTACATGATATATCAAAATTACAAGAATAAGTGCAACAAATGTCACGCTCACAAAAGCTAACAGAAGCTAAGATAAATGGCGTGGAATCTAAGATAAATGGCATGGAATCTAAGATAAAGGGCATGGAAGCTAAGATGGATAATTCGAAGACAGATTTGAAGAGAGACATGGCAGATTTGAAGACAGATTTGAAGATAGACATGGCAGATTTGAAGACAGATTTGACAAATTTTCTACAAGAAATACTTACTAATGGTGAAAAGGTTGTAAAGGAAACTCATGATGTGAACAAAAGAAATGTTAATCATGATTCCATAGACTCTAATGTTGGATCGAAGACCCACCATATTCCAAAAATCGATATGAGGAAGTTTGATGGCAAGGATCCTGCCACATGGATATTACAGATGGAGCAATTCTTCGATCTCAATAATGTGCAAAACACACAAAAGGTACGTATGGCAACTTTATATTTGGAACCAAATCAGTTTGTATGGTATCAATGGCTTTGCTCTCGTAAACAATTTATCACTTGGGCAATTTTTACGGAAGAATTGATAGCACATTATGAGGATACAAAAAGCAACACTTTTTTTAGCCAATTGATAAGTCTCAAACAAAAGGGTTCAATAATGGAGCACATTGAGGAGTTCCAAAAATTGAACATAAGGGTAAAAGATATTCCAGAGGAGCATAGGATTGATGTGTTCATAGGGTCTTTAAAGGATAATATCCAACATGATGTTCGCCTTTGGGAACCTGATTCATTAGAGAAGGCATTCAGGTTAGCAAGAAAAATGGAAAGCAAAATTATGGCAACCAGGAAGCATACCACTCACAACTATAAAGACGGAAGTGTGGTTGCCCCTAGTCTTCCACAACCTATAAGGTTGACACCACAACAATTGGAAGAAAAAAGAGCAAAAGGGCTTTGTTACAGTTGTGATAGCAAATACACTAAAGGTCATAAGTGTGCTGAGAAGAAATTATTCTACATAGATTGTGAAGAGGAAGAAGAAAAGGAGCAAGAAAGGTCAAAAGAAGAGGATATACTCCAGGAACAAAGCCTAGATGAAGAACAAATAAATCCGACCATATCTTGTAATGCATTGGTAGGAATTACCACTCCTCAAACCATCAAGATAGAAGGACAAATCAAGAAGAAAAAGGTAATAGTGTTGATTGATTCAGGAAGCACCCACAATTTTATTCATTGTAAGGTAGCAAAAGAATTGAATTGCTTCCTATATCCAGCACCAGAGTGTCAAGTGATGATTGCAAATGGAGGAACAATAAATTGCTCTAGAAAGTGCCATAATATCAAGCTATCCATGGGAGAATATGTATTGACTAGCCCAATGCTTTCCATTCCAATGGGAGGTGCTGATGTTGTACTAGGAGTCCAATGGCTACAATCCTTGGGTACAATAGCTTTTAATTTTCAAGAACTTTTCATCAAATTTTCTACGGAAGGAAAGGAAGTTGAATTAAGGGGTATTGCAGGGAAACCAGAAAGATAATCAGCTCTAATGGTATGACAAAGCTTCTAAAAAAGGAGCAAAGAGGTGTAATTGCACAATTATGTTCGCTAGATGTTTCCACATTGGAATCATCTATTTCTCCAGATCTCCAAAAAGTCCTGGACAATCATTCCAAGGTATTTGAGACTCCCAAAGGTCTCCCACCTATGCGTGATCATGATCATGCTATTCATCTGATTCCAGGAAGTGTTCCTCCAAACATCAGGCCGTACAGATATCCCTATGTCCAAAAGAGTGAAATTGAACGTATGGTTGCAGAAATGCTAGAGGCTGGTATAATTCAACCGAGTCAAAGTTCTTTCTCTGCTCCAGTAGTATTGGTGCACAAGAAGGATGGATCATGGCGCATGTGTCCGGATTATAGGGAGCTCAACAAGCTCACTATTAAAGATAAGTTCCCCATTCCTGTCATTGATGAATTACTGGATGAATTGCATGGATCAATTTACTTCACCAAGTTGGATCTTCGTTCAGGATATCATCAAATCAGAATGAAGACTGAAGACATTCCGAAAAAACATTTAGAACTCATGAGGGTCATTATGAATTTTTGGTCATGCCTTTTGGCCTTACCAATGCACCTTCAACATTTCAAGGTTTGATGAATTCAATTTTCAAACCATTCCTTAGAAAATTTGTGTTAGTATTTTTTGATGATATACTAATCTACAGCAAGTCTTGGAAGGATCATGTTGAACATGTTGACAGGGTGCTACAACTATTGGAGGAGAAACAATTATATGCAAAAAGATCCAAATGTTTCTTTGGAGTCCAGGAGGTGGAATATTTGGGTCATATTGTATCTCATGAAGGAGTTAAGGTAGACCCTAGCAAAATTAAAGCCATTAAGGAATGGAAAATCCCCACATCCATAAAGCATCTGCGAGGATTTCTTGGGTTGACAGGGTATTATCGCAAGTTTGTTAAGAATTATGGGAGAATAGCAGCACCTCTAACAACATTATTGAAGAAAGATGCATTTTCATGGACTCCAGAAGCAACAAAGGCCTTTGAACATCTTAAAGAGGCAATGTGCCAAGCACCGGTCTTAGCTACACCGGACTTCACAAAAACCTTTATTGTGGAATGTGATGCTTCAGGAAATGGAATTGGTGCTGTTCTAATGCAAGATGAAAGACCCATTGCTTTTGAAAGTCGTCCAATCAAGGGAAAGTTTTTAAGCAAAGCTATTTATGAGAAGGAAATGTTGGCAATACTCCATGCACTTAAGAAATGGCGACCCTACCTAATGGGAAGACACTTCAAGGTAAAAACGGATCATGATAGCCTTAAATACTTTTTAGAACAAAGATTATCCTCTGAAGAGCAACAAAAGTGGGTCACAAAGATGTTGGGTTATGACTTTGAAATCATCTACAAAAAAGGGAAGCAAAATGTGGTGGCAGATGCACTCTCAAGAAAGGATGAGGATGTGGAAGCATTTTTGTGCGCCATTTCTATGCATTTCTATTATCCAACCAGATTGGATAAACGAAGCAAGGGAGGAATGTAAGAATGACGAAGAAGTGTGGGCACTTATTCGAAAGTTACAACAAGATTCCAGTACGTCTGATACATTTAGCTGGCAAAATGATTCGTTATGGTACAAAGATCGCTTATACCTCTGTAAGAATTCCCAGCTAAAACAAAAGATTCTTATGGAATTGCACACTTCTCCCTTAGGAGGGCACTCAGGATTTTTAAAAACTTACCACAGGGTTAAGAAGGAATTTTTTTGGGATGGCCTTAAATCAGATATTCAAAAGTTTGTGGCGGAATGTTTGGTTTGCCAACAAAATAAAGTTGAAACAATTAAGACACCGGGTCTATTACAACCTTTATCCATTCCAAGCCAACGTTGGGAGGAGGTTTCAATGGATTTTATCACAGGTTTACCCAAGTCTGAGGGAAAGAGTGTCATCATGGTGGTAGTTGACAGACTTACCAAGTATGCACACTTTTGTGCATTATCACATCCATTTAAAGCCAGTACAGTTTCTACTGCATTTATGGAAACAATTCAAAAGCTACATGGAAACCCAAAGATTATTGTAAGTGACAGAGATCCCATTTTCACTGGAAATTTTTGGACATAATTATTTTCTTGTCTTGGTACTCAGTTAGCTCATAGCTCATCTTATCATCCTCAATCTGATGGGCAAACTGAGATAGTAAACAAATGTTTGGAAGGATATCTTCGTTGCTTTGTATCTGATAAACAGACACAATGGGTCAAATGGTTGCCTCTGGCTGAATGGTGGTATAACACTTCCTTCCATACAACAACAAAAATGACCCCATTTATGGCACTTTATGGGTATCAACCACCATCCATCACATCATATTTAAGAGAAAATTCTAAGGTTCAGGCAGTGGAACATCACATCGAACATCAACAACAAGTCCTCCAACTCTTAAAGGATAACCTCGTGTTGGCACAGAATAGAATGAAACAACAGGCAGATCAACATCGCAGTGAAAGAAGTTTTGATGTAGGTGATTGGGTATTCCTACGGCTACAACCATATAAGCAAATGTCCCTCAAGCAAGCTAAGAAGGATAATAAATTATCACCAAAGTATTATGGTTCGTACAAGGTGTTGCAAAAGATTGGTACTATGGCATACAAATTGGAGCTTCCTGCAGCTTCTCGATTGCACCCAGTTTTCCATGTTTCATGTTTAAAGAAGGTTATAGGCGACAAGCTCCCAGTTCAAACAATATTGCCAGAACTTGACGAGGAAGGAAAAATTATATTGGAATCGGAAGCAGTCACAGAAACAAGAACTCGACAGCTACGAAATCGATCAATTTCAGAGTATCTTATCAAGTGGAAGAACTTATCCACTGAAATGGGAGGATGAGAATTTTATGCAGAAGTATCCAGAACTACTCAAGCGTTGAAGACAACACTTTTTTGAAGGAGAGGGGCATGTTGGGTCCCTATAATACTAGTGATTACCCCATTACTATTGTAGTTATACCCCTTATTAATATTTTTGTGCCCCTATTGCCCCCATATTGTTATTACTGTGCCCCATAGAATCCCTCTATTGTTATTTTTGTGGCTTTATATTATTATTGTTAGGTCGGCTGGATTATATTGTGACTCCTTAGACTCCTATATATAGAAAGGAGGTTTTGTCATTTGAATCATCCAAGAATTGTTCATTTATGTAATGTAAAGGAGGTTTCCCCCTCGAAGAGGCTGAATTCTAAGGCGTTGATCTATCTTTTCTATCTTTCTTGAGCTGGTTTCATAACAGACTTACATAATTGGCTAGTAATCAGACAGTGTGTTCCCATGTTTTACTTCAGACCACATATTCACATGGTTAGAATTGTACTTGAGTGAACGATTGAACGAGATAGAAGACCCCGGATCTAGTTTCATCCATACGGGCTGCGATTTCAGGAAAGTACCAAATCATTCGTACAATGGCTTTACATTGATGGTCATCCGATCATGGGTCTATATCTGTAGACGACTGTCTATGTACTTGTAATGAAAGTTTATATGCTGAGCATGGGTATGACTTCCCTCAGTGATTCATGAGAAAAAATCAAAATATCATGATATTATGTATTGTAATTCTAAGTATGTTACCAACCACTTCGGAACCTTCTCATCACATCGTAAAGCATATCACTCAACATTATTATTTTCGACTTGATGATTTAGGAGGTAGTTGTTACAGATCCATTTGGGCACATCACTCCCATAATCCAAATCAGTATTATTAGGGCTCATCAAACCCTAAACTAATAGCTACATGCCCTAGACAAGTCAACACTTTGAATGCCTCCTTCCCTGACAGTTTCATGGTTTGAAGACATCCTGAAATGACTCCATGAAGGACCGGTGTAGGTAGGCCCATGTAAGGGTGCTTTGCAAAGCACTTAGGCCCATGCAAGGGTGCTCTATAGGGCACTTAGGCCCACTTTTACCTGCGTTGGGCGAGATTGAGTAAAATTGGCATAGGGTTCTAGGAATATTCCTTGGTTCTAGATCATTCTAGAAGGATCCCACCTCTTATCCCCTCCTATGAGCTCAAAATTGGATAGGCTAAGGATCCATTAACCTCCTATCCTCTCATCCCTTCCTCCATGGAAACTAACTCTAAGTTTGGAAGGCCATTCAATACCCTCATTTATGACAAAAACTCCTCCATCGTCCTATAAATTGAGCACTCATCTAAGTGATCAAGGGATGGAATTTGATGATTGTAAGGAGATAATGTTAGTTTGAGAATTGAGATTATTGTAAGTGTTGTTATGCTGCCGGATTGTCATGCTTATGATGTGATGTGGATGGAACCAAAGCTGGAGGAGTGACTTCGAATCAGGGTTCATGGTTGTAATTCTTCCTTCTATTCAATAAAGTATTTGAACCTTTTTCCATATGCCTATCTTTAATATGTGATGCTTATATGTGTGAATGTATTTGATTCCATTTACTTGTAATAAATAGATCTTTTGCTTTGATCGGTTCTTTGTCTTCTGTTGATGTTTACAGGTACTTCTCAAGCATGTTAAGTATGAGAAGGAGCGACAGGATCGATACAAAGGAGACAAGAGGAAAGTGGAACTACAAGTAGGTCTTCTCATCTTCTTTGTCTTATCTATTGCTTATAGGAAAAGGCTAAAGTGCTTTAAACTGTTGTTCTAGATATGGCTACTTATCTAGGGAATTAGTATTTATCCGTAGATACCAAATTCTCCAAAACAAATTGGTGACTCCCTAAATGGATCTGTAACAGACACTCACTTGTGTTGTGAGTGGAGCTCTTATCGAAATCACAACACTTTCATATGTCCTTCTTTGTCTTCATGGAGTTATTATTTTATTGCATCTTTGATGGGTTGTCTTGGGTCACCCCACCTTGGTTTTGTCCTTTGTTTTGTGGTTTGGAGGCACCTTTCCCTTGCTTTAGATTGAAATATCCAAAGTATCGCTTCTTCTGTTTAAACTTCTGCTCGATCTTGACAAAGTATTGGTAGGTGACGCCAAGCGAGGATATGTCTAGGAAATCCATCTCATCTTCGATGTATTTGTGCAGACAATCGTGGTACTTGAGTACCAGATGTCGCTTAGAATCGTTGATACCCAACTTTGTGCGAAGGGTATGAAAAATATTTGTGAACTCTGACACGTCTTGGCCCCTTCCTTGCCATAGTGTGGTCCACTTTATGTACTTATCTTTGTAGCTCCCAATAGGGTAATAATGCCCCTTGATGGCATCTTAGAAAGAGTTCCAAGTGGGTGCGAATGAAAACAATGAGGGTTCCCTCTCATCCTTCTTCTCACAATAGCTTTCCCACCAGTCCTTGACGTGGGGGGCAACTTTGAGAAGTGAAAATGTAATCTTTTCCCTATTGGAAAAATTAAGAACCGAAAAATACCCTTCCAATATATTTAACCATCTATCTACGACATCTGCATCTATATGACCTTCAAATATGGGAATATTAAAGTTGACTTTTACCTTGAAGGGAGTGGTGCCTCCAAAGTGGCTTCTGGATGGAGATGCGTTGCCTGTGGGAATCCAACGAAGGATTTGGGAAAAGTTGTCCATCATCGCATTCCTCTACTGCACGAGGGCTTCTTCGAGCAATATTTTGAACAGATCTCATGCTCCCTCGTCTTTATTTTCTTCTGACATGGGAGGCCATTAGAGTTTGCCAGGCTGGTCTTGCAAAGATTCAACCAGTTCGAGCCCTAACTCCTTATACCCTAACCTCGTTGGGGACATTCAAAGAAAAATAGAGAAAGAGAAGACCACTCTGATACCACTGATCCGGGCTTATGCAGGAACACAACAAAATATAGATATAAATATAAATATAGAGACGCAACATAAATAAAACTTCATTTCATTAATATCAAAGAACTGAAATATGCTTACATACAAAATGGAAATAAACTAGCTCAGACGATGATAGCTTATCTTTGAGAAGAGATGTGTCGGCTACATGCCTTTGCACAATGTTACAATGAGGCTAAAAGGCCTATTTATTGTTGAGAAACAATGGAAAAACCTAAACATCCAAAAACCTAACCTTAGGAGATGAAACACCAAAACTATGGGCCCCATTGGGGTAAATTGGTACATAAAATTCTTGGAGTTGTAACTTTGGCATACGATCTCGCCAAACTTTTCATGTGTGTCAAAAGAACAACTTTGCAGTTTGTTCAGCTGTAATCTGTTTATTACAAGGTATCAAAATAAACATTTTGCTGAACCTATCCACAACAAAATATAAATAGTCATAACCTTTCCTAGATTTAGGTAGTCCTCCAACAAAGTCCATGGAAACACTTTCCCAAGGATGAGAAAGAACTGGCAGTGGAGTGTACAAGCCTAGTTTTCTATTGCTAGGCTTGCTTTTAGCACACATGGTACACCCTCTTACATATCTAGAAACCGTCTCATTCATTTTTGGCCAATAACAAAATCTTTGCAGCTGTGCAACCGTTTTACTTACCCCAAAGTGACCTGATATTAGAGAAGTGTGTGCTTCTCGAATTATCTTTACTCTTTCAGTTTGTGGAATGCATAGCTTCCCACAATGGTACAAGAGTTGGTTCTTAATGTGATAATCCAATTCTTCTACTCGTTTGCCTTGATTTAAAGTTGCATATACATCTTTAAAATCTATATCTTGAGCATATTGTTCAATGTAGCTCTCATGCAATACTGAGTTATGCTTAAGTATAGTAGATGCGTTTATAATTGGTCTAGATAACATATCTGCAACTTTATTGTGTATGCCCTTTTTATATCTGATGACTAAATGAAACTGTTGTAGAAAACCCATCCATCTATAGTGTCTTATTGCAACAACTTAGTTTGGGAGTGTAGATATTGGAGTGGTTGATGATCAGTATGTATAATTGTCTCTTTGCCCATTAAGTAATGTTTCCACTTTTTCACACTCTGTACTAATGCATACAATTCTTTATCATATGTGGGATAGTTGACTACTGCAGAATTAAATGTCGAAGAATGATAACATATGGGTTTACCGTGCTGTATCAACACTGCTCCCATGGCATAGTCACTGGCATCCGTTTGGATCTCAAATGGTCTTTGAAGATTAGGCAGTGCTAGTACTGGTGTTGTACTAATCTTTTTTTTCAAGGTGTGGAAGGTTTTCTGCTGTTTGCCTCCCCACTGAAACACCTTGTTCAATCCTGTTAAAGCATGTAAGGGAGCTACAATTAAGGAAAAGTTAAAAATAAACTTCCTCCAATATTGTGCTGCTCCTAAGAAGCTTCTAACTTCTGTAGCAGATTTGGGTTTAGGCCAGTTCACAATGACTGCAACCTTAGATGGATCTATCTTCAATTCACCACCCCCTACTATATGTCCCAAATAATTCAAAAGCGTTTTGCCAAATTCTCATTTTGAGAGTTTAACACGAAGTTTTTCTCTTTTCAAAACATCTAGTGTCTGCTTAACATGCTTTAAATGCTCTTCCCACGTTTTTCTAAATATAAGAATGTCATCCAAATATACAAGAACAAAATCATCAAGAAAAGGTCTGAGTACATCATTCCTTTTTCTCATGGAAGTAGCAGGAGCATTAGTTAAGCCAAAAGGCATAACCAGCCACTCATACAATCCCTGCTTTGTTTTGAAAGAAATCTTCCATGCATCTTGTTCTGCAACTCTGACCTGATGATATCCACTATGCAAGTCTAACTTGGAAAAATAAACAACTTCCTTTAACTGATCTAATAGATCATCTATGCGAGGAAGGGGATAACGATTTTTGATTGTTATCTTATTCAGTGCTCAGTAATCAATGCACATTCTCCACGAGCCATCTTTCTTTTTCACCAAAACGATTGGAGACCCACATGGTGATGTGCTAGGTTTGATGAACCTCTTCTCGAGCAACTCCTGCACCTACTTCTTGATTTCTGCATTCTCTAAAGTGGACAACTTGTACATTCCGATGTTAGGCAATGGAGCATATTGTTGTAAATTAATATCATGCACTATTTTATTTTTGGGTGGCAGGCCTTTTGGTTCTTGAAACAAGATATCATATTCTGAAACAACTTTTTCTAAATCAGCTCGCTGTTCAGCATCACAACCCTTAAATACATTGGTTTTATCAGGTTTCTTTTCCTTTACAACCATCAGTAAAAATTGTTTGCATGAATTTACAATTCGTTTCATCTGACCTGAGTTTATGACAATATAATTATTCTTGAGCTTATGAGCTCTTACAATATATTCGATTCCATCTTTAACGAGTAGATACTTGTTCTCAGCTCTATAGAAAATAGCTTTTCTATCATACAAGTAGGGACTTCCCAAAACAATTCCACATATATCCAAAGGAACTATATCTAACTCAACCTCATCTACAAATGCTGACCCAAAAGAAAACTTAAGTTTACATTGTCTAGTCACTTGTAGTTGTACTTTATCAGTTAGCCAACCTAATGGGTATGGTTTCTTGTGAGGTGTAGTCAGTAATCCCAACTTTTTTACAATTGCTTCAGAAATCAAATTTACTTGTGAGCCGCTATCAAACAAAGTATCAATCTTTTGATGTTTGGAAATAACTTGAATATGGAAAAGCTCATGTCTTTTTCTCTCATTTTCTTCATTATTAGTATATTGTGCAGAACTACTAGTAGATGCTTTAGAATTTTTACCTTTTATACCTGTGGCTACAATGGTTGTTTCATCTCCTGATTCTGACCCCAAATCTTTCTGAATAGTTGTACTAGTCTTCTTTCTCTTGCCCTCGAACTTCTTAAGTCTCAACTCCGGATGCAAAATCCAACAGTGCTCATCATCATGCCCATCCTTCTTACAGTGAGTGCATGAAGACTTGCTCTTCTGTGCAGTGTTGGCCTTCCTCTCTTTTCATTTCTGTTTTCTTTTCTCCTTATTCTTGCTTGCAATGGGCTTGGATGATCCTCCAACTTCTGGGTTCCCATTCTTTCCTCTAGCTTCTAGATGCGCAGCTTGAACAGATACCTTATCTATACTAGTGGGATTAAACATGAGGATAGTGTGCCTCATGTAGCTGTGTAGACCACCTATTTACTTCAATAGACTCTCAGGTGAGTCTAATGAAATTACCAGAATCAAAGCTCTCTTCCTAAATTCTTGGGTGTAACCTTGTACACTTTGCCCTTTCAATTGACGAAGAGTTTGTCAGCTCATCATGGCTTGCTGCATGTAAGCTAGTGGATAGAACTGATTTTTGATTGTAGAAACAAATTCACTCCAGAAAGAAAGAATCTTACCATTTTTCTTCATGTCAGCTTGTGTCCTGCCTTCCCACCATACCAAGTCAGTGCCTCCAAGGCGTAGGCTAGCCAGCTGAATCTTACTCTTGTCTGAGTCGATACTCTGTACTCTGCAATAAACATCAATTTGTTTGATCCAATTATCTAGCTTTTCTGCATTCAACTCCCCATCATATATTGGTAAATCAAATTTAACATCTAATTTAATCAAAGATGTCTTCTTTTTATGTTCAGGGCTATTAGGAGGTGTGAGAAAGTTTTCTCCTTTCCCTTTGCCTTTGGAGTGGTCATGGAGGAGAGACTCTTCTTCTCCTTTATCTTGTTTGGAGCCTGATGAATCTTCATCTTTTTGTTTCCTAAAGTCCCTATAAATTTCCTCTACCATGGACCTCATGGCCAGGAAACTATTTATAAATTTGGGGTCTGGTCCCAAGGGACTTTCTTCTGCCATTTTCTTCTTGGGATAGACTCTTCCAATTTCCGGGTTAGTTTCAACCAAATCTCCTTCTCATAATTTAAGCTTTGATCTATTTAGCATTCAACAAAAAAATCCAGCAGAAGCTTGTCTAACCTTAACTACCCATAGCTCTGATACCACTTGATCTGAAATCACTCATGAATGATGGGCCAGCTAATTAATGAAGGTATTACAAACTTATGTGCTAGGGGGTGTCTATGTTATTTTATGTAATGGATCGATAAGATTGCAAAATACACAGACACTGAAACAGTAAGAGAACACAATAAGCAAACACATAACCACACAAACTTAATAAGGAGTTCACCCAGTCCTCCTGGGCTACGTCTCCTAGTCCAGCCTTCAGTGGTGGCCTTTCTATTGTGTCTTAAGAAAAATAGAGTTTTACAACAGTGAGCTCAAATTGAGTCTCACTTAACAGATAATGATCAGTAGGACTATACTTGGATCCCCCAAGTCTCTATAGTACACAGACTCCCCTTACTGAAACTCGACCTCAACTGGTCTCAGTGGTATGAGTCCAATTTGATACTCAACACCTAACATGTATACACAGAGGAGTTACTTGAACCTCTCAAGCCTTCTCTGGAGTTTACAGACTCTCGGACTCTCTCTGTCTCTGTCTGCTCGATGTTGCCTTTGCTCTGTAGGTCAGCTCGGCTTCTCTGTTCTCTGCAATTTTTTTTGCTTCTCTCTCTCTTTGCTCTCTTTTTACTGCTCTGCTTTCTGTCTCTATCTGTTCGTGGCTTAAAGCCAATCTGCTCCCTGACTGTTCGTTTATGCTTCCCGGCTCTCTGGATCTCCTACCTCTGTCCGCTGGAATTCCCTCGCTCTGCGTCATCATCACTATAACGCTTCACAGAGAGGTGGCCACATGTTTTATCACGAACTGAGTGTCACCTCTCTTTGAATGGTCATTATTTCCGTTACTCCAAGATTGCTCGTGAAACTGATTCCTCTACCAACTCATCGGTCATGCCAGATCTCTAATCTTATCTGCCTCAGTCTATTTCCCCGTCGAATCCGGTCACCCATCGGATTGCTCCTCTATCGTTGATCTGGGGCCTCCAGATCCTATGGTCTCTGTCCATATCGCGCGGGTAAGTAGCATGACCTTTACTCGCGTGATCAGAGCAGTTTTCTCTCTCTTCCACTAGACGCGTGTCACCCGTTGTATGGAACCGGGTGGGACTTGGTTGAACTCGCTTACCGCTTGAAGCCCTCCTGATATCCCGCCGATTTTAGCATGGAGCCTGCCCTCCGACGGAATCGGCGATTTTCGTATGGTTCTATGCCTTTCCTCGTGACCAAGCGCTCAGGGCTTTCCTTCACTGAGGGGGATGCCCTGCGATAGAGCTAATCGTGTATCAGAAACTACCTCTGTTTTTGGATCTGACTTCCCGTTTTAACGCTTTAGCGCTAATCGCGTATCAGAAACTTTCTCGGTTTTCGGATCTGACTTCCCGTTTTGCCAGTTTGCGCCAGCACGCAGTTACCATGGGACAACGGTCTACGTGCTTTGACTGAGGGTCCTCGTTGATCCGTGTTGACCACAAATTGCCATTGTTCAAAGGTAATTTCTGATAGCTTCGACATCCATAATACTTTGAAACTTCGGTATGAGTTTTACAGAATTCAGGGAATTTTAAGAGTGTTTTAAGGATCCAATTCAGATCAATCTTAGAGAAATAATTAGCACCACTTAAATAGTCTAATAAGTCATCTATGCAAGGTAAAGGGAACCGAGACCTGATTGTTATCTTATTAATGGATCTTAAGCTTGTGCGCATCCTCCATTGAACATATTTTCTGGGCTCAACACCATTGGCACAACACATGGGCTCGAAATCTCTCTAATCAGTCCCTTGTCTAACAACCAGTGAACTTGCCTTCTAATTTCTTCATTTTCTTGAGGGGTCATTCTGTATGCAACCTTGTTTGGTAGAATTTCTCCAGGTATCAAACGAATATGATGACTTAAGCTTATTACAGGTGGAAATTCATTTGGAAAGTCATCCATAGTAATACCAATATACTCATTTAACATTTCCCAGATTTCAATAGGAAACTCTACAATTGTAGTTGCTGTAAGTATCACTCTAGGTTTGCAAACTAAAGAAAAACTAGCCTCATTTTATTTAATATGCTACAAAAATTTCTTTTCACTTAGCAACAATGCTATTGGGTCATTTATTTTTGTTGTACCTTCCTCTTGTAATGGCACTAGTGTATAATTTATCCCATATTTCTGAAACTTATAATTTTTTTCTCTTCCCATCATGCATAACATTCCTGTCAAACTACCATGGCTTGCCTAATAGAATGTGGAACACACCCATTGGCATGACATCACACAAAATTTTGTCTTTGTAGCTGCCCACCTACAACTCCACTTCACATTTCTCATTCACTATTAGTTAATGACCCTTTTGAAGTCAAGGCACCTTATAGGGTGCCGGGTGTTTGAACTTATTCAAATTCAGTTTTTCTACAACTTCCATGGACACTAGGTTATCTGTGCTGCCACTATCAATAACCACCTTGGAGAACTTCCCTTGGAATTTACAACCAGTCGTGAATAAAGCTCTCCTATGACCTAAATCAATGACTTGTTTTTCAATCTTCAACACCTTCTTCCACAATAGGGACTCCCATGTCTTAGGTACATTCCTTTCTTCTTGTGCCTTCACTTCTCCTTTTTATGTTTGAGCAACAATAACATTTCTTTGACTTGTACCTTCATTCTATGGGCACTCAAATTATATGTGTCCTATATTTCCATACTTGTAGCATCTAAACTCTCTTCCTCTACCTCTACTTCTTCCTCTAGAAAACTTTCTTCTTCCTATGGAGTCACCTTTTGATTGTCCTTGCTGACTTGGGCTACTAACTCCATCTCTTTGTGTTGTAGATCTTCCTTTTCTAGACCGTTGTCCTCTTCCTCTAACAAAACTCTTTTCTTTACCAGACTGCTTCATCATGAGCTTTTCCTCATATTTCAAGGAAAGTTGGTATGCTTCTTCTACAATTTTAGGAGACAACGTACTTATTTCATCCTAAATGTCCAATCTAAGATGATTTATATACCTACCTGTCTTTTTTGTAGAGTCTTCTACATAACCTTCCCTTATATTCACCTTATAAAATTCTCATGTGTATTCTTGTATAGACATTAATATTTTCCTAAGATTTTTCATTTGTATAGACAAGAAAATCTGGTAGTATTTGGGCAAAAACTTACCTTTCAATTTCATAATCATTCTATCTCAACTCTTAATATTTTGCTTGTTCTTTATTTTCCTCTCAACTTACACACCATCCCACCATAAAATTGCACGTCCCTTCAACTTGGTGACAACAAAATTTACTTTCTTTTCATCATCATCTCTTTGTATTCAAAAAAATGATGCATGTTGTTAATCCAATCAACAAGTTCTTCAAGATTCAAACTGCCATTGTAAGTTAACACTTTTGGCTTGGGCCTTGAAGTAGATCCAAAAACTACTCTCAACTTTATAAGTTCATATGGTTCTTCCACTGCGTCTTCTTCTTCTATAAACTCCTCCTCTAACTCACTCACATCTCCAAATTTTGGATCTCTTTGTCTTCCAACTTCCATGGCATCTAGTCTTGCCTCCAAGCACTTCATGGCTTCCATTACTTCAACATTAGCTACAAACATTTTTCTTTGGCCTCCTCTTCCACCAACACTATGAGCCATGAATCTTTTTCCTGGAAGTTTGATGTGGGATCTACCCTAAAACCACACACCAAAGGTCCTTTTATTTATGTGTGTTAGCCCTAGTGTTGGATCAAATAATCTATATGAATTCATGCTAAGTCCAAACCCAATTAAAATCTTTAAGCCTATCTCGGGTCTACCACTTTCCTTGAATTTATGTTTAGCACTAAGCTTTGGCAGAAAAATTGTGTGGCCAAGTTCTGTGTCCACCCACTAACCTCTCACCTCGACACTTTATATTGCAACTCTCCACAACACTTACAACCTCTTGATATCTCGAAACAAATATCGAGATGAAAATCGACGACAATTATTTTGTCCCTTGCCCTTGTTAAATGATGAATTTCCCCTTAGTTTTTGGCATGATATATTGGTCTTTTCACATGCTCGTCCTTCCGATGTCCCAGGACCGAGATGGAAAGTGGCAATAATTCCTTGCCAAATTTGTTAGTTAACATATCTCACCAAAATGGTCTCGAATTAGTCCACCAAGGGATTTCTCATACACTGTAAACACTTAGACAACTCTAAGGCCCTGTTACCCACCACTAGTAGGTGACCCCAAAGGAGAAATTTTCTTCTAGATTTGTCTTCAACTGACAACCCCTTGCAATGACTTGATAGCTTTGATGTGCTACTTTTCTCCACCACCTAAGCTAGCCACTATGTACCCTCGTTCATCTGTCATGATTGTATGTTTGAAGGTGGACCATCCAATCCTAAAGTTAATTAGGTGTTTACACTTTTTTTCCTTGGGCACACTTGGGCATGGATTACTAGGAGACTAGGAAGAAGGAAGGCTTTTCACTGTACCCTTGTTCCCTTACCTCAACATGGGGGTTAATCTCTAATCCTAGTCCTGTGGCATCTCCTTTATTGGCCAGTAGGTTTAGGAAAGGCACTACATGGGAAACCCTGATTTTGGTTGTGTGGTCCTACTTTCTTATACCATATATCTCACTGCCCTCTGTTCATTACAAGCCCTTTTCACATTCTCCCTATTTGGGTCCACATTCATCCATTGGGTCCATGAGGTGTTAACATCCCCTTGCACTTGTCCACACCTTGAGTTGGGCCTAGAACAATTCCTCGGAGGTTGATGCAACTAAAAAAAAAGGAAAAATCATTACATGGCCACATAAAATAGGAAATGTACCACAAAATGCAAACTATGGTCGGGACAATAAATTTAGGACGTGGGAAAAAGCCAAACATGAGCTCTACCCACTATCATTATGGCCATCACCTTGGTTCCTAGGGCCCCTATGAGTTCCCCTTGCATCATTAAGGATCCCATGAATTTCCCAACCCCTGGTGGGCGATGAATTGCCCCATCTTAAGGGGGTAATCATTGTTATATCGTACACATCATGCTCTCATCCCCTTGATCCCCAAGCAATAAAGTGAAGGAAAATCAATAAAGGGAAAAAGGAAAATGAAGAAGGGTGGAAAAAAAAAGGTCGGGGTAACTCATGTACCATGATTGTTCCCTCCTACATTCATATACCCAAGGTGTGGGCTTCCCCCATCATAGCTACCCTTGTACCATGACACGTGGCTTGGAGCCTTCCCTTTGTCCCCACTCCATTCCATCATTATTTCACATGACACCTGCCATTTGAACGATGTACCATGTACATATAATTCCCTTATAGGTTGAAACCACCTAATAGGGTCCTTCATTAACCTCCCCTACCTAGGAAGGTAACACTATTACATGTTCAAATCTCTAATTTGGAAGGGAAACCCACTATGAAGTGTCCATTTCTTCCCTTTATTAATGAGCTTATTTACTCAATTGCACTAATGAATAATTGTATTTGAAGGTGAGGAGACACGTTGGATCTTATACAAAATTGTAGGTGGGTTTTCATCTTGGACTTGGCCTCCCTGTACAGGATCCGAGCTCTCCAGAGGATCACAATGGAATTTGTAAGGTGAACATTGAGAGAGAAGGGCCTCTAGTCACACAGAGCATTGATTTCCACACCATGGGCTTCTTTAGCACCACCATTTGCTTGTTCATGCCCAACTTATTCGAGATGATTATACACTTGGAACAAGATGCCCCAACTAGATACACATTGCACCCAACACTTGGTAGCTGATCTAAGGCCCAGAGGAGGTTGTGCCTTTCCTAGGGAGACATAGGAGGCCTTGTGTCATATTCTAGCCTCATCAATGGAGCATCGAATTGATTTTGAGCTACTTAAAGACCCATGAGATCCATTTTGGAGCCCCAAATCCAAAATACAGGTCGTGGAGTTGTTTTGCAACACATGGAGGGCATCACCCTCTTCATCATGATTTTTGAGGCCCTCTCCCACATTTTTACAACAAGAGGCCTCATTGTTGCCCCTCTAGGCCTCCATGCATGCTTGACATTAGCCTTGCATGTGCTTAGGAGGGAGATTAATTTAATTTTTGAAGCTATCATGGTTGGCTTGTAACCATGGGTGTGTTACTTAGCACATTAGGCATGTAGAGGGGGTTTCTTTCATTTGTTATTCAAACTACTTAGTCTTGTAAAAATTGGAGAGAATCTCTCCCATTTCAAACCATGAACTCTTATATTTTCGGCCTATTTGGAAAATTCAAACCTGCAATTTATGGATGGTTTATGAGGTTTATCGACGAATTTTGATGTTTGGATAATCTTGTCTCATTTTTGGGGCTTCTAATTGACGTTATATATGGATATATTCTTCACTAGCTTGTAGGTGATCTTTATTGATGAATTTTTAAATTTCACTAATGTCTAATGCATGGAATAATGTCTCATGGTTATTAAAGTGCCCTAGTTATTGAATATTGTTTGAAATTGTAACTCTTGAGAATTGTTGCATGTGTTACTCATTGGATAGTTATTGAATGAATGTTCCTAGGGGATTAATTCATTTTATCCTTGAAACTCCATTATGAAGTGCCTAATAAGTGTAAATGTCTAAAGGGGTAGCAAAAGAATCTACCTTTAGGTCTCCTTGAAGAGTGGGTTGTCCTTATCAAGGTATTTCATGAATCCTAATCTTCCAGTGGCCAAAAACTGATCCTAAATCCTTGATGGTCATAAAAATTACAAATTTCTCTCTCTTTGAACCATTTTCTTTATGTCCCCTTACTAGATAAGGAGGCTCCCCTAAGGCTTGGTGAAAAATATTTTGGAGGAGGTCAGTTTGAATTTCATTTGGATATCACTCTTCCTTAGTGTCCTCTAATGGTGTTCAAGTTTTGGTGGAATTCCCATGGTGGATCTCCATAAATTTGATGCCCTGGTTATCACATCAAGAGAGGACCCTAGAATCTAATACTTCAACTTGGGGATTCTTTGCTGGCTAATTATTTAGCACTTGGTGAAGTAAATCACACATATTATTTTCTCTCACCTACCTTGACCTTGGATTCACATATATCGTGTGTCAATTTTCACACCTAGGTCTCGTGTAGCTTCTTTTCAAAGATAATTTTGTGGAAAGTGATTTAGCTCCTTGCAAAGCTTGCACTCTTGTTGAACCTTTCCATTGAATGAGACACCTTGCCTCACTTCAAGCCTATCATAGAGAAATTTATCACAAGTGAGTAATGTTGGGACTCCTCCCATCGGTGAAAATTAAAGAAGAGTATGGGACTCAGGCTATGGTGACAGTGGGCCTCTCTAACAAGTGTTGTTGTACCCTCTAGCTTTTTCCTCTTTACAAGTCCTGATAGTTTGTGCAACAACATTTTTTTGCACTCTTATTAGGGAAGAAACGAGTCTAACTTTATGAAGTATCCACCTTCTTCCTTAACAACAACATAGATCCTTATCTAGTGATTCCATTGGAAGAATGAAGCCCTAGTTCTTCATCGAACTTCAAAGTCAATGCTTGTAGGGTGAAGCCAACGTCTCTCAAGGCATATTTGAATTCACCCTGGTGACTCCTACATGATTGAAATGTGTAACCTAATAGGATGTCTTACTTTGAAAAAATTCTCGCCTTGAACATTGCTGGAATCCATGGAAACCCTAATCATGTCACCTGGACTACCATACGTGGGGTGCCCAAGTTTGATAGTGATCGACTTTCTACAATTGATCATAGGGCATTATTTGTTGCATATGCCTCAAAGACTAAGGTTATTCATCAGATCCATCCTTGGTCATAATTCATGGTAATATAATTGCAAGCCTAAGAGCATCTCAACAATTGAATCATTCTTTGATAGCTTTCTTGAGCATTTCGAGCTAGGGAATGAGCTTGCAAAGCATTATATATTCAAGAAGAAGCTTCATTGAGCATGAGGAAGAACTTGATAAAGATGATTCCACTAACCCATTGAACATTGAAATTAGTGATTACTTATATGTTGAATAATGAAAGTGGGATATTGATGACCATCGATTTGACAAGGACCTCATTTATGATACCAATGATGAAACTGATAGGAACTTTTCCTTGCCTTATCGTCAAGATGAGGTAAATGTTTGCCAACCATGTTTTGGAAATGGTGAGCCCATGGTGGTCCTTACTTCTCAATGTGATCCTCATGATGAGCACCCTGGTTTTTGTGATCCTCCCTGCCGTTCGCCCCATTTTACTTCACATCATGACCTTAAGGAAACCATGATCACAATAATACTAAGAGGGAT
The DNA here is from genome assembly GCA_031772625.1 of Pinus tabuliformis. Classification (NCBI taxonomy): domain Eukaryota; kingdom Viridiplantae; phylum Streptophyta; class Pinopsida; order Pinales; family Pinaceae; genus Pinus; species Pinus tabuliformis. Next base: position 394,181,289 of record CM062814.1, on the reverse strand, counting down.
CTAGATAAGGAATTCATAATCTCGATGATCCAATCAGCCATTCTCTGTTTATTAGAAATGATCCGATTCTGCAAATTGATGTCCTTCCCTTCATCCATTTCTCCTTTCTTTGATGTATGGATCTCATATCTTTCCATCTCCCACCTTGGTAATCTTCCATATGGTTGTTCTCATATTTTCACTTCGATTCATTGCATGAGTAACCATGAGGGTGAGTGTCTTTATATTGATCTACTAATATGTTGGTTAAATTTGTTGTATGGTTACACTTGGCATTTTCATAATGTAGCCATGCATGTTAGAGTAGGATGCATTGCATTTTGATTTTTGCATAGATAACATCATCATATCATGTTCTCATGCTAGATAAGATGCATTTAGACTAGACTTGCATTTTAGAATATATTTTATTTCCTGTATGGTTTTATCACTTGATGAAACATGGGCGATCAAAGTACACCCATGACACATAATTCCCTTGTTTTCTTGTCTGTGATGTGCAAGGTAACAGGTCTATGGTACCAGATGACTGCTGGTGTTCTCATGACCTCCCTATTCAAGTACATGGTTTGTGCACTCTACTGAGAGCTTATGTCCCAGTTGGAGCTAGATGTTATCCATCACCTGTAGGTGACCCCATAAGAGAATTTTTATCCTAGATTTGTCTTCAACTGACAAACAAAAACTCCTTACATCCACCTGATAACTTTTTTGTGCTATTTTTCTCTTTTACCTGAGCCCATCGCTATGTACCCTCTCTCATCTGTCATGATCGTATATTTGAAGGTGGGCCATCCAATCCTAAAGGTATGATTTTTAATTATGTAATTGGGTGTTTATGATTGTTTTTATTGGGAAAACTTGGGCATGGATTATTGGGACACATGGAAGAAAGAAGGGTTTTGACTGTACCCTTTTTTCGTTATCTCAACTAGGGGGGTTAATATGGAATCCTAGTCCCACAAGATCTCCTTTATTGGCTAGAAGCTTTAGGATTAGCACTACATGGGAAAACTTGATTTTGGTTGCTTGTTCCTACTTCTCGATACCATATATCTCACTCCCCTCTGCTCATTACAAGCCCTTTTCAAATTCTCCCTATATGAGTCCACATTCATCCATTAGGTCCACAAGGTGTTAACATCCCATTCTCTTTGTCTACATGTTGGGTTGGGCCTAGAAAAATGCCCCAAAGGTTGTTGTAGCTAAAAAAAAGGATAAAAGCATAATATGGCCACATATAACAGGAAATGTACTACAAAATGCAAAATATGGTCGGGACAATAAATTTAGCACATGGGAAAAATCCAAGCATGAGCTCTACCCCCTATCATTATGGCCATCACCCTAGTTCATAGGGCTCCTATGAGTTCCCCTTGTTAAGGAACCCATGAATGTCCTAACCCCTGGTGGGTGATAAACTGCCCCACTTTAATGGGGTAATCACTGCTATATGCTACACATCATGCTATCATCCCCTTGAGTCATGAGCAGTAAAACGAAGAAAAATAGATAAAGGGCAAAAGGAAAATGAAGAAGGGTGGAAAAACAAAGGTCGGGGAAACTCATGTACCATGATTTCTCCATCCTACATTCATATACCCAAGGTGTGGGCTTTCCTCATCATAGCTATCCTTCTAACATGGCTTGTGGCTTAGATCCTTCCCTTTGTCCCAACTCCATTCCATCATTATTTCACATGACAATTGTGATTTGAAGGATGTACCATGGACATGCAATTTCCTTAGAGGTTGAAACCACCTAATCGGGTCCTTCATTAACCACCCCTACCTAGGAAGGTAACACTGTTACATGTTCAAAGCCCCATATTTGGAAGGGAAACCCACTATGAAGTGTCCATTTCTTCCCTTGATTAACGAGATTATTTACTCAATTGCACTAATGAATAATTGTATTTGAAGGTGAGGAGACACGTTGGATATTTTACAGGATTGCAGGCAGCTTTTCATCTTGGACTTGGACTCCTTATATGGGATCCAAGCCCTCCAAAGGATCACAATGACATTTGTAGGGTGAGTGTTGAGAGCCATGGGCATCCATTCACGTAGAGCATTGAATTCCACACCATGGGATTCTTTAGTACCCCATTTGCTTGTTCATGCCTGTTAGATAGTTGACATTGTGTGCATGGGAAATGGCCTTGAGAAGGAATCTACAAGTGTGTTTGCATTGATGTCAATGGTCAGGCTGAGGAGTTGTGTTGGGCAGTTGGCATTGCCTAACTAATTAGAAGGAGTGTTGGCATTGGTGTCAATAAGCCGAGCTTAGATGCTTGTTGCAGCAGATGCTGATAGTGATGGCTCAGGAGGAATCTCTTTGTACCTGCAGGTTTCATGTAGAGAATCATCACAGTAGAAGGCTTATTGGAGAAACTATCAAATGATGATCACAATGATGGCCCAGGATGGAAGTCCATTGGAGTTGCAGGCCTCATGCTAAGGACACATTGTGGATGTGATTCCTAGTTGTCCGGAGAGTTCAGGAGAAGAATATTGGAAGTTAGGTTGAAGCCATATTTTGAGGTATCAGATGGGCTCAATGGTTAATTAGATCCCTTCCATTGGAAATTTCTCTGGAAGAGATATCCAACGATATGCGGAAGTCCAGAAATGGACTTGTGGCTCAAAATTTATGAACTGCTAAAGTTTAGGGTGTTAAAGCCTTAAGCAGGGAAGAATCCCACATATCACAAGTCCCGTAAATCGGAGGTGCAGCGAGATCGACGGTCTTGACAATCGAGAATTGGAGGATCTAGGTACATCACATGGAAAGTGCAAATCCCCGATCAAAGATTAGCAATATCAACAATTGGAGATCCTAACAATCGACAATTAGAGGATCCAGGTGCATTGCACAATGATTGTGAATCATCAATTAGAGAATAGCAATATCGACAATCAAAGGTATTGACAATTGGAAATCAGAGGATCTAGGTGCATCGCATAGCAATTACAAATCACTGATAAAAAAATAGCGATATTGGGAATTGGAGGTTCCAAGGCACAATGCAACAGCTAAGGCCAGTCGTCGATTAGCGACTTGCGATCTCGCATGTTGAAGGACAAGGCCATATCGACGATTGACATTTGATAGTGTCATAAGTGACAAGCATTGGGAATTCGCCGATCTACAAACATCGATTGAGTTAGAAATGTTGGGGACTATGCATCCTTTGTTAATTCGTCAGGAAGGCCAAAAGGGAAAATATAAAAGATTTTGCTGAAAAATAGGGAAGGCAAGGCCTCTTTCTCTCTCCTCCAGGAGGAAACATGGAGGCATATGATTGGGTTCGATAAGAATACATGAAAGAGTCTGGTTGGCTCCGATAAGGACAAATGGCAACATCGGAGGAGCTATGATGAGGACAAGTGGCAGGATCTGGTTGGGTCCAATGAGGACAGATGGTAGCATCGGAGGAGCTCCAATGAGGACAAGTGGCAGGATCTGAATGGTTCTGATAAGGGACACGTGGCTGCTTACGTCAACATGACGTCACAGTATGAAGGGAAACATGGTAGGCTGTTTCAATGTTTATGGATGGCTTAATGGGCCATATATGAGTTACACGTGTCACTGGTCAGAATATGCCATGTGGCATGAGATGATGTCACTTCGGCAATCGACAATCCGAGGTTTGCAATGGTTGGCTCATGTGCCACAATGAAATTTCTCTGGGATGTGGGATAACATGCGGTAGCGAAGTGTTAAGGAACCAAGGGCTAGGGATGAACAAATGGGCTTATCGACAATCTACAATCAGAGGATTGCAATTGATGGCACATGGGAAACAATTGAAAAATGCTGATAAAGAGGGCTCTGATATGTGTTAGCGCTTGGTCGTGAAACTAATAGAAAACCAAGGGCACATAGCATAACACAAGGAGAAAGGCCCTCGACAGTAGTCTGAAAGACTTAGTGCCTTAAGGCTAAGTGATTGTTCATGGCCTTTGGTCTGATGGTGAGAAATGCATGGTAAGAGCCTAAGTGAAAGGAGATAGGAAATCAGAAATCAACGATCGACGGTCTGTGGTTGCTGACACATGGGAAACAAATGAAAATCAACATTAAAATTTAAGGGGGCTCCAATATGGTTGGAACTTGGTCACAACACTCGGTCCTATGGTTGAGATACATCAAGGAGCTAATCAAAAGGGGATTGAATATCAAAGATAAAAAATCGGCAATGTATAACATTGCACCATTATAAGGCTGTGATGTGGAAGCTTTGATATAGCAGCGTGGTGTGACTTCTCCAATAGCACAGTACAAGACTTTGAAGGATGGATGGGTCAACCATTGAAGATTAAATGCATAGGCAGTGGATTTGGTCATTGGATATATCCGTGCACACATTATAGAAATAAATGCAAAACAAAAAATCCATGAAGTATTGTAATCCATGAAGAGGCATGGAGAGTCTTAGTGGATTGTGAAAGTGGACTAAGATTAAATTCTCAACGTGGCCAACCTCAGTGATGTAAGAGTGGAAGACATAGAGGACTGTGCTAGGTTTGTCAAGTGTGTAGTGGACTGAGAATTAATTCTCAGTATGGAGGAAACTATCAGTTAGCTGTCCATTCTCAATGAATACAATGGCAAAGACCAAGACCGACGCTGAAACAATGTGCAGGGCCATGCCGAGGTACATCGCAGTGCTAAATGAGAACAGTGTGACAACATTGATCGAGGTGTAAAGAGAGGAACAAAACCCAAGAGATATGATGAGAAATGTGGGGAAAAACAATATTGTTTCCATATATCAAAGAGGAAATAGCTTTGAGTAAGTGCACTACTGGGAAAGGCTAGGTGAGATCCATTTCTATGTGTTAAAGGCCGAAAGTGCCTAAGTAGAAAATAAGTGACCTCAAGAGAAACACTATGTGTGTGTTAGGCCGAAGTTGCCTATGTGCTCTGTGTTAAAGGTTGAAGTGCTTGTACTCTGTGTGTAAGGCCGAAAGTGCCTGAGTGCTTTGTGAAGCAAGGCCGAGAGTACACTGCATGCTATGAAAGGAGAAAGGTTGAGAGATGAGTGACAGCTAATGTTGAGCAGATCAGTGTGCCGCTGAAGTGTGCTGCAAAGGGATGCAAAGTGTAGTAGAGTGAGCAAGAGATCAAAGTTGTTATTAGGCAGAGTTTCTGTCAAATCACATAGGACATTCAATTCCTATTTGAATGTGGGTTGGTGCCTACATACAGGAAGTTGGTGCTTCCATCTCTAGTTGAGCTTGGGAAGGCTTGGGGGTCGGTGCCTCCTGCTAGTTGGTGCTTGCATAAATCCTCAGAGCTGCAGGTTGGTGCTTTCAACAAATTCACGAGGTCGGTGCCTCATATGGTACTTCTGGTAAGATGGACAGGTGTCTACAAACAGAGGGAGTTTGTGCTTCCTTCTAGTTGGTGCTAGCAAATAAATCAAAGGGAGTTGGTGCTTCTTGTGAGTGGGTGCTCACAAAAAAATTGATGTAATAGAGTAGGTTCTTCTATTTACATGAATAACAACAACAATATTTGTGGCTTTTTCCAGAAATGGTTTCCACATGAAAAACCTATGTATAATGTGTATGATGCTTATGGTTTGCATGCCTATGTGTTGAGTTAATGTTACTGTTACATTATAGGTTGCTGCTAGTTATATGAATGAATTCCATGTTTAAATAAGGAAAGTAAACTAGCATAAAGAAGTAAAAATGAGCCTTATATTGATTCACCCCCCCTCTCAATATTAACATTGTTTCCAACAATGCCCCAGTTATTTGAGATGATGATACACTTGGAGTAGGATGCCCCAAATGACTACACATTGCACCCGAAACTTGGCAGCTGATCCAGGGCCAAGAGTAGGTTGTGTCTTTCCTAGGGAGACATGGGATGACATGTGTCATCTTCTAGCCCTGATTGACAGAGCATCAAAATGATTTTGAGCCACTTGGAGACTCATGAGACCCATTTTGGAGCCCGAAACCCAAAATAGGGGTCTCAAATATGTTTTGCAACATATGGAGAGAATCACCCTCTTCATCATGATTTTTGAGGACCTCTCCCACATTTCTAGCACAAGTGGCCTCAACACTACCCCTCTAGGCCTCCATGCATGCTTGACATCAACTTTTCATGGGCTTAGGAGGGAGATTAATTTATTTTTTAAAGCTATCATGGTTGGCTTGTAACCATGGGTGGTTACTTAGCACATTAGGCATCGAGAGGGGGTTTTTTTCATTTTTTATTTGAACTACTTAATATTGTATAAATTGGAGAGACTCTCTTCCTTTTCAAACCATGAACTCTTGGATTTTCGACCTATTTACTGAATTCGAACCTGAAATTATGGATGGTTTTGGAGGTTTATGGATGGATTTTGATTTTTGGATAATCATGTCTCAGTTTTGGAGCTTTTAATTGGCATTGTTATGGATGGATATACTCTTCACTGATCTAGGTGGATCTCTAAAAAGCACCAGTGGCATGGTAAAAATGATAAGAACTAAAAGTGGTAGAAACTCTATAAAATTAGCATCAGATCAAAGTGCTCGTCATCCTGATTCCAACGATGCAAACGACACTCGAATCTGAGCTCATATGAAGAAGTTAGAGCAAGTCAAAGTTAGGTTTGACTTGGACAGGTGGCAGGAGAAGATGAAATGGAAAAACTCTTTAGTGAATGGGGAAATGCCAAGTGGTAGGACACCATTGGCCCTGCATTTTTCTGATCACAGAAGGTAGAGGTCCACAGTTAAGGAATCGACCCCAGTACTACCAAGTTGCGATTGCGATATCGTAGTCGTAAATTAGAGGTGAATCAATTTTATAGAATTGGCCATGGTAGAGTCAAGATGCGATGCGATAATCACATATCTCAATCGCAAAGGGAAGTGCCTATAGGATTGACACTCCGACAGTCAAGGTTGCGATTGCAATATCACAATCGCATATCGCACAATGCGTGTTCTTAAACAATAAGACCATCCAGTTCCGTCGATTGAGATTTTCTGATACTCTCAGATGCGATATGGTATAGAGTGTAGTTTTGGAAACTCATCGGGTCTGCTGGATCACACATCACACATCGCATCTTGCAGTGGCCATTATGGAGGAATACCTTGGTTCCAAACGATTTCGATTTCCGATGGGGTTATCATCGTCGATAAAGCTGTCGGGTTTAGGGTATACGTCCATTCATGTGAAAACGACATCAAGGGTGGTTCTTCTATGTTTGATAGGTTTGCTACCTGCGACCCGAGAATCTCTACTGGAAGCGCCGCCTACTAAACTTGTCATCTGTTGAGAACTACCCGGGATTGAGGAGTCGACCGATCAAGTATATATATATATATATGGGACGGTCCACAAAAGAAAAGGGGGACTGGCTTAGGAGTTGATAAAATCAATGTACGCAATAGGAACCTGACTTGGTAATAGGTCGGAACCTTGCCTTGAGCAGCAGGGAGGTTCTGAGAGGGTGCAGAAGCTTCATTTCTCCGATTTGGGTGTTCGGATAGTCGATTCTGCATGATTTTTTGCTAGGATTTCAGTGGTACTGTTTGTTTATGAAGATGGGCTCTCCATTCTTCATCCATCTTCCAACTTGGAGGTACAAGGATTGTAAATGAATTTTTCTTGTACATTTATCTCTTTTTGTGCCAATTAGTGAATGAAGGCCTCCCCACTATTGAGTAGGGCGCGAAGACGTAGTCCAAATTGGATGAACTTCGTAATCAAATCTTTGTGTCATGGTTTCATGATTATCTTGTTATTTCCGCATTATTTTATGTGCTTTTAAGTTCCATGGTTAATAAACTCTGTTAAATGTAATTCTGATGCATCTACAAGTAAAAGATCTTGGATCAAGTTTGGTATCAGAGCAGGTCTTTGTCGATGCGAATTACATGATTATATGCTAACCCAGAACAAGCTAGGAAAATGTGAAGGAAATCTTGAGTCCTTTGATCCTGAAGTAGGGCGTGCACAAAAAATAAGAAATATGGCAAATGAAGAAACTCATTGGTAAAAGGAAAAACATTTCTGCAAGGTATTCTACAATATGGAAAAGAAAGTGGACAAGCTATTTTTAGAGTAAGAGAAGGCACTTGGGCACGAGAAGAAGGATGCCGATGACAATAGATCAACAAATCATGAATGTGGTGGAGAAGAGCCTCCTCCCTCTCCTTATTCAAGTGATAGTTCTCATCACGCTAATCTAGATTCCAAACATACAAATAAGAAACCATTCTTCAAGCTAGATGTAAAGTTTGACCTACCCATGTACAATGGAGAGTGTAGTACAATTGGATCAACAAATCATGAAGGTGGTGGAGAAGAGCCTCCTCCCTCTCCTTATTCAAGTGATAGTTCTCATCATGCTAATCATGATTCCAAACATACATATAAGAAACCATTCTTCAAGCTAGATGTAAAGTTTGACCTACCCATGTCCAGTTAGCATCTCTTCAGCTGAGTGGCATCACTCTCGTTTGGTGGGAGAGAAAGTTGCAAAAGGGCAACAAAAAGTTGCGTAACCTTCTTTCCTCTAAGTCTAATTTTATTTCTGCATTGAAAGACCAATTTTACCCTTTGGGTTATAAACAAAAGGCACTAATGGAATGGAAATATCTAAGGCAAGGTAAAGGCCAAAATGTGCAAAGCTTCACTGAAGAATTTTGGAAACAAGCATTGAATTTGGGCATCTCATTAGATTCGCCCGAGACTGTAACTAAGTATGTTGGTGCACTACATAGTTACATAAGACACTCACTGTTATTGTTCGAGCCTACTACGATTGATGTGGCTAGCGTAAAGGCCATTCATCTTGAAATCCGAGGCAAGAATGATAGAGATGATCAAGCCAATAAAATACCGTTCAACCCTCAGCATGGAAAATTCCAGAAGAAAGGCAAGGGGAAGGATAAGAACACTGTTGCAGCAAAGAAAGGGGACAGAGCAACGCCATATTGCACTCATTTCAAGAGAGAAGGTCATGAAGGATATCTGTGGAATTATCTTTGGAAGTCCGTATCTATAGGACATAAAGGCAGTTTTCTTTCGGCACGAAAATAAATACCACCGCACAAAGGACACGATAGAATATATAGTTTGAGCTCATCATATAAAAGTTAGTGCTATCCTTGTAAGTGCAGGATAGATTAAATGACTAGTTAATTCCATTAAAGGGTGCCTTCTCATGGTGGTGAGAGTGAAAGAGGTTGAGATGGCTGACATTTCAAAGGTTGTGATCCTGATCATAAGAAAGAATTGTTAGAAATTATTTATGAATATGATGAATTGTTTAAGGAATCGAGAGGATTTCCCCCAAAATGGGAAATCCAACATGAGATCCATTTACAATAGGATGCTCTTTTACTGAATATTGGCATGTACAGGATGGCTTCTATCGATATGGAGGAGATCAAGAAATAGGTGCAGGAATTGCTAAGTTAAGGGGTCATCAAGCCAAGTTCTTCTTCGTGCGACTCATTGATTGTGTTGGTGCCAAATAAAGATGAAACATGGAGAATGTGCAAGACTACAAGGCGCTAAACAAAATTATGGTGAAGAATCGATACCCTCTCCCTCGCATTGATGAATTATTAGATCAGTTGAAAAATGTTGTCTATTTTACAAAACTGGATTTGCATAGTGGATATCACCAGGTTAGAGTTGCAGAACAAGACATTTGGAAGATTGCATTCAAAACCAAGCAGGGGTTGTTCAAATGGATGGTGATGCCATTCAGACTGTGCAATGCTTCAGCCACGTTTATGAGGGTAATGAATGATCTGTTTAGGCCTTTTCTTGATAATTTTGTGCTTGTATATCTGGACGATATTCTTGTTTATAGTAGGACATGGGATGAACATGTATGTCATGTGAAGAAAGTGCTTGATGTTCTGAAAAATGAAAAACTATATGTAAAACTGTCAAAGTGTGAGTTTGGGAAGACCTTTCTGGTTTATTTAGGTCACATAGTCGGTAATGGGCAATTGAAAATATATCCCTCTAAAGTAGATGCGATTATGAATTGGCTTGAGCCCACAAATGTTACAAATGTACGAAGCGTTTTAGGTGCAGTACAATATTGGAGAAGGTTCATTGTGAACTTCTCTATTATTATAGCCCCCTTACACGCATTGACAAGTGTGAAGTAGGCCTTTCAGTGGGGAGGAAAGCAACAGAAATCCTTCAACACGCTGAAAGAGAATATCAACACAGCACCAGTCTTATCCTTACCAGACGTTCAGCAACCTTTTGAGATTGAGACAGATGCCAGCAGATATGCCATGGGCACTGTATTGATGCAGCAAAGGAAACATGTATGTTACCATTCAAAGAATTTCTCCCAGGCTATTGTGAATTATCCCACATATGACAAGGAGTTGTACGCCTTGGTTCAAAGTGTAAAGAAGTGGAAACACTACCTGATCGGCAAGGAGACCATCATCCATATGGATCATCAGCCCTTGCAGTACCTTCAGGCACAAACCAAGCTTCAACAAGCCCGTCATTTCAGATGGATGGGATTCCTCCAGCAGTTTCATCTGGTAATAAAATATAAGAAGGGCAGCAATGACAAAGTAGCATATATGCTTTCTCGCCTTCCTATTTCTACATCTGTAGTTTTGCAAAATGCTTCTTTATCCTTAGAAAGTTATGCTGAACAATATGCTAAAGATAATTATCTTAAAGAGATTTATGAAAAACTGACTCGTGGATCGCAGGTGGACAATTATTATTTGTAGGGAAAACTATTGTATCACCTTGGAAAACTGTGTATACCCATTGATGAAAGGGTACATGTAATTCGAGAGGCTCATACCTCTCTTGTGTCTGGTCATTTTGGGGTTGAAAAAACTTTATGTCATTTACAAAGGTTTTTTTTTTGGCCGCATATGAAAAACATTGTGACTCATTTTGTAAAGGGTTGTGTGTTGTGTTCTATTTCAAAGCCCTCTAATAGAAAACTCGGGCTCTACACACCACTCCCTATTCCGAGTCGACCATGGGAAAGTGTGTCCATGGATTTTGTAGGTAGTTTGCCTATGTATAGGAAAGGTCATGACTATTTGTATGTCATTGTGGGTCGTTTTAGTAAATTGTGTATTTTAATGCCTTGTAAAAAGCAGATCACTGCTGAGAAGACTGCTTATCTTTTCTTTCAGCATGTCTAGGTCTATTTTGGGTTGCCCAAATCTATTGTGTCAGACCGAGACTCTTGCTTTCTTGGAGAGTTCTGGACCAATTGTGGAGAATGATGGACACTAAGTTGAAATGAAGTACAACATTTCACCCACAGAACAATTGGTAGATAGAGGTTGTCAACGGCACCGTGGTACACTTGTTACGAGGCTATTGTGGAAAACATCCCAAGTTGTGGGATGGACAACTTCCTTATGTGCAACATGCATACAATCGAGTAGCACATTCATCCACACAAAGCTCACCATTCGAGACATGTTTTGGTTATCTACCAAGGGATCCCTTAGACATGGTATTTGGAAAAGATGAGGATGACAATGGGTGAGATGACAGGGACAAAGAACATAAGTTTATTCAGTGGATACAGGTGATTCATCAAGCAGTACAAGAGCAGTCGGAGAAGAGTTAGGATCGATATAAGCTTGACATGATAAGCACTGAGTTGACCACCAGTTTCAAGTTGGGGACAAGGTATGGCTAAATATCAGAAAGGATAGAATGAAGGGGGAAGGGAAGAAATTGAGACCCATTTGATATGGTCCCTTCACTATATTGGCAAAGATTGGAGACAATGCTTTTCGTCTTGACTTGCCCGCTTATATGAAAATGTACTTAGTAGTGAATGTTGAAAACCTGAAGCTTTATGAAACACCATTGATTATGGATACCGAATAGGTTGCACAGATTCCTACAGTGGATAATTTTGTACCAGAGTATCTAGACAAGTTTCCCGAAGATATCACACTCAATAGGAAAACTAGAACTTCACGATGGGAGATTTGGAGTACATTCATGTTGGCTTCAAAGGAATGCATTCGAGTAAAGCTCGATGGATGGAGAAAGAAAAAGTGAGAGAGAAATTTCCTCACTTTCCAATTGATTGAAAGGGCTTTTGGCAGTACAAAAGCTCTTAGTGGGGAGGATTGATCCAGGTGGATCTCTAAAAAGTACCAGTGGCATGGTAAAAAGGCTAAAAAATCAAAGTGGCAGAAACTCTATAAACTTAGAATCAGATTGAAGTGTTTATCATACTGATTCCAATGATGTGAACGACACTCGAATCCGAGCTCATATGAAGAAGTTAGAGCTAGTCAAAGTTAGGTTTGACTTGGATAAGTGGCAGGAAAAGATGACATGGTAGAACTCTTTAGTGAATGGGGAAGCGCGAAGTGGCAGGGCACCATTGGCCCCTCATTTTGCTGATCACAAAAGGAAGAGGTCTGCGGTTAAGGAATTGACACCAAGACTACAAGGTTGCAATTGCGATATCACAATCACAGATCGAAGGTGAACTAGTTTTACAGAATCGGCTCAGTAGAGTTAGGATGCAATGCAATAATCACATATCGCAATTGCAAAGACAAGTGCTTACAAAATTGACCCCCAACAGTCAGGGTTGTGATTGCAATATCACAATCGCATATCACACAATGCACGTTCTTAAACAATAAGACCCACTGGTTCCGTTGATTGTGATTTTCCGATACTACCGGATGCGATATGGTATAGAGCATGGTTTTGGAAACTTTTCGGGTCTTCTGGATTGTACATCCTACATCGCATCTTGCAGTGACCATTATGGAGGAACACCTTGGTTCCGACCGATTGTGTTTTGCGATGGGGTTATTAGCGCCGATAAAGCCGTCAGGTTCAAGGTATATGTAAATTCATGTGAAAACGGTGTAAAGGGCGGTTCTTCTATGTTTGACAGGTTTATCACCTGTGGCTTGAGAATCTCTGTTGGAAGCACCCACTTGATAAACTTGTTATTTTTTGGGAACTGCCCGAGATTGAGGAGTCGATCGATCAAGTATATATATATATATATATATATAATATATATATGGGATGGTTCGCACAGGAAAAGGGGGAACTGGATTAGGAGTTGATAAAATCAGTGTACGCAGTAGTAACCCTACCTGGCAGCAGGTCAGAACCTCGCCTTGAGTAACAGGGAGGTTCCGAGAGGGTGAAAAAGCTTCATTTCTCTAAATCGGGCATTTGAATAGGCGATTCTACATGATTTTTCACCAGGATTTTAGTGGTACTGTCTGTTTCTGAAGCTGGGCTCTCCATTATTCGTCCATCTTCCAGCTTGGAGGTATAAGGATTGTAAATGAATGTTGCTTGTACTTTTATCTCTTTTTATGCCACTTAATGAATGAAGGCCTCCCCACTATTGAGTAGGGTCCAGAGACGTAGTCCAAATTGGATGAACTCCATAATCAAATATTTGTGTCATGGTTTCATTCTTATCTTGTTATTTCCGCATTGTTTTATGTGCTTTTAAGTTCCATGGTTAATAAGCTCTGTTACATGTAATTCTGATGCATCAATTCTCATGGTTATTAAAGTGCCCTAGTTATTACTATTTGAAATTGTAACTCTTCAAAATTGTTGCATGTGTTACTCATTGGATAGTGAATAAATGAATGTTCCTATGGGATTAATTCATTTTATCCTTGAAACTCCATTAACAAGTGTCTAAGAGGTGTACATATCAAAAGGGGTAGCGAAAGCCTCCACCTTTAGGTCTCCTTAAAGAGTGAGTAGTCCTTATCAAGGTATTTCATGACTCATAATCTCCCAATGGCTATCCACTGATCCTAAATCCTTGATAGTCATCAAAACTCAAAAATTATATCTCTTTTGAACCCTTTTCTTTTCATTCCCCTTAAGTATAAGGAGGCTCCCCTAGGGTTTGGTACGAAATATTTTGGAGGAGGGCATTTTAAATTTCATTTGGATAGAACTATTACTTAGTGTATCCTCTAGTGGTGCTCAAGTTTTGGTGGAATTCCCATGATGGATTCTTCATAAATTTGATGCCCCAACTATCACATCAAGAGGGAACCCTAAAATATAAGCCTTCAACTTGGGGATGATTTGAGGGTTAATTATTTAGTACTTCGTGAACTAAATCATACATAGCCTTTTCTCTCACCTACCTTGACCTTGGATGCACATATATTGTGTGTCAAGGCCTTGTGTAGATTTTTTTAGAAGGGGTTTTTCCTGGAAATTATTTGAGCTCCTCCCAAAGCTCGCACTCTTGTTGAACCTTTCCATTAAACGAGACACCTTGACTCACTTCAAGCATGTCATAGAGACATTTATCACAAGTGAGTAATACTAGGACTCCTCCCATCAGTGAAAATCTGAGAAGAGTAGGGAACTTAGGCTGTGGTGACAGTGGGCCTATGTCCCAAGTGTTGTTATACCATCTAGATTTTTCCTCTTTACAAGGTCTGCTAGTTTGTGTATCAATAGACCCAATAAATGAATACAGAAAAAAATGACTAATCTTCTCTTGTTGGTTCACATAGGGACTTCAACCCCCTTGAGCTCGTTACTGTTGACCTAGGTTGTCATTGATGTCAACATGGCAATATTCTAGATACTAGATGACGATATGGAGCAAAAAGGAAGCAGAACAGATCCATGAAGAGACAGGAGCAAGGCCATCAGGGTAGCTAAGCCATAAGATAGAGGAGTTAACAAAGGAATTATATCAAAGCAAGGAGGTACATTAGAGCAAGAGAGGCATATCGGAAAAGGCAGAAGCCATCAAGGTATGAAGGTATCAAAGGAGGTCTTTGAAAGACATTGCCAAGCTAGAGGAGCCACATTGGAGCAAGAGGAGCCATATTGGAGCAAGAGGAGCCATATTGAAGGATCATTGCATGTAATACATGCCCAAGAAGAACCAAGAGGAGCTACAGGAGGAGCCATATATATATATATATATATATATATATATATATATATATATATGCCAAAACAGAGCTAAGAAGAACAGAGCAAACAAAAGAGTAAAACAAAGCCATCGGAGAGCATATCGGAGGAGCAAGGTGCAGACATATTGTTACAGGGAAAAGTGTCTACACAGAACTGCTTATCCCACTAAGGTGTGGTAGCTATTGTCATACGGAATCAGTCAAGAGTGCGGACACAACCGACCTTCCTAGAAGTCTAAGACATTCTAATGACAAACAAAACAAACTGGAGCTATCCTTCTCTAAACATGCATTATGATATGAGAAATCAAGTGTTTCGTTCTTACCTTTGTCCAAACGCTGTTGTAGAAGTCCAAGCTTTGTTGATCTGGATGAGCTCCTCCTTTTCTCCAAAACCTGCAATCACCAACAGTCAAACAATTAAATAGCACCTGATTATAACATAAAACAAAGCATATTCAACATATAGACCAAGGAGTACATGAAATAACCCATAAACAACAAGTTATTGAGAAGAATGGACCAATTTGCATTAAAGGTAACCAAAAGGAACCATTACAACCTGAGCCTTGGTGTTGTGCAAGCTCCTTCCAGGGTCCACAAGAGTCTTCCTCTACTTTGACAAAGCTCACCCACTTCCAAATAGAACAAGCAAAGATGGCAATCTCTCCTCACAAGCTTCTAAATGGGAGTCCTAATTCCTGCAGCATTTACCCTTAGAAAATGTATAGCTTCAACCTCTCCTCCTTCTGGCCCAATGCCTGTATTTATAGTACTCAAGAGGAGGTTAATCAGGTCCACCATCAATGGGATAGTCCCCTCTTTGGATGGGATCACTCCCTTATTGATGGGATAAGTTCCTCTTTGATAGGAGTGCATGAACCATCTGGAGGCGCCCAATACACGTCGAACAACCTTCTAGAATGCTCTAGAAATGACCACAAGTAACTTTTTAAAGATGAAACTTGCGCATTCTAACTTTTACAGGGGGACGCACCTGCCCCTTTACATACAGAGCGTCTTTGGACGCAGCTTTTGTGAACATTGGGAGCGTCCCCGCAGGTAAGTTTGAGAGAACCTGCGTCCCCAGAGATAAATACATTTATACAAGACTTTCTCTCTTTTTGGAGTTTGACATGGAGAGCAGAGGCATAAGACTTTCCTAAGAGGGTAGCATGACTGTTGATTGAGCCATACTAACTGTAAATAGTCATGGTGACATTTTTTAGTGTAACAGATTGCCCCCTAAAGTGCGAAGCCTGGAATAGATTAGGGTTTGTAATATCTAGGAAGGGTGAAGCGCTTTATCATTTCAAGGATTATCCCGTGGAGAGCCTGGTCAGAACCTGCAATTTTCAACACAAAATACATGTATAAGATTATATCATTACTGAGGTAGGCATTCCCATACTCAGATCAAAACTTTAACTAACAGACTAACTACTCTGATACAGGAATGATCTTGCAGTACATCACCATCATAGACTTTTGTAGACACAGTATGGGCGCAGCCATCTGTTTATGATTAGTCTACTTAGATAATGAATACAAAACTCCTCGCAGCCTGGATGGTGGAAACTAGATCCAGGGTCTTCATCTCTACTTCCCGAATTGGTACGATTCTAGCCATGCGAATAAATGAGTTAATGCCGAACATGGTAGAAACCACTTGATTACCAGTCAATGATGTAAACTGTTAACAAGCGTGAGAGAGACCACCAGTAATGTCAATGGTTCTCAAAGTACCCAGTACAATCCATGAGATGTGAATGAATGAGTTGATGTCGAACATTTCACGGAATCCTTCGATCGAAAGTCAATGATGTAAACTGACGTCAAAGGCGAGAAACCTGCCATTGATGCATGCAGACTTCAAGGTACTGACGATTTCTAAGTCATCTCTCTAGATAATGTGCTGATGTCGATAGAAAGCGACCCGTTGCAGGCAAGCCTGCAACACGAAATCATTGTTCAAGTTGAAGAAATGTTGCTGTAAGGACTGACTCAGGGATGGTCAAATGGATGACAAGTATTTTGCAGATGAAAGTTTTGCTTGCAGACCTCTTGAACACATAACGACACGACAGATGGCTTGGTGACGAATAACTCAAAGTTAATCCCCGGAACCCAGTTAAAGACTTTCAAAGTGGTTTGATCAATTGTGAGGTAAAAGATTTCCCAACCCAGGTGAATGAAAAGTGTCGTGTTCAAGAGTGGTAATAAAGTTTCTTTTGAGACAAAAGGTAACAAACAGGTTCATTCTTCTCTTTTTTCCCCCACCATTTCTGGCAAGTACCTCTTTATTTTTAACAAGCTTGAGGAGGATAACATGTGCTTGATTATAAGCTCATCCTTCGGATGAGTCCAACCTAGTTTTGATTCGAACCCTAGGAAGGAGTGGTTCGTTCCTGTTTGTAATTGAACAGGTCCTTTACTGTGAAATGTTTAACGAGCCCAGTATAGGAGAAACTCGGTGTTTTTCAATTTTAGAGAGTCTGAAAAACTTAAGAAGACTCCAAGTTGAACTTTTTCGTAGATTTGTGTCCCTCAAGCCCGAAAAAGTATAAAATAATACCTGGGGGAACCGCTTGATCTTGCGACCAAGGAGTACTTTCATAATTAGTGCCACTGACCTGAAAAGTAAAAAGGGATCAAGGACACGTCGTTTTATTTCCGTATCGAGTTTGAAACGACAAAAACCCGGCAATCTTTCCTGATTTTACGGTCAGAAAAGAGCTATAAGGGGACCGTCTTTTAATTCCGTTTTAACGAGTGTAAAAGAAACGCTCGGCAATCTTTTCATATTTTAGGAGTCAGAAAAGGGCTTAAAAGATGACTCTGATATTTTGTTCGTGAAAAAATGACAATTTTCCCTCTAAGTCCCTTTGTCCTGCACAAAAGCGACACATTACTCATACCTGTTTAAGATAGGCAAAAATACATCGAAAAACATCTTTCCATGGTGAAAAATGAACAAATTCATCCAAAAAACCTATAAAAAGACTTTTTACCATGTCATTTTTACCGTTTGACTGTTGAGGTTGAAAAAGGAGCTTTTGACAAGAAACTTCCCGTGGTCGCTGCGGAAAATCCGACCGTCAGAATCGAACGCCGTCTCTTCCAGGTATTTTACAACATCCTACTCTTCATTTCTATCCGATTAAAATGTTTTTTAGGTTTTAGTTTTGTTTTTTGGGAGGGTTTAGGTTTCAAAATGCGCTCCTCGGTGGACGCAGGTGCCCTTCGGGTGACCTGCGTCCCCCGACTTTTTCCTATACAGGAAAATGGTCGGGGGACGCAGCCCACCTTCAGGCCAGCTGCGTCCCGACGCCCTGTGTTCCAAACGCGGGGTGCGTCCTCCGTGGAACGCGGAAATTGAAACCCCAATCCTCACAAATAACCATTTAAATTTCCCCAAATTAATTCTAATCATCATTTCTTGGTGTGTAGGGCACTCACCATGTTGGATTGGAGAGAAAGAGAGCACGAAGAGGTTGATGAAGCTGCAATAGAACACCAACCTTCCCTGGATGCCCTAAAAGCATGCGGGTTATACAAATACTGGGCCATACCGGGCATGAGGGCTCAGGTAAGATTCTTAGAATGGCTGGTTGAGAGATGGAACGTTCAAGAGCAATGCTTTTACATAGGAGGGCACCAGCTCGAGATAGAGCCCTCAGATGTATACTTTCTCACTGGCTTGCCAAACAGAGGCGAGCAACTCAATCTAGCCGGGACTAGGCCGGGTGGCCAATCCCTTGTTAGTCTCCGGGAAGATTGGTGCACACCTGGGGCACACCATTCGAAAGGCGTGGAGATCAAACACATCTCTCTGCGTGAACTCAAAGTTATTGCTTTCACGGTTACCAGAATTTGCGGCGCGGCCGCTTTGCACATTGCTTCTGGGTCCCAAATGCGGATGGCAATTGACTGTTACCAAGGCACCATTTTCAACTGGTGTGATGCTGTGTCGGCTAATATGAAGAGCCAACTGACTAAGGCAAAGAACGGACGACTGAAAACTTTTGGATATGGGCCTTTAGTCGTGAGCTTTGCCTTAGAGAGAGTTCCGATGCTGATCCCTCAGCAACTCACTGTTGATATCTTGGGTCCTCGGGAGCCAAAGCTGGTACGATGGGTTGCGGTGATGGCCCGGCATCCTGACGAGGGCGCGGCAGTTGTTCGATTTTCTGATAGTTACTTTCACTGGTTGGAGGACCAGGTTTTCTCGATCCAGGACTTTCCGTATGCCGGAGTAGATTTTCGACATGATCCGGACATGGTTCTTCCACAGGGAGAACAATGGGATGACAGAGGTACTTTATTTTTCACAAGTTTTCAAATTATGTATTTTTTTTTTTGTTTTTATATATATCGTCTCAAAACTGACAGTAAAATTTTCAAAATGCAGATGTTGGTCCACAGCGTCCAGCCAACCTCCGGCCTTTTGAGAGGAGACATCCAGCTGCACCGGTACCGGCCCCACAGGACGCGGCTGCAGAAGTACTAGCTGAGTTGGAGCATGATCTACAGCGTCTGACGGCGGATATACCTGAGACTACTATGGATGACATTCCTATCAGACTTCAGCGCTATGTAGTCGCGGTCCCTGGACCGTTTAGGAGATTTTTGCGCAAGGTAGCCCGTGCAGTGGTGTCGTACAGGGAGCACCACCAGTGATTGGCTAGTCACTTTGTAGACACATGTGACATTTTTGACTTTTTGTACTCTATCATTTTTGCCGATCATAAGGTGTTTTTCAACCTATGATCGAAGACGATGTATATTTTTTGACACACTCCTATCTATATATATATCACTATTACCGGCTTATCTTGTTTAACATGTATGATGAAATGTTTTTAAATTTACTTGCATGATTATCGTAAATGTCTCTCTAACATTCGAGAAGCAATTGCATCTGCTAATGTATTTAAAGACCTTGGAATATGCTGATATTCAATGTAATCAAATTCACGTTCCAAGAGACGCACTCTCAAAAACAACCTTAATAACACAGGATTTCTAATGGCATAAACTCTATTAAGCTGTAATACAACAAGTTCAGAATCTAACCTCACTATCAAACGTCGAATTCCAAATGAAATAGATTCGGATAATAATTCAACCACTGCACTGTATTCTGCAATGTTATTCGTTGTTTGACCGAGGCTTACCCCATGCATAGAAACTAACTCGTCAGAGGGTGAATAGATAACCCAAGCTGCGGAAGAGATATTCCGTGTACTACGACAAGCACCATCAGCAAATCCAATGTATGTTTGGAGAGGCGTCGACATCTGTAATATCAAGAGTAAAACCAAGATAAGCCAGAATAACGACGAAAAACACACTCACTAAGCTAAGCACACTGACTAACTAACAATCATACTAGCTAGAAAGAAAACCTAACCTAACTAAAAATTCTCCATACCCACCATTTAAGCATAATACCTCTTTAGGTAAAGTCCATTTCTGGGTTTACCCAAAGAGTCCCCATCAAAATCTACCAGCTCATAAGCCCCTTTTGCTAGCTTTCGCTTTACAATATAGGGTCCATGCCACATAGGAACGAATTTTCCAGCACCTAGCTTATCGTTAGCTTGATCATATAAAAGCACTAGGTCTCCCTCCGAAAAACTTCGAGGGGTCACATTTCTATCATACTGAGCTTTCATTCGCTTCGCGTGAGTCTCGATTGCCAATGCAGCGTCACGTCGAGTCTCATCTAATTTAGCTAAGTACAATAAACGTTTCTCCTCTTCGGAAGTAGCTGGAAGTAATTCGACAGCCATTTGAAGTGATGGGATTTCACATTCAATGGGTAACACTGCTTCCAAGCCATAAACTAGCTGGAAAGGAGTGAACCCTGTTGAGGTTTTCACTGAGGTTCGGTATGCCCATAGCGCCGAAAATAACATGTTGTGCCAATTCGACCGATGAATACCAATGGTTCGTCGGATCATGATAACTAGAACTTTGTTGATAGACTCAACCAAACCGTTGGCTTGCGGATAATAAGGAGTAGAGCTGTCGTGGCGCAAACCAAGCTGGCTTGTAAGTTCAGTCATCATGGTGTTTCGAAAATGGCTCCCATGGTCAGTAATGATTGCTTGTGGGACACCAAACCTAGTTATTATATGATTGAATATGAAAACTGCAGCTGTTTTGCCGCTTGCGTCGAATGTAGGCATCGCCTCGGCCCATTTAGTGAAATAATCAACCGCGAGGATGATATACGCATGCCCCCCGGCCGAGTGAGGGTTACAAGTAATAAAGTCGATACCCCATTTGGCGAATGGACCAACGGCAATTATAGGGTGGAGAGGAGCAGGTGGTGCGCGCATCTTTCGATCAAACACTTGACAGTTGTGGCACTTCCGGACTGCAATGATACAATCTTTAAACATAGATGGCCAGAAGTAACCAGCGCGCAACACCTTCTGAGCTGTGGCATACCCAGACATATGACCGCCACATGCTCCAGAGTGACAATCATTCAAAACTCTCTCAGCCTCTTCGTGAGTTAGACAACGTCGAAAAACTAAGTCTGCCCCCGGCGATAAAGTGTATCTCCAATAATTTTGTATGGCTGGGATTGAAACCGAATTTTTCGACCTTGGAAGCTTCAGGCCGAAAGGTTTGGGTTTGGAGATAGATGATTATATCCCCGTACCACGGATCTACAGTACTGATAAGAAACAAAGATTCGTCCGCAATGGACTCTTCTGCCACAGTCTCTGTGTCAGCACTCGGGAAATCACACATCAATTCCGCAAAAACTAAGGATTTCTTAGACTTGGACTTCTCGAACTCCAAGTCGAACTCTTGCAGGATAACGATCCATTTAGAGTACTTGCCCCCTAGCAGTTGTTTTGTCAAAATGTAAATCATAGGGTTGCAATCCGAAATAACTGTAGTTTTACGGAGAAGAATGTAGTGACGAAAACGCTGGACAGCTTGAACGGCTGCCAGGGCCAATTTCTCCACATGCGAATATTTTAGCTCAGTGGGATTTAAGGTCCTACTAAGATAATATATCACATGCTCCGCTCCGAATTCATCTTCTTGAACTAACACCATTCCAATGGTGGAATGCGAAGCTGCGAGGTATAAGAAGTAGTCCTGGTTGTAGTTGGGAGGATGCAACAACGGTGCATGGGTCAACGCGTGTTTAAGTGCATCAAAAGATTGTTGGGCAATCTCGTCCCAAAAGAATTGAACGTTCTGTTTCAACAACCGTGTAAAACCTTTAGTGACCTCGGCGTAGTTTGGGATGAATCGGCGTAAAAAGTTCGCTTTCCCTTGCAAACTTTGGAGTTGGCGCAAACTCGAAGGAGGAGGCAATTTGATGATAGCCTCGACTTTCGAGGGATCGACGCGAATGCCGGCTTTTGAAACAACAAATCCCAGCAATCGACCTGTTTCTATACAGAAAACACACTTGTGGGGATTCAACCGAATTCGATAATGCCTACACCTCATAAAGATTGCTCGTAGGTGGACAAGGTGATCAGCTCGACGTAAAGAATGAGCAGGCAAATCATCGAGATACGGTTGCACAATGTGCTTGATGTCATGAAATGCATAAGACATCGCCCGTTGAAAAGTGGCCCCGGCATTCTTAAGCCCAAAAGGTAATTTGCAATAAGCAAATGTCCCCCATGGACAAATGAATGCCGTTTTTGGTTGGTCGGCAGGTAGAATATTGATTTGATTATAGCCCGAAAAACCATCCATGAAGGAAAACATTTCACTTCCGGCACAATCATCAATAATTTGATCGATATAAGGCGTAGGATAGTTGTCTTTTGGACAAGCTCGATTGATATCCCTATAGTCGATACAGATTCTTATTGTTCCTTGTTTCTTATTGACCGGAACAATATTCGATACCCAATCCGTTAACGGGATCGGATAAATGAAACCTGCTTTCAACAGCTTTTCGACTTCTGCTTTAATCGCAGCCGCTTTTCGAGGGTGAATCTGACGCAACCGTTGCCGGACGGGTTTAGCATCCGGGTAGGTCTTTATTTCATGAACAACAATGGCAGGATCGATTCCCGGCATTTCCTCGTAAGACCAGGCAAACACATCGCGGAATTCTTGGAATAGGGCCTTGTAAGTTTGGATTTCTTCTTCTGTACATGCGGCACCTATATGAATGTTCTCCTCAATTCCGGGCTTCACTGAAATATCAATGGGAATAGTACGAGAAATATTCCCTAAATTCAACTCTGAATCAGAATGTTTCGTTGGATCCTGAGCGTCTTTGACATATTCAGCGGTAAAGATAGATGAAAAATCATTTTCAAATGCATCATCCTTAGGTAAAAACGAAGATCTGTGATGGAGATCCTCCCATGGTAGATCGTCTACACTTAGGATTTCGCGAAGTTGTTCGTCAGATGACACGACTTCGGGAAACGCTATCCGTTCTAAGGGTGAGGTGAAAAGTGACTCTTCACTGACCACATTCATTTGGTCGACCTCGGTTGAATGAAAGTCGGTAAAAGACATGAGAGCTTCATAAGCAATTTCATATGGACTCAAGGGCATAGCATTACCGAATGAGTCTATCTCAGAGTCAGATGGGACAAACCAAGGATCATCATAAATAATGTTTTCTGATGTAATCATATGAATTGTTGCAAACGAAGGTTCTACGCTGAGTGGAGGGAGAGGAAAAGTTCCCAGTAAACCGGAATCCTTAACTAAACCTACACCAACGTCCCTATAAGGGATTGTCGTCTTACCGACATGCTGGATACTCTCTGAAGAGGCTGGGTCGGATGAAAAGTATGTCAGCTGATCAATAGTCACGATCTTACCGTTATGTGGAAACTTAATTACTCTGAAGACCGATGAAACGACCGCTGTCATAGCATATGACCAACTTCGACCCAAAAGAAGGTTGTAGTCTAGAGGGGCATCAACCACTTCCACATCCAGACTAACGGTTTTACCTTCTACCCCTATAGGCAATTCCTGTAGAATACCAAACGGACGGAACCCACGGCCATCAAAGGCCTTAAGGATGGTGGGGGATTGGTTCAACGAAGGAGAACCAAGGGATCTCCAACATTGAATCGACATAATACACGTAGAAGCTCCCTCATCAATCACAGTCCTATGAATAGGCCTGTTTTTGACTATCACTGGAATTTGGAAAGCCATTTGATGGGGGAGACGCGGCGTACTATTTTCTAGATCGAAGATCATTAGATTCGGATCCTGAACATCAACAGCTCCTATAGCCGACAAAAGCAATTTTCGTTGTGCTGGGCATGATTGCAGCACTTCTAACGCCGACATTGCTGAGGGTGAAACAGCTAAGTCCTCAACAATGTTGTAATTCTGGGCCGCTCTCGCATGTGGATTGAAAGCAGACCTTCGAAGTACACCCTTGGCGGGCGGTTTAATTACTAAGTCTGGGTTAGGTTTCTCGATCTGTAGTGGATCGGAACCAGGAGCTGAGGTTGATGGATTAGAATGAGAAGATTCTGCTTCCTTACCATCAACAGGATTCTTACTACCATAATCTTGCGATCGAGTCGCAATCCTCACATGAGACATCATCAAAATGGGTTCTTCACTGGCATTCGAGGAAGAACCTATCATCTTATTCTCCTGCTCCGGAAATGGATTTTTTAACACAGCAGGAGTGGGAGAACCTTTGACTATTTTCACTACCTCGGCCCGATGAGGGCAATCTCTCGTAAAATGATCCTCTTCACAAATAAGACAAGGATATCGAGGTTTGCGCTTTTCGTCATTGGTTTCCGACTTTTCTGTTTTCTCCTTCGGAGCCTTGTCTGCTTTAGCCTTCTTCTTCCTTTCTTCTTTCCACCGTTTTTTGATTTGGCCGTAGATGACTCTACAGCGTGAATATCGGCGGTAAGTTCAGGAGAAGACTCTCCTGTCGGAGAATCAGGCAAAGTGATAATTGGAGTAGTTGAAGCCTTGGAAGACTTCTTCTTGCTCTTTGTATTCACGATACCAATCATACCATCAGCGGCATGAGATCCCGAAGGAGCAGCAGCGATTTGATTCGACTTTGGAAGATCCGGAATCTTCTCGTGTAACGTACCCGACTGAGTGTAAACTAAGTCAAGGTATTGCGCCTGAGCAATGACTTGCTCCTCAGTAACTACTCCGGCCTTAGCTACATCTTCAGTAATCCTTGGTAATAATGATTTAACAAACCATTCAGCTAAGATTTGGTCTGGGATAAAAACTTTCACTAGCCTTCTTCGACGTCTCCACTCATGAATGTGATCAGAAATATACGTGGAGGTTGATTGTTTTAGTGAAGTTAATAACTCCGTACCGTTATCGTATCTGACCGGTAACTGAAAGTGAGTTAAGAACGAGGTAGCTAACTGGCTAAAGTTGTAAAAAGAGGCCCGTGGTAACTCAATGTACCACTTGGCCGCGAGACCAATGAGTGTACGCTGGAAAAGACGTAAGCGGATCGAATCATCCGAGATAGAATTTGAAGCACACCAGAGGTGGTAAGTCATCACGTGATTGGACGGATCCTCTCCAGACTTACCTTCGAACTTGGGTATATCACTGGGCAACTTATTTGGCATTGGCGGCCAGAACTGAAGATATTGAATTGGATCGTTCGTTAGGCGCGTCAAGTCTGGTAAATCCAAAGTTGCGATAAACGGTAACTGCCGGTTAGGATCTCTAAAACTCTGGGTCACAATACCAGCCCCAGGAGGAGGATATCCAGGATAACTAGGAACAGGAGTCGCATTTGGGATATTATATCCTCCTGGAAAACCAGGATTAACCGGACCGTACTGGGGTTGCTGAGGTTGTTGATAAGTGTACCCAGGATACGGTTGATACTGGTAAACCGGTTGTTGGACAGCTTGCCCAGGTTGGTACTGTCCCTGGTACGGAGGTTGAACAAATTGAGGTTGAGTAGTGACAACCGTACTTATACCAGGCTGGCCTACAGGCATCTGGACCGTGGTTTGAATCGTAGATCCAGACAACGGTAGAGATGTCTGAGGAGTGGTTACAGGGACAGTAGAAACCGGAGCCGTCGATACTCCAGAAGTAAGTATGGTAGATGTGGCGGTAGTTGCAGCAGCCGTTTGAGATGGAGTACTAGGTGCAATTGGCGGCTGAGTAACTACCGAAGTTACAGAGGTTTGAACACTTGACTGGACAGGTTGCGGTTGCTGGGGTGGACCAGAAACTACAGGTTGTCCAGCTTGAGGTACCGACTGTATACTTGGCTGCAACATCTGTTGACCCTGTGAAGGATCCCACACTAACATTCCAGGGTATTGACCCATAACAGGTTGAGGATACTGAGATCCATAGCCGGATTGAGGATAGGATTGATAATTGTAAGGTGCAGTTCCCATACCTTGACCATATGATTGACCTTGAGGTGGTTGATAACCTTGACCTGAGTATTGACCTTGAGGTTGATAACCTTGAGGTAAATACGGGTACTGGGGTTGACCTTGACCTTGAGGTTGGTATCCTTGAGGTTGATACCCTTGGGGTTGATACCCTTGGGGTTGCCATCCTTGAGGTTGCCATCCTTGAGGTTGATATTGATACTGAGGTTGACCTTGGGGTACATATTGAGGCTGGGGTTGACCTTGAGGTATGTATTGCCCCATAGGAGCGTACTGACCTTGAGGTTGCCCCCCAGACACGAATGACGTACCTTGAGGTTGCCCCCCAGGCATTAACGAAGGCTGCCCCCCAGGCGGTAATTGGCCACCTTGAGGTTGGGAAACGGGAACTGAACCTGACATCATGTAAATGTCTCCTACACCCAATGGTACATTACCACTGTTTCCAACTAATAACCCATGATCAACGGGTTGAGGAGATGCTCCCGCAAAGGTACCAGAAAGAGATTGATACCCAGTAGGAACAGAAGGACCGCCATGTAAAAAAGATTCAGGACTTTGTGTAAACACGGACGACTGACCAGACATATTTACAGGAGTATGAATACCTCCAGGTGGAAAAGGAGTACGAGGTGTAGAAAAACCTAGCCCAAAGTTGTCTAGATAATTTGTTAACGAAAGGTACCAAGTAGTACTTCTAGGAGGACTGTAAAAGATAGATTCACGCTCCCTTAGATCAAGGGTAATTTGATCTTCAGGATCAGAGACGCCTATTTCTTCCTCTGGAACAAGTTCTTCAATAGCAATCAAACCAACAGGAAGATTTTCGGTGATAATTCTTTCTATTCTCGGTGAATCAGGAACACTAGGAGTCAGAGTAACAGGTTCGGATATTTTTGGTTCTTCGCCTGTATCGCTAGCAGACGAAAAACTACCAACAAGCTCAGAAACTGTAACAGCTTCGGGATTATAACCTGTCTCTAAACTTTGGTAATCTGGATGGACCACCAAGGAAGATTCTCCTTCTTCAGGTGAACCTACTCTACTGCCACTAGGAGGAGTTACAAGGACCTTCAAACCTTCTAAATGACTGGACTCGTCTTGAGGAGGTTCACCCCTAAGTCTACGGGATCTTCTCAACAATTCGGCCACAGAAACAACTTCAGGAGACTGGCCCCGCAGTCTACGGGACTGTCTCGGTAATTCCGCCACAGCTAAAAACTTTTAACTACTACACACGAAAACAAAATAAAATTTCAAATCAAACCACCTAAAGTCTCTAAAGAACCAAACAAATTTGAATCACACGCCTAAAGAATCTAGGGCATCAAACCAAACACAAACAATAGTCTTCCGGACCAAAAGCGCTAGTTGGTGATGAAGCCCAACCTCGCTGGATTCAGTACAGAAATGGCGGGTGGAACAGTTACCCCGGCAACCTGCTTAATGAATAGACTAGACCAAGTTCCTCCACTTTAACCGTCTCGAGTGAAGTGAACCCCCCAGAAAATCCAAGTGAGTATAACCGACGTCTGCTCCAGGTACAGTGGGACCTTCCCTCCACCGTCACCTCGGTAGAATCCTAAAGATAATGGTCACTAAGGTTACCAACCGCAAAAAATGCACCTGGGGGAACAGTCTAAACTTCGACAGCACGCAAGGGCAGAGTAGCAAGCTCAATCCCCTTACCGGCTCCTTGAAAATAATCCAAGGTTTACCGACAAGTGACCCCTGGCTCCTCGACAATGGTTAATCCGAGGTTTACCGTTTGTAATACGTACTGTCTGGCGTCGTTCCCAACGAGGGGGGAATGATCCCCTCACTGGTTCGGACACGAGCTCGTGCTTCTCCTTTAAGAGGAGCTTTCCCAGAGTACAAGTGAGACAATTGGATTTATTCTATCACAAGATAAACTACTTGTTTGGTTTTGTTGTCTTGGAGAGTTAATTACTCACCTACTCCAAGACACTAGCCTGATCTAAATTGGTGCTTCAGAGCCCTAGTAAATAAAAGTTACTATTTCAATTTTACTTTAAGCGTTACTTTTATGGTTGTTCTTTAAAGTCACAAGGTAGTGGAAGTGAAACCAATGGTGTGTAGACTCGACTCCAACCACTACAAAGATGCACCTAAGATGATTTACGCTACTTTCCTTTTTCAATGAAATTCTTAACTAAGAGAGTTGAGAGAATGCAAATTTTAGAGAAAACAACTTTCTTAGAAAAGACAATCAAAGAAACAATTCTCTTTTTCTTTTCAAGCACACAAACATGACCACTCTTTACTTGCACGAAAAACTCTTTTTCTTTCAAAACTTTCAAAGCTACTTGAAACAAGACTTTTAAAGAAGATGTTTTTGTATTTTCTTTTAATAAAGCAAATAAATCTAATTTAACAAAAATCAATCTCAACAACTATTAAAATCTACGAAAATTCACTCACAAGCAAACTAAAAGGTAAATTTACTCTAAGCAAACTTAACGAGGCCAAAACCTACAAGGATGTTTCTAGGTTGTTTTACTTGACCAAAATCAAATCAAGGACCAACTATTGCAGAATCAAGAGCTGATCAAAACAAAACTCAAATCTTTTTGTTCTTTTTGTAAAATGGAATTCAAGACTTAATCAACAAGCACTTTGAAATTTGACCAAAGAGACAACTCAACAGGTTGGTTGCTCACATGGGTAGACTTACGACAGATCCGACTCTTAAGAAGGTTGACCAAACTAGAGAGATCTAAGGCTTGACAACTTCCACCATTAAAGTCACTACAGGATCTACTCAAAAATCAAACCCTAGGTTTAAATTTCAATGAAATCCACTAAAACACTTAATGCTATGAAAACAAGTTCAGGTGAAGATTCTTGGCAAGGGACTAATGAATCTGGGCAGAAAAACTAAGAAAAAACAAAATCTAAGAGTAAAAAAGCAAAAAATGGAGTTTTCTCAAATTTTAGCAGGGGGACGCAGGCAACCCGTTAGCACAGGTGCGGGCCCGCTCTGTGCACACAGCAAAAGTGCGTCCAGGGACGCACTGTGCAGCACTCAGAGGGTGCATCCTACTGAAAAACTCAAGAAAATGCAAAATAAAACTAATCCTAAGCTAACCCACCCAGAGACAGAATCACAGAGCCAAAACCAGAAAAATAAACCAATTTTCTCAAAGCAAAGTTCATACAAAAGAAAAGACTCTTCTCATTAATGGTTTCCCCAGCGGAGTCGCCAATTTGTCACACGGAATCAGTCAAGAGTGCGGACACAACCGACCTTCCTAGAAGTCTAAGACATTCTAATGACAAACAAAACAAATTGGAGCTATCCTTCTCTAAACATGCATTATGATATGAGAAATCAAGTGTTTCGTTCTTACCTTTGTCCAAACGCTGTTGTAGAAGTCCAAGCTTTGTTGATCTGGATGAGCTCCTCCTTTTCTCCAAAACCTGCAATCACCA
This sequence comes from Pinus tabuliformis, assembly GCA_031772625.1. Classification (NCBI taxonomy): domain Eukaryota; kingdom Viridiplantae; phylum Streptophyta; class Pinopsida; order Pinales; family Pinaceae; genus Pinus; species Pinus tabuliformis. The sequence goes on along the minus strand of CM062814.1, from coordinate 394,151,507 downwards.
ACAGTCAAACAATTAAATAGCACCTGATTATAACATAAAACAAAGCATATTCAACATATAGACCAAGGAGTACATGAAATAACCCATAAACAACAAGTTATTGAGAAGAATGGACCAATTTGCATTAAAGGTAATCAAAAGGAACCATTACAACCTGAGCCTTGGTGTTGTGCAAGCTCCTTCCAGGGTCCACAAGAGTCTTCCTCTACTTTGACAAAGCTCACCCACTTCCAAATAGAACAAGCAAAGATGGCAATCTCTCCTCACAAGCTTCTAAATGGGAGTCCTAATTCCTGCAGCATTTACCCTTAGAAAATGTATAGCTTCAACCTCTCCTCCTTCTGGCCCAATGCCTGTATTTATAGTACTCAAGAGGAGGTTAATCAGGTCCACCATCAATGGGATAGTCCCCTTTTTGGATGGGATCACTCCCTTATTGATGGGATAAGTTCCTCTTTGATAGGAGTGCATGAACCATCTGGAGGCGCCCAATACACGTCGAACAACCTTCTAGAATGCTCTAGAAATGACCACAAGTAACTTTTTAAAGATGAAACTTGCGCATTCTAACTTTTACAGGGGGACGCACCTGCCCCTTTACATACAGAGCGTCTTTGGACGCAACTTTTGTGAACATTGGGAGTGTCCCCGCAGGTAAGTTTGAGAGAACCTGCGTCCCCAGAGATAAATACATTTATACAAGACTTTCTCTCTTTTTGGAGTTTGACATGGAGAGCAGAGGCATAAGACTTGCCTAAGAGGGTAGCATGACTGTTGATTGAGCCATACTAACTGTAAATAGTCATGGTGACATTTTTTAGTGTAACAGCTACCTTAGAAACAAACAAAGTAAAGCTACTTTCGTTTTTCCTTTATGAAATATAGATGAGAGAAGAACAAAGAAGACCAACCTCTGTCTTGCGCTAATCTCCTAGTTCGATTCCTCTCTCTCTTGATAGTCTTTCGCTACTTGCTCCCTTGTACGCCCAGCTTCACAGAGTACCTGTAGGATCACAGTAGCATAACACTATACAAGAACATGGATCTATAATCATAAACAATCTAGGATCAGATGTAAATTGACCATACAAATGCATAAAACATAAATGACACAAGAGTATGGAGGAAAACTTGAATAGCTTTTATTGATAAACAAGAAAGAGCCAAGGGAGTTACAACCAGTTGTTCTGACCCAGCATCATCCTCTCAGCAAGTAAGCCCTTCTTCACCTCATACAAAGCTTAGATCACCCAACACTATGATGTTGTCTCAAGAAACCAACAACAATTCCTTACAAGATGCAAAATTCCAGCCTCTGGATCTCTGGGATGAGGGATCCATATATAGATATCTGTAAGGGAGATGAGTCAGCTTGTGATTTGATTAGTGTCTTCCCTCTGATAGTTCTTGCTTCCACTTTGAGATTGATGGTCTCTTACTCATCCTTGGTCGAATTCAGAGAGGCAAGTGTCACAGGAGAAGTTTCTGGAAGATTCCATGCCTCTCCACCTCGCGGAATGACACTGCCATTTGTCACTTCTCGCCCATCGCACCCCATAGAAGGGCTTTTTGAAATGCAACGCACCCATAGAGTGTACTTAGGTGAGATGCAACGCACTTTGCCTATGGAGCAGCTGAAACGATCCTGTTTTGACCAGTTTTGAGTAGTTTTTCATGGAGAACTTCTGGGAGAAGCTGTAAACAGTTGACCTTGTTCCTTTAGGGTTTAGCACAACACTTTTAGGGACTTAGGAGCCCTTGGGTTATGGAAATTTCATGCTTGGGGTTGCAGTGCCCAAAAATGTCTATAACAGTTGCCCCCTAAAACATGAGGTCGTTAATCTTTTGATGTCGGGTGAAATGCTTTATTATGAGGATTTGAAGTTCTTTCAAGCTGGGAGGAGACCTGTAATAAGATACAATACAATACATTATCTTCATAATATTTTCATGATCTAGCTGAGGCGGGCATTACCATGCTCAGCTTTATAAATTCATTTTCATGTACATAGGACAGACAATCGTCTGAGTGTAGACTGATGATTCTGGTAGAGTCATCATCCCTTTGATTGGATGATTATCTGTGCAGCAATGATGTACATTTGATGTCTTTATTTCCCTGAATATATATCGCAGCCCGGATGGATGAAACTAGATCCGGGGTCTTCAATCTTGTTCGATCTTCACTCGAAGTACAAGTCTATCCATGTGAGAGATGTTCTGGAGTCGAACATGGAAAGACATCGCCTGATTACCAGCCAATGATGTAAGCTGTTAACAGGCGCGAGAGGGATCACCGGTAATGATAATGACCCTCAAGGAACTGCAGTACAATTCACGTGGTGTGAATAAAGGACTTGGCATCAAACACCACGCAAAATCTTTCGGTCGAAGGCCATTGATGTAAACCTGTCGCCGGAAGTGAGAAACTTGCCATTGAGGCATGCAAGCTTCAAAGTACTGAACGGGGTGTTCCTAGATCGACTTCTTGGATAATGAGCTGATGTCGACAAGAAGCAATCCGTCACAGGAGGGCCTTAATGAATCCCACATCAATGACACGGAACGGAGCAAATGATTTTAATGGAGGTGAAAACGATCTGATGACATAAGGTTCAGGGTGGCGGTCATGAAAGAATGGAGTGTAAATGTATTGTAGCGGGTGAGACACAGGTGAATTCTCTGAATGACTTCTCTTGAACATATCGGCGACACTGACGTGATGGATTGGTAGCATTAACCCGAAATGTGGATGGTGTGATGGGACCATGGCGGTGTGACCGGTGAATGAAACAACCCAACCCGACTTGGATGCGGAGTGAAAGTGTCATGTTCAAGAGCGACTTGCTACCAACAAAGTTTCTTCAAGTTTTCTTTCCAATTTTTCCCCAGTCATTGCTGACCAGTACCTCTTTATTTTTGTCAAGCTTGAGGAGGATAACATATGCTCGTTCTATAATTTTCCCTTCGGGCAAACCCATCGCTATGTTTTAACGAGCCTAGCGATAGTGAAACTCGTTCTTGTCTGCTATGGACAAGTTTGTCGCTATTAAGTTTTAACGAGTTTAACGACAAAGATAACTCGGTCCTTTTCAATTTTAGAGAGTCTGAAAAGGAACGTAAAGGAAACTCCAAAATTCCTTTTTCGTCATCTAATCCCTTAAGTCCGAAAAAATATAAAACAATACAGAAGGGATGAATTTTCGATACTTTTAACGAGCCGAACAAAACAAGCGCTCAATCTTTTTGTGTAATAATCCCTTAGGTCCAAAAAGATTAAAATCTAAAGGAGGGATAGCACCTCCGGTCCCTTTAACGAGCTGGAGAGGCCAATGGCTCAGCAATATTTTCATATTTTACGAGTCAGTTGAAAAGAGCTTAAAGAAGACTCGTCTTTTGAGGAACGAGTGATGAAATTGGGTAGCATCTGATTCCAGGTAAGGTTTGGAATTTTCCAATCACGGCAGCGTTACAAGGATGGCTAGTGGGATCACTCTTCGCAGCTGTTCCTCAAAAGGGGTAAACACTCAAATGGAGGTGAATGATCGGCCAATACAGAGTGGAGGTGATGATGAGAACATGACCAGGGCTTTAAAGGCTGAAGTACTACATTCACGATGGTTATTTACCGAAAATCGGTTCATTTTTTTTGATTGAGCTTAAACACTGGGGGAAACATTTGCTCATGACTTATGTTTATTTTTTAACGAGCTTGAACTATGTGCTAAAACTGCTCGATTAATCCAATCGTAAAATAAGAATGTCTCATATATGAAAACGACAATTTTTTGAGTTTTGCCCCACATCCTTTCTTTATGCAAGTTAGGAAACGACCAATCCAAAAAAAAGATAAATAATCGCTATTTGCTTGCACGCTAAAAGGTTTGCATGCCCCCAGGTATAAAACAGAGTTTCAAGGTCACTCTTCAAATCTCCAACAAAACATTTGTTTTATCAGGAAAGGTCTACCTCTTTCAGGTTACCAAAGATTGTTCTATTCACACCGCAAACAAAACACTTCTTCGGCGATGTCTATCGAAATAGACAAAGGTGAGACAATCCACTCACATAACTTTGACGAGAGAATCTTATTCCAGTCTAACCCCCTCTTCCAATCACGGACGGGAGTACAGTCCAGTCATATATCTCTCGCGGAAACCTACCCTATACCCGAAGTTTTCCTGCCGAAGCAGACCAGGGTGCATGCCCCCTGGGTTTTAGTCATGTCCCCCGAATCACTCGCGCTCATCAGGTGGACGGACTGGAGATTGATGAGACATTCCTTGTGTGAAAAGACCATTTAGGGATGGTCGTGATCCGGGAAATGAAAGCTGGTCTACGAGCTTGACCACTCTTCCTTCGTGCGGAAAACACATTACTCTAAAGAGTGATGAGACAATCGCTCCCATGCAATAAATATAGTCTCGTCCAAGGAGTAGATTATAATCCAGGGGTCCTTGGACTACCATTACGTTCATATGAACGGTTTTCCCTCTCAATGTTATGGGCACATTGGGAAGGATCCCTAATGGTCGACTGGTTCCTTTGTCAAAGCCTGTTAGATTTCTTATCTCAGGCAAAAGTGATGGCGAACCAAGCGCTTTCCAAGCAGTCGAGGAAAGGATACTCACAGAAGCCCCTTCATCTATGATGGTACCAGCCATAACCATTCTATATACTTGAGCAATGATTCTGAATGGTACACTAGCCGGTAAGCGGGGTCTGCCTAGTTGATTCCAGTCGAAGGAAACAACTAGGTTGCTTGGAGGTGGGACCGAATAGATGGCCGGGTACGACTCTGAAGAACTTCCTTCCTGCGGTAAAGGAACGGGTAAATTGCCCCCATGTTCATCGGAGTCTGTGCTTACGAAAATAATTTGGACGATGTCATCCTTATTCTCTTCTATGACTGTATCATCTGAAGATGGAACCTTTGAAGGCAAGACCGGGTCAACTGCCGCCTCGAACTTTTGACTTTCGTCTGGTATGGGTTCAGATGGTTTGTCTTCAATGATAGATGCTTCGGCCGACCACCTGGGCGTGTCAGCTGTATTTTCAACTAATGACGGACTCGGCAAGAGTTTTTTATATCCAGGAGGAAGTCGTAACGGTGAAACCGAACGATCGTCCAAAACTCTTTTAGCCTCGTCTAAGAAGGGACAATGGTGGACGACATGATTGCCTTCGCACAGTTTACAAGGAAATCTATATTTTCCTTTTTGTCCTGGGGCTTCACTTTCACTAGTCGACGGTGTGTTTTCAACATGATCATCAGAGGTTGACGACACCGGGTTGTGCAAACGAGGAGACCAGTCCCTTAAGATCCGAGGGATGCAAGGACAATCTCTATGATAGTGGTCTCCTTTGCAAATGACACATGGCGATTTAGGCCTGGTCGGTGCAGTGTGTGGATTTTCACTAGACGATGCTTGGTTGCCCCCTTTCACTTTTGGCTCCTTCTTCTTCTTCTCTTTCTTCTTCTTTTCCTTCTTCTTCTCAGATACTTGATTTTTGGCTTTACCAGCCCCATCAAGCGAAGAGGAAGGAGGAGAGGAGGAATTGGAGGAAGTAGAAGGTTGGTGGGTAACTCTGGATTCGTCTAGTTGCTGACTCGATTGTTCAGGAATTGCGGTGTTCTGAACGACAGAGGTTGAGAAGAGCCATACGGGCAAGCCGATTGCCAATCCTGGAAGCGACAATGTGGCCATATGGGGCGCACCAACATCTCCCTAAGAGGAGAAGGGACTAGGATTTCCTCCGAAGGGAATTCCTTGGTTGGTGGGTTCCATTTTCTCAACCTAAGATCAACGTAGGAAAGGGTGATGATTATTCCGTTTAAAATAAATTTTAGACGCTTTGACACAACTTGTTTTTTCAATTTTAAAGAGTCGAGAAAAAACAAAAGATGACTCTAGTCGCCTTCGATTTTTAATGAGCCTGAAGTGACAAGTGCTCAGATGTACCTTTTCCGTTAAGGAGTCTGAAAAGGAACGAAAGGGACTGCTCTGGAAATCTAGGTAGAGGGATTACCAAACCAATCACAAAATTGTAGAATACTTTTTATGGTACGACAGTCAATCTTCCCGAATGCTGTGTTCAGTGCATTGCGATCGATAGGGCGGCAGACACAGTTTCCTAGGGATAAAGGATTAAGCCTATTGTGGTCTCCCAAAATATACTCGACGGTACGTGGGAGCACAAGTCCGTACTGGCACTTATCGTCTCAAAGTGGAGGAATCACCCAACCATCAGTGAGAACAACAGTTACCAGGCTTTACGACGCCGGAATACGTCTCTAGCCTAGACTTCTAGATGTTGTGCGTTAGGTTCCAAAGCGTTGTTAGATTCATTAAATTTATTTTATAGTTGATCTTGCTTAAGAAATTTTCCTTTCAGGTTCACCGCGAGATGTAGATATACAATTCCTAAAATGCAATCTAAGATGATAAACAATCTTTTATCTTCTTTGTGCAATGAAAATCCTAGCTACTAAGGAAAGAGAGACAGTATTCCTTCACAAAGAGCAAAGAGCACACACTAAATGCACTGTCCTAAGTCAAACCAATCAAACAGTCTAAATGCAAATGCACATGCATGTATTTGTTTTCAGCTTTCTTAGTATGTGAATGGTAAAAAGAAAGCTAATGCACAAATCTGAATCACTTTTCAAGCGACAATTACTAACAAGTTTCTTTTCAAAATAAAAAATGGAGACAATCACAGCACTTTACGATTTGGAAATGAATACTTGCTTTCGACACTAGAAAAGCTACAAATTCAGACCAAATACAATAGTAACAGGGTAATCGACTATCAATAACAACCAAACTCTTTCCTATGACTGAAAACGACACTTGCGACACTTTCAAATCAAAGGACGACAGTACAATTACGTTACTTTTTGCAAAGGAGAACTGAAAATGACCCAACAAATACACAAAAACATTTACAGTTCTTTTGCAAAATGGAGGCGGAATAACAGCAAGGAAAAGGGGTTTCAAATAGAGATATACTAATTACAGGCAGCAAAATTCATGAATAGAACTGAAAAGAATGAATCACAGAAACCAAAACTGAACAATGTCTAGTCTGATCAGCGCACCTGTAACACAGGGAATTTGAAATGCAGCGCACCTACTACACTCGGGAGTGCGCTAAATTTCAGATTCACAGAACAGTTGCTGCGCTAGGCCATAGACGAGACTTTGCTTGGGTTCCGGGTCACAGTTTGCAGTTCAGTTCATGGGTTTTGGCCGAGCAAATTGTAATCAGTAAAGCAACAATCAGGGGTAGATCTAAAGAGGTTACTAGAGCTACCACAAGGGGCAATCAGAGAGTTTGTAAATCAGTTGTTTAATTTACAAACAAATCCCGGAGATTGAATGAAGCGTCATTTATCTACTTTGCATTTACATAGCAAATGCAGTTCGAAAGCTACCTGGCTCGACTTCAGGCTCCGTCCGTAAGTTTATAAAATAAGCAACAAGGAAGATAAACAAACAAACTAATTCGTCCCCAGTGGAGTCGCCATTTTGTTATAGGGAAAAGTGTCTACACAGAGCTGCTTATCCCACTAAGGTGTGGTAGCTACCTTAGAAACAAAGAAAGTAAAGCTACTTTCGTTTTTCCTTTATGAAATATAGATGAGAGAAGAACAAAGAAGACCAACCTCTGTCTTGCGCTAATCTCCTAGTTTGATTCCTCTCTCTCTTGATAGTCTTTCGCTACTTGCTCCCTTGTACACCCAGCTTCACAGAGTACCTATAGGATCACAGTATCATAACACTATACAAGAACATGGATCTATAATCATAAACAATCTAGGATCAGATGTAAATTGACCATACAAATGCATAAAACATAAATGACACAAGAGTATGGAGGAAAACTTGAATAGCTTTTATTGATAAACAAGAAAAAGCCAAGGGAGTTACAACTAGTTGTTCTGACCCAGCATCATCCTCTCAGCAAGTAAGCCCTTCTTCACCTCATACAAAGCTTAGATCACCCAACACTATGATGTTGTCTCAAGAAACCAACAACAATTCCTTACAAGATGCAAAATTCCAGCCTCTGGATCTCTGGGATGAGGGATCCATATATAGATATCTGTAAGGGAGATGAGTTAGCTTGTGATTTGATTAGTGTCTTCCCTCTAATAGTTCTTGCTTCCACTTGGAGATTGATGGTCTCTTACTCATCCTTGGTCGAATTCAGAGAGGCAAGTGTCACAGGAGAAGTTTCTGGAAGATTCCATGCCTCTCCACCTCACGGAATGACACTGCCATTTGTCACTTCTCGCCCATCGCACCCCATAGAAGGGCTTTTTGAAATGCAACGCACCCACAGAGTGTACTTAGGTGAGATGCAACGCACTTTGCCTATGGAGCAGCTGAAATGATCCTGTTTTGACCAGTTTTGAGTAGTTTTTCATGGAGAACTTTTGGGAGAAGCTGTAATTAGTTGACCTTGTTCCATAAGGGTTTATAACAACACTTTTAGGGACTTAGGAGCCCTTGGTTTATGGACATTTCATGCTTGGGGTTGCAGTGCCCAAAAATTTCTATAACACATATCTCTCTCTCTCTCTCTCTCTCTCGCTATATATATATATATATATATATATATATATATATACACACATGCATTTACACTATCAGAGAGCTTATATGCACGCATTTAACAACTATCAGGAGCTATCGGAGCAAGAATGCCAAAGAAATACACTATCGGGAGCAGAAATCACATATATGTGTGCAATTACACTATTGGGAGCCATTGGAGGAGCAATGGTTGCATTTACACTATCAAGAGCTATTGGAGAAGAAAAGGATGCATTAACACTATTGGAGGCATAAACCCATATATATATACGCATTTAACATGATCAACAGCCAAAAACTACACATATATGGCAAATACACTATTGGGGGCAGAAAGACTAAGTTATATGGCAAATACACTATCGGCGCGGACTCCCAGTAAATACACTATTGGAAAATACACTATCGAAGTGGAGAAGTTTATGTATATAGGCACACACAAACACACACACACACACACACACACACACACACACACACACACACATATATATATATATATCGACAATGTGATAGTCAGCGATTAGGCTGCGTGCCATCACCCCAAACCCTCGACTGTGATATATGTGTTGCAGACCCGATGACAACATTAAGGTAGGTTTAGTGTTATATCGCATCTGCAAGAGGATCGGCCGCTGGCCATCAGCGATGCCATGGTCTCGATGTATAAAGGACCCCTAGAAGTCTTGAGTGCCGATTGTGATTATACTGCTGACCCGATATAGTATAGATGTAGGTGTAATAACTCTTGAAGTCCACCCTTCAACGTTTTCACCTATTTTTCTTTGTTTTACTATGTATTTGAATATTTTCCGTGCACGGGGTTTGGAGGTAAAATTACAGTAAGGAATGCTCCCTATAGTTCAAGAGGCTGAATCAAGCCGATTGTGATTGCGATAGGAACGTGGCATGTCCGTTACACTGTAAAGTCCTGTGTATGTCAATAATTATTGATAAAAGGAGCGTTGTTACAGGTTTTAACTCGTAATATGTATTCTCTGTGTATTTGGCTCTCTCTTATGCATTAACGTGTCATGTGAGCATGAATAGACAGAGGACGCTACAACGACCGAAAAAGCCAAAGAAATGAAGTGGTGAGGAAGCTGAAGCGAGCGAGGAGGAAGCCAAAGAGCTAGCGAAAAGAGGAAACCGACAGATAGAGGCATGAGGAATGGATAAAAGAGGAAAAACAAAGAACAATGGGTGTTGAACGCTATTAAAATAAGATGAAGGAAACAGAGGTAGTAGCAGGGTCCAAAAGAACAAACAAAGGTGCTAAAGGACCAACAGGACAGGAGGCATTCGAAGGGTGAACTTCTCAGCTAATTGTGTTACCATGTGAAAGAATTAATTAGGTATACAATGCAGTCTGAAGTATAATTCTGTGATGTAATGAATAGCGTTTTATCTAACATTGTTTTAAGGTAGAAGTAGCCAGCAGAGAAATAGTCATGCTGAAGCATTCACTGTGAAAATAAGAACATATGCTTGAACAAAAAGTAGGTTCTTATGCAGAGTTTAGTGCAGCTATAGTGGACTCACTAAAGCTGTGTGGAGATATGATCAGAGGTTAGCTATTGGAGACTCTGTGTGGACTATATGAAGAGTTGTAAAGACTCCTTCATGAGAAGACTGGTTGTCATTGATGCTGTAGCACGAAGTCTACAGTGAAGCTGCAAATAGACAGAACTCAGTAATGAAGAGTTCTGAGAGTAGAACATTACTATCAAATGTGCCTTGAAAAGATTGGGTCGGAACCATTGGGGCTGGTGCCTCAGAAGTAAGAAGGATTGGAGTCCTTGGGGTTGGTGCCTCAAAAGTAAGAAGGATTGGAGTCCTTGGGGTTGGTGCCTTAGAAGCAAGAAGGATTGGAGTCCTTGGGGTTGGTGCCTTAGAAGTAAAAAGGATTGGAGTCCTTGGGGCTGGTGCCTCAGAAGTAAGATGGATTGGAGTCCTTGGGGTTGATGCCTCAGAAGTAGGAAGTATAGGTGTCCTTGGGACTGGTGTCTCAGCAAATGGAAGGATTGAAGTCCTTGGGAGTTGGTGCTCCTAAGTCCAAGGTTGGTATCTTGGCAAAATAGAGTTGAAGCTTTGGAGGTTGGAGCTTCACCAAAGTTCAAGTTGGTGCTTGGCAACTGATTGCAACCATCTATATATTGTATCTATTTTACAACAAATATTATATTAATAAAAGCATTTATTCTTTTTGTTCATCTTGTGTTCTGAATATAAATGTTTTAACTGGTAAAACACTAGTCGAAAAAGAAATACTAATTCACCCCCTCTCTCAGTATTTCCAACAATTGGTATCGGTGCAGGTACCTTCATTGAAATCTTAACAGCTGTTATAGCTCCAAATCTCACTCTTATGGTTTGTGATGCTGCACTTATGGCCTAGGGCAACCCCTCCTTCCAGACCTGGTCCAAAAATTTAAAAAACAGTGTTTTATTCCCTATACGCGACTTTGCCCTGTGTTAAACGCGTGTACACGCGGGTCTGTCATACCCAACCCGCGTGTATCTATTAAAACACTTAAAAAAATATAATTTCCTCTTTTTCGGGCGGTGATCGCGGGTTTACCTGCTGGATCACCTGTTAGTGCCCGTGGCCCAACTGTTCCCAACCTACTCCTAACTAAAAAACTACTTTGGAGAGGGTATAAAAAGACATCAAAGGGAAGGCCAAGGAGAGAGAGAGAGGAGAGCAAGATTATTATGCTGAGATTTTTCCCTTAGACCAGGTCTGAAGTCCTTGGTGCATCCTGCACTTCCCCCATTTTGCATAGGAAACCCTTGTTTCCATGTGTATTGGTGATAATTCATCCTTGACATCATCATTGAGTAAGACTTGGAAGGAGCTCTTGTTGGAGGCTGGAGGCTGGAACGAATCCGGGAGGAAGCTTGCTTGGAGCCTGCTGAAGGTGTTCAGGTGATATCTTTCCGATATATGTACTTTATTTGCCTTTATATATAAAGAAACACGTCTTTGTTCCCGAATAATCTTTCTTTATGCTTATGAGATTCTTGTGTTGAATTCTTATGAAAGTAGTTACTTAAAGATTTTTTATAACTAACTTTATAGCATAAAGATGATTTATACATAAACTTCTATACATGTACTGTTGTGTTCTTTGATTTGTTTGTCTTGCAGGTCAGAGAAAGAAGAAGGGAACTCCAAGAAGGGTTTGCACCCTAACGGTCTTCTCAGACGTAGGACCTTAGGTATGTACCCTAAACATTAGAATTTGCTTAAAAGTAAAAAAGATGGCTGTGTGTGTGTGTTTCTTTGTATAAGCAATTTTCAGTCTGGTAGAGTCTTAGCCCAAAGGACCCTAGGGGTAATTTCCCTTCAACCAGAATTGGCGACTCCGCTGGGGACAACACTCTTGTTGTTCCTAGTTTGGGTAGTCCTCAAGCCAATCAAGGCTCAGTCCCTCTGTTTGTTGGTTCTGACTGTCTGATATTTTCTTGAACTCCAAGCTTTTCCAGTTTTTCAGTTTGTGTTTCTTATTTTTCTTGAAACACTTCATATACGCACTTTTTCTGGATTACAGAAGCGTATATACGCAAGTTTCACTAAGTAAACCCGCGTATACGCAGGTTTCCTTAGTTACAGTCGCGTGTACACGCATTCTGCAAGTAATTGCAGGCGCGTATTTTCCATAATTTTCAAGATTTATAATTTTTCTTTTGGCTGAATGTCTGTCTGGTGGTTTGGGTCAGTTTAAAGCAGTCAATTCCCAGTGACAGTTCTCTGTTTAACAGGGGGCATCTTGTTTCGAACTCTCTCTAGTTATAAGGAGTGCTAGTCTTGTTTTTCGTTGATTGCAAGCGTCATTGATTTTTGACACACAAGGTTTCTGTTTAAGAATCTTGATTGCTCTGTTTCGGCAGAGTGGGAAGATTGTCTTAAAATCTTTGTGTCCATTTTGTTTTCATGACATTTGTGTTTGCTTAACGAAATCATTTTTATGACCATTTGCTCCTTCGTTTCGGGAAAGTTGTTTGTTACCATTTCCTTGAAACTTGTCTTTTGATTTCTTGGACTTTCATTGCTGCTTTTGATTGTCAAAAGCGATTTCGAACACATTTTATTTTTGTTGAGTTCTCATCATTTGGAAGGTGTCAATTCACAAAAGTGTTTGGTGGCTTGTTTATCAATCATTAGTGTCAATTTTTTTTGAGAGTTTTCCTTTGAAAAAGACTTTTTGGTTTGATTGAAAGAAAATCTTTTGAAAGTTTTTTGAGTTTCGCTTTCTTAAACTTGCTTCTCATCTGATTTCCTTTTTTGCGAAGTGAAAGTGCTGTGTTTTTTATCTTAAAACTTGTTTTTATTGTTTGGACGAAATGATTAGTAACAAATCATCTTCTATCTAAGCATTTCAGTGGCAAGACAAAATTTGGTAAAGCAGCAACTTTCCTTCTTTGTTTTTAGAGTAGTCTTTGAATCGTGCATCCACATTTAGTTCTTGCATTAGGGAAAGATTTGCATCTCTTTTTAGGCATATTTAGTTTTGTTAGTTTTTGTGAGTGTGGAGTCTGAAAAGAAAAAGGAAAATTTTTTTGTTTATATTACAAGTGCCTTCTGAACCTCATAGAAATTGCTATTCATCGAAAACAAAAGTGCATGTGCATGTAGCTAGGTTTTATTAATTTCTTTTGCGTCCATAAAACACCACAAGTTTCACCTCCATTACCTTTGACTTAAAGAACAGCCTAATAAAATCAAGCGCTTAATTAAAATCCACTAGAACTTTTTGTTTTAGTTATTACACCAACAAGTTTAGGATTTTAGGGCCTTGGATTAGGCGAGTGGAGAGTTAACTCTCCAAGGCCACACAAAACGTCAAACATAAGAGTCTGATTAAAGAGAGTAAATCCAATAGCGTTAGGGAGACCAGGAAAGCTCCGGATCTGGGAGTTAAGCACGAGGGTCTGTGAAGACAGGGAAGAGAGATACCCCCTCTCCTACTTGTCCGAACTTACCTCACGACTGTTCCGCCTGGCTTCTGCGACGAGTTGGTACCCATAGTTGCCTCTCATAGGGATCTGCATAGGTGGCTGCGGAGGGGAATCCCGTGGCACCTGAGGTCGACGTTGTATCACTCTCGACAGTACTTCCGGAGGGCACCCTTGCGAAGCTTGGGGGCTTGCACCGGCGCAGACTGTTGTTAGGAGGTCAGCGTAACTTCCTCTGATACCTTCGCTGATAGGACTGGGCCCTCATCATCCCAGACTATCCTCGGAAGGCCCTTTGATTCACTTTCTCGTATTTTGGTGTCCGGTCTCAATCACCCGGAGCGGAAATACTTGAAAGTTGTTTGACTGGCTGTATCTTTAGGAACTTTATACTGTGTGCTCTGTGCTCCTAGTCGGCTTAGCTTTTAATTTTTTTGAGTCTTTAGTTAGATCTTAACAAAAAAAATTCAAAGTGGCTGACCGGTCTCCAAGACGGTCTCGAAGACTTCGTGGTCTCTCGCCACCTAGTTTAGAGCCTTCTCCTAGAAGGCGCAGAGGGAATACTACCGGTGGGGTCCGTCCCACGCCGGCTGACGCATCGGGGATTGATCCTCCTCTCGGGGATATTAGCGGCCAAGCAAGGCCTGGTACTTTTGAACAAGAGAGGGACGCTCCAGTCTTTTCTCAAGTTCGCTTTCAAGCGGAGGATAACGTAGAGGTAGAAGAACTTTCAGAATCATTAGTGATTCCAAATTCTCCTCTACCATCTAGTTACCCAGACGTATTGCAATACGTTGGGCCTCCATTATATAGACCAGCGAGTCCAGGTTACGCTACGCGCTTACCATTTATGATCACTACTGGAAGCATGGCTTCCACGAGTGCTGCGACTATGCAAACCCCAACATCGGTGCAAGGGGGAGGAACCATTTCCATCCCCTCCGCTTCCTTGTTCGGATCGTTTGCTAGCACATCTTTGGTTGGGTCTACCTCCATTCCGTCCACGAGTGGAAATGCCCAAACCAATGCTTTTAGTACTGGTTCCTTCCTTTTTGGCACCCAATCACAGGGTATTCCGTCAGTTCCGTTCAGTGCCGCTACGTCCATGATGGGCGGATCGGCTTCATTTCAGGGTTTTCCTTTTGGAAGTGGTCATATTCCACATTCCAACCCAACGGTAGGATCCATGCCTTTTTCTTCAATAGGACAAAGCAGCAATCCTTTCCAAGGTTGGAATAACCCTGGGGTTAGTAACGCAGGAACTGCGAATCCATTCATTGGCCAACAAGGAAGTAGGCCGTATTCCACGGTTAGCATGTTTCAAAGTATTCCTCCCCTCGCTTCGGCTTGGAACCCATATCAGGGGTTATCGACTCCTTACAATTCTATAGGAGGAAACTTTGCAAGCTATGGAGCTTATACGGCAGGAGTTGGTCAAACTCCGAATTTTGCTGGACCACAAGGCTTGCCCTTTGGTTCAGCTGGTTCTACTGGTCACTTGGGGCAGCCTGGTGCCTCTCAAATCCCAGGACAATCTTTTCAGAACTTGGGGAGTTCTGCCCAGTCTGGGTGGAATCCCCTAGGTCCTCCTAGGCTTCCATTTCTGGCAACGTTAAACTTGCCAGATCTCACTAAGCTAACGAACGACCCTATCAGATACAATCCAGCCTGGCCTCCGGTCCCAACCAAACTACCTTCGGACATCCCAAAATTCGAAGGGAAGAGTGGTGAAGATCCGGGCGATCATGTAACCACATTCCATTTGTGGTGCTCATCTAACTCCCTCATCGAAGATTCGGTTAGGTTGAGACTTTTTCAGCGCACCTTGACTGGTAATGCGGCTAAATGGTACATAGAGTTGCCAGGGGGCAGCTTTACATCGTTCGCAGACTTAGCTAATATCTTCTTGAATCACTTTCAGTTGCCTGTCCGCTATGATGCCGGAACTGAACTTCTGGCTACCTTTCGTCAGGATAAGGCAACCCACATTTCTGATCACATACAGGAATGGAGACGGAGAAAAAGGCTCATTAAAGCCGAAATCCCTCCGGAGTACCGTCTAGAGTGGTTTTTGAAGTCTTTGCAACCTGAGATCTCCAAGGATGTCTCCATGTCTGGGGTCTATTCTGAGGAGCAAGCCATTTTCAGGGCCCAGCAATTAGAACTGATCTACTCTCAGTCTGGGATCCTCCAAAAGTACTTGCCAGATGCTCCTGGATCTAAGGTTGATTTAGCTAAGCCAAAGCCAGGTCCCCATGCGGATGGTATCGTGGGGTCTGTAGACTCGACTACAGTGAACTTGTTGAATCAATTGCAGCAGTTGTCATTACAAACTGCTCCTAACAACCAAGTCACAATGTCTAATCCTCCTGCTTCCCAAAATTCTTCCATTAACGCCGTCCAATCCGATAACCCCAAAGGAAATCAAAATTCCAATGGGAAAAAGAAAGGACGTGGTAAAAAGAAGAACTCGGATGGGAAGCCCGATGCAAATAAATCCGGCAACAACGCTGGTGGTGGTAAGGGTGAGTCGAGAAAGAAAGTCAAGTTTCCTTGCAAGTTATGCAGTGGGGACCATCTAACTCATCTTTGCCCTAGAATCGAAGACGCTCAGCGCTTGTTAGCACAGCAAGGGACTTCTAGTTCGCAAGCTGTGTTGACTAACCCGTTTCCCCAAGGGCAGCAACTTCTTGCTGGCGCAAGTTCGAACCCTGGTACCTCCGCAGGGGGCAACCAGGAAGGGGATAAGTCATCAAATGTTTTCATGATGGGTGCTCACGCTAATGTGGCCACACGGTCACGCGATTATGGTGAAGGTGAAAATTCTAAGGGTAAATCAGTTCCCGAAACTAACAACCCACTTCATATTGAGCGACCTTCTGTTGAGACTATACCTCGGGTGCCGAAAGGTTCAGCTAAACGCGCGACTATCAACCCTAATATTAGGGCAGCCCAGAATTACTCCATTGTCGAGGATCTGGCTCAGAGTCCATGTGCTATGTCCGCGTTAGAGGTTCTCCAGACATGTCCTACTCAACGAAGTGCCTTGCTATTGGCAATGGGGGCAGTAGATCCAAGTAATTCCTTAGCTCTCTCTTTTGATATGAGTAATGTCAAAAAGAGACTTCCTCATCACATGGCTTTCCAGATAAAGTCTACCTACCAGAAAACGAATATTTTCCGGACGGTTGTAGATGAGGGAGCTTCCACGTGTGTCATGTCTATGTCATGTTGGAAGGCCATTGGATCACCGACGGTTGTTCCTTCACCCACCCTATTGACAGCATTTGATGGTCACTCTCATAGACCGTACGGGATTATCCCGGCTTTTCCTATATGTGTTGGAGGAAAGGTTGTTAATATTGAAGTAGAAGTCATAGACGCTAACCTAGATTATAATCTCCTATTAGGAAGGAACTGGGTATACGAGATGGAAGCCGTTGTTTCGACTCTATTTCGTGTCATTTGCTTTCCTTATGAGGGGAAAATCGTTAAGGTTGACCAATTGGACTATTGTCCAGCTGATCCTCAAGCAAACTCTGACTCTACCATTCCTTTAGTGGGTAACCCCCGTCCGCCTATTGAGAGTCTAGGAGTCGGGATGTATTCTTCATTGATGGGTACGTTTAACCTTCCCCCTCCTACAGCTGGTATAGATACAATTTCATCCTCCAGGGATCCTTTACGGAGAGAGTTTGTCCAAACTCTTTATTCTTCGAATCCTGGAACCTTAGCTTCATCTGTGACCACATCAGGTGACGACAAGGTGGGTGAAATAGAATCTCTTATGTCTGCAGCAGAACCTAGATGTGAATCTATCGATAACTCTGTAGATAACCATTCTACTATTTCCTCTGGGAAAGAAATAGATGGTGATGTGGCTCATTTTCGGACCCCTGATTCCACCTCTGCATCGGATTGCTCGGATATTGTTTTTCCATCGGATGAAGCGATATTCGAAGCAATGATGGCCGTAGATCGACCTTTGGAAGATTTACATCGTCGGTTATACTTTCATTCCCTTGTGCATGAAGTAGAATCTCGGTCCTCCAGTTCGACTAGTGATGTTTGTACGGTCCCTTTAGCTCCGACACATTTATTTGCCGAAGAGAGTATATTGATTGGTTCGATCGTCGTACCTATAAACATCCCTAGGAGTCAGTTGGCGGAGCCCCCTGACGGGCTCTACCTCAAGAAGTGCTTTGCTTAGCTTTGGCCAGGCAATGGCTTCTTTGTATTTTATGTATATTTGTACATATCTTATCGAGCGTTTTCTGATATCAGCACTTTTGGTCTGCTTTGGCAGGTGTTGATGGATGATTTGGTTTATTTTGGATTCGCCAATGGTGCTAGTCGGCACACTCGGAATCTTGCTTCCGCAGCTTGGGTACTTTATTACCCAACTGGTCAGTTGATGACATCGAGAGGCGTGTGTATCGGTCCTGCTTCAAACAATATGGCCGAGTATACAGCTGTTATCAATTTATTATACGAGGCAATCTCTCATGGGATCGACTCGTTGGTAGTGTATCTTGATTCTCAATTGATAGTGTCTCAGTTAAATAACATTTATCGGGTTAGAGATCCATCATTATATCGCCAATATTTAAGGGTGAGGTTGTTGCAAAGATCATTTACTTACATTAATTATTTGCACATTCCAAGATCTCAAAATTGGTTAGCTGATTCTATCGCTAATCAAGCATTAGACTGGCATATCAATCATTCATCATCATAAAATCATAAAAATCAAAAAAATCTTACCGATCTCGCCCCATGCTGCGTCTGGTGGTAACACTAGGTCAGGATCTCCTCGGAAATCCAATCCAGCATAGGGGTAGTCGTCTATGGCGATGATCTGTTGCTCCCACCAAGCAAAAAAGTCGTCGTCGAATGCATTCCTGGGCACTTCCCCACCCCCCAGACGTTTCATCAAGTCAGCCCACCGGCCCATACGTGGATCACGTGGACTACTGATGGGAACAGCTACCCTGGGGCGGAGTGCAGGAACCTTCTCGAAGAAAAATGTGCATAAAATGGTTCCATACCCAAAGTTCTTGGTCTGTCCCTTCCTGATAGAAGCAAGCTGCTCCTTCATGTTGGCAAGTAGAGGAGTACACCAGTCAAACACCGTGGTGAGACAGTCCACTGCTACGCTCATGTTTACTCGTGATGCCTGATGTAGCGAAGATGACCCGTTCACTCGAGCTATGGTGAACAGGATTATCCGCAGTGACAAACTCGCCACGTGTGGGATCGAGATCTGACTCCCGACCTTCCGATGACCTGGGCAGTAAAGTTGTACATAGTCGTCTACGCTGAGACTATTCCGGGTCCTGCCCCGGGAGTGGACTACCTCTCCCCTTCGGGAAAGGCCCGTGATGAAATATATATCTTCCACTTCTATCCTGAGTGGCATTTGATCAATCATAAAGGCTTCTTCCTCGACATCCCAATAATCAATAAGTCTCTCGAGCAGACGCACATTTGCTTTCATATTCGGCAACTTGAAGAATTTTAACAATCCGCATCCCCGTAAGGCATCTAATGCCTCATCATTGTCCATAACTTCATTATCTACAGCTGAGTGCTCTCTTTCACGCCATGTGAGAGTCATCCTGGAAGAAAAAATCATTTTCATCCATTAGTTTTTTGTATAAAAATTTTTCGCTGCGCACACGCGGTTTACCCTATACACAGTCGCGTGTACGGCCGTCGTATACGCGATTTATATACATCCAACCTGCGTGTACGCCGCAGAGCAATTTTTTGCAAAAATCTAACGGTGAAACATTAATTAAACTTCCTAAAAACTATCACAATTGATTGCAAGACAAGTTTAGTGCTTACCTGGAAGTTTTCGGCAAGTTTGAACGGTTGAATAAGTCACAGGGAAAGTTTGCTCCTTTTGCTCCACAATTTGCTCTCCAAGTCAAACGGTGAAAATGGTAAGTCCAAAATTTCTTTTTATAAGTTTTGAAAATGCAAAATTTTTTCAAAATTTTATTTTGTTTGGTTTCATGTCACTTTTAACTTGGGAGCTTGGAATGTCGAGATTGAGTTGTTTTTTAGGACATTTTGGACATTTTTCGACGGTTCGAGACGGTTCCATGACTGCTGACCCGTCATGGCAGGTATCGTGTTCTCACTGGCATATAGGTTAGGGACACCATTTTTCCGTTGCATTATGCATACTAGCCTCCATTTGACCGATACATCTGCCGTAGGGTCGACCCCATCATGTTATGGTTCGCAAGCCATTTTCACTCGCCGATTCTTTAAATCATGACATGATGGTAGAGCCATCCTTTTACATGGGCATCCTAGTTAGCACCTCACTGACATTTGTTGCCCATGCTGCTTCGTTTTGAGTAGGCTCGGGAGTCCTCTGTAGTCCCGCCATGACTTATGCGTTGAAGACTCATTCTTCTTTGCTTCTTCGCTTCGTTCTGGCCTTATACCCTAGAGGCTCCTATGTGTGTTGAGTTGTACTTCTGCATTGCATGTTGACCATTTGCACCTTTTGGCCTATAGCCGGCTTCACTTGGACTCGTGTTTAAGCCCACTTTTGACCATGACGTCTGCAAAAATCAACCTTGCATACCCTTGACCTCTGCAGCTTGACATACCCAGATCCGTGGAAGGGACATACCTCTGAGTGTCACTGACCAGTTTTTCACCTCCCTGCATTGAGCATAGGAACGTTCCTTTCCCAGGAACTAGAGCATCTGTTTCACCGACACTCGTTCTTTCCACTGTACCATAGCATTCTTTTATTCTTTTTCCGGCTTATCAGAAAAAGACAAAAAAAATTAAATATTCCAAAAAGAGCGGGAACAGGGACATTACTTTCATTTATTGTTGGCAGCTAGAGTCAGTCGTGTCGCCCTTGAACAAAGCACTCAAAACAAAGTCTCCTCCGCATGGGTGGGATTTAGTTTGACTTAGGTAAGCCATAACCTTGTTATCGAGTCAGTTCTCCCCCGATTGGTTATCTCTTCCAATCATATGGAGGGTTCGTTCGTGCCTCCTGCATGACGAACTTATACAGATTCATTATATGCTGCCACATAGTCACATTGAGTCGTGCTTTTGTTCAAGGGAAGTTAGCCTGAGTCGGCCTTTCTGCGGTGTCTCTTGACTCATTTTTCAGTCGGCCATCCCTGGTTGTCAGTGTCATGTCTATCATCACATCAGTTATATTGGTCCTTCACTCGTGCCGGTTTGAGAAGGTCCCCATTGACTTCTTGCTGGCGGGTCTTGTCCTTATCGACGACGACACATTGCTCTGAGGGCAGACCTAGAGACCGCACCCTGGCCCTATTTTCATTATTGATAGGTCACCTTGTGCTCAGCATCGATCAGTATCATGGGTCTTTGACTGAGTGGTTTCCCTTGTGTTCGACATCAGCATACATTATCACACATTGGGATTCGTGCAGTACCTTGGTTTCCATTTGACCCTATTGGTGGATACCTCGCCTCTGTGTCAGCTTTCATTATTGGTTGGTTCAGAGGGTTTCTGCCGTGCGCTAGCCACATCTTGTGTACGCCGGAAACGTACTTCGGTTGGGTTACTACATCTTTTTCGTCCGATTCCTTCCACATTATTGGCCTACGGGTTACACTCGCGCTAGATTGATGGAGGATGCCTTAATGCCTTCCTTCTAGCGGATCTTTCCCTATCGACTCCGACTCATTGCTCTGGGGCAAAGATCTAGAGTCCATTTGGCAGTACCTTGGGGTTTGCAGTCATTAGTGGCAGATTCCTCGCTATCGACAGTGGGAAACCATCATTGTCTCCTGATTGATAGATTCTTACAGGTGTTCGACTTCAGCTCATCTATTCACACTTGTTAGATTGTACTGGGTACCTTGACGCTCATTATCATTATCGGTGGGTAGTCTCGCGTTTGTTAACGGTATACATCAATGACCGGTAATCAAACGATTTCTCACATGGTCGACTTTAGATCATTTATTCCCATGGTGTAGAAATGTACCACGGCGGTCGGTGAAGACCTCAGGTTGTATCAGCATTCATTGGTTCACTTGACAGTTGCTCCTGTTGCTGCTAGTTGATACCATTCCACCTTATATGTTGCAGTCAGTCATGGCGACATTCTATATGCTGGCACCTGAGTTTGCAGTGTAGTACCATCCTATTCCATCATGTTCAGTTGGTACCTTATGGGATCAGTCTTTGATTTCAGTGATCCGTTGCATCTTTCAGCATCATTGACAGTTTTATATGTGATATTCAGACATGTACTTACTCATTATGATCAGATGATCCATTATGTATTTTACAGTCATCTATACTTGTATACTTAGTGGATCCGCTTGTACTTGATATGCGGACATGCTTTACTTTTCCTGAGCATGGGTATGCCCGCCTCAGACAGTGTTTCTTTCTGATCTCCTTTCGGTGGCTTGGCAGGCTGAATTCTGGTGAAGTCCTCCTCGGTTTTTCGGCAGAGTTCCTTTCCTTGTACTTACTTAATGTATTTCGGCCATCATGTTCCCCTTCTGACCTCATACATTAGGGGGCATCTGTTATAGCTCCAAATCTCACTCTTATGGTTTGTGATGCTGCACTTATGGCCTAGGGCAACCCCTCCTTCCAGACCTGGTCCAAAAATTTAAAAAACAGTGTTTTATTCCCTATACGCGACTTTGCCCTGTGTTAAACGCGTGTACACGCGGGTCTGTCATACCCAACCCGCGTGTATCTATTAAAACACTTAAAAAAATATAATTTCCTCTTTTTCGGGCGGTGATCGCGGGTTTACCTGCTGGATCATCTGTTAGTGCCCGTGGCCCAACTGTTCCCAACCAACTCCTAACTAAAAAACTACTTTGGAGAGGGTATAAAAAGACATCAAAGGGAAGGCCAAGGAGAGAGAGAGAGGAGAGCAAGATTATTATGCTGAGATTTTTCCCTTAGACCAGGTCTGAAGTCCTTGGTGCATCCTGCACTTCCCCCATTTTGCATAGGAAACCCTTGTTTCCATGTGTATTGGTGATCATTCATCCTTGACATCATCATTGAGTAAGACTTGGAAGGAGCTCTTGTTGGAGGCTGGAGGCTGGAACGAATCCGGGAGGAAGCTTGCTTGGAGCCTGCTGAAGGTGTTCAGGTGATATCTTTCCGATATATGTACTTTATTTGCCTTTATATATAAAGAAACACGTCTTTGTTCCCGAATAATCTTTCTTTATGCTTATGAGATTCTTGTGTTGAATTCTTATGAAAGTAGTTACTTAAAGATTTTTTATAACTAACTTTATAGCATAAAGATGATTTATACATAAACTTCTATACATGTACTGTTGTGTTCTTTGATTTGTTTGTCTTGCAGGTCAGAGAAAGAAGAAGGGAACTCCAAGAAGGGTTTGCACCCTAACGGTCTTCTCGGACGTAGGACCTTAGGTATGTACCCTAAACATTAGAATTTGCTTAAAAGTAAAAAAGATGGCTGTGTGTGTGTGTTTCTTTGTATAAGCAATTTTCAGTCTGGTAGAGTCTTAGCCCAAAGGACCCTAGGGGTAATTTCCCTTCAACCAACAGCTTGAAGGTTGACCTTTAGAACACAAATGGTGAAGTCAAGGAAGAAAGTCTCCAATCCTCCTAAGGATGTGTCTCCCTCTACTACTAAAACAGAAGACAATCAATTTGAGGAGGCTCCAAGGCTCAATGGGAACTTTAATATATGGGAAGCAAGAATGAGGAATTTCTTACAGACTCAAGGCATTGAAATCTAGAAGTTAGTGATTGATGATAGAAGGATGGATAGAGAATCCAAGGAGTACAATGCAAAAGCAATGAAGACAATCTTGAATGGGCTACCTGATTCTGTAAAGAACAATCTAGGAAAATATTCATCAGCAAAGGGTATATGGGACAAACTTCATGACCTTCACTCAAAAGGAGCACTGACCATGATCATCAGTCAAGAAGATGATGGAAATTTAGAAGGAAATCCAGAACCCATCATAGAAGCTGAACATGAGAATGATGACATCACGGCTAAAGCAAACCTAGAAGATGAAGAGAATGAAAAAGATTTTGTAGAAGATCTCCTCACTCAACTTATGGCTACCATGGAAGAGATTAACAATTTGAAAAAGGAAAATAAGGAACTTAAGAAGATAGCACTAGCTGGTGACCAAGATCAAACAAGGGAGAAAGTTGACCTTGTCAAGCTTCAAGTACAAGAAAGGGATGAAGAGCTTGCTAAGCTTAGGAAGGAATTTCATCAAAGAAAAAGAAAGCATCATGAAGAAGTCATATATATGAAAAATCAATTGGATAAAGCAAAGAAATGGGAAGATACCTTGTCAAGTCAACTTGAACAAAGGAACAAGAGCCTGAAAAAACTTGAAGAAGATATTGGTCAATACAAGGTAGAGGTCTCCTCTATCAAATCTCAACTACAAGAAGCAAGGAAACAAGCACAAGGAGCTGAGAAGAAAATGGAAGCTTTGGAAGTCATAGAAGGACAGGTTGATGAAGTAGGAAAGGAAAGAAACACCATGATCTGTCAACTAAAAGCAAAGGATGAAGAAATCTTCAACATGAAGTCAGATATCCTCTCCCTTAAAATAGAAGTAGATGAAGCTACTTGTATCAAGGAGGAAACTGAGAAACAACTTGCTAAGAAGAATAATTAGTGTGAAAGATTGGAAGAAGAGATTGTCTTCCTCAGAACAAATGTTGAAGCGATGAATAAAATCTTGAAGAGCTCTCAAGCCTTGGATGACAAGCTCAGCTATCACAGATGTCCATTTGATAAATCAGGTCTAGGGTATGTAGGTGAATCCTCAAACAATAATGATAATGCTTCAAACAAAAGGGATGTGAAGAAGCCAGAAAGAAATGGTGATGCTCCCAATTCCAGCAAAGGCAAGGAGAAAAATGAAGGCTACAATAGAAGAAATCCCGCTACAAGAAGAAATCCTGCTCCAAGAAGAAATCCTGCTCCAAGAAGAAATCATGCTCTAAGAAGAAATGTAGATGATGTCAAATATGCGAGAGGCAATGGTTATCACCAAAGGATGTTAGGTCCCTATACTACTAGTGTAACCCCTTATTGTTATTAGTACAACCCCCTTATTATATTGTTGTGCCCATGTAGTCCCCATATTGTTATTATTGTGCTCCATAGAAGCCCACTATTGTTATTAGTGTGCCCTTAGATTATTATTGTTATGTCGGCTCTAATTATATTATGACCCCTTAGACTCCTATATATAGAAAGGAGGTCTTGTCATTTGTATCATCTAAGAATTGTTCATTTGTATAATGTAAAGGAGGTTGCCCCCTCGAAGAGGCTTATTTCTAAGGCGTTCATCTATCTTTTCTATCTTTTTGTGAGCTGGTTTCATAACATTTGGTATCAGAGGTTTGGATTCTAGGGTTTCACTGCTCCAAACAGGTCATCATGGAATTTTCGCTATAACTTTTTTCTGTGACGTTTCAGAAGCTAAAAAAAACCTATTTGAGAAGAAATAACCCAGTTGAGAAGAAATCTCACTGAACCTTGGGTCTGAATTTCATATCTTGTCTTGCTATATTTTCGGAGATATGATCTGAGGAAGTTAGGGCTTTTGCAAACTCCAGAATTTCATCTAAAATAGGTCATCGTAGAATTTGCGCTATAAATCTTTTGCTACAAAGTTTCAGAAGCTAAAAACAAAACCCATTTGAGAAGAAATCGTTCTAAACCACAGCTCTGAATTTTAGATCCTGTCTCGCTATATTTTGAGAGATATAATCTGAGGAAGTTAGGGTTTTTGGAGACCCCCAAATTACATTCCAAACAGGTCACCTTGGGAAAATCATCATAACTGTCTCTCTGAGCATCAGATTGAAATTTCGTAAGACGTTATAGAAAGAGGACAGACTGTAGTTTCTTGTGTATATTGTTTAGATCCAGAGGTAAAAACAGTGACACGTGGCACTTCATACAAGTATGCTCTTCTGGAAAGGTATATAATCAGGTCATCTTGGGAGGTTATGCATAACTCTTTCTTGGAGAATCCAATTTTGATCAGACTGGTGGCATTAGAAAGAGGAAATAGAGGGCTACTGTTTATCATGATTTTAGAACTGGAAGATTTGAAATTATAGAGTTACAG
The DNA here is from genome assembly GCA_031772625.1 of Pinus tabuliformis. Lineage (NCBI taxonomy): Eukaryota > Viridiplantae > Streptophyta > Pinopsida > Pinales > Pinaceae > Pinus > Pinus tabuliformis. The sequence goes on along the minus strand of CM062814.1, from coordinate 394,125,804 downwards.
TTGTTTCAAGTTCGAGCTCCTAAAAGCAAGAAAAAGTGACATGAGGAAGTTTGATGGCAAGGATCTGGTAAATTGGATACTACAGATGGAAAAATATTTTGATCTACATGGTGTACCACTGTTACAAAAGGTACGTATTGCATCTAATTATTTAGAACCGAATCAATTTTTATGGTATAAAGGGATTTGTTCTTGTAAACCACTTGTCACGTGGTCAATTTTAATGGAGGAAATGAGAGCACATTATGAGGATACGAAGAGAAACACTTTCTTTAGCCAATTGATAAATCTCAAACAAAAGTGTTCAATGGAAAAGCACATTGAGGACTTTCAAAAATTGAATTAAGGGTAAATGATATTCTAGAGAAGAAAAGGATTGATGTCTTCATAGGTACTTTAAAGGATAACATTCAACATGAGGTTCGTCTTTGGGAACCTAATTCATTCGAGAAGGCATTCAGGTGGGCAAGAAATATTGAAAGCGAAATTATGGAAACAATGAATCCCACTACTCACGATTATAATTATGAAAGTGTTTCTTCTCCTAGCCTTCCACAACCTACAAGGTTTACACCACAACAATTGGAAGAAAAAGGAGAAAAAGGGTTTTGTTACAATTGTGATAGAAAATGTACTAAAGGTCATAAGTGTGCTGAGAAGAAATTATTTTACATAGAGTATGAAGAGGAGGAAGAAAAGGATCAAGAAACATCAAAAGAAGAGGATATACGCTAGGTACCAACCCCAGAGAAAGGAGAAATGAATCTGACCATATCTTGTAAAGCATTGGCAAGAATTACTACTCCTCAAACTCTCAAGATAGAAGGATGTATCAAGAAGAAAAAGGTTCAAGAAGTGAAAGATCACATCGGGAAAGAAGAAATGAATCCAACCATATCTTGTAATGCATTGGCTAGAATTACCACTCCTCAAACTATCAAGATAGAAGGACATATCAAGAATAAAAATGTTCAAGAAGTGAAAGATCACATCGAGCGTATAGAAATGAATCCGACCATATCTTGTAAAGCATTGGAAGAAATTACCACTCCTCAAACTCTTAAGATAGAAGGACATATCAAGAAGAAAAAGGCTCAAGCAGTGAAATATCACATCAAGCATCAACAACAAGTTCTCCAACTTTTAAAGGATAATGCCACTTTGGTGCAGAATCGAATGAAACAACAGGTAGATCAACATTGCAGTGAAAAAAGTTTTGATGTAGGTGATTAGGTATTTTTACAGCTACATCTCAAGCAAGATATTTATGAGAAGGAAATGTTGGCAATACTACATGCACTTAAGAAATGGCGACCTTACCCAATAGGAAGACACTTCAAGGTAAAACTAGATCATGATAGTCTGAAGTACTTTTTAGAACAAAGATTATCTTTAGAAGAAAAGAAAAAATGGGTCACAAATATGTTGGGTTATGATTTTGAAATCATCTACAAAAACGAGAAGCCAAATGTTGTTGCAGATGCACTATCAAGAAGGGATGAGGATGTGGAAGCATTGTTTTGTGTTATTTCTATTATCCAACCAGATTGGATAAACGAAGCAAGGGATGAATGGAAGAAGGATGAAGAAGTGTCACCACTCATTCAAAAAATGCAGAAGATCCCAGTTCAAAAAATAGTGCTAGAACTCGACGAGGAAGGAAAAATCATATTGGAACATGGAGTAGTCACAGAAACAAGAACCCAATAGCTACAAAATCGATCAATTTCAGAGTATCTCATCAAGTGGAAGAACTTACTCGCTGAAGATTCCACATGGGAGGACAAGAATTTTATACAAAAGCATCAAGAACTACTCAAGCATTGAGGACAACACTTTTTGAAGGAGAGGGGCATGTTAGGTCCCTATACTACTAGTGTAAACCCTTATTGTTATTAGTACAACCCCCTTATTATATTGTTGTGCCCATGTAGTCCCCATATTTTTATTATTGTGCCCCATAGAAGCCCACTATTGTTATTAGTGTGCCCTTATATCATTATTGTTATGTCGACTCTAATTATATTATGACCCCTTAGACTCCTATATATAGAAAGGAGGTATTGTCATTTGTATCATCCAAGAATTGTTCATTTGTATAATGTAAAGGAGTTTTCCCCCTCAAAGAGGCTAAATTCTAAGGCGTTGATCTATCTTTTCTATCTTTTGTGAGCTGGTTTCATAACAATCTCAAGGCAGAAAGGCTTCAGAAGTACATCAAGGAAACCTCCATCTCCTAGGTACCAAAGTTCATTTTTTGGTTATTGTTATTGTTGTACAAACTTAGGTCACATGGCAAAAGACTGTAAAGCATATCATAAAGATAGATATTATAGTCCCTGACAATCTCCAAGAAACAATTTTGCAGGAAGAAATCATGAATTCTTATTCATGAACAATGTAGAATGCTTCAAGTGTCACAACATTTGTCATATGGCATGTGATTGTAACTTAACATGGGCTCTTACACAAGCTAGAACCATGCAAAAGAAGAAAGTTACACAAGTATGGAGAAGAAAGCAAATACAGTCCGAAAGTCCCTTGAGCTCTCTAGCCAACAGCATGTGTTATTGGCCTGAATTTTGACAATCTAAGCATTGGATGGGAAGACTCTGCCAAAAGGAGACGAAGCATATAGTTAGGGGGAGCCTATAATTCTTGATCATTATTGCAGAAGCTATTAGTGAAAGGGTCCCTATGAAATCCTTGATTGAGTTGTATTAACAGTCATTCTTTGATAAAGATCATTTCTCAGGGGTACTCCATTGAAGAATATGATCCTGTAACCATTCTTTGGACTGTTGTTAAAGATGCTTGTCACTTAATCACTGGGCAGTATTTGAAGCAACATAGAAATTCATCTAATGCTAGAGAAATAGGGGAAAACAACTATGGTGTTGTTATCACAGAAGTTTATGTCTTGACTCAGGGATTTAATGTGAGAATAGATAAATTCTGGACACTAATGAAGGAAATATTCAAACAAACAGATACATTTGGAATGGAGTTCTGAAGTAAGAGCAGCTGGCAGCATATAATAAAATTGAAGCATTGCAAGAAGATGAAAATCAACCAAATGAATTTAAAAGACAGTCACAGACTGGATATCTAAATCTGCTAGCAGAAATAACATGCAGAGATATGTACAAGAACACAAGGAAAATATGGCTCATAAAAAGGAGAATGTTGTGCAGTCAAATATGACTTAAGCTGATATAGATCACTTAGAAAATATAACAATAGTAAGGCACAACTCCTCACCATTTCATCCAAATGCAATGATGATTAAATACTAGATGGCAGTGACTTAAGGAGAAGCGCAGAGACACAAAGGAACTTAGATCTGAAGAAAGATAGCAAGAAAGACAATCTCAGTGGCAGTTTCTCTTGATTCAGACTATGAAGGCATCTCGATTTTGCCTGTAGAGACAAAAATATGGATTGAAGCATAAAAACCTGGACTTGGACACTTGGTGTATAGCTATTTGCAATCTGATTGAAAGCATTGAAGTAGAGCACCTTTAAGTATTGTAGAAGCCATGATAAAGTAGTTCTGAGACATGAAGAGGGAATAATGTGCAAATTGATGATAAAGCATCAATCCTTCTATCTTGAGTAAAAAGAAGAAGAGCACTATGATAGGGGGAGTCCTAGCCCCATAAAGACATACCATTTATGAAGAAAAAAAGTAGTTTGATAGGGGGAGTCCCAGAGCACTCCTTTGCCATTGATGTCGAAGGGGGAGAGAAGAAGAATATTGCCATCAAAAACAAAGGGGGAGATTCCTGACCTCAGTTGTAATTGATGTCAATATGACAATATTATAGATACTAGATGATGATATGGAGCCAAGGGGAAGCATAACAGATCCATGAAGAGACAGGAGCAAGGCCATCAGGGTAGCTAAGCCATAAGCTAGAGGAGTTAACATAGGAAGCATATCAGAGCAAGAGAGGCATATCAGAAAAGGCAGAAGCCATCATGGTATGAAGGTATCAAAGGAAGTCTTTGAAAGACACTACCAAGCTAGAGGAGCCACATTGGAGCAAGAGGAGCCATATCGAAGGAGCATTGCATGTAATACATGCCCAAGAAGAACCAAGAGGAGCTACAGGAGGAGCCATATATATATATATATGCCAAAACAAAGCTAAGAAGAACATAGGAAACAGAAGAGAAAAATAGAGCCATCGGAGAGCATGTCGGAGGAACAAGGCATAGACATATATATATACATGCATTTACACTATCAGAGAGCTTATATGCATGCATTTAACAACTATCAGGAGCTATCGGAGCAAGAATGCCTAAGAAATACGCTATCGGGAGCAGAAATCACATATATGTGTGCAATTACACTATCGGGAGCCATTGGAGGAGCAATGGATGCATTTACACTATCGGGAGCTATTGGAGGAGCAAAGGATGCATTAACACTATCGGAGGCATAAACCCATATATATATATATATCTATATATATATATATATATATATATATATATATATATATATATATATATATATATATATATATATATATATATCGGCGATGTGATAATTGGCCAAACCCCCGACTGCGATATATGCGTTGCGGACTTGATGACAACATTAAGGTAGGTTTAATGTTATATCGCATTCGCAGGAGGATCGGCCGTCAGCCATCGGCGATTCCATGGTCTCGATGTATAAAGGACCCCCAGAAGTCTTGAGCGTCGATTGCGATTATACTGCGGACCCGATACAATATAGATGCGGGTGTAATAACTCTTGAAGTTTGCCCTTCAACATTTTCGCCTATTTTTCTCTGATTTCCTGTGTATTTGAATATTTTCCATTCGCGGGGTTTGGAGGCAAAAATATAGTAAGGAATGCTCCCGATAGTTCAGGAGGCTAAATCAAGCCGATTGCGATTGCGATAGGAACGTGGCATGTTCGTTACACTGTAAAGCCTTGTGTACATCAATAATTATTGATAAAAGGAGCGCTGTTACAGGTTTTAACTTGTAATATGTATTCTATATGTATTTGGCCCTCTCTTATGCATTAACATGTCATGTGAGCACGAAGATACAGAGGAAGCTACAGTGACCAAAAAATCCAAAGCAATGAAGTGGTGAGGAAGCTGAAGCGAGCGAGGAGGAAGCCAAAGAGCTAGCGAAAAGAGGAAAATGACAGACAGAGGCATGAGGAATGTATAAAAGAGGAAAAACAAAGAATAGAGGGTGTTGAACGCTATTAAAATAAGTTGGAGGAAACAGAGGCAGTAGCAGGGTCTAGCAGAACAAAAAAAGGGGCCAAAGGACCAACAGGACATGAGGCATTCAAAGGGTGAACTTCTTAGCTAATTGTGTTACCATGTGAAAGAATTAATCAGGTATACAATGCAGTCTGAAGTATAATTCTGTGATAAAATGAATAGAGTTTTATCTAACATTGTTTGAAGGCAGAAGTAGTCAGCAGAGTAATAGTCATGCTGAAGCATTCACTATGACAATAAGAACATATGCTTGAATAGAAAGCAGGTTCTTATGCAGAGTTTAGTGCAACTATAGTGGACTCACTAAAGCTATGTGGAGATATGATCAGAGGTTAGCTATTGGAGACTCTGTGTGGACTGTATGAAGAATTGTAAAGACTTCTTCATGAGAAGACTGGTTGTCATTGATGCTGTAGCATGGAGACTACAATGAAGTTGCAAACAGACAAAACTCAGTAATGAAGAGTTCTGAGAGCAGAACATTACTATCAAATGTGCCTTGACAAGATTGGGTCGGAACCCTTGGGGCTGGTGCCTTTGAAGCAAGAAGGATTGGAGTCCTTGGGGTTGGCGACTCAGAAGTAAGAAGGATTGGAGTCCTTGGGGTTGGTGACTGAGAAGTAAGAAGGATTGGAGTCCTTGGGGTTGGTGCCTTAGAAGTGAGAAGGATTGGAGTCCTTGGGGCTGGTGCCTCAAAAGTAAGAAGGATTGGAGTCCTTGGGGTTGATGCCTCAGAAGTAGGAAGGATAGGTGTCCTTGGGACTTGTGTCTCAGGAAATGGATGGATTGAAGTCCTTCGGAGTTTGTGCTCCTAAGTACAAGATTGGTACCTTGGCGAAATAGAGTTGGAGCTCTAGAGGTTGGAGCCTCACCAAAGTCCAAGTTGGTGCTTGGCAAGTGATTGCAACCATCTATATATTGTATCTATTTTACTGCAAAGATTATATTAATAAAAGCATTTATTCTTGTTGTTCATCTTGTGTTTTGAATATAAATGTTTAACTGGTAAAACACTAGTTGAAAAAGAAATACTGATTCACCCCCCCTCTCAGTATTTCCAACAGTTACACCATGGAAGAAAAGCACACAATAACATACCCATACAAAAAAATTCCATGCTTTATTAACATGGATTAATAAAACAATTTAGCTTGGGATTTATGAGAATTATATGAAGGCATAGATCAAATTCTGCAACATAGATAAGCATATGAAAATCCAACTTTTCGTTGACTTGAATTGTGACTTAAATACATATTTGGGGCTTCATTCAGATCCATAGAAAGAGGACTGAATAAGCCAATTTGGGCTTAAGATTAGAATCAAGCCATCTTAGGCAAAAGCTAACAATTTACTAAAATTAATGGGTTACATGGCAATTCAAACTAATTCATCCTAATCTACTCAACAAAATCCAAATCTTAAGGAACAAATTCCTTTGATGAAAGGTTTCTTTGACCTACTTGAGGTCAACTTAGATTTTAACCGATGCCCCTGCACCATATGGGGATAGAGGGGAGCCCTCCATTATCCCCTAAGAAGGTTTAAATAACTTAGAGCTAGAATAATAATTATAAAAATAAAGGAGGAGGATGTCACATAGCCCATTATCCACTTTACCATAGGTAGATCAAAACTAATTTGAATGAGAAGAAGTCTTAGGTATAGCCAGGACACCTTATCATAGGCTTTAGACAAGTTTAGTTTGAAAACTAATGAAAATATAATAATTTCTAGTTGAGTGCAAGCCTTCCTAAGTAATGCTTATGGCCTCATGTATAAGTATATCCTTTAGAATCCCAATTTGTTTAGAAGACACATGACATTAGATAACAAGGGTTTGATTCTAACCACTATCACCTTAGAGATGATTTTATAATGGAAATTACTCCAAATAGGTTAAACATATACCCACTTATAGATATTTTACGATCCATATTTCTAGCCTAGATTACATGAACAAAACCATCCAACACTCTATTAAGTCCCGATCTTCCTTGATAGCATAAACCATAATCAATAGTGCAACACAAATACTTGAAAACCTTCCCTGGTTTTGACATATAGCTGCTCAATACTCCAATTGCATGTGCAATGTTTGGTCTTATATAGACCATTGTGTACATCAAATTTCCAACTGAATTAACATATGGAACATGGGACACTGATATGCAAATAACTTTACACCTACAAGAATATGGACCTTCATCGATTTACTTTCTTGCATATTATATAACTATAATATCGTCTCGACATACTTCCTTTGATTTAACCATATTTTTCTCTTTTCCCTATCTCTTTTAATTTCCATGACCAAAATGAAATTTTATAGCACCAAGATCCTTCATATCAAATTTAGAGGAGAATTAAATTTCTACATCTTGGATGATTTCCCTATCATTTCTAATCAACAACATATCATATGCATAGAATACCAAATAAATAATATGATCATCAACTAATTTTAAATACACACAACGATTTACTTTGCTCCTTGTGAAGCCAAGTCCCTGTATATATGTATCAAATTTTTGATACCACATTCTTGGTGATTGCTTTAACCCATCAATGACATTTTCATCCTGCATACCAACTCTTTCTTACTCTTCACAACAAAGCCTTTTGGCTACTTCATATAGATATCTTCCTCCAAATCCCCATGTAGGAATGCTTTCTTCACATCCATTTTTTTATACCTGAAAATAAAAAGCAACAACAACAGGTAAAATAAATATTATAGAAGCTAACTTTGCAATAGGAGAAAAAATATCACCAAAGTTAATTCCCTGCACTTGGGAATAACCATCTTCTACTAACTGAGCTTTATATTTCTCCACTTTTTCTTATTCATTCAACTTCTTATTAAAAAATTGTTTGTTGCCAATGGGTTTTCTTCCGTGACTGACAACTCCACTAGATCCGAAGCTTCATTCTTGTCCAAGGATGCCATTTCTTTAACCAATGCCTTTTTCCAAATTTTACCATCCTCTGAATCCACTGCGTAGTTGATATTTATAGGATCATCATCAATAATAAACAAAGAAAATTTTAAACGAAAATTAGGTGGATTATACCTTTTTGGATGTTTTCTTTCCCAAACCAATATCCTCAAAACCAGAGTATGTTCTTCTTCTTCTTCCATTTCCTATTCTTTTGTAGAGTTTGAATCATCATCCTTTAGTTCAAACTCTATCTTCCCTAGTTCTTTTTCCCTTGGTATGATTTCCTGTTTGATAAGATCTTTCACTTCTCTATATGCCACATCTCGGATGTACACAACCTTCTTTGTTTATGAGTTCCAAAGATTGTAACCCTTTAAAATATCTTTATAACCAATGAGGATGCACCTTTCATATTTTCTATCTAACTTAGTTCCGTTTTCATTTGGAACTTATACATATGCATCACAAAAAATACCCTAAGATTTGTGAGAGATGGCTTCTTACCAGTCCATGCCTCATGTGGAGTTTTATCATTCAACACTGATGTTATGAAACCAACTCACAAAAAGATAGAAAAGATAGATAAACACCTTATAAATAAGCCTATTCGAGGGGGAAACCTCCTTTACATTACACAAATGAACAATTCTTGGATGATACAAATGACAAGACCTCCTTTCTATATATAGGAGTCTAACGGGTCATAATATAATAAGAGCCGACATAACAATAATAATTTAAGGGCAGAACAATTACAATAGTGGGCTTCTATGGAGCACAATAATAACAATATGGGTACTACATGGGCACAACAATAGAATAAGGGGTTGTACTAATAACAATAATGGGTTACACTAGTAGTACAGGGACCTACCATGCCCCTCTCCTTCAAAAAGTGTTGTCCTCAACGCTTGAGTAGTTCTTGATGCTTATGTATAAAATTCTCGTCCTCCCATGTGGAATCTTCAGTGGGTAAGTTCTTTCACTTGATGAGATACTCTAAAATTGATCGATTTCGTAGGTGTCGGGTTCTTGTTTCTGTGACTGCACCAGGCTCCAAAATGATTTTTCCTTCCCCGTCAAGTTCTGGAAATATTGTTTGAACTGGGACCTTTTGCAACTTTTGATTGAGTGGCCACACTTCTTCGTCCTTCTTCCATTCATCCCTTGCTTTGTTTATCCAATCTGGTTGGATAATAGAAATAACACAGAACAATGCTTCCACATCCTCATCCTTTCTTGAGAGTGCATCTGCAACAACATTTTGCTTCCCTTTTTTGTAGATGATTTCAAAGTCATAACCCAACATATTTGTGACCCTTTTTTCCATTCTTCTAAAGATAATCTTTGTTCTAAAAAGTATTTAAGACTATCATGATCCATTTTTACCTTGAAGTGTCTTCCCATTAGGTAAGGTCGCCATTTCTTAAGTGTATGTAGTATTGCCAACATTTCCTTCTCATAAATAGCTTTCTTGAGATGTAGCCAGAAAAATACCCAATTGCCTACATCAAAACTTCTTTCACTGTGATGTTGGTCTGCCCATTGTTTCATTTGATTCTCACCAAAGTGGCGTTATCCTTTAAAAGTTGGAGAACTTGTTGTTGATGCTCGATGTGATCTTTCACTGCTTGAATCTTTTTCTTCTTGATATGTCCTTCTATCTTGAGTGTTTGAGGAGTCGTAATTTCTTCCAATGTATTACAAGATATGGTTGGATTCATTTCTTGATGCTCGATGTGATCTTTCACTTCTTGAACATTTTTCTTCTTGATCTGTCCTTCTATCTTGATAGTTTGAGGAGTGATAAGTCTGGCCAATGCATTACAAGATATGGTCAGATTCGTTTCTTCTTTATCGATGTGATCTTTCACTTCTTGAACCTTTTTCTTCTTGATATGTCCTTCTATCTTACGAGTTTGAGGAGTGGTAATTCTTTCCAATGCTTTACAAGATATAGTCAGATTCATTTCTTCTTTCTCTGGGGTTGGTTCCTAGTGTATATCCTCTTCCTTTTATGTTTCTTCATCATTTTCTTTGTCCTCTTCATAATCTATGTAAAATAATTTCTTCTCAGCACACTTATGACCATTAGTGTATTTGCTATCACAATTGTAACAAATCCCTTTTTCTCTTTTTTCTTCCAATTGTTGTCATGTAAACCTTGTAGGTTGTGGAAGGCTAGGAGAAAAAACACTTCCATAATTATAGTCATGAGTGGTGGGATTCCTTGTTTCCATAATTTCACTTTCAATTTTTCTTGCCAACTTGAATGTCTTCTCCAATGAATCAGGTTCCCAAAGACGAACCTCATGTTGAATGTTATCCTTTAAAGTCCCTATGAAGACATCAATCCTTTGCTTCTTTGGAATATCATTTACCCTTATATTCAATTTTTGAAAGTCCTCAATGTGCTCTACCATTGAACCCTTTTGTTTGAGATTTATCAATTGGCTAAAGAAGGTGTTACTCTTTGTATCCTCATAATGTGCTATCATTTCTTCCATGAAAATTGACCAAGTGACAAGTGCTTTACGAGAACAAAGCCCTTTATACCATAAAAATTGATTTGGTTCTAAATATAAATATGAAATATGTACCTTTTGTAATAGTTGAACCTCATGTAGATCAAAATATTTCTCCATCTGTAGTATCCAATTTACTGGATCCTTGCCATCAAACTTCCTCATATTGTCTTTTCTTGATTTTAGGAGCTTGATCTTGAAACAACTGTAAATCGGTAATTTCAGATCTCCAAGTTCTGAAATTGCATCCTGCAGTAGCCCTCTGAGTCCTCTTTCTAACCCTGCAAGTTTGATGAGAATTTTATTCTCAAAGAAAGAGCTATGCCCAATATCCTAAGATGACCTGATTATATAATTTTTCAGCAGAGCGAACTTGTACGACGTGCCACATGTGGCTTTTTCGACCTTCGGATCTGAAAAATATACACAGGAAACTACAGTCTGCCCTATTTCTACTACGTATTACGAAATTTCAATTTGTTGCTTAGAGAGAAAGTTATGAAGATTTTCCCAAGGTCACCTGTTTAGAATGTAATTCGGGAGTCTGCAAAAACCCTAACTTGCTCATATTATATCTCCGAAAATATAGCGATAAAAGATTTGAGATTTAGACCCGAGCTTTGCCAAGATTTCGACTCAAATGGGTTTTAATTTCAAAGTCTGAACCTTTGTCGAAACAATATTATAGTGAAAATTCCATGATGACCTGTTTGAGATGAAATTCTGGAGCTTTCAAAAACCCTAACTTCCTCATATCATATCTCCAAAAATATAGCGAAACAAGATCTGAAATTTGGACTCGAGGTTCAGACGGTTTTTTTTAGCTTCTGAAACTTCATAGAGAAAAAGCTATAGTGAAAATTCCACGATGACCTATTTGGAGGATCGAAACCCTAGAATCCAAAGCTCTGATACCAAATGTTATGAAACTAGCTCACAAAAAGATAGAAAAGATAGATAAATGCCTTAGAAATAAGCCTCTTCGAGGGGGCAACCTCCTTTACATTACACAAATGAAAAATTCTTGGATGATACAAATGACAAGACCTCCTTTCTATATATAGGAGTCTAAGGGGTTATAATATAATCAGAGCCAACATAACAATAATAATGTAAGGGCACAATAATTACAATAGTGGGCTTCTATGGGGCACAATAATAACAATATGGGGACTACATGGGCACAAAAATATAATAAGGGGGTTGTACTAATAACAATAAGGGGTTACACTAGTAGTATAGAGACCTGACAACTGATGGGGGTGATCTATTTACCAAATAACTTGTAGCAACCACTACCTTTGCCTATATTTCCTATCCTAACCTAGTGCCACTAAACATACTTGTTGATTTTTCCATCAATGTCCTGTTCATCCTTTCTACAACTCGATTCTGTTGAGGTGTGTATGGGGTAGTTCATTGCCATGCTATACTACACTTATTACAAAAATGTTTAAATTCCTTCCTACATAACTCTCCACCATTATACACCCTCAACACCTTTGTTTTATTCTCTATTTGATTCTCCACTAGAGCCTTAAATTATTTAAAGTTGTCAAAGAATTTTGACATTTTCCTAAGGAAATATATCCATGTATTCCTCAATAATTCATTTACAAATGAAACATAGTATACAGATTTACCCAATGATGGAACCAACACAGGTCCACACACATCACTGTGCACTAGCTATAGTATTCTCTCTGCCCTCTTAACACCAAAGGAAAATCTCACATGATTCTTCTTCCCATATAAAAAATGTTCTCTGAAATAAAAATCCAAAAAGAAATTATACATAACTTCTAACATAATAATACAGTGTAGTACTTAAATTCCCTTTTCTCCAATATATCCCATTCTTTGATGCCACATGATAGTCTTTTCTTCGGAGACTACGAGAGTTTTTCCTTCTTTTGATCCACTTTCAAGCAAAATGGAACTATTGCACATATCACTAATAGTAATTCCCACCAACTTATATAGAGTTCCAATCTAAACTCCCTTTAAAAATACCATTTCTCCTTGAACCATCCTGTAGGAATCCTTTTCAAACATTGTTCTTACACCTACATTGCTCATATTACTTATAGAAATCAAATTCGTATCTAATCTTGGAAGCATAATGTTAGGTATTGTTCCAATCCTTCCACCCATGGGATTCAATTCGCCTTTCCTCATCCCATGATTATGGATATATATTGATCTATTAACCAATTCCCATGGGGAGTCATATAAAAGGATGCACCTAAGTTGAGAAGCCATATTTCATGATCTACATGTGTACTTGAAGAAGCCAAGTACATACCCCCCTTCATCTGAGGTGGTTTTGCTTTTGGAGAAGGAACGTCTTTATATCCATTTCCTTTCTCAAGAATTTTATATTTGTAATATTTATTATAATGACCTTCTTTTGCATATCTCCAACGTACCTTTAAATACTTTCCTGGAGACATAGATATTCCTTTAGATTTAAATCTCCCACTTGATGACTTATTTATATTTCTATTCTGAGAGAGCCTTCTTATAGACAAGGCATCTCTTTTTTGACTTTCCATGTTTTTCCATCTCATCTCCTTTGATAACAAGGATGAAACTATCTCATTGAACTTTAAAGTAGTTGCATTACTACCTATGGCAACAACCAAAATATCCCACAAGTGTGGTATAGAACATAACAAAATGATGCACTTATTTTCATCTAAAATCTTAATATCAACATATAATAACTAATTTATCATAGTATTGAAGGAATTTAGATGCTTTGTCACTGAGTCTCTATCCTTCATTCCGTTGACGGTGCTAGACCCACCAACATTTAGGGGATCTCCCCGATATGAAGTCCCAATCAGACATCACACCGTTTGGTGTAGGAGTCCCATATGGTATAAAGGCCCGGTTGCCAAATCCTTAAAGCTTTGCCTTGACTCTAGCTGTCAACACAAGAGAGTGATGCAATGGTGTCTTCGAAAAGAAAGGAGAGTGTGGCTGGTGAGCGTGCAGTGAAATTGTGTCAAAGTTCTTCTACTACAAAGGGGGGAGAGAAAAATGAGTCTCCAAGTGAGAGGTAATAGTACCACCTAGGAAGAGACACACATGAACCAGAAGAACCCGTCTAACATCCAACAAAATAGTCCACAACAATGCGATGATCATTACAACCAACAAGGAAAGTTCTATCTAGTATCCCGCGGAATAGTCCACAGGGATGGGACAATGATAACAACAATTACAACACATTCTCAATAAGATAAGCACTAAAATAACCGAAATAGTTCAACTATCTTAGTACATGTGAAAGAAAACATGAAATACAAACATCCACATAATAGTATTACAAACATTCATAGTCCATGCATGAAGAACGTGCTAGCCTTAAAAGGCTTCTGTTATTAAGCAAAAGTTCCAAGACACATGTTTACAATGTACATCACTAGCCCCAATAGCGAGACACTAGAGCTACTTCTTGCTCCTCAAAGAACTAGTTGATCTCTCTAATGCCTTGCAGGAGGAGCCAAGGTGAAAAGTCCTTTGCTCATACAATGAGGGGGTATATATAACCAAGGGGTGATACTTCCCCCTTGTGACTCTTTGACTACCCTCATGACTGTTCAACTTCCTATGACTTTTCAACTTACATGACTCTTCATATTCATGTGTGTCCTTTGGACTTCCACTTTACAATACATTTGATTACAATATACATGGTCCACACTAGTGATGTGGCATATGAAAACTCATGACACGACTTGACATGACACTGCTGACATGGACTGGCTTGATGATGTGGCAATGTCAAGTCACTGTTGTTGCTGAGTGTTAGATGTCTTCTTGGATATGCTTTCTCTTCTCCTCCACATAGCTTGGTGATGCAGGGTCTTCAATGATCTTAAGTCTTGGATGGTAGTTGCAAACTTGTGTCCCTTTGCTTCCTCTTGATAGATCCACTTGTAAGTTCAACTACAAGAGAGTCTTTAGGCATGCTTCCCTCCTTATTCTCCTTCTTCATCATCTTGCCATGACTTGATAGTGTACATGTTCCTGCAATTCACTCATGACGGGATGACATCAATCCGAAAACTCCCTAGTCTAAGATGATGCATTATTATCCATGAACTGAGCACAGGACAAGTAACAGACTGGGATAAAGGAACCAAGGACTACGTATTGTGCAGTTCCAATAGACATGGAGAGAGCTTGATCACTGAGACTGCGTAGTGCACAACTCAAGCTTGACTGAGGAAATTTTCTGCACATTCCTCAATGAGGGGAGAAATTGCGCAGTGCCCACTGAGGGACACAATTGTGCAGTTCAGGCAGGCAGTGGATGCTACAAGATGAGGTCCTGGGAGGATAAATTGCATAGCTTTAAGAGGCAAAGGGGGAATGGCTAGCAAAGATACCTCAAGAACAGATCTGCATAGTTTCTAAAGGTAGTGAGCTCTGACTAAGGGAAGGGCACTCGAGGAAGCATTTGCGCAGTTTTAGAGGCTAAGGGAGGCTAGGGTCTCTGTGCATTACACAGTTCCAATAGGCAAGGGAAAAACTTGAGGGTTGAAGATGTGAATTGTGCAGTTCAAGGGCATGAAGGGAGATGGACTCATCATGAACTTGAACTGTGATCACACACTTAGCATACTTTCAAGACACAACAACATAGATCATTCGAACACACAAGAAAATGTTGGAAATAATACTGAGAGGGGGGGGGGGTGAATCAGTGTTATCAAATCAAACACTTTTTCATTTCCATACTCAGATTCATATACACTACTTCAGTTAAGGGAACCTGCATGTACACACAACTGTGTCTAATGCAACCAGCGTATATCCAGTAAACTTAAGATTCAGTTAATCCATTAAATGTTGATCTTTAGTTAGTGCATCAGAACTTTATTAACCATATGAACAGTAAACAGGGGCAGTGAAACAGAATAAATCATCACACACAAGAAGCACACATGAACACCATGATGTAAGGTGGAAACCTAATGTGGGTGAAAACTACCTGCTACAAGTCGTCTTTATCTTCTTTTAATAAGAAACTTCATTTTACAATATTTTTGTACTGGTGCAGTCTTATACCAGTACACAGGCTTCCACCTGCAGAAGGCTATAACCTTCTCTCGTTCTCTAGCTTCTCCTAGAAGGGAGCTGCAACCCCCTTAGCTCTTGTACTAGCCGATCCTTTTTACTAGCACGTAGGTGCTAGCCTACTGAATGCTCCAACCTTCACTCATTTTCTAGCTGCTACTGGAAGGGAGCTACCACCCCCTTAGCTCTTGTACTAGCTGATGTACTAGTACATAGGTGCCGAACTACAGAAGGCTACAACCTTCTCTTTCTTCCTCCAGGTACCACGTTTCATAAATTTTTAGACTGGATACTCCTGAAGCACCACACCATAATCTGAAGGCCACGTTTCATCCAATTTTCATACTGGACCCATCAATATCATTGAAGCACAAAATCAATCAACACTAGCATCATCAATCTCTGAATCACTCAATACTGAATCA
Source organism: Pinus tabuliformis (assembly GCA_031772625.1). Taxonomy (NCBI): domain Eukaryota; kingdom Viridiplantae; phylum Streptophyta; class Pinopsida; order Pinales; family Pinaceae; genus Pinus; species Pinus tabuliformis. The sequence continues at coordinate 394,109,563 of CM062814.1, read as the reverse complement.
CTGAAAACCTGTCAACAAACTGCAATCACCAAAACACAGAACTCTGCAACAATGTTCAGATCTAACTGTATTATCAAAAATCATGCATAAGAGTGCATACGCTACTTGGAAGAGCCGAACCAGCATGTATACGCAACTTCAATAAAGTGAACCAATGTATATGTCATTAATTACTTACTTATAACTTCGTTGCTCTTCCTGACTTTAGACATACCCAGATTATTATATATACAAGGATAATATGTATGTTAACAACCAGATCTAGTCCATCAGATCACATAAAGATAAGTCATTATGATCCTGATCCATTATAGATCTCATCCATCAACACTGGAGCTAAACATAATCAAACTATCTGAATATGTAGACTACTAACACCAGTAAACAGTCACCAGAACTCAAACTTTGCATCAACTACCAGAACCACTTGTAACTTCAAATATCATAGTGTATATGGTATACGCGACTTAGATGTATATAACCTGCATATGTACACGCTTTTATCAAGGAAAACCAGCGTATACATCTGTAAATATTTATTCATGAGTTGCAGCTATTTCAAACTTAAGTTATACCCAGATCAGAACATTACATGCATCAATATACAGATCTAGAATAAGCATAATCAAACCATATAGAGATGATTCATTCCAAACCATTTGATCCCGATCTATCCTTAGATCTTGTTCTCCATCAACCAATGAGATTCCTCCTTAGCTTAGATCAAGCAAAGCATCATGAACCCATAACCTGCATACTGGATCTCATACTTCATCAGATATTCAAGACTTTCTCAGTGCCTTTGCCTAATGATCTTCTCCTCCTTTTATAGTCTTAGGCCTTACTCAATACCATGGTCCAAAACCATAGAGAATCAATACCATGGACCCAATACCTGGGTTCAACACATCAGATGAGATACCATGGTCCAAAACCATAGGTCCAAATACCAAGGACTAAATACCATGGACCAAAACCCAATGTACGCGCCTTCCCTTGCATGAAAGTGCGTGTATATGTATACGCACCTTTTGGTTAGCTAACCCAGGTGTATACACGACTTTATCGAGGGGAACCAACGTATATCTCTTTTTCTTCATTCTATGAGCCTGAACTGTGATCTGTCATCTTAGTAAGTTGCCATCAAGGACAACACCTGTATCATAATGCCAACAATCTCCCCCTTTGGACTTGATGGCAAAGTTAACTTGCCATACTGAGAACTGTCATCTTAATGAGTTGTCATTGTACATTACATCTGAACTGCTTCCTTTGAGCTGTCATGTATTCTGTCACATCTGATCTCTCTTCTGTAGATTCATCTAGTTATATATAAGTGAGATGTTCTCTTAGGGTTGCCATCAAGTACAACACATGCATCATAATTCCAACAATCTCCCCCTTTGGACTTGATGGCAACAACCATACCAAGTCACTTTGACATCAAGGGCAAAGGGTGGACTAAGATATTCTCTTCCTTGATATACATTCCGCTGTCCATACTCCCCCTGAGTACCTGCTGAAATCTCTGATTGAGCTCCCCCTTTGTATATGCCAAGGTGTACCAATGTGTCCATGCTCCCTCTGAGTACATGCTAAAATCTCTGCTCTGCTGAAGTGTGATGTTCATACTCCCCCTGATTGTAAGCAAGGTCTGCAAAAAGATGTTCTACAAGAAGAACATGACTCATAAATGACCTTCCTATCACCAAAGGCTCATACATACATCCATCTCCCAACCAAGTGGGGATATACCAATATTGACTCATCCACCCAACCAAGTGGGGATACACCAGATACCAATAGTTTATACATGACTAAAATATTACATCATCCTTCCCATGCATAGTGGGGGTACAAATTACATCATAAGATCAAAAGGGATTCATCAAATGACTACAATAGATAGAGACAAACTATTACATCATGAGTCTTGATATGACCTTTACATTGAATGATATACATAAAATTTATCACATAGACCAAACATCTAAATAAGACCATGATAGTCATCAGCAACTATCATACACAGTGTATGATCTCCTCCATAAACATCTATCAACAGCATCCAGACCAACAACCTGTATATGTCGATTAGTGTAGATAACATCAACCTGTGACAAAGTATGTCTGCATATAGATATCAACTCATCCTTTTGAACATTATCATAGCCTTCCATGAATGAATTATGCATATGACATACAAAATTATTCATATTATATCATATGTGAAAAACACCATAGTCATCTCATCATCATCAAGATCTGCATGATCTTATATACTATCCATGTATCATCACTCGGGAACATCCCTCATCTGCATCAATCAACATATGTAAGTATCAACCTAACATCATATAGGGAAGAACTCATCATCATCATGTTTCCAACAATGCGAATTTGAGTAATCATCCATGTATCCAGCATACTGTATATAACACCATGTATCTTGAGCTCAAGATCTTTTGTCAAGACTTCTTGATATCATCAACAACAACAATCCTCATCCATGTGAGCGCCAAGAACTATAGGAATCCTGCATCATAACTGTATTATATGTCGACAACAACATATGAGTGACTCATCATCAAGTAATGAAGTTGTGTATTCAAGCTTTGTACTTCTCCTTATCCTTATGAAGATCACCATGTAAGCACCATATATGCATCATCAGAGAATCAACCACAAATCTGATCTGAACACCAACTATGTAACCCCAAGAATCATATGAGATTTTGTCATGGACAACTTATAGCAAGATGTATCATTTAGCCATATAAGTATCATCACCAAGGACTTCTGACCATAATGCCAACAATGCATTATTCAAAGCATATGCTCCCCCTGAACCTGTGCCATCTGTTTACTGTCAGATCTGATCATGCATATATCAGCAAGAAGTATCAAGGCATCATCATCATCAAGTTAGGATCAAAATCACTTCTAAACATCTTATGGGTATCAAGACATTTCCACACAACATCAGTAGATTGTAACCATTATCAAACAGAGCAAATAATGGATTGAATCATATCAGACCCTTTTCTTGAGTCTGTCCCACTGCTTTTCCTCAAACTAACATATACGCGACTGTGCAGTGTCTAACTCACGTATATACACGACTTATCTTTATGAAACTTGCGTATGATATTGAGAACACTGAAGTTTTACACTTTCAGCTTCCTCTGAGTCTGTTATGTCGGTATATTGTGCTGTGCCACATCTTTCTGACTGTACTTCCTTCTTCTTCCATATCTTCAAGTGTGATGATGTTTTCTCCTTTTGGTATGGTGCCCGTACTTTGTTCTTGCATTCCTTTGCTATATGTCCAAGCTTGTTACATGCATAACATCTTACATGTTTCATATTCCTTCTGTAGCAATCAACAGCTTTGTGACCAAACATATTGCAAGAAAAGCAATATCCCTTAAAGTACCTGGAACGTGATGATCTTTCTGTGTGATGGTCTTGAACCATTCTACTTCTGCATCTGGCTGCAACATGTCCAAGATTATGACATACATAACATTCAACATTATTCATCGGAGGAGTAAAAGATTTCTTTGAAGAATTTCTTTCCTTGGTTGTTGATGGGATTGACCTCTCATCTCCTTGTTGAGTATTTCAGATTGTGCATTAGAGTTCCTTGTCTTATTTTGTGAACTAGATTCACCTTCAATAGATTCATGAAAACCAAGACCAGTTTTGATAGCAGGAGACCTTTGACTACTAAGAATATCATCCAAGATCTTAGTACTATCTTGAAATCGTAAGAGCTTATCCTTTTCTTCTAAGTTATCTTTTAGAATATTTACCTCAACCTGAAGTTGCTCTTCCTTTTCATGATACTGCTTCTTCATGTTTTCTTCAGCTTTTCTTCCTTCTTCCAACTGGTGTCTTAATTCAAGAACTTCGTTTTCTTGTTTTCCAAGAGCTTGGAGTATTTCTTTATTCTGCTTATTTGATTCTTCAAGATCTTCTTTTAGTGAGAGAATCATAGCTTCAAGACCTTCATAGTAACTGGATCTTTCTCTGAGTTTCTTGATTGTTGTGCTCCTTTCATTTACTTCATTTCTTAATGATGTCACTTCATCCTGTAACTTTTGACATTGATCTTCCTTTTCCTTGAATAGCTTCCTTACCTTGTTTCCTTCCTCTAGTTGAGCTATATTTTTCTTTCTCACTCATAATAGCAAATTCAATTGTTTCACTATCACTTTCATCATCTTCAAATGGATGGAGAATGTAACACCAGAGGATAACAAATTCATACCTGATAGTTCTTTTCCTTGTTCATCTTCATTCTGAAGTGATTCTGAATCTGAAGTGCTTCTTCCACATATTCCCCAATCGATTCTCCCACTGTCATAGTTCTTCTGAGATGTCTTCTTCTTCTTAGGCGCTTTCTTCTTAAGCTTCTTTCCCAATTGTTCTATGGATCTCCTTCAAGCGATCAAGCTTCTACCAAAGGACCTTCTCTGATACCAATTGTTGGAAATAATATTGAAGGGGTGGGGGGTGAATCAGTATCATCAAATCAAACACTTTTTCATTTCCATACTCAAATTCATATACGCTACTTTAGTTAAGGGAACCTGCGTGTACACGCAACTGTGTTTAATGCAACCAGCGTATATCCAGTAAACTTAAGATTCAATTAATCCATTAAATGTTGATATTTAGTTAGTGCATCAGAACTTTATTAACCATATGAACAATAAATAGGTACAGTAAAACAGAACAAATCATCACACACAGGAAGCACACATGAACACCATGATGTAAGGTGGAAACCCAATGTGGGTGAAAACCACCTGCTGCAAGTCGTCTCTATTTTCTTTTAATAAGAAACTTCTTTTTACAATATTTCTGTACTGGTGCAGTCTTATACCAGTACATAGGCTTCTACTTGCAGAAGGCTAAAACCTTCTCTCATTCTCCAGCTTCTCCTGGAAGGGAGCTGCAACCCCCTTAGCTCTTGTACTAGCCGATCCTTTTACTAGTATGTAAGTGTCGGCCTACTGAATGCTCCAACCTTCACTCGTTTTCCAGCTGCTACTGGAAGGGAGATACCACCCCCTTAGCTCTTGTACTAGCTGATGTACTAGTACGTAGGTGCCGACCTACAAAAGGCTACAACCTTCTCTTTCTTCCTCCAGGTACCACGTTTCATAAATTTTCAGACTGGATACTCCTGAAGCACCACACCATAATCTGAAGGCCACGTTTCATCCAATTTTCATATTGGACCCATCAATATCATTGAAGCATAAAATCAATCAACATTAGCATCATCAATCTCTGAATCACTCAATACTGAATCACTGAAAACCTGTCAACAAATTGCAGTCACTAGAACACAGAGCAGATCACAGAACTCTGCAACAATGTTCAGATCTAACTGTATTATCAAAAATCATGCATCAGAGTGCATATGCTACTTGGAAGAGCCGAACCAACGTGTATACGCAACTTCACCAAAGTGAACCAGCGTATATGTCATTAATTACTTACTTATAACTTCGCTGCTCTTCCTGACTTCAGACATACCCAGATTATTATATATACAAGGATAATACGTATGTTAGCAACCAGATCTAGTCCATTAGATCACATAAAGATAAGTCATTATGATCCTGATCCATTATAGATCTCATCCATCAACACTGGAGCTAAACATAATCAACCTATCTGAATATGTAGACTACTGACACCAGTAAACAGTCACCAGAACTCAAACTTTGCATCAACTACCAGAACCACTTGTAACTTCAAATATAATAGTGTATATGGTATACGCGACTTAGATGTATATAACCTGCATATGTACACGCTTTTATCAAGGACAACCAGTGTATACATCTGTAAATATTTATTCATGAGTTGCAGCTATTTCAAACTTAAGTTATACCCAGATCAGAACATTACATGCATCAGTATACAGATCTAGAATAAGCATAATCAAACCATATAGAGATGATTCATTCCAAACCATTTGATCCCGATCTATCCTTAGATCTTGTTCTCCATCAACCGGTGAGATTCCTCCTTAGCTTAGATCAAGCAAAGCATCATGAACCCATAACTTGCATACTGGATCTCATACTTCATTAGATATTCAAGAATTTCTCAGTGCCTTTGCCTAATGATCTTCTCCTCGTTTTATAGTCTTAGGCCTTACTCAATACCATGGTCCAAAACCATAGAGAATCAATTAGGGAAAATTTTAAGAACCCCCCCTAAATTTATAAATATAATAAATGGGCGAATCTCCATGGTATATAGGAAAAATGGAAGGCGATTTTATCAATAATATAATATGTATATATAATTTTTTGGCGAATCTCTCACCAGGCATGGCGAATATTTTACTCAATTATAAAATCTTGTAAGATCTTGGTGAGTCTTTCACTAAATAATAAAACTTTGTAAAGTCCTAGTGAATCTTAGCATAGGCTACATGCTGGTCTAATTCCCCCATTTAAATAGGCTACGTTCCAGGTGAATACCATGGGTCAATACCATGTGCCATTTTGGTGAATACCATGGGTCAATACCATGTGCCAATTTTATTTTTATTAATTCTAATATTAGGGTTAATAATGGTTTTTTGCATGGTATTAATAACAATCTAGTCCATGGTATTTGTCCCATAGTATTTTGGCCATAGGTTTCACCTAAATATAACCCATTTTTTGAGTGTTCGTAAATATAAGGTGACTTATGGAGTAAATATAAAAAAATGTTTTAATTGTTTACCATACCTCTGGTTTATTTATATTTTTATTAATTTATATGGTATTTGGCCCATAGGATTCACTTAAATAAAATCTCTTTCTTGAGCCTTCATAAATAGAACGAGGGTTATGGACTAAATATAAAAGGAGGTTTTATTTATTTACGATACGTCTAGTTTATTTATATTTTTATTTATTTACCATACCTTTTGAGTAAGTATAAAAAGATGTTTTATTTATTTACCATACCTCCACTTTACTTATATTTTTATTTGTTTACACCCTTACATGTATATAAGGTGACTTATGGAGTAAACATAAAAAATGTTTTATTTATTTACCATACCTTTCATTTATTTATATTTTTATTAATTTACCATACCTCTTTTATAAATATGGTATTTGGCCCATATGATTCACTTAAATAAAACCTATTCTTGAAAATGGGCAAATGGATTCACTTAAATAAAACCTATTCTTGAAAATGGGCGAATGGAAGGTTGTAAGTCCTAATTTCAAGGGCTAAATTTACCTTTTTTACCCTCTCCCTTAAAATAAGGTGGGCTATTTGAGGTGATTTGTAAAAATGCACTATGATACAAAATATTCGCCCACTAAAAATTTAAAACCCCTTAATTTTGCCAAAGGGCAAACATTCGCCCCTAAAATTATCCTTGGAATCAATACCATGGACCCAATACCTGGGTTCAGCACATCAGACGAGATACCATGGTCCAAAACCATAGGTCCAAATACCAAGGACTAAAGACCATGGACCAAAACCCAATGTATGCGCCTTCCCTTGCATGAAAGTGCGTGTATACGTATACACACCTTTTGGTATGCTAACCCGCGTGTATATGCGACTTTATCAAGGGGAACCAACGTATATCTCTTTTTCTTCATTCTGTGAGCCTGAAATGTGATTTGTCATCTTAGTAAGTTGCCATCAAGGACAACACCTGTATCAAAATGCCAACAGAAAAGCATTATGATGATCTGAGGCCCATCATCAGAACACACAAGTGCGACATTTAAGATAAAATTTAGGACGACCATGACGACACTTGTGTGAAAATGTTGAAGACCTTATGTATGAGTGCAACAAATGTTTAAATGGTTAGGACAACTCATCTACAAAAAGATCGACCTTCGAAACCGCTAGAAAAGGCTCGCAAACATGATATAACAATCAAACATGCCAAAAGACGCTAATTAATCCAATAACCAAAAGGGGCCAAAGCACTTCAAGAAAGCTTGTGAACCGGGCTTGAGTGTTTGCAACAATCAAGAAAAAGACCAAGGAAGGTTCCAAAATTTGAGTGCAAGCCAAAATTTTGGAGGGTGCTGCAATAGCTGCAACACATTCTTAGGTTATACATCTTCTTTCCTAAGAACAACTTATTCACTAGGGACTTATATTGATATAAAGCCCCTAACTTATCCCACAAAGTCTTCACTTTAGCTATTCCTGAAACATTCTATAATATTCAATCTGAGAGACATAATCTTATTGTGCTCTTTTCTTTTTGATCCAACTTGGTCTAGTCTTCTGTTGACACCCCTGTTTATGAAGTACTAGGCTCGACGACGAATCACTAACCTCTGTACACCAACAATTTTCCCTTTTAAGCATCTATAGCTCAAGACTTGCCCATTGAATTTCTCGATTTCTATCTTCAAACTGCTTTCCATTTCCTTTTCACCACAAGAATCACTTCCACAGATGTCCTACTGTAACAGGGCCTGCCACAAGCCTGATTCAAACCCCTTAGCCACAAAGGCATCCCCTTGAAGCTAAAACTACTTTAATGCTAAATGTAGGTTTTAACCCTACACCAATAATTCTTGCAAATAAATTCTCATTCAAACATAAAAGGTTCAATTGTAAACACACACATGAACACTAATATTTGATCCTAAAAACCCAAAAATAGGAAAGCCAACAAGATTTTTTATTATATTTCTTTACAATGTTACAATACAAGATGTATATGCTGTAGCATTTATAAACCCAATCCATTAACTATGGATTAGAATACAACCATAGTTACTTTGACCGGATCTACAAAACCATGGGAAAAACCACCATGTGCTTGAAAACTGCTAAAAGCGAAAACCACATGTTGAAAATTGGCAAAATTGAATGCAAAAACCTCATCCCTTTTTTTTAGGGTGCTTCCCTGAACCCCGTGTAAAGGGGTACTACCCCCTTCCTGTTATTTTGTGTAGCTCAGACAAGTGTTCGAGTCTCAAAAGGTGTCTACGAGAGTAAGGAACACATTGGATTAATTTTCTCCAATACCTAGAAAAAGTTTCTAAGAACAAATGTCTTGATTAGAATTAATTAGCCAGTTTAGTTATTTTCTTTATAACTTAGGAAAAATGGTGAATTAATCAAGAGTAATTGAGGAAAATCTATTTTCCTCTAGTGACTTCTAGAAAAGTCTTTTGATGGGGTCAAGATGATCTTAGCCATTGATTAAGATTAGATCGTGGTTGTTGATTGATTAATGAGAGATTAAAAGAGGTGGTCAACAGGCATTTGGAAAACACATTTGAGATACAGATCTGTAGTGAAAACAAAAGACATAGAGATAGCACGAGGGCACCAACAGATTGAGATCAATAATGATTCAAGACATAGTTGTCAGAGGATTTTTTTCACATTAATTTCCAATTTCTCAGTGATATAGGGAGATTGATTTTATTTGCAGAGAGGCCAAGTTTTCCAGTGGTGCAAATTGACTCAGAGAGGCCTATTTGCTGGAGCAAGAAGAAAATTGCTAGAGTGATCAATTTGCACAAGAGAAGCTGAGTTTTCCAGAGAAGGCTGAATTTCCAAAGGAGGTCGAGTTTATTTCCTAGCTATTGCGAGTTTCCAAAGAGGCCGAGTTAGCCAGGGCCACACGTGTGGATCAATTCAAAGAGCTAAAGGAGGGCCGAAATGAGTCAGGGAGCCAAGCTGCTTCTAGGAGGTTAGATTGACTATCAGAAGTGAAGAAAGCAAATTTTCGAAGGTTTGCTAATTTACGACAAACAATTGTAATAATTTTCAATTACATAATTGCTGAAGCATAATAAAAATACTCATCTGTAGAACTGGTTTTCCCCACATTGGGGTTTTTCAGGGATATTTGTGCAAAAATATTAATGTCTGTCATTTTGTGTGTGTGCGATATTTTCTTAGTTCACATGATTTAATTTATGTGAAATTGCAGTAGTGTTTTATTTAATATTTGCCGCATATAAATTGCAAAAGACAAATAATCTATTTCAGATAGGTGAATAATAACCAGTTAACCACAACAATATTTAAAATTTCACACTATGTACCCCAAAGGGGGTTGGAAACTCCCCTCTTGATCCCCCTATATATGTGCTGCATCTATGTTGTGAAAAAAATATAACACATACCTAACCCTAAGTCTCTTCATTTTATATGCAATGTTCAAGAAACTCAACGTACCAACACATAGTTTACCAAATTAGAGAATGCTGAAATTGTTGAAGCAAGCACTTTAGAGAATAAAGAAAAATATAATAATAACAAGAAGAGAAAATATGATGATGACGATGACGACGACCAATCCGATCCTAAGAGAGAGATAAGAACATACAGGAGGATTCCACTGAAGACCCCGTTGATCCAGTTTAGGAATGCTTGAAAAAGAGTGTTCAAAAGTTTGTAAATTGTTCTGAAGACACTGCAAAACAGAAAATGGAGGTTGTTGGGATATATGTTAGAACGATACAAAGCCATTTGCATGAGCTGTGTAAATATCATAACTAAGAGATTGCCTCGAGCTCATATTTATATACAAAGATAAACAAATTATTTGCATGATTATAGGGCTCTGTAATGGCGAAGATTTGCATAGTGTTATAGAGCGAAAATGTTTTCTTTCTGAGAGATATCTGCCAAAATAATCAGAGCTTTCGAGATTTGAGGAATTTTCCGAGGAGAAATAAAAGTGTTAAGGGCGAAAAATAATAATAAGTAGCCAAAATTTTATCATGCTCCAACAATTGGAGCAAAGAAACATTGTGAAGTGTTTGGCTTTCACGCTTATATTTGCTATATTTCTTTTGTTCATTCATTTCACACATACAGTTTTTATTTCTTATAACTTAGACCAAAGATTTTGTATTATTTTGTACACGAGAGGGGTTCACAAGTAGAATTTAATGGGGATTAAAAGATTTACTGACTAGTTTATTTTACATGCATTTTGTTTTAAAATGAGATTTTTCCTTTACTAATTATTAATCTGAGATTTGTTTTACTTAATACGTATTTTCCAGTATTTATTGATTTGTTCTATTGTACCTGTATCAAACAGAGAGGAGTTAGTAATGGGATAATGGGGACAATAACAAATTCAAAGATTTGATCTATATTTTGAAGATAATACAAAGACTAGTAATAGGGAAAAGGGAGCTAGTAGTGAGACGAAGATAATAAAATATATATATATATATATATATATATATATATATTTGGAGTGGTTGTAGTTAGAGGGAAAATTAAGGAAGTGTAAAACCATTCTATTTGGGTTTAAAAGGGGAGATCATTTTAGATGGAGGGGTTGGAAATTCTCGAATTCAAATTTAGGTATTTTTATCAATAAGAGGAAAAGAATATATTTCGAGAGAAAAAATTCGGGAAGAAATCAAGAATTAAAGTTTATATATTTCTATTGACCCAAGAAGAAAGATGGAAGATCTAGATGAAAATTTCTTATGTAAAGGCTATATTTCTCTACTTAAGATGAGGAGTTCTTTTATGTTCAGTTGGAAGATTTTGATGGCAAATTTGAGTATTTTTATTGAGTTTTAAAGTAAGCATATTTGAAAGCAATACACCCTCATTAAATAATGGATTGTTTCTTTACGTAAATGTGAGTGATTGTTTGTTACTCAGAAGTGTTCATGTATATTTTTTTATCTTGAATATTGTTACCTTCCAATAAATTTACCAAATACAAGTAAATGATATTGGGATTTTTTAAATAAATTTTTATTTGAAGAATAACAATTAGTTTTTGATCTTAATTGATTGTGTACCTAAATAATACCTTATTTTGTCTTTGCAATCAATGTAAATCTCGTGTATGATTTACCTTATTCTCGCTCCTAGTTATGTAGGATAAAGTGTGTTAGATATACTAATTAGTTATATTTCAATTTAGTAGATTAAACCTAAAATTAGATCTAGGAATGATTCAATGAAAGTCTTTTTTGAGAGAAATATCTTTAGTGGATAAGTGAGCCCACACATCTATTAGGAACTACCATAGCAAATGAGATTTAGTCTAATTAAGACTAGCCATTGAGTAGTTTTCCACTAGTTGATGGAGGGATTTTCATACTTGTTAACGATTGGTGCTAGAAGGAGGGAAACAACAAGTTGACCTTATGGAGTCGATCTTCTTGCATATTTTTAACTGCTCATTGCTCCTATCCATATTTATGTTTTGGAACATGCTTTCAGTTTATCCTAGCCTATTGGAATCATTCCCAAAAGCGCAATTGGTTCCATGTCAGATTTTAAATTTAATGTTGAGTGTATAATATCCACATTTAATCATATTTCTTGACTTTGAATTTAATGTATTATTTTAAATTTTTTAATGAAAATGAATTTTGTAGATTATGCACTCTCACATTCCAAGGGAGAATCAAGAGTTGGTTTGAAATGTTGCCAGCTAAATATATTCACATGGAAAGAGTTCATGGAGTTGTTTATTAATGCTCATGAGAATTACAACTATAATGACTTGGGCTTGGATGTGAATAATCTTTGTATACATGAAGGTGAGCTTGGAAATGATTTATTTTCTAGATTTATGTTAATTTTCTTCATATTTCATGAAGATCAAATTTATGGAGAATATGCATTAGAGTGGTTACTTTATCTTGATTCTTTTTTCTATCCAACAAGATCAGTTAGATAATTTTGATTTGATATAATCTTTCAATGCTCATGATCAAGTTAGATGTGATTCACAAGAAAATTCTAGCATCGTAGAAGTTTTGGACATTTCTCCACCTACTTTTCCTATTGGTAAACATATCACTGTTGATGATAAGAAAATACAAGGTCAACGAGTGGTCATGTCAAACTTATGTCATGCTCCATTAATGGAGAAACAAGAAGAAAATGAAACTCCACTTAAGAACAAATAAATATATAACCTTCTTGAATATTTGAGGAAGAATCTATCTCTTGTTACCAACATTGTAATTTAGAACCAACTTCTTTGCATATAACTGCACAGAATAATGGAAAATCTCTTGGAGTTACACTTCTGGTTCAGTCTAATGAGTGTCTCATCAGGTATATCCTTAAACCATATTATTCTGAAAACTTTCATTATATGCCTCCATGTTTTTTTATTACTTATGGACACAATCTTGATATGGATAATCCTATGAATTCAAATGTCTTAAAAGAGCATGAGATAATCGCTATGAAATTCAAAAAATAAGTTATTTTAGATGTACATGGTATTAAACATCTTATATTAGAGTGAATTTCAACCTAAAAGTGCCCATGAAATTTTCATGTACGTAATATATAAACCAATCAAAATCCTTTAAATTTAAAAAGAAATACATGTAAATATTTTGAAGGGAAAAAAAAACTACTTTTTTTAATTGCCGAAAATTCTAGAGGAGGATCGAAGACTAAAAGAGACCATTATCCTAACAAGAAAAGTATTTGAAACAAAGGAAAAAACAACAGATGACCATAGGAATGCAAAATGCTAGAGTTATTCAGGGTGTGGATCTAAGCGGATGTAAAGGATATTCCTGCAAATCAACTTACTCACTTCTAGAACCTCTTCAGCCAATTGAGTGCTTTCCTGGTGAAACAGGATGGGGACCCTAGAGCTCTGGGCCCGAGTAAAGAAGGAGGAATTCTGGCTCTCACATACCCAGATCAGAATTTTCCCAAAAAAGGAAACAAGGGAAGGAAAATGACGAAGAAGGCCATTAGGGAAGCTTGTGAACTTCTACTCAATTCAGCTCAGATGAGGCAATTAATGAATTATTTCCTTCGATACCTACCTCTCTCCCAATGAAATTAGTCTCATGGAATATTCAGGGCTTAAACAACAAGGGTAATCTCTGTTCACTGAAGGATAAAATGATCAAAGCTAATCCAGATATTGTCCTTTTACTAGAGAAAAAAATGACAATGGCCGAAATCCAAGAGGTGAGAAAAGTCTGCTGACAAAATAGTGAAGTGATGATGATAGATGTGATCAGGGCATCAAGAGGTATAACGGTGCTCTAGAATCCATCCAAGTAATATTTAAATATTGGATAGATACACATCACACCATCCTAGGAAGATTTAGGCCTGTAGGTTCAGATTCATGGATTGGCTTAACGGCTGTCTATGGCCCCTCCACCCTCCAAGCAAAATATCTCTTCCTCCATGAAATATTTAGCACGGGGACTTGTTTTTCACATTATTTTTAGATCCTTGGGGGGGACTTCAATATGATCAAGAATATGGATGAAAAACGAGGATGATTCAGGCGCCTTTCCCCATGCTCGGTGGCCATTAATGATTTGATAGAGGAGCCGCATTTGGAAGATGTGGAAGAAAATAAGGGGTTGCACACTTGGAACAACAAGAGAGGTGACCAACATTAGGTGGCATGCCGTTTGGACAGATTTCATATCTATGAAGATATTCTCCTAAAGGATATGTATATATAACCTTCAATCATGCCTTATTTAGGCTCAGATCAATGTTTGCCTAAATATAGTCATTCAATCTGCTCCTAAGATCAAGCCATTTAGATTTGAAAGCTTATGGATTCTCCACCTGGACTTGTGGAGAAACTAAAGGACTGGTGGAAATATTTGGAGATGCTAGAAGGGTCTTGCATGCAAACCTTTTAGAGGAAACTCAAGGCTCTCAAACTTAGAATAAAGATTTGGAATAAAGAAGAATTCAGGGACACATTTGAAGAAAAAAGATGACTTGAGGCACAGATGGAGGAGATCCAAGAAAAAAGCATATGCGACTGAGGACCTGACTGCTGAAGAAGGCCATCTTTTGAACCAACTAGAAGAGCGTCATCAACAAGCGGAATCCTTATGGAGACAAAAATATAGAATTAAATGGCTACGTGAAGGAGAGAGAAACACTAAATTATTCCTTTGATCCATGATTAGTCACTGCCAACACAACCACATTACATCCATCTCATCTGAGGATGGAAGCTGCCTAGAGAATCACCAAGACATGGAGCGAGAATTAATCTCCTTTTTCTCTTCCTTGCTAGGAAAATTACTCAGGAGCAAGCACACTCCTCCCAACTGCGAACATAATCCACCAGTCCTCCCCCAAGCTAAGACAACTTTCCATCAGAAATCAACAACCTCTTTGATTCCTATGTGGTTTATTTTTATAATTTTTTCTTCCCAGTAGATTTTAGCAGCATCCTGATTTAAGTTTTGCCAACCTTTTTTCCTAGGTCTTTTTTCTTTAGTTTTTTTTGTTTGAAAAAGATATTTTTCTTTTTCTTTAAAGAACACTTTTCTCTCCCACAATGCTTTATTCCACCCCACTTAGTATTTCTCTCCAAATAAGTGACTAACATAATATTTCTCTCCCATCATGTTAATTTAATTTAATTTATTTTTCTCCTAGTGATTTTCAGGAGACTTTTAGGGAAGTTCCATCTTGTGGACTTGACCACTACAACTTTTTCTAAGTTTGCAAGAAGTCTTCTACATTCTACTGCTCTTTCTCGAATATTTCCCAACAATTTATTTATTAACTCAATAATAATAATATAATTACATCATGACATAAGTCCCATCATGGCTTCCCTTGCCATTAAATCCAATAATAGTTCAATGTCTAAAATTAGTAACTGTCTAAAAAGCAAAGTAGTAGGGGTGTTACATTCCCCCCCCATTTCAATAAAACACCGCTCCGATGTTCCCTCAATTCCATATCTTTCATAATATGGAAAGGGAATTCCTCTTGCGTTTCTCCTTTCATTTCTACAACTGTCTCTTTGTAACAACCCTGGTTAAAAATCCATGTAAAATATACAAGGCCACGGTGATGGGACACATATTCCAAGCTGAATGGTGGGGGAAACATCCTAATGGGTGTTGATTCAGTTTATTATGGCTAAGGAAATTGGCAAAGAAAATGGCTAAGGCTTTGGACAAGCATGACACATTAATTGGCATTTTATTTATGAAAATAATGGAAATTAGGAGAAAAGGAAGGTGAAAAGTCACAGGTTGCATGTGAGGAGGAAAATGAGGGAAAATAATGGAAAATTAATAAAATATAGGCTTAATTAATAAAAAGGCTTATGAGGATTAGTTGGCAAGCTCTTAGTCAGTAGAAGCTCTTGGCTCAAGCTTGGTCAGTGTAAGCTTTTTGATAGGTTTTGGTGGAGCTCTCTTCTATTCTCTCTCTCTCTCTCTCTCATACTATTGGAGACTTAGAGTTTTCTTGGAGCACTCTTGGTGGGTGTGGCACTTGGATTCTTGGAGTAAGAAGGCATAGGAAGAGTAGGAAAGCACAAGAGGGCATTAGTATCAACAACTGCATCATATTTTCTTGCATGTACTAAGTTGCATGTATGATTTCACATATTTAGTTTTTTATTATTTACTATAGTTTTTATTTCGTATTACTTTTAACCAAAGATTTTGTATGATTGGGAATTAAAATATTTACTGATTACTTTATATTACATGCATTTTATTTTAAAATGAGATTTTTCTTTAACTAATTATTAAACTGAGATCTGTTTTACTTAATAAGTATTTGCCATTACTTATTGAATTTGTTTTATTGTACATGTGTCAAACAAAGAGGAGTTATTAATGCGATAATACCAAATTGAAAGATTTGATTCATATTTGGAAGGTAATACAAAGAGTAATAATAGGAAAAGAGGGATCTCGTAGAGATGAATATAGGGAATTTGTTTATTTCATTAATTTAAGAAGAGAAAATAGATCTTATTTTCCTAAGAAATAGAAGTGGTTGTAGCTAGAGGGAAAATTAAGGAATTGTAAAACCACTCCATTTGGGTTTAAAAAAGGACATCATTTTAAATGGAGGGGGTTGGAAATTCTCAAATTTAGACTTGGGCATTTTTATCAAGAGGAGGAAAGGAATTGTCCATGGGGTCTTAGATAGATGGTGGTCAGGTGCTTTGTTAAGGCACTCCTTGATGTAAAATCATTGGTTCAATTCGTTGCCTTGATTGGGGTGGTATATTGGACATGATGATGATATAGTCCCATCCAAACTTACACAAAAAAAAAAGAGGAGGAAAGGAATTGAATACTTAGAGAGAAAAAAATTGGGAATAAATCAAGAATTGAAGTTGGTATATTTCCATTGACCCAAGAGGAAAGATAGAAGACCTGGATGAGAATTGATTATGTGAAAGGCTAGATTTTCCTGCTTAGGATGAGGAGTTTTTTAATGTTCAGTTGGAAGGATTGATGACAAATTCAAATATTTTTATTGATATTTAAAGCAAGCATATTTGAAAGCAATATACTATGATTCAATAATGGATTGTTTCTTTACGTATTTGTGAGTGATTATTTGTTAACTTAGTTAAGTGTTCATGTATATTTCTTTATCTTGAATATTGTTATCCTTCAATAAATTTACCAAATACAAGTAAATGATATTGTGATTTTTTTTAAATAACCTTTTATTTGAAGAATAATAATTAGTTTTTGATCTTAATTGTTTGTTTATCTAAAGAATACCTTCTTTTGTCTTTGCAATCAATGTAAACCTCCTATTTGATTTACCTTATTCTTGCTCCTAGTTATCTACGATAAAGTGAATTAGATAGATTAATTAGTTTTATTTCAATTTAGTAGATTAAAACTACAATTATATTTAGGAATGATTTAATGAAAGTCTATTTTGAAAGAAATATCTTTAGTGGGTAAGTGAGCCCACACATCCATCAGGAACTACCATAGCAAATGAGAGTTAGTCTAATTGCGACTAGCCATTGAGTAGTTTTCCACTAGTTGATGGAGGGATTTTTGTGCTTGTTAACAATTGACGCTAGAAGGAGGGCAAACAACAAGCTGACCTTATGGAGTCATTCTTCTTACATATTTTTAACTGCTCATTACTCCTATCCATATTTATGTTTTGGAACATGCTTTCAGTTTATCCTAGCCTATTGGAATCATTCCCAAAAGAGCAATTGATTCCATGTCAAATTTAAAATTTAATGGTGAGGGTGTAGTATCTGCATTTAATCATCTTTATTAAATTTGGATTGAATGTATTCTTTTAGATTTTTTAATGAAAACTAATTATGTAAATTATGTACTCTCACATTCCAAGGGAGAATCAAGAGTTGGTTTGAAATTTTGCGAGCGAAATATATTTACACGGAGAGAGTTCAAGGAGTTGTTTATTAATGCTCATGATAATTATAACTATAATGACTTGTGCTTGTAAGTGAATAATGTTTTTATACATGAAGGTGAGCTTAGCGATGATTTATTTTCCAGATTTATGTTAATTTTCTTCATATTCCATGAAGATCAAATTTCTAGAGGCATTAGAGTGTTTTTTATCTTGATTCTTTTTTCTATCCAACAAGAAAATTCTAACATCATAGAAGTTTTGGACATTTCTCCACCTACTTTTCTTATTGGTAAACATATTCCTATTGATGTAAGAAAATGCAAGGTCAACGAGTGGTCATGTCAAACTTATGTCATGCTTTATTAATAGAAAAACAAGAAGAAAATGAACCTTCACTTAAGAACAAAGAAAGATATAACCTTCTTGAATATTTGAGGAAGAATTTATCTTTGGTTACCAATATTGTAATTTAAAACCAACTTCTTTACCTATAACTGCAGAGAATAATGGAAAATCTCTTGCAGTTACACTTCTGGATCGGTCTAATGAGTGTCTCATCAAGAATATCCTTAAACCATCTCATTCTTAAAACTTTCACGATATGCATCCATATTGTTTGATTACTTATGAACACAATCTTGATATGGATATTCCTAATAATTTCAATGTCCTAAAAGAGCATGAGGTAATCACTATGCAATTAGCAAAATAAGATATTTTAGATATACATGGTATTAACCATTTTATATTAGTGGAAATTTCAACTTAAAAGTGCCCATGAATTTTTCATGTACATAATATGTAAACCAATCAAAATCCTTTAAATTTAAAAACAGATACATGTAAATATTTTGGAGGAATATATATCTATATATATATATATATATATATATATATATATATTTTGTTTGATCTCTTTATAAGTTTACTCAAATTTCAAGTGTAGACAGTCATTAAATGCAAAATTAAATTTCACATCCAACCAGTGCCCATTATGCATACTTCTGAAAAGATCCATATTAATGAAAAAAAATAAATTAATAAAACATATTAAATACACATTTTTTATAATATAGAAAATAATTTAATTGTTAAATTTTTCCTTATACATTTAATATTTACATCTTTTAAATATTAATTTAAGATTTAAATATAACTTTATATTTTATATAATTTACACATTTAAAATTAACAAAATTATAATGTTTTTAAAAATAAGATTTCTCAAAATTATGAAAAAATATATATACATGTGAGTGGCTGCCATTAAGTAGAAGAGAACTTGGCCACACTTACACCATGCATACAACAAATTGTTCTATATTTCGATCTTTCTAAGAGCACACAAGTTTGTAATATGAAAGTATCTAGTTTTATTTAAGCATGACTTTCTCAAGTATGTATCATTATTTTATAAGTTCTATATTTATATACTTATAATCTATAATTTGAATTAACTAATTATTATTAAAAAATAAATAATTTATATAATAATTAAAATTAATTATTATTAAAAAAATAAATATTTTATATAATAATTAATATTTTAAAAATATATTATTATTAATTTATATTTTAAATTTTATTTTAATTTAAAAAATAAATAATAATTACAAATATATTTTTGAAGTGTATATTTTTTAAATATTTATAGATTATGCTTATATGTACATTTATTTAAATTAAAAATATTGTTTATTGTAAAAATGTTGTATTCGTTTTAAAAAAATTTTATTTGTAATTATTTGCAATTTTTTTTCGAAGAGAAATATGATATTTTATTTATTTATTTAAAAGTTTGGTAGGATTACATCTTCATCATGTTTAATATATCACTCTAATTGGGACAAGGAATTTAACTAATAACTTCACATCAAAAAGTGACTTAATAAAACTCCTGAACCCTGTCTATCAAAAACCCTTATGAACAAAAAAAATACAATTTTCAATCATACTATAATAATTATTTTTTTTATGAGCCATAAAACTATTTAATATAATTCTTTAAATATAATCAACTAAATATTTAACCACTTTTTCAAAATATCTCACAATTTTAAATGAGACTCTTATAAAAATTGAATTCTATTCCATACTTAAAATTTAAATAACACTCAATTTCAATATCATATAATAATTCAAATTTTGATTATGAAATCATTACACAAATACTCTAATCACATATTTTTAAAACTATAATACTTCATAATCAATTTACAATCTTTCATCAATATTATATCAGTTATCTTTGCCAATAATTTTATCACATTTAATCATTACAAACATTCAACTTTTTTTCATTTTACCATGTTTAATCATTACAGACATTCAATTTTTTTTATTTTAATATTTTCATTTGAAATTATAAAATTATTTTAATTATTTAATAAAAATATTTTAAAAACACATTTTCATTGGATTTTCTAAAATATGATATCAAAGTTTTAATTTTAAAATTAGTGTGCTCACGGGTTTTAAAAAACAAAATCAATATTATTAAAAATATGATAAAATAATTTCTAATTTTATGATTAATCAATTCATTAATTTTTTCAAAATCTTAAGAAAACAAATTGTACCATCGTTCATTTTAATACGTATGTTGACCATTCAACAAATACGTCTATAATTATGTAGACATTAAAATAGATAGGGAGAATTCATAAATAAAGAGTATGGTTTTATTATAAGCACAATAGATTAAGGTCAAAGAGTGTTTTCAATTTGGATATTAACAATAATATTTAGATTGAAAAATGTTGTCTATGTGAACATTAACATTGATATTAAGCTAATTTGGACACCAACAATAATTGATATTAAGTTAATTTGGACACTATTATTGTAAAAAATTATCACTAACAGAAACATTACATGTTAAGAAAGTGACATATTTGAATTTAATAAACATCTTTTTATTAATTTTATTAACAACATAACACATGTACTTAATTTTTGAAAAGTGACAACTGGCTATAGGCTCTTTGTGTTTCGCCCAATCATAGTCCATGTGGTTCATAAGCTCAACCATGGGTCACTCCCAAGCTGCGACAACAACACCAAAGTAAACAATTGATAAACAACAACAAAATAAAACCCAGGCCATGGCACTAACACCAACAACCTCTCTCTGCAACCATAGGCTCATGTTCCCCTGAATGACACCCATGTAGCGTATCTTGAAACTGTTGGCGGTGCCTACCTTCAAGAGTGACTTACTGTTGGCCAGAACAACATCTACCTACAACTCCAAGAGCCCTGCTGCTTCCCAATGTCCAAATGTTGAACAATCAAACCAAATATACCCCTCATTTTGTGCTAGAGCCCAACCAGGACTCTCCGACTCTCTCCAATCGAGTCCGCCACCAGAACTCCATGGCACCAAGCCATAATTAGGGCCAACAAACCCTCAGAGCCACTAGGATCCCAAGCTACTCTATAGCTCACATAAAAAAAAGTGATGCATCCCTTTAGCATAATTAACTTAATAACTGCACCCGACTAGTTCTAGAGTCCAACCCCAGGACTCACTGGCCATTAGTGATCAGACTCAGTTCCCTGAATCTGTTAATAAGTAATGGATGAATTAATAATAAACAAAACCATCACCCTTTTTAAATGCATGGCCCCAACTGGCCATGTGGTACTCACTGAAGCCACATGGGCCCTAGTGAGCACTTTTCCACCAAACCGAGCTGTTAAATTTTTGCAAGTTGTGGCCTCCATACTCTTTCCATGGAGTAGGCTTCAAAACCAACCTTATTTGATTAATTTATGAAAATATGTACAAATTTATAATATTTATACTGTGCTCCCCTAACCACTTAGCCAAAACCAACACATTAGTATCCAATGCAACTACATGGGCACACAATCCACATAATACATCATCTGACTCACTAACCTAATAGTTAAAAGTATTTATGGCTTACTTCCTAAAATACTGAGTACATATATTTACATGATCAAAACAAGTAGGGGTATTATATTCCTCCCCCAATTTTTTGCATTGTCCTCATTTCATTACGATTTTTCCTGGGGAAATATAACAAATTGAATTTTAATACGTATGTTGACCATACTCTTTATATATAAATACTCCCATACTCTTTATGTATGAATTCTCCATATATATATATATATATATATAGGGAGAATTCATACATAAAGAGTATGGGAGTATTTATCTCTCTCTCTCTCTCTCTCTCTCTCTCTCTCTCTCTCTCTCTCTCTCTCTATATATATATATATATATATATATATATCCCCAGAAAAAATCGTAATTTTATTAATGAAAACAAAATTACATGTTGTAGATGCTTGTAAAGCATTCATCAAACTAATCAAGACTGGTGATCACAAAGCCAAAACAAATAAATTATCTTAATATGTAGAGAAACGGGTCACCCTTTTCTCCATTTCTTCTTTTCTACTTTCCACCATTCTCCTTCAGATGGAGTGGTTGATACAATAACTAACTGGTTCTCTTCATCCATTTTCAGAATTTCCTTATCTGAGTCCGAGCTTTCTGAGACGTGATGATGTTTGTATCCTCTCAGTTCCTTAGACTCAGGTCTCCCCTTTGGCTGCGCTGTGGAATCTGGCGTTGATGAGGCTTCATTATTTCATTCCTCATTTTCTACATTTTCTTGTGGATTTTGGACTTCTTCTTTTGTAAGGGGATCCATTTCTTCTTTCTCCTCGTCATCTTCGAGCAAATGCCATGGAAATTGCCATCCTTTGGGTTGCTTTCCTAGTTTATTCTTCCTTCGTGGCTCTTTATTGGCCTCGGGACATGTATTTTGTAGATGTCCCATCTGTCAGCATATTCATCAATGTTGTGTTTTCAAAATCTAGAAACTGTGTCCAACATTTCTTGTTGTGATTCAAGAGGATGCAATTTGACAATCCTTTATTGAGATCCACCTCCACACAGATTCTAGCGAAATTGAAGATTCGTTCTTCAACTCTTTGTGTATTCATCTTTATGTATCACACTAAGATATTCACAATGCATTCTAGTACTTTATGATGCAAAAAATGTAGGGGAAGATTATGTAGTCTAACCCAAAAAGACATTCTAGATACTACCATTGTATTTGCATCAAAATATGGGAATCATGGAGTAACAAAAAGTCCCGTAGTTCCCAAAAACCATGGGCCTTCTTGCAGAATATATTTGTGTTCCTTCGATGATGCAAACTTTACTATGAAGAAGCCTTTGGAGTAGAGGTGGATCTCACAGTTTATTGTCCAATTTGTGAAGATCCAGTGAAAAAGATCCATTGGTTTTGGAAAAAAACTATTGAATCTGCATATAACGGCTTGGGCTTCATATGTTGAATGCAGATCATTTGATTTTGATAGATCTGCGGTCAATGATGGAACTTGGTTCACCTGTTCCACTATATAGGGGTTGGGAATATTGTGTGTCTGCTCTAGATTTGTGGAGGCATCCGGTTTTCCATTTAGAATGTCTTTGAAAGATGAGCCTCCTTGATTCAACACTGGTCCTTTGGGAAGACTAGATTTAGACACACCCCTTGCACCCTTTGGTTTTCTCGATCCAAAAGATCGTCCCTACAGTCTCAAATTTAAAAAGATGGTGGATGATGGAGTGACATTATAATCTTTTATTTTTAGCTCATCCTACATTTATTTGCCTCTGTAGATTAGGCTTTGAAGCATTATCAAATAACCCAGGGTATGTAATATATTTTTCTTCAATTTTTAACCCTTTCAAAAGCCCGAACCCAAAAAATAATTGATTTTCCAACAGGAGTTTTGATAAATACTTGAAATGCTGTTTGTGATTCCAGATCCAGATTCCTTTCTTGTCAGTCATATATATCAATATCCGACTCTGTGTCAAAGTACAGATCTGAGGGACTTTAAGGAGACTACGGCGAGAAGAATAAACTCATATGCAAGATCCGGTCCCTAGGAAACCTTAGATCGGTTAAAAAGAAAACCCGATCCATCGAACTTCTCTACAGATCTAGCTCCAAACCTCCATTTCGACTGCTCAGTGCCCAAGGAGAGATGATAAACCCCCGGTTCAGCTGATTTAACCGTGGATCTATTGCCCGAGCCACTCCAGAAGGGTAAACCACCACTGTGCTTGTGTAGGACCAACTATATGAACTGATTAACGCCTCACTTGTGGGGAGAGAAGATCTGGGTAGCGACTTCTGGTCAAGGTGTGCATATGTCCAAAACGGATCTAGATCTAGCACAAATTTGCATCCCCCTTGGCTTTTGTTTGATTCATCCTGTCATGCGATAGCCCTCCGACCTTCTTTAGTGACGCTTAGTGAATCCCCTACCATCTTTTCCTCCCGTTCTACTCCCCTCTTGGAGTCTCAATCACACACACACAAACACACACACACACACACATATATATATAATAGGTGAGGGTATTCTGCCCTCATAACTTCTTCTTGCTCCTAGGTTGCATCCTTAGGACTGAGCATAGTCTATTACACCTATGGATTGATTATGAAGCACCTTGACCTTGCTGGATTGATTATGAAGCACCTTGATCCACATCAGTTGGACTTGGAAGTCTCCCTCGGGTTCCACCTAAATCATTTTTCAATCAATAACATTATTAGTGCCAAGGACATATTTCTTAAGCAATGAAATATGAAAGACATCATGAATATGTAGAGATGCAGGCAATGCAAGTCTATATGCAATGGGGTTGATACTCTCTAGGATCTCAAATGGCCCACAATACCTGGCTACCAACTTGGCACAATTGTCCAATTTTATTGATCTCTCCTTTGCTTTTACTTTCAGAAATATGTGTTCCTTGAATTTAAATTCCCAGCTTGTTCTATTCTTGTCTGCATAAATTTTCTATCTAACCCGGACAACTTTCAAATTCTGTTTGATTTTAACCATTTTCTCCACGTCCTTGAGCAACTCTGGACCAACCATGATTTTGTCCATTGGGTTACTCCAACTCACATGAGTATTACATTTTCTTCCATACAAAACTTTAAACAAGATCATTTTTAATGATTCCTAGTACCCGTTATTATATGCAAATTTTACCAAATGAAGGTAGTCCTCCCATTTGGATGGTTTATCCATCATGTACATCCATAACATATCTTCAATTATTTGATTAACCCATTCTATTTTCCCATCAAACTCTGGATGATACACTATAATGAAATTTAAACTACCCAATCCTTTAAATAAACCCATCCAAAAATTCGATGTGAATTTTGGATCTCTATATGAAATTATTGCCTTAGGCACTCCGTGAAGCATCGCAATTTCCCACATATAAATATTTGCAATGTTCGCTATCTTATGTAATGATTTTATTAGAATAAAATGAGCAAACTTTTCAAATTTTTCCACTACTACCATTATTGAATTGCGCCTCCTTACGATTCTGGGAAAATTGGTAATAAAATCAACTGATACCACCTTCCATTTCCAATCAGGAATTGGGATTGAACGAAGAAAACTAGTTGTGTGTTTGTACTTAGTATTCACTCGTTGGCATTCCAAACAATCAACTATGTAATTAGCTACTTCCCTTTTTAAACCTGGCCAATAAAATTGCTTCTTAACTGCTCTCATTTTTTTTGATACTCAGGGTTACTAGCATATGACACCTATGCATTTCATTTAGAATTATATCTTTCATCGCTGGCACATAAATTCTACCTTTATATAAAAGAATATCTTTTGAGCCCATTTCATAATCATGTTATTTTTATTGTTGTACCTTGTTTTAAATCATTCTTAATCTGCATATATTGCTGGTCTAGTTTTCCAACTTGTACAATATTGCTCACCAAATATGTTTCATAACTTCTAATTGTCGTGGCATGCATAACATGCACTCTCGATAGAGTGCATCAATCGATCGATTTTATTTTTCCTTATTGTATTTAATTTCAAAGTCATATTCTTCTAGTTTCCAGTCATCTCACTTGCCATGCATTCAAGTTTGGCCGTTCAAATAAATACTGCAACCCAATATGATCAGTTTGTAGTTCAAATTCCTGGCTCATAAGATAATGTCTCCACATTTTAAGTGCATGGACAATAGTTGTGAGCTCCAAGTCATGGGAAACATAATTATTCTCTTGCTCAATTAATTTTTTGAATTCGTAACAAATTATTTGTCCATTTTGTGTGAGAACTCTACCCAGGCTGTCTTTGCATGCATCAGTGCATACCAGAAAATCTACATCCGGATCAACAATTTTTTTATACTGAAGCTCTAGTTAATAAAACTTTTAATTGTTGAAAAGTTGCTTCATACTTAGGTGTCCACTAAAATTGCACACCCTTTTTATACAAAGATGTAATGAGGTGTGCTATTTTGGAGAAGAATTCGATGAATCTCTTGTAATACCCATCCAAGCCCATGAAAGACCAAACTTTTGTAAAGTTCTTTGATGCTGGCTATCCACTGATAGCTTTAATTTTCTCTAGATCCACAATTATCCCCTCTTTTGAAATGATGTGACCCAAATAATGGGTATGTCTAAGTACCTCTAGTACTATTCTAAAATTCTGCTAGTACTCTTCTTTAGCTCTAGAGTATATAAGAATATCATTGAGTAAAATAATAACAAATTTGTCCAGATAATCCTTGAAAATTCCATTCATTAGACACAAAACTCTGGGTGCATTGGATAAACCAAAAGACATCACTACGAACTCATAGTGCCCATAACGAGTTTTGAATGTTGTTTTACAAATATCCTCTTCATTGATATGCAACTGGTGATACCTAGATCTAATTAAATCAATTTTGGAAAATATTTTCACCCCACGTAGCTGATTGAAGAGATCATAAATTCTCAACAATGGATATTTATTTTTGATAGTGACCTTGTTTAATTGTCTAAAATCAATACATAATAGCAAATTTTCATATTTCTTCTTAACAAATAGAACTGGTGCACTCCACAGTGACACACAAGGGCATATCTAACCTTTCTTCAAAAATTCCTCCAATTGCATCTACAATTGTTTAAGTTCATGAGTACTAATTATATATAGTGTCTTAGACACTAGAACTACTTTTGGCACCAAATCAATAGAAAAATAAATATCCCTCTTTGGAGGTAATCCCAATATTTCTACAAATACATCATCAAATTCTTGTAGCACTGGGAAATTTTCTAAATTAACTTGTTGGTTCACCTTTATTTCCCCCATATGAACTACAAGTATCTGACATCCTTTCCTATAATTATTTTTCAACTATGTAGCTCTTTGATATATATTGGCATGGGGATCCCTTGGACCTGTCCTTTATATCCCTCATCATCCACACACATAAATTTTTTTCTGTAGCAGTCAAGGATTGCATGGTGATTCTCTAGACAATCCATGCCAAACCATGCCAATAAAAAAATCACATGTACCTAGTGAAATTACATTCAAGTCAACTATTGTTCTTAGCCTCTTCATCTCAATTGGGCATTCTCTCACCAATTATGTAACTTTTCTCTTCACACTCGTAGCTAGCTATACTAACCAAGGTTTAGCACATTTAAATTTCTTCAAACTAAAATTTTCTACCAGATTCACGTTAATATAATTGTGGTTGGCTCTAGAATCAATTAAAATAACAATAACAATGGGATGGTTTTTAAGTTTACCTTGTGTTAGGGTCCTATAATTATTATAGGGTCACTTGACGGTGATTATTATATTTCAGATGTTGTAAATAATATTCCATATTGTAAATTATTTCCAAAAAGGTCAAAACCTTAAGAAAAATAAAAAAATATGCTTGCAAGATGAAATGCAGCATTAGAGGATAATTAAGTATGTTTAGATTAAATTAATCACATCATTTAAATGTGATTAAATAAAACTGTAATAAAGGCCTTGGTACTATAGTTTTATTTTATTGTAAGGTTGAAAACGACAAAAAGGGATTTTGTCACATGGGGTTAAACAGTTGCAGCTTTCTTGCTCCTCGATCCTCTCGCTCCATAGATCGACAACTCACAATCCTTTTCAGCCCCCCTTCTCCATCCTAGATTTACTGCCAGGGGGAGTTCCGAAAAGGCGGTTTTACCCCTCTAGTCCCACGATACGTGTCTTCCCCTCTGTGTTTCTACCTCCCCCTCACGATACCGCCTACCACTCCGACCCCCCTTCGAAAACTGCTTACCACCTTCCTGCTTACCACTCTCCTTTCCCACCATATTTCCCGCACACTCCTGGTTATGTTACCCTCCATTCCCCGACTACCATGTCACCTCCCGCATCCACGTCATTCATCTGTCTCATGATTAGTTGAAACTATGCTTTTTCCTATACGCCACATTGATTTCAAACATGGTTTCCAAACCAATGAGGACGAATTTTCAGAAACTGAAAGAGGTTTTTGTTGCCAACATCCTCATGTACAAAAAACTCTCTAAGTTTTTTAACAAATTGTTGATGGTTTTGGACCCGTCAACATGTAAGGGATCTCTCCGGTAAGAAGTCCAAATTAGAACTCAGACTGTTTGGTGTAGGAGTCCCAGTAGTGGGTCGTATAGGAATGCCTTGACTGCAATTTCACATAGAGGCAAGTAAGATAACTCTGTTGGTAGCAAGGGTGTGATAGCTGCATTGAGTCAAAGAAGGTGCATGTGAGGTTCTAACACATGTGGGTGAGATGAGTGCACCCCTTCGCAACTTGTAACAATACTCAGATGGGAAGGGAACACATGAGCAAAGATGCATCACAAGATGGAAAGAAAGTCAACTGGAAATCCAAAGTGATGGTTAAACCAATCAACACATTTTAGAAATATTCATACATGCTCATACAGAACAATCCATACATGCATGCGTAAGAAAGAAAATACATATGCCATTTAGAGTAAACAAGATAGTTGGAATATAATACAACATATGCATGAAACTTTCTAGCTCTTATTATATAAATAAGTGTAAGTTCTAGTCATACAATACATCCATGTAAACCTGCTAGCCCTGATAGTGGAACGTTACAGCCACATCTGCCTACTCCTCTAAAGAGATGAACTAGCCCTATGCAGTGGAGAAGCCAAGGCACATTACAATACTGTCCAAGCTCTCTCCAAGATAGTATTATCAGAAGCTTGGCTGACCAAAAGACTTTACAATGAGTTATGAGGTTCTATTTATTGCAAAGGGTGGGGTGACCCTTGGCATTCCCCTTTGTGACAGTTCATCTACCCTCATGACTCTTCATCTACTCTATGACTGTTACATCCAACTATTGACACTTGAACTTCCACTTGACATGATGTTACATTACAATGCACATGTGCTCATGTGAGACAAAAATGGCTTGAGAAAGCCATGCAAGACATCACTGACACTTGATCCATTGGGAGGAGACCAACTCTTTGACATGATTTTGATGTCGAAGGTGGTGAGCTGATGCCAAGCTTGGTCGTCCGTGCTGGTGTGCATGCACCCCATGGTGACATCTTTCTAAAGCAAACACTTGCCTCCATTGCATCCGGTGCATTGGTATGGCTCCTTCATCCAACTCTTCCGATAGCATGCGCATGGTCTTCTTGGGTGTGGCTGAGCTGACAAAACACTGGTGCATAGTGTCTATGTTGATCTTCAAGTGTGTGCTGGTGGTCATGCGCATCAAATTTCGAAGTACATGTTCAACTCCAATTGGACTTTCTTCTTGTCTTCGACTTGGTGAGTGTGTTGAATGGGTTGGATCACATGGGTGCACAAAATGACATGCATGTTGCTGAATCCCTTGCTTGCAATCAACAACACTACTCACCATGCCTGCTCCGTGCCAGCTACTGTGATAGATCTATAACTTGTACGGATGCAATTTCATCTGTAAGTGCATGTTGCGCCCACTGAAATTCCTGTTCCTGCTGCAACTCATTCGTTTGCATGTGCAGCTTCATGTTCTCCCTTGAGTTTCTGCTTCAACACACGCAACTCCTTATTTGTTCCATTCTCTATCTTTGCACGATATTCATGTTGTGTCGTCACCTCATAGTCTGAGTCTCCAAATTTGCTTTCATCATTAGTGGATCTGCTTGAGCTTGCAACTTTGTTCTGCCTGTGTGTTGTCAACAACCTTCCTCTTGCATTTGTTGCATTCATTGCATTTTTTATGCTGCTGTTCATGATATTTCTCACTGTGATCCTTTTACTGTCATATCTTGATGTCCTTGTCTATGAACAAATTGATATATTTGTGATTAGGCAAGCTCATAGACATTTGATCGACTCCATATCCAGGTGTGCTTTGAATGGTGTCTTCGACTCTTCTCTCTTGGAAACCGTTGTACCTACATTGCTGAGAGGTAGATGAACACCTACAATACCGGAAGACATGGAAAAACTAATGGAAAGCAATCTGTCAGTCGAAAACCAAAATGAACTTGAGAAATGGCTTGCAACATACCTGTGTGACAGATCATGAAGGTTGCGCAATTTCGGTCGGGAGGCATGTAGACTAATTGCCAAGACTACACAAGGCACAATCTGGGATGCTAGAGATTGACTGATTGTTGGAACTGTGCAATGCACAATCCAGTCTGGCTACTGAATGTTGGAATTATGAAATGTGTAATCTTAGCTGGAAATGGATGTAGGCTTAGTGATTGCATTGCGCAATTTTTTGGGCCAATAGTCACTGTCCCTCAGAAATGCACAAAACAGTCCTGGAGGACAGTGCTTGGGCATAAATACGCATTTCTGGAGAGGAAGGCAAAGCCTTCCTTCCCTGAATTGTGCAATGCTATCTTAGTGAAGGCAGAGTCCAAGCGGAGGTTGCCCAGACTCACCGATGGGAAACTGAACGTGAATGTGAGTGCGAATGCAATGTGATACTGAGTGTAAACATAAGTGAATGATCATTCATGCAAACGGTGAATGACAGATTCATAAAATGGAACAACATGCATGTGGGTGAGGCGAGTCACCGAATCGGTGACTGTTCATGAAAAACAATTTCATGCATGGGACATCAGTGAGATAGAAATGAAAACTAAAACGGTGCTAGTACAAGCTAATACGTATCAAAATGATAGCAAACGCTCACTGAAATCAAGCAAGACAACGTTCATACGAAGTGAAACACAAATAGCACCAGAAATGAAACACAAGACATGGGAAGCAGGCTTACCTTAAAACAACTTATTTGAATGTGCTGACAACTCCTAGATGTGATGTGGGATGTCAGAGTTGCAAGGTGGATGTGAAGAATGAGCTTTGCAATGTCCGACTGATGAGTTTTGACAACATCGAGGTTGTGACGTGCATGCCACAAATCTAGGGAAGGCGAAACTTGGTAGGAGGTTTCTGAAATGATCCTTGCATGTAACCTCCAACTGCCATAAATAGATCCCTAAAATAAGGGATGCCTTTTCATGTTGCCTTGGGAGAATCATCCCATGCATGCAAGTCTGTTTTGCTCAGTCCCAGAGGGAACCGGTCAACTCAGCTGCGCATGCAAGAGGCTGCTCAACTGCTCGGAGAAAATGCACATTTCTGGCATGGTGCTGAGTTGGATACCCAGGAGATTTACGCAATTTCTGGGCAGAGCAGCTAACTACTACCCAGATTTGCACAAATTCTGGGCTGAGCAGCCCTACTAGGGAAAATTGCGCAATTTTCACTGTGAGTGTTGCTTGCCAGAATTGCACAATTCTGGAGCCCAACAGGCTGTCAGTTAGGATTGCGCAATTTCTGGAGGGAAGGCTGGTTGCCCTCCAGAATTGTGCAATTTCCTGGGGGATCTGCTTAGCCTGTAGTTGTACCAAGTCTGGGTGATCAACCTATGAGGGGAATGCATTGAGTTGTGATCGACAGGCTACCTTTGTGCAAGAAAACCACTGAAGCTTATGTACTTGACGAAGCAAGACATACTGCTGTGAAGGTTGGAAGGGAGGATCCAACACAAAGCTAAGGAAAAATTTTGGAGGGTGGTTGTAGCCGCTACAACACAACTGTTATGGTTTGGGATATACAGATGAAGCTTTGCAGACATATTTTCCCAAATTTTCCTGTTTAGTCATACTTTTTCATTGTGGCCAATCAGAGATGACTCTTGAGAAAGTGGAGGAGGTTTTTGTTCCTAAGATGCCAAAGTACAATAACCTACTTCATATTTTACACAACTATTACAGAATTAGAGATACATTTACATCTTTACAACCTATTTTTCAAAATATGCAAAGTCCTGTTTAAGTCACCTTTTTGCAGAGAATATTGGGAATAGTTGGAGCTGAATTTTGGGAACCTGAGAGAGGTTTCTCTCCATAACATATTTATCTACAATAAAATCTCTCACTTTCTATAGATATATCTCGGATTGAGATATAAAAAGGGATCATTGGACCCTATTTTGCAGAATTTCGGGTGGAAAATGCTCAAAGACAGTTAACCACCTCATCAACTAAGAGTTGTAATCAAATTAAAATTTCTTTTCTTTTTCAATAGAAATCCATAATGATCGTGTCAAATAGATACATTACTTTTGAATGTCCTACATTTCATTTCTATTTGTGTAAAATAGTTTAGGATATTTGTAAAAAGATCTTGAGATTTTTTTCAAGATATTTTAGTTAAGAATTTGTATAAATACTTTGTCATTTGAAGTAAGAAAGGGTTGGGGTTTGTATGGAGAAATCTATTGTCCAATGTAAAGTTGTTCATTGAGCTCAAATGGACTGATCAATAATACGAAGAACTTTCATAGGATTCATGTGGCATACTACCTGGTGATGTTTTCCCCTGTTATGTTGCTTATCATTGTTTATCTTTCATAGTATTTTTGAAGCTTAATTATTAAAAAAAAGCTGTGATAAATAGGATTTTCTGAAAAGAGAACCATGTTTTGGTTGTTAATAATTTTCATGTTTTCTTCTGATATAAAAATGAGGAATTCTTAATTTCTCCTTAATTTTATTGATCTATTTCTCTTTTCTTCCAAAATCCACCTACAATTCAAAAGATTCAATTAGTATACCTAGCTTGCCCTTTGAAACTCATTTAAAGTTTGATACAGATTCAATTAGTTTTATTGACTCCATTGCCCAATGGATTCCTCTTGATCTTCCAACCAAACCATTTTCAAAATCAAACTCTAAGCCCAATAACTAGCTTGAAATTCCCAGAAAACAAAGCTAAATCTCACATAGAGATCCCTCTCTGAGTTTAGGAGGGCTAGATCCTAAACTCGAAAGTGGTTTTGATGTTGCCTCCGTGGTTTTTTTTCAGCCTTGAAATTACGGAACTCTAACATAGTGGCGACCATACTGGGGAAGGAAATTTTATCTTCCTCAGAAAAGTGTATCATGTTCCAAATTTGATTGCTAATCACACACAAGAAGGCTAGATTATTCACCTGGTGACTCCATGTTCAAAGTATCCACAACTTCAATGTTTTTAGGGTGACTTCACTGTCAAAGAATCCAGATTTTAGAACATTCATGGTGACTCTACTACACGTTGATAAGATTTCTTGCTAAACAAGATGACGGGGTATGTGGCAAATCTTCTATCTTGTGAAGTTTTAAAAGGAATCAGGAATGAGTTAGTAGAATTTCAAATTGATGAATCTTTTTTAACGACCGTGTTTCATCGTTTGAAATCGAGCAATTATCCTTCTGAAGGTAAAAATTATTTTCTTGAGTTAGTTGCTGAAAGATTTGAGAAGCATATTGAACTTTTGGATCTTCAGATTTAGTCCTATTGTTTCCAAGATCCTAAAAAATTCTTGGAAAATCTTCCTTCTCCAAAACAAGAGGAGATTATATTGCCTTTTGATTTGCAGATTGATCAAAATTTTGTTTTAGAATACGAGACTGAAACTGAAGAGTTGGAATCAGGGTTTAACCTTGAGGATACAACGGATGAGATCATCCATGATCTACTGGTCATTGAAGGTCTGCAAGGTAAACTAGTTAATCATGCCTTTATTGATCCTATAGCAGACTACATGGAGGTTCTTTTCAGCTTAAGTGTTCAACCATGTTTTCATTATAAGGACAAGATCCATCTGCAGTTGCCATTACATATTACAACCTTGATTTTGGGGACAAAAAGTCAAGCTATCCATTTGGTTTTGCTAATAGGTAGTCAAGCAGTCCACTTGTTTCAACAACTACTTGACTGGCTTCATTGGCATTTTTGTATTATTTGAGTCAGCATGATTTTCAGCAGTGTAGGATAGGTAGCAGTGTGCAAATAAGCTCAGTACTTTGAGCATTTTTCCAATCATTCTTTCGAGTTTCAGTTTCAATTCATTGTGTTTTAGATTTTAGTTTGCAGAAAAGTTTTGATTTCAGTTTGAGATTTTCAGGAGAGATTTTATGGCAGAGCATATCGCAGACTTGGGAGCAGCCCAATGTATAAGACACTGATCTGCGAATCCAGAGATCTGCAGTTCTTGACACCTCCAAAAGGAGCTGCCATCCCCAGCTGGAGCCACTGTTAGGGTCCTATAATTATTATAGGGTCACTTGATGACAATGTTGATAATATTGGTATCGGCAACATATCGGCGAGGGTCCAGAAAACATCTTATCGGCAATATCGACGAAAATATTAGCGAAAATATTGGCAAATATCGACAAGCATAAAAAATCATTTTTTTTTAGATTTTTAAACATAGCCGATATTTTCAAAATATGGCAATATTTTGATGATATTTTCAAAATATCGCTATATTTTGAAAATATTGGTGATATTTTGCCGATATTTTCAAATTTGCGGAAAATATCACGATATTTTTGAATATTGCCAATATTATCAACATTGCTTGACGGTGATTATTATATTTTAGATGTTGTAAATAATATTCCATATTGTAAATTATTTCCAAAAAAGGTCAAAACCTTAAGAAAAATAAAAAAATATGCTTGCAAGATGAAATGCAACATTAGAGGATAATTAAGTATGTTTAGATTAAATTAATCACATCATTTAAATGTGATTAAATAAAACTGTAATAAAGGCCTTGGTACTATAGTTTGATTTTATTGTAAGGTTGAAAACAACAAAAAGGGATTTTGTCACATGGGGTTAAACAGTTGCAGCTTTCTCGCTCCTTGATCCTCTTGCTCCATAGATCGATGACTCACAATCCTTTTCGCCCCCCCTTCTCCATCCTAGCTTTACCACCAGGGGGGGGTCCGAAAAGGCAGTTTTACCCCACCAGTCTGATGCTACGTGTCTTCCCCTCTACTTTTCACACCCCCCCCCCCGATACCGCCTACCGCTCTGACCCTCCTCCGAAAACTGCTTACCACCTTCCTGCTTACCACTCTCCTTTCCCACCATATTTCTTACGTACTCCTGGTTATGTTACCCTCCATTCCCCGACTTCCATGTCACCTCCCACATCCACGTCATTCATCTGTCTCATGATCAGTTGAAACTATGCTTTTTCCTATACGCCACATTGATTTAAAACATGGTTTCCAAACCAATGAGGACAAATTTTCAAAAATTGAAAGAAGTTTTTTCTACCAACATCCTCATGTACACAAACCTCTCTCAGCTCTCTAAAATTTATTATGGTTTGAGATATACAGATGAAGCTTTGCAGACATATTTTCCCAAATTTTCTTGTTTAGTCATACTTTTGCAGAGCATATTGTGGCCAATAAGAGATGACTCTTGATAAAATGGAGGAGGTTTGTGTTCCTACTATGCCAAAGTACAATAAGCTACTTCATATTTTACACAACTATTACATAATGAGAGATACATTTACATATTTAAGGCCTATTTTTAAGATTATGGAAAGTCCTGTTTTAGTCACCTTTTTGCAGAGAATATTGGGAACAACTGGAGCTCAATTTTGGGAACCTGAGAGAGGTTTATCTCAAGAAAGTATATATCTACAATAACCTTTCTCATGTTTTACATATATATCTAGGATTGAGATAGATAAAGGGATGACTGGATCCTATTTTGCAGAATTTCGGGAGGAAAATGCTCAAAGACAGTTAGCCACCTCATCAACTAAGAGTTGCAATAAAATTCAAATTTCTCTTCTTTGTCAACTATTGGCTTATAGGGGCCTGAACTAGGTTCAGAGATGATTTAGCCAAACAAATTCCGGTACTACTGGTCCTTTTGGCAACAGTTTGTGGAGCGCGGACTGAGGTCTCACCCGAAGTAGTATGGGAGGGTGCTAGAACCAGGTTTCCGCACCCTAGAGATGTCTGATGGTTTTTTGGTGGTCCGCAGTTTTTCCCTGCGCACACGTCGCTATGCGCACCTATCAGTACCTTGCAACCTGCACTGTTGCCTTTGCAGAACTCTGCTTGAGGTGCAATCCGTGTTATTACCCAAGTTCCTTACTATTAACCCGATATTATCTGATTACTTAACTTATTTCTCTTTATTCTTCTTCTTCTTGGGATACAGAATCAACTTCGCCCTGTGCACTCAGCTGCAGGGGTCTGCACACTCAGTTGCAGACTCTACTAGGCCTCTGTGCACTTAGCTGCAGAGCCTCTTCCTACTACTACGACCCAAGACACTTAGAATTCTTCTCTATCCCTTACTAGATCATTACATCCATTACATTCATCAATCCATTGATTCCCCTCCTTACAACCTAGAGCCTCGCTCTTATTTATACAATCCCATGGTCCATGGACCATGAGTAGGCTGACATGACATTACATTACATTACACAACTTAGGGCAGACAACATTGACTCAACATACACTTCGCGCTCTGTGCCCACAATTTGCGGAGTCTTACAACATTATTTGACCAAAACTTGGGCTTTGAGCCCCAAAACATGCTTTGGGGGGATTCCATGCCCAACAGGCCCCCGACACAAACATCATGACTCACCCTCGAGTCACTCTATCGGTGTGACGATCTTGGCATGGAGTCCCTCCAACTGGTCCCGAATGGCTTGAATGCTTGCAACGCACTGCACTACTGCCTACTGAACCTGCTACATTCTTGCTTTCGACCCCTCTATTTTTGGCATGTTGTGCTGCATCTATACATGCATCCCTTGAATTTGTGCAAGCTTTCCTTCAATATCCACTGTGATTGTGAAGGTTTCATTAATCCACAGTTGGACGCATGCTTTTAGAATTGCTTCTCTGTGGCGTGTTGTGTCCACCTGCTCTTTTAAGGCCTTGGCCTGCTACATCCTTGCAAGTTGCTGAGTAAGGACTATTGTCTACGCAGTCCCTCTAATGCTGTCATATTGTTGCTGGAATTTGCGTGCCTCAATCTCCAGCCACTGAATGTTGGGGTCCTCCTGCAACATAGTGAGGACCTTTAGCGCCTGCTCCAACATGTTGATACAGTGGCAGACTGCACCACCAGTCTCTTCCATCCCTGTTGCAATAGCGCTGGTGCACTATTCTATGACTTCTTGGGGAGTGGAAGGCTGCGCCTTCAGCCGCAACTCAGCAATCTGGAGATTCAGCTCTAGTTGCACTCTTGTTATTTCCTCGCGCGCATCATAGACTCCACTTGCCAAACAGTGGATCCACATTTTTGTTGGTAGGTCTATTGCAACAGACAACTCTGGGACACGCCAGCAAGCGTCGTTGACTGTCTATACCAACTATTTGTTCTGCGCTACCAACTCATCACGTTGCAAGCTGAGCTTTTCTATATTAATCTTCTTCTCACTTAGAACCTGGATTGCGTAGCTCTCTCTGGCACGGAGTTCTGTTGTTATCCCATCCTGCAGCTAATAAAGTGTGTCGTGGGGAAGGGCAACCAAGTTAAGGCTAATGCCTTTCATTGTATTAAGTGTCACCCGCTCCATTGTGTTTTTTGAGACTAGCGCTCCATTTGGAAATGTTATCATATTGGCCATTTTCGTGCGTAGCATCTATTCTATTGTCAACGTGCCTGCTGCGACGTGGGTAGACAAAGTACCCTCTTGCGGGGGCCACAGCTGTAACTCCTACAGCTACACCTTTAGGGCCCCCAACACAGTCTGCTGCTTCGTCATAAATTCTTGGAGTGCTTCCTTGGTGACATCGCGAACCATCTCGCCGATGTTATAGAGGTCTCCTTCAATTAATGTGATTGGGTCGATGGCTAGCTTTGAGGCCTTGACCTTTTTCCGTGGACCCGATCTCTCTGTAACGCGCAACCATTTGAGTTGGGTCGAAGTGGTTCCTGGGTTTGTACCCTCTTCTGCAAGGTCTGTGTCCTCTACCTCTTGTCCTGCAGACACTTCCTGGCCCTCCTCTACCTGCGCTGTTGTGGCCTCTGTTGTCTGCGTTGCTGCTGCTGCTTTGGCAACCTTCTTTTGCTCCGTGACTGCTTGTGCCGCTTCATAGACTGCCATTACCTTGGTTGTCGCTTTTTTGTTGCACCTTTTCTCGGCCAGCTTTGTGACGTGTAGCTTGGCCTCATCCTTCCTTTTCTGTGCTACCGCCTTTTCTAACTCTGCCAAATTTGGGGAGCACCACTCGGGGGGCCATGTCTCTAACATTGTAAAGATCATGTCGTCAGTGGCTATGAATGGGAGCTTTGTTCACTGCTGCGCCGTATCCTTTCGTGCCCGGATGTAGATGTTGTGCATGTCTGCCTTGAAGCCTGCAAAAATCTGTAGACTATTGTGCACCATGGGGGATAGGCGCAACCTCGTACTAATCCACATTCAGATGCTCACCTCCATGAGCACCCATAAAATATTGTTATCACGAATCCGTTCCGCGTCCTTGGTGGCCTAGAGCGAAGCGTACTTCACGGCCTTTGGTAAGTCTTGGTCGATGCTCGGGAACTAGCTATCCTCCAGCAGTTCGCCCGCTACCATCAAGATTGATAAGAGAAACCATGCGTAGTGGAAGGTCTT
Organism: Pinus tabuliformis; assembly: GCA_031772625.1. Lineage (NCBI taxonomy): Eukaryota > Viridiplantae > Streptophyta > Pinopsida > Pinales > Pinaceae > Pinus > Pinus tabuliformis. Next base: position 394,070,607 of record CM062814.1, on the reverse strand, counting down.
ACCCTCTTCCTGGGCCTCCTGGCAGTTAATAAAAAATTCTTCGCAGAGAAACTCAGCCCAGTTGAACTGGACTCCTTCGACACACTGTTCGGCCAACGCAACTACCAGCACTGGTACTTCATCGCTGCGACATTTTCTCATTACTTTACCAGCCAGGAGTTTGGTGGCTATGCGCACCCCTTTATCCTTAATACTGGTGATAACGTAACCCCTCTTTTTCTTCTCGAGCTTATAATTTTTCTTCATGGCTTCTGCGAGAGCCAAATTGCTGTTTTTTCCTGCTATCATTGTGGGGTCCTTTCCCTTACAGGGAAGCCGAGAAATTCTATGGATGAGATCCACCGTGATGGGAATAGGCTCCTCCAGCCATAAGTACCCATCATGCACCAGGCAAAGTAGCTGCCTGATGACGAAAATGGTGATGGGCGCACAGTGAAAGTGTGGTATCCATAGCAGATGAAGCAACCTGACCTTCTCCACACCGCGCAACCATTTTCGCGGTTGTAATATGATCACTGGCCCCTCCGTATTTTGTTTCATCAGGCTCGCCGTCTCTAAGTGCGGGAACTTCTTGCTATTCGCGAGGTCCCAATCTTAAAATTTCAGGGTAGGAACATGTCTTAGGAGCAGACCCTCAAAGGCAATTCCATCGGGGAGGAGCAGGGTCTGAAGTGCACTCTTCATTGCATCCAGATCCTTTGGTACCTTAGCTTTCCCTTTTCACAGAGGGAAATACTCGGGCAATTTTACTGTAGAGCGCATCGGTTGGATGTCTACCTCCACGTCTTCTTCTTCCTCTACCTTAGCAATCAGAGCCTGTAAGTCCTCCTCCTCTTCATTTGTCTCAATGGTGACAACCTTTCCCTTTTCGCCATTGAGAGCTTACCGAACCACGGAATCCGTGGGGACATGTGGACTGGTCCCATTGCCTGCTTATCTTTTTTCGGTCTCAGCGTCCGAGGTGATTTCAGGATTTCTGGCGCAACCCTAGTACCTTCAGGAACATCGTGTACCATATGGGTCAGTGCAGCTTCGCCAGCGGTTCCTTCTTCAAAGCACAAACCTCTCCTAGTAGTCATCATCTTTTCTGTACTGTATTCGGTCTTTTGCAAACTTAAGGGCTCGAATATCGCTTGGCGCTCAACACTGTGTGCTCTATCCAACTGCTCAAGTCTCAAGTGAACAAGTGTTGTCTCGTGGCTAGCCCCTAGAATTTTATAGTGCCTTTTGAATTCAAATCTGATTGTTCCCCCCAATTCCGGGCCATCAATGCTTTCTTGGCGGCAAATTTTCCGAAATCTTGCCCATAACTGCACAAACCTTGTGACATGCTGACTTTGTACGCACCTCCCTTATCGCGCAGCTCCCAAGTAGACTCTTCTATGGTCCCGCGCTCCCTTTCAACTGCTTGGAGTGCTAAGACTTTTTTTTCGACGGCTACTCAGGTGGTCGCACCATTCGTGCAGGGCTCCATTTCGCCCCTTAGGATAGTCCGCAGAAAACCCTCAATTTCCCTCGCGACAATCGGCATTGCATGCCCTACTGTTTGTAGTGCACTTTCCTGATTACTGCATTTGGTGATATATGGTCCTAGCCATGGCAACAGACTAATTAAATCTTAGTAGTAGTTCTCCCACTTATCACTATGGCTTTGCGCACCTTGCCGTACCACCCTTGGTTTTTCGAGAAGGGCTTCCTTTATTTCATCTTCCAACTTCTTGACCTCTGTGTCCATCAAAATTATTTTTTTCCTTAGCCGTACCCAATTGTTTTCAAGTTTGCGAAGTCTAAGGTTCCCTTGCCAAATAGCTTCCCGAATTCTTACGTGTGCTACTTCGTGTAATTGTGTGATTTATTCATCCCAGGCTTCGTGCACTGTCGCACCTACGGGTGCTATTATGTGTGGATCCATTGTTACATGCCCCTCAAAAATTATGGTCCCTACCCTATTCCTCAACCTTAGAATTGTTTTCACGGTCAGGGTTTTGTACATGGTCATATAGGCCCATCGAACTGCTGGTATGCGCAGGTCCTAGTCAGTGTGTTTCACCTGGTGAACCCTGTTTAGTACTTCACACACCCTGTCGAATGCTTCTCCATGGATAGTCCTTGGCATGCTTCGCCTTTCTTGCTGCTGCATTTTGTTTCGATTCTCTATTCTGGGAGTGGTGTGCGCTTGTGCGGGCTGCATGTCATATGTCTGTACCCATCGAGAAAGGTGAGCACGCAAGTTATTCTGTTCCTAGCCGGCTCTCATCCTTAGCTGGGGTTTTCCAAATCATAGGCGCATCATCCTCTTGCATCCGCACTAGTCCTCAAAACTTCCCTGATGTGTACCCCACCATCTTGTGGGCGTCGCACGCAGTGCCCATTTCAGAGCATCGAACCGCTGCTGTTCTGGTACTGCGCTTTCAAATTTGTTCAGGAATTCATCCACCGCTGTCAACCCGTCATATGTAGGTAGATCCCTTACCTCTGTTTTCACGCAGTGCAGTGATCTAACCATCATGTTGCAATTAAGCATTATTACTTCGTGCAACCGATTCTGCCATTGTTCTATTTCTTCATCAGAATTCGAAGTGCAGGAGCTTTCGCGCTCCCACAAAATCCTCCCTTCTGTAGTCGGATTCATCCAATCTTGTTCTCATGCAGTTATATTGTAGATGCAATCGAGATCGTCATCACTATCATCGTCGTGCATTGGTTCAGTGTATCGCGCTCCTTCGGCTGGATCTAGCGGTACTACTATGCGTAGTGACTTTTTCTCAAAAATCATTTTGCACTTCTTCAGATTGATGACTCTGTTCATATCGGTGGCCCAATCTATTCCTAGTAGCGCGGGATAGGGATTGCTGTCATCGACAATCTCTATCACTTCAAAATCCGCCTGCGCGCTTGCACCTTCAATATCCACCATTACCCCTTGCAATCTTCCCATGGGCAAGATCTTCTGTTGGTTCGCCATTTGCAACTGAATAGGAGACCATTGTAGCGCGGGTCTACCCATGCGTTCCCATGTTTGTTTCAGCAGTACATTCATGTCCGATCCGAGATCTAGGATTACCTGATCCATTTCATATTCGCTGATTTGCGCAGTCAACCTCATTTCCCTTCTTGTGCGCAATGCATGCTTTCCAAGTTTCTGGACCACACGCAGTTCTCCTGATCCCGCGCACCTAGGGATAAGTTCTTGTAGTCCTTTTACTGACTTGCTCTCATGTAGCAGTTTCATGCATGTCTCCAGAAAGGTAGTGAGCATTGAAGGATCCGTTGCTGGTTCTAGTTGATCCTTACTACCTGAAGTGGAGGCCTCTGTGAAGCTCTTCTTAGCTTCCATGAATGTCTCCTTCGCGCGTTCTAAATCAAATTCAGGTTCCTTTGTAGGAGCCTTGCGAACCCACACACTTTCTTCTGATTACTTACTTTTATCATCGCCAGTGGTCATATCGCCCCTGAGCACTATGTTTACATTCAGGTCTTCTTCGCGCGGCTCAGATCTCATCATCTACAAATTTTAAGTCAAAGGAGGATGGAGTACCCCTTTTATGCGTAGCCTCGCTATCAATGTAGGGCAGTCTTCTACCTCATGATCAAACTGAGTACAATACAAACATGATGTCCTTGTCGGGTTTGTACAATCACGAGCATAGTGCCCTGGCCCTCCGCAATTGTAACAAATTATTTGTCCGTGACCCATTCCTGGTCCCATTCCACCTCGACCTCGTCCACATCCCTGAAATCTAGCGCACACCATTCCTGTATTTGGGTCGAGGGCTCACATTACAGTCTGCACCCTATAGGTAGTAGTCCGATCCATCATTAGTTCGTAGCTTCTACAGGTGCGTTCATCATGGCTTACCAACCTGCAAAAATTACAAAACAATTGTTGGGATGTCTGCGTATACTTCTCCAATAGATGACAATTACCCGTAGTGTGTTTGCCTCCTATTTGACAGATCGCACACCATAGTGCAAACGCCATGCTTGGTCCTACTTGTGCCTCAGGTCTTAATGGCATCTGCCCTCCTCTCGCCAAGTAATTCGCGAACACTGGACAGTGGTCCTTGTCATGCCCCTGGCCTTTGCATTTTATACACCATACCTCCTCGCGCCCCTCTGGCTGAGGTGGCTTGTCCTGTTTCAAACTCTACATCTCCAGACACAGATTTTACAGCTGTGCGTGGATTTGTTGGACTCCCAAACTGGGGTCTTGTATAGGGGTCTCATGCAATCTCATTTCCATCTCCAAAGCTTCAACATGGGTGGAAAGCTTTTGTTGTGATAGCACCATCCTTAAATACGGTCTTAGTGATGCTACAAACCATGCGCGGTACTATCCATCCGTCAGAGTCATGTTAGCCTCACGAATCATACTTTTCAGTCTTTGGTCCAGATCCTAGGGGGTCTCGCAAAGGAGCATCGCTATCTCCTTAAACCCGATAATTGATTGTGTCTCCGATTTTGGCCTGCTAAATTCCCTATTTAGCGTAGTCTAGATTTATGTGATTCTTGTGTTTGGATGGTCATTAGAACATGGTGCGCGGTCCTGCAACGTGCTTACTAGCATAGCCTTCTTGATATTTTCATCCTTGACTCCTTGTGCTTTCCATACTGCCCTTACCATGAACCAGAATTGGTCTGGATCTTCATTCCCTACTCCTCTGAATATCAGTAGTTTGATCGCACTCGCCATACTGAACTGTGGTGGTGGCAGAGGTGGGGTGGGTGGAGATGGAGGTGAGGAGGGTGAGACGGGTGGTGGTGTAGGTGGAGGTGGTAAGCATGGAATTCGCTGCCTTATCAGACTGACTGCGCTTCTCGGAGAAACTTTTGCGAGCTCTTCCTCGCTTTCTCGCGAGGGTGAAATTAAGGGACTGGTTTCTAATTCTTCACTACCTCCGCTTCTGTAGATCTTCCCACTTCGCGTAGTCCCAAACATTAATTTATTCGCATAACCCGCTTTTCACACAATAGCATCTTAATCCAAGTCTTAAAAGATTTAATATACTTACCTCATGATTCTTTGAGGAAGCGTCGCTCCGCCTCACTATAGCTGACGGTCGTATCTACCGCGAACTCAATGATAAATCCTCCTATAATTCGATTGAGCCAATGGTCTGTTGTAGCATTTTTTGGTTTTGATAAGATAGAATAAAATAGTCAAAAAATAAAAATAGAATATTTGAAAAAATGTTAAGTTAGGATATGGACATAACAATATTGAATAAAATGTTTTTGAAAATATCTTGATGATGATGTCCATATCAAAGAAAATGTTAGGTTAGATGTCCTAAAAAAATCAAGACAAAAATAAAATGTTAGGTTAGAAAGAAAAGAAAACAAATAAACTCTGAAAGTGAGAAAGTCTAAATGCCACTACTATTTTTTCTGCAAAATAATGGTTGTGTGCAGCTTGTCATAAATGCCACAACCCATGACAGTCAAATAGTTTAATCTTGACTGCTTCATGCTTTAAATTTGATGTTATAATTAGAGAATAAAGATCTGGCCAAACTGTTTAATCTTGGCAGATCAGTAGTTAGGTAGAGAATAATAAGGTGCTCATCAGTTTAATCTGAGCCCTTGGATGTTATAAGGTTAGAATTAGATAATTTTCTTTTTAAAATAAACATAAAGGAAAAGGGTTTGCTAGCTTAAATGCACCCATTAAGTGAAGAAAAAATGATAGGATAAGCAAAGGGTAAGTAGAAGAAAGGTTGCAAAAGTATGATAATTCATTGGACAAAATGTACATTTATCATGTTTTACCATATGTTTCTATGTCCATGAGGCAATTACACAAAGCAAATGAAGGTATACAAGATTAATTAATTAACTTCCCTCATCCTCATTCATTCCTATACTTACTAATTTCCCCTTCCCACCTTCATACAGTTCATATTCATTCATTTTCCATAAAAAACCCCTTTTCCTAAGGTTAAAATCCTTTTTGCCTAGGAAAAGTGAAAACCCTATGTTAAATCCCCTTTTACCCAAAAAACCCACAAAAAGATGTTTAGCCTAAGTATTGATGTATATATGTGAAAAGCAAATAACTCATGAAAAAGCATTATACTTAGTGTATTTCCCCTTTCCGCTCATGTTTCATATTAACACTAACTTATAGTATTAAACCCCTAAAAGTTCCCTTTCCCGTATATTATTAAATCCCTTTATTAAATAACTCGAAACCATTAGTTTTATTATAAAACTATGTATTCAATAAAACATCTCATATTGGCGGATCGCAAGCCTTTCAACATGCATGCACTCTCCTCCGCATTGCGATATGTGATGTGCGATGGACTCGGACCCGACGCAGTATTATCCATGATTTATTTTCCACGTCGTGTCCGGCCCCTATCGCATTCCTTTGCAATGGGCCTTCCTTCGCTATGCGATGGGAACTCAGACCCGATGTCATTTATCCACCTGAATTCATACTATTTCAAGTTTGCCATAGTGTGTTTTGAAAAGGATTTATTTGTTAAAAGGTTTTTACGATTTAAACAAAGAACCAACCTAAACCTCTTTTTAACCATAAAACCCCGCTAATCTCAGTTTTAAACCCATAATAAAGCCCATACCACCATAATTAATCGTTGGGCCCCTCCGTTGCTCTTTCCTCTTACCTCCGCGTTGCTCTTTCGCTCCACCACTGTCCGATCAAATACATTCAAATCCAACGACCCTCAGTGATTTTGGGTTGGCTCTCTGTTTGAGCATTACCTGCCCGAAAAAGCAGTATTCCACTGACCTCCTCTTGCTATGTGTTAGGCTCAGATTATATCGGGTGACCCCTCCCAAAATCGCCTGTGCCTCATAAGCGGTGCGATGGAAACCAAAACCACCTCCTGCATAACGACAAAATGGCCACTTTTCACTTTGCGCCATATTTCAAAAAGTAAACTGTTTTTTGTTTAAATGTAAAAGTCACCATTTTGCTTTGTTTTGCTCGTTTACACAGTGAAACCTCCATAAGACTCTGTGACCAATAAAACCATTGTTTTACCTTTCAATACACTTTGGACTCCTTCCAAATATCCTTTTGAGCTCAACAAAGACATTGATGACCTTCTTTGTCACCTATGTTTTTCTTAACAATTTCTGTGTTTTGCAGGTAAAAACTCCTATTCCAGGATTACAAAGAAAAAGCCTGCATACAGTTAGAAGACAAATATGAAGATCATATCAAATCACTTTACCTTGTAACATAAAATCTAAAATGATTTATTGTTGAAAAACACAGTAAAAGCCTGAAATGCACAATAAAGGTAAAAAGAACACAGTAAAGGCTACTCAACAGGGTAAAGGGATATTCACAGAGTTTAAAGAGTATCAGATGAAATATCAAATGAAGGAATCAATCAGCGTAAAGGATACAAACAATCAAGCAGATTAAAGGGCAAAATATCAAACAACAAAGCCAACACAACCTGAATAAAGGGGACAGCAAGAAGTAGTTCAATAGCTATCCCTATCTTCTTGCATGAAGATCTTTCCTTTCCTGGAATAAATCTTAATCAATTTTAGGATATTTTCTTAGTTTCATTATTGTATAAGTAACTCTCTTCTCGAGTTGTTAATGGTTCAAGGTTCAAGGTTTATTTTTCATTGCTCGTTAAGTTGTGACTGTTCATTCTACTTTGAACCTAGTTGCACCCTTGAAGGAAGATTTTCTAGACACTTGATGTACTCAGTCTTTCTGGAACCTTAATACAAAGCAGAAGATTTTGAATTTGGTTTTACACAGTTTGTGTTATCCTGTAATTTTTTCTAGTTATCAATCATTATGTTTTTTCTTCATATGCTTATGACTTATAGAGATATCAAGGTAGGAATAATTGTGTCTCAATTTATTCCTATAAACTCCTGAAGTGATCATCTATTAAGAGAATGGATTAATGAACTGTCTACTTAGCTAATCCCCTCTAATCAATAAATCATCAGTATCTTTTGTAAGCTTAAGTATATTGCCTTGAATCTTTGGAACATAGTTTAGAAGGTTTTCATACTTATGATTGTTCTGTTTTACAGTCTAGAAACTGCGATAATCATATTATTTTCTGTCTTCTTCTCACCACTATTTGATCTATATCACTGTGTAAAGCTTTATAGCAGCTCTTTGCTGAGATATTAATATTATCCAAAGGATTAAGTATTTCAATTCTACATCTGTCTTCATTCATTGATCTTCCAAAACTAAAACCAAAAACCCCAAAACAAATTTTAGATGCTTTGGCATTGGTAGCTGACCTACTACTATCTCAGAGGTACAACATCAGACTGGCACCGTTGCCAGGGATTCAAATTTCTTTTAAGTTTCTCTTGGGACAAAGATATTCATTCATTCTTTTGCTTTAAGGTGATTAAAGGGTTTAGAAAGGTTAAAATCATTCACCTAGGCGACTGCACACTCCCAAGCTAGCACCTTTTAAACATACCAGATCTCATTCAGAAGCTGACATAGTTAGTCCTCTATCAGATCCTGAAAGGATTCTAAGAAAATCCAGTTCTAAAAGGGGATACCAACCATCTTCTTCTTCCTCTTCAGTCCTACAGTCTGAAGAATTAGAATCATTTGACCCCTATAGTAATATCCCATCTAATCTTGATTACTCCCATTTATCACCTAGGGTTGCCAAACTTCTAGATAAAGGAGTTAATTTTAAGTCAGCCTACCTTATTCATTCATTAGAATCTCATCCAATACCGACACTACCACTAGGATCACCTAAAACTGAATCTGATTTGGGTGTTAATCTACCAGAATATAAACCCACAGATTTCATATCCCCTACCACCTATCATTTTCCTTCCATTTTTGACTGACTTGAAGCTTCTTCTTCTGAACAACCTGAGCAGACCTTCTCTATATATTCCAATCCTCTCTTTGAAACAAAAGAAGGTATTCCTTTACAGGTCCCAAAGTTAGTTCTTAAGACTCCTTTGAAGTCTTTCAGGAGATCTCTTCCTCCTTCACCTCCAACTAGTTCATCAACCCCTGAATCACCATCTTCTTCCTCTACTTCTTCTTCATCCTCTACATCTACAAAAACACCACATACTCCACCTGGACAACCTCATACACCTCAAGCACCTCATACACCACCTGTTGTCATGGCTTTTTGACCTATTATACAGGCTAGATATGCTGCCTTAGTCTTACCTAATAACCTTGATGCATTCCCAGCTGGATACTTAAAATACCTTCCCAAGTACAATGGAGAAACTGGTCCCTCAGATGAGGACCATCTTCAAGCTTTCCTAGACTTTGCAGAAAACATGAATATTGAACAAGAAAACGTTTATATGAGATTGTTTGTATAGTCACTTGAAGGAAATGTGAGGATTTGGTTTAGGCAGTTACCAACAGCGTCCATTAGAAATTGGGAAGAGCTTACAACCATATTTAAAAATCAATGGGGGGTGAAAAAGGATCCTCTTTACTTCCTCACAGAATTTGAAGAGCTTAAAAGGAACTTCAGTGAACCAGTATCAGATTTTATCAAAAGATTCAATAAACTCTATAACAAAATGCCTGCTGATTGTAAGCCCCCTGTAGTAGCAGCTAAGTCTAGATTTTCTAAAGCTTTTGATGATGACTTTTTTGTTATGCTACAAGAGAGAACTTCAAGAACTCTTGAAGATATGAAAATAAACGCTATAGAAGTAGAAGCAAATAGGGCAGCCTCAACTTCTTTAAAACTTAAGGAAGAAAAGGCCCAAAGAAAACTCAAATCTATTCAAGAAGCCTCTAGTTCCTCTAAGACTAAATTAAAAGACTCAAAAATAGATGAAATAACATCTCTTCTTAGAAACCTATCGAATAGGATTTCAAAGATTGAGACCCAACCTAGGAAAATACAACAAATAGTTACTAGACCCCAAAACCAAAATCAAGGTCAGTATAAAAGAAATCCACCACTACAAATTCTTCAGAGACCTAGCAATGATCAACAGGTTCCTACTCCTCTATTGATAGATGACCAACAACCTGATGATAATACTATGAAAATTACTGAAGATATTAATAGTATGGATTCTTCTTCCAATCAAATAGTCATCATTCCTCTCTCACAACAAAATCAGGTTCAAGAAGATCAGGAAGCTTCACAGGTCTCTAAATATCACGCTTTCTCTGAATTTTTAATTGCAGAGTTAAACAAGAGGTATGATCTTAGGCCTAGGCCTGGTCCTGGGAGACCTCCAAAAGAAACTCCAATAATTGAACCATGTACCAAAACTGCTGAAGCTCAAACAACTCTTATTCAGCCCTTAGATCAGTCAATTGATACTACCCAAACTAGTAAAAACATTTTGACTACATTTAATGTTGAAAAAGAATTAGAGAGGGTTAATATCCCAATTCCACTGTCAAAAATTTCTAAAAGCCTTGGTTACAAAAGCCATGTCACAAAATGGATACAAAATACCTCGGTTGATGCTGAAGGTGATGTCATAAATCTGCAAGATGAAAAACCAGCAGCAGTTTTTGGCCCTAGTTCAGACATGATAGATGATATAGCACCTCCTTTCTATGTAACTCTTAAAACAAATGATTCCATGTTGTATAATTTTATGCTTGATTCAGGAGAATCACACAACCTTATGCCAAAATCTATCATGGACCATTTGAAACTCGACATAACTAGATCCTACCATGACCTGTACACCTTTGATTCTTAAAGGGTTCCCTGTTTGGGATTGATCAAGGATTTAGTGGTTACCCTTGCCCGAATTCCAGTGAAAAGTGTAGTACTTGATATTTTTGTCATAGATATCCCTCCCAAGTTTGGAATGCTCCTTTCTAGGTCTTGCTATGCCAAATTAGGGGGAACTCTATAGATGGATATGTCATATGCTACTATTCCTGTTTATGGAGGAGAGAAATTAAGATTATATAGAGAGGTAAGATTTGTACATACTGTTTGTAAGACTGACCAGCTAAGGAACCATCCAATTTATGCAATAGATCAAGAATTTGGTTGTTTTCAACTCACTTCAAAACAACATAAAACTGAAGTCAAAATTGAAGAGGTAGTTGAAAGTCTTGAACCAAACCAAATTGATATTTGGAAACTGTTCTTTGATGGCTCTTGCACGAAAGATGGGGCAGGAGCTGGAGTAGCTTTAATTTCACCTAAAAAAGAAAATATAACCCAATCATGTAAATTAGACTTCGAAGTTACAAATAATATGGTTGAATATGTGTCAGGCGGAAAGAGTCGATAGTGCAGACACAACCAACCTCCCTAGGAGCCTAAGACTCTCTAGTGACAAACAAGACAAACGAGAGCAATCCTTCTCTAAACATGCATTTACTATATAAGAAATCAAGTATTTAGATCCTACCTGTAGTCCAACGCTGTTGTAGCAGTCCAGCCTCACTGATCCGGATGAGCTCCTCCTTCACTTCGAAACCTGCATTCACTAACAATCAAACGATTAAATAGCACTTGATAATCTCATAAAATAAAACATATTTAACACATAGACCAAGGAGTACATGAAATAACTCATAAATAACAGGTTATTGAGAAGAATGGACTCATTTGCATTAATAGGAAACAAAAGGAACAATTACAACCTGAGCCTTGGTGTTGTGCAAGTCCCTCCCAGGGTCCATCAAGAGTTCTCCTTTACTTTGACAAAGCTCACCCACTTCCAAATAGAACAAGCAAAGATGGCAATCTCTCCTCACAAGCTTCTAAATGGGAGTCCTAATTCCAGCAACATCTACCCTTAGAAATGTTTAGCTTTCAACCTCCCCTCCTTCTGGCCCAATGCCTGTATTTATAGTGGTCTAGAGGAAGTTATTCAGGTCCACTATCAATGGGATAATCCCCTCTTTGGATGGGATAGCTCCCTTATTGATGGGATAAGTTCGTCTTTGGTAGGGGTACATGAACCATCTGGAGGCGCTCAATACACGTCGAACAACCTTCTAGAATGCTCTAGAAATGACCACAAGTAACTTTTTAAAGATGAAACTTGCGCATTTTGACCTTTACAGGGGTACGCACCTGCCCCTTTACATACAGAGCGTACAAGTACGCAGCTTTTGTGAACATTAGGTGCGTATCCGCAGGTAAGGTTGAGAGAACCTGCGTACCCAGAGATAAATACATTTATAAAGACTTTCTCTCTTTTTGGAGTTTTGACATGGAGAACAGAGGCATAAGACTTGCCCAGGAGGATAGCATGACTGTTGATAGAGCCATACTAACTGTAAATAGTCATGGTGACATTTTTTAGTGTAACAGATTGCCCCCTAAAGTGCGAAGCCTGTAGTAGATTAGGGTTTTGTATTATCTAGGAAGGGTGAAGCGCTTTATCATTTCAAGGATTATCTCGTGGAGAGCCTGGTCAGAACCTGCAATTTTCAACACAAAATACATGTATAAGATTATATCATCACTGAGGTAGGAATTCCCATACTCAGATCAAAACTTTAACTAACAGACTAACTACTCTGATACAGGAATGATCTTGCAGTACATCATAATTATAGACTTTTGTAGACACAGTATGGGCGCAGCCATCTATTTATGATTAGTCTACTTAGATAATGAATACAAAACTCCTCGCAGCCTGGATGGTGGAAACTAGATCCAGGGTCTTCATTTCTACTTCCCGAATTGGTACGATTCTAGCCATGCGAATAAATGGGTTGATGTCGAACATGGTAGAAACCACTTGATTACCAGTCGATGATGTAAACTGTTAACAAGTGTGAGAGAGACCACCAGTAATGTCAATGGTTCTCAAAGTACCCAGTACAATCCATGAGATGTGAATGAATGAGTTGATGTCGAACATTTCACGGAATCCTTCGATCGAAAGTCAATGATGTAAACTGAAGTCAAAGGCGAGAAACTTGCCATTGATGCATGCAGACTTCAAGGTACTAACGATTTCTAAGTCATCTCTCTAGATAATGTGTTGATGTCGATAGAAAGCGACCCGTTGCAGGCAAGCCCACAACACGAAATCATTGTTCAAGTTGAAGAAATGTTGCTGTAAGGACTGACTCAGGGATGGTCAAATGGATGACAAGTATTTTGCAGATGAAAGTTTTGCTTGCAGACCTCTTGAACACATAACGACACAACAGATGGCTTGGTGATAAACGACTCAAAGTTAATCCCCGGAACCCGGCTGAAGACTTTCAATGTGGATTGATCAACTGTGAGGTAAAGGATTTCCCAACCCAGGTGAATGAAAAGTGTCGTGTCCAAGAGTGGTAATAAAGTTTCTTCTGAGACAAAAGATAACAAATAGGCTCATTCTTCTCTCTTTTCCCCCACCATTTCTGGCAAGTACCTCTTTATTTTTAACAAGCTTGAGGAGGATAACATATGCTTGATTATAAGCTCATCCTTTGGATGAGTCCAACCTAGTTTTGATTCGAACCCTAGGAAGGAGTGGTTTGTTCCTGTTTGTAATTGAACAGGTCCTTTACTGTGAAATTTTAACGAGCCCAGTATAGGAGAAACTCGGCGTTTTTCAATTTTAGAGAGTCTGAAAAACTTAAGAAGACTCCAGGTTGAACTTTTTTGTAAATTCGAAAAGGTATAAAATAATACTTGGGAGAACCGCTTGATCTTGCGACCAAGGAGTACTTTCATGATTAGTGTCTCTGACCTAAAAAGTAAAAAGCGATCAAGGACACGTCGTTTTATTTCCGTATCGAGTTTGAAACGACAAAAACCCGGCAATCTTTTCCTGATTTTACGGTCAGAAAAGAGCTATAAGAGGACCGTCTTTTAATTCCGTTTTAACGAGTGTAAAAGAAACGCTCGGCAATCTTTTCATGTTTTAGGAGTCAGAAAAGAGCTTAAAAGATGACTCTGACGTGAAAAATGATAATTTACCCTAAAGTCCCTTTGTCCTGCACAAAAACAACACATTACTCATACCTGTTTAAGATGGGCAAAAATTACATCGAAAATGTCCTTTCATGGTGAAAAATAAACAAATCTAGCATTTATTTATCCAAAAAACCTATAAAAAGACTTCTTACCATGTCATTTTTACCATTTTACTGTTGAGGTTGAGAAAAGGGCTTTTGACAAGAAACTTCCCATGGAGATTGCGGAGAATCCGACCGTCAGAATCGAACGCCGTTTCACCAAGTATTCTACAACACCCCTCTCTTGTTTTCCATCCGTTTAGAATTCATTTTTAAGCTTTTATTTGATTTTTTGGGGGCATTGGGGTTTCAAAATGCGCCCTTCGGGGTACGCAGGTCATGTACTGCTGCCCTGCGTACCCCGATATTTTCCCAATGGGAAAATTACGGGGTGTACGCACCCGGCCTTAAGGGAACCTGCGTCCGGGCGCTCTGTCCCTATAGGCCAGGGTGCGTATCCCGCAAAACACAAATTGAAACCCTCGGCCCTCCAAAATAGACCAAATTTTTTAAATTTTATGGATCCTAACTGATGTTTTATGATGTGCAGGGAGCACACCATGCTTGATTGGCGTGAAAGAGAGCACGAGGATGTTGATTTGGCCGCGATAGGTCATCAACCTTCCTTTGATGCATTGAAAGCATGCGGACTGTACAAATACTGGGCCATACCTAGCATGAGGGGCCAAGTGCCTTTTCTTGAGTGGCTGGTTGAAAGGTGGAACATTCAGGAGCAATGTTTCTACATCGGAGAGCACCAGCTCGAGATAGAGCCCTCCGACATATATTTTCTCACTGGCTTGCCTAACAGGGGCGAGCAACTTTCTCTATTCGGGACTAGGCCGGGTGGCCAATCCCTTGCTAGTCTCCGGCTAGAGTGGTGCAACAACCAAAACCATGAGAAGGGGATAGAAATCAAGTACATATCCCGACCTGAACTTATGGTGATAGCCTTTACTGTTACCAGACTTTGCGGCACGGCCGCTTTGCACCAAGCCACCGGGTCCCAAATGCGGATGGCTATAGACTGTTTCCATGGCACCATTTTCAACTGGTGTGATGCTGTGTTGGCTAATTTGAAGGGCCAACTAACCAGGGCAAAGAGAGGACAACTAAAGACCTTTGGATATGGGCCTATAGTTGTGAGTTTTGCCCTAGAGAGAGTTCCAATGCTGGTTCCCCAGCATCTTACAGTTCCAGTCGGGGCGCCCCGGGAGCCTAAGTTGACGAGATGGGTTGCGGTAATGGCCCGGCATCCTGATGAGGGCGCGGCAGTTGTTCGATTTCTTAATGGTTACTTTCACTGGCTACAGAGCCAGGTCTTTGCTATTCAGGACTTTCCTTATGCCGGAATGGATTTTCGGAATGATCCGGACATGGTTCTTCCACAGGGAGAACAGTGGGACGACAGAGGTATTTCATTTTCCACGAGTTTTTAAATTATGTATTTTTTTTTGTTTTTATATATCGCCTCAAACTGACAGCACAAATTTTTCAAAATGCAGATGTAGGTCCACGGCGTCCAGCCAACCTCCGGGCTTTTGAGAGGAGAGTACCAGCTGTACCAGCACCAGCCCCACAGGATGCGGCCGCAGAGACCTTAGCCGAGCTGGAACAGGATCTAGAGCGTCTGACGGCGGATATACCAGAGACCACCATAGATGACATTCCCATTCGACTTCAGCGCTATGTGGTCGCAGTCCCAGGACCTTTTAGGAGGTTCTTGTGTAGGGTAGCACGGGCAGTGGTCTCGTATAGAGAGCACCACCAGTGATTGGCTAGTCACTTTTGTAGACACATATGACATTTTTGGTTTTTTGTACTTATCATTTTTGCCGATCATAAGGTGTTTTTCAACCTATGATCGAAGACGATGTATATTTTTTGACACACTCCTATCTATATATATATCATTATTACCGGCTCATTTTGTTTAACATATGTGATGAAATGTTTTTAAATTTACTTGCATGATTATCGTAAATGTCTGTCCAACATTCGAGAAGCAATTGCATCTGCTAATGTATTTAAAGACCTTGGAATATGCTGATATTCAATGTAATCAAATTCACGTTCCAAGAGACGCACTCTCAAAAACAACCTTAATAACACAGGATTTCTAATGGCATATACTCTATTAAGCTGTAATACAACAAGTTCAGAATCTAACCTCACTATCAAACGTCGAATTCCAAATGAAATAGATTCAGACAATAATTCAACCACTGCACTGTATTCTGCAATGTTGTTCGTCGTTTGACCGAGGCTCACCCCATGCATAGAAACTAACTCGTCAGAGGGCGAATAGATAACCCAAGCTGCGGAAGAGATATTCCGTGTACTACGACAAGCACCATCAGCAAATCCAATGTATGTTTGGAGAGGCGTCGACATCTGCAATATCAAGAGTAAAACCAAGATAAGCCAGAATAACGACGAAAAACACACTTTCTAAGCTAAGCACACTAACTAAACTAACAAACATACTAGCTAGAAAGAAAACCTAACCTAACTAAAAATTCTCCATACCCACCATTTAAGCATAATACCTCTTTAGGTAAAGTCCATTTCTGGGTTTACCCAAAGAGTCCCCATCAAAATCTACCAGCTCATAGGCCCCTTTTGCTAGCTTTCGCTTTACAATGTAGGGTCCATGCCACATAGGAACGAATTTTCCAGCACCTAGCTTATCGTTAGCTTGATCATATAATAGCACTAGGTCTCCCTCCGAAAAACTTCGAGGGGTCACATTTCTATCATACTGAGCTTTCATTCGCTTCGCGTGAGTCTCGATTGCCAATGCAGCGTCACGTCGAGTCTCATCTAATTGAGCTAAGTATAATAAACATTTCTCCTCTTCGGAAGTAGCTGGAGTAATTCAACAGCCATTTGAAGTGATGGGATTTCGCATTCAATGGGTAACACAGCTTCCAAGCCATAAACTAGCTGGAAAGGAGTGAACCCTGTTGAAGTTTTCACTGAGGTTCGGTATGCCCATAGCGCTGAAAATAACATGTTGTGCCAATTCGACCGATGAATACCAATGGTTCGTCGGATCATGATAACCAGAACTTTGTTGATAGACTCAACCAAACCGTTGGCTTGCGGATAATAAGGAGTAGAGCTATCGTGGCGCAAACCAAGCTGGCTTGTAAGCTCAGTCATCATGATGTTTCGAAAATGGCTCCCATGGTCAGTGATGATTGCTTGTGGGACACCAAACCTAGTTATAATATGATTGAATACGAAAACTGCAGCTGTTTTGCCGCTTGCGTCGAATGTAGGCATCGCCTCGGCCCATTTAGTAAAATAATCAACCGCGAGGATGATATACGCATGCCCCCCGGCCGAGTGAGGGTTACAAGTAATAAAATCGATACCCCATTTGGCAAAGGACCAACGGCAATTATAGGATGGAGAGGAGCAGGTGGTGCGCGCATCTTGCGATCAAACACTTGACAGTTGTGGCACTTCCGGACCGCAATGATACAATCTTTAAACATGGACGGCCAGAAATAGCCAGCGCGCAACACCTTCTGAGCTGTGGCATACCCAGACATATGACCGCCACATGCTCCAGAGTGACAATCATTCAAAACCCTCTCAGCCTCTTCGTGAGTTAAACAACGTCGAAAAACTAAGTCTGCCCCCCGGCGATAAAGTGTATCCAATAATCTTGTATTGCTGGGATTGAAATCGAATTTTTCGACGTTCCGACTTTGAAGCTTCAGGCCGAAAGGTTTGGGTTTGGAGATAGATGATTATATCCCCGTACCACGGATCTAAAGTACTGATAAGAAACAAAGATTCGTCCGCAATGGACTCCTCTGCCACAGTTTCTGTGTCAGCACGCGGGAAATCACACATCAATTCCGCAAAAACTAAGGATTTCTTAGACTTGGACTTCTCAAACTCCAAGTCGAACTCTTGCAGGATAACGATCCATTTAGAGTACTTGCCCCCTAGCAGTTGTTTTGTCAAAATGTAAATCATAGGGTTGCAATCCGAAATAACTGTAGTTTTACGGAGAAGAATGTAGTGACGAAAACGCTGGACAGCTTGAACGGCTGCCAGGGCCAATTTCTCCACATGCGAATATTTTAGCTCAGTGGGGTTTAATGTCCTACTAAGATAATATATCACATGTTCCGCTCCGAATTCATCTTCTTGAACTAACACCATTCCAATAGTGGAATGCGAAGCTGCGAGGTATAAGAAGTAGTCCTGGTTGTAGTTGGGAGGATGCAACAACGGTGCATGGGTCAACGCGTGTTTAAGTGCATCAAAAGATTGTTGGGCAATCTCATCCCAAAAGAATTGAGCGTTCTGTTTCAACAACCGTGTAAAACCTTTAGTGACCTCGGCGTAGTTTGGGATGAATCGGCGTAAAAAGTTTGCTTTCCCTTGCAAACTTTGGAGTTGGCGCAAACTCGAAGGAGGAGGCAATTTGATGATAGCTTCGACCTTCGAGGGATCGACGCGAATGCCGGCTTTTGAAACAACAAATCCCAGCAATCGACCCGTCTCTATACAGAACACACACTTGTGGGGATTCAACCGAATTCGATAATGCCTACACCTCATAAAGATTGCTCGTAAGTGGACAAGGTGATCAGCTCGATGTAAAGAATGAGCAGGCAAATCATCGAGGTACGGTTGCACAATGTGCTTGATGTCATGAAATGCGTAAGACATCGCCCGTTGAAAAGTGGCCCTGGCATTCTTAAGTCCAAAAGGTAATTTGCAATAAGCAAATGTCCCCCATGGACAAATGAATGCCGTTTTTGGTTGGTCGGCAGGTAGAATATTGATTTGATTATAGCCCGAAAAACCATCCATGAAGGAAAACATTTCACTTCCGGCACAATCATCAATAATTTGATCGATATAAGGCGTAGGATAGTTGTCTTTTGGACAAGCTCGATTTATATCCCTATAGTCGATACAGATTCTTATTGTTCCTTGTTTCTTGTTGACCGGAACAATATTCGATACCCAATCCGTTAACGGGATTGGATAAATGAAACCTGCTTTCAACAGCTTCTCGACTTCTGCTTTAATCGCAGCCGCTTTCCGAGGGTGAATCTGACGCAACCGTTGCCGGACGGGTTTAGCGTCCGGGTAGGTCTTTATTTCATGAACAACAATGGCAGGGTCGATTCCCGGCATTTCCTCGTAAGACCAGGCAAACACATCGCGGAATTCTTGGAATAGGGCCTTGTAAGTTTGAATTTCATCTTCTGTACATGAGGCACCTATATGAATGTTTTCCTCAATTCCGGGCTTCACTGAAATATCAATGGGAATAGTGCGAGAAATATTCCCTAAATTCAACTCTGAATCAGAATGTTTCGTTGGATTCTGAGCGTCTTTGACATATTCAGCGGTAAAGATAGATGAAAAATCATTTTCAAAAGCATCATCCTTAGGTAAAAACGAAGATCTGTGATGGAGATCTTCCCATGGTAGATCGTCTACACTTAGGATTTCGCGAAGTTGCTCGTCAGATGACACGACTTCGGGAAACGCTATCCGTTCTAAGGTTGATGTGAAAAGTGATTCTTCACTGACCACATTCATTTGGTCGATTTGGGTTGAACGCGAGTCGGTAAAAGACATGACGGCTTCATAAGCAATTTCATATGGACTCAAAGGCATAGCATCACCGAATGAGTCTATCTCAGATTCAGATGGGACAATCCAAGGATCATCATAAATAATGTTGTCTGATGTAATCATATGAATTGATGCAAATGAAGGGTCTGCGTTGATTGGAGGGAAAGGAAAAGTTCCCAGTAAACCGGAATCTTTAACTAAACCTACGCCAACGTCCCTATAAGGGATTGTCGTTTTACCGACATGCTGGATACTCTCTGAAGAGGCTGGGTCGGATGAAAAGTATGTCAGCTGATCAATCGTCACGATCTTACCGTTATGTGGAAACTTAATTACTCTGAAGACCGATGAAACGACCGCTGTCATAGCATATGACCAACTTCGACCCAAAAGAAGGTTGTAGTCTAGAGGGGCATCAACCACTTCCACATCCAGACTAACGGTTTTACCTTCTACCCCTATAGGCAATTCCTGTAGAATACCAAACGGACGGAACCCACGGCCATCAAAGGCCTTAAGGATGGTCGGGGATTGGTTCAACGAAGGAGAACCAAGCGATCTCCAACATTGAATCGACATAATACACGTAGAAGCTCCCTCATCAATCACAGTCCGATGAATAGGCCTGTTTTTGACTATCACTGGAATTTGGAAAGCCATTTGATGGGGTAGACGCGGTGTACTATTTTCTAGATCGAAGATTATCAGATTCGGGTCCTGAACATCAACAGCTCCGATAGCCGACAAAAGTAATTTTCGTTGTGCTGGGCATGATTGCAGCACTTCTAAAGCCGACATTGCTGAGGGTGAAACAGCTAAGTCCTCAACAATGTTGTAATTCTGGGCTGCTCTCGCATGTGGATTGAAAGCAGACCTTCGAAGTACACCCTTGGCGGGCGGTTTAATTACTAAGTCCGGGTTAGGTTTTTCGATCTGTAGTGGATCGGAACCAGGAGCTGAGGTTGATGGGTTAGAATGAGAAGATTCTGCTTCCTTACCATCAACAGGATTCTTACTACCATAATCTTGCGATCGAGTCGCAATCCTCACATGAGACATCATCAAAATGGGTTCTTCACTGGCAGTCGAGGAAGAACCTATCATCTTACTCTCCTGCTTTGGAAATGGATCTTTTAACACAGCAGGAGTGGGAGAACCTTTGACTATTTTCACAACCTCGGCCCGATGAGGGCAATCTCTTGTAAAATGATCCTCTTCACAAATAAGACAAGGATATCGAGGTTTGCGCTTTTCGTCATTGGTTTCCGACTTTTCCGTTTTCTCCTTCGGAGCCTTGTCTGCTTTAGCCTTCTTCTTTCCTTTCTTCTTTCCACCGTTTTTTGATTTGGCCGTAGATGACTCTACAGCGTGAATATCGGCGGAAAGTTCAGGAGAAGACTCTCCTGTCGGGGAATCAGGCAAAGTGATTATAGGAGTAGTAGAAGTCTTGGAAGATTTCTTCTTGCTCTTTGTATTCACGATGCCAATCATACCATCAGCGGCATGAGATCCCGAAGGAGCAGCAGCGATTTGATTCGATTTTGGAAGATCTGGAATCTTCTCGTGTAACGTACCCGACTGAGTATAAACTAAGTCAAGGTACTGCGCCTGAGCAATGACTTGCTCCTCAGTAACTACTCCGGCCTTAGCTACATCTTCAGTAATCTTCGGTAATAATGATTTAACAAACCATTCAGCTAAGATTTGGTCCGGAATAAAAACTTTCACTAGCCTTCTTCGACGTCTCCACTCATGAATGTGATCAGAAATATACGTGGACGTCGATTGTTTTAGTGAAGTTAATAACTCCGTGCCGTTATCGTATCTGACCGGCAACTGAAAGTGAGTTAAGAACGAGGTAGCTAACTGGCTAAAATTGTAAAAAGAGGCCCGTGGTAACTCAATGTACCACTTGGCCGCGAGACCAATGAGTGTACGCTGGAAAAGACGTAAGCGGATCGAATCATCCGAGATAGAATTTGAAGCACACCAGAGGTGGTAAGTCATCACATGATTGGACGGATCCTCTCCAGACTTACCTTCGAACTTGGGTATATCACTGGGCAACTTATTTGGCATTGGCGGCCAGAACGGAAGATATTGAATTGGATCGTTCGTTAGGCGCGTCAAGTCTGGTAAATCCAAAGTTGCGATAAACGGTAATTGCCGGTTAGGATCTCTAAAACTCTGGGTCACAAGACCAGTCCCAGGAGGAGGATATCCAGGATAACTAGGAACAGGAGTCGCATTAGGGATATTATATCCTCCTGGAAAACCAGGATTAACCGGACCGTACTGGGGTTGTTGAGGTTGTTGATAAGTGTACCCAGGATACGGTTGATACTGGTAAACCGGCTGTTGGACAGCTTGCCCATGTTGGTACTGTCCCTGGTACGGTTGTTGAACAAATTGAGGTTGAGTAGTGACAACCGTACTTATACCAGGCTGACCTGTAGGCATCTGGACCGTGGTTTGAATCGTAGATCCAGACAACGGTAAAGATGTCTGAGGAGTGGTTGCAGAGACAGTAGAAACCGGAGCTGTCGATACTCCAGAAGTAAGTGCGGCAGATGTAGCGGTAGTTGCAGCAGCCGTTTGAGATGGAGTACTAGGTGCAATTGGCGGCTGAGTAACTACCGAAGTTACAGAAGTTTGAACATTTGACTGGACAGGTTGCGGTTGCTGGGGTGGACCAGAAACTACGGGTTGTCCAGCTTGAGGTACCAACTGTATACTTGGCTGCAACACCTGTTGACCCTGTGATGGATCCCACACTAACATTCCGGGGTATTGACCCGTAACAGGTTGAGGATACTGAGATCCATAACCGGATTGAGGATAGGATTGATAATTGAAAGGTGCAGTTCCCATACCTTGAACATATGACTGACCTTGAGGTGGTTGATAACCTTGACTCGAGTATTGACCTTGAGGTTGATAACCTTGAGGTAAATACGGATACTGGGGTTGACCTTGACCTTGAGGTTGATACCCTTGAGGTTGATACCCTTGGGGTTGATACCCTTGGGGTTGATACCCTTGAGGTAAATATTGATACTGAGGTTGACCCTGGGGTACATATTGAGGCTGGGGTTGACCTTGAGGCATGTATTGCACCATAGGTACATACTGACCTTGAGGTTGCCCCCCAGACACAATTTGTGTACCTTGAGGTTGCCCCCAGGGGTTAATTGAGGCTGCCCCCCAGGCGGTAATTGGCCACCTTGAGGTTGGGAAACGGGAACTGAACCTGACATCATGTAAATGTCTCCTACACCCAATGGTATATTACCATTGTTTCCAGCTAATAACCCATGATCAACGGGTTGAGGAGATGCCCCCGCAAAGGTACCAGAAAGTGATTGATACCCGATGGGAACAGAAGGACCGCCGTGTAAGAAAGATTCAGGAGTTTGAGTAAACACGGACGACTGACCAGACATATTTACAGGAGTATAAATACCTCCAGGTGGAAAGGGAGTACGAGGTGTAGAAAAACCTACCCCTGAGTTGTCTAAATAATTGGTTAACGAAAGGTACCAAGTAGTACTTCTAGGAGGACTGTAAAAGATAGATTCACGCTCCCTGAGGTCAATAGTAAGTTGATCTTCAAGGTTAGAGACGCCTATTTCTTCCTCTGGAGCAAGTTCTTCAATAGCAATCAGACCAGTAGGAAGATTTTCGGTGATAACTCGTTCTACTCTTGGTGAATCTGGAACACTAGAAGTCGGAGTAACAGGTTCAGATATTTCAGGTTCTTCGCCTATATCACTAGTAGACGAAAAACTACCAGCAAGCTCAGAAACTGTAACAGCTTCGGGATTATAACCTGTCTCTAGACTTTGGTAATCTGGATGGACTACCAAGGAAGATTCTCCTTCTTCAGGTGAACCTACTCTACTGCCACTAGGAGGAGTTACAAGGACCTTCAAACCTTCTAGATTACTGGGGTCGTCTCGAGGAGGCTCACCCCGAAGTCTACGGGATCTCCTCAACAATTCGGCCACAAAAACAACTTCAGGAGACTAGCCCCGAAGTCTACGGGACTGTCTCGGTAATTCCGCCACAGCTAAAAACTTTTAACTACTACACACGAAAACAAAGTAAAATCTCAAATCAAACCACCTAAAGTCTCTAAAGAACCAAACAAATTTGAATCACACGCCTAAAGAATCTAGGGCGTCAAACCAAGCACAAACAGTAGCCTTCCAGACCAAAACGCTAGTTGGAGATGAAACCCAACATCGCCGGATTCAGTACAGAAGTGGCGGGTGGAACAGTTACCCCGGCAACCTGCTTAATGAATAGACCGGCACAAGTTCCTCCACTTTAACCGTCTCGAGTGAAGTGAACCCCCCGGAAAATCCAAGTGAGTCTAGCCGACGTCTGCTCCAGGTACAGTGGGATCTTCCCTCCACCGTCACCTCGGTAGAATCCTAAAGATAATGGTCACTAAGGTTACCAACCGCAACAAATGCACCTGGGGGAACAGTCTACACTCCGACAGCACACAAGGGCAGAGTATCAAGCTCAATCCCCTTGCCGGTTCCTTGACAATAATCCAAGGTTTACCGACAAGTGACCCCTGGCTCCTCGACAATGGTTAATCCGAGGTTTACCGTTTGTAATACGTGCGTGTCTGGCGTCGTTCCCAACGAGGGAGGATTGATCCCCTCACTGGTTCGGACACGAGCTCGTGCTTCTCCTTTAAGAGGAGCTTTCCCAGAGTACAAATGAGACAATTGGATTTATTCTATCACAAGATAAGCTACTTGTTTGGTTTTGTTGTCTTGGAGAGTTAATTACTCTCCTACTCCAAGACACTAGCCTGATCTAAATTGGTGTTTCAGAGCCCTAGTAAATAAAAGTTACTACGTTGATTTTACTTTAAGCGTTAATTTTATGGTTTTTCTTAAAGACAAAAGGTAGCGGAAATGAAACCAATGGTGTGTAGACTCGACTCAAACCACTACAAAGATGCACCTAAGATGATTTACGCTACTTTTCCCTTTCAATGAAATTCCTAACTAAGAGAGTTGAGAAATGCAAATTTTATAGAAAACAACTTTCTTAGTAAAGACAATCAAAGAAACAATTCTCTTTATCTTTCCAAGCACACAAACATGACCACTCCTTACGTGCACGAAAAACTCTTTTTCTTTCAAAACCCCTCAAAGCTACTTGAAACAAAACTTTTCAAAGGAGATGTTTTTGTATTTTCTCTTATTTAATAAAGCATATAAATCTATTTTAATGAAAATCAATCTCAAAAGCTATAAAATCTATGAAAAACTTGACTCACAAGCAAATCAAAAAGAAATTTACTCTAAGCAAACCTAACGAGGCAAAAGCCTACAAAGATGATTCTAGGTTGTTTTACTTGACCACAATCAAGCCAAGGACCAGCTAATGCAGAATCAAAAGACCAGTCAAAACAAAACTCAAATCTTTTTGTTCTTTTTGTAAAATGGAATTCAATACTCAATCAACAAGCACTTCAAAATTTGCCAAAGAGACCACTCAAAGGTAAGTTGCTCACACAGGTAGACTTTATGACAGGTCCGACTTCTAAGAAGGCTGACAAAACCAGAGAGATCTAAGGCTTGACAACTTCTACTGCCAAAGTCACTACAGGACCTACTCAAAAATCAAACCCTAGGGCTTAAACTTCTATGAAATCCACTAAAACACTCAATGCTATCGAAACAAGTTCAGGTGAAAATCTTTGACAAGAGACTAATGGATCTGGGCAGTAAAACCTAAGAAAAAGCAAAATCTAAGAGGAAAAATGTAAAAAATGGAAATTTCTTAATTTTTAGCAGGGTACGCAGGCAACCCGTTAAGACAGGTGCGGGCCCGCTCTGTGCACACAGTAATAGTGCATACAAGTACGCACTGTGCAATACTCAGAGGGTGCGTACTACTGAAAAAACCAAGAAAAACTAAATTCAATCTAACCCTAAGCTAACCCACCCAAATACAAAGTCACAGAGCCAAAAATCAGAAAATAAATGACTTTTCTCAGATCAAAGTGGCATACAAAGGAAAAGACTTTCACATCAATGGATTCCCCAGCGGAGTCGCCATTTTGTCAGGCGGAAAGAGTCGATAGTGCGGACACAACCAACCTCCCTAGGAGCCTAAGACTCTCTAGTGACAAACAAGAAAAACGAGAGCAATCCTTCTCTAAACATGCATTTACTATATAAGAAATCAAGTATTTAGATCCTACCTGTAGTCCAACGCTGTTGTAGCAGTCCAGCCTCGCTGATCCGGATGAGCTCCTCCTTCACTTCGAAACCTGCATTCACTAACAATCAAACGATTAAATAGCACTTGATAATCTCATAAAATAAAACATATTTAACACATAGACCAAGGAGTACATGAAATAACTCATAAATAACAAGTTATTGAGAAGAATGGACTCATTTGCATTAATAGGAAACAAAAGGAACAATTACAACCTGAGCCTTGGTGTTGTGCAAGTCCCTCCCAGGGTCCATCAAGAGTTCTCCTTTACTTTACAAAGCAAAGCACCCACTTCCAAATAGAACAAGCAAGGATGGCAATCTCTCCTCACAAGCTTCTAAATGGGAGTCCTAATTCCAGCAGCATCTACCCTTAGAAATGTTTAGCTTTCAACCTCCCCTCCTTCTGGCCCAATGCCTGTATTTATAGTGGTCTAGAGGAAGTTATTCAGGTCCACCATCAATGGGATAATCCCCTCTTTGGATGGGATAGCTCCCTTATTGATGGGATAAATTCCTCTTTGGTAGGGGTACATGAACCATCTGGAGGCGCTCAATACACGTCGAACAACCTTCTAGAATGCTCTAGAAATGACCACAAGTAACTTTTTAAAGATGAAACTTGCGCATTTTGACCTTTACAGGGGTACGCACCTGCCCCTTTACATACAGAGCGTACAAGTACGCAACTTTTGTGAACATTAGGTGCGTATCCGCAGGTAAGGTTGAGAGAACCTGCGTACCCAGAGATAAATACATTTATAAAGACTTTCTCTCTTTTTGGAGTTTTGACATGGAGAACAGAGGCATAAGACTTGCCCAGGAGGATAGCATGACTGTTGATAGAGCCATACTAACTGTAAATAGTCATGGTGACATTTTTTAGTGTAACAATATGAAGCTTTCCTTTTAGGATTGCAATTAGTCAAAAGCTTAAAAGTTAAAAACTTAAGTGTTTTTACTGATTTAGAACTTATGAATAATAATTTTATTAATAAGAATTATTACTAATAATATTATAATTAATAAATGATATAATTAATATAAATAAATAAATAATTAATATTAATTAATATATTAATAATAATTTAATTAATATATTGAGGAATTATTTTATAATTATAAATAATAATATAATTAATTAATTAATATAATCATTATAATTAATATTATTAATAATATTAACTAATATATTAATAATAATATAATTTAATATAATTAATATTAATAATAATAATATATTATATAATTAAAATAATTAACATTAATAATAATATTATATTAATATTATTAATATCCCCTAGGTTTATTTCAATTTCTTATTAGAATTACTTCTTCCCAGATATAAAATTAATTTAATTTCATAATAAAATTAATATTATATACTTAAACAAATTAAAAATAAAAATAAATAGATTTAATATTAATAATATAAGTAGTATGATTAGTTTTATAATTAATAATATGATTAATATAATTAAATATTAATTAAGTAATATATTAACAATAATAATATATTATTAATATAATTAATAATAATTAGTATTAATAATATATTAATAATATTTAATTAATATATTTATGATTAATAATATATTCAATAACAATAAATAATTAATATAATATAATTAATTAATAACATTGATTAATATTATTAATACCATTATTATTAATTAGTTAATATAATAATAATAATAATAATAATATAATCAATTTAATTTATATTAATAATATAATTAATTAGTATCATTAATATTATTAATAATTTAATTAAATTATTTTGAAATTAATTTCTTATTAAGATTAATATTAATTATCAAAAAAAAAAAAATAAAAAAAAAAAAATTAAATTAAAATTAATTAAAATAAATAAAAATGATAAAAATTAATAATTGAGCCGACATGTTTGTTATTCCTAAAGGTTTCTTTCTCATCACTATTTATTACTTCTCCGCTGCTCTTCTGTCATCATCATTCTCTCTTCCTGATGATGGATCCCACTTGGGATTTGAAACGTTGGTTCAAAAATGACAAAACTGTGGATTCTCCGGTCAATTATTCATTAGAACTTATTGTTAAGCAAGTAAGAAATGTTTGCCAGACCAAGCACCCTAGACTTAGGTCCTATTGAAATGAAGTATGGGATTCAGTTGAAAACTTATTTGATGCTTTTAATTTGACTCAAATTCCCAGAGATCAGAATATTCATGCAGATGCCTTAACTGTCTCTGCTAGATCTTTTAAAATTCCTGATCATTCTGATGTACTCTATCAGATACAAGTCAAATATAGGCCATCTATCCCAGATAATCTGAAACATTGGCAAATACTCGAAGATGATGAACATTTGAAATCATTTCTGTAGGTAATAGATGATTTTTCATTTCTACAGATTGATGAAGATAGAATTGAAATAAGTGAAAATGCAGATGGAAATCACACTTCTGATTTTAAAACCCAAATTTCTAATCATGACATTATTCAATTATCTAATAATTTTATTCCAAAAGGACTTATTCCTTTAGAAAAATTATTTGATCAAAATGATGTCCTCTGAAACCCTTAGTCCATTTCTTCAGTAGATGACATAGAAGAGATTAACATTGGAACTGATGAAGATATCAAAAACATCAAAATATGTGCATCTCTAGACCTTGAGATCAAAGCTCAATATCTTAAGTTACTGCAAAATTATAAGGATGTTTTTGCTTGGACTTATGCTGATCTAAAGCCCTATGATACTTCTTTAGTACAACATAAGATTCCTTTGAAGCCAGAAGAAAAACCTTATCAACCGAAACTTAGAAGGATAAATCCAGCCCTTCTACCAACTGTAGAAAGGGAGATTAAGAAAATGCTAGATGCTTAGATCATCCTCCCTCTTAGATATTCTATTTGGGTTGCAAATCTAGTTCCTGTTAGAAAGAAAAATGGAGGAATAAGACTCTGTGTGGATTTTAGAAATTTGAACAAGGCATCATTAAAACATAATTATCCTTTGCCCAAAATGGATCAGTTACTTTAAATGGTTTCAGGAGCACAAAGACTTTCTATGCTTGATGGTTTTTCAGGTTACAATAAGGTGAATGTTGATATAACAGACAGAGAGAAGACAACCTTTACTACACCCTGAGGTACATTCATGTACGCTAGGATGCCATTTGGCTTAACCAATGCTAGAGCAACATTTCAGAGAGATATGGACATAGATTTTATGGGTCAGGTAAATAAATTTGTGGTTATTTATCTTGATGACATAACTGTTTTTTCTAAATCTGATCAGAAACATCTAAAGCACTTGATGAAGGTTTTTGACAGGTGTAGAAAATTTGGAATATCATTGAACCCTAAGAAGTCCTTGTTTTCTATCAAAGAAGGAAAACTGTTGGGCCATATAATTTCAAAGGATGGAGTAGTAATTGACCCCAAATGAGTATCTGCCATTGAAACATTGACCTTACCTAGAAACAAGAAGGAGATTCAAGCTTTTCTAGGCAAGATTAATTTTCTAAGGAGATTTATTCCAAATTATGCAGAGATTGTAAAAGATATAACTAACATGCTCCGAAAGGACCATGAAGTCAAATGGACTGCCTCTTCTAGGCATGCATTTGAACAAATAAAAAGGGCTATCTCTGAAGCTCCCACCTTAGCCAGCCCTGATTATACTAAGCCATTTAGTATTTTCTCTTTTGCCTTTGAAACAACCCTTGCTGCCATTCTATTACAGAAAAATGAAGATTCCCATGACCAACCCATAGCCTTTTTTAGCAAGGTTATGAGAGATGTTGAGCTTAAGTATGAAATCATTGAGAAGCAATCCTATGCCCTCATTCAAGCCCTGAAATCATTCAGAATGTATGTCTTACATTCACCTATTATTGCTTATGTCCCTAATAGTTCTATGAAAATTGTCCTAACCCAACCAGACACTGATGGGAAAATAGGTAGATGGATCACTCAAATTCCGGAGTTTGATCTAACTATCAAGACTACCAAGCTAGTAAAAGGTCAAGGATTAGCCAATCTTCTAGCTGAATCCAAATGCAAAGTACTTGGAATCAATTCTAATTTAGAAATACAAGGGAAGAATACACAAGAACCTTCTATCCTTGCAGAAGGGGAGAATCCACAAGAACCTTCCCTTCATCCTAAAGGGGAGAATCCACAAGAACCTCTACCTTCAGAGTAGATCAGTGCTACACACATTGATGAAAAATTCTTGTTGTCAAATTGGTATCAAGATATTGTAAATTTCTTGATCCATTTTGAGTGTCCAACATTGTTCTCCAAAACCTAGTGTAAAACCCTTAAGTTAAAATCAGTCAAGTACTATATTATAAATGCAAATTTATACTGGAAAGATCCACTGAATATTTTGTTATTATGTTTAACAGAATTAGAAACTGAAGGAATCATTGATCAGTTTCATATAGGATTTTGTGGGGGACATTATGCTTGGAGAGCAACATCATACAAGATTATGAGGGGAGGATTTTATTGGCCCACATTGTTCTTACAAGTAGAGGCAAAGGTCATAGGTTGTGTTCCTTGTCAAATGTTTGCTGGTAAACAAAAATTAGTGGCTCTTCCACTCGTTCCATCAATAGTTTCAACACCTTTTTCTCAATGGGGATTAGATTTTGTTGGAGAGATTCACCCCACTTCAAGTAATCAACATAGATGGATCCTCACTGCAATAGAATACTTTACTAAATGGGTGGAAGCAATTCCAGTCAGAAATGCTACTGATTCAGTAGTAATTAAGTTTATTGAGGAGAATATCTTATCTAGATTTGGTTGCCCAACTCAAATTGTCACTGATAATGCAACAAATTTTTCTAGTGTTAAAATAATTGACTTTTGCCAGAAATATCAGATTCTGTTACATCATTCAACTCCATACTACCCTCAAGGTAATGGCCTTATAGAGTCATCAAACAAAAGTCTGGTAAAGGTAATCAAAAAGACTCTAGCTAATCACAAAAAGAGCTGGGATTCACATTTGATTTATGCAGTATGGGCAAACAGAATTACTCCAAAGAGATCAACTGGAAAATCTCCATTTCAATTAGTCTATGGGAAAGATGCAATCTTCCCTACCAATTTGGCCTTCCCTGTTTTAAAATTCCTACAGGATTCAACAGATGAACCTAATGATTTTTCAAGAAGAATAAATCAAATCATTGAACTTAATGAAAATAGAGATGATGTTCAACACAAATTGAAGAAATATCAAAATAAGATGAAGGCCCTGTTTGACAGAATAGCCAGGGAAAGGGACTTTAAGGAAGGTGATCTAGTTCTAAGATGGGATGCTAGGAGAGAAGAGAAAGGAAAGCATGGAAAATTTGAAAATATATGGTTTTGACCCTTAGCAATTGTTGAAGTGAAGGGTAACAACACTTTTGTGCTACAAAATCTTGAGGGGCTATATTCCACTTACCCTGTAAATGGAAGGTTTCTCAAACATTACATCTAGTACTAAGAAGTTGAAATAGTTTTCATTGTAAATACTCTGGTTTTCTTTTACTTTTCAAGATGTCCGTGTGATCTTTCTTATAGAAAGGACTCCATAGCTCGAGGAGAAGGAACATGGATCTGTAGGTTCTCTACATTCTACAGGAGAAAGCAGTCCCCAGATGGAGCCAATGTTATAGCATTTTTTGGTTTTGATAAAATGGTCAAAAAATAAAAATAGAATATTTGAAAAAATGTTAAGTTAGGATATGGACATAATAATATTGAATAAAATGTTTTTGAAAATATCTTGATGATGATGTCCATATCAAAGAAAATGTTAGGTTAGATGTCCTTAAAAAATCAAGACAAAAAGAAAATGTTAGGTTAGAAAGAAAAAAAAAAACAGATAAGCTTTGAAAGTGAGCAAGTCTAAATGCCACTACTATTTTTTCTGCAAAATAATGGTTGTGTGCAGCTTGTCATAAATGCCACAACCCATGACAGTCAAATAGTTTAATATTGACTGCTTCATTCTTTAAATTTGATGTTATAATTAGAGAATAAAGATCTGGCCAAACTACTTAATCTTGGCAGATCAGTAGTTAGGTAGAGAATAATAAGGTGCTGATCAGTTTAATTTGAGCCCTTGGATGTTATAAGGTTAGAATTAGATAATTTTCTTTTAAAATAAACAGAAAGGAAAAGGGTTTTCTAGCTTAAATGCACCCATTAAGTGAGGAAAAATGATAGGATAAGCAAAGGGTAAGTAGAAGAAAGGTTGCAAAAGTATGATAATTAATTGGACAAAATGTACATTTATCATGTTTTACCATATGTTTCTATGTCCATGAGGCAATTACACAAAGCAAATGAAGGTCTACAAGATCAATTAATTAACTTCCATCATCCTCATTCATTCCTATACTTATTAATTTCCCCTTCCCACCTTCATACAGTTCATATTCATTCATTTTCCATAAAAAAACCCTTTTCCTAAAGTTAAAATCCTTTTTGCCTAGGAAAAGTGAAAACCCTATGTTAAATCCCCTTTTACCCAAAAACCCCACAAAAAGATGTTTAGCCTAAGTATTGATGTATATATGTGAAAAGAAAATAACTCATGAAAAAGAATTATACTTAGTGTATTTCTGCTCATGTTTCATATTAACGCTAACTTATAGTATTAAACCCCTAAAAGTTCCCTTTCCCGTATACTATTAACTCCCTTTATTAAATAACCCGAAACCATTAGTTTTATTATAAAACTATCTATTCAATAAAACATCACATATTGGCGGATCACAAGCTTTTCAACATGCATGCACTCTCCTCCGCATTGCGATATGCAATGTGCGATGGACCCGGACCCGATGCAGTATTATCCATGATTTATTTTCCACATCGCGTCCAGCCCCTTTCACATTCCTTTGTGATGGGCCTTCCTTTCCTAAACTGCGATTGTGATATGCGATGGGAATCAGACCTAATGCCATTTATCCACCCTAATTCATACTATTTCAAGTCCACCATACCGTGTTTTACAAAGGATTTCTTTGTTAAAAGGCTTTTATGATTTAAATAAAGAACCAACCTAAACCTCTATTTAACCATAAAACCTTGCTAATATCAGGTTTTAACCCATATAAATCCCATACCGCCATAAATAATCGTTGGGCCCCTCTGTTGCTCTTTCCTCTTACCTCTGCGCTGCTCTTTCGCTCCACCACTATCTGATCAAATACATTCAAATCCAACGACCCTCAGTGATTTCGGGTTGGCTCTCTGTCTGAGCATTACCTGCCTGAAAAAGGAGTATTCCACTGACCTCCTCTTGCTACGTATTAGGCTCAGATTATATCGGGTGACCCCTCCCAAAACCACCCGCGCCTCATAAGCGGTGCGATGAAAACCAAAACCACCTCCCGCATAACGATAAAATGGCCACTTTTCACTTTGCGCCATATTTCAAAAAGTAAACTATTTTTCCATTTAAACGTAAAAATCACCATTTTTCTTTGTTTCGCTTGTTTACACAGTGAAACCTCCATAAGCCTTTGTGACCAATAAAACCATTGTTTTACCTTCTGACACACTCTGGACTCGTTCCAAATATCCTTTCAAGCTCAACAAAGCCATTGATGACCTTCTCTGTCACCTATGTTTTTCTTAACAATTTCTGTGTTTTGCAGGTAAAAACTCATGTCCCAGGCTTACAAAGAAAAAGCATGCGTACCGTTAGAAGACAAATATGAAGATCATATCAAATCACTTTACCCTGTAACATAAAATCTAAAACGATTTACTATTGAAAAACACAATAAACCCCTGAAATGCACAGTAAAGGTAAAAAGAACATAGTAAAGGCTACTCAGCAGGGTCAAAGGATATTCATAGAGTTTAAAGAGTATAAGATGAAAGATCAAATGAAGGAATCAACAAGTGTAAAGGATACAAACAATCAAGCAGCTTAAAGGGAAAAATATCAAACAACAAATCCATCACAACCTGAATAAAAGGGACAACAAGAAGCAGTTCAATAGCTGTCCATATCTTCTTGCATGAAGATCTTTCATTTCCTAGAATAAATCTTAATCAGTTTTAGGATAGTTTCTTAGTTTCATTATTGTATAAATAACTCTCTTCTTGAGTTGTTAATGGTTCAAGGTTCAAGGTTCATTTTTCATTGCTTTTTAAGTCATGACTGTTCATTCTACTTGAACCTGGTTGCACCATTGAAGGAAGCTTTTCTAGACACTTGATGTACTCAGTCTTTCTGGAACCTTAATACAAAACATAGGATTTTGAATTTGGTTTTACACAGTGTGTGTTATCCTGTAAGTAGTTCCAGTTATCAATAATTATGTTTTTCTTCATATGCTTATGAATAATAGAGATATCTAGGTAGGAATAATTGTGTCTCAATTTATTCCTATAAACTCCTGAAGTGATCATCTATTAAGAGAATGGATTAATGAACTATCTGTTTAGCTAATCCCCTCTAATTAATAAATCATCAGTATCTTTTGTAAGCTTAATTATACTGCCTTGAATCTTTGGAACGTATTTTAGAAGGTTTTCATACTTATGATTGTTCTGTTTTTACAGTCTGGAAATTGTGATAATAATATTATTTTATGTCTTCTTCTCACCACTATTTGATCTATATCACTGCGTAAAGCTTTATAGCAACCCTTTGCTGAGATATTAATATTATCCAAAGGATTAAGTATTTCAATTCTACATCTGTCTTCATTCATTGGTCTTCCAAAACTAAAACCAAAAACCCCAAAACAATTATTTTAGATGCTCTGGCATTGGTAACTAACCTACTACTATCTCAGAGGTACAACATGGTCCACAACTCGCGCGATCTTATCTCTTGATGCTTCTAGTCTGCGCACTAATTCCAGAGTCCACACGATTGGTTTTTCAAGCCTACACCTTCCCTGATTGTCTGCTAACTTCACGATCGACTCATACAACTCAGAAGGAAAGGATGCAAAGAAAATTTCATGGATTTTCATATATAATTAGCACTCCAACCACTATTCCTTAGATACTCACAAATTCCCATTTTCCTGCGCCGTGAAGTCGTGAATCTTCTTGTCCAACCACCCTTCAATTTCTTTCTTTGTTGGATTCCAGTGACACGACATCAGACATCCCTTATGCAGATCCCTGTCCCAGAAATGAAACCATTTGTTGGCTTATAGGGGCCTGACCCAAGTTCAGAGATGATTTAGCCAAACAAATCTCGGTACTACTAGCCCTTTCGGCAACAGTTCGCGGAGCGTAGACTGAGGTCTCACCCAAATTAGTATGGGAGGATTCTAGAACCAGGTTTCCGCACCCTAGAGATGTTTGATGGCTTTTTGGTGGTTCACGGTTTGTCCCTGCACGCGCGTCGCTACGCACACCTATCAGTACCTCGCAACCTGCGTTGCTGCCTTCGCACAACCCTGCTCGAGGCGCAATCCGTGTTATTACCAAAGTTCCTTACTATTAACCCAATATTATCATATTAATTAACTTATTTCTCTTTATTATTCTTCTTCTTGGGTTACAGAATCGACTCCACCCTGCACACTCAGCTGCAGGGGTCTGCAAACTCAGCTACAGACTCTACTAGGCCTCTCCGCACCCAGCTGCAGAGCCTCTTCCTACTACTACGACCCAAGACACTTAGATTTCTTCTCTATCCCTTACTAGATCATTACATCCATTACATTCATCAATCCATTGATTCCCCTCCTTACAACTTAGAGCCTCGCTCTTATTTATACAATCCCAAGGTCCGCGGACCATGGGTAGGCCGACATGAAATTACATTACAATACAAAACTTAGGGCGGACAACCCTATGACTCAACATACATTTCGCTCTCCGTGCCCACAATTCGCGGAGTCTTACAACATTATTTGACCAAAACTTGAGCTTTGAGCCTCGAAACATGCTATGGGGGGATTCCATGCCCAACATCAATAGAAATCCATAATGATAGTGCCAAGTAGATACATTAGTTTTGAATTCCCTACATTTCATTTCTATTTGTGTAAAACAGTTTAGGATATTTGTAAAGATATCTTGAGATTCTTATCAAGATATTTTAGTATAGAATTTGTAAAAATACTTCATGATTTGAAGTACAAAAGGGTTGGGGTTTGCACGAAGAAATCTATTGTCCAATGTAAAGTTGTTCATTGAGCTCAAATGGACTGATCAATAATACCAGGAACTTTCACAGGATTCATGTGGCATACTACCTGGTGATGTTTTCCCCTGTTATGTTGTTTATCTTTCATTGTATTTCTGAAGCTTAATTATTAAACAAAAGCTGTGATAAACAGGATTTGCTAAAAAGAGAACCCTATTTTGGCTGTTAATAATTTTCATGTTTTCTTTTGATATAAAATTGAGGAATTCTTAATTTTATTGATATATTTATCTCTTTTTCTAAAATCTACCTACAATTCAAAAGATCCAATTAGTATACCTAGCTTGCCCTATGAAACTCCTTTAAAATTTGATACAGATCCAGTTAGTTTTATTGACTCCATTTCCCAATGGATTCCTCTTGATCTTCCAACCAAACCATTTTCAAAATCAAACTCTGAGCCCAATAACTAGCCTGAAATTCCCAGTAAACAAAGATAAATCTCACAGAGAGATCCCTCTCTTAGTTTAGGAGGGCTAGATCCTAAACTCGAAAGTGGTTTTGATGTTGCCTTCGTGGTTTTTTCTTCATCCTTGAAATTACAGAACTCTAACACCTTGAACCTCTATCATATGTGCCTGATGTTTTACTTGTTGATTATCCAAAGCTGCATAAATTTTCGACATGTCCCTACCCACATCTTCTATAATAGATGCTACTTGTATGATGTGTACAATCCTCCTATTCTCTGCTGTTGAAAATACAACAAGAAAATCTATTTTTGACTTTGCCTTGGTCAAACTAGATTAAAATTCGAATTTCAATTTCAGCATAATACTTGGAGGTATTTAACTGAGGTGACATAGATTTTGTCACTGAGTTAACTCAATAAATTCAAGTTGGAGACACTTGAGTTTAGTTCTACATGTTTGATTGCTAATTTGTAGCAATTTATTTCATTTAATTTGAGTTATTGTTAGTGTAACTAGTTCTCAATCTCAGAAGAACTAGTAGAGGTCAAGTTGTGGGTGTGCAACTTTTTTTCACATTGAGTGATCATCCAATTAACTGATCAATTAACCCAAAATAATTATTGCATGAAGATAATTCGAGTTACCCAGTTGAGATTGGAGTTCAAGGGAAGTGTACTATCAATTGTAAACTAGTTCAAGTTGTACAAGTGGTGCATGCAGTCAAAGAATTCACCTATGTTAATTGCGCAATTTCTAGGAGACAAATTCCTAAAACATAGGGGCAATTTCCCAAGGGAACAATGTAAGGAAATAGGAGCTTGGAGGCTCGAAATTTTGGCTAAGTATTGGCCAAGGTCAGTTAGTCAAGTAGAGGATAGAAGATACAGGTGCAGGTTGAGCTCAAGCTTGAGCAAATCATATTGTATTAATCCAGATTCTTTTATTAATGTAATATAAATAGTAAGGGGTTTTAAGCAGTTTCTTTCCCCTAGATAAATCTCTATGTATGTGTTTTGAATGATGATGCATGTTAATTATTTGTGTTCTCGATTGTGAATTTACTTCTACATATCAATAGAGTAGCTTCTAGTGTTGTGATTTAGAAAATTTCATGAGAAGTTTAGAATCTACACATTAATTTCTACACAATATTAGAGCTAGATTCATAGTAGAGAAGAGATTTTGAAGTTGTCATTGCGGAAGGTTCAAATTTGAAGATCAGTGTTACAAGTTTTCTTTAGGATTGAGAATATGGCTTTCAATGGACTCAAGCTCGAGTATGCTTTGGAAGGAACCGTAACTTTTGTGGCATGGAAGATTCGCAATGGAGGCAGTATTGGATGATAATGGACTGCTAGAATACATCAAGGCAAATGTATAAAAACCCCCAGCATTTGATGCCCAAGATCTTGCTCAGTGGAAGAAGGATGTGGATAAAGTGAGGAGGATCATATTGGAGGGAGTTCAGGATCATATTGTCTCGAATATCCATGGGAAAGAGACTCTGTTCATGATGTGGAAAACACTGACAATGTTGTTTGAGAACAATAGTGACCACAAGAAGATGACACTCAAGGAAAAGTTTCAAAGTATTAAGATACAAAAGAATGAAAAAATTCCACAGTACCTGAGCAAGTTTACATAGTGTTGTGATGAACTTGGTGGGGTTGATATTACTTGTGAAAATTCCTACACTGTAGGAACCCCTACTACCGAAAATTTGAATCTACTTCACCTAATTGATTTTTAAATTATATTCATCAAGTTATTCTTCTGAATACTGAAGAAAATTACTTCTGCAGCCTACACTAATTAAATATTTGTTCTCATGAAACATAAAATAGAGGAAAGACCAAGATACATAGGATACACTTATTTTTGGACACAATAGTCCTAGGAAAAACCCAATGCGGGAAAACCGGTGTAGCGGTTTTGAGGGTTTATTATTATGCAGGAGAAATATCTTAATACAAATCTAGGATTCTCATCTAGCAATCCTTTACAGAGAAAATACTGGCGGAAAATCCGAGTGAGTTTTACCTCACTTCACCCAACATAATTCTGCCACAAGATTAGCTAACCCCGACTATTTATGTGCTGGCTCTGCGTTAACCCTGCGTTACCTTCTCTTCCCCCTACATCAGCTCTCCAGCTCTTCCCCCAGTTCCTGACAGTTCTGGCAGTTCCCGTTAGTTTCGGTAGTTCTCGACCGTTCCGATAGTTCTGGATTCTGCGTGACAGGAAACTTTTCCGTGTCATATCTTCCATCTATTGCATTTCCTTTTCATGATCTCTCCCAGTTGTTTCAACAGTTCCCATTAGTTCTGGCAGTTCCCCACAATTTCAGTTGTTCCGATAGTTTTGGATTCTTCGTAATAGACAACTTTTCTGCATCAGCTCTCCCGGCTTCTGCGCCGCCTCTTTGCAATATCTCTCTGCCTCTCTGTTAGTATTCTCTAGAAAGTCCTTATCCTAGATTCTCACTTCCCATCTGTTGCAAGATCTCCCTAATTGATTTTCCTCCTGAGAACTTCTCTCCTAATAAAATCAATTTCCTCAATCTCTCGTATTCCCAAATGAACCCCAAGTCTCCATTTTATACTTTTCCTGTTGAGTCTTCAACGTCTGAGATTAAGTCTCTAATCAATGGCTAAGATTAAAACATGACTTGATCCACCTTCTTGATCATTCTCACCCATATTTTGATTAATACCCATTAATATTTTAGTTTCCCTAAGTTTAGACTTAGGAACTCCATTAAAAATATTAATTATTTTAATAACATACAATCCAGGTGGAATTTCACCAAATGGTTTATGGGTTCTTTAGAACTCATGTACCTTAGCATCTCCACCAATTTTCAAGGCTAGAGAGCTTCCGATGATACCAAAGACTAACACTCCCTATTAGTGAGGGAAGTGGTCTAACAACAATGTCCACTTGCATGCTGCTTTGTTTCTAAAGCACCTCCTTTCTACACTGCTGTTACCACCAGCACTGTGCTGCTACTGCTACTATAATGTTGCTTGTGAAATTTCCACTGAAACTATTGCATCTGTACTACAACTCCCTCTCAAATGTTGCATCTGCTATGCTGCTAGCACTGCCACTGCTAACACTTCATCCTTACTACAACTCAGTTGCTGAGAGGAGCAACTTAAAAACATCCAAAATTAGTTGAACTTAACTATGTTCAAAATAATACAATGAATGTTGGAATCTAACTTCTTCTGACCCTCTGAATCCTCTGCGCTATTGCTGACTACTGCACTATGCCAACTGCACTGTTATCAACCTTGCTCTGCGTTGGTCAATCTCTGGTCCCAAGCTACTACATATTTCCTCCAAATAATCCACTGCGTCATCTAACAATAAGTCCATCTCGCTAGTGCTGAATCTTGGGCTCCTGTAGGAAGGAATTGATCCAAGAAGTGGACTCCTCAAGGATCCAGCCCACACGTAGTCCTCTCGACTACAGCTCAATGTTGCCCCATCTCCCTCCTAGAGATGCATGGGCACTTAGGGAAAACTCATCCTCGTCAATATTTGTTGAAGTAGCCTTAGGATCATGTTTCTCATCCTTATCCTTTTTCTTAAAAGGACACTAGGATGCATAGTGGCCCATCTCGCCACAACTGAAACATTTCACTTTCGAAATGTCCTTCTTCCACTTTGGCTTCTATTGTCCCTTTGATGCTAGAGCAGCTGCATTTTCTTCCTCCTCCTTCATATTTGTGCCACTCCCATTGCTTCCACTAAGGTTGACCTTTACTAGGTCCCTCCTTAACTCCTCCTTTTGAAGAGCCACCCACATCTCCTCCCGTGAAGGTAGTTTTTCCCTGCCCAATATGCTTTGGACGAAAACTTGCCATTCATCCGAGACTCCATTTAGGGCTATCCTCACCATCAGAGTTAGCTAAGGAGTGGACCTCACTACAACAAGATGGTCTCTAGTGTCTTGAAGATGCTGAAGATAGAGGTTCACCCCTTCTCCTTTTTGCATCAAAGTAGCTGCAACTTTTCCTCCAAATACATCTTTCGCTATTAGGAAGAGACTTATATAGAGAAGACAAGGCTTCCCACATCTCCTAGGTTGTATCCTTTCCCTGCAAGTGTGAGACCACATGATCGCAAAATCCATCGAGAATGAGCCTCTTTTCCTTCCCCTTCTTAGCCTTGTACTTTTTCTTTTGATCTTTGTCAGCGGGAACAACTACAACACTTTTGACGTAGGCCTCAAGATCGTATTCCTCCAGAACAACTAAGATTATGGTCTTCCATATGACATAGTTGGAGACACTGTTCAACCTGTCTTGATCTCTGAGCCCATGTGATGCCATCTCACCCAACTGTCAAGCTGACTCCTCTAGTCACTACTTAGCATTTCTCAGCTGCTCAGCAAGTGAGAAATTCAAAGTTTCTGGCAGAAAGCTCTCTGAGGAGAAAATTCCCCTTCTACGTGTCTTCATCCTTTTATAGAAAATTTATACACCGACAAAAATTGCACCCTTAAAGCACTGCACTAAGGCTCTGCATCACTCCCTCTGCCTCTGCAAACTCCTAAACTGGAAATCATACTTGTCTGTCCTCTCACTCAGAGAGAGATTTCCTCAGATCTACTTTCCAGCAAGGACTACACAATCCCTTCAAGGGGATTCAAATTACTGCCAAGTGCAACTTTTGGCCTCACTATTCAGCACTGGATCTGCTCTTTCTATTTCAAAATCAATGCTTTGATACCATGTTAAAATTCCTACACTATAGGAACCCCTATTGCAGCAAATTTGAATCTACTTCACCTACTTTTTTTTTTAAATTACATTCATCAAGTTATTCTTTTGAATATTGAAGAAAATTACTTCTACAACCTACACTAATTAAATATATGATCTCATGAAATAGAAAACAGGGCAAAGAACAAGATACATAAGACAAACTTAATTTTGGACACAATAGTCCCTGGAAAAACCCAATCCGGGAAAAGCAGTGCACTAGTTCTAAGGGTTTATTATTATGCAGGAGAAATATCTAAATACAAATCTAGGATGCTCATCTAGGAATCCTTTATAGAGAAAATACTAGCGAAAAATCTGAGTGAGTTTTACCTCACTTCACTCGACATAATTTTGGTTCATCCGGCACAAGGCTGGCTATCCCCAGCTATTTCTGCACTGGCTTTGCATCACCTTGCTTCTCGTCTTCATCATCTCTCCTAGTGGTTCTGTTCCCAATAGTTCCCAAAATTTTCGGCAGTTCCCGACAGTTCCGACAGTTCCAAATTGTTCCAACAGTGCTTGATTCTGAGTGACAGGCAACATTTCTATGTCAACTCTCCCGGCTACTGTGCTGCCTCTACTTCAGCTCTCACAGTTGTTCTGGCATTTCCCGATAGTTTCGGTAGTCTCCGACAGTTCTGACAGTTCCCGACAGTTTCGGTTGTTCCGATAGTTTTGGATTCTGCATGACAAGAAACTTTTCTGTGTCATCTCTCCTATCTTCTGCGCTGCCTCTCTGCAAGATCTCTCCTCCTCTCTGTTAGTATTCTCTGGAAATTCCTTCTCCCAGATTCTCATTGCTTGTCTGTTGTAAGATCTCCCCAATCGATTTTCCTCTTGAGAACTTCTCACCTCAACAAATCGATTTCCTTAATCTCTCTGTGTGTATTTCCAAATGAAACCCAAGCCTCCATTTTATAATTTTCTTGTTGAGACTTCAATGACCGAGATTAAGTCTCTAATCAACAGCTAATATTAAAACATGACTTGATCTACCTTCTAGATCATTCTCACCCATATTTTGATTAATACCCATTAATATTTTAATTTCACTAAGTTTAGACTTTTTTCCCCCTGGAAAAATTGTAATTTTATTCAAAAAGAGACAACTTACATGTTGTAGATGCTAATGAGCATATGCAGTAATAGCAGGTCCTGATTTCTCAGAATCCATAAAATACTAATCTATTATTTCCTATCTTTCTTATTTTCCACTTTTTGCCGATCACCAGTGTTGGGAGTGGAAGTTACAATAGACATTTGATTCTCATTGGTATTTGTAAGATATTCTTTGTCCAAATTCAATTCCTCTGATCCATGGATTTGTTTACTGCCACTAGCTTATTTCCATATTGTGTGCTACTTGTATTGTTGCAGTGGGATGGTGGGTCGCTGTATTAATGCAAAGTTGTGCTCTGTGTTGTCCTTCTATGGATTGATCTGTAAAATCTGCTCCATATTGTCTGTAGTGCTCTTTGTTGTCTCCTCTGCTTTTGCTATTTCATCTGGATGGTCTGTGCGTTTCCAACCTTTTGGTTTTTGTGATTGTTTCTTATTTCTTCTGGTGTCTTTTTTAGCTTGTGGGCAGGTGCTGAGAAGGTGACTTGTTTGTTGATAGCCACGACACTGGAATGTTGTATTTTCATAATCTAGTGGTTGACTCTGTTAGTTTCAGTCTTTCCAGCCTTCCTCCAGTGATCAAATGTGCTCTTACAAAGTGATTTTGAAGTGTCAAGGTCAAATTTTGTCATTTCAGTGAGTCTTTAAGCAAAATTTGGTCACTAGGCATTAGGTCTAGGGTTTGCTTTAACTCCTTCTAAAGTTGTCAAAATGTCGGTCCATGTCATTATTCAGCTGAGTCTATCATCATTCATAGGGTTGTCATTATCATCTCAATGTCTAATGAGTCATTTTACATCTTGTTCATGCTTGAGTTGCGCCTAGGCAAGGTCATTTCCCTCTCCTAGGGTTTTGAAGGCAATTTCTCTTGGACGGTCAAATCATCGGAAAAACTTGTTTCTTGATGTTCATACACCTTCCCCTATCCTTAAATTACCTTACCAAATGCTTCCCATCCCTTAGATCCGCCAAATTCCTCATTTTTGCACAAACCCTAGTTTCTAGCTACAACCTGGCAATTTTCTAGGTTGGGCCCGTGTTTTGCCCTTTTGGACCCCTTCCCCTCACTCAATCTCTGAGATTCCACTTTCCCCTACTTCCTAACATCCCTCCCCACTCCCAAAAATTTCCCCAAGAATTTAGAAGCCCCCTATCCCCTTCATTTCGCTCCATTTCGACAAAATTCCTTGTTTCACACATCGGGACAAGTTTCACTCAAATGATGTTTCATAGCAATAAAAGATGAATTTTGGGAAAAAGAGAGAGGTTTTTGTCCAAAACATGCCAAGGAAGAAAAAACTCCTTCACTTTTTGTACAGGAGTCATGGTTTGAGAGAAATGTCAAGAATACCGTTGCCTCAGGAGAATCAAAGGCACTTCTGAAGTGACCTTGGGAAAATCAGGTTTTCTCCTAGCGTGGTTGGCCAAATGATTTGAGTGATGGGTAAAATGATAACTAGACACAAATATATTTCCAATGAGCTATCATGAGCTCAATTTGGAGTTGAGGAAGGCATTCAAAAGTTGACTGCAACAGCACTCTTCCTTCAGGCAGCCTCATTTGGCATTTTTGACCAGTCTTGGGAGATTTGATTTTTGACAGATCAAATGAACTCCAAATTGAAATATTCTAGTTTGGTT
The DNA here is from genome assembly GCA_031772625.1 of Pinus tabuliformis. Classification (NCBI taxonomy): domain Eukaryota; kingdom Viridiplantae; phylum Streptophyta; class Pinopsida; order Pinales; family Pinaceae; genus Pinus; species Pinus tabuliformis. The sequence continues at coordinate 394,026,700 of CM062814.1, read as the reverse complement.
GGAAATTAGACTCAAACACCTTTCCAACGAGCTATCCTGCACCCAATTCCGACACCGGGAAGGCCTCCAAAATCCTCCTGCAAAAGCGCGACCCGTTGAGCCAGGCGCGCGACCCGTCAGAGGGGCGCGACCCGTCAGGAGGCTGCCTGCAGTGTATTTTTACAACGTGCGCGACCCGTCAAGCGCGCGCGACCCGTTGGGTGAGGTGCGCGACCCGTCAAGCTGCCTCCCTCCAAACTCACTTCAAATTTGCTCAAGCTCCTCTAACTCATCAAATTTGTTTGAGGTAGCCTCTTTAAACTTGTGAATGGTTGCTGGTTAGTTGGGAGACATCATGAGTGTGTTTGTAATGATCAAATTGTGCAAGAATAAACACTCCACATGGTTGTATGTAAATTTGTAAAAATATGCTAGGGTTTATTGCTGTTTCATTGTTTTTTCCCTTGTAATTATTCTCTTCATTCCCATTTCATTTTCCCTATATTTCCATGTCAATTTCCCTTTTAAATTTGTAAAGAAAATAAACCCTACCCCTTTTCCCTTTAAAAATAAAAATCAAACCCTAAACCTACCCCTCATAACACCCAAGTAAACATATGAAATTGATGATGTGTATGCAATGATGTTTACAGTGTATTTCCCTAAATTCCCTGCTGTATACATGTTTTCCCATTTTCCTTGTAAAAATGCCCCTCCCCTAACATTTCCCTCATGTTCCTTGTCCCCTTGAAACAGCATAGAATTCAACACTTTTTACAGGCAGAGACAGCAGTACAGTTTGTCCACTTTGCTCCTAAACAATGTCAGAAACCGAGACTTATGAGCAAAGTGATGACCAGTCATCATCTTCAGAGGTTGAGGTACAGAGGAGGCCTCATAAGGGTGGTAAAGGTGGCCATCATAGGAGAGAGGAGCCCACCTCCTTGACCGATTTGCAGGGGTGGATTTTACAAGGCGAAAATGAAAATGTTTCAAAGGCGGTTGACCGAGGCACTAAAACGGAGAAAGAGGCCAAATCCCCTCCGTATCTTGGCTGAGGCCTCACTTAAGGATCAAGGCACTCAATAGCCTAGCCACAGCTCAAATCCCAAAAAATTCTGAAAATTTTGGGTAATTTTGGCATTTTTTGGAAATTTACAGGTTTTGGCTCCTCAACGGGTCTCACCCCTGGTGAGACCCTTTGTCATGGCAACTCCTTTTTGCAAAAACTCAGCATTTCTAGATTTGTTATGCAAAGTTACATATGCCCATGGATGGACTTGAGTTTTTATGGAGTTTTGGGCCTCCAGAAGGTCAAAATACATGAAAAATTTGACTTTCTGCCACTTTTTTGAACTGCAGAAAGCAGTCTTGGGATAATTTAGTTTTGACTGGGCAAATGACCTCCAAATTCAAAAATTCCAGTTGGGTTGGAAAGTAGACTCGTATACCTTTCCAACGCGCTATCCTGCACCCAATTCTGACACCTGAAAGTGCCTCAAACAGAGCTCCCAATGTGCACGACCCGTTGAGAAGATGTGCGCGACCCGTTGAGCAGACTTTGCCAGATTTCACTGTACAGCTCGGAAAAGCACAGTTTGACTTTTTGGGGTTGAAGATGATTATCTTTGATGTAATTTTGGTAACTCTAAGACACTTTTACTCTTGTTTAACACTTCTAGAAGATTCATTCATGTAAAGGGTAAATATTAAATGAATGAATTGGTTTCCTAGCTTATAGATGCAAGTTGTTTTGATTGCCTAGATTTTAGTGCTCAGTTTAGAATTAGTTGAAACAACTCCTAGAAGGATGAGCTCGACCCCTATAGGCAAGGGAAGAGGTTGGCTTGCCTATATTATGTATTTTCTTAATCATTTTCAAGGGTTGGAAGGTTGGACTCTTGAGGGAGAAGCTATCATTGTATATTTTCACTGTATCTCTGCAATTTTTGGCTAAGGAAGACCAGGGTTTTGCAGTCACCTTTGGGATTCTTGTGGACTCATGTGTTGATGGTGTGTTTTCTCAATGTTCTTGTAAGCTTTGTTATGTGATTCATTTCCTTTCTTTACTGCTGCACATTAAACAAATGAAGTGTTAAAGTATGAATTCATGCTAGCCATGCTCTACTTTTAAATTTGTTTAATTTCAATGTTTTCTTCTGTCTAAAGAGAATTCAAAGTGATTGTTTGCTCTCTTTAGCTCCTCATCTTTCGTTCCTGATAATCCATCTCAAGTTAAGGCATCAATACTGTTTCCTACCTCGCCCCAAGGAACCCCCTGCAGAAACTGTGTCCAATCCCCGCACCCAAAATTGCAATTCCTCAATTTGCCACCAAAAACCCAAAAAACCCCAAATCAACCTTTTTAATCAGTTTACTAGCCTAATATCAGTGTTACCTTGTTGGTCATCTCATCCCATTGAAGATCTGCCGAGATTGACCGGAGAGAGCCTTCTCCTGCCCCGTAGGGCTAGCTACGAGGCTAAATGGTTTGATGTAGCCTTGAGGTTTACCTTTCTCAGCCTGAGGTGAAATTTCAAGCGCTAACATACTGGCGACCATACTGGGGAGAACAAACTTGTTTGTGGATTGATGTGTTTGTTTCATAAGCCTTAGATGGAGCCTGAAGTTATGCCAGGTAGCCTTCGAAATGCTTTTGCTTTGCATAAGCGGAAGTAGATAAACGCTGGTTCAGTCAATCTCCGTGAGCTTGTGAATATGACCACTTCATTTGCATTTCACCCCAGCACATATATCAAGTTCAGATCTGATGGTTGATGGTGGACAACGATCAGACACTTGAAAGGCTGAAATCATTCACCTGGCGACTCTAAATTAGTTTCGAGATCAGATCCAAAGACTCCACTGGAGGATGATCCCGACCAGCAAAAACATGAAAGGAGAATATGGCAAGATCAGGTGTTCAAGTTGGAATTTCATCCAAGACATTTTGTTCTTTGTCATAAATTATTTCTTCTCTTTTCCCACGAATGTCAAGAAGGCTTTGCAAAGTATACTGTGTTTAAGAAGAGATCCTCGGCCTACAGTTGATTCTTTCCCTTTGAAGATTGTGAATACCAAAGATTTGCATACCTTTGAGCTTGATCAAGACCTTTCTTCTAAATCTTGTGATGACCATCTTCAAGTTGATGAACCTCAAGTGACCAAAACTAATTCTATACCTGTTGTACATACCCCTACACCTTGTAAAATCCCAGATCGGTATAAACCTCTTGTTTTACCTCCTGTTCTTCATGCTTTCCCCAAAAATTATGATCTATACTTGCCGAGGTTTGATGGTGAATGTAAGAATGTCAACGCTGAGCAACATGTGCAGAATTTTGAGAATTTTCTAGATCTTTTTGAAGTTGATGAAGAAGATGTTAGTATAAGGCTTTTTGCTCTTTCTTTGCAAGCCAAAGTGAAGAGTTGGTTCAAAACCTTGCTTGATGCGAGCATCTCAGATTTTCAGCAGTTTGTCAAAGTTTTTCTCGATAGGTGGATGATCGGGCAGAACCTTCTCTTGATTGTAGAAGAGTATAACCAGCTGAAAAGATTGCCAGGGGAGACAGTACAACAATTTTCTGCCAGATTTAACCAAGTTTATTATTCAATGCCAGTTGATATAAGGCCTACTCCTAGATCTGCTCTCTTGCACTATCCGGGTGCCTTTGATCCGGAGATGGAGTTTCAGCTGAGAGAAAGGGATATTGCAACACTTCACGAGATGCAAAACAGTGCAGTAAATGTAGAGGCTCATCTGCTGATCCGAAGGGCAAGGTTGAAAGAACAAGAGATGAAAAACATAGATCCGGCCGAATCGACATCTCTAGAGGTAAAGCTTGACATTTTGGTAAGTGCAGTGGAAAAGATGATGGACAAGATCAATGCAATGAATGATTATGATGTTCAAACTCATGGCACGCTGATTGAAGAAGAACAAGTTGCTGATCCAAAACATTTTGTTTCTTACCCTAGTTGTCATAGATCTGATAATGATTGTTTTGTAGATCACCTTGGCAAAGAGAGATCTGTTGATATGACCTGCATGCTTGATGATATGTTTTATACCGATGATTTGCCTCAGTATGATCAGTATGACGATGATTATGTTCTCCAAACAGAAGCTAATCTTGCAGACGAACCAGCAGCTAGTTTGTGGGAGGAAGAAGTTCATTTTCAGCAGCTTGAAAACAATGTTCAGCCATCACATATCAGCTATGGCATTGACGAGGAAAGTGCAGCAAATTTTGAAGTAAGTGAAGGCTCTTTGCCTTTTTGTTTTGATTCATGTCATTTCATTAGAGACAACTTCCATGAAATTACAAATCAGCTGTCAACAAGTCTTGATTTAGACCATCTTGAGGGCAATGGAGACCTTGTTCAAGACTTTTCATATTCAGATTTGCAGCCCCCGAATGCCTTTGATTGTCAAGTTGCAAATAAAGACTTGGAAGCTGGAACATATGCTCAGATGATGCAAGATGATTCCCTACCATTTTGTTTCGAATCATTTCAGTTTTTGAAGGGAAATTTGCATAGTCCATCTTCAGTGAAGAATGAGCAGCATGTAGGCAATCATGTAATCACAATGGAACCAATAGAAATGGGATTGCAGCAATCTTTTCAAGTTTTTCATGATCCAATAGCTGATGTTTTGGATGAGGTTTGCAGTCAAATTCTTTCTCCATTGACTACATGTGAGCTTGAAACATGTGCTGATATGAATTTGAGCCGGCAGCCAGTTTCTTTCTTATTTTCAACAGAGGTCTTGTCACAAGGCTCAGATCAAAGTTTGCATTCATGGTATGAGGAGAAGAGAAATCCATTAGATGAGCTAAGTTCCAGTGTGCTTGAATTTCATGATCCTTATGCAGTGTTTTTGGAGGTGGATAAAGAAGCCATATCATTCAATGGATCTGTTTCTAAGTTGTCATGGGAGTTGCCTTTCAGTAGTTCTCTCTTGTTGTTCATAAGCAAGCACTTGTGGAGAATTCAAACAGCAGACGGGATACTTACTTGGTTGCATTGGTTGTTTCATTTCACTTGATCAGGTGATGAATGAAACTGTTAGAGTAGGTTTTGATGAATAAGCTCCCCTTTGAGCATCATTTTCAGTTGGTCAATTGTGTTTAAGTATCGAGTCAGTTTTTAGTTGAGTCATGAGTCCTTTGTGAGTCAATTTTCAGTCTTGTTGTTAAGTTAGTTTGTGTCGGTTTTCAGTCATGCATTGTAGTTTGAGTTTTTGACTCCATTGCCCAATAGATAAGACACTGGTCTGCTCTCCCAGAGGTCTAATGTTCTTGGTACCTCCAAGGAGCTACCATCCCCATTGGAGCCAATGTTAGTGTCAGTCTTTCCAGCCTTCCTCCAGTGATCAAATGTGCCCTTACAAAGTGATTTTGAAGTGTCAAGGTCAAATTTTGTCATTTCAGTGAGTCTTCAAGCAAAATTTGGTCACTAGGCATTAGGTCTAGGGTTTGCTTTAACTCCTTCTAAAGTTGTCAAAATGTCGGTCCATGTCATTATTCAGCTGAGTCTATCATCATTCATAGGGTTTTCATTATCATCTCAATGTCTAATGAGTCATTTTACATCTTGTTCATGCTTGAGTTGCGCCTAGGCAAGGTCATTTCCCTCTCCTAGGGTTTTGAAGGCAATTTCTCTTGGACGGTCAAATCATCGGAAAAACTTGTTTCCTGATGTTCATACACCTTCCCCTATCCTTAAAGTACCTTACCAAATGCTTCCCATCCCTTAGATCCGCCAAATTCCTCATTTTTGCACAAACCCTAGTTTCTAGCTACAACCTGGCAATTTTCTAGGTTGGGCCTGTGTTTTGCCCTTTTGGACCCCTTCCCCTCACTAAATCTCTGATATTCCACTTTCCCCTGCTTCTTAACATCCCTCCCCACTCCCAAAAATTTCCCCAAGAATTTAGAAGCCCCCTATCCCCTTCATTTCGCTCCATTTCGACAAAATTCCTTGTTTCACACATCGGGACAAGTTTCACTCAAATGATGCTTCAGAGCAATCAAAGATGAATTTTGGGAAACGCAGAGAGGTTTTTGTCCACAACATGCCAAGGAAGAAAAACCTCCTTCAATTTTTGCACAGGAGTCATGGTTTGAGAGAAATGTCAAGAATACCGTTGCCTCAGGAGAATCAAAGGCACTTCTGAAGTGACCTTGGGAAAATCATGTTTTCTCCTAGCTTGGTTTGCCAAATGATTTTCTTGATGGATAAAATGATAACTAGACACAAATATCTTTCCAATGAGCTATCATGAGCTCCATTTGGGGTTGAGGAAGGCATTCAAAAGTTGACTGCAACAACACTCTTCCTTCAGGCAGCTTCATGTGGCACTTTTGACCAGTCTTGGGAGATTTGATTTTTGACAGATCAAATGAACTCCAAATTGAAAAATTCCAGTTGGGTTGGAAATTATACTCAAATACCTTTCCAACGAGCTATCCTGCGCCCAATTCCGACACCGGGAAGGCCTCCAAAAGCCTCCTGCAAAAGCGCGACCCGTTGAGCCAGGCGCGCGACCCGTCAGAGGGGCGTGACCCGTCAGGAGGCTGCCTGCAGTGTATTTTTACAACGTGCGCGACCCGTCAAGCGCGCGCGACCCGTTGGGCGAGGTGCGCGACCCGTCAAGCTGCCTCCCTCCAAACTCACTTCAAATTTTCTCAAGCTCCTCTAACTCATCAAATTTGTTTGAGGTAGCCTCTTTAAACTTGTGAATGGTCGCTGGTTAGTTGGGAGACATCATGAGTGTGTTTGTAATGATCAAATTGTGCAAGAAGAAACACTCCATATGGCTGTATGTAAATTTGTAAAAAGATGCTAGGGTTTATTGCTGTTTCATTGTTTTTCCCCTTGTAATCATTCTCTTCATTCCCATTCCCATTTTTTTCCCTATATTTCCATGTCAATTTCCCTTTTAAATTTGTAAAGAAAATAAACCCTACCCCTTTTCCCTTTAAAAATAAAACTCAAACCCTAAACCTACCCCTCATAACACCCAAGTAAACATATGAAATTGATGATGTGTATGCAATGATGTTTACAGTGTATTTCCCTAAATTCCCTGCTGTATACATGTTTTCCCATTTTCCTTGTAAAAATGCCCCTCCCCTAACATTTCCCTCATGTTCCTTGTCCCCTTGAAACAACATAGAATTCAACACTTTTTACAGGCAGAGACAGCAGTACAGTTTGTCCACTTTGCTCCTAAACAATGTCAGAAACCGAGACTTATGAGCAAAGTGAGGACCAGTCATCATCTTCAGAGGTTGAGGTACAGAGGAGGCCTCATAAGGGTGGTAAAGGTGGCCATCATAGGAGAGAGGAGCCCACCTTCTTGACCGATTTGCAGGGGTGGATTTTACAAGGCGAAAATGAAAATGTTTCAAAGGCGGTTGACCGAGGCACTAAAATAGAGAAAGAGGCCAAATCCCCTCCGTATCTTGGCTGAGGCCTCAATGAAGGATCAAGGCACTCAATAGCCTAGCCACAGCTCAAATCCCAAAAAATTCTGAAAATTTTGGGTAATTTTGGCATTTTTTGGAAATTTACAGGTTTTGGCTCCTTAACGGGTCTCACCCCCGGTGAGACCCTTTGTCATGGCAACTCCTTTTTGCAAAAACTCAGAATTTCTAGATTTTTTATGCAAAGTTACATATTCCCATGGATGGATTTGAGTTTTTATGGAGTTTTGGGCCTCCAGAAGGTCAAAATACATGAAAAATTTGAGTTTCTGCCACTTTTTTGAACTGCAGAAAGCAGTCTTGGGATAATTGAGTTTTGACTGGGAAAATGACCTTCAAATTCAAAAATTCCAGTTGGGTTGGAAAGTAGACTCGTAGACCTTTCCAACGAGCTATCCTGCACCCAATTCTGACACCTGCAAGTGTCTCAAACATAGCTCCCAATGTGCGCGACCCGTTGAGCAGACTTTGCCAGATTTCACTGTACAGCTCAGAAAAGCACAGTTTGACTTGGTTTGAATTTTTGGGGTTGAAGATGATTATCTTTGATGTAATTTTGGTAACTCTAAGACACTTTTACTCTTGTTTAACACTTCTAGAAGATTCATTCATGTAAAGGGTAAATATTAAATGAATGAATTGGTTTCCTAGCTTATAGAGGCAAGTTGTTTTGACTGCCTAGATTTTAGTGCTCAGTTTAGAATTAGTTGAAACAGCTCCTAGAAGGATGAGCTCGACCCCTAGAGGCAAGGGAAGAGGTTTGCTTGCCTATATTATGTATTTTCTTAATCATTTTCAAGGGTTGGAAGGTTGGACTCTTGAGGGAGAAGCTATCATTGTATATTTTCACTGTATCTCTGCAATTTTTGGCTAAGGAAGACCAGGGTTTTGCAGTCATCTTTGGGATTCTTGTGGACTCATGTGTTGATGGTGTGTTTTCTCAATGTTATTGTAAGCTTTTTTATGTGATTCATTTCCTTTCTTTACTGCTGCACATTAAACAAATGAAGTGTTAAAGTATGAATTCATGCTAGCCATGCTCTACTTTTAAATTTGTTTAATTTCAATGTTTTCTTCTGTCTAAAGAGAATTCAAAGTGATTGTTTGCTCTCTTTAGCTCCTCATCTTTCATTCCTGATCATCCATCTCAAGTTAAGGCACCAATACTGTTTCCTACCTCGCCCCAAGGAACCCCCTGCAGAAACTGTGTCCAATCCCCGCACCCAAAATTGCAATTCCTCAATTTGCCACCAAAAACCCAAAAAACCCCAAATCAACCTTTTTAATCAGTTTACTAGCCTAATATCAGTGTTACCTTGTTGGTCATCTCATCCCATTGAAGATCTGCCGAGATTGACCGGAGAGAGCCTTCTCCTGCCCCGTAGGGCTAGCTACGAGGCTAAATGGTTTGATGTAGCCTTGAGGTTTACCTTTCTCAGCCTGAGGTGAAATTTCAAGCGCTAACAGACTCCACTGTATATTGTTATGGATGAAAATAATGCTGTCAGGTAATCCTTGACTAAGATCTACCTCAACACATATTCTGGTGAAGGTGAATATGCCTCTTGAGACTCTTTCCACATCTGTCTTGAGAAATTTTCCTATCGAATTCCCCATTCCTTCTAATACTTTGGGATGCCAGAAATGTAGTGGGAGGTTGTGTATCCTGACCCAAACAGGCATTTTAGAAACCACCATAGTAGTGGCATCAAAACCTGAGAACCAAGGGATCATGAAAAGTCCGATGTTTCCCTAGAACCATGGTCCCTCGTTGAGGGCATATTCCCTACCCTTGACTGTGTCAAATTTGATAATAAAAAACCCCTTAGAACATAGATGGATATCACAATTTGTTGACCATGTGGAGTAGATCCATTGATGTAATGCATATGATTTAGGCAAAAAACCATTGAATCTGCATATGACAGCCTTAGCATAGAAATCTGTGTAAAGCTCATTTACCTCAGGCAGAGAGACTGTCAAGGCTAGTATCTGTGATTTTTGCTCCATGATGTAGGGTCCAGGTAGTTCTGGTGGTGGTGCTGGTTTGGTGCTGGCTTCTCCCTTCCCTTTGATCGCATCTTTGAAGGAACCCATGCCCTTTGAGCTAGATCCATAACATCCACCTCTCAATCTTGAATTTAGGATGATGGTTGAATCTGAGACAATTCCATAGTCCTGTACTGTGTATTGATACTGCATAATTTGTCCTGCATATATCAAGCTTTGCATGCTTGCTGATATGCCTGTATGCACTTGGATTTCATACTTTAATTCTTTTATCAACCTCCCCTTCCAGGTTTGATTGCAAATAGTCCTTCCTGGCAAATTTTTGATAAAAAATTGTATCAAATCCAGATTTGGATCTGTGGTGGGTAGATCTGTCCTTGATAAGGGTCAATTTGCTATAAGGGGTGCTGGATCTATTGGATCTAGGTGATTAGAATCACAATACTTTACTATCGGTCGTGGTGGGTCAGCATATCCATGCTTCTTAGATCTATGTAGATGCCCTATCTCCTTCTTTTCTTCAACCTGTAGGGATGGCAGTGGGGATTCCTCATCGCCAAAAACTGAAGCCCTTCTGGGGTAGAAGCCCGAATATATGAAAATCACCAGATCCAGCCTATATAGGAGTAGATTCACTTGTTGTAAGGGCGTATTTATTAAAACAATGAGATCCGGTCTAGAGTATGAGCCAGAAGATAAGCATGACTCTAGATCTGACCTATATATGGGAAGATCTGCTTGCAGTGAGGTTGATACCATGGAGTCTTTGTTAGATCTGAGTATTGCTTCGTTGTAGGCTACATCTGTGAGAGAGATCTTGCTAGCAAGGGATGTTGCTCCAGTGAGTAGAGTGAGAGCAAGCTATCTCAACCTGCTTGAGAACACGACAAGAGATGGGATACTTGGAAGGAGTAAGGGACGAAGACTTGACATATGTAGCAGATAGCGCTGTCCTGTTGAAGGAACTCCTGTAGGAGGAGAAATAAGGGGTGCAGAGCATAATAGCTGGTGTAGTAGAAGCCATTTCGCTCTATGGGCCCCTAATTTTAGACTTAGGAACTCCATTAAAAATATTAATTATTTTAATAAAATACAATTTGGGTGGAATTTCACCAAACGATTTCTGGCTTCTTTAGAACTCATGTTCCTTAGCCTCTCGACTAATTTTTAAGTCTAGAGCACTTTTGATGATACCAAAAACTAACATTACTATCTATGAAGAAGATCTGGTAGATTTATCCTTCTTAGGCCTTCCCAAGAGCGAACATAGTTATCAATATTTAGTAAATGGTAGAGAGAAACTACCATGCTAGGAGAGGTTATGGTACGATCTAGTGAAAGAAGAAATAATGTGGAGCAATAGAGATGAGACTTCATCCAAGGACAAGGATGAAGAGAACTATGCCTTAGATGGAAAGGTAAAGAAAGGGAAAGGGAAGAAATCCTAATCCAAAGAAAAATTTGGTCAAGGGGGCAAGAAGAAAGATTTGTCCAAAATCAAGTGCTTTCACTGTCATGCATTAGGACACTAGTTTGAACTTGAGTTTACCCTCATTGCATGGATGACAAGCATAATGATGGGTAGTGTGTGGTGTATCGACAGTGGTGTCTCATTCCACATGATGGCAACAAATATTTTTTCAGCGACTTGGAGGAAAAGGATCTCCAGATGCACATCGAGATGGGAGATGATGGAAGGTATAGCGCGACTGGCATTGGTACAATTACTTTTTAGAGGGAGTTTGGCTCCCCTCTCAAGCTCAAGGATGTGATGTATGTATCGGGTCTGAAGAAGAATCTAGTTTCCATCACAGTGTTGGAAGGTTGTGACTATGATGTGATATTCAACAAAAGGAAGCCATTATTGAGATACATCGCCATAGGACAAGTGAAGTAGATTGGGGTTCGAGTGAACAACCTATACAAATGAGATGTGGAAGATTGTGCAACATTGAGAACAAAATATGAGAAGGTGTAGAGCCGAGATGTTGGCGAATTATGGCATAGAAGACTTGTCCATTTGCATCATGATGCTTTGAAGATCATGCAACAAATTTCTACAGGCCTCCCCAATGGAGCACTAGAGCAGCAAGATACATCAGCGTGCAAGCAATCCTTTGAAAGGATCCACTATGATGTATGTGGACCTTTCTCGATAGCCTCCACTGCCAAGCACATTATATTTGTAGATGATTTCTCACAGAAGTGCTAGTTCTACTTCATGCAGAAGAAAGACCATAAATTCTCCAAATTTGTTGAGTTTAAAGCACTTGTTGAGAAAAAGAATGGTAGGAAAGTGAAGGCTCTCAGGAGCGATAATGGTGGTGAGTATGCGACAAATGAGTTTAAACATTTATGTGCAAAGGAAGGCATTCAACGAGAATTAACAACACCTCATAACCCAAAACAAAATGCGGTGGCTGAGAGGAAGAAAACGTATTGTGGGAGCAACACATGCGATGTTGCATAACAAAAGAGAGAAGGATGTTTTCGCTCATATCAAACAACCTATTGCTAACGCTCCTGCAATGTTTAGTCTTGATCACGGCAAGGATTTCCTGCTTTACACTTTCACTTCAGATTCATCTATTATAGCCATATTAATGTAGAAGGATACTAAAGGAAACACACGCCCTATTTCTTTCATGAGTGCTAGCTTACAAGGGTTAAAGTTGAACTACCCTACAATTGATAACAAAACTTATGCTATGTATAAGGTAGTCAAGCATTTCAGACCATACCTCCTTAAGGCTCACATGGTCGTATATGTGCCTTATCCAATGATTAGAACACTATTTTCACAATAAGAGATGAGTGAGAAGAGGGAGAATTGGATGACTTGTTTACAAGAATATGATCTAGATTTTAAGCTAGTTCATACTATTTGGGGTCATGGCCTCTATCAACTTGTAGCTGAAGTGAGATATGCTGCAGAGAAAGATATTTTAGGATGGGAGAAGGAAATATAAATGTATAACATTGAACAAGTTCCTCATACAAGCTCGAAAACACCATGGTATTCATATAAACAAAAATTCTTAGAGCACGACACCTTTCCCACACATTTATTGAACAAACAAAATAAGGAAATCCACCTTAAATATCTATCTTATCAGCGTGTTCATGGAGTGATTTTCATAAAGCACCGTAAAAGTGTATTGTTAAGATGCCTAGAGCCTTAAGTCACACAAAAGGCATTAATAGATCTACACAACAGACTGGCAGGTGGAAAATTATATGGGCGATACAAATGCACATAAAGTAACGAGGGATGGTTATTATTGGCCCACCTTATTCAAGGATGCTCATGCATATACCTTTAAGTGCCCAGCTTGTTAGAGATGTGTTGGTCAAGACTAGAAGTCAATCACCCCATTGCTACCAGTAGCAGTTGAGGAACTGTTCCTATGGGGACTAGATGCTATTGGAGAAACATTTTCACATTTGTCAAAGAACCATTGATACATCTTGACAATGAAAAATTATTTCACTCGGTGGACTGGAACGGTTCCTTTAAGACAATTAAACGACCAAGAAGTCATCAAATTCCTAAAGTAGAACATTATAACCAGGTTTGGTGTTCCAACGCCTCTTGTATTTGATAATGTGACTTATTTTTCTTCATTGAAACTTTATGATTTCCCATTAGAAAATGGTATCGTACTAAATCATGCATTAAATTATTTCCCATAGGGAAATGGTTTAGCAAAATCAACAAACAAAAACCTCATTCACATAATCAAGAAAATGATTTTCTTTGAGCAAAGGAACTAGCACAATGCTTTGGTAAATGCATCATGGTCTGACTATGTGACTCCTAAGCTTCCCCTCAAAACCTCACCATATTTCCTGGTATATGGTAAAGAATCTATATTTCCTCCTAACCTATATCTCCCAGCCTTACAACTCTCTCAAGAGTCCCAAGGCAGACCATGCCTTCTGGTTTTGTCGATGGTGATGAAAATCTATCAACCAAGGGGTCTCCCCGATGTGAAGTCCCAATTATACCTCACACCATTTCGAGTAGGAGCCCCATCTAGAATATCAGCCTGGTTTCCATGTATTCTTATAGATATTCCTTGGCTCTAACTGTCAGCAAGAGAGAGGACTGCACATAAGCCTTCGAAAAGAAAGGGGGTGTGCCTAGTGAGTGTTCGATCATATGTGTGTCAAAGTTCTTTCACTACATAGGAGAGAAGAAGTGAGCCTCTAAGAGAGAGGTAGTAGTACCACCCTAGTAGATACACGCATGAACAAGAAGGGTCCATGCAACATCAAGCATAATAGTCCACATAGATGCGATGATCATTGAAACCAATATGATGAGGAAGATCTATCTAATATTCAACAGAATAGTCCACAAGGATGCGGCAACGATAATAGAAATTACAACACATTCTCAATATGATAAGTACGAAAAAAACCAAAATAGTTCAACTACTTTAGCATAGATGAAAGAAAACATGAATTATAAACATTCACAAAATAGTCTTACAAATATCCATAATCGATGCACGAAGAATGTGCTGGACCATAGGGATTCTATTATTAAGTGAAATTTCCAAGATACATTTATACAATGAACATTACTAGCTCTAATAGTGGAGCATTGGAGCCACTCCTTGCTCCTCAAAAGAACTAATCTATCTCTCTAGTGCCTTGTGAGATGAGCTAAGGTGAAAAGTCCTTTGCTCATACAATGAGGGTGTATAAATAGCCAAGGGGTGATGCTTCACCCTTCTTGTGACTCTTTGACTACCCTCATGACAATTTTAATTCCTATGACCTTTCAACTTACATGACTCTTCATATTCCATGTGTGTCCCTTGGACTTCCACTTTACAATACATTTTGAATATACATGATTCACAATGATAATGTGGCCTATGACAAATCATGACATGACATGAGATGACACTGCTGGCATGGAATGTTGATGATGTGGCAGTGTCAAGCCACTGTTGCTTTTGTGTCTATGATATCTACTTGAGAATGCTTTTGTCTTCCACCTCCTCGTGGCTTGGTGATAAGGAGTCTTCAATGATCTCAAGTCTTGTGTTGTGGTCGCAAATTTGTGTCCCTTTGCTTTGAATTGATTGATCACCTTGCATGTCCAAATTCAAAGATGTATTTCAGCATGCTTCCCTTCTGTATCTCATTCTTCATCATCCTATCATGGTGTGAGAGAGTACCTGCATTTGCAATTCACTCATGCGAGACGAAATCAGTATGAAACCCCCTAGTCAAAGATAGTGCATTTGGATCCATTAACTGAGCTAGGACTAGGTGACAGGTCGGGAGAGAGGGTTCAGTGACTACACAATTACACAGTTCAAGCAGCTAGGGGTGAGGCTTGATCACTAAGACTGCACAATGTGCAGTTCAGGCCAGACTAAGGGAAAAAACTACGCAGTCCTGGGTGAAAATGAGGCAAGCTAAGGGGATGGACACTGGAAGGAAATACTGTGTAGTTTCAAGAGGCAAGAGAGACTGAGCCACTACACATATATGTGGCTAAGAGGTTTAGGGAAAGAGATTGAGGCTTTTTCTTGCACAATGTGTAGTTAGGACAAGACTGGAGGAATGATTGCTGAATCCTAGAGGTCAAGGTTGGGCCTTGGGCACAGAAATTGTGCAGTGTAGCAGTCCTGGGAGGCATGAATTTCACATTACGCAGTGATAGGGGGAAGGTCACATCTTGAGGTTTGGAACTGTACAGTGTGTAGTCTAGGCAGGCTGGGTGGATCCAAGTTTCTTGGTCGGGAAGCCTCTTCGGAAATGGTTGAGTGTGAGACCGGTGAGACTGATGTGTATAGTGATAATACTTCAACTGTGATATTGCACTTAGAATACTGGATGATGCAAAAAAATAGATCACCCATTCCTCATGAACAACACATTTCCCTCCATGTGACCACTTTATGACCAATTATGACAAGTGCAACTCTTAAGATACACTTTGTGATGACCATGTCGATAGTTGTGCGACACTGCTCAAAACTTTGTGAATGAATGTGACCAGTGTTTACATGGGTAGTACAACTCGTATATACAAAGTTAGACTCTTGAAACCATTAGAATATGCTTTTACATGATGTGTGACAACCAATATGTGAAAACACGACACTTTTCCTATGTTGCAAACGAGACCAAAACACTTAAAGAAAATACATGAAATGAGTGACATTACATGAAATTGAAGACATAATGATATGGAAATGATAAGTTGTCCTTCTTACTTCAAATTCATGAGAGATGTACTTTTTCTTTCATATCTATCCTCTAAAGGGTTGTAAATTAGATGGAGTCTTCATGCAGTCCTGATCATATTCTAGTGTTCCTTCGTCTTCTTGCTTGATGATCATCCTTTGTCCTCAACTCCTTAGGTGTCATCTAACATGTATTCCTTCTCCATTTATCATATTTCCATAACATGTAGAGTTCCTATGTCTGCAATCAACTCATGAAAATATGACATCAGTCTGATAAACACCTATCTAAGATGATGCATGATGATTCGTTGACTGGGCCGAAACTAGTGGTGGGCTAAGGGAAAGTCCTAGTGACTATGCATTTTTTTAGATTAGGAAGTTATGGGTAGAGCTTGGGCTCTGAGACTAAGAAATGCATAGTTAAGGCTATGTTGGGGAAGAATATTGTGCAGTTTGAGAGCTCACTGAGCTAGGCTGAGGGGTTGGGCACTGGTTCAACCAACTACATAGTTTTGGAAGACAGAGGGGACTGGGTGATTGCGTAGTTCTAGGATTTAGGGTTTGGGATTGAGCACTGAGGTTTTGAAATTCATAGTTCTTGGAGGCAGAGACTATGCATTTCACAATTCCAAGAGACAAGATTTCTACTTAAGGGTTGAGACTGTGCAATGCACAGTTTAGGAGGGCTGGATGAGGCTAGGTTGTTGGGAACTTTTCGAAATTTGGCTAAGTACGAGATTAGTGAAACTGATGTGAACAATGATAGAAATTGACTGTGATCACACACTTAGACATTTTGCAACACAACATAGATCATCCAGAACATATGAACACATACTTCCCTTAGTGCAGCAACCTTTGCGGCAACTTACGACAAGTGCGAAATTGAAGATAGACTTTGAAATGATAACAACAAAACTTGTGTGAAAGTGCATGAATATTTGGAAATGAGTGAAAAACATTCCTAGATGATAAGAACAACTTATTATCACAAACATTTCCCCTTGAAACAAACCAAAACTCCACTTTGCATGATAAGCAACAATTCCCATGCTAGAAGATGATATTTGCTATATGAAGATAAAAATGCAAATGACACTTGTGATACATGAATTACAATGAAAAGAACACATGATAGAGTAAAGATAACATGAAAAAGACACTAGTTAGAGTAAAGGAAAGAGAAAGCGACAATCGAAAACCTGAAAACGACTCTAGTGAAAGCAAAGGTGTGCGAAAGAGATAGTTTGTAAAACTCACCGAAATGGAAGTATGAACGTAGTTAGAATGTGAGAAACTATTGTTGTCAGTGTGCACTAATTGTTGAAATGGATTGGACATTGCAAAGGCACAGTCCTGATGGAACGTGATATGCTTGTCCAAGATTGGGTAGAAGAATGCACTCATGAACTTATTACGGATTGAACATGCATGTGAAAGTGACTTCAACACTTCCAATCAGAGAGGGAGCTCAAAAAGCATCAACTAATCAAGAAGTGACTATGGAACAACCGATCGTGAGATCCATGGTAGGATCCAAAATTTGAGTATGAAAGAAAAATTGGATGGTGTTTGTCCCAATGACAACATTGATGACATACTAGTAGAACTCTAGCTTCTCTGCCTTGCTCAATTATTTTAGTGCAGGGTCTAGTTCTTCAGGAAGTATTGTTTCATTGTTCATATTACCATGGATTCCCCACTTACCCCATGCATAAACATAGTCCCCTTCGTCCCTTTACTAGATTTCACACAAACATAAGATCAACGATCACATAATTTTTCAAATTAGGATAAGGTAATGAAGTTCATGAGCTTTATATTTTCAGAGTATAGTTTTTCATCTCTAGTGTTGCTCCACTGCCAGCGGGCCTAGAAAGTACCCCAATGGAGTCACTTCAGGGGCATAAACATTTCTCTACTTCTAGTAAGCCTGGACAGTACCTCGATGAAGTTTCTTGCTTCACCTCTCTACACAAGAAGCCTTTCTCTTCTTTCATATTTATTTATTTATTTAAAGAGGATTGCGCATCGACACATATTTATTTATGGGTAGAAGAGGGATCCCAAATTATTGATAGAAGGAGAGGTTGTCCCTTTAGAGAAGCATATAGAAGACCTCTGATGTTTTTTTTCTCTTTTAGATTTCCACCCTTATCCTTCTCTACTTGATTGGATCAGCTTGAAAGCACCGAAACGTAAAAACCCGAGTGCAGGCATAAGGTTTCCAGAATAGACATGGATGTTATGGTTCGACACAAGGCTGTCCTAACGCAAGGATCATATTTTATGTTTGAACATCATCGACCAAAATATGTAACCCATAAAAGGAAATGGGATAGAGAGTTATCCAAATGTTGTAGTGTCGCAAAGTCCTTTTCTATTTTTCCACATTCCCTTCTGTTGGGAACGGGTCCCCTGTGGTCAATTTTGGGGTTAAAAACCCAAGTTTTGGGGCAGAAGGCCCGAATTGTGTATAAAAAAATGTAAAGTCTCTGCATTTTGCGGTTGCGAAGCGCGAAGATATCAAGAGTCAAAAAGGGTTTCCACCCTCAGTTTAGATAGGTTGTGTTGGCTTGATGAGATCTGCTGTTGGGCTGTGGACCATGGGATTGTATAAAAAGGAGGTCTTAGAGGAGTCTAAGTCAACTTTTTAGTTCAGTTAAGTAGGAAGTGAAGAAGAGTTTATTGATGAGTCTGTAAGGAGCTAAGAGCGAGAGTCTTAGCGTAGGAAGAAGGCTCTGCAGCTAAGTGCGCAGAGGCCTAGGGTAGAAGTCCGCATCTGAGTGCGCGGACCCTTGCAGCTATGTGTGCAGGGTAGTCAGAGTCTGTACTGAAAATATGGAACATCAATAAAGAAGAGTATCCTGAAATTATTGTGTATTTTACTTTTGTCAATTACATGCGATTATGTTATGTTAAGCACTGGGTTTATGTTTTATTGCTAAATTGATGTGCAGATCTATATGTTTTCCTCTGTTATATGAACGCAAGTAGAGATATATGTCTACACAAAGATAATCTAAATTGCATGATAGAATTGGTGAACACTTAAGATAATTTAGAGAACTATACAACAAAGTGGTTACAAAGGTGCGTAGGTGACGAGATTGCTTGTTAGGGTTGCACGAAGGACGATCACCGACCTTCGCAGAGGTTCTGAAGGACTAATAGAGAAGTACATCGATAAGCCCCAAAGGCTTATCGATCCACTCGAAGATAGAGTTAGGGTATAAAATCGACATCACAACCATCTTAAGGTGCGGAAACTTGGTTCCTGCATCCCCCCATACTGCTTTGGGTGAGACTTCAGTCCGCACTCTGCAGATTGATGTCGAAAGAGCCAGTAGTGTAGGGATTTTCTTGGTTGACTAACGCTGAACCTGGGTCAGGGCCCATCAAGCCAACAAATGGTTCCATTGTTGGGACCATGATCTGCATAACGAGATGTGTGATGTCACATCAATGGAATCCAACTATGAAGGAGATTGAAGACTGGTTGGATAGAAATATCCACAAATTCACAGCGCAAGAAAACAGGAACCTTCGGTTGATGAAGGAACAGTGGTTGGAAAGATATTTGTACAAAAAAGTTCATGAAATATTCTTTTGTTCTTTCCTGGTTGAATTATATGAGTGGATCACGAAGTTGGCAGACGGCCAAGGAAGGTGGAGGCTTGATAGTCCAATTGTGTGGACCCCAGAGTTAGTGAGGAAATTGGAAGCCTTTGAAGATAATATCGTGCGCACTGTCGATCATTGGCTCAATTGTATCATAGGAGGATTTGTGACAGAGTTCACGGTTGATACTTTGGTCAGCTACAACGAAGCAGAGCGCTGCTTCTTCAAGGGGCTGCGAGGTAAGTATTTGAAATCATTAAATACTTGGATTAATATGCTCTTGTGTGAAAAGCGGGTCATGCAGTTACCTTGATGTTTGGAGCTATGTGAAGTGGAAGGTATTTCAGAGACAGAGGAAGAAAAGGTCCTAAGTACAACCCGCTGATTGAGCCTGCTCTGAGTGACGACGAAGGAGCAACACATGCTTCTCCATTGAGCACTATTCAGTTGATAAGATAAGGGTTCCTGCAAATACCTACACTGCCTCCATCCTCACCTCCACCACTTACCCCATCACCCACACTTCCGCCACCTCCACCACTATTCAACACGGTGAACTCCGTAAAGCTACCTGTATTCAAGGGCATAGGAAAAGAAAATCTGGACCAGTTTTGGTTCGTCGAGAAGGCTGTATGGGAAGCTCAGGGTATTACAGATGATGAAATGAAGAAAGCAACGTTGGTTAGTGCTTTGTAGGAGCGCGCACTAACATGGTAGATTAAGTACAGTACTGACAACCCGACGTCCACGTTGGCAAGATATCCAGGCTGCGCTAAATAGGGAATTCAGTAGACCGAAGTATCAAGCGCAATCCATTGTGGGATTCAAGGAGATCATGATGAAGCCTAGGGAGAAGCCTGAGATTTTGATTAAAGATTGAAGTGTATGATTTGTGAATCCAACATGAACCTAACTGATGGGTAGCACCGTGAATGGTTTGTGTCCTCGCTCCTGCCCCACCTAGGGGTTGCGCTATCATAATAGAAGATTGGGACCCAGGTGGAAGCTCTGGAAATCACGATGAGACTGTATGAGACACCAATGCAGGATGCTAATTTGGGGGTTCAACAGATTCACACGCAGTTGCAGAAACTTTGCCTTGAAATGCAAAGCATGAAGAAAGACATAATAGCTTGACCACAGGTGCATGAAGATGTCTGGTGCTTGAAATGAAAAGGTCAGGGGCATGACAAGGATCAGTGTCCAGTCTTTGTGAATTATGTTGTAGCATGGGGACCAATGTCTTTAAGGCCGGAGGCTAAAGCAAGGCCAAGTATAGGGCCCACACTATGGTGTGCTATATGCTAGGTAGCTGGGAAACATGTGACCGACAATTTCCATTTGTTGCAGAAATTTGTACAGACACCACAACAACTCTTCTGCAATTTCTGTCAATCAGTAGGTCATGATGAGTGCAATTTTCATAGTTATGAATTAATGATGGACAAGACACCTGCATATAGGGTGCAAACAGAAACGCGACTTACGACCAAGGTGTTGGAGGAGTGCGAGGTGAGTATCAGGAGCGCAGCCGAGGCTGAGGTGGAGGAGGGCCTGGTAGAGGCTGAGGGAAACTTATTTGCTACAATTGTGGAGGACCAGAACACTACGCGAGAGACTACCCAAACCTAACGTGACTATCATGTCGCTATTGTACTCAGTTTGACCATGCGACTGAGGATTGCCCTATATTGTTGGCTAAGATTCGCGAAAAGGGGGCGCAACCGGCTCAGATCCTGTAGATGATGAGGGCTGAGTCTTGCGAGGAATACACTAAGGTAAACATTATGCTACGGAGTGGAAAGACGACTGGTGAGGATAAGGTGAAGCATCCTGCAGAGGGCGAGTGGTTTCACAAAGCACCAAAAAAGGAGACTGGGTTTGATCTAGAACGTGCAAAAGAAACATTTATGGGAGTAAAGAAAAGTTTCGATGAGGCCTCTACCTCAGGAAGTTAGGAGAAACTGATTGAAGAAATGGACCCATTCATGATTACCACGTTCTTGGATACCTGCATGAAACTACTCCGCAATAGTAAGGCTATGAAGGGACTGTAGGAACTAATCAATCGAAGCACTAGCATGGACAACACTACTAGCAAACCATGCGTAGTCAGAAAGATTGGTAAGCATAAGGCGAGGACTAGACGTGAGATGAGACTCACTGCGCAAATAGGGGAATATGAAATGGACCAAGTTATCTTGGGTCTGGGGTCTGATGCAAATGTTTTGTCGAAAAAAACATGGGAAAGAATGGGGAGACCTGCGCTCCAGTGGTCTCCGATCCAGTTAAGGATGGTGAATCAACAGAAAATCATCCCAATGGGAAGGTTGCAGGGGGTAATAGTTGGCATTGAAGGTGTGAGCACACTGACGGATTTTGAAGTACTGGAGATTATGGATGATAGAAATCCATACCTCGCACTCCTTGGGATCGACTGGGCCACTGACATGAATGGGGTAATCAACTTGAAGAAGCGAAAGTTGATATTTGAGAAGAAATCAGTCCGCATGGTGGTGCCACTGGATCTTGTAGAAGGACTGCATTATACAGAACTGGTCTGTGATTATGAAAGTGATGATGATTTGGACTAGGTTTACAAGATAACGGTGTGAGACCAGGATTGGGTGAATTTGACAATAGACAAACGTATTGCATGGGATTGCGAGAGATCCTACACAACAGATTCAGATGAAGAACTGAAGCACTGACATAATCGACTACATGAAGTATCTACGCTGCACTGAAATATGATGACCAAGTCGTTGCGTTGCGTATCATCAGAGGTAATAAATCTGCCTCACTATGACAGGTTAACTGACGTTGATCACTTTTTGGATGCATTCGAAAGGGAAGTACCAGAGAAGCATCACTTCCAGGCATTAGATTGGGCGCTGTGCACTACACCTACAAGATGGTGGGGTACACACAAGGATAGTTTTGAGGATTGGCACGAATATAGAAGGATGATGAGGATACGCTTTGGCCACCCGAAGGTACGATTAACAGAAAAGTATGATGGGAGGAATGATCCACGCGATCATTTGGCCAAATGGACTGAAGTATATGGAGAAAAGCCTCAACCAAAGTGGGTCCATCTGTTTTGTCATACCTTGGATGTTATACCAATGAATTGGTACTTGGAGACAGAACTCTGTCATGGCACTGAAGAATGGGATGTTTTGCGCCAAGGATTTTTGATGACGTTTAGTTTTGAGGATGGATTTGAATCTATCGATGAAGTGTTGTAGGAGGTGAAGACAACCATCTTTAGGATACCACAGGATTCTCTAGACCTGATTCAACATAATTGGACTACCTAGCTGAGCCACATGCTCGAGTCTTACAATGTAATAGCGGAAGAAGAAGGTGAAGACCCGAGAAAGATTAATATCCCAGAGACTGAAGGTCACCGTGGAGTTGAAGGAACACACTAGAGAACCTAGATATAACTAAGCCACTCAAGACCAAGAAGGTGAACATTGGCACGGAGGTAGAATTGAAGTTTGCAAAGATTGAGGACTATTGGGATGACGCGATAGTAGATAAGGATGCCGAACTGCTCTGTGAATATCAGGACTTGTTCTCCACGAAGTTTTCTGATCTGAAAGGAATAATAGGAGACCTAGGTGTCATGAAGATCACCCTAAAGCTGGACGCGAAACCTTTGAAACAAAGACCTTACCATCTCAACCCGAAGTATAAGGAAAGGGTTTGCGTTGAGTTAGATAAGATGCTCGTGGTGGGTATTATTGAACGGGTGGAAGAATCTGATTGGGTAAGCCCAATAGTGGTTTAGGAAAAGAAGCATAGGGAAGAAATTAGGATATGCATAGATCTCAGGAAGTTGAATGATGCTTGTGTGCATGATCCCTTCCCAACCCCATTCACTGATGATGTCCTGGATAATGTTGGTGGCCAAGAAGTGTATTCGTTCACTGATGGGTTCTCAGGGTATCATCAAATCAAGATTGCGTCAAAGGATAGAAGTAATACAACCTTCGCGACTGAATGGGGATGCTTCCAGTGAACGGTGATGTGTTTTGGGCTGAAGAATGTTCCGATTATCTTTCCACGTCTAGTCATCGTGGCATTCAAGGATTTTATTCATAAATTTATGGAAGTATACTTCGATGATTATACAATGTTTGGGCTGGTGAAGCACCATGTGGAAAGTCTGCGCTTGATGCTAGATACATGCCAAAGATACCAGACCATGCTCAATCTAAAAATGTTTGTTTTGCATCCCTTTTGGGATCTTGTTGGGCCATGTGGTATGTAGACAAGGCTTGATGGTAAACCCAGCTAAGATCATGGTCATAATTAACTTGGAGGTGCCAAGGAATGTGAAACAGCTGCGCGCAACACTGGGGCATACGAGATACTATAGGAAATTCATTAAGAGCTATGCCCAGATTACCGTGCTGATGGAAAAATTATTTAAAAACGATGTTACCTTCTGTTGGAATGAAGAATGCCAGAAGAGCTTGGATGGAGAAGATGGTCACTGCGTCGATCCTAGTCTTCCTAGATTGGAAGAAGGAATTTCATGTGCATGTGGATGCGTCATGTATTGTGCTAGGAGTAGTACTGACACAAGCCAGTGAAGGGGACTTGGATCATCCTATATTATTTGCAAGTATGAAGCTGTCTAAAGCGGAGAAAAATTATTCCATAATAGAGTGCGAAGGCTTAGCTATGGTGTACATGATTCAGAAGTTCAGGAACTATTTGTTGGGCGGACACTTTAAGATGTATACGGACCATTCCACGTTGAAATACTTGGTCAACAAGCCTGTGTTGGGGGGAAAGTTATGAAGGTGGCTGTTGTTGTTCTGAGAGTATGATTTTGAAGTTATTGTGAAACCAGGACGTTTGAATGTTGGACTAGATCATCTGTTGTGCATTGGAATGGGAGAGGAACCTACTAATTTGTAGGAGGGGCTACCTGACGCGCAACTCTTTGCAGTGTGAAGCGCGAACAGTCACTTTGAAGATATTATACACTTCCTAACGACAGGTACAACTCTGGAAGGATATACAAGCCAACAAAAGAAGGAACTGGTGGTGCGCGTGGTAGACTTTTCTGTCATTGCAGGGCACTTGTACAAAATGGGGTCAGATGAAATATTGCGACGTTATGTGCCAGAGTTTGAACAAAACAACATCCTCGCTAAGGCTCATGACAGAGCTGTGGGAGGTCATTATGCAGGAAAAGCAACATCGAAAAAGATCCTACATGCTGGGCTATGGTGGCCAACCTTGCATAAGGATTCAAAAGCATATCGTAGGGTATGCGACGCATGCCAAAGGACGGGCAGACCCTCACATAGTGATGAGCTACCGCTGAATCCTCAGATATCACTACAACCCTTTAAGAAATGGGCGATTGACTTTGTAGGACCAATTTAGCCTCTAGGGAAGAAGACGGGTGTGCGTACATCATCACCGCCACTGAATATTTAACTAGATGGGTGGAGGGGAAACCTGTGAAAGAATATATGAGTGCGACAAAAGTAAAATTTATCTTTGAGTACATACTGACAAGGTTCAGTTGTCCAAGAATTCTAATGAGTGATCACGGTACACACTTGCTCAATGAGATGATTACTGCGATGACAGAGGAATTTCAGGTGTACTATCAGAAGAGCACACCCTATCATCCGCGAGCTAATGGGACGATGGAAGCGTTTAATAAAATATTTGAGAGTGTGCTCACGGAGGTTTGCAATTCTCAAATAAACGACTGGGATGTTCGCGTACTCGTGGTTCTATGGGCTTATAGAACGACTTACAAGAAGTTGATTGGACAAACACTATTCAAACTGGTTTATGGCGTGGAAGCTGTGATGCCGATGGAGTACATTGTACCTAGTTTGTGCATAGCGGCATTCACAAGAATGGCAAATTGCAGAACCCTAGAGAAGAGGCTCGCATAGCTAACAGAGCTTGAAGAAGATAGATTTCTAGCTGGATTTCATCAACAGGTTCAAAAGGAGTGTGAAAAGGCATGGCACGATCGACACATCAAATTGCACAGCTTCAAGGTAAATGATCTAGTTTTGTTATATGACAACAAGGTTAATAAATTTCCAGGGAAATTTAGGATGCATTAGCTGGGGCCATATGTCATTAACGAGATTACCAATGGTGGGGCAGTTTAGTTGGTAAAATTGAATGGAGAACCATTCCCGGGATGGGTGAATGGCAGTCGACTGAAGCCATACACTGGTGATCTAGCTAGATGACTACATTATGGAAGCATAGTCTTAGCGCTCCAGGTAGCCGAAAGGAGGCGCGGGACTATAAAATACATTGCTCAGGTTGGGGAGTTGCGTGATTAGGGAACTGTGTAGAATGAAGGAATGTCACAGTATCAGCAGACACGCACTGGGAGCTACAATATCCAAGAAGGGACCATGCAGGGCAGCTGAAAAGTGACTGTTAGGGTCACTATTCATGACTTGACAGTTGGAAAACGAACAAATGGAGTGGGCGGTGGCATTTAAGTAGGAATTTAAGGGAAATATTTGTGAAAATCTACCGCCAATCCAGCATTTATGAATGAGTTATAGGGGGAACGGTTGGATTTGAATTTGAAAATTCCTATAAATTACAGATGTCTACCCAACGAAAAACAATTGGCATTTTGAGAATTGAGGTATTAAGCTCTCAAGCGCGTATGAACCCTGAGATATTTGAAGCCATGATAGCGAGTTCAATATTTAAGAAGTTGTCAACAAAGACACAAGTGTTGTTGTGTAGCATAATGTCGATGCCTGCAGAAACCGTGAGTGTAAGAGAAGCAATGATAGTAGAAGGAATAGGCCCGGAGGTAGTAATGGTAGCTGAGGGAGCTACCTCGGAGGTTGGAAGTGTAGAAGTACTGGTAGAAGTTCCTAAATCCCTGAGGACACGTAGGACTAGGCCTACGCCGACCAAGGAGGGTCCAAAATCAAAGAAGGACAAGAAAAAAGTGCAATAGCCAGTGCACGCATCACCCATAAAGAACCCATAGATAGGAAATCCAATTGTGCAGGAAAAGGGTAAGGTGATTGACCTAGAGCCTGAAGCCGAGGTTGAAGAACTCCATGGGTAAGGTGATTAACCTAGAGCCTGAAGCTGAGGTTGAAGAACTCCATGTGGGCACGGATGATATTGATATGGAGGGGGCGGAGGATGCTGATGTGGAGGGGTTTGAACCCATTTCTAAACTACCTGAGTACATTCCTCCGCACAGAGGAAAGAAAAAGGTTCCGAAGGATATTGACGAAAATAAGGTTACACTGCACATGCCCTTACTACCGAACCAAATTGTCTTTGAAGGTCTACGCACGTGACACATCCCCCTTTTAAAATTGGAGGACTAGGATTTGGCTGATGCAGAACGGTTTCCTCATTTAGTGACGAACCATCTCATGCACCGTGTCTTCTACAAAGACTCTGGTGTGACCACGCTGGAGCCATGAAAGTGGGTGAAAGGGGTGGATAAGGTAGGTCTGTTAAATATGCTATGGGTGCTGCATTACAACCGCACACCCATAACCATGGTAATGATCAAGAAGCTACTATGCTTGGTGCATGATGGGTGCTTATGGCTAGAAGAGCTGATACCCATCACTGACATTCTGATCCATAGGGTCACTCAGCTATCGTACTTGAAAGAAAATCCGTCCATGGCATTTGGTGGAAAGCCTAGCGAGTGTGACCTCGCTGAAGCAATGAAGGACAAATTCAAACTCACTAAGAATCCGTGTGGCTATGCCATCACAAGTAAGGTTGACCCCCCAGTCAAAGTCACAACACAAATATTGGTAGGAAAGATTATGCGCAAGTGTTGCATAGATGAAGTGCAGGCACCTATAGTAGCCTTAGCGGCCTAATGCGGGGAAGGCATACAATTTAACTGGGCATGCTACATCTGTGGAGAGTTCCTCATGAATTGCAGAGAGGCACAGGATCACAAAAAAACATTCCACTATGCCTGGTTGTTGCTGTCCATAGTGCTAGTCGCGTGGGAGTTACCAGAGGATAGCCAGTTTCCTCCGATCATGCCTGACCTACCAGAGGCAACGAAGTTTGCTTCGTGGGTTACGAAGGACCCTCAAAGGGTCAAGGACAATAAGGTATTTTGGATCTTGATGGAGATGAGCATCCATATGGCCATCAACAGCAAACCGCGGCTGTCACCTATTGTGTTTGAGAAGCTGTAGTAGTATGTGAAATTCAAGGCCGACTTCCTTTGGGTCTCAATACATGCGCGCAAGGACCCTGAGTAGAAATGGTATGAATTTCCATACCTAGCCTCAAACGACGCAATTATAGTGGTCCTCGACTGCTGGCCGACAGATTAGCGTACTGCCTTGGACTTGACAACTGAGTCTAGCATGACCACACTGCAGTGAAGAAAGGAGGAAGCTAAGCTGAAGATGGAGTAGTTTGGCGCAAAAATAAAAAAGGAGGTTGAAGACAAGGCCAAGGCAAAGCACACCACCATGAAGAAGACGGGAGGACAAGTGGAAGAAGAGGAGCACAACTCTGATAGGAGTCAGAAGTCGCCTTCTCCCGAGACAAAGGAGGAGGAACAACAGTCAGATCAGGGAGGAGTGGACCTAGAGGCCACTTCATTCCATGTAAGCGCAATAGAGATCCACAGAAGGTAGGGCCGCGAAAGAAGTCTAAGGCTAGCAAGACTTCTCTCTATCTGATCACCTTAACAAAAGGTGATTTAAATGATATCGGTGATACGGTTAGAGATGCCACGGTGGAACTGCTGCAGCAGTTCAAGCTACAACAAAAGAAGGCCTTGGGGGCCATTCAGATGGGTCTGCGTGAGCTGCAGATCTAGGCGTCGCAGGTCTAGACGACCGTGGGATGAAGCAACATGGCGTCAACTAGTTTGGCGCTCAATACATCGAAAGCAGCAGGGATGGTGCGCACATTGGATCCCGGGCAATACTACTGCTGGGGGGAGCGCCAACCACAGAGACTGAAGTTGACAGGACCATTATCATCACTCTCAAAGGAGTTTGGCTCAACTTAGCCGTGCTTCCCAATGAGGCACTTCACAATTTGTAGGATGGCATGATTGCGGAACTTCGGGCTCATGAACAATGCGTGTTACAGGTAATCAGTGAGAAGAAAGTTAACAACACTCAGATGATAGTACATAGAGATTCCACTATTAACCTCATCAAAGCCATCACAGACAAAAATTGGGCACACGACCAAGGTGGTGGCTGAGACATGCAGGTCTGTCCTAGAGCTGGCCATTCCTGATGATGAGCCAGTAGATGTGCGGATTCAGAAGTTCATTGCTAGAGTACGCGGCGGCAGAACAGAGTTGGCGAAGGTTCAATTTGACCTGAACTTAATATTCCAGAATTGCAGTTGAAGGCCCAACCTTCAACCCCGCTAGAAGTTAGAGAGCAGCGTGAGACAACTGTGAAGGACGTCGTGGTAGCAGTAAACAATGTCGTAATGGAGTGTATCACGCTCTTCGAGCAGGCGTTCGAAGTGATTACCGATTTGCAGGAGGATCCCACCTTGCAAAGGTTGGTAATGGAGGCCCGAGAGCTACAACAGTGATATGATGATGTCAAAGCAATGGTGTGCACCGTCGCCCTTACACAAAGGCTAGTAAAACAACAGGAGGCAAAGGTACTAAAGGAGCAGGTGGATGCAGCGCAACATAAAGAGAGCACCCTCAAGGCCAGAATAGGGCCATGGCTTGATGAAGCCTATGCACTCACTGCCACCATTGAAGGAAAGCTGGATGGTCTATAGGCGACTCAGTAGAAGATACAGTTAGATAGTACAGGGCTAGTGACGAAGCAGCTGGTTGAGGAGATGACGCAAGTGGCAACACAGTGTGCTACTGAAGTTGCAGTAGTCCAAGTAGAGCTAGGAGGTCTTCGCGACAAGATCTCTACTTCAGCTGAGTGACTCGAGGGTGAGTCACCATGTTTGTGTTGGGGGCCTATTGGGAACGTGTCCCATGGGGTCAATTTTGTTGTTAAAAACCCAAGTTTTGGGGTAGAAGGCCTGAATTTTGTATAAAGAAATGTAAAGTCTCCGCATTTTGTGGTTGCGGAGTGCGAAGATATCAAGAGTCAAAAAGGGTTTCTGCCCTTAGTTTAGATAGGTTGTGTCGGCTTGATGAGATCCGCCTTAGTTCACAGACCATGGGATTGTATAAAAAGGAGGTCTTATAGGAGTCTCAGTTTTTTAGTTCAGTTAAGTAGGAAGTGAAGAAGAGTTGATTGATGAGTCTGTAAGGAGCTAAGAGCGAGAGTCTTAGCATAGGAAGACGGCTCTGCAGCTGAGTGCACAGAGGCCTAGGGTAGAAGTCTGCAACCGAGTGCATGGACCCTTGTAGCTATGTGCGCATGGTAGTCAAAGTCTGTACTGAAAATCTGGAACATCAATAAAGAAGAGTATTATGAAATTACTATGTATTTTACTTTTGTCAATTACATGCGATTATGTTATGTTAAGCACTGGGTTTATGTTTTACTGCTAAGTTGATGTGCAAATCTATATGTTTTCCTCTGTTATATGAATGCAAGTAGAGATATATGTCTACGCAAAGATAATCTAAATTGCATGATAGAATTGGTGAACACTTAAGATAATTCAGAGAACTATAAATAAAGTAGTTACAGATGTGCGTAGGTGCCGAGATTGCTTGTTAGGATTGCACAAAGGATGATCGCAGAGGTTCTGAAGGACTAATAGAGAAGTACATCGATAAGCCCCAAAGGCTTATCGATTTGTGAGAAGACAGAGTTAGGGTATAAAACACACATCACAACCATCTCAGGGTGGGGAAAATTGGTTTCTACATCCCTCCATACTGCTTCGAGTGATACTTCAGTGTGCACTTCGTGGATTGATGCCAAAAGGTCCAGTAGTGTAGGGATTTGCTTGGCTGACTAACGTTGAACCTGGGTTAGGGCCCATCAAGCTAACACCTTCTGAGCCAACGAAGCATCTTCATGCAGGGTCCTATTAATGGACAAAAGGAAAAGACACGACACAACAAGAAAGAAAAACCAAAGCAGAAGCAAAAGAAGATAAAATAAAGCATAATGCAAGATAAAAGTAAGAAAAGGCAAGAGAGACTAAAGAGAATAAGAACGAGATGAGAACAAGAAAGGGGAAAACTAAGATGCAACTAATCCTACTCTTAACCTAACAACTAATAGGTCAGGGTCACGTATAATGAAATTTTCAATATAGCCACTGTAACCGTTCTTGACCTGCAATCACAAATATACGATCGATTAAAACATATATAAAGTAGTGTGTAAGAGAAAATATGAGAGCTTGAATAAATTGCATAACAAAAGGAAGATATTTCTTGTGGGAAGAAAGATGTGTCACAACTGGTAGTTTCATCAACTTCACATTCTTACCTTTTTGACGGAAACCATAATTAGATAAACGTCGATGACTTCTTGTGAATGCACCTTATTTTGTGTCATCTTTCTTAGCAAGCCTGAGAAAAGGCCGAAACCTATTTATTTCAATGGATCTTTCTGAGTAAGATTGCTCCAACCATTCAGTGACTGGATCATAAAATTCATGATGATCCTCTGGAAAACATCAAATCTTTTAAAATATGGATTTTCAATTAGAGGTGCAGGATCTTATCAGAATATTGTGAGGGAAAATAGATTTGATAATATTTAGCAATCATGTCAAGACAACGAGGAATTGACATAACCATTAGTGAAGGCTGATGTGCCTCAACCCCTTGACAAAAATCCAAATAGTAAGATGTTTAACGATGAAGATCGAAGGATGTAAAACAACTGTCATTGGATGTATTGATGAGAAAATGATAAAACAAATGACAATCATCAAAGATAAAATAATGATCAGTTGAGTTGATTAAAGCATTGGATTCCCAACTTGTAATTGACAAATTTAAATCAATTGGAATAATTTTAGAAATGCTCTGCATAGTAGAATTGTCTTCCTCATGTGACAAGTGTAACAAACCATTATCTTGTGACTAGTTAAACATTGTACTAGCAATGTCATCATCAAGAGAAGTGAACAAGAATGCTAGTATAACAAACACATGAAACCAGTCAGGGTAAAACAAGTGAAGAAGAATTTGATTCATAAAATAATCCATGCATTGACCGATGCTCTAGAGGATTTCAGGTGCAATGAAGAAAAGGATTAACATTAGAATATTTGAAATAAGGATGAGGAGCTAATTGTTTTCAAAAGAGTGCGACAGGTATGACTCCTTTGGCAAAAGCTAATCTTTAGGATAATAAACTTTGCAATTCAGTGATCCAATGAGAGATATGCATTCCAAACCTGAGTTTGATATATGAGACTTGCATGAAGATAAAACATATGAATCCGATCTTGAAATTTCGAGAGTCATATCTGCAATGGAAAATATATTTCAAGAAATAATTTACATCGTGTGAAAACGTGCAGAGAGAAGAGTTTTGTGAAGAAAACAAAATCTGACTTAATTTGGGGGTCTTACTAGAGTTGGGAGATCCTGACATAACCATCAACGGAAGTTGAAGTGCCCCGACTCCATGGAAAGCCACAGAACTTTCCAAAATTGTAAAATCACATCTTGAGGATTGAACTAGATCATGCATGGTGTGAGGGTAACTGATTTCACTGATCTTGATCAGATCACTATTAACCAGGTGGCAACCATCTCTATCACTAACTTGATCAGATTTTTCAACTTCAAAAACCAGATTACTCAAGTTAAAAGATTCATATGATCGCAAATATGAAGATGTATGAAATGAGAAAATGTCATGAGCAATCTGGTTTGGAGATTTGTCTTCATACAAGAGAAAATATGATGAGGGATGAAAAGAGTACTCAATGATTTGATTGTGTTCATTTCCATCATGGATAATCTCACCACCTTGTGTCAATTAAGAAATTAACTCATTGGATGAATAACTTGAAGAGCATGGAGTATCTCCATCGTAGGTAGATGCATCACAAATGGTAGAGCATAAGGGATTGTGAGATAAGGAAGAAGTTTCAATACAAAATTTTCCTTTGGCTAGATCAGACTCTAGATCTAATTTGGTCAAATCAACATGTTCTAGAGGATTTGAAAAAATAGATGATGTACCTAGCATTCACGATCACATACATGAATAGAGTCAACATCATCAGAATGTTTATTGCCCAAGGCTAAACATTGATCGAAAGAGTTGATTGCATCTGATTCACTATCGAGATTAGCACATTGGAAATCACCCAAGGATGGAAGTGCATCCTCTTGAAATGGGGGATCTTAAAAAGAATAAGAAGTATTGAAAGAATCTTCACCTTCTGCTCCTCTACCTATGTAAAGTGACTGCCTTGTACTTGATTGCACTTTGAAATAGAAACAAGAATATCAAGAGAGTGTGAAAGGCTAGCTGGTAGAGTAGATTGACTGGGTGGATCACAATACAAAGAGTCATGGAATGTAGACGATAGAGGATAAAATAAATCTAGATCAGGTTGGAGGCTAGAGTTATGAATGATAACATCATGTTTCAAAATGAGGAATTTAGTCTTCCCCATGGGCTTCATGAGCCATTCTGGTATTTCCTCCATTGACTCTGAGTCATAAGAGACGAAAGAAGAATGAGAAGATGGATTAGGAATTTGATTTTCAGATTTTTAAAATTTATTACCATCGTAGAGAGGCACCTTCAAAGGAACTGGAAAAGGAGGAGGACAAAGAACAAAAGGAGAAGTAAATTCCTCCTCTAAAGTTAGAGGTGTCTCATGATTCGCAAGAATTGGGGAAGTAGGAAAATTAAGGGGTTTAGGTTAACTGTGTAAAGAGATAAGAACCAAGCGCTCAAACTCTTGTTTCAAGAAATCCTGATTCATGTCTTCTTTAGAAATTTCACAACAAAGGTGAAGGAATCGATAAAAAAATCCTCAACTCATTTGTTAGGTTTCATTCTTAAGAGATTGTTTCTTCTACAAACATCTCGGTAATTATACATGTAAAAGGCTTGATGAAGTTCCCTAAGGAAATGATGAAGGGAATGGATGAAAGTAGGTGGCAAGGTATGGCACCATCGATTAGCATGATATTCAAGGGTGAGGAAGAAAAGCACACAAGCAAACTATTCATCATTGATTTCGTAAGATTCACAAAACTTAAGAAAATTAGAAATGTGCTCGGTTATGGATGTTCCATCCTCACCATGAAACTTTAACTAGGACAAGCGATAAAGAGGCTCATTGGGGATTGAAAAATATTTGAGGGAAAAATTAGAAAAACACCCCGGGAGTAAGATTTGAGTATATTGAGCCATTTTAAATAAGAGGATCAAATCAGATTCGACAGGATCAACTTGTCATCTGGCCCTCCTTCTAGCATCACTGTCGACAGTGCTAGAAATATGTCAATGAAGGGGTCTCCCCGATGTGAAGTCCCAATTAGAACTCACACCATTTGGACTAGGAGCCCCATCTGACATTCTTATAGATATGCCTTGGCTCTAATTGTCAGCAAGGGAGAGGAGTGAACATGCGCCTTCGAAAAGAAAGGGGGTGTGCTTGGTGAGTGTTCAATCATATGTGTGTCAAATTTATTTCACTGCGGAGAAGAAGAGAAATGTGCCTCTAAGAGAGAGGTAGTAGTAACACCCTAGTAGAGACACGCATGAACAAGAAGGGTTCATGCAACATCAAGCAAAATAGTCCACATAGATGCAACACTCATTTGAAACCAATATGACGAGGAAGATCCTAATATCCAACCAAATAGTCCACAAGGATGAGACAATGATAATAGAAATTACAACACATTCTCAATAAGATAAGTACCAAAATAATCGAAATAGTTCAACTACTTTAGCATAGATGAAAGAAAACATGAATTACAAACATTTATAGAATAGTCTTAAAAATATCCATAATCCATGCATGAAGAATGTCTTATCCCATAGGGCTTCTATTATTAAGTAAACTTTCCAAGACACGTATACAATGGACATCACTAGCTCCAATAGCGGAGCATTGGAGCCACTTCTTGCTCCTCAAAAGAACTGATCTATCTCTCTAGTGCCTTGCGGGAGGAGCCAAGGTGAAAATTCCTTTCCTTATACAATAAGGGGGTATATAAAACCAAGGGGTGATGCTTCATCCTCCTTGTGAATCTTTGACTACCCTTATGACTCTTTAACTTCCTATGACCTTTCAACCTACATGACTCTTCATATTCTGTGTGTGTTCCTTGGACTTCCACTTTACATCACATTTTGAATATACATGATCCAAAATGATAATGTGGCCTATGAAAACTCATGACATGACATGACATGACACTGCTAACATGGACTACTTGACGATGTGGTAGTGCCAAGGCACTGCTACTGTTGTGTCTCTAATATCTAATTGAGAATTCTTTTTTCTTCCACCTCCTCATGGCTTAGTGATAAGGAGTCTTCAATGGTCTCAAGTCTTGGGTTGTGGTCGCAAATTGGTGTCACTTTTCTTTGCCTTGATTGATGAAATTGCATGTCCAAATGCAAATATGTCTTTCAACATGATTCCCTTCTACATCTCCTTCTTAATCATCATGTCATGGTGTAAGAGAGTACCTCATTTTCAATTCACTCATGGCAAGACAACATCAGTATCAAACTCCCCCAGTCTAAGATAGTGCATTTGGATCCATTAACTGAGCCGGGATTGGGTGACAGGGCGGGAGGGAGGGCTCAGTGACTACACAATTATACAGTTCAAGTAGCCAGGGGTGAGGCTTGATCGCTGGGACTATATAGTGTGAGTTCAGGCCAAACTGAGGGAAGAAACTGTGCAGTTCTAGGTGACAGTGAGGCAAGCCGAGGGGATGGACACTCGAAGGACATATTGCATAGTTTTAAGAGGCAAGGGATACTTAGATATTGCATAAATGTGTAGTTTAGAGGCTTAGGGAAAGATACTGAGGCTTGTGTTTTCAGAATGCGCAGTTAGGACCAGTCTGGGAGGAATGATTGTGCAATCCTAAAGGTCAAGGTTAGGCCTTGGGCATAGAAATTGCACAGTGCAGCAGTCTTGGGAGGCAAGAACTGTGCATTGCATGGTGCTAGGGGGGGAAGGTCACATATTAAGGTCTGCAGCTGCGCAGTGCACAATCCAAGAAGGACGAGTGGAGCCAAGTTTCTTAGTCGAGAAGCCTCTTTGGAAATGGTTGAGTGTCAGACCGGTAAGACTGATGTGTATAGTGATAAGACTTCAACTATGATCTCACACTTAGAATACTTGATGATGAAACAAAATATATCACCCATGACACATGAACAACACATTTCCCTCCATGTTACCACTTTATGACTAGTTACAACAAGTACGACACTTAATATACACTTTGTGACGACCGTGATGACACTTGTGTGACAATGCTTAAAACTTTGTGAATGAGTGCAATCAGCGTTTAAATGGTTAGGAAAAATCATATACACAAAGTTAGACTCTTGAAACCATCAAACTAGGCTTTTACATGCTATGTGATAGCCAGTATGAAAAAAGATGACACTTTTCCTACGTTGCAAACGAGACCAAAACACTGAAATAAAATACATGAAATGAACAACAATACATGACATTGAAGATATACTGATGTGGAAATGATAATATGTCCTTCTTACTTAAAATTCATAAGAGATGTGCTTTGTTTTTCATATCTATCATCCAAATTTCTATAAATCAAATGGAGTCTTCATGCGGTCCTGATCATATTCCAGTGTTCCTTCGTCTTCTTACCTGATGATCATCCTTTATCCTTAGTTCCTTAGGTGTCATCTAACATGTCTTCCTTCTCCAATTCCTTCTTTATCATCTTCCCATAGCATGATATAGTTCCTGTTTCTGCAATAAACTCATGAAAAGGTGACATCAGTCTGATAAACGCCTATCTAAAATGTTGCATGATGATTCACTGACTGAGCCGGAACTAGTGGTGTGCTAAGGGAAAGGCCCAATGAGTGCACAATTTTTCAGCTCAGGAAATCAAGGGAGGAGCTTGGGATCTAAGACTGCATAATTCATAGTTCAGACTAGGATGAGAAAGAATATTCCGTAGTTTGAGAGCTTAGTGAACTAGGTTGAGGGTTTGACACTAGTTTTGGAAGACAAAGGGGACTGGGTGTGCGCAGTTCTAGGTGTCAGGGCTTGGGCTTGAGCACTAAGGTTATGAAATGCACAATTTTGGGAGGCAGATACTATGCATTGCGTAGTTCCAAGAGACAATATTGTTGCTCAAGGGTTGAGACTACGTAACACACAGTTAAGGAGAGCTGGATGAGGCTAGGGTTCTAGGAAATTTCCAGAATTTGGGCTAACTGTGAGATCAATGAAATTGATGTGAATGGTGATAGAAATTGACTATGATCACACACTTAGACATTTTCAAATACAACATATATCATCCAAAACATATGAACGCATACTTCCCTTAGTGCGACAACCTTTGAGGCAACCTATGACAAGTGTGACACTGAAGATGAACTTTGTGATGATAACGACGACACTTGTGCGACAGTGCATGAATATTTCGAAATGAGTGTGAAACATGCCTACATGATAAGAACAAATAATTATCACAAATATATCCCCTTGAAACAAACCAAAGCTCCACTTTGTATGATAGAAAAAAATTCCCATGCCAAGTGACGACATTTGCTATGTGAAGATAAAAGTGTGAATGACACTTGTGATATATGAATGACAATTAAAACAACACATGACAAAGTAAATATAACATGAAAATGACATTAGTTAGAGTAAAGGAAAGTGAAAGCGGTAGCCAAAAATGTGAAAATGATTCTAATGAAAGCAAAGGTGCGTGAAAGTGACAACTTGCAAAAATCACCGAAATGGAAGTACGAATGTAGCTAGAATGTGAGAAACGGTTGTTGTTAGTGTGGATTAACTGTCGACATGGATTGGAAATCGCATAGGCACAATCTTGATGGAACGTGCTACACTTGTCCAAGCTTTAGTAGAAGGATGTGCTCATGAACTTATTGCGGACTGAGCATGTGTGTGCAAGTGACTTTAACACTTCAAATCAAAGAGGGAGCTCAAAAAGCATTAGTTGACAAGGAAGTGACTATGGAATGACTGATCATGAGATCCACAGTAGGCTCCAATATTTGAGTATGAGAAACATTTTGGACGGTTTTTGTCGTGGTGACAAGAAGTTCAAAGAAAGATAAATACTTTTCTTAAAATTGAGGAAGAAAGGCTTAGAGATAAAGAAATATTTTCCACACACCAACACTGTATTAAGCACTGGTTCAATAAGAAATCTCCAAGGACTAATATTTTCGTTGTGGGTGACTTAGTATTGAAGTAGAATAAAGCCCATGAAGAGAAAGGAAAACACACATTCCAATCTTAGCGGATAGGTCCCTATACCATCGAAGATAAACTCGACCATAATGCTGTCAAGATGAAATTTTTAGATGGGGGGACTGACCCTCCTCTTGTTAATGGTCTAGATTTGAAGCACTATTTCGAGTAGCATTGATGCATTTCCTGTACAATTTATTTCTTTATCGTTTGTTGTAAATCCTATGTTTTTGTGTCAAGTCATGCCACATATTTTTTTGTGTCTTGGTCATTGTACATAAATAAATCCTTGTTTGAAAGAGTGCATGGATCAAAAGGGATTTGTGGTGCATAAAAGAGGAAATGTGAAAACCACAATGCTTGGTTATCTGTTAGTTCTTCTTATTTGTTTGGGAAGATTCCATACGTTGAGCTAAGTCTAAATGGAAAATATGATACATCCAAAAGAAAACCTTGAGGAAACCTATTAGATCCACATCTATTATAGTGTCCCAAACTCCTCCACTTGGTGTTAAATCTACTTGGTTTTGTTACGTGCTTATCCAATCTAGTAGAGAAAGGATATGAGGAAAATCTAAAGCGAGAAAATCAATATAAGAGGTTATATTAATACTTCTCTGAAGCGACAAACTCTTCTACTCTAAGTAAGTCGAGATCCTTCTTCTTCCTGTTGGAAAAAATAAGTCGGGGTGATCTCTTCTACCAAGATGGCCATGATTATTTGAGCTGGGTTCCATGTAATACCTAATATTCTCGACGCACCTTCAACATCTAATTCTATGGTGTTTTCTTCTCTCCATAGGCTAGCTATTATCCACTCAAAATATAAGCTAGAGCATTTGGTTTCTTTTACTAAAAGGATATTTGGAAGATCCCGTTGGATCCTCCATTCGAGAATTCATTGTTTATAAGGGATATTAAGACCCCTTATATTCTATGATATTACCTTCATTAGGAAACAAGGTTTTGAGAGGCATAGATCTTCGAAATTTTCTTGTATTGACATGAATTGAATGAATTCTTACTTAGTGTGTCGGTTCTTTGAAGAGTTAATTTCCCACCCATTTTTTTGAAATATTTTCTACTCTTTTTCCCTTCCTTAGTGATAATTTTTGGAACTCCTAACAGTTGGGAGGTCTTGGAGTTTTGGAGCATGATGGTGAGAAGGTTGATTTGCTTCTAATTAATTGATTCCTGATCATTGCAATGACAAACATCCTCAATTTCCATTAGATCTAGCCCTTCAATATTCATGAACTCACCCTCCTTTGTCATGTTTATGTCCTCTATTTTCTTTGGATATTGGATCTCAGATATGTTACTTGGAATGGATTCAACATTGATGTGGTTTTGCTCCTTTGCAGGTTTCTCACCTGATCATTCTTCTATTGCTTATTGAATGTTCTCATGCTTTGGAACGCTTGATCCTTCTGGTGGATTTGCTAGCACTTCAAGGCTATTTCCCGTCACCTGTCTCTTAGGTGTGACATAGGGGTGGGCCTTCTTTGGCCACCTCTTGGATGGAGTTTTTGTGAAGGCATCACCATCCTTCATCTCTATCTCTTTTCTTTCTTTCATGGGTTCAATGAGAGGTTAATTGCGAAATAGGTGCCTATACATGTAGCATTTCCTACACCTAAATGGGACATGCTCATTTTCTAGGGTTTGAAACCAATATTTATATTCTAATTCTAGTGCTATTTCTTATGGGATGGATCGTGTTGTCGATGCTACAACACCCTCCAAAACTTCACTACTTTCAAATTTTGGAGCCCACCAAACTATCATATCAAGGGTCGCTTTGGTAACTAAGTGTCTTTTTAAGTCATTCCACATGTTTCAAGTGTTCTTGATATTTCCTAAGTGTCATCACATTGTTTAGAACATATCTAGTGCACTTCATGGTTATAATACCTTTATTTGTTGTAAAATGACATTTTTGGTCGTAGTTGCGCACACTTTGTTTATTATACTTGGGAAGTGTTTGTAAACTGGTGTTTTGATGTGTATTTCTCATTATTTGATCCTTTCTAAGTCTTATTTATGATTTGGTATGTGTTGCACTTGATTTTGTGTCTAAAATCATTGTGTTTTCCCCTTGTCTTATATTTCAGACTTGGAAAAATTTTGGTTGCACAAGTTAGCCCACTAAGGTTAGGATCGCACATGGCGCAGTCTTAAAGCCTTAGTCAGGACCCCTTCATTTTTTGAAGTGTGCCTTACGCCCTCCAAGAGCACATAATGCACTTTCAAGCATCATTCCCCCTTCCTTGTTCTGAACTGTGACCTTATGGAAATCATTCCTCCTTGTTGAGCACATGACGTACCATCGAGGCAACATCATGACTCCTTCATCCTTTGAAATTGTGCCTTGCACCCTCCTTGGATACCTTGAGTGCACAAAACACTTGGGAAGCCCAAGCCTCATCCCTTCAACCTTCAGTAGTGCGACCTATGCCCTCCTTGGTTCCCTTGAGTGCATAATGTACTTCCGAAGCCTTAGTGGCCTTCCTTCACCCCTCAAACTTGTGCCCTTCACCCTCCCTTGATCTTCCTCTCTTTAGTTGAGCATGCAAGTGCATTCTGAAGCCTTGAAGCACTCAATCCTTCCCCCTTTGGTAGTGTGCCTTGCATTTAGAAGTTTCCCTTATTCTTCCCGAGCGCACAATTAAGTCATGAACATAAAATTTGCATGAGACATATTAGAATAATATATTTTTCAAAGTAATGTTTTCTTTCCATGAGTGATTTTAGTTGCAAGTATTCCAGAACAACATAGAAAAGATGCATTAAGAGATCGGGAAAAGGGAGGAGTCAAAGGAAGAATTCAAGAATGAAGAACATTGAAATCCTCATGATTGATGATGGAGCTAAAAAGGGCTTCATATGATCAAAATACCTTTTGAGGGTGAAGAAATCAACAACCTGGAATCTACATGTAGGTTCGAAGATACAAGTGGCAGCATTGTCACCTATCAAGAAAGTCTATGTCATCAATTACTATGAGTCCAATTCATCAATGTCAGAGACTTGTCATGTTCTCACCACATGATGATGTGAAAATCATGATGTAATTATTTTAAAGATAAAGAAGTGGAAGTCCAAGAGTCATGTATTGACAAAAGAGTCATGTGAAAATTCCAAAAGACATGTAATTCCAAAAGTCATTTATAAGTCCAAGAGTTATATAGAAGTTTAAAGGTCATTAGAATTTCAAAAGTCATAAAGAAAATCAAAGGTCATGGGGATATGAAAGATAATGCCTCAAGTTATAAAAGGGGCCACATTACTCAAGAAAAAATATTTTCAACTTGGCTTCTCCCACAAGGTATTAGAGAGATATAGATAGTACTTTTGGGGAGCAAGTAGTGGCTCTAACGCTCCACTATTGGAGCTAGTGATGTTCATTGTACTCATGTATCTTGGAACTTTTGCTTAATACTTGAAGCCATTTGTCCAACACATTTTCATGCATGGATCATGGATGTTTTGAGACTATTCTTCTAATGTTTGTGGTTTATGTTGGATTTCATATGTACTAAAGTAATTGAACTATTTTAGTGACTTTGGTGCTAAACTTGTTGGAAATGTGTTGTGATGATTTTAATGATCATAGCATCTATGTGAACTATTTCACTTGATGTCTAACAATTATTCCTTGTTTATGTGTGTGCGTCTCTACTAGATTAGTACTATTACTTCTCTTTTAGAGGCTCACTTTTCTCCCTTGTAGTGAAAGAACCTTGATACATTTACAATCAAACAGTCCACAAGGCACACTCTCTTTCTCATTCAAAAGCACATGCACGCTACTCTCTCATGGTAATTGCTTAAGCCAAGGAAAATCTCTAAGTTAATGACAACCATGCCATATTTCTAGATGGGACTCCTACACCAAATAGTGTGAGGTCTAATTGGGACCTCATCTCGAGGAGATCCCCCTATATGTTGGTAGGTTCCAACACCATCAACATATCCAAATATATTAATGTATACACATATCCATTTATAGGAAGTGTAGAGGCCATGCTTTGCTTTTTCTGAGAGGTAGAAAAGTTTAAGCATATTGTTCCCAATTTCCTTTAGTGTCTTTGGATCCCAATATTTGTAAGGGAGAGAATACATGTGTATCCAATTTGGAGCCCATGAGAAAACCTCTTTGTTAGGGTTGAAGTGTTCCATCTAGTGATGCATGTACAACCCAACTGAGTTGAAGAAGTAAGGACCTCCATCCATCATGTCCTTTCTATCTTCTGTGTAAGATAAAATTATAGTAAAGAATCATTTTGAGCCCAATTTTACCTCATAATGGGCTTTCAACTTCCATTGCACTTCCACGGGATTTCTTTGTATTTAGAAATGCATGTGATCATGCTCTTTAGTGAAGGGGCTCTTTCTAACTTTTGGTTGGGATTTCCTTCTAGATTTGGCTTGGTGGTGTCAACTTCTTTGGACTTTCCTAAATTAGAACCTATAGGGAGGGGTGAAGTCTAAAGAATGGCTGGAGGGCTTGGGGCCCCGCCCCCAAAGGTCGCCATCCCTTGGGATGAACTTAACAACAGGGAGTTAGATGGAAGGATCACTGGAAGAAGAGGGAAGGAATCAGGTTACATGAGAAGCTGACATAAAACCTAAGAAAATTGCCTACAATTGCTAAATTTGTTGTATAGATCGCTTCCTCTTGAGCTAATATTTTATTATTTTTGAAAGAAAAAAGTAATAAAAATTATGGGGGTAAAGACATTTAAAAAATTTCTTTTGAAAATTATCCAATGTAAAACACCTTATGTTGTTTCCAAAAATATTCAAAATTATAACGGTTTATATAATTTGAAGTCTTAGGCATAAAATCTAATCCTTCACTACTTGAAGGGAAGGGTAGGGGAGAGGGGAAAGGTTTTGGGGAAATTTTTTTCACTTTTTTAATTGGAGTGTTGAGAAATATTGTTTACTTCAAGGTGGTGCATGTCCATTCTGTATTGAAGATTTTTTTGTCAAAATTTAAAAGTTTGACAAAATTGCAAAATATATGTAACTTGTAATTGAAGTGATAGTAAGAGTTAGGTAAAATAATCTACCAATTACTTCTTTAACTATGGTTATAATAGGGTGAAGGCTAAGCCCATATATATCTCTTTTACAATTTTTGGTGTTGCTTGTGTTTGATACTCTTCATTCTTTGATTTCATGCACTTGATAACAAAGTCATCATGTGTAAATTGTTAAACCTATTCACTAATTAAGACAAATTGGATGGACCCTAAAACTATAGTAGTTGGATTCATCACATCCAAATAACATAATTTATAATGAATTATGGAAATATTTATGCATATGTAGTGGTGACAAAGCTCTAACTAAGCCTACTAATTCTAGGGAATTAAGAAAATGAGTTTTGAACCATGAAAGACCATTTTCACTATTGAGATATTTTGTAATTGATGAAATGTTGGTACACATTGAAAATGGAACAACTATTGGAATACATGGAAAACTTTTAACAAAATGTTTTATACTCAACATAAAGAAAATGGGTCAAGTCAACATACAAATTTTTTTAAACAAAGGTTACCTGAAGGGCAGATGTTCTGAAGTACAAAGTCATATTTAAAAAATAACAGGAAGGAGATAATAAAATATGGATTTAAGGATTTGGAATAAAGTTTTATGCTTTGAATATTAATAAATGGTTTGCCTCCTTGTAATCAATATTTCTTTGAAACTTTGCAAATCACTAACAAATTGGAGAATCAAATATTTGATTTTGTTTATGACATGTTGGTACAACATGATAAGACCTTTGGTAAAAAGAAGAACTTAGGGGGAAAATTTCTCTTTTTCAACTATAGAAAAGGAAAACTATAAAGAGGAATAATAAAAAATACTAAAAGTAAAATAGGAATAAGAACATGCTATGGAACTATATGAGAAAAAGATGCATACAACGAAAGTTCTAGAGGAAGAGGAAGGCTCAATAAGTTAAGAAATTAGGAGCATGGTCATGTCCATAGTGGAAACCAAGGAAGAGGAACAAAAAATAAAAATCAACTATATTTTAGGACATCTCAAGATGATCATAACGATAACAATCAATTAGGAAAATGTGAATATTTGACTCAAGTAAAGAGTGAAAGATGTATTCATATTGAGCATGTGGTAGAAGAGTGTGGAACATAGAATGAAAACTTGATGAGGAATAACCAATTTTTTAACTCAAGACAAAATTCCAAGTCGAATTCTAGAACTTTAGCTTATTATGAAAATAATCGAGATGATGGTTTTCAATATGTGTTGACAAATGATCATTTTTTTTTCTTCACTTCTGGTTCACGGATACCATGGTCAGTGGTCCGCTACGTCCAGGATCGGAAGTCTCTAGGGTGGACCCCACCCGAAGGGGGTCACACCCCTCGGCCATCACAGACCTAACCCCAAGAGCTTTCGGGTTTCGACCCTGTGACCTCCCATTGGCGAGGCCCCGGCTTGACCGATTGAGCTAACCCTTGGGGCTAATTGACAAATGATCATTATTAGGTTTGTAGATTCAATTACCAACAAAAAGCTAATAAGAAATTATTACAAAGATGAATGGAAACTTGATGTAGGAGCTAATAAATGTATGTGTTACTAAAAAGTATTATTTTTGGACACATCAAGATATTTAAATCAATCCAATATATTTGGTAGATGACACAACCCATAATCCTCAAATAAAAGGGTTTGTCTACTTTTCTCTTCCAATAATTGGTAAAGTATTTCTTTCTAGTGTTTGGTATATTCCAACTTTTAAAAATATTTTTTTGTCCTTGGTACTAATTAAACAAGATGGAAATCACATTATCATGGAAGATTTCTTCATCAACATCAATATAATAAAGAATATGTAATAGCCTTGGTGAAAATTCCATGTAATAAATGTTAAAAACAATAACCAAGAATGACTGGGACACTTATTCCAGGCTGAATGTTGGGCAAGACATTCTAGGGCGTGTTCGTTTGGTTGTTTATGTATGAGGAAATTGGAAAAGGCAATGGTTAAGTCATTAAAAGGAATTTTGGCACATTTATTTATGA
Organism: Pinus tabuliformis; assembly: GCA_031772625.1. Classification (NCBI taxonomy): domain Eukaryota; kingdom Viridiplantae; phylum Streptophyta; class Pinopsida; order Pinales; family Pinaceae; genus Pinus; species Pinus tabuliformis. The sequence goes on along the minus strand of CM062814.1, from coordinate 393,981,945 downwards.
AAATAATGGAAATTGGGAGAAAAGGGAGGTGAAAGGTCACAAGTTGCATGTGAGGAGGAAAAAGAAAATAGAGGCCTCATTCATAAAAAGGCTTTTGAGGATCAGTTGGTAACCTTTTGTTAGTTCAGTGTTGGGGCTCTCTCTCATTATTCTCTCTCTATCATACTCTTGGATACTTAGATATTTCTTGGATCACTCTTGGAGGGTCTAGCATACTTAGATTTTTGGAGCAAGAAGGCAAAGTAAGAGTAGGAAATCACAAGAAGGAATCAACATAAGTAACTACATCCGATTTTCTTGCAGGTACCGAGTTGCATGTATGTTTCCTTCACTAGTTTTGGCATGCATGGCATATGCATGTGGTTTCTTGGTTGTGATCTGCCATTGGCATGGAGGATTGCCTGAATCGACAATGGATTGCCTAGCCTTTCCATTTACTAGATAGCCATGATGATTGTGGGTTTACTTTCATTGCTTGTTTTTGGTTGGTTCTCATGTTTCCTTAGCTTGGTTGAGTTACCAGTCCTAGAGCCTTGGTTGGACAAATGCTCTAGAGCCTTGCACCAGCTTGGGTTGAGTTACTAGTCTTGGAGCCTTGGTTGGACAAACGCTCTAGAGTCTGGTAAAAGATGTGGGTTGAGTTACTAGTCATAGAACCTTGGTTGGAAAAATGCTCTGGAGCCCTGGAAGGCTTGGATAGAGACCAATATGACGATGGTTTTGTGATGTCTGGTCGTGAGGTGGAATCACTTGTTAATGGGTTGAGGTGGATGGCCTATGGAAGCCCTAGATGATTTTTGATTGATTTGTTCTATGATATCCCACATTCATGCTTGGAATATGGCATGGGGGTGAATGGCTGAAGAGAGATTTGGCTCAACCATTCTACGGTCGGGTGGAACATGGTAGTCCCATCTCCGGTTGGTTCATTGCATTCATTAATGAGAAATCCATTCCCTTGATTTCCATGTGTAAAGGTACTGATGTATTTATGGATTTGATGGCTGATATGTTTATTGTATTTATGCTCCTATTATGCTGGTTATATGAACATTTTATGACAACAATTATGTATGGCTTTCAACATGTTTTACTTGTATGTGAATGGATAATGTGTCTATGACCTAATAGATGATAATGCATCAAATGGAATGATGGAACAATGGTTCATAGTGGTTCTTAGATAAGTATGAGATCCCTACACTTAATTCTGTTGTTTACACCTGTAGGTTACATGTCGATGATATGTTTGACGAAATGCATGTCATGGCTAGTAGGGATCCATTCAAGGTATTGAACAAATATTTTCTTTAGTACTTTCATTTCCATGTTACTTTATTGATTTGAAGAGATGGATCAGTTCTAGGCAGTGCCCTAGGCTATGGGCCTGAAAAGTGGCTCAAATCCCGGATTCGTTGGCACAAAAATAACAATTTTGGTCCACAATCATTGGAAAGTAGGTCTATGAGAGCGAATTTAGGTTGTTGGTCGCTCCCTTGCCCATAGCATGAGAGCAACTATGGTCCAAGAGACTTAAAATAGCAGTAGGACCTAGGGACATGCTGTCTGAGTGGCTAACTTTTCCTCTGAGGGTTCTGTTGATGATGTTGGATGTTTGTATGGTGTGTTCCCATCGGTTCCACTTCCTTAAGGTGACTTAGGAGGTCGAATCATATCATAGTGGCTTCTTGTCACATGTTTACCCCAGCTGGAAGGTTGCTTGGGAAGATGTGGGAGGAGGGTGTTATAGAATAATTTTCAAATAGTAATGAAGGGTTATGAAGATGGGAAATATCTAAGGATATAAGGCATAGTCATTCATTGCAAGCAAGATTTTGCAACATTAATGAATTTATCAACTAGCTCCTTAAGTTTATGGAATTATAGACATGGACATTTTAAACATGCTTCACTCCATCAAAGAAAATCAAATTAGATTGAAGAATACTTATCCCTAGACATGATTGTTCAAATTTAGATAACTCTTAGTTAGATAATGATTATTCTTCAACATGTGGTAGATAAAATGTAGAGACTTCATCATAGGAAGAACAAAACAAACCAAAATGGTTATCACAACTATTCAAAGTTATTCATTGAGATGAAAAAAAACAAAATAGGAACTAGAAGTTACCACACATATTGATCTATTCCTTAATCAATCATGATATCAATGAACCCACTAATTTTGTAGAAGAAATGAAGAAAAAATAATGAAAATAAGCTATGGTGGAAGAATATGATTTAGTGATTGAAAATGTAACATAAAAACTTATTTATTTTCTAATGTATGTTAAACTCGTTTGTTTAAAATGAGTTTAGAAAATCGAGTATAAGTCAAATGATGAGTCTAATAAGTATAAAAGATGACTTGTGGAAAAGGGTTTTTCTCAATATGATGGAATTGACTATGTCAAAAGTTTGCACCAACAAAAAATGGTGAATAACATGGCTAGACGACATGGTTTGAATCTTCATCAAATGGATGTCCAAAGTGCTTTTCTTGATGGTAAATTAAAAGAAGAAGTTTATGTGACTTAACCCGTAGGATTTGAAATTGAAGGACAAGATGACAAAGTTTGCAAATTGATCAAGGATTTATATGAATTGAAACATATACTTAGAGCATGGCATGCCAAAATGGATGAATACCTTAGACATATTTGTTTTCATCACAATGAATCTAATTCTACATTATATTTTCATGTGCAAGGTTGAAACATGGTGATCATTGTTCTCGATGTTGTTGACATAATTATCACAAGGAACCATCAAGCTCACATTAAATATGCAAAACAAAAATTTAAAAAATATTTCAAAATGATTGCTCTGGATTGATATGACCCTAACGGAGGGATATATGAGGTTAAATTTATATGACATTATCCTATGAGGGGAATATATGAGGTTAAATGTACATGTAATGTGTAAATACTATGTAATAGGATCATCCTACTAATAAATGATCTAGATTGGATCAGTATATTATTTTTCATCCATATAAATGTCTTTAGAGCGGAAAAATTGGAGGAATAAACTTACAAGAGTAATTTTATCAATATGACCAAATTTGGAGAAATCAGGTCTGAAGCTTTGCGAGGTCATTTTGACGCCTTAAATTATGTTTTATAGGGGGGAGCTTTCACATTTAAGCATTAGGATCCATGACATTATACCACACTAAGAGTCCTTTCCAAAAATGAAAGGATCACATCAATTGGAGTTCTTATACAAAAGTTATTCCTCTTGAAAGTTGACCTACCATGTTTTTACCACGATTTCATGAGTGGATGCCATGCCAACCCTCATTAGTCATGTAAAAGGGGATAATCACACAAAAAATATGAATAAGACTTTATAAATGTTAAAGTTGTAACTCTAGTTGAGTGTTGAAGGAGTCAAACTTGACCCCTTGTTGTCTATTGGACTATGTTATAACTAGGCTGATGGGAGGAAAAGGGGTTCCATTCATTTTGATTATCTCTCGTTCCATAGTAGAGTAGAGCATATTGGGAGTGGGAGTTGGAGAACATAACAAAGAGGGTTTAGTGTCTATAATAGCCTATCAATCCAAATGTTCAGTAACTCCATAAAGAGTCCCTTCTCCTTTGCACTTGCATTATTTCCATTTGAAAATAAATAGAGTAGAGCAACCTCACCTTCCATCCAAGTTTTCTCCCATAAGGGTTTTCCATAGCATATATTTTTTTCATTTTGTGGTAGGAATGTGATTGAATTTTATGGTTCTCTATTTTCCTCATTCTATCTATTACATGCATAGGCATAAACCAATAATTAAAAAATTTGGAATATAAGGAAGTTAGCCCTCATAGTATATATTTCAATATATTTTTATTAGACCTATTGTGACAAATTGTCTAGTGGAATATCCACATTATTCTACAAATCAATAAAGTACACACGTAATGTGTGAATAGGTATATAGATATCATGTTTATATTATGGTTTATTGTGATAATTTGAGTATTTGAACCATAAGATTTGGTTTCAAAGTATATGATCCTAGGGTTTTCATGCTTTAAACTAGTTGTCTTGGAGATTTTAGTATAAATTTCATTATGCAAAGTTACAAATCTTGAAATTTTGAGGAGATTTAAGATAAATAGTGAGTTAAAAGTGGTAAAAATTTTAGATTTTGATTCATTACACTTTCGTAGATATAACCTATGGAAGTAAGGCTTTATGAACAAACCATATATTAGTCTTAAACGAGTCATATTTTATTTTCATTGAATTTTTCTCTAGGAAGTTTTGGAAAGCTAAATTTTATGAGACTCATTTGAAATAACTAAGTATATTTTTTAAAAATTTATGGTTTTGATTTATTATAATTTACAAGATATATTTTATGGAAGCTAAAGTTTGTGAATAGACTTGAAATCAATTTCAAATTATTCATCTTGGTATGCTCACTATAACTTTTTTCTAGATAAGTTTCAGAATAGAAAATTTTCAAGGGTCCAAGGAGACATACAAAAGTACCTTAGGTAATAATTCTAGAATAATATTTGAAAATTTGGAGATGTGGCATGTTGTACAAGTTCAATCTTAGGAAAGGGAAAAAAATCAACATTTTTGGGAAACTTGGCACAACCAATTTTGTTCAGAACGAGAATACATATCAAATCACTAAGATTCGAAATATTAGAAAAATTAAATAGATACACTAAAAGAAAGGTTGACTAGATTTACAAACTCCATAATAGGGTTTTAAAAGGTATGTCAACTTAAAACTATCATAATTTTAATGGGGATGTTTGATTATGGCTATTCAAAAACTATTGGAAAGAGTAGCCGTAGGAAAAAATACTTGGTAAAGGATCATAACTACTAGAAGTTATTATTAATAATATATTGAGTTGTAATTTGAGGGTTTTGGTTTGACTTCATGTAACTATCAATGAAAATACTAATATTTATAGGAGATGATCATAAAGTTTGTCTCACATGGAATGGTTGAGGATGGAAAAGGAGCACAGTTTATTCGTTTGTGGAAAATACTTGTTTGTGTGATGAAGCTTGGGGGTGGTGGATGAGTATTGATGATGAAATAGAGGAAACCTAACAAAGGAAGTATTTGAAGAAGTATCTTAAAAAATGAATCAAGGAAATAAAAATGGGAGAAAAGCATAAAATTGAACATAAAATAAGAAAAATAAGAGATCAAGAAGAAAAGGGATGAACTATCGAAGATACAAAACCTTAATGAAGCACCAAGTAAGGAGATTCAACAATTAAAACAAGGAAAGAAAATAAAATGGAAGTGGGAAAAGGATGAGTTAAGCGAAGAACTGAAGAAGAAAGATAAAGGAATATATATTATGAAACTATAATAATAAACTCCTAGATTAGGTGAAGAGATTGAAAGAGGAAACAAAGAATTGTGAACATCAAGAAAAACAAGGATCTTGGATGAGGAAACTACTAAATGAATTGAAGAGGAAATTTTGCAAAAGGTTGAGGAATCCCTAAACATTGACGTGGTAAAATTAAAAATTCAATCCAAAGTTGAAGAAGGACTTTAGAATTTGATAAATGGGCCACATTGTAGCTTCAAAAGGAGAAAGAAGATAGAATTCAAGAAGATCATCATACTATACTTAAGAAGTTGAACTCTATCTAGACGATGTACATGCCAAATATTATGGTATTATAAAACAGGTTAGAGTAATCAAGGAACAAGCAAAGAGAATATAAGATTCCATTATTTGTAAAAAGAAGATAGATGAAATGGGTGCCAGAGTGAAGAAAAACCATTAAATGTGAAACCATATTGACAGCCTCTTTACTAGGAAAGATTTCAAGGAAGACAAGAAGACAAGAAGACAAGAAGGTTGATTTCAACAATATCAAGGAATATGATAGCATGTTGATCAATATTCATGGAACAAAGAATCACAAAACCTTTATTCAACATGATACTATCAAAGACTAATGACCATGCAAATTGGAGAAGTCACAACAACACTACATGGAAAGAAAGGAAATAAAATTATGCAACAACCAAACATCAAGAATTAAGATTGAAATGAGTTGAGATTGGATGCATAGATCATCATTATTGGAAAGAAGAATGTAGGAATATAAGGAAATCTTATTATTTTGTTTCATCACATGTAACATTATTAATTGTGAAGCTTTCATGACAATGCTTTTTGGAGGGTACTATGATATGACCCCAAGGGGGGCATATATGGGGTTAAATGTATATGTCATGAATCCAATGTAGAGCATATATAGGGTTAAATGTATATGTAATAGCGTTAGCCTAATGAGAAAGGGGCCACATTTACAATGTGTGAATATGTATATATATATATATATATATATATATATATATATATATATATATATATATATATATATATATATATATATGGGGTTAAATCTTATTATTTTGTTTCACCACATGTAACATTATTAATCGTGAAGCTTTCATGACAATGCTTTTTGGAGGGTACTATGATATGACCCCAAGGGGGGCATATATGGGGTTAAATGTATATGTCATGAATCCAATGTAGAGCATATATAGGGTTAAATGTATATGTAATAGTGTTAGCCTAATGGGAAAGGGCCACATTTACAATGTGTGTGTGTGTGTGTATATATATATATATATATATATATAATGTGTTCATTATCAAGGAATTGTAATTTGGATGTAAGAATGCATTTGTGTGTTTGGAGGATTTTGTCCTATTATTGTAAGGAGTTATTATGTAACTTAACTCTCTTATCTATATTAGAGTTTTTCTTCACACTTACATTGATGTATATGGTGCGTACTTATGATTTCTTATGATATTTTGAGTATTTTGTGTACATTATGAAGTAATAGCATTATATATATGAAGATTGAACTTTAGATATTGTCATTAAAACATTTGGTAAAATAAAATTCACTAAATTCATAGATTAACTTGGTCTTTGTAAAAAGTAGGCTTTAGGATTAATGAAGAGAATGTTAGCCTAATAATCCTAAAATAAAATGTTTCTAAAATTAGATATTTCATAGAAGATAAATTGTCCATGTCACATTCTTTTCATCATGATTACCATAAGTGTATGCTAAACAACAACCCTTATGTGTAGTGTATAACAGTATGACATTCAACTATACGTGCAACACCATTGAGTTTGTACAATGTGATAAACGAAGTTTAAGATCGAACTCTATAAAATGGAGCTATACCTACAACACCATCGAGTTTGTACAATGTGATAAACTAAGTTTCATTGAGTTTGTACAATGTGATAAACGAAGTTTAAGATCGAACTCTATAAAATGGAGCTATACCTACAACACCATCGAGTCTGTACAATGTGATAAACTAAGTTTAAGATCGAATTTTAAAAAAGGAGGTGATTGTGAAATGGCATTTTAGTTTAGGGAAGTTTATTTTATAATTTACTATGAAAGGATGTGTAAGTTTGTTGATCTATCTATATCTTTTAAAATAAAATAAAAAATAAAAACTATATTCTAAATAAAAAATAATGTTTACTCTAATTAAAAAAAAAACATATTCTAAAGTAATTAGAAGTAAAAAAATGTGTGAATGATATGTTTAAATCTTCTACTTTTCAAAAATATTTAGACAAGAGAGTTTAAATAAACTATTTGAAAATCTATGTTAACTTATGTCGATATCAACTTCATATATATCTATATATAGAATTTTTTTTTTTGAATATATTGTAAAGTAATTAGAAGCAAAAAAAATGTGAATCATATGTTTAAATCTTATACTTTTCAAATATATTTCTACAAGAGATTTAAATAAATTATTTGAAGATCTATACTAACTAATTTATGTGGATATAAACTTCATATATTTATATATAGAAAAAAATTAAATTTTTGATTTTTTTTTTTTCTTTTTTTTTTTTAATATTCAAAATACAATTTAAACAATGAAAAATAACACATTATATTTTGCACTCTAAAAACATTTGCAGTTCAAGAAATTTGATAATCAAATGAAAATAAATACATTCAAATATTTAATGTACAAGAATATTGCAATTGCTTACCTTACTTTCCAGAATCATGACTTTAATATAACAATATGAGAAATGGATGGCGAAAACCATAAGGAGAAGATTTTTTATTATTTTGTTAAACAATTATTTTTTAATAAAAATAAAATTGTAATGTTTAGTTGTTTAGAATGGTTTGGATGATACATATATAATGGTGGTCATTTTCTTTCTCATACCAGTTTAATACATCGTAGTGAAAAGAACGATTAGAAATTAAGGAGTAATCCGTTTCTACAATCCCATATCAACGGATGAAATAAAAAGACGATGACGCTCATTACGTTACAATAAATTAATGGCTATTTTAAGCTTAATTAGTTGAACATGCTTACGTTTAGAAATTTATCCAATAAGTTAGAGTCGATTTTAAGTGCAACAGTTTGAAATTTATTGTGAATGGTTTGGATGAAAAGAATGAAAACTAGTTAACAATAAATAATCCATACCTCTATCTACTGTATTAATGAGTGCATAAACTTTGCCTTCAAAAATGGAAAAATGATATATATATATATATATATATATATAAGTTATCCATACTGATATATATATTTTCTTTAGTATGAATGACTGTCACCTGTATTAATGGTGAAATATATATATAAAACAATAAATAATCCATACTTCTATCTACTGTATTAATGAAATTTTAGGTTGAAAAATGGAAATGATATATTTATATCTAAATATAATATAATATAATATAGAGCACAGTTATCCATACTGATATATATATTTTATAGTATGAATAACTATCACCTGCATCAATAGTGGAATATATATATATATATATATAAAACTATATCTATATATATATATAAAACTGTCACCTGTATTAATGAGCGGAATATATATATATATATATCTTCTGCAGTATAGATGATTGTCACCTGTATTAATGAACGGATAAAATTCGCTGTGAAAAATAGAAATGCTCTGTAGTGATATACCGGACGAAGCATATATGCCGTTATAGTGACAGATTGTGTGTATACATATATATTTATATCTAGATTCACACTGTATATATCAATGTACTTATGAGTGCATAAACTTTGCCGTGAAAAATGGAAATTCTCTGCTACAGCTATATACTGATACAGTCCAGATTATAGAAATGCTCTGTAGTGATATACCGTACGAAGCATATCTGCCATTACAGTGACAGATTGTGTATATACAGATATATTTCTATCTAGATTCACACTGTATATATCAATGTACTTATGAGTGCATAAACTTTGCCGTGAAAAATGGAAATTCTCTGCTACAGCTATATACTGATACAGTCCAGATTATAGAAATGCTTTGTAGTGATATACCGTACGAAGCATATATGCCATTATAGTGACAGATTGTGTATATACTCTATATTTCTATCTAGATTCAAACTGTATATATCAATGTACTTATGATTGCATAAACTTTGCCGTGAAAAATGGAAATTCTCTGCTACAGCTATATACTGATACAGTCCAGATTATATATGCCGTTATAATGACACAACATGCATTATTATTTTATTATTATTATTATTATAGGTTAAATATTTTACTTATAGATATTTGAAATATTATATTCTATAATATTTATAGAAATATATATCTTCATCAGCTATATATATCATTGTAAACTATATTAACCAGTGTATAAATTTTGTTGTGATAAATAAAAAAGTTTATTATAAAGAGTTTATAAATTATAAAATAATGGAAATTTTGATAAGATTATAATAAATTTTAGTATAAATTTTTTAAAATTCAAGTGAATGGAAAATTTTGAAAATCTAAATTATAAAGATTAAATTTTAAAGTTTTTTGTGACCTAATTTTTTAATAATACTGAATTTATTTTTATTATCAAATAAACTATTCAAACATTCCAACATTCTATTTTTTTAATATTTTATCAAATTCCAGGAAAAAAATCTACCATCGGAACCTGCCCTCCGTTGGAAAATGCATAAACTTTTTTTCGTGAAAAGCTGAAAATCCCCTTAAAAAAAAAACATCAATTTTTTAAAACATGTAATATTAAATTTTATGATTTATGTTGCAAGTTTCATTAATTTATTAAAATAATATTTTAATTATGTTGGATAATCCAAGTTAAGAAAATAAGTATTTGAAGTATAAAGAAGTTGCAGCCTCTTACTTTTTATTAATCAATTTTAATATCAATATTTATATTTTTAATATATTATATAAAGTTTTAATTTTTTATTTGAATATTATATTTATATAGAAAATCTTACTTTTATGTTTTTTTTTCATTCTTATTATTATTATTTTTTTAATCTTAATATGATGTATTTACTTATTAGTTCAGGTGAATAGTGATGATATAAGAATACAAATTAGATTTATTAGATTTATTCATTATCGTTTGATAAATTTTTATAAATTTATTATTTTAGTAAAATATAATTGTTGTTATGATTTGATATTTTTATTAAAAAAAAATGGTTCTCTAAAAAATAATGATATTTTACTTATGTTCCCAAAAATAATAAGACTTAAAAGAGTACTAAAAGAATGATAATTAGGTATCTATGATAGTTATTTTTAAGAAAGTAATACTCTTCACAAGATTATTGGATTTAGATATTTTAATTCAACTTGATGTTTTACTTAGATTCTTAAACATAATAAGATTTAAAAGAGCATTAAAAGAATGACACTTAGGTATTTATCATAGTTATTTTTAAGAAAATAATACTCCTCACAAGATTATCGAATCTAGATATTTTAGTTCAACTTTAAATGTTAGGGTTTTATCTTAATCTTCACACTTTAGGCTATCTATGAATTAGTCAGTTGAAGTATGTGAACACCCTCTTTGATTAAGGTTCATTAGATAGTGGTGGATAGTTTTTAATGTAAAAGGGTCTACTTTATAAGGACTACTTAGTAGTTAGTACTCATTAATGATGAGAACATAAGTAGTAGGAGTTTTGCTTTTGAGAATCTATTAAAGAGATTAGTTGGCTATAGAACCTATGAAATGTTTTTGTTAAGTATCATTGTCTTTGGAGCTTTGCTTGGTGAAAGTGAATATTGCTTTCATTCTTTGGATTATCATAATACAATGGCACATTTCATATATTTCATTTTCTTTGTCTCTTGTATTTGTTTTTCTACATTTATAATATCTATATACTTGGTTTGCAATTTAAGTCAAAGTTTTAAGGACCGCTACAAGTGGTATCTTAGCTCTTTCATGAGCCAACACACCTCTAAATTTTAACAACTCTTTCATTTACTAGAACTTTGATTGAGGAAGAATACACATAGAAAATACAAGTTATGTCATTTTTTTGGATACCCTCATAACCTTATCTGACACCTCTTCAAGCAACATTGCATCAAACAACACTTGTATACATATTTTTTTTCATGTGCCCTCAAGTATATCAGAAGTCTTTTAGGCAAACGTAAAACCATCCTTACATATGTTTGTGTTCATTTTATTTGTATAGTAATCACTAAGGAGATTGCTCTCATGTACTATGTTATCGAGTAGTATAACTAAGGGTATGGTATATCCTCCTTAGTTGGTGTCATGAAAGATTTGGCTGAGTAATATTAATGGAAACCTTTTAGTATATGAGAGAGCCATCACAATTAATTGTCCTTTGTATTTAGGACCTTGAAAATCCTAACCATTATAGTCAATTAGAAAAATTCATGCATATTTAAATCTAGAATGAATTTGGAAATTTTGTCAATGTGGTGATATTTAATAAAGAGTAATGCTTTCACTAGTGAAAATGAAATATACATGACATATATCAAAATGTTATTTGCATCATGTTGATTAGGTGGATATACCTCTCTAGTAACCCTTCTTATGTGGATCTAAAAATATAATGTAACTTGTGGTATATCTAAAAGGATACCTTTCAAGCCATAAATTATAGTGAGATATCTTGGGAATAATTCAATAGAATTTAGGTGGTCTATTTGAAAAGATGTACAATGAAGGTTTGATATTGGGATTGATATGTAGCCACTTGGGTATCTACATACTATATCTACAATTTGATCCCACTAGGGGAATCATCATCAAATGATGTGAAACATGCTCTTTCTAAATGCCTATCACTCACCCTTTTAGGATGATAGTTTGTAGTACCACTTTCTAAAGGTAGAGTTTAACAAGTTTGATGGTTTATATTCCTTGGGTTGGGTCACTCAAATGTAACATATTTCTCTCTCCATGGAATTAATGATAACCTATAGAAATTAAAAGTGATGGTATTATATTTAGATGTAGATACTAGAGATGGTATAATAAAGAGTACAATGGTTAGTCCTAGTTCATAGAGGTCCTTTATGATTATTTTGAATGTGACACTCACTACTTAGGATGCCTAAAAAAAATATGGCAAACAAACATAGTCATTGACTATAATGTAACCTTGAACAATCAACAATTTAGAGAAAGTTCCTAATTAATTTCATTATTAAAGAATTATTGATCAATGGTTCAACATAGGAAATTAGATAACACATCATGATGCAAAACCTAATCATTTGGTTGAAAGCTTGTGAAAGACTTAAATAATATGAGATGGTGATCGATAACCAAATCCAATATCCTCATTAAATGTTTACATCATCCCTCTCATGACAACTACCACAACCCCTCCAACTCTCAACCATTGAGAGTCCAAAATTTGTCTCAAGAAGAGATGGAAGAATGGAAACATCTTAGACTTTGTTATAAATGTGATGAGAAATATTTTAAAGGGTGCAAATGTAAAGTAAAAAATATTTCAAATGGATATGTCCCAATAAGGCCACATGAAAGACATCTTAGCTAAGGACACTCCTACAATAGACTTAGAGGATGCCACCTTCCATAAATGATGAACCCACCTTGAAAGCTCCTTGTGAGGAACCCTAATTTCTATCGATGCTTTATTATGTTTCTCAACACCCCAAAAATTTATATTTATTTGGTATATCAAGCACCATAGGTGATTATATTGATTTTGATAGTGGTAGTGCTTATAATTTTATTCATAGGAGAGTGGCTAAGAAAACCCATTCTTATGTGCATTGTATACCTAATTCTCAAGATATGACAATAATGGTGGTAGGATGAAATTAGTGGTTTTTATGGAGATGTGAAACTCCATAGGTGTGACTATCATCCCAAATCACATGTGCACTATTAAAATATGCAGTCATGATGTAATCTAAAGCTAGAATGGTTATGCAAAGTGAGACTTTTCACCATGGATTTGAAGGATTATACATGAGCTTAGATAAGGAAGGGAAAATATTAACTCTCAAGTCTTTGTAACTCATGTGGTACCACTAGCATTTCTTGAAACATTTGAAACATTATTTTGAGGATTCAGAGGTTGAATACTTGATTCACATTGTCAATGAGAATGGAATACAGGTGGATCCCAAGAAAGTTGCGACCACTCAAGATTTTCCAAAACCTAAGGATTTGAAGGTCCAATGTGGGTTCTTATGACTTACAAGTCTACAAGAAGTTTGTAAAAATTTATGGAAATATTGTTACTTGCTTATCTTCAGTGCTAAAAAAGAATGTATTTGTATTGAGTGAGGTAAATGAATAAGTCTTCTCAACTTCAAAGGATGACATGTGCACTACTCTAGTATTACTAGTTTTATATTTTGCTAAGAATTTTGTCCTAGATTACGATGGCTCAAGTAGAGGTATTAGAGAAATTTTGATGCAAGAATGACACCCCTTAGCATTTACTAATAAGAAATTTTGTGACCACGATTTTGGTAAATCCACATATAAGAAAGAGAAGATGTCCATCCTTCATGTAGTGGATGCTTGGAGCTCATATCTCAAAGGGAGACATTTTTTAGATCAAGAACAATCATTATAATTTGAAATATTTTCTAAAATATAGGTTTTCATTACCAAAGTAGCATAGATAGCTTACTAAGATATTGGGTATGATTATGACATTATATATAAGAAGGGAAAATAAAATGTGGTAGTTGATGCTTTACTTTAGTAAAGTATTTTGAGAATGATGGAATCCTCATTCGTGGTTGTCTTATATACAAAAGTTTAGGTCTAACCTAGCTAATCTATCGTATAAAATGAATAAATATAGGCTCTCCTAAACTTGAGCTCACTTAGCTATATACAAGAAACTTATGCCATATTACTCTAGCTAAATTGCTTTAACACTCTTTTGAAATTTATTCAATAAATTGGAATCGATTTTAGGTGGAACAGTTTGAACATGTGTACTTTTTTGAAATTTATTGTGAACCATTTAGATGGAAAAACCGAAACATGAGCATACCTTATAGTGATACCGTCTAAAACCATATAGGCCATAAATACCATTATACCTTATAGTGATACCATCTAAAACATATAGGCTGTAACAGTAAATATATATACACAGAGCATATAGGCCATTACCGCCACACTACATATACTTAGTTACTTACTTTATATATTGTACAATATTCATATTTATAGTGTACAAATGTTATATATTCTACAATATTCAGACTGATATAAATCTTCTGCAGGATATATCACTGTAAAGTGTACTAATGAGTGCATAAGCTTTGCCGTGAAAAATGGAAATTCTCTGCTACTGCTATAGTGATACAGTCCAGAGCATATATTCCATTATGGTGACGGCACACATATATTATTAGATGTACAAATGTTATATATTCCACAATATTCCTTAGTGATATTCACCTGTATATATCATTACATGTTATATTTTCTAGAATATTAGATAGATATCTTGCGGCGCAGTATATATCACTGTAAAGTGTACTAATATATATCTTCCTCAGTATATATCACTTTCGCAGTATATATCACTGCACAGTGTACTAACATATATCTTTCTTTGCATAAACTTTGCCGTGACATGTGGAAATGCTCTGCTAGGGTTTTCAAACGTAATTTCTTGAATTCTACACGGACAACCACGTTACTGTTCATTAATGATCCTATTCACCATATTTGGATTAATGAGTGGGGACTATTCATGCATGCAATATTTATATTATGGAAAGTTCCAAGGTGATTGGAACCAGAATCATGTATGTTTGACCATTTATAATTTCTTTAAATAGATTGGCATCAATACTTTTTATTTTAAAATTATATTTAGAAATATTTCGATTATTTCAATTAGTGTGAATTTGAGAGAGCTTTATAACCAGTATCGTGTGAATTTGGATATCTTGGTTGGAATCGTATGAATTTGGAATCGTGTGAATTTGGCTATCTTGGTTGGAATCGTATGAATTTGGATATCTTGGTTGGAATCCGGCTAAAAAGTTTTTTTGGGATTAAATTTTGATTTATGTCATTGAGACTGAGTTTTTTATTAGATATATCGATTCAATAAAATTTTTGGGTATTCTTATTGTGGAGAGTTCACAACTCAAACTTGTGATTCCAACAAATCCATACTAGATTATGGGAAAATTAAACTATAAACTTGTTATGAACTCAAATTTCTATATAATT
Organism: Pinus tabuliformis; assembly: GCA_031772625.1. Taxonomy (NCBI): domain Eukaryota; kingdom Viridiplantae; phylum Streptophyta; class Pinopsida; order Pinales; family Pinaceae; genus Pinus; species Pinus tabuliformis. The sequence continues at coordinate 393,966,372 of CM062814.1, read as the reverse complement.
TTTAAATAGATTGGTTTATATTATTACTTTGTTATTAAGCTTAATTAATAATTCTTAAAACCTTAATCAAAATCACAAAGCACTTGGATTGTGGAGAGTTCACAACTCAAACTTGTGATTCCAACAAATTCATACGAGATTATGAGAAAATTAGACAATAAACTTGTTATGAACTCGAATTTCTATATGATTTTTAAATAGATTGATCTATAATTACTCTGTTATTAAGTTTAATTAATAATTCTTAAAATCTTAATCAAAATCACAAAGCACTTGGATTGTGAAGACTTCACAACTCAAACTTGTGACTCCAACAAATCCATACTAGATTATGGGAAAATTACACAAATAAACTTCCTATGAACTCCAACTTCTATATGATTTTTAAATGGCTTGATTATATTATCAATTTGTTACTAAACTTAATTAATAATTCTTAAAATATAAATCTAAATCACAAAGAAATTCACAAATAACCATTTGTAAGAAGTCACTATTTTTATATACAACCAATAGGGTAAAATGAATACATTGACTAGTAATATCAAAATATTAAAAGAGCAAATTTAAATATTTTCACAATTTAACGTAATTAAATATATTAATGATTAAATTTTTATGGTTTTAAGTTAGGATGGATTTATCAAGAGCTAAGAGGTATCAAATTTCTCGAGGTGGAAATCTCCTTTTTGAGTACAAAATTTGAGGAAAGGTTTACAACTCGAGAGATTTGATTCTTCTCAACTTTTGATAGATCGATGGTTAAGATGGATTTAGGCTGGTTTCAATCGAGTGTGGTCATGGAAAATTTGTTGAATATCCAATTCTTTTGATCATTTTAAATATGCTAGATATGTCTAAGATTAAATTGATCATTTTAATTTTAAATTTGCTTAGTTACCTTAGTTTGTTGAGATAATAGACATTGTTAATAACTTGAATGATGAAAAATAATGAAATAATTTTTTTGAATGCAAAGTGATAATGTTACAGTGTCGAATGATAGAAAATCTGAATAGTAATAATGTAGTCAATTACAAATAGTATTCATTGTGATCGATCTTAAATTATTTTCTTCTACTATTTTTATTGTCATACCTCTTAGTTTTGACATCTTTTCATATGGATCATATGGAAAGGGTGGTTGAAATTGTGGATCATTCAAATATTTAGTTTGAGCTATTCTAATTAACATCATACCTTGTCTCTCTTACTCTCCAATATTAATAGTAGCTTTCTCCAAAGTAAATCATTGTGACTTATGGAGTGTTAAGCCCCAAGGAAGTTTCGTTAGTGGTTGTTTCTTATAACCTTGTTCAAATGTAAAGTGACTAACAATGTTAAATGATAGAAAATGAGAATAATAAGAATGTAATAAATTACAAATAGTTTACATTTCAAGAAAAAAACATTTAAGGTAAATGATTTAAGATGAGAATTCAAGTATTTTATTTATGGTTGAATTACTGTAACACATAAATCAATGCATGTACTTGTTTTGTGCTTACATTGAAATCAATACAAACTATTAATCTAATTACTTTGAAATTAATGTACATCATACATCTAGTTATATCAAATCAGAAATCAATATCTACATTGAAATAAATGCATCTAGTGCAAGCATTCAAATAGAATTAGAAATCAACATCTACACCAAAATCAATGCATTTAATGCAAACAATCAAATAGGATTAGAAATCAATATATACATTGAAATCAATGCATCTAGTTCAAACAGTCAAATAGAATTAGAAATCAACATCTACAATGAAATCAATGCATCTAGTGCAAGCAATCAAATAAAATCAGAAAAAAATTACATTGAAATCAATGCATCTAGTGCAATCAATCAAATAGGATTAGGAATCAACATCTACATTGAAATCAATGCATCTATTTTAGTGAATAACATTGTATCTCCCCCACCCTCTCTCCCCTATCTCTCTCTACCCCTCCCTCTCTCCCCCATCTCTCTCTCTCCCTCCACCTTTCCCTCTATCCACCTCTCCCTCTCTCTCTTTGTCTCTCTCTACTTCCCTCTTTCTCTCCCCGTCGTCTATATCTACATCTCCCTCCATATCTCCTTATTTTTCTTTCTATATCACCCTATGAACACACACACACTCTTCCCTCCATATCTATCTATCTCTCCCTCCCTCCCTCTCTTTGTCTCTCTCTTCTTCCCTCTTTCCATCCTCCATTATATGTCTTTGTCCATTTGTCTCTCATTCTTTATCTCTCTATCTCACCCCCCAAACATACACGCTCTTTCTCCATATTTCTCTCTCCCCATCCCTCTTCCTCACCTCCTCTCTTTGGATTCCCATTCTCTTCCACTCTCTCTATATATTCTTCTCCCTCTCTTGCTTCCCACTCTCCTCTCTCCCTCACTCTCTTTCTCTATCTCTCCCTTTTCACAACTCCTCACTCTCGCTCTCTCCACCTTTTTCACTCTCTTTGTCTTTCTTCTTTGCTCTATCTCTCTCCCCCAGCTCTATCTCTCTCTCTCCTTCTCTCTATCAAGTCCTCTTTCTCTTCCTTCCTCTCTCTCCCTTTCTCTTGCACTTCCCTTTGTCTCTCTCCCCCATCACTTTCTCTCTCTCCACCCTCCAACTTTGTCACTGCATGCCCCTCCAACTCCATCTATCTCTCCCTCCATTTCTCCTTCTCTGTCTCCCATCCTCTCTCACTTCCTCTGCCTCCCTCCCTCTCTCCTTCTCTCTCTCTCTCTCTCTCTCTCTCTCTCTCTCTACCCTCCAATTCTATCACAATATCCCTCCCTCTCTCCTTCTTTCTCTTCCCCTCTCTCCCCCTCCATCTTTATGTCTCCCTCTCTCTCTCTTCTCCTTCTCTCCCTCTCTCTCCTCTCCTTCTCTCCCTCTTCCCTCCTTCTCTCATCTCTCCCTTTCTTTCCAAATCTCCCTTGTCACTCCCTCTCTCTCCCCCTCCAGTCCATCTCTCTTTACCTCCCTCTCTCCTTCTCTCTCTCCCTTCCTCTCTTTTTCTTCCTCTCTCTCCCTCTCTCTCTCCCCCCATCACTCTCTCTCATTCTCTTGTTGCCCTATCTCTCTCTCCATGTCTCCCACACTTTGTCTCTCTCTTTCCCCCCTCTCCCCCCCATCCATCGACATGATCGAGATTTGTCACTATGCGTAATCAATAATATGTGTAAGGTATAATATAATAATACTCATAATGGAGATGCTTATTATTAGAATATATTGGAATAATAATAATCAATATTATTGATTATTATACTAATAATAATATCTAAATAAATAACCTATTAAATCTAAAGCAATAATATATTAACTTCACATTATAGACAGTCCAATTTCTTTGATCAATTTGATACCTCTATCCCTTACATTTTAAATTTTACATAACAATACATTACATTAAATTACATTTTACATTTATAAATGTTTTAATTTGAATAATAAATTTTTTTAACTGAAAAGAGTAGGAGATATATATTAATCCAGGCTCATACGCGACCAAAAACTGGGAGTTTTACAAAATAGTGTAGAGCCAATAGAGGGCCTCAAAATTTACATTCTGTTCTATCCAACCCATAAATTTCTTTCCCAAAATTATTAAATTCTCCCTTGAAACTTTCCTATGGCTATAAATCTTGCAGATCTAGTTCAACAAATATTTACATGTGTAATTTGACATCAAAAACTGGAAAAAAAATACAGAAGGTATTGAATACTCCTCCATTGGCGCTGGGTTGTTAAGATCTATTCTAGTGTTTTCTTCATTTGACCTTGGGCTTTTCTTGACTAGCTTAATTTGCAGTTGTTCAATTTGCAGACGCAAGCACTAAGTTCTTCACTCATTTTTCTCTAGTTGCTACTCCTGCATTTCCAAAGTCTCCTTTTGTTGCTGATGGATGCACCTCTGCATAATTTCCAGCCGTTCCTTGATTTCCATGTGTTCTTTGTCACAAAGACCCCAAGCCAGATGGATCCTCCCACAATCCTTCGCACTGTGCCTAGGTATTCAGCTTGACTGAGGTCAGTGACAAGCTCATGAACCAGATATTGATCCCTCCTCCTCAGAAATGCTCACCACGTCCATATTGACAGCAGAGGGGAGACCAGGACAACTACCCATGGAGAGAAATAGAACTGACCCAAATTTGAACCAATTACACTTCTGAAAGACTGTAATTTCAAGCTCTGAAGCACCACCGACCATGGCTAGCAAATTGACAGACTCTTTCTTGCTAGAAATGCCTGTGTTGCCACCCTTTGCAAAAACCAGATCCTTCACATGACTAATAAAATTGTGTTTAAAAATGCTTGATGTATATTAACAGTATATGAGATTTTAATATGTTAATAGAAATCAACATGATTAATAAACTTCTAAAATATTTTAATGTGGAAAAATAATTCATTAATATGTGGAGCTATGGACACTAAACATGCATCTAATGGCTTTAGACACAACTTCTAAGCATTACACGTATAAAACAAAAACATGTAAAAGATAATAGTAAAATCTAAAAAACATTTAGTTAATATTATTCAAGCCAATAAGACATAATTATCAATTAAATATAAAGTGAAAAAACAATTCAAAACCTATTTTTAACTTAATTAAAAATTCAACACTAACTTTAAAAAAAATGTTGCTAAGAAGGATTTTAAACCATTAAACCAATAAAATATAATAGGAAGTGGCAAAGCAATATAAAACCTCCCTTCAAACGCCCTAACATAGACCTTCTTAAAATGAAACATATTTACAAACACCATAACATTGACATAGTTATTTGAATGGACACATACCATAAGTGTATGCTAAACAACAGCCATTATGTGTATAACAGTATGGCATTCAACGATACCAACAACACCACTGAGTTAACCGTCATATAATCAAAGGAAAAAGGTAGGGTACGTTCAAATATTTAGGGTACGAGTGAGGCCGTTGCATACATTACTTTTCAGAGTCATGATATGACTGTATGAGAAATGGATGGCGAAGGCCGTAAGGAAGAGATTTTTTTCTATTTTGTTGAGTAACTTCTTTTTAATAAAAATAAATTGTAATGTTTAGTTGTTTAGAATGGTTTGGATGATACATATATAATGGTGGTCATTTTCCTCGTATAAATCATACAAGTTTAATTCATCGTAGTCAATAGTACGATTGGAAATTAAGGAGTAATCCGTTTCTACAATCCCATATCAACGGATGAAATAAAAAGACAAGGACACTCATTACATTACAATAAATTAATGGCTATTTTAAGCTTAATCAGTTGAACATGCTTACTTTTAGAAATTTTGTGAATTGTTTGGATGAAAAGAGTGAAAAGTGCTTAACCATAAATAATCCATACCGCTCTCTACGGCATAAAATTTGCCTTGAAAAATGGAAATGCTTTGTAGACTGGCACCTAAGTTATCCATACAGATCACCTGCATTAATAGTGGAATATATATATATATATATATATATATATATATATATATTCCGCAGTATAAATGACTGTCACCTGTATTAATGAGTGGAATATATATACTCGGGAATATTCATACTGATATATATATATCTTCCGCAGTATAGATGACTGTCACCTGTATTAATGAACGGATAAAATTTGCCGTGAAAAATAGAAATGCTCTGTAGTGATATACCGTACGGAGGATATACGCCGTTATAGTGACAGAGTGCGTATATACATATATATTTCTATCTAGATTCACACTGTATATATCAATGTAATTATGAGTGCATAAACTTTGCCGTGAAAAATGGAAATTCTCCGCTACGGCTATATAATGATACAGTCCAGATAAGATCATATATGCCGTTATGATGGCACAACATGCATTTTATTATTATTATTATTATAATTATAATTATAAGTTAAATATTTTATATAGAAATATTTGAAATATTCCATAACATTTATATAAATATATATTTTTAATAGTGATATATATTACTGTAAATTATATTTATGAGTGTATAAATTTTGTTGTAAAAAATGGAAAAGTTTATTGTAAAGAGTTTATAAATTATAAAATAATAGAAATTTTTGTAAGATTATAATAAATCTTAGTAAAAGTTTTTGAAAATATCTTTAAAAAACATAAATTTTTTAAAACATGTAATATTAAATTTTATGATTTTTGTTGTAAGTTTCATTAATTTATTAAAAAAAATATTTTAATTATGTTGGATAATCCAAGTTAAGAAAATAAGTATTTGAAGTATAAAGAAGTTGCAGCCTCCTTTTTTTATTAATCAATTTTGATTTTAATAAAAAATTTAAAAAATATTTATTTTTATAAATTTAATTATACAATGATAAAAATATAAATTTCATATTTTTTTATTAGGTTATTTATATATCAATATTTATATTTTTAATATATTATATAAAGTTTTAATTTTTTATTTGAATATTATATCTATATAGAAAGTCTTACTTTTATGTTTTTTTTTTTCATTCTTAGTTTTATTTTATCTTAATATGATGTATTTACTTATTAGTTTAGGTGAATACTCTTGATATAAGAATACAAATTAGATTTATTTATTATAGTTTGATAATTTTTTATAAATTTATTAATTTAATAAAATATTTATGTTATTATGATTTGATATTTTTATTAAAGGAAAAATTTGTTTTTTAAAAATATAATGATATTTTACTTATATTTCTAAACATAATAAGACTTAAAAGAGCATTAAAAAAAAGATAATTAGGTATTTATGATAGTTATTTTTAAGAAAATAATACTCTTCACAAGATTATTGGATTTAGATATTTTAATTTAACTTGATGTTTTACTTAGATTCTTAAACATAATAAGATTTAAAATAGCATTAAAAGAATGACACTTAGGTATTTATCATAGTTATTTTTAAGAAAATAATACTCCTCACAAGATTATTGGATTTAGATATTTTAGTTCAACTTTAAATGTTAGGGTTCTATCTTAATCTTCATACTTTAGGCTATCTAGGAATTAGTCAATTGAAGTATGTGAACACCCTGTTTGATTAAGGTTCATTAGATAGTAGTGGATAGTTTTTAATGTAAAATGGTCTACTTTATAAGGACCACTTGGTAGTTAGTATTCATTAATGATGAGAACATAAGTAGTAGGGGTTTTGCTTTTGAGAATCTATTAAAGAGATTAGTTGGCTATAGAACCTATGAAATGTTTTGTTAAGTATCATTGTGTTTGGAGCTTTGCTTGGTGAAAGGTTGTCACAACTTAAGAAGAAGTGAATATTGCTTTCATTCTTTGGATTATCGTAATACAATGGTACATTTCATATATTTCATTTTATTTGTCTCTTGTATTTGTTATTCTACATTTATAATATCTATATACTTGGTTTTCAATTTAAGCCTAAGTTTTAAGGACCACTACAAGTGGTATCATAGCTCTTTCATGAGCCAACACACCTCTAAATTTGAACAACTCTTTCATTTTACTAGAACTTTGATTGAGGAAGAATACACAGAGAAAATACAAGTCATGTCATTTTTTTGGATACCCTCATAGCCTTAACACCTCTTCAAGCAACACTACATCAAACAACACTTGTATACATAATTTTTTTCCTGTGCCCTCAAGTATATCGGAAGTCTTTTAGGAAAACCTAAAACCATCCTTACATATGTTTGTGTTCATTTTATTTGTATAGTAATTACTAAGGAGATTTCTCTCATGTACTACGTTATTGAGTAGTATAACAAGGGTATGGTATATCCTCCTTAGTTGGTGTCATGAAAGATTTCACAGAGTAATATTAACAAAAACCTTTTAGTATATGAGAGAGCCATTGTAATTAATTGTCCTTTGTATTTAGGACCATGAAAATCCTAGCCATTATAGTCAACTAGAAAAATTCATACATCTTTGCATCTAGAATGAATTTGGAAATTTTGACAATGTGATGATATTTAATAACGAGTAATGCTTTCACTAGTGAAAATGAATTATAGATGGCATATATTTAAATACTATCTGCATCATGTTGATTAGGTGGATCTATCTCTCTAGTAACCCTTCTTTTGCAAATCTAACAATATAATGTAGCGTGTGGTATATCTAAAAGGATACCTTTCAATCCATAGTTATAGTGAGATAAGTTGGGAATAATTGAATAGAATTTAGGTGGTTTGCTAGAAAAGATGCACATTGAAGGTTTGATATTGGGATTGATATGTAGCCACTTGGGTATCTACATACTAGATCTACAATTTGATCCCACTAGGGGAATCATCATCAAATGATGTGAAGGACACTCCCATTCTCTTTATGAATGCCGATCACCCAACCTTTTTGGACAATAGTTTGTAGCACCACTTTCTAAAGGTAGAGATTAACAAGTTTGATGGTTTATATTCCATAGGCTGGGTCCAAATGTAACATATTTCTCTCTCCATGGAATTAATGATGACCTACAGAGACTAAAATTCATGGTATTATATTTAGATGTAGATACTAGAAATGGTATAAGAAAGATTACAATGGTTAGTCCTAGTTTGTAAAGGTCTTTTATGATTATTTTGAATGTGACACTCACTACTCTGGATGCCTAACAAAAATATGGCAAACAAACATAGTCATTGAATATAATGTAACCTTGAACAATCAACAATTTAGATAAAGTTCATAATTAATTTCATTATTAAAGAATTCTTGATCAATGGTTCAACATAGGAAATTAGATAACATATCATGATGAAAAACCTAATCATATGGTTGAAATCTTGTGAAAGAGTTAAATAATATGAGATGGTGATCAATGACCAAATCCAGTATCCTCATTAAATGTTTACATTATCCCTCTCATGACAACTACCACAACCCTTCCAACTCTCAACCATTGAGAGTCCAAAATTTGTCTCAAGAAGAGATGGAAGAATGACAACACCTTAGACTTTGTTATAAATGTCACGAGAAATATTTTAAAGGGTGCAAATGTAATGTAAAAAATATTTCAAATGGATATATACCAATAAGGCCACATGAAAGACATCTTAGCTAAGGGCACTCCTACAATAGACTTATAAGATGCCACCCTGCCATAAATGATGAAAGCTCCTTGTGAGGAACCCTAATTTCTATCCATGCTTTATTATGTTTCTCAACACCCCAAAAATTTATATTTATTTGGTATATCAAGCACCATAGGTGATTATATTGATTTTGATAGTGGTAGTGCTTACAATTTTATTCATAGGAGAGTGGCTAAGAAAACCCATTCTTATGTGCATTGTATACCTAATTCTCAAATTATGACAAAAATGGTGGTAGGATGAAATATAATGGTTTTTATGGAGCTGTGAAACTCCGTAGGTGTGACTATCATATCAAATCACATGTGCACTATTGAAATGTGAAATCATGATGTAATCTAAAGCTAGAATGGTTATGCAAATTGAGACTTTTCACCATGGATTTGAAGGATTATACATAAGCTTAGCTAAGGAAGGGAAAATATTAACTCTCAAGTCTTTGTAACTCATATGGTACCACTAGCATTTCTTGAAACATTCTTTTGAGGATTCAAAGGTTGAATACTTGATTCACATTGTCAATGAGGATGGAATACAGGTGGATCCCAAGAAAGTTGTGACTACTCAATATTTTCCAAAACCTAAGGATTTGAAGGTCCAATGTGGGCTTTTAGGACTTACAAGTCTACAAGAAGTTTGTAAAAAATTATGGAAAAATTGTTGCTTCCTTATCTTTAGTGCTAAAAAAGAATGTAGTTGTATTGAGTGAGGTAAATGAATAAGCCTCCTCAACTTCAAGGGATGACATGTGCACTACTCTAGTATTACTAGTTCTTTATTTTGCTAAGAATTTTGTCCTAGATTATGATGGCTCAAGTAGAGGTATTAGAGAATTTTTTATGCAAGAAAGACACCCCTTAGCATTTAATTAGTAAGAAATTGTGTGACTACAATTTTGGTAAATCCACATATAAGAAAGAGAAAATGTCCATTCTTCATGTAGTGGATGCTTGGTGCTCATATCTCAAAGGGAGACATTTTTTAGATCAAGACTAATCATTATAATTTGAAATATTTTATAGAATATAGGTTATCATCACCAAAGTAGCATAGATGGCTTACTAAGATGTTGGGTATGATTATTAGATTATATATAAGAAGGGAAAATAAAATGTGATAGTTGATACTTTACTTTAGTAAGGTAATTTGAGAATAATGGAATCCTCATTTGTGGTTGTCTTATATATAAAAGTTTAGGTCAAAGCTAGCTAGCTAGTATATTGTATGAAATGAATAAATATAAGTTCTTCATAGACTTAAACCCACTGAACTATGTATACCAAAAAAAATTATGCCATATCACTCTAACTAAATTGCTTTAACACTATTTTGAAATTTATTCAATAAATTGGAATCGATTTTAGGTGCAACTGTTTGAACATGTGTGCTTTTTTGAAATCTATTGTAAACCATTTAGATGAAAAAACCAAAAGATGATTGGCATAAATACCATTCTACCTTATAGTGATACCGTCTAAAACATATAGGCCGTAACCGTGAATATATATATATATATATATATATATATATATATGCCATTACCGCCACACTTCATATACTTAGTTACTTACTTTATATATTGTACAATATTCATATTTATATAAAGCGTTAGGTGTACAAATGTTATATATTCTACAATATTCAGATTGATATAAATCTTCTGCAGTATACATCACTGTAAAGTGTACTAATGAGTGCATAAGCTTTGCCGTGAAAAATGGAAATTCTCTGCTACTGCTATAGTGATACAGTCCAGAGCATATATGCCGTTATGGTGACGGCATACATATATATTATTAGATGTACAATTGTTATATATTCCACAATATTCCTTAGTGATATTCACCTGTATATATCATTACATGTTATATTTTCTAGAATATTAATACTGATAGATATCTTCCGGCGCAGTATATATCACTGCAAAGTGTACTAACATATATCTTTCTTTGCATAAACTTTGCCGTGACAAGTGAAAATGCTTTGCTAGGGCTTTCAGACAAAATTTCTTGAATCCTACACGGACAACCTGGAAATGATACTATTCATCCTGGAACTGTTCGGAAAGTTCCAGGATGATTGGAACCAGAATCATGTATGTTTTTATTTTTAAATTATATTTAGAAATATTTCAATTATTTCAAGTTGTATGAATTCGAGAGTGCTTTATAACGGGTATTAGTATTGATTTGGAGATCTTGATTGGAATCGGGTTAAAAAAGAAATTTGGGTTAAATTTTGATTTATATTGTTTAGTATTGATTCAACAAAATTTTTGGGTATTGGGATTGTGGAGAGTTCACAACTCAAACTTGTGACTTCAACAAATCCATACTAGATTATGAAAAAATTACACAAATAAACTTCTTATAAACACCGACTTCTATATGATTTTAAATAACTTAATTATATTTTAATTTGTTACTAAACTTGATTAATAATTCTTAAAATCTAAATCAAAATCACAAAGCAACTCACAAATGACCATTGGTAAGAAGCCACTCTTTTTATATACAACAAAGAGGGTAAAACGAATACATTGACTAGTGATATAGAAAGTGATATCAAAATCTTAAAAGAGCAATTTTAAATATTTTCACAATTTAAAGTAATTAAATATAAAAAGCCACTATTTTTATATACAACCAATAGGTAAAATGAATACATTGACAAGTGATATCAAAATTTACATTGATTAGTGATATCAAAAATTTAAAAGAGAAAATTTAAATATTTTTACAATTTAAAGTAATTAAATATATTAATGTTTACATTTTTATGGTTTTAAGTTAGGATGGATTTATCAAGAGTTAAGAGGTATCAAATTTTTCAAGGTGTAAATTTTTTTTCTTTTCGTTTTTTTTTTTTTTTTTTTTTCTTTTTTCTTTCAGTAAACTTGAGGAATGGTTTGCAACTTGAGAGATTTGATGCTTCTCAACATTTGATAGATTGATGGTTAAGATGGATTTAGGTTGGTTTGTGTGTGGCCATGGGAAAATTGTTGAATATCTAATTCTTTTGATCATTTTTAATATGCTAGATATGTCTAAAATTAATTGATCATTTTAATTTTAAATTTGCTCAGTTATCTTAGTTTGTTGAGAATATAGACACTGTTAATAACTTGGATGATGAAAAATAATGAAACAAATTTTTTGAATGCAAAGTGATAATATTACAGTGTTGATAGAAAATATGAATAGTAAGAATTTAGTCAATTACAAATAGTATTCATTGTGATCGATCTTAAATTATTTTCTTCTACTATTTTTATTGCCATACCTGTTAGTTTTGCCATTTTCTCATATGGATCATATGGAAAGGTGGTTGAAATTGTGGATCATTCAAATCTTTGATTTGAGCTATTGTAATTAACCTCATACCTTGTCTCTCTTACTCTCCAATATTAATAGTAGCTTTCTCCAAAGTCAATCATTGTGACTTATGGAGTGTTAAGCCCCAAGGAAGTTTCATTAGTAGTTGTTTCTTATAACCTTGTTCAAATGTAAAGTGACTAACAATGTTGAATGATAGAAAATGAGAATAATAAGAATGTAATAAATTAAAAATAGTTTACATTTTCAAGAAGAAAACATTTAAGGTAGGTGATTTAAGATGAGAATTCAAGTATTTTGTTTATGGTTGAATTACTATAACATATAAATCAATGCATGTACTTTTTTGTGGTACATTGAAATCAATACAAACTATTAATCTAATTACTTTGAAATTAATGCACATCATACATTTAGTTATATCAAATAAGAAATCAATATCTACATTGAAATACATGCATCTAGTGCAAGCATTCAAATAGAATTAGAAATCAACATCTACACCAAAATCAATGCATCTAGTTCAAACAATGAAATAGAATTAGAAATTAACATGTACAATGAAATCAATGCATCTAGTGCAAGCAATCAAATAAGACCAGAAATAAATTACATTGAAATCAATGAATCTAGTGAAATCAATAAAATAGTATTAGGAATCAACATCTATACTGAAATCAATGCATCTATTTTAGTGAATAACATTGTACATCCCCCTCCCTCTCTTCCCTCTCTCTCTCTTCCGCTCCCTCTCTCCCCCATCTCTCTCTTTCTCCACCTTTCCCTCTCTCCACCTCTCCCTCCCTCTCTTTGTCTCTCTCTACTTCCCTCTCTCTCTCCCCACTGTCTATATCTACATCTCCCTCCATATCTCCTTTTTCTCTCTATATCACCCCCCAAACACACATGCACACATTCTCTCCATATCTATCTATCTCTCCCTCCCTCCCTCTCTTTGTCTCTCTCTTCTTCCCTTTTTCCACCCTCCATTTATATGTCTTTCTCCTTTTGTCTCTCATTCTTTATCTCTCTATCTAACCCCCCAAACATACACACTCTCTCTCCTCTTCCCTCTTCCTCGCCCCCTCTCTCTAGATTCCCATTCTCTTCCTCTCTCTATATATATCCTTATCTCTCTCTTCCTTCCCACTCTCCTCTCTCCCTCACTCTCTCTCTATCTCTCCCTTTTCACAGCTCCTCTCTCTCTCGCTCTCTCCACCCTTTTCTCTCTCTTTGTCTTTCTTCTTTGCTCTATCTCCCCCCCGCCCCCCCTGCTCTATCTCTCTCTCCCTCCCTCTCTCCTTCTATCTCTCAAGTCCTCTTTCTCTTCCTTCCTCTCTCTCCCTTTCTCTCGCACTTCCCTCTGTCTCTCTCCCCCATCACTTTCACTTTCTATCCACCCTCCAACTTTGTCACTGTATGCCCCTCCAAATCCATCTATCTCGCCCTCCATCTCTCCTTCTCTATCTCCCATCCTCTCTAGCTTCCTCTCCCTCCCTCCCTCTCTCCTTCTCTATCTCCTCTCTCTCTCTCTCTCTTTACCCTCCAATTTTGTCATAATATCCCTCTCTCTCTCCTTCTCTCTCTCCCCCTCTCTCCCCCCTCCATCTTTGTGTCTCCCTCTCTCTCGCTTCTCCTCCTCTTCCTCTATATCTCCTCTCCTTCTATCCCTCTTCACTCCTTCTATCATCTCTCCCTTTCTCTCCAACTCTCCCTTGTCACTCCCTCTCTCTCTCTCTCTATGTCTTTGTTCTTCCCTCCCTCTCTCTCCCCCTCCAAATCCATCTCTCTCTACCTCCCTCTCTCCTCTCTCTCTCTTCCTCTCTCTTTCTTCCTCTCCGTCCCTTTCTCTCTCCCCCCATCACTCTCTCTCATTCTCTTGCTACCCTCTCTCTCTCTCTCTCCGCGTCTCCCATAATTTGTCTCTCTCTTTTCCCCGTCTCCCCCCCATCCATCGATATGATCGAGATTTATCACTATGCATAATCAATAATATATGTAAGGTATAATATAATAATACTTATAGTGGAGATGATTATTATTATAATATATTGGAATAATAATAATCAATATTATTGATTATTATACTAATAATAATATATAAATAAATAACCTATTAAATCTAAAGCAATAATATATTAACTTCACATTATAGACAATCTAATTTCTTTGATGAATTTGATACCTTTATCCCTTACATTTAAAATTTTACATAACAATACATTACATTAAATTACATTTGCCATTTTACATTTATATATGTTTTAATTTGAATAGTAATTTTTTTAAAACTGAAAAGAGCAGGAGATATATATTAATCCATGCTCGTACGCGACCAAAAACTAGGAGATTTACAAAATAGTGCAGAGCCAACAGAGGGCCTCAAAATTTACATTTTGTTCTACCCGACCCATAAATTTCTTTGCCAAAATTATAAAATTATCCCTTGAAACTTTCCTATGGCTATAAATCCCGTAGAACTAGTTCATCAAATATTTACATGTGTAATTTGACATCAAAAACTGGAAAAAAAAGACAGAAGGTATTGGTTACTCCTCCATTGGCGCTAGGTTGTTAAGATCTATTCCTATGTTTTCTTCATCCGACCTCAGGCTTTTCTCGACTAGCTTAATTTGCAGTTGTCCAATTTGCATATGCAAAGCGTTAACTTTGTCTTCCAACTGATGAATTCACTCATTTTTCTCTAGTTGCTACTCCTGCATTTCCAAAGTCTCCTTTTATTGCTAATGGATGCACCTCTGCATAATTTGCAGCTGTTCTTTGATTTCTGCATATTCTTTTTCACAAAGACCACAAGCCTGATCGATCCTACCACTATCCTTCGCACTGCGCCCAGGTATTCAGATCGATAAAGGCCGGTGATGGCCTCATGAACCAGATACAGAGCCCTCCTCCTCAAAAATGCTCACCACGTCCATATTGACAGCATAGGGGAGACCAGGACAACTACCCATGGAGAGAAATAGAACAACTGACCCAAATTTGAACCAATTACACTTTTGAAAGACCGGAATTTTAAGCTCTAAAGCACCACCAACCATGGCTAGCAAATTGATAGACTCTTTCTTGCCAGAAATGCATATGTTTCCACCCTCTGCAAAAATGAGATCCTTCACACGACTACCCTATGAAACCACCGTGCAAATTACACTGACTCTGTCATTACACAGATGACCTAGAATCCCCAGAATTGCCACTGGGCCCTTAAGAACTCCTCCAGGACAAAAGAAAACTAGCTCATGAGACAAGAGATGTTATCATTAATTCTCTTTATAAATAGGATGATGGCCTGAATTCTGATGGAGAGTTGATGCGAGGTACTCATTTTTCTGAAATCCCAATGTTCTAACTTAATTCCTTTGCTCAACGAAAGATCCATCAACTTGTCCCACACTAGCTTCCCTCATGCAAAGTGACCTCCCCATACCAAAAGGATTAATTTCTCCTCACACTCTCCATTATTTTGCATGGTTTCTTATCGGTTTCACCGACTATTGCAATTGATACGAGGAGTAGAAACCAGGGTTCTCACGCCGAGACTTCTCCAATGTCCAAGTGCAGTACGAGCCAGAGGATAACAACCACGTTGCATCATATGCCAGTCGTCATGAGAGCCATGAGTCACGAGGATGGGGTAGGGGAAATAAATGGCAATGGGATAGGGACAAGGAGATAAGGGATGGGCTGGACGGGGAGGTGGCAACCCAGGTAGCCAGGGTCGAGGGTGATGGGAGGAATGGAGGATGAGGTGGAAGGGAGGGAGGTTGATGGGGAGGAGAAGGGAGGAGAGATGGATGGGAATAAGGGGGGAGAAGGGGGGAACAAGAGACAAGCTAGGGGAGGAGGGGAAATAAAATTCTGGCCAATATCTACTATTATCATCCTTGATCATACTAGAAGCACACTCAACTATCAATAGATTGAGATTCATAACAAATATTAGGGAAGGATGACTAAACCCACAATTCCATTCACTTTTCTACTTTCCTCATTCATCTGATAGGCCAAATTGGCTTGCTTTTCAGCTTCCTTGTTATTACCTCATAGAATATGGAAAAATTTAACTTGATCAAAGAGAGGTATCATGCCTTGGGTTCTCTTGATAATCTGGTTTAGATTGAGGTTTTGAGCAGTTGAGTTGTAATTCATATGCTTTATAATCAACATGGAATCCCCTAGAATTTTCATATCCTTGATGCCCTTTTTCTGGACTAGAGAAAGCCTGAGGAACAACCAATAACCCTCAACTTGATTATTGGTCTTCATTCCCCAGCCCCAAGCATATCTATCTTCTAGGATTCCTTTGGGATTAATGAGAACCCCTCCCCCTACCACCGCCCTAGGATTTCCTTTTGATGCTCCATCAAATTAGAGAGTCCATTTTTTTGATGATTTAATCCAATTCACCAACCCATCCGAAGACAATCTGAGGATGTAAGGAGGACACGAAGGAGAGTCTTTTGTAGGAAGTTGGGGAGAAGGGTGATAGGCCCAAGGAGTGATCCAAGCTATTTCAACTTGATCCAGAAATGGATCGATTACAGGCGATGGAGTTCCATACAAGATGGGAGAGCTTTAAGAGAAGTGGTATTGATAGTTAAGCAGGACATTCTAAAGATCGCTTTATTCCTTGTTAGCCAAATTTACCATCAAAAATACTTGGGTAGAGGGGTCTATATCTCTTTGAAATTTCTTTTTTCCTGAAGGGAGTCCAAATATAGTTTGGGCCAAGAGTTGAAGAATTGAAGGAGATCAGAAGGCCATTTTGTTTTGAGGAAAAGTGGACCAAGGGCCACCAACCATACTTCCTTTGCCACCTGACAATGGAGAAAGAGATGGGGAATAAACTCTTCAAAATTTTCATAGAGAAGACATCTGGAAGGCCCAATGTGGCCATGTTTCTGAAGTTTCTCCGTTGTGAGGATTTTTTTATGGGCTAACAACCAACAAATCTTTTTTACCTTTGGTATAGCATTTGATTTCCAAATTTTATTCCAAATGGATGATTTTGGAGGGACTCGAGCATTGAATAACACATGAGAGTATCCTTCGTTTACCATAAAA
Source organism: Pinus tabuliformis (assembly GCA_031772625.1). Taxonomy (NCBI): domain Eukaryota; kingdom Viridiplantae; phylum Streptophyta; class Pinopsida; order Pinales; family Pinaceae; genus Pinus; species Pinus tabuliformis. Next base: position 393,948,885 of record CM062814.1, on the reverse strand, counting down.
TTGGCATTTTTCCATCCCCACTTGTCCTCGACTGAATATGCTATGGGGTACACCCTCTTAAATTTTTGAAAAATTTCTCTCTTTATGGAAACAGTTCTGCCAGGATGTTATGCAACTTCCACCCCTTACACATACGCTGTAGATCCCAATCTGAGATTTGGTCCAAATAAACCACCCCGATCTGCCCCAAGTAGATGCAGAGAGCATTATGGGATGGTCCAAACTAAGAGGTTGGAACCCCATAATCGAATCCAAAAAAATTCCTGTAGTGTCTCCTTTCCCCGAAATTTTACATAAATTATTCCCTATGATGTCTAATGAGGAGCTCATCAGTTTCTAGATTGGAGAACCCTAAGATAACTCCATTCTCACCTCTCTGTGGTTCTGCAGTTTTAAATAATTTTCTCTCATCACTTGCGTTCGCCATTGATTCATCTTTTTGGTCATGATCCAAAAGAGCTTGGCCCCCATCACCATATTCATCATCCTTGGGTCCCTTATTCCAAGCCCACCATGTTGTTTCAGTGCTCTAATTGTTTTCCAATTTACCAAATGGTATTTTTTGGTTTCTGTATTTCCTCCCTCCCATAGAAATTTTCTTATATATATCCCCAATTGACACACGAAGAACTTGGGAGCTTGGAGGGAAGAGAACTGATACAATGGAATGGCAGAAAGCATAGACTTCACCAGGTTTTCCCTTCCCGCATGGTTGTGCCATATTCCTCCCTAATTCACTATTTTAGTGTTGATTTTGTCAAGAATTTTTTTTTCCTAGCATAGGGAGCTGCACGTCTTAGGAAGATAGGGACCCCTAAATAATTTAAATCTTTCCAATCCATCACTAATATGAACCCCAATATTTTTTCATTTTTTTTACTTCATGGGGGGAGATGTTCAAGTTGTATATATGACTTTTGTTGTCATTGATGGCCCCTCCCGAAGCACTAAGGAACCGATTGACATTTCCTTTGAATCGCTAAGCACTAACAATAGAGGCGCCTCCGAGGAAAATTGTGTTGTTTGTAAACTGTCAGTGATTAATACTTATGATTCCTTCTTTATATATGATCCACATAAGGAGAAGATAATCTTTATCTTGTTCCAATTTTCTACTCAATGCTTCTACCATCATGATATAAAAAAAGGGGGAGAGGGTGCAACCTTGGTGCAACCCCCTTGAGGCTTTGAAGAAGTCTATCACTCGGCCATTAACTAATGGTGCGATCCAAGGAGAATAAATAGACAGGGTCGTCCACCTGATGAATGTTTCATCCAACCCCATTTTCCTTAGAAATTTCAACTGGAAGACGTGCCTCACTTCGTCAAAGGCATTTTCCATGTTTAGATTTATTATCATACTTTGATCACCCCTTAACCAACTTGAGTCAATGGCATCTTGTATCAGAATAATATTATCAAAAATTCCCTCCCTCAAAACAAAACCCCCCTGGTTGGTTGATATCAGAATAGGCAAAAGAGGTTTGAGCTGTGAGGCCAGGAACTTCAATTTTTTTTATAAGAAACATTGCAGAGGGATATAGGATGAAATATGGAAAAGGAGGAAGGATTCGACTCTTTGGGGATCAAGGCTAGGAAGGAAGTGTTTATTCCCCCACCCATGATGAATCTCTTAGAGGAGTATCCAACCATTCTATAAATATCTTTCTTAATTACTTCCCAGAATTTTTGATAGAAGCAGGCTGAGAACCCGTCCAGGCCAGGGACCTTATCAGGGAGGAAGGAAAATATGACCCCCTTTATCTCCTTAACCGAAGGAATAGAGACCAGAGATTTATTCATGTCCTTTGTGACCATAGTAGGGATACCTTCCAGGAAGTAGTCCTCATTCTCAACATCCCTCATAGGGTCCTCCCTATAGAGGCATTCGAAATGCTCCACCACAACTATCTTTATTTCTTCAAAATTATTTATTGTTTTCCCTCCATAATCTATTTAAGCTATGTTGTTTTTAGTTTACCTAAACTTAGCTTGTTTGTGGAAGAACTCTGTGTTCCTATCCCTCACCCGCAACCAATTGTTTCTCGATTTCAGTCTCCAGTGCTCTTCTTCCCTTCTAAGGTTAGTATGGAGGGACTTGAAGGTCTCAACTTATATTTGGAAGCCTAATAATCTTACCTAAGAGTTCTTCATTTGTCCTTTTATTGAGGATAGGGTTTCTTCCATTTCCTTTATGTTATATTGTCTTTCAAGTTTGTTTTCCTTTAGGCATTTTTTGATATCTCCTTTCAAACTTTTAATTTTTGATTCCCAAATAGTGACCAGGCTGCCCTTGACCCAACCCAACCAGGAGAGTGAGACCACTCCCAAGAACCTTGGGGAGTCCAATGAGAGAGGGGAGAACTAGAAGGGGATTGGGCCCAGGTCAAGGGATAGTGAAATCAGGAGGCTGATCAGTCGATGATCCAAGCCACATCATGGAAAAATGGAGGACTTGAGGCAGATGTTAAAAACTAAAAGTTTGTCTGAGGCAAGAAAACGATCCAGCCCAGTGGTAATGTTGCCCAGGCCAGATCTTTTATTTTTCTAGTTGTAGAGAAATTTCTGAGGCTTGACATAAAAAATATTCAGGTTTAAGATGAGATCCTCCATATTCTCCTAGAGGGCATCTCTAACAATTAGGCCACCCCTTTTTTCATGTCTGCCCATTGTGGTATTAAAATATCCTCCCAGAATGCACTTTTGACCAAACTTTGAACCTTTTAAATCCATCAAATATTTCCAACATTCTTGTTTTTCTCGGAAATGTGCGGCCATATATACATTGATCACTATGAAAGTTTGATGATCTATATAATGCAAAAATAAGTTGCTAACCAATGTGTAGTTTTTAAAGAGATTACCAATTGAAGTTTCACATGGTTCCAAATCATGCATAATCCTCCAGATTCTCCTCTCAAACTTACTACTTCCATATTACTATGACCCCTAATTTTGTTGTGGAGTGAGTGCTGGATAGGCTCATCCAACTTAGTCTCCTGTAAGAGAGTGACTATTGGTATTTCCTTTTGGATTAGGGATTTCACTTCTGATATTATTTTCCCAGATCTTAGTCGACTACAGTTCCAAGGATTTATATTCATTAATCACTTCTTTTAGATTTTTCCCCCTTTCCATGACCCATATTACTTCCTTTTTTCCCTCCTTTGTTCCCCAATCCAGCTAGTTGACGAGGTATTGTGTGTTGGAATCCCAACTCTTTGTATTTTTCCATTTTTTCCTGCCTTATTTCTTTATTTGTCTTCCTTCCTGATCTTCTGACCTTCCTTTCTATGTCCTTGGCCCTTGTACCTTCTGACTTTTCATCTACTGAGATTTGAGGAATTGCTGCCCCCAGTCCTTCCTTTGATGATAAAAAACCTTCTTCATCCTCATCTTCTTCTGAAGATTCTTCTATACTGCTAGCTGTTTCTAGACTAGAACTTATTTCCTTTTGATTTTTCAAGGTTGGGGAGGGGTAGGCAGCCAAATTGGTGAATTCCTCAGAGGAGATTTGAGGGGGGAGGAAGGGGCTTTCAACCGTAGGAACAAAATCTAGAAATTCAAAATGATTTTCTGCCTCTAGCCCTGAACCACCCACCCCTAATAGACCCGAGGGGGGGAGGGGGCACTCCGACTTGGACCAACATCCTTGGAGGCCTCTTTGTGGCTTGGGGCTATCCCATTACTTTTCCTCTAGTTTCCCTTCCTTCTTTTTACTTTCTTCCATTGTTCGTTTGATTCACTTGGTTGCTTTTCCAATCTATCCTGGCTTTTTGGGCATCTTTTAATGAAGTGTCTATATTCATGACATTGCTTTCATTTAAATGGAATTTGATCATAGTCCACTTACTATACATGTGTCCAACTATATAGACATAAATTTACTACCGCCAGGAGACCTTTCTCTATGTTGACCTCCACACATATCCTAGCACAAGAGAAAATGCCATCTTTCAGTTTAGAACAATCAATATACTTGCCCAAGGAATTCCCAATGAGCTTGAAAGTAGCATCATTCCAATATTGAATGGGGAGGTATGACATCTTCAACTAGACTGGAACCGAGGAAGGCATGTCACATTCCATATTAAATCTTGGACTCCAACAATCCAAATACAACCCCTGGGACCCTATGAAGTATGGACCACTCCTGAACACTAAATCTCGGTCCAACCTACTCTCGAAATAAAAATTATAGAATCCTTTGCCACAGAAAGAGGAAATCACCTCTCCTTTGATGAGAGGTTTCTAGTTCTTCTCTATCCAGGATTTAACCACCCAAGGAGGCAACCAAAGGCCCATGAATTGGCCAATAAGCCCCCTATTTGCAAGTTGCAAGGCACGAGAGTGGGCCTGAGGGGAACTTATCTCAATATTGGGGATCTTCTCAACCCTTTTCACAAACTTATATGTGCTCTGATTCTGAAACTTAGGAGATTACGCAACCAAGACATTGAATGCTATGATATCTGCCAGCAGAGGCTCTGCCATCATGGCCCAGACTAGAAAAAGGAGAGCCCAAGAAACAAAGATCGAGAGAGAATGCAGATGAAATTTAGCAAAGGCTGAAAGGGGCCAAGACCCGAACAAAGGGATAGCAGAAGACCCTCAACAAGAGGCCGAGAGAGCCATCGGAAAAACCGGAGCGCCACACCACTGAAGGTCAGACCTGGGTCGCCTTTTTTCCTAGAAAAACTATAAATGAAATGCTTGTTTAATTTGAATAATAATTGAAACATATGATGTCGACATTTAATTTTTCTTTGTTGTTGATCTTGTTGTTTTTTTTCCTCTCGACATTTAAAAAATGTTAACATACATACCTTCTTACATTACGCCCACATATTTCCCCTATACTAGGCTGTAAAGCACCTCTCGACGCAACAACCGATAGAATAAAATGAATACATTGACATAGATTTAAGCAAGTGATATAGAAAGTGAGATCAAAATACTAATAGAGAAAATTTAAATATTTTTACAATGTAAAGTAATTAAATATATTAATGTTTACGTTTTTATGGTTTTAAGTTATTTTAATATTTAATAAATTTAAATTTTAAATATATTATAATTATGTAGAATTGAATATATTAATATAAGTCTATGAGTTTATATATATATATATATATATATATATATATATATATATATATATATCTATAAAGTTTAGGTTGAATCTAGCTATTCTATTGCATGGAATAATGATCTATCCCACATAGGGATGTTATCACTACAAGATGTGTGAAGCTCCAACTTGGACACTTAAGGGATAGTTTAATTACCACAAAAGTGGTTTTCATCCTCAAATCCTCCCATAAAATTTGAACTTGAAAACCGGTGAGCATTAATTTATCTAATAATATTAATTTATTTTTCTTAAAATAAATTTATTAATTTATAACTATTTTTTAAAATAATTTATAAACATATAAATTAAAATATATTTGACTTATTAAAAAAAAAACTTAAATTAAAAAGTATACATTATTTACGATTTCAAATATGGCAATCAAGTTTCATAGCATTTACTAATAATGTGTAAAAATGTATATATTGATGTTTTTTCTTCAATGGTGATAATTATTTCATAACATTGTAGGGAAGCATCATGAAAGTAAAAAAGATGGAGGATAATAGATAAAATTTATTAAAACACACAAAGAAAATAATTAAATTATTATTATTAAAAGTATATTATATAATAATATTATTAGTTAAAGGTTAATGGACTTGACTATATTTTTTATGTTTTTAATTTGATTGATGAGGTTATGACAGATTGTTGCTTCGATATTTTTTCCGTTTGGTTCTAGTGCTCCCACATGCCCTAGGCCACTCGCCTTTTGATGTGAGCTTGAAACCTAACCTCCTTTGTCCATGTTGCGATAACTTTTGACACTAGTTATCCCTCACTGCTTCGATTTTTCCTTCTCACCAAATGAACCTCCCACCAAAACCCTCACTCCTTAGCTGACACTTCCACTCCACTCCGCCAACGATGGATATCGACCTAGAACTAACTGAGTACTCTAAAAGTCTTTTTAATCAACATATTTTTTTTCTCAATATAAGTCTGATTGGGCCCATCCCATCTCTTTAGCCCCATATCCCTACCTCCCATTTGTTTCCACATCACATCACCCACTTGAAATGTTGTAGATCCATTGACTTTCATTCGCCCTAGGATGCTCACCCCCTAATCTGTACTTACTTTCCCCCTCGCTAGTTGGGAAGCCACTTTCCTTGTTTTGTCCCTCTTCACCTCGCCATGCCCTTTTTTTAAGTATTCCCATCCCCTTATTGGTCACTCTTTGTCACTCCCTCCATCCCCATTGCTCCAGATTGGTTTAGTCCCTCACCAACACTTAATCAAGGCTCAACCTTCCTGAATCTATTTAATTGTAGGAAAAGACGAACCCATTGAAGAAATTCCTTAGCTCTTTGAGGAAGTTTTAGTAGGTAGGTTATGGGGTAAAAACCCTTTGAACAAAGTTATGGATGTCTGGTTACTCAGCACCTGGAAACCACTTATGGTTTCCTTTCCTGTTGCCCATATACTAATAAGACATTATGTAGCCTTCATATTCACCTCAGAGGAAGACTGTAACATGATTATGGAAAGGTAATGGAGTTGGTGTTCATTAGTCCTCTCCTAATGAACACCCATTTCCAAACACAAATATTAGGTGATCCTTCTAGGTATCGCACTCATATTCTAGTATGAAAAGGTACTGGAGGTAATAGGAAACAAAATTAGAATATTTTTGAAGTTAGAAGACAATTGGGACTAGAAATGAGACAAGAGATGGCTTTGGATGCAGGTTGTAACATACACTTTTTGTTTGTTTGTTTTGAAAATGATAGTATAAGTAATAATGAAATAACTCATAAAATAAAAATATTTAGGAAAACCCACAATATAATATAACTCATATTTATTTTTACTATTGGGATTACAATATATGGTTAAAATTAAAAATACCCATATAACCAAAATTCTTCAGAAACACAATTCAAGCATACCTATTATTTCTAGAAATGCATAAGTCTAATTTGAAATTAAAATCTGCAAAAATCAAAATCAACGTAGTAACATTACTATAGCAACAATATTGTAGCAAGATCTAAAATCCTTTTTGTTGCCACATATATCCTTAAATTTTCTCTAGACTATAGATATCCAACCAACAATGAAGCCCAACTTTGATATTTGTGTGAAATCGCCAAGATATTCTCTAGATTGTTTCTCTCAATAACATGGAGATTGTCACCTATAAGGGGTTTTCTCTTGCAAACTAAAAAGATGTAATCTCCTCTAGAAAATGACAATATCAAATATCAAAACCAACTTATGAAATGAACTCCAAATTTTACTTTTATAACTCTCCCAAGAAGTTCGACCCTCTTCATCAAGCCATGTGGGACTAAATATAATCACTTTTAGTCTCTCACTTAAAGGCCTCATCTTTGTTTTTTAAATAAAACATATTTCAATTTATAAATTTCCCTTATCGCCTATTCATTAAAAATATTAAAGTAATGATAAAGTTAAATCCTTGATTTAAATTTAATAACTTATTATTGTATTATTTAAAACCACTGGATTATATAAAATCTGAGGTAATCATCAAAATTGAACTATCAACAATACTAAGTATAGTAAATATAGTTACCCTGCCAACTGACCTAGTTGATGTTCAAAACTAACTTCCTAAAAAAAGTAAGTATTTAAAACCTATCTCAAAATCATTCTAGAAAAGGTGTGTTTATCATAAGCCCAATGAGATCTCAACTAACCATAAAACACTGCCAAACTATTAGAATACTAACATCTAAGGTTCCCTATCCCTACCCCAATAGCCTACAAGAAACAATTGATAGGCTAGAGGTCCACCAACTCCACTCGTTAGGAAGCGAACATTATAGCTCTCTCTTCCCAAAATTGATTTCCCTTGAGAAATCTTAGCAATGGATGCTATAATATATGTTCATTTTCTCATGTGACATCCTCTACTGAAAAGTTATTCGATTTTACCATAAACTCTTTGATGACCCTCTTACAAAGAGTCCTCTCTCTAGTATCAATGATGGCCTCTGGAATCAAAATTAACTCCCCCCCCCATCTGCTAATGGCAACTTAGATGAGAGAACCATGTTATGACCAAGTTCCTACTTGAACTTGGATACATGAAATGTATTATGGACCTTGCTAGATGATAGCTCATGTTCATAAGAAACCTATCCAACCCTTCAAGATACTATAATTGGTCCATAAAACCTAGGATTGAGTTTCTCTTCTCCACTCTTCTTGAGAGTAGAATGTCTATATGGATTCTCTCTCAAATAAGCTATGCCCAAAAACTAAAAACTTCAGTCTATCTGATGATGATCAACATAGAACTTCTATTGGTTCTGTGCTTGTTGAAAATTTTCTTTTAGTGACTTCATGATGTCCTCACTCTTTTGTAGTATGTCCTTTTCATTAGGCACTCTACTATATATCCATGAATTTGGGAGCCTCATAACCATATCAATCCATGAATAACAACATCCTGATATGCCCATGATAAGTAGTATTATATCAATACTCACCAAGGTGTATCCATTTGATTTAATCTCTCTTTTATCTAAAAACATATATCCTGAGATACTCCTCCACCCATTTGTTCACTAGCTATGTTTGACCATATATCTATGGGTGGTATCTAGTGCTAGGAGTGAGCTCAATCCTAGTCATCTTGAAGAGCCGCTACCAAAACATACACATAAAATTCTTGTATCTATAGTTGACAATATTCTTAGGCATCCCATGAAACCTACAAATATCTCTGAAAAAAAAATCATCTACCTTTGTCGGTGTATGTCATTGAAATGGAAAATACGTGTGCAAACTTAGTCAACTTGTCAACCATTGCATAAATGCAATGTTCACCCAATACCTTAGGTAGACCTGTGATGAAATCCACAAAGATGTATTCCATTTCTATTTAGAAATAAGTAGGGGCTGAAGTAATCCAACTGGATAAGTGTGCTCATTCTTGTTTTGCTAGCAAGTAGTGCACTCTCTAACATAAGGATTTCATTCTTAAGTCCTGTTTATGTGAATCTATCTTAGATTTTCCTGTAGGTGACTAGCCATAGGTGCATCATGAAATTCCCTCAATATCTTTACATTAAGTTGTGAAGAAGGAACTAAATAAATTCTTCCCTTATACATGATTAACACATTTACCATTGTATACCTTCCATCATGAATTGTTCCTTCCATAACTTTTGTTTCCAATGAACATTTGGCATACTCTACTGCAATTAACTTCGTCCAATTAGCATAAATATTTGCCAACAAACATATTTGAGGCCTCCTGGAAAATGCATAAGAAACTAAAATCTTCTTCTCTTTGACATATAAAATGTCGAAATCATATGCCTGCAATCTATTAATCCACTTATGTTTCCTATCATTTAGATCCTTCTAGCTCATAAAATATTTGATGATGTTATGATCTATTTTGATGATAAACTTACTCCCAACTAATTATGGTATGAATTTATCCAAGGCATGCATAATGACCAACATCTCTCTATCATAAATTGAGTAACTCCTCTATGCAAATCTTAATTTTATTCTCTCAAAACTAATGGGTTACTTATTCTACATCAAAATGACTCCTATCCCCTCTCTCGAAGCATCACACTCAAACTAAAGGGTTTGGAGAAATATGGTATTACCAACATAGAGCATGTGGACATCAATTTATTGAAGTGCTCAAAACACTTTTGTGCTAAATCAAACCACTCAAAGGTCCCCTTTTAAGTAAAATCCATGAGTGGTGCTATAGTTTGTGAAAATCCCTTAACAAATCACATGTAGAAACTACAAAGACCAACGAATACCTTAAGCTGGGTGAGATTTGTAGGTGTAAGCCATTCTAGATAGCCTTGATCTTCTCTGGATCTACTTTTAATCTCTTTGAAATAATGATATGAATGAGATAAAGAATCTATGCCATCCCGAACTCACTTTTCGACTTCTTATCATATAGAGACCCACTCTCCAAGATGATCAATACCTCCTCAAGATGATACATATAATCCTCCAAAGTCTTACTAAACATCAAGATGTCATTAAAGAATATAAAAAAATATTTCCTCAACTGTCTCCTAAACATGTGATTCATATAACTTTCAAAAGTGGTTGGAGCATTTATCAATCCAAAGGGCATTACCAAAAAACTCAAAATTCTTGAAATGGCATCCAAAAGCAGTCTCCTCGATACCCTCTTCTCTCATTTGAATATGATGATACCCTAACCTCAAATCTATATTAAAAAAATGTCATTCCCCATGCAACTCATCTATTAATTCATCTATCTTGGGAATTGGATATATTTTCTTGATTATCTTTTTGTTTAAGGCCCTACAATCAATGCACATCCACATCATTCCATCCTTGTTTTTTACCAACACTATTATTGATGCACAAGGACTTTTGGTGGGTATTTTGTGCCCCATCTCCAACAACTCCTTAATTTCTTTTTGTATGTCATCTTATGCCTATTAGGATGTTGGTAATTAGTAGTGATCACTGGTTTGACTCCTTCCTCTAGCTCAATGGCATGCTCGATTACCCTCTCAGGAGGAACTCCCTGAGGTATACTCTCAATCACCTTGTTATGTTTGGAAAGAAACCCCTAAATATTGGGATGATCAATTTTCTTTTGATCGTTCGACATTGTAGGAACTATCAGCATAATGATATGCTCCACTTCTTAGTCTAATGGGTCATGTATAATTATTTGCTTCATCCTCTTAAGTGATTTCACTCTAGGCCATCCGCTGGAAATTCCTTGGAGTACTACCTTCCTGCCTTGATGTTTAAAATTCATTTCCAACTTCCATAGATTGAAAGAAAACTCTAAAAGGGACACCATCCATGACATACCGAGAATAATATCATTGTACCACATGTCTACCACATAAAATTCATCTTGCGGTTGTGTTGATGTCCAAAAATGACTTCATCAACATTTGGGAAGACCACCCAGTCAAAGCCCCAAAATAAGCTCTTATCCATTTGATTTGGCGGTTATGACTGATTCTATTGTGTCCAGTTACCCCCTCACCCTTGTTGAATTATGGTATATCTAATTATTTATCAACACGAATAATGATATCAGATTTACCTTATTGCAAAGCTCTTACAAGAAAGCAACCCTTAAGATGAAAAAATGGCTCAACCAAGCCACACATAAGGCTACTCTTACATAAGGAGACCTCTAAAAATACTTTTTAAATGAAAATATAAATTAATCTAAATGCAAGTAGCAAAAGGAAATCTAATCTATCCTATCTCAATTAGGACAAGATATAGATTATGCACAAATCAATAGAAAAGTGATTAAAAGAATGGGGATTTAACATGTTCTTAACGATGAATATCATATTGTAGAAATAGTTCTAACAACTGATATTTTAGGTACAACACATGCCTTGTTTGGAGATCTAAAACAATGAAAGATAAGTCCTTAAAATGCATAAATAATTCATACAACTCAATGACAGTTAAATCGATTTAATATGGAAATTTTTTTAGTAAATAGTTACTCAAAAATTTGATTAAAGTACATGAGAAAAATGGAAATAAATAATAGATCTATACAATTATTCTATTGGATAGTTAATCTCATAAAATACCATTCTCACATTTCACAAAAGTGAAAAACATGTGATAATTGGCACATATATACCATTAAAATTAATAAAATTTGCATTTACAAATAAAAGTATTTGCATACAAATAATAAACGTAGTTTCTTATGCTTGCTTCTCAATGGAACTCCAACAATCCTTTCAAAATTGTGAGCTCTACCATTTAAGAAAAGAACTGCAATAGTGCAAGTCCAGCCTAAAAAACAAAGACTAGATCTTGAAAAGCAAATCCCAAAACACTTAGATATGAGTATTGCTCTCAATCTATAGCTAGAATTCTCATCAAAAAATGCTAAGAGTATCCAAATTGTAGAAAAGATGAACCCTTTCTTCTCGTTGACAGTGCTGAACTCGCCAACATGTCAGGGGATCTCCCCGGTAAGAAGTCCCAACTAGACCTCAGACTGTTTGGTGTAGGAGTCCCAACAGTGGGGTAGTACGGTATCACCTTGACCGTGGTTGCGTGCAGAGGTGAGTAAGATGTCCTTGTTGGTAGAAAGGGTGTGACATGTGTAGAAAGTTAAGGAAGGTGCATGAATGGGTCTAACAGATGAATGGGGGAATAAGTGCGCCCCTTGGAAACCTGTGGTAGCACGCAGCTTGAAAGGGAACACATGAACAACAAAACATCACAAGATGGAAAGCATGTTAGCCAATGATCAAAAGTGATGGTTATACCAATAACACATTTCGATAAGATTCATACAAACATATACAAAAAATTCCATACATACATGCATAAACAACAACTACATATATCATTAGAGTAACCAAGATAGTTGAATTACAATGACAACATATGCATGAAATGTGTTGGCTTTGTTATATTAAGAAAGTGAAAGATCCAATCATACATACAACTATGAAAAACCACTAGTCCCTACAGCGGAATGTTATAGTCGGTGTCGTCTACTCCTCCAAAGAGATATACTAGCTCTGCACCGTGGAGAAGCCAATGCTCGTTACAATACACTCCAAGCTTTCTCTAAGTTACACCTAGAGGAAGCTTGGCTCCCAAAAAGCCTGTACAATGAGATATGAGGTTCTATAAATAGCAAAGGGTGGGGTGACCCTTGACATTCCCCTTTGTGACTCTTCACCTACCCTTATGACTCTTCAACTACTACATTATTGTTACATTCTACTATCGACACATGGTCTTTCACTTTTACAAGATGTTACATTACAATCTGCACATGTACCCATGTGAGAAAAAATAGGCTTGAGAAAGCCATGCAAGACATCACTAAGACTCAAACAGTTGTGGGAAGACCAACTCTTTGACATCCTGGCGATGATCAATAGTGGCGAACTGATGCCAAGCTTGGTAGTCCATTATGGTGTCCGCATGCTCAATAGTGACATCCTGCTAAAAGCGAAATTTTGCCTCTGTTGCATCTAGGTACACTGATTTGCCACCTCTATCCAACTCGTCTGATAACATGCGCATCGTAGTCTTGAGCACAACTGGACCAACAACATACTAATGCATAGTGTCTATGTTGAACTCCAAGTCTGCGCTGGTGGCTACGCACATCAACTCATCAAGGTAGATGTCTAGATCCAATCGGACTTAGTTATTTTACTTCACCTCGGTGAGTGTGCCAATGGATGGGATCACATGCATGCACACAATGACATCCATGATGCTAAACACCCATGCATCTGAAGCCTTCAAACTGGTGATGAGCTGTTGGAGTTCCTCATAGTTAAGGATCTGACTCCAGAGGCATGCCTTCAACTCTACCACCTTTGGCTTCATCATCTTTGGCAAGTGCAATGGGGCCTCTTTATACCTCATTGTCCATGTTTGGATGTGATCGACAATAGTGTGCAAATTTGAGAAGATGCGTGCTCTCCTAGCACAACGCTACTGCCAACAATTGAGATGGAAAAATGACTTATGCACAATAAGGAATCTAGAATACAACTTCCGTATGACTATCTCGAGGGATGATACTTCATCCAATATTGCTCTCTTCAACTCTGCTCTGGTGGATGATGTAACTTGTTCTCCTCCCTGCTTGGCTGCTTGTAACTCCTTAGTCATACGTTCATTCTCAACTATCAAGAATCTAACACTCGAGCTGGTGGCTTTGAAATATGCTTTGGTAGCATTGGCCAATGCTACTCGATGCTTTTGCACATCAGATACGATCACTCATTCTTCAAACTGTGTAGGAGATATGTGGACATCCGGAGTAGGCACTCTACGTGACTACACAACTCTGTGTTGTGACTTGTCGAAAGATATGTTGTGCATATCCACCTCTGGATTGTCTTCAAGGATTTCTATGTCTCCTTGATCGCTTGGGACTTTCTCTACTTCTGGATCTGGTGAAGTCGGTGGGGTGACCTCTTGGTTTCAAGGCATGAGGTCAATATCTTGATCTGACTCTGGCTGAACCATATCCATGTCCATCTACTCTAGAATCTGTTCAATCTCTTGAGATAAGTATTACTTATAGAAATTTTGAATAATATGACACTTATTCACAAATATTATCCTAATTATACACTATTGCGGAATACATGCATAATACATAATCTCCTCTATGTTGATCATCAATTTAGCAGCATCAAAAACAATGAAACATCAATCGCATGCACACATTAACACAGTATGTAACCCGGGGAAAGCATACAGCTAAAAACCCCACACTATCTGTATATTATAATGATTGAGAACATGTAACAATACATAGTACAATACTCCTCACAAGTACTTAGTACTATCTCCACCTGTTACACACAAAACTAGCTCAGATCCGAACAAGTCACAGGTTCAAATCTCCTCCGCTACTTTGCCTGCCTCCACTGCGCAATCCTGCAAGAGAATGAATGAGAATGGCTGATCCAAACTCCTATTTACCTTGGCTGATCCAAAATCACGTGAGCACAAGCTACAATTGCCTTGGTATTGGCCCACATTGCACAGTCCTCATTGGCATAACTCAATCCATGCATGTGAAAAATCTCATGCACAACTGATAGTCACAACTCACCCTTTCACTTACCTCTAACACTTGTCTCTGTTGAACTGTCCATGCACTGAGTTAACTGATGTATTCTTTAGTTGCTTTATGAGTTAATAATTAGTGAATTAATTAACAATCAATTCACACAACTCATCACTAGTGTATTCCTTAGTTAGACTAAATACAACTAGTTCAACTAAGTCAAACTGAACACAACTCCATCAACTCCACATCCAACTCCATAGAACTCACATGCATGAGTTCTAACTGAACTCCTCCATGAAATAGCTCAACTAACACATAAGAAACCACGTGATTCCTTTTGTCAGCTGCATGTGCCACATCCGTAGCTCAAACTGAAGTGCTCCAAGAGAATAAGATAATGTTTAGAGTCCAAATATTACTAAGGGCTAATAATATTTGACTGTTTCTATTTTTAGCCTGGCAGTCTAAAAATAGACTCTGATCACTCCGCTGTGAACCAAAAATAGAAGTCCAACTATTTTTCCCAACATGACCAATCATCCATAAACAACATCCTACAACTCATAGACCATGATCCATATGTCTAAAAATAGACAGTCTAAAAATAGACTTTGCACCAAAAATAGCGTGCGGGCTCACTTAGTGAAGGTGACTCCTTTCCACTAAGCTCCATCATCTTGTTGCATTTTCAACACTCCCTCTCAACAAGATATGGATTATCTGCAACCCCTATCCTGCAACTCTGGAATGTCCTGCATGGAACACATTTACCCGGTCCACTTGCTCCAACAACACTTGGAACAAAAAACACTCCCAACTGACCATTCTGTTAGGCTAGGAACATACTCTGATGCTGAATCTCTACCTGCTGCTAACAAGTGCTCCCTCTCTGACATCTGTGCTACTGTAACATCTCCATGCATCTCGCACCATTGCACACTTCTCTGTGCCACCTAGCACTGTGCAAAACACTTGTGCCTCTCACATTGCTGCAGGCTGCTAGCTATGCGCTGTCCTGGGATTCCCTATACTGTCGCTCTCTCTGCCACTCCATCCGCATTTGTCTCTACCCAATCAATCAGTTCCTTCTACTCCACATCGGGGCTCCCATAGCAAGGTCTCATCCAAGAGGTTGGGTACCTCAAGGATCCTGCCCCTCCTCCTTGGGACGATCACTCTATATCACCCCACCTTCTACCTGGAGGTATGGCTGCATGCGATCCCTTAGCCCACCTAGCTCGAAGTTTCCCCCTAATGGAGGTCTCTGCATGAGTAGATGTCTCTACTCGATCTCCTCTCAGCTTCCGTTGCTGTGGCTGCTCCACAACCTCCTGAAGCTGCTACACCAATCATGGCTCCTCCACAATCGTCTGAGACTTCTTTTGGCTCTGCATGTTGAGAGGTAATATACCCTCCCTCTCAACCACCAAGTCTCCATTAGTTGCCTCGTTGCTTAAGGCTTTGCATGCATCTTGAACCTCAAGAGCATACAGGTTCTTGACCCCTGAACCAATCTGCTTCACCTGTCTAGTGATGATGTGTCTAAGGAAAACCTTTCCCTTACTGAAGACTACATCACAGCCTCTATCTTCCAACATTGCGATCGACACCAAGTTTATCTTCAGTCCTGGTACATACTTGACATCGGTCAAGGTAAGGCGAGCTCCATGCTCCCTCTAAAAAATAACCGTGCCTACACCTGAGACACTATACTTCTCATCATTACCCATCGCTATGAGTATCTGGAGATCTTTCTCCTCCAAAGTACTGAACAAACTCTTGTCACTGGTCATGTGGAAAGAAGCTCCACTATCAAGAAACCAACCACTTCCCACCATGGATGAAACCATGCATGCGAAGAGTGTGAAATCCAACTCAAACTGTGAAGCAAGTGCCTCACCTTCAGATCCTTCCCCGGATCCCTTCTTGGATTTCTTCTTTGGGCAATTAGTAGCATAATGGCCCAACTCATGACAATGAAAGCATCTCACCTTCGACTTGTCAACCTTCTTCCCATTATTGGAAGAACTGGATTTGGAAAGAGAACCCTTCTCCTTCCCCTTCTTCACCTTACTCGCTAAGGCACAGTTCTCCTCATCATGCATGGATGAAGAACTGTCTCTGGTGCTCCGTCTAATCTCCTCTTGCACAAGATCTGACCAAAGTCTCTCCCATCTTGGAAATTTCTCCCGACCATTGACAGAGTCTTGATAGGAATGCCAAATCTTCAGAAGACCAAGGAGAGCCAAGCTCACCAAGTCCTCATCATCAACAGTCACCCCCACACTTTCCAGCTCATCCAGGCACTGGGTGAACTTCGTAAGATACCTGGGCATACTGTCTCCATTCTCACACTTAATGTTTCTGAGTTTATCCTTGAGCGCCATTACACCAACTCAAAACTCAACCGCTTCTGATCTAAAATTCGTGAGAAAAAAGTATTTCTTGTATAGAGATTGACTGTATGGCATTCACCGGATATCTTACCTTCCAAAAGAAGGATGAATCCAGAAGCTACCTGGCTCGATTATAGACTCTGCCTGAAGAAATAAAATGTAAACACTTTCTGAATAGTAGATCTGATGATCAACAGCTCTGATACCATGTAGAAATTTTGAATAATATGACACTTATTCACAGAGATTATCCCGATTATACACTATTGCGGAATACATGCATAATACATAATCTCCTCTACGTTGATCATCAATTTAGCAGCATAAAAAACAATGAAACATCAATCGCATGCACACATTAACACAGTATGTAACCCGGGGAAAGTATACAGCTAAAAACCCCACACTATCTATATATTATAATGATTGAGAACATGTAACAATACATAGTACACTACTCCTCACAAGTACTCAGTACTATCTCCACCTATTACACACAAAACTAGCTCAGATTCGAACAAGTCACAGGTTCAAATCTCCTCCGCTGCTTTGCCTGCCTCCACTATGCAATCTTGCAAGAGAATGAATGAGAATGGCTGATCCAAACTCCTATTCACCTTGGCTGATCCAAAATCACGTGAGCACAAGCTACAATTTCCTTGGTATTGGCCCACACTGTGCAGTCCTCATTGGCATAACTCAATCCATGCATGTGCAAAATCTCATGCACAACTGATAGTCACAACTCACCCTTTCACTTACCTCTAGCACCTGTCTCTGTTGAACTGTCCATGCACTAAGTTAACTGATGTGTTCTTTAGTTGCTTTATGAGTTAATAATTAGTGAATTAATTAACAATCAATTCACACAACTCATCACTAGTGTATTCTTTAGTTAGACTAAATACAACTAGTTCAACTAAGTCAAATTGAACACAACTCCATCAACTCCACATCCAACTCCACAAAACTCACATGCATGAGTTCTAACTGAAGTCCTCCATGAAATAGCTCAACTAACACATAAGAAACCACGTGATTCCTTTTTTTAGCTGCATGTGCCACATCCGTAGCTCGAACTGAAGTGCTCCAAGAGAATAAGATAATGTTTAGAGTCCAAATATTACTAAGGGCTAATAATATTTGATTGTTTCTATTTTTAGCCTGGCAGTCTAAAAATAGACTCTGATCACTCCGCTGTGAACCAAAAATAGAAGTCCATCTATTTTTCCCAACATGACCAATCATCCATAAACAGCATCCTGCAACTCATAGACCATGATCCATATGTCTAGAAATAGACATAGTCTAAAAATAGACTTTGCGCCAAAAATAGCGTGTGGGCTCACTTAGTGAAGGCAACTCCTTTCCACTAAGCTCCATCATCTTGTTGCATTTTCAACATTACTCCTGCGACTACTCACCTTGTCTCCTTTGTTCCAGCTACTCGGATGAATCTATAACCTGTATGGGTGCAGTTTCATTAATCTGTGCATGTTGCGCCTCCTTCTATACCTATCTCTGCCACACTTCCTTCTCTCTTCTACGCAGCTCCTATTCTTCCCAGAGTTTTCGCTTCAAATCCTACAACACCTTTTCTATTTCCTCCATCCTCTATTTCTCTCCTTTCCTTTGCATGATCCTTCTGTCACGTTGTCGCCTCTTAGCCTCAAAATCCAAAGCTGCTTTCAACACAAGTGGATCTTCTTTGAACTTGTAGCTTTTATCTGCCTCTACACTATCAACAACTTTCCTCTTACCTTTGTCATGTGAAGGTATGCTACCCTCTACTACTTTTGATGATGCTACTCTCTGAGATGCTGCTTCCCTTTGCTTTGCTAGCCACTCTATAGCTATGCTGACCGGTTCATTGAGCTTGGAGGAGTGATAACAATATATCCATGGGTCTTCCTCAAGCCAATGACATGCCTCGTGGATCCAAGGATGTTTCACTCTCGTACAGTGGTCCTTCACTAAGCAATGAGGGTTATATGGATTGAAACTTCTGGTAATGAAGGTGAACATTTTGAATTCCTCCATCTCTGCCTCAACATTCTTGAGATTCTGTATCTCATACAACCCGATATGCAAAGGAAGAGCGGGCCAAGTTGCCTTCTTCTTCCTGTGCAATCTTGTTGACAACCCTGTCGAGATGTGATATGACACCTCTTTCATGACGAGCTTGTCCATAGCAAACTTCGGTAAAACATGCGGAGCCTTCTCCACGTTGTACATACGTATGAAGGTGCCAAGGGGTGAGGCATACCAATTTGCTATGGCGATCAATGCCTCCATCATTTCTTGTGACATGAAAGGTGGATCATGATCAAATATCATTTTGTACACCGGGGTGACAAAGTGGTCTGACAATTTTATGATAATTCCATGGAAGCTGCATTCGGAGAACAATCTACAATAAGTGTGCATAGAGGTTTCCGAAGGTGTCCATGCCCAACCCAAGCCTAGGAACTGCTGATGGGCACATACTACATCCAGAATGTAAGCTGGCATGTATATATTTTCTTGCTAACCCTTGGGCAGATGCCAGGATTCTGTCACCTGTTGCATCAATCTGAGAGCCAGCATGTCGGACCAGTTGTAAGGTCTTCCTTCGCTGGCCAGTTGGTCCAACACAATCACCCAACTCTGCGGGAAGGTGTATGTGATCTATTGGCTGTATAAGCGGCATGAAAAGATGACCAAGTACTGATATGCCTTCCGCAGTATCTTCGTCTTGTAAACCTGGCTAGGTGTTGTCTCGAACTTGGTTGGCTTTTTCGCCTAGCTCTTCAAGATATCTCTTGCGTTTACACTATTGTTGGGTCTGATGAAGGGTTTCTCCATTGAGATCACCGACTGTGGCAAGTGATACATCTCCTGAAATTCATTCACCCTGAAGGTAGCAAGTTGTGTTCCACTGGCACTGTTCAACACCATTGTCTCAGGATCAGTATGTGAGACAATCGAGTGGATCATGTCCACGCATGGAAACATGGGATACCTGCATGCAATTCGGTACAAGCCAGACTTGTGAATGTTGACATAGACCTTGCGGTCTTCCATATTTTCCTCAAACGTGCTTGAGAATGTATCATTGATTTCCTGCCATTTCATCTTGATATATTTGTCTATGAACAACTTGGTGTCTTCATATACATGCAATATCATAGACACTTACTCAACTGAATCTCCAGTTGCAATCTCAACGATGTCCTTTGACCCTGCTCTCTTGGAGGCCATTGTACCTGTAGTGCTGAGAGATGGACGAACACCTGTGATAAATGGAGACATATCAAAACTCATGGCAAAAAATCTATCAGTTGAAAACCAAAACAACTTTGGGGACTGACATGCAACATACCCAGGTGACTGACTGGGAAGATTGCGCAATTTTCACTGGGAGGCTAGGAAACTGACTGCCAAAACTGTGCAAGGTGTAGTCCAAGCTGCTAAGAGGTTGATTGACTGCTAGAACTGTGCAATGCATAGTCCATCCCGAATTGTTGAGGATTGAAACTGCACAATGTGCAGTTTAAGAACAATGAAATGCAAACCCAACAACTGCATTGCGTAATTTCTGGGGCCAGTAAGGCACTGCCTCCAAAAATTGAGCAAAGCAAGCTTGGAGGCCAGTGCTAGAAAAGATTTGCGCAGTTTCTGGAGGGAAGGTAGAGCCTTCACTCTCAGAAATGTGCATTGCTAGCTGGGCAAGGCAAGGTCCGGGCCAAGGCAACCCAAACCCGCCGACGGGCGATTGAAAACATGAAAAGTTCTGAATGCATGGCGAAGATGAGTGCAAACAAGAGTGAATGATCATGCATGCAAACAATGAGTGCAGGATTCAGAAAACGGGAAAACAAGCATGTGTGTGAAGCGAGTTGCCGCAAAGGAGACTGTTAGTGCAGAAACAATGTCATGCATGCAGCAGAAGTGAGATGCAAAGAAAAACTTGAAACATTGCTTCTGCAATCTAACATGCATTAAAATGAAAACAAGAGTTCAAAAAAATCGAGAAAACAACATTCACACAAAGCGAAATACAAAAAGTGACATAAAAGCAACAAAAGACATGAAAAGTGGAGTTACCCGGAAGAAGCTGAGTTGAATGCGCCGAATGATCCTATATGTGATATGGGATGTCAAAGATCCAAGATCGATGTGAGGAATGAACTCTGAAGTGTTGAATAAATAAGTTTGATAAGATCGAGGCTTATGATGTGTATGCCACAAATCTAAGAAAAAGAGACACTTGGTAGGAAGTTTCTAAAACAGTTTTTGCATGTAACCTTCAGCTGCTAAAATTGGATCCCTAAAATCTAGGGATGCTTTTTGTTTTTTTATTTTTCAGAAAAAAGTAGCCCATGCATGCAAATCAAGATTTCTCAATCCTAGAGGGGACTGGTCAACCTGGGAGCACATGCAACAGTTTGCAAGCCTGGGAAAGACAATTGCATAGTTTCTGGGCTGAGAAAAACTAGTTGTCCCTCTTGCATTGTGTAATTTTTGGACCAAAGCCCTGATTGTCAATCAGAATTGCACATTTTCTAAGATGAAGCCCACTGTTGGGTTGAATTGCGTATTTTCCAGAGGGAAGGTTGCCTGGCTAGATTGTGCATTTCTGGAGCCTAGCAGGTAGCCCAGATGGATTGCGCAATTTATGGAGGGAAGGTTGGTTCCCCTCTAGAATTGCGCAATTTTCTAGGTGAGCACCTCAGCCAGAAAATGGTTAAGTCTAGAATGTCAGCCTGCGGGTGGGAGGAAAACAAGTTGACCAACATAGGCTGGTAAGCCACTGAAACTCAGCTAAAGCCTATGTACTTGGATAGTGCAATATATGCTACTAAGGATGGTTGGTAGGGTGGCTCCAAACGAAGCTAAGGAAAAATTTTGGAGGGTGGTTGTAGCCGCTACAACACTTCCCCTCCTAAAATCTAATTTATAATTACCAAAATTAATCCAAAAATGGAGAGCTCTTGCAAACAATTTTGATCCATCAAATTTGGAGATGAAAATCCTTTTTTTCTCCTTTTATAGATAAATATGATTTTTAAAAAGGTTTTGGGGCTGATCTTTCCACCTATTCCCTGTCAAAATCCATTTGAAAAATGAAAATTCAAACTAATGAAAATCAAGAAAATTCAGATATCTAAATTGTGAAAAATAAATTACTAATTCAAAACTAATTTGAGAAATAAATCAAACCAAATTTGTGCTTCATATTGTTTCCCGTGGATATAAGTTTTAGCTAAAATTGATATTCAAAATGAATTTTGCAACAACAAGCCATTTTGGGCAATAGACAAAATTCTTCAAAACAAATTCCCAAATTCATTTTTTGTTGCAATTTCGTAGCTCCAACTTCTACTAATTTTTTGGCACATTAAATATTTATATTTTCTTGAGTTAATACCTCCATATTATTCTCCATGATTTTAGCTTTCCAATGAACCATCTTGAGCCTCATTTGGCTCAGGAAAATTCAAGTTAGATGCTTCCAAAGTCTAGGTTCCACTACAACAAATCCCTGTGATTAGCTCCCTTTTTTGCTTCCAAGGAATATTTTAGTGTAATTTTCTTTAATTTTTTGAAAAAGTCAACGCTATTTATCAATATGGTGCAATTTTTGGTGTTTCTTTGACCAACCAAAACATTTGGGTGCTAATTCAGGAAATAATAGTGATGTAAATATCAATGGAAGTAGCACTGGAAATAGTGCCAGAAATTAGCGTCGTAAGTAGCATCATAAATAGCGTCGGAAATAGTGACATCAATTTCCCTAGAAATAGTGCTAGTGATAGCGTTGGGTTTAGATCCTTTTTTGCACCTACATTACCTCCTTGGTTAGCTCCCTCTTTTAGCCATAGAATTAGCATCAGATGTGGCTAAATAGTTAATTAATTGAGGTGTTGGGGGTTAAGTGGATAGGGGATTTGAGGATTATGGAATTTAGGGATTTAGGGTATAGGGATTAATGGTTAAGATATTAAGGGTTAGGGTTTAAGGGATTAAGGGTCAAGAGCTAAGGGATTTGGTGTTTATGGGTTAGGCAGTTTAATGGTTAATGACTAGGTTGTTTCAGGTTTGGATGGTCTGTCGAAGCTTGTTGTTACAGGATTACATTTTAGTTCCTTTACTGATTTAGATTAATTAAGGTTTCAGGAGCTATTTTTGTTACACAGACAATTACTTAAGCATGTGTTGCCTTTCCTACTTAGACCAAATCTAGGAAATCCAATTATTTGTCTAATTAATACATACCTCACCTTGCCATAATATTGCATGATTATACCGTTCTGACACCATTACATTTTACAATTAAACCTATGTAACCGCCATTTAGTAACAATACTCCATCATTATTAGTTTTTTTCTTTATTATTCATGTTGTTACATCCGAAGGTCAGTGCAATAGTTTAGAAACTTCTTTTGATTTAGAATTTCTGAATGGTAATAAGGAGGAGTAACTGTTAGTAATTCCAACACCTTGACATTCTCCCCTGAGAAAGAATCTATTTGTATTGAATTAACTCTCTAACAGGTTCCTAGCATTGTTGAGTAGTGTGCTTGTGATAAGCTATGGGTGGAGTGACAATTAGACACATACCTAACTCTGTTGTTACAACATCCAGAAGCATTGGAAATTTTTCGAAGGGCTGGACGGTTGAGTTACTTTGAAAAATTACATGTTTTCAGTGAATTGGTCTCTTTAGAATTTTCCAAATCCTTAGTTGAACAACACCCTGTGGTCAGGGGCTTCATAGTTTCTGCTATAGAAGAAGTTATCGTAAAAGTGACAGGGCCGCCTAAGATAGGAGAACAATGGTTCTCAAGGAAAGTGTCCAATCCTGAAGCTAAGGCCATGTTCTTACAGGAGGGAGAAGAATTGATGCCCAAGAACAAGGGTTTTGATAGAACATCTCTTCCTCACCCTTGGGAAGATGCAACTCTCTTCATCTAAAAATTCATTACCTGTGAGGGACGTTTTTGGGATTATTTTCAATTATCACTTTCAATTAGTGGCACACCTGAGGACACAACAATTGATTAATTTACCATACTACTTTCTAAAGTCATTGCAACACATGGAATAGGTTGTGAAAGGGGAAGAACATCCAAAACAATTCATCACTAACCATGCGCTCATTAAATTAATCATTACACATTCATTACAGAGACAAGGGAGTGCATGGAATGCTTTGATAGTGAGACCTTGTGCTGGTGCACATGAGGAGCATGAAAAGAGTGCTGAAGCAACCCCTAGCATTGAAAAAATACCAAGTACTGAAGCAACACCCAATGTTGAAACAACACCTATTGTTGAAACTACTACATCTTCCAAGAGAAAGATAACCAAAGGCTCTAAGCGGAGTAGGGTTGATACACCTCCTATTAATAGTCAAAGGAACCATAAGAGGTGGAGTTCCATTATAATGATCCCTAGTTCATATTCAAGAGGAAATGAGACGCAGATAGAAGAACCTCTAAGAGGAAAGCTGAGGTGGGTGCCCGATTGTAGAGGAAGTGCTGGAGGAAGAAACTACTGAAGCAACAACTGTGCCTAAAACTGGAGTTGAGGAAGTGAAGACGCCTGAAGGGATTAGGATGGGAGTATCATTGAAGGTAATAGTTCAAAAAGGAAATTGAAAAATCCAATTGGTGGAAGAACCCATAGGAAAAGGGTGAGAATAGATGTTATACCAGAAGAGACTCAAAAACCTACTACTACAGCTATGGGGAATGTGGTGATACAATGGACCTGATGGGTTTGAGGAGAAACAAGACAAAGTGAAGTAGGAAAAATCTACAGAGGAATCCCCCTCTAGATCTGAAATCCTCGATGTTACACCGAAGCTTAAAAAAGAACCTGAGAAACAACAAGAGACAAAAGGGCTAGTAACAGAAGAGTAGATAGAAGAAAAGGAGGTTGTTACTTCACCATGTAAGACAAAAGTTGACCCTCTCATTCAAATTGAAAATCTGAGAAAGGAAAATGAGGATTTAAAGAAATAAATTGCCTTGGTTAAAGAAAAACTTGATTTTAAGAATGAAATTGGATTAGATATGTTGGTAGAGGCTATAGAAATGACATCATCTACTGTCTCATAAAAAATTTGTAAGGGCTGCCAACAAATCCTTGAGGAGGCTAAAATCATGGAGACTGTTATTGTTTCAGTTGGAGTACAAGTGGGGGAATAGGACAAATAATTTCAATCTACTATTCCATAAGAACCTTCTGATGATGCTGCTGTTACACAAGAACCAACAGTCAAAGAAGAGCAGGAAGAAGAAAAACAATATGCAAATCCACAAACACATGTTTATGATTTTGCTGCTACACAAGAACCAAGAGTTGAAACAAAGAAGACTGAAAATAAAAAGACTGTTGTGCCATAAGAACCTATCGATGATGTTGTTGTTATACAATAACCAACAATTGAGATAGAGAAACTTGAAGAGAAAATGGATCAGAAGGAGGATGTTGAAACAACATCTGAGACAACTCAAGTTAAATTTTGAGATTTGATGAGGGTACTAGAGCAGTGGGAGAAATTAGCACTCTTTCCCAAATATGAAGTCATCTTCCTAAATAAACATGAGGAAATGGTCAATAAGCTTAAGAAGGAGTGGGCTGAAAAATTAAGAATTTCACAATTTGTGAAAATTCAGAATGAGAAGAATCAATAAATGAAACAAGTGAAGGAAATGCAAGGAGAGGTTAAGTTGTTATATCAAGAAAAGGAGCTCATTTTTAAGATCATTAATGGCTTACTGTGCAGCAGGCTTCCTTCTCCTTCTTATCCTTTATATTTGCAAGAAAAGACATTATCTCTTCCAATTAACAACCCTAAAGGAAAAAGCAACCATATAAGACAAGGGAGATACATGATTTCCTAAAAACATTTCAAAGTACTAATTTCTCAAAACAACATTTATTTTGCGAGCTATACCCGCATAATCTCGCTTGCTTTGGGGAAGAATCATTCAATCTAGCATCCTATGTGGGAGATGTACAACTCAGGGCTTTTATTTCTTTTATGAAAAATCAGATAGGATGGAAAGTTGCCCAAGATACTGTAACAACTAATGAAGAATAGGTAGAACTATTTATTAGAGGAGAACCTATTCAATTGAAGCTGTTGCACACAAATACAATAAAATATGGCATTTTCCAGCCACTAAGACATTGCTGATGGACCATCGAGAATCAGTTCTACGGAGATGCCAGATAAATATACAAGGAATGAGAACTAGTGCCTTAGAAGGAAGCAAGTTGAGATGGGATATTTCCCAACAAGAATTGAAGAAGGGATACCCCTATTGTTATCATAATTTTGAGCAAGCATTTTTTAAAATTCATCAGTATGTTGAATGTATTAGGAATATTGGTGCAGGATGGATAGCACTTAGATTCAAGTTCCCTCTTATCTGTTTATGTTAGGTCCCTATACTACCAGTGTAACCCTTTATTGTTATTAGTGCAACCCCCTTATTATATTGTTGTGCCCATGTATTACCCATATTGTTATTATTGTGCCCCATAGAAGCCCACTATTGTTATTGTTGTGCCCTTACATTATTATTGTTATGTTGGCTCTGATTATATTATGACCCCTTAGACTCCTATATATAGAAAGGAGGTCTTTTCATTTGTATCATAGAAGAATTTTTCATTTTTTTAATGTAAAGGAGGTTTCCCCCTTGAAGAGGCTGAATTCTAAGGCGTTTATATTTCTTTTCTATCTTTTTGTGAGCTGGTTTCATAACATTTGGTATCAGAGCTTTGGACTCTAGGGTTTCGTTGCTCCAAACAGGTCATCGTGGAATTGTCGCTATAAGTTTTGCGCTACGAAGTTTCAGAAGCTAAAAAAAAAACCCATTTGAGAAAAAATTGAGATAAACCTTGGGTCCAAATTTGAGATCTTGTCTCACTATATTTTCGGATATATGATCTGAGGAAGTTATGGTTTTTGCAGACTCCCGAATTACATCCTAAACAGGTGACCTTGGGAAAATTGTCATAACTTTCTCTCTGAGCATCAGATTGAAATTTCGTAAGAAGTTACAGAAAGAGGACGGACTGTATTTAGTTTTGGTATAATTTTTAGAACCTAAGGTTGAAATAGTGACACGTGGCTCATCGTACAAATTCACTCTACTGAACTAGTATATAATTAGGTCATCGCGGGAGATTGGGAATAAATCTTTCTTCGGGAATCCAATTGCGATCAGACTTGCAAAGTTAGAAAGAGGACTCAGAGGGATATTATAGGCTGAAATTTTAGAACTTAAAGATCTGAAATTACAAAGTTACAATCGTTTCAAGATAGAGCTCCTAAAATCAACAAAAATAGAGATGAGGAAAAATTGATGGCAAGGATCAGGTAAATTGGATACTACAGATGGAGAAATATTTTGATCTACATGGTGTACCACTGTTACAAAAGGTACGTATTGCATCTAATTATTTAGAACCGAATCAATTTTTACGGTATAAAGGGCTTTGTTCTCGTAAACCACTTGTCACGTGGTCAATTTTCACGAACGAAATGATAGCACATTATGAGGATACAAAGAGTAACACCTTCTTTAGCTAATTGATAAATCTCAAACAAAAGGGTTCAATGGTAGAGCACATTGAGGATTTTCAAAAATTGAATATAACGGTAAATGATATTCTAGAGAAGCAAAACATAAATAGTTTTATCTATGCCATGGAAGCTGATATCGATGATATGAAAGCATATTGGAAGAAAGGCATGGAAGATTTGAAGAAAGACATGGAAGGTTTGAATGAAGGTGGGACAAAGATGCTACAAGAAAGGCCTCCTAATAATGAAAAGGATCAAGAAACGTCAAAAGAAGAGGATATACATCGGGAACGAACCCTAGAGAAAGAACAAATGAATTTGACCATATCTTATATTCTAATGGCAGGAATTACCACTCCTCAAACTCTCAAGATAGAAGGACATATTAAGAAGAAGAAGGTTCAAGCAGTGAAATACTAGGACCAAAAGTATCAAGAAACTTCAAAAGAAAAGGATACTCACCAAGAACCAACCCCAGAGAAAGAATAAATGAATTTGACCATATCTTGTAATGCATTGGTTGAAATTACCACTCCTCAAACTGTAAAGATAGAAGGACATATCAAGAAGAAAAAGGTAATAATGTTGATTGATTTGGGTAGTACCCATAATTTTATTCATTGTAAGATAGCCAAGGAATTGAATTTCTTCCTATATCCAGCACCAGAGTGTCAAGTGACGGTTGTAAGTGGAGGAACCATAAATTTCTCTGGAAAGTGCCATAATATCAAGCTATCCATGGGACAATATGTATTGAATAGCCCAATGCTTTCCATTCCAATGGGTGGTGTTGATGTTGTACTAGGAGTCCAATGGCTACAATCCTTGGGTACAATAGCTTTTAATTTTTAAGAACTTTTCATGAAATTTTCTTCGGAAGGAAAGGACGTTGAATTAAGGGGTATCATAGGGAAACCAAGAAACATAATCAACTTTAACGGAATGACAAAGCTTCTAAATAAAGAACGAAGAGGCGTAATTGCACAATTATGTTCGCTAATGGTTCCCACATCAAAATCATCTATTTCTTCAGATCTCCAAAAAGTCTTGGACAATCATTCCAAGGTATTTGAGACTCCCAAAGGTCTCCCGTGTATTCGTGATCATGATCATGCTATTCATTTGATTCCAGGAAGTGTTCCTCCAAACATCAAGCCTTATAGGTATACATATGCCCAAAGGAGTGAAATTGAACATATGGTTGCAAAAATGGTAGAGGTTAGTATAATTATCCAACCAAATTTGATAAACAAAGCAAGGGATGAATGGAAGAATAGCGAAGCAGGGTGGGAACTCATTCAAAAGTTGTCGAAGATCCTAGTTCCAACAATATTGCCAGAACTTGACAAGGAAGGAAAAATCATATTGGAACTTGAATCATTCACAAAATTGAGAAGTTGACAGCTATGAAATCGGTCAATTCCAGAGTATCTCATCAAGTGGAAGAACTCACCCACTAAAGATTCCACATGGAAGGATGATAATTTTATATAGAAGCATCCAGAACTACTCAAGCATTGAGGACAACACTTTTTGAAGGAGAGGGGCATGTTAGGTCCCTATACTTACTAGTGTAACCCCTTATTGTTGTTAGTGCAACCCCCTTATTATATTGTTGTGCCCATGTAGTACCCATATTGTTATTATTGTGCCCCATAGAAGCCCACTATTGTTGTTATTGTGCTCTTACATTATTATTGTTATGTCGGCTCTGATTATATAATGACCCCTTAGACTCCTATATATAGAAAGGAGGTATTTTCATTTGTATCATCGAAGAATTGTTCATTTGTGTAATTTAAAGGAGGTGTCCCCCTCGAAGAGGCTGAATTCTAAGGTGTTTATCTTTCTTTTCTATCTTTTTGTGAGCTGGTTTCATAACAGTTTACCCATCCATCGGTATAAACAACCATATATTATTACTGATAAGTGTTCAGAGGGGGAATTGATTATTTCTCGAGGATACAAGTCTAGAGGTGAAGACATGGTAGGAAAATACAACCTCACACAACTTCACTCTCAACATGTCAGGCATCACTGACATGAGTCTACATGGGGACATGCAAAATCTTAAGCTGGGGGGAGATGTTGGGTCACAAAATTGTCATGTTTTTCCTATTTATTTTATCCCTTTTTTAACAAAATGACCATATCTTATTACTGTAACAACCCTTATTCACCTAAGTATGTCGTTTTTCACTTATCACTTTCTTAGTCAAATTCTACTTATAATTTGACATTAGAACTACTTTCTTAGGCTTATTTTTATCATAAAGTTAATGTATGTGCTATTTTAGGTTTAGATGGTCTATTGAAGCTTGTTGTTACAGGATTACATTTCAGTTCCTTTATAGATTTGGATTAACTAAGGTTCGGAGAGTTGTTTCTGTTACATAGATATTTTCTCAAGCATGTGCTTCCTTTCATAATCAGACTGGATCTAGGAGCGCATCAAAGTCAAAAGAATTAGCTCATCAATGAAATATTTGTGAAGCATCCAAATCATCTGGTTGAGATATTTTGTAACTCTATTTGTAAATAAAGGAAACTATTATAGTTTTACCCCTTCCATGGAAATCATTATGTCGTTTTATTTTAAGATCACACAAGAATCGAAATATTCTCATGATGATCTTCTCATTGTAATTAAGATCTCTAAAAGAGAATACTGTTTTCCCACAAGGGCTAAAGCGAAGAATTGGAGAATAAGATTGGAAAGGGGAAACACCAGAGCTCTGTAATCCTGATACTTTTATTAATGCAAATCTCAACTTTGTGGTTCAATAATTTCCTTTGAGTAGTTTGTGTGATTTTTAGTACACCAGCCCCTATTGAGGAGGAAGGGCCCTCCTTCTTAGTAGGGATCACTGGTTAGTTAGAGTGGAATACATAATTGCATAAATATTTCTCAGTTATTTGATTATTGTTATTGTTGCTATTACAGTTAATTCTGTGTGTAATTTAATTAATTGTAGTAAGATTTGGATGGTGTGACAGCTTAAGTCCTAGACCGGTCCCTCAGTTTAGTGTGATAGTGAATTATTTGCTTTGTTGTTACAATTTGGATTGCACTTCCTTTTATGTGTGTATATTGAATGAGTGATGGTTTTCAGGAGTGTTGTGAGAGTGGTTGAATGATAGATTGGATAAATATTTATCAGTTATGTGATTGTTGTTACTATTGTTGTTACAATTAATTCTATGTGTAATTTAATTAATTGCAGTAAACTTTGGATGTTGTGACAACTTAAGTCCTGGACTGGTCCCTTAGTTTAGTGTGGAAGTGAATTATTTGCTTTACTGTTATAGTTTGGATTGTACTTCCTTTTATGTGTGCAGATTGAATGAGTGATGGTTTTCAAGAGTGCTGTGAGAGTAGTTGAATGACATATTGCATAAATATTTTTGTTATGTGATTGTGGTTACTATAGTTGTTACAATTAATTTTGTGTGTAATTTAATTAATTGCAATAATATTTGGATGGTGTGACAACTTAAGTCCTGGACCGTTCCATCAGTTTAGTGTGGCAGTGAATTATTTTCTTTGCTATTACCGTTTGGATTACACTTCCTTTTATGTGTGCAAATTGGATGCGGGATGGGTTTCTAAAGTGATATGAGAGTGGTTGAATGGCAGACTGCATAAATATTTCTCATTTATGTGATTGTTGTTAATGTTGTTGTTATAGTTCAATCTGTGTAATTTAATTAGCTACCATAAGCTTTGGATGGTGTGACAACTTAAGCCTTGGAATAGTCCCTCAATATATTGTGGAAATGAATTATTTTCTTTGTTGTTATAGTTCAGATTACACTTCCTTTTATGTGTGCAGATTGAATGAGTGGTAGTTTTCAGGAGTGCTCTGAGAGTGGTTGAATGACATAGTAGCTTATTCTGTAGTATTTCTTCGCATTGAATCTGTGTGGAGTGTGTAACAACTTTTTTGATTACTGAGAGTGTGTGTGCAACGAATTTGGGTTGAGATTATTTTATACTAGTCATCATTTGCCTTAGCATAGAATTTACACAACAATCTTGTATAAATTAAAGCCTACATAGATCGATAATTAAATGTAACAGTAGGCCAACCACCATTAAAATGATAACAATATAAAAATAATGAAGTTAAAAAAGTTTCTTATTCAAATCATTGTGAGTTATGGGCATTAATATTTTATTAACTTTATGTCTTAATGAGCATATGTTGATACAAAATGAATGAAAG
Source organism: Pinus tabuliformis (assembly GCA_031772625.1). NCBI lineage: Eukaryota > Viridiplantae > Streptophyta > Pinopsida > Pinales > Pinaceae > Pinus > Pinus tabuliformis. The sequence continues at coordinate 393,916,996 of CM062814.1, read as the reverse complement.
AAGCATTCAATTAATCCTAATTTTTTCTACCAACAATTCATATTATATCTTGAACACTTTAATGATATTTCAATATGTAATTCGTATTGACACAAATAATACTGAAGCATTTCAAAGTTTAGGCTATAAGAATCATCATTTTTTAAACATGGATTACAAATAATTCTAAAAATTTAGAGGTCTTGGTCATTAACATCATTGTCTACAACAATGTTATCCACTGTCTCATTGTCAATGTCCATATGATCTTTCAAGTAGTTAATATTATTATCATCCTTGTCTTGACTTGCATCATCTTCACCATCACTGAAATATGATTGTAGACCATCTATATTATTACCAGATGTATTTGGATCATCATTTTCTATACCATCCATATTGGTGTCTTTCGTAACATCATGTAACTCTGTATTAATGTTGTCTTCTTGTGCCTAAACATAACCATCTTCAACATCATCATGGATGTCAATTTATTCGATGTTCTCTAATCCCTCTCTCTCATTTTGTTAGCCATCATTGTTTTGTTCAGTATCCACTAATGCATCATCAAATACATTCCTTAATTTTGGATCATAATGTATGACAAATATCCATTTCGGGTCAAGAATATCCTCTTAGAAAAATACCTGCACATGAACAAGTACATACATATATTAGACATATGTTATAGCAATTTTATTGATTAATAAACACATGTATATTGACAATAAACAATGTATTAATTGATTATTGATCACTACCACTTCTAATTCATTGAGTTAAAGGAATACTTTCTCACAATGAATTCGTAGAACATAAGGCTCCTTATCCTACAGAAGGAACTTTGAGGAATCTATAGAAAACAATCCACTATGGGTATCATGTATTCATGTCCTCTCAAATGATTTATACCATCTACACTTAAAGATACAACATTTAAAAGAGTGGTAATCCAACTCAATAATTTCTTGTATTTTCCCAACATATTGTAGATTCCATTCAATAATATTCTTATATTTTGAGCTTGATTGACTAGATTTCTTGAATTGAACCATGATTCCATAATCGAAGGATTATCTCTTTACATCTACATGTTCTACACGATAATGTTGACCATATGCCCACATTGTTGGATATTTCCTTGCCAGTGAAAGACCATTTATTTCGGTTAAAAAATATATATAATGACGAATATTAAAATAGTTAATAGTGTCAAAACTATAAGGGAACACTTCTATGTAAAAGTCGAATAGTACCTTTCTTTCACATCCTTTAGACATGTTGATTTCATCTTATGTTATGTTTTAATCGATACCTACATCTTTTATTTGATTTTGAATTTGTTCAGTAACCCATTCTATTGTGCAATCTTTGGCCCACTCCCCTTGTAGATCAATAGGAAATGGGGTGTTCCTTGGGTTTGTTCTCTTAAATTGTTTCCTTGATTCTAACACTTCTTCTCTCTTTTTATGATACAAATCAATCCATTTTTTCAAAAAGTGTTGGAAATTGGATAAACCAACATTCCTCGTGTGTTCGTGACATGGACTAACCACCTCTCATGGATCTTTATCTCTAGTGAAGTGATCATTGACTAACACCTGCAGGTTTTTGTTTAATGACAATAGTGACTCCCAACAAGTGGTATCAGAGCATAAGTCTCAAGTTTGATACACACTTGACTCGCGTTAGGGGTGAGATTGTTGGACATTGGATAAACCAATGTTCCCCATGTGTTTCATGACATGGATTAACTACATCTCGTGGATCCTTATCTCTAACGATGCAATTGTTGACTAACGCCTACAGGTTTGTGATTAATGACAATCGTGATTCCCAACATAAAGTCCATAGGGTATAGAATGAACTTGTCAAGTATAGCACTTTCATCTACACTATCACATGTCAACATGTTTATTTCAAACTCCAAAGGCCATGTTGTTAATTTGAAAAATAAATTATAGAGTAAATTAATGATCACAATAAAAACAACCACAATGATCATGAGTTTATTTACTAATTTATACTTGAACACCATTAGATTGTGGTTTTTCTCCATCAATAATATCTAATACTCATTCTTCATCCCAAAAGTGTGGCCCATCTTCGAAATCCTTACCAAGGAATTCACATAGGAAGAAAAATGCTTCATTCAATACATACCCTTCAACCATGCAACCCTCTGGATGTGCCTTTTGTCAAACATATATTTTTAGAGTTTTCATATACCTCTCAAAGAAAAACATCCACCTCATCGATACAACACCCACCAATTCAATGTCATCGACTAGGTGTATAAGTAAATGGACTTGTAGGTCCATGAAACTTGTAGGGAGCTCCTTCTCAAATACACATACAATTTCTGCAATTTCCTTCTTCCATTTTGGCACTTCACATTCATGGATCTCCTTGGATGTCACCCACCTAATATAAGAATACTAAATTAGTATGAACCTTTAGGAAAAAATTAAAATGCAATACAATATCTCTATGTCTCTCACACATGAACATTCCATACCACATACCTTGCAAATGCTGACAATCGACTTATGGCATTCCTCAAGTCAATGGTAAGACATGGATCCCCCCTAATTTCCAATGGCATGATATGCTGTCAAATAAATTTATCAAAGATCATCCTTAGTTATTTTTGTCACACAATACAATATCATAATATATTTAGTACCTAATCAATTTTATTAATAAATTTCAAATAATGATATATAATACCTTCATAAAATTATGAAAATCATGTGTTTTAAATCCTATGATATGTCAATCAACTGTAAAATATTTATTTAATGATCACTTATTGCCAATAGGTGTCCTTATTGAACGTATGACATTTTTTCGCTGGTTTAGCTCTTTGTATTTCAAAATCCATGGAGCTTCTGCATATTTTTCATTTTCCCTGTTTATCCACAATGTTTTCTATAAAATTTGGTAAGCTAAAGAGCAATATCTCTCCTCGAAGACAAGGCATCCTTCTCTTTGCCTGCTATATATTGAAAAATTGAATCTGGGACATTTTTAAAGATGTGCATCAGATCTAATAGGTGAGATATTCATAGATCCTTCCAACATGGGAGCTCATAAAATATGGATTTCCTTTTCATCCCTTCTATCATCTTAATTACAACTTGTTCTAGTTCTTCAATGGAATCACCCCCATCAAAATAACCCTGCCAAGCTTTGAATTCAACATCTTCATACTTCTTAAGCCAATTAGCTGGACCCATAATCATGGGAGGGCCTCTATTTTCAACTTTTCCATCAAATTTATTCTTATGGTGGTTTCTAAACCTATGATATGGTGGTAGAAAAATCATTTTGTTTTCATAAATAAATTTATGAAGATCTTTATAATATCGCCCTTGAAATTGTTCTACACATCTTGGACATGCAAATATCCCCTTTGTTTGAATCCCTGCAATTCAATAAGGTTAATAACATCAAAATAATAATATAAAACTAAGTATGAAAGTTAGGATGACAATTAATTATGAGTGTAACTAGGTAATTTTTTTTATCTTACCGGAACAACAACCCAGTCCTAGGAAATCATGAATAGTCCAACATACCACATCATACAACATGAAGGACCTATTTGATGGAGAACTTGATACGTCATACATTCTTATGCATTTCCATAGCAGTTGTATCTCATCAATAAAAGGCACAAGATAAACATCCATGTTTTTTTAACTTGATGTTTTCCTGGAACAATGAGATTAAGCATAAGTGATCCAGGTGGCTCTAGAGACACACACAGGACAAAGAGGGCTTATGTAAGCTCGAAAATCAAAGTGATCAGAATTATTTCAAACCAGGATCAGAGCCTAGATCTTGTCGTCCTGATCGCAAAGGTGTGAATGTTTTGTCAATCTGATCTCGTATGAGGGAGAACGAGCCAGTCAAAGTTTTGGTCAAAGTTGGATTGTGGGCCAGGTTAAAGTGTCCTACAATTTGACTGACCCTTGGGCAAGAAAAATAGCTTCAGAAAGTGGGCGAATTTGTTGGATTGTTAAGTTGTCTAATATCCCCTATATTAGACAAATTCGAAAATGTATTTTGTTTTAGAAAAAAATAATTATATATATATATATATATATATATATATATATATATATATATATATATATATATATATATAAATGAGGTGGCGGGCCACCACCCCCACCACCCCCAAACTAAATAACAAAATCATATTTAAAAATGGCCAATGGGCCATGACCCCTGCCGACCTCCCCATCCAACTACCAATCAAAATTTAAATTGGGTCGGCGGCCATTACCCCGCCGAACCCTCACTCACCCCAACTGCACATTAATTAAACATTTGAATATGGGGTGGGCGGGCCACCTCTGGTGGACCTGGCCCACACTCCCAAATCCCATACCATATACGCAACAATAAGTGTGGGGTTGGCGGGGATTAAACCCGCTCGACCCACGTGGGCTGGCTCCCACCGGGCGGCCCCATGTGGAGGCATACATACCAACAAACCATTAATGAACCCAACAAACATTAATACGCAAACCGTTCAAACAACGCCCCATTCAAATTGCTGCGGAGGGTAAGGGGTAGGTCGCCCAATGCGAACCCGACCCCCAACAAACAAATATATTTGCGGTTTTGTAAAACAGAAGGTGTATTAAAATGGAGGGGTCAGGGTTTGACCACCCAACCTCCTCCTCATAATTCGAGATTTTTATCACTGCGCCAACCAACCCACGGGGAAAAATCTGCTCGAAATTTATATAAACCCTCATTTCCTTAGTGTGCCAAGGCATGGAGGAACTAGGAGTGCGCACAGAAATTGAGACAAAACTTTTTAATTAATTTATTGCAGGTGGAACCATGGGCCCAAAGAAAGGGCAGGTGGAACCATGATTGAGCGAAATTCTCAGGAGGGTGAAATTTTTGTAGTGTCCAAATTGGACAAATTTTATGTCAATCTTACACCTCTCAACAACATGAACCTGATGGCGTAGTCAGTTTCCTGATCTGAGCAACATATTTTCAGATGACTCGAAGGAGGGAATCTTTAAGGAATCTAGGGGGATCTAAAAGATTCCTTCAGCCCCAGATTTCCACTTTCTCAGAATTTAGAAATTTGACAGTCAATTTTACCCTATTCGATGACACAAATATGATGGTGCATTCAGATTTTCCATTTGCTCATTTCATTTTTCGGCCACTTTCCAAAGTGGAGTGTAGGTGTCAGCATTCATGTGCGAGAAATCATTTCCATGCGATTCGAGACTACGAGATTGATGGTACAACCAGCTTCAGCAGTTTGAAATTCTTTTCTTTATATGGTCCCAGGATGTGAGGTATATGCAGTATGTTCATGTACTTATTTTTCTGTGAGATGCATTGTGTTGCATAGAGCCCTATTTGATGTTTGATGTGGGATCTTGTTTTCTTATTTGTTTCATGACTCCTACTTGATGTGACACGGAATCATCTATGGGATGTATTTGTTGTCATGATTCATCATGTGTTGTTTGTGATCCCTTTTTTGTCATGTTGACGAGATACTCATGTGTCTCCATGTATGTTCGCACTGAGCTCCCTTTGATGCCATGTTGGCAGGATGCTCATTATCATCATGCATGAGTTTAGGTCATACTAATAAGAGTCCTTTTTGAATGAGAGTTCCTTGCAATGGAACATCTCTTGGAGCCACTCCTGTGTGAGGGAATTTTCCTTGTATGATAGTGACACCACCTCTTATGTACATCATCACTATTGTCAACACTTAATGCAGCGGCCTACACCATCTTGACACTGGGGCCCAGAGATGTAGTCCCTCCTGGATGAACTCCATTATCAACATTTTGAGTTTTATGTTTCTAATTCTTTTCATGTTCCTTCTTTTTTACAACTTGCAGATATGTTCAATTATGCTATTTTAATTGCAATTCTAATCACATCACGAAAGCAAAAGATCTTGGTTAAATCTGGGAGTTGAGTCAACTCAGATCAAGATTGGTGTTAGAGCGGTCTTTGTGTGGGTGTGAATTGCAAGTGTAAACAATGGAACACGCAGGGATAGAGGATGAAAAAGCGATGTACGAGACCATGCTCAAAATTTCCAAAAGGGTGGACATAATGTATGAAGCTCTACAAAAAGAGACAGAGGAAAAGGAGTGATTGCAGCTTCAGTTGTGAGCCACGAAAGAGGCCTTGGAAGAATTGAAGCACAACAACCAAAATCTTCAAATAGAGAATGCTAAATTGAAGATGCTTCTACATGAAGAGAAAGAGTTGAGACAGTTTGCTATGACAGCTGCAAGCAAAGGACGAGGCCTTGGAAAAGTTGCAGCGTGACCCATGTGAGGTAAAAAGTAATTCTCTAAATTCATGTACGTGTCCTGATGATGATTTGGCTGTTTTTGAAAATCATACCACAGGAATTGGCTCCAAATTGTTGAAGAGAATGGGGTATGAAGGAAAAGGCTTAGGCGTTAATGGCTAAGGCATTGTCAACCCCATCAAAGTAGAAGACTTACCCCATCAGGTAGGACTTGGGTATGTCAGAAAGGAAGTTGGGGAATGTGCCAAGACAACTAGCAAACCACCAACAACAGATGATGAGAAGCCCTCATTAGTTCTTTCCAAATCGACAGAGGAGGTAAAATATGTTGATTTTCTTTCGGTTTCATCTTCACATAGTATGAGTGCTATTGGAGATGTGGAGATCCCAATTACAGGGACAAACATAAGGCTCCTTACCAGGACAAGGCACGAGGAAGAAAAAGAACTTGGTGTTAATAACCAAGGCATAACTCAACCATTAGAGGTTAAGCAGAGACCTCGATTTGGAGGCTTGGGATACACGAAAGGATAATGCTCGAAGGTGTCAGATTCTTCCGAGACATTATCGAAATCATCGAGGAAAGAGAATGATGGGAACACATCCCCATCATCCCATGGCAGTGCCCATTGCAGGGAAAGAGTTGAGGCAAACTCTCATCACCATAATGACATTAGAGATAGCAAGGAAAGGTATAACCAGTTTCGATATTCGAATGTTCATTTCGATTATAATCATGTTGTTAATGATGAACATAAATCATGGAATCAAAAAACATGTACCTTTTGTGGATTACATAACCATACATTTTCTAAGTGCTGGAAAAGAATGACAACACAGAAAAGGAGGAGGCATGAAAGACCCTCTCCACAGCAGGTAAAGAAACATGTTAAGAAGATCTGGAGGAAGAAGATGTATTGCAGTCATTGCAACAAAAGTGGCCATCAAAGAGCCACTTGTTGGAGGCTCCATCCAGAGCAGCGCCTTAAACACAAAGTATTGGTGCATGAACAAGGTGAAACAATTGTTCGACAAGAAAATCCACCACAGGGGGATGACCCATTCACAACGATAAGTGAAAAATGGTTTTCGGATATGTTATCTTTTCATGGTCGTGCTCTTGTAAATCATTTGTTGCATTTTCAAATGTAAAAGTGGTGACGTGTTTCCATCACTTGTTAAGCAACAATGATGTCTGGTATTGTTTTGTATTGCATGATAAACTATGAAAGTGATGTCGTGTTTCCATCACTTGTCAAAACAGAAATAGTGTTTGGCCTTATTGATGTAAATCAGGTGTTGCAGTGATGGTGTGTTTTCCATCACTTGTTGAAGAAACAATGATATATTGGCCTTGTCTTCATAGCTGGGGTATTGTTTCCATTTCAATGTAAATTCGACCACCGAGTATGTGTTATAAACTCGTGGCAAGTGTGGGATGCTTGGGTCATTAGTTGGTCATGAAAGTCAAGCATGTAATTTGCAAAAAATGTACTACAGGTTGCAGAGGTTGCAGGTGTCGGCTTATCGCTTAAGGCTTTGAAGAACAAAGGTGAAGGAGATGGAAGCGAGACCTTTTAGGACACTTGTGATGTAGACAAGGTACAGAGAAGTTGTTGGTTATTTTTCATGCTTTTGGAGGACCAAAAGATCCTCAGTGGGGAGGATCGATCCAGGTGGCTCCAGAGACACACACAGGACAAAGAGGGCGTATGTAAGCTTGAAAATCAAAGAGATCAAAATTCTTTCAAACCATGACTAGAGCATAGATCTTGTCGTCCTAATCGAAACGATGCGAACGGTTCATCAATCTGAGCTTGTATGAGGGAGAACGAACCAGTCAAAGTTTTGGTCAAAGTTGGACTCTGGGCCAGGTTTAAGTGTCCTACAATTTGACTGACCCCAGGGCATGAAAACTAGCTCAGGAAAGTGGGCGAATCTGTTGGATCGTTAATTTTCCTAATATCCCCTATATTAGACAAATTCGAAAATGTATTTTGTTATATATATATTCGAGGGCCATTACCCTGCCAAACCTTCACTCACCCCAACTACAGATTAATTAAACATTTGAATATGGGGTGGGTAGGCCACCTCCTGTGGACTCGGCCCACACCCCCAAATCCCATACCATATACGCAACAATAAGTGTGGGGTTGACCCCAACCAGGCGGTCCCATGTGGTGGCACACGTACCAACAAACCATTAATGAACCCAACAAACATTAATACGCCAATCGTTCAAACAACGCCCCATTCAAATCGCTGCGGAGGGTAAGGGGCGGGCCACCCAATGCGGACTTGACCCCCAATAAATAATTATATCTGTGGTTTTGTGAAACAAAAGGTGTATTAAAATGGAGGGGTCGGGGTTTGACCACCCGACCTCCTCCTCATAATTCGGGATTTTTACCACTGCGCCAACCAACCCAAGTGGAAAAATCCACTTGAAATTTATATAAACCCTCATTTCATCAGTGCGCCCAGGCATGGAGGAACCAAGAGTGTGAATGGAAATTGAGACGTAATTTTTTAATTAATTTATTCTAGGTGGAACCATGAGCCAATATTGAGCGAAATTCTCAGGAGGGTGAAATTTTTGCAGTGTCGAAGTTGGACAAATTTTATGTTAATCTTACACTTCTCAACGACACGAACTTGATGGCATAGTCAGTTTCCTGATCTGAGAAGCAGATTTTTAGATGACCCGAAGGAGGGAATCTTTAATGAATCTAGGGGGAATCTAAAAGATTCCTTAAGCCCCAGATTTCTACTTCCTCAGAATTCAGAAAGTCGACAGTTGATTGTACCCTATTCGATGCCACAAATATGATGGTGCATTCATATTTCCATTTTCTCATTTCATTTTTCGGCCACTTTCCAAAGTGGAGTACAGGTGTTAGCATTCATGTGCGAGTAGTCATTTCCATGCGATTCGATGCCGCGAGATTGATGGTACGGCCATCGTTAGTAGTTTGACATCCTTTTCTTTAGATGGTCCCAGGATTTGAGGTATATGTAGTATGTTCATGTACTTCTTTTTGCTATGAGATGCATTGTGCTGCACAGATCCCTATTTGATGTTTGATATGGGATCTTGTTTTCTTACTTGTTTCATGACTCCCACTTAATGTGACGTGGAATCATCTGTGGGATGTACATTTTGTCATGATTCATAATGTGTTGTTTGTGATCCCTTTTTCGTCATGTTGACAGGATACTCATGTGTCGCCATGTATGTTTGCATTGAGATCCCTTTGATGCCATGTTGGCGGGATGCTTATTATCATCATGCATGAGTTTAGGTCATACTGGTAGGAGTCCTTTTTAAATGAGATTTCTTGCAGTGGAACATCTCTTGGAGCCACTCCTGCATGAGAGCATTTTCCTTGTATGATAGTGATGTCACCTCTTATGTACATCATCACTATTGACAACACTTAATGCAGCGACCTACACCATCTTGACACCGGGGCCCGGAGACATAGTCCCCCCTAGATGAACTCTGTTATCAACGTCTTCAGTTTTATGTTCCTGATTCTTTTCATGTTCCTTCTTCTTTACAACATGCATATATGTTCAACTATGTTATTTTAATTGCAATTCTAATCACATCACGAAAGCAAAAGATCTTGGTTAAATCTGGGAGTTGAGTCAACTTGAATCAATAAGGTGCTCCTTTTTGACACTCATCCATGGAGGAATATTGTATACTATCAATCCGACTGGCCAAACAATATAATTTGAGCTCATGAAAGAGAATGGACACAATCCATCAATTGTAATACCAAACCTAATACTATGAGGTTCATCTTTGAATTTTATTGACCATTTTTCCTCTATGTGTTTCAATGCTTTGGAGTCGGACAAAATTCACATGAATCCATCTTTACTCCTATTCTTTGCATGAAATTTCATCAATTGTGCAATTGACTTGCAACTAAACATTCATTGAAGTTTAGGTATAATTGGCATGTGATGTAAAACCTTCTTTAGAACTGTAGGACCTTGTACAACTGTAGATATCTCTTCTCTTTGCATAAAGGGCATTCTACCTTGTATTGATATTCATCTCTGTATAAAATGCAATCATTTTTACATGAATTAATTTTCTTATATTCAATCCCCAACTCAACCAACAATTGACACGCCTCTCTGCAAGTTGATGGAAACACATTCTCTTCAAGAAATATTTTAGTTTTTACTGCCCTGTAAGGTTGCCAAATATTAGATCAATTGAATGCTTGAATTATGATGAACATGTTTTATATGTCAATATTCTATATTATGACTATTCATATAAAATATATGGTTTTAAAATCTCAAAGAAATATAGACGAACTTGATGAACTTTTACGAATTACATAGGCCAATTGATAATGCATTGTAAGAAATAGATTTCAACTCACTTCAATAGGGCAGTGAATCCTTTGTCTGACCAACCAAATATTGACTTGATTTCTAATAATATTAATGTGCATGCCAATTTTTAGGTTCTAATTGCACCTGATTTGAACACAGGTGTCTTTGCTGCTTGCTTGATGGAGTCTTTTAGTAGGTTGTTATCATCAACATTATGTTGGTGGTAATTACCCCTATTTTCATCGTTACTGTCAACCATATGATCATTATTGTAATCATTTTTTCCATCCCCAAAGAAACCTGTAAACATCTCATTCAATCCTTATTCATGCATTGCATTTTCACTGTCATGCTCATTATCATTAAGGCCGCTAGCTGGTAGCATATTGCAGTCATTAGTGTATGTGAATCTCATCAGCTGTTCAAATTTCTCAGGTGGTAGAGTTCTCTTTAAATATGATATTTTCACCCTAATTTGGTTTAAAGGATGGTTTGGTTCAGCCCATCGAAATATTAATAGCCCAATTGGACCAGCCTGGGTAGTAGTAGTTGTTCTTTCATCATCATCTTCTACCTATCGAAAAATGCAACCATTGTTTAATATTTGGAAAGAATTGGATAGATCATAAATGTATCAATTTCAAAGAAATATAATCAAATATCACTTAACAAATCCCATCCCATGTACTATAGCCTTGACCAACTTCTTCTTTAGTGGAGTTATTTGTTGCGTCTAAAGTATCCATTGCCATATCCTCTTCTACCCATTGTGTTCTTCATGATTTAACAATTTTAGGTCCACGCCCACGTACATATGTTTTTTTTCCTTTTTCTAATTGAATGCTTAGGTTGTGCACTTGTTCCAATCTCCATTTGAAATATCAACACCATGCATTAACTTATTTCAAGGTTGGATAATACACTATAAATTCAAATAACACTATGAAAATGGATGGACATATGACAAAATACTTCCTAAGTTAAGTCAAGATTTGATAATTACCTGATGTCCTGTGACATTTGTTGTGTCCTTATTTAATATGAAATGATCTTTTGCCATGTCCTCATCTTGCCCCTATAATACATAACATAGTCAATGATGTTTAGTACACCAATTATATCATTTCAACCAATATGCTATCCAACACAAAACTTCACTTTACTCATATATTTGACATATCGATATCATGTTTTAGATTTGAAGAAAAGAACAACATATTTTATATAACTTTATCTCGTCTATGTTATAGCATATGTGAATTAATAAACACCATCCTCCTTTGGTTGAGGTTTCTTTGTCTTCTTACCTTTATTGTATTTACATATTTTGTATCTGATTCTATGACCACCCAATTTCCTCTCGTTGATTTAGTAGGTCTAGATTGTCCACATCGTCTATCCATGGCCTCTCCTAGATCTTGTAATACACAACAATGGAATTAGTCACATAATATATATGCACTTTGTTTTTGCTCCATCCAATTTTATAAACACACAACCGATTTAAGATCAACTGGTTTTCACTGCAACTTTCTAACCAAAATGCCCCTATTTTCAATATATACCCTTTTTGTTAATTTCTATTCCCAATATGGTGACATGACACAACTCTTATAAATATTAGATGAGGATTATGAAAACTAATGAACTACTTTTTCTTCTTTTTTTCATATTTTCATTTAAATTAATTCAAACCCTTCATCATAAGTTTAAACCACCAAATATCTATATTTTTGTATATTTAAAAAAAAACTCCTTTGACCCTATATGTTAAAGAATATACTATTTTCAAATTTTGATTTTTAAGTCTTCTAAATGAAGTCAATATATAATATACTAATTAGTATAAGTTAAATTGTGGACGAGATATATTTTGAACATCACCATCCACCCTATAAAGGAGTAAAGAGTGAGTGGTAGGATCAAAAATGTTTGTGTCACATGTATACATAATCACTAAGCAACACAACCTTTAAAGGTGAAAATGTGTGTATGTGACTATAACTAGTGGATTGTTACATTATGATTCATTGGATATTAAAATAAAATTAGAAAGTTTGAAATCACACCAAATTCATTAGTGGGATAGGAAAATATGACATAAAACACCCTTCATTGCAGGGTCAAAACACCATTTATAGGGCTTTACATCAACCAACATTTCAGCTTATCCCATGTGCCTATGCACATTGCACATCCAATATTGGTATTCAACTAGCACAACCACATTAAAAAATGTGGTTGATAAATGCCAATAGGTATATATTAAGCACATTTATTAATATTTATATCAACCAAATTTAATAATAATAATTATTATAATTATATAATAATAATTATAAGTATCCCATGTGCCTATGCACATTTCGCATCCAATATTGGTATTCAATTAAAACTCGTAAAAATGACAATAAAATGGAAGTATCCCACATCGACATTCTAAAGTGCAAAGATGACAATGAATAAAAATTATACCACATCAAAAAGAAAAAAAAAACCCACCAATATATAATTGGCACCTACAATGGATAAAGATATTGTGTATCTCGACTATTTAACCAAAACAATGTAGTAGATTCACCATATTTCCATTAGAATACTCACCAATTGCAAATCAAGGGAGCTTTGAAGTTCTGTGCAAAGTGGGAGCAAACCACAATTGGAGCAATGCATTGAGGCTATGAAATAAAATAACTAATCAATTGGATCTCTGTTGATGTTGGGCAAAGATATTGACGGACCTCTCCTCCCCTGTTGTGGATTTCAATAAAAAAATTGATTTGTGGGTGTGATTCAGCCACTGACAGTCAATTTGTGCATCTCATTCACCCCTTTCCAGATATGAAAATTAAACCCCTATCCATTGATTTTGCACTATTTCTTTTTAAAACATTTAGAGGGAAGGGAGAGAAACATAGGGAGTAAAGAGAAGGGATTTTCCATAGTGTGGAGGAAAAAAATCACCCTAGGATGCCAAAAAATGTCAAGCAACAGTAGAGGGAAATGAACAAAGGGATCTAATTCTTGCGACAATGAGGTATTTCATATTTAATTTATAGATTTTCACATGTTTCCATTACTGGTTTGAATTATATTTTTTAGTTTTTAGTTTCTAAATTATAAAAGAATAAATTAGGGTTTATTTTTTTACTTCTAATTTTAAAACAAATTTTTTATTGTACATGTATAGGGACATGACAGTGAGAAAATCAAAGAGGAAATGTATTCTATATTTGGGGTAGAAGCAGCGAATAAACTAGAAGGTATGGACATGTCCATGCTTGCCAAATACATGGAAGAACGTACTAAAGGCACTGAAATAGACCAACCAAAGAAACCCCATCAAAGGGTTCACAAACAGATAGATCAATTACTTAAAATTATCCTCTTCGAGGGGGAAACCTCCTTTACATTACATAAATGAATAATTCTTGGATGATACAAATGACAAGACCTCCTTTATATACATAGGATTCTAAGGGGTCACAATACAATCAAATCATACATAACAATAATATTATAAGGGTGCAAAAATAACAATAGTGGGCTTCTATGGGGAACAATAATAACAATATAGGGACTACATGGGCACAACAATACAATAAGGGGGTTGCACTAATAAAAATAAGGGGCTACACTAGTAGTATAGGGACGTAACATGACCCTCTCCTTCAAAAAAGTGTTGTCCTCAACGCTTGAGTAGTTCTGGATGCTTCTGTATAAAATTATCATCCTCCCATGTGGAATATTCAATAGATAAGTTCTTCCACTTGATGAGACACTCTGAAATTGACCAATTTCATAGTTGTCAGGTTCTTATTTCCATGGTTGCTTAAGGATCCAATATGATTTTTCCTTCCTTGTCAAGTTCCGACAATATTGTTTGAACTTGGAGCTTGTCACCTATAAATGTTGGCATTATGATTCAAGTGTTGTCCTTGATGGCAACTCACTCAGAGGTTGGTACAGATGCTCAGAAGTTGGTACAGGAGATGGCAACTTAATCAGAAGACAGATCCTAGTACAGCTTGCCAAGGAAGTTCATACACGCAGGTTTGTTAAGACCAAGTCGCGTGTACACGCAGGTTGGCTTCAGAAAAAGCGCGTGTATGTGGAAAAGTACCTTTGGTCCATGGCGGTTAGTCCTTGGAAGTTGTGCCTATGGTTTCGGACCATTATGTCTCGACGGACGTGTTGATCCCTAGTTTCGAGGTTGATGGTATTGTGTTTCTATGGTTTTGGCTCTTGGTATTGAACAAGGCCTAAGGCTATATAAGGAGAAGATCACTAGGCAAAGGAGTATGGATTGTGGGTGTCTGACGCAGTGAGAAGATCTGGTATTGCTGGTTATCTGTTCGGGACGCTTGGCAAGGGTCGGATCTGACAGCAAAGGCAGAAGTAATCATTTCTAGATCTGCACGCGGGTTGCCTTTGGAGAAAGCGCGTATACACGCGGTTTTGGTACAGTGAAGTAGCGTATGCATGATAAGTGTTAATATTTCAGGTTGCTGCTGATTCTGGTGGTTGTTGCAGAGTTCTAGATTCTGGTTTGGGTTCTGTGTTCTTGATGACAGGGTTTCAGTGATTCAGTATTGGGTTGTTTAATGAATTATGATGCAAGTATAAGTTGATGATTGTATTGCGGTAATGTTTGCTTTGTACTCTTGGATCCAGTATGAAAATGTATGAAACGTGGTCCCTGAAGGTTGTAGGGTCAGCACCTACGTACTAGTAAATGGATCAGCTAGTACAAGAGCTGAGGGGGTTGTAGCTCCCTTCCAAAAGTAGTTGGAAAACGAGAGAGGGTTGTAGCCCTCTGCAGGTTGTAGCCTGCGTGCTGGTAAAGGACTGCACCAGTACATTGTAAAAGAAGTTTCTCATTAAAGAAGAAAGAGACAAATTGCAGCAGGTGGTTTTCACCCACATTGGGTTTCCACCTTATATCATGGTGTTCATGTGTGTGGCTTTTGTGTGATGATCTATTCTGTTATACTGCATCTGTTTACTGTTAATATGCTTAATAATATCCTGATGCATTTACTGAAGATAAGATTAACTGAATCATAAGATCTCTGCATATACGCTAGTTGCTTTAGACACAGTCGCGTGTACACGCGGGTTCACTTAACTGAAGTCGCGTATATGTTTCTGAGTATGAAATTGAAAAGTTTTATCTGATCTGATAATACTGATTCACCCCCCCCTCTCAGTATTATTTCCAACAATAAACTTCTTTAAGCATGAAACATGGCAAATTGGGTGCACTCGGGAAGATGTAGGAAGATCCAATTTGTATTCCATAGTACCAATCTTTTACAACACCTTGTAAGGACCATAGTACTTTGATGATAATTTATTATCCTTCTTAGCTTTTTTGAGGGAAATTTGTTTGTATGGTTGTAGTCGTAAAAATACCCAGTCACCTACATCAAAAATTCTTTTGCTGCGATGTTGATCTGCATGTTGTTTCACTCTATTCTGCGCCAAAGTGAGGTTATCCTTTAAGAGTTGGAGAACTTGTTGTTGATGCTTGATCTAATATTCCACTGCTTCAACCTTAGAATGATTGTCCAAGGCTTTTTAGAGATATGGAGAGATATATGATTTTGATGTCTGAACCTCCAGTGAACATAATTGTGCCATTACACCCCATTTTTCTCTCTTTAGAAGTTTTGTCATGCCATTAGGGCTGATTACCTTTCCTAGTTTCCATGCAATACCCATTAATTCAACTTCCTTTCCTTCCCAAAAAATATTCAAGAAAAGTTCGTGAAAATTAAAAGCTATTATACCTAAAAATTGTAACCATTGAACTCCTTGCACAACATCAACACCAACCATTGGAATGGAAAGAATTGGACTATTCAATACCTATTATCCCATGGATATCTTGATATTATGGCACTTTCTAGAAAAATTTATAGTTCCTCCATTTGCAACCATCACTTGACACTCTAGTGCTGGATATATGAAGCAATTCAATTCATTGGCTATCTTACAATGAATAAAATTATTGGTACTATCCGAATCAATCAACATTATTACATTTTTCTTCTTGATATGTCATTCTATCTTGAGAGTTTTAGGAGTGGTAATTCCTGCCAATGCATTACAGTATATGGTCGGATTGATTTCTTCTTTATCCAGGGTTGGTTCTTGGTGTATATCCTCTTATTTTGGTGTTTCTTGTTCCTTTTCTTCCTCCTCTTCACAATCTATGTAAATTAATTTCTTCTTAGCACACTTATGACCTTCAATGTATTTTCTATCACAATTGTAACAAATCTCTTTTGCTATTTTTTCCTCCAATTTTTGTGGTGTCAACCTTGTAGGTTGTGGAAGAATAGGAGCAACAACACTTCCATCTTTATAGTTGCGAGTGCTAGACTTCCTTGTTGCCATAATTTTGCTTTCAAATTTTCTTGCCACCCTAAATGCCTTCTGCAATGTATCAGGTTCCCAAAGGTGAACCTCATGTTGCATGTTATATTTTAAATTCCCTATGAAGGCATCAATCCTATGCTCCTCTGGAATATTGGTTACCCTAATATTCAATTTTTGGAAATCCTCAATGTGCTCTGCCATTAAACCCTTTTGTTTGATATTTATCAATTAGCTAAAGAAGGTGTTGCTCTTTGTATATTCATAATGTTATATCATTTCCTCCATAAAAATTGACCAAGTGACACGTTGTTTACGAAAACAAATCCATCGATACCATACAAAATGATTCGATTCTAAATATAAAGATGCAATGCGTACCTTTTGTGTGTGTTGCACATTATGGAGATCAAAATATTGCTCCATCTATAGTATCCATGTTACTGGATCCTTGCCATCAAACTTCCTCATATCGATATTTGGAATGTGGTGGTTCTTAAACTCAACATTGGAGTTTCTAAAATCGTAATTGATATTCCTTTTTTCTTTATCCTGATTTTGATGGATTG
Source organism: Pinus tabuliformis (assembly GCA_031772625.1). Taxonomy (NCBI): domain Eukaryota; kingdom Viridiplantae; phylum Streptophyta; class Pinopsida; order Pinales; family Pinaceae; genus Pinus; species Pinus tabuliformis. The sequence goes on along the minus strand of CM062814.1, from coordinate 393,899,383 downwards.
CCTTGTTACCACTGTGACACCTTTCTTCTAGCAACTTTTCCAAACCTTCCTTCAACCCCTCTATCTTTAAATTCATTATTGCTTCCATGTCTTCTTTTAAACCATCATTCAAAACTCTTACGTCCCTTTTTATATCTTCCATTCCATTCTTCAAACCATCCATCTTAGCTTCTGTTACTTTTTTTGAGAGCAAAATTTGTTGCACTTGGTCTTGTAATTTTGATATATCATGTTGCATTTCTTCCTCTTCTTCATGCATCATAGTAGATATTTTGGGTTGCTTACTAGGTGTTTCCATTTTTTTTCTTTGGGTCATGAATTAATGATATTTATTCTTCACTATTCCCTTTGAATCACTTCCAACTATTTTTTTCAACAAAACTTATGAAAATTTTAAAAAATACACTCCTTTTTATTGCTTTGTAGGAGCTCGATATTGAATCTATTGTACCTCTGTAATTATGGATCCTCAAGGTCTGAAATTTCATCATGTGGTAGCCCTATGAGTCCTCTTTCCAACCCCACAAGTTTGACCTAGATTGGATTCTCCAAGGAAGAGTTATGTGAAATATCCCACAATGACCTAATTATGGACTAGTTCAATAGAGCGAAGTTGTACAGGATGACACGTGTCACTGTTTCAACCTTTGACCCTAAAATTACTACACGGAATCCTAAATTCCATGTAATTTCAACCACTTCTTACAGAATTCAAATCTGATGCCTGAAATGAAAGTTATGCCAATTTTCCCTAGGTCGCTTGTTTGAGACAGAATTCTAGAGCTTGCAAAAACCCTAACTTCTTCGGATCATATCTTAAAAATGTAGTGAGACAAGATCTTAAATTCATAAAAAAAGTTCAAAAATATGTTGGCTCCATGTGGTTTTTAATTTTAGCTTCTGAAGCTTCATATAAAAAAAGTTATAGCGAAAATACCATGATGATTTGTTTGAAGCAATGAAACCCTAGAATCCAAAGCTCTGATTCCAAATTTTATGAAACCAATTCACAAATAGATAGATCAATGACTTAAAAATTATCCTCTTCGAGGGGGAAACCTCCTTTACATTAAATAAATGAAAAAAATTTGAATGATACAAATGACAAGACCTTCTTTCTATATATAGGAGTCTAAGGGGTCACAATATAATCAGAGCCTACATAACAATAATATTGTAAGGGCACAAAAATAACAATAGTGGGATTCTATGGAGCACAATAATAACAATATGGAGACTACATGGGCAGAACAATACAATAAGGGGGTTTCACTAATAACAGTAAGGGGCTACACTAGTTGTATAGGGAGCTAACAGAATATGAAAGCAAATAACTAATCAATTGGATCTTTGTTGATGGTGGGCAGAGATATTGACGGACCTCTCCTTGCCTGTTGTGGATTTAGATAATAAAAAAAAAAATGATTTGTGGTTGTGATTCGACCTCTAATAGTCACAAAATCAATTTGTGCATCTCATTCACCCCTATCAGAGATGAAAATCAGAGCCCTATCCATTTATTTTTCACTGATGATGTTTAAAAAATTTAGAGGGAAGGGAGAAAAACATAGGGGAAAAGAGAAGTGATTTTCCACAGTGGGAGGAAAAAAAATCACCCTAGGACACTAAAAAATGTCAAGCAACAATAGAGGCAAACGAACAAAGGGATCTGATTCTTGCGAGAATGAGGTATTTCATACTCAATTTATAGATTTGCACATGTTTCCATTGCTGGTTTGAATTGTATTTTTTAGTTTTTAGTTTCTAAATTATAAAAGAAGAAATTAGGGTTTATTTTTTTATTTCTAATTTTAAAATAAAAAATTTATTGTACATATATAGGGACATGATAGTGAGAAACTGAAAGAGGCAATGGCTTCTATTTTGGGGTATAAGAAATGAATAAACTAGAAGGTATGGGCATGTCAATGATTTCCAAATACATGGAAGAACGTACTAAAGGCACTGAAATAGACCAACCAAAGGAATCCCGTCAAAGGGAATCGATTGATTCCCCATCAACTCCTAGATTGAGCAAAATACCTAAGAAAAATTCAATCACATAACCTCTAATAATGTGGAACAAGGAACATAGATGTCTAATGTCCCATCCACTCTTGGGACACAAATTTTTCCACCACCAGTACAGGTACTTATGCATCTTGTAATTGTAAATATGAGACCAAGGTAGAATATGTTGTTGTCTCTGGGGAAATCAGAATGGCAGATCCCGGGAAAGTGTTCAATCGTAGGTTGAAGGAATCATGCCTTCAATGCTTCAAATAGCATCTACATCTTCCATTTTTGAAGATACCCATGCACCTTCAGAAGGCATTCATGACATGCAGACTGAATTTGGGACAAGTTGATCAGTAAATCAAGTAAACAAACAAATGACTCAAAACTGCAAGAGATTCTATTGCATCCAAATGAAAAAGATAAAACAAATTCTTCTCGAGCTAAGGGAAAAAAGAAGGCCAATTGATGTAAGCGTGAAAGTATGGAAAGAGCTCGTGAAAGCATATGATAGATAAAATGCATGGAGGAACTTCGATGAGAAGAGCATAAATGTATTTAGATTTGGTCATAATATTATTTCAAATTCATTAAATGATTTTTATATTTTACTGGTGCATAATTAAATTGAATTAGTGTATGTTTCAGGACAAGGCCTCAAAGGCCAGGCTTGCCAAATATCATGCCACACATCACAGTGGCCAAACATGTTTAGATGCCTTAGTATGCAAATTTGTAAGTATATTTAATATATGAAATTATATATTTTTTAATTTTGTACAAAAAATTAAATGATTGTATGTTAGTTACTTTAACTTCAACATCTGCCATGTTTTGATAGGAGAAACAATATGGCCATTATCCATCACAATTGGAATTCGATATGATACAAGACAAAAAGTGGTCCGATTTTCTTATCTGAATGGAGAATAAGCTATCATTAATTGAATTTCAGTAACTTACTTAGATAATGTTATGTTAATATGTCAATTTGTATTTCTTGTGTTGAGTAGCTTGAGCTTTTTGACTTTCAATAACTTAATTGGATATTGTTATGTTAATATGTCAATTTTCATTTATGTTGTTCAGTAGCTTGAGTTCTTTTGTGCTCCCATCAATCATATTACCCTTATAAATCACCAACCTTTCACTATGATCAAGTCCTTATAAATCAATATCCAATCATGGCTTTATCAAGTCCTTTGCCAAAAACATTAGGCCAAAGGAGGGATGTAATACATAACCCATAGACTACAAAACATATTACATTGGATTGATTATATATGCTTGGGTTGAGAGAACATTACATGGGATTGGATTATGGACCCGATATACATGTGTTGAGTATCATGGGATGATTGTCTTGAAAAGAAAGAAGTCTTGTGATGAAGATCACTTGACACTTGCAACCCATCCTTAGAGAGTGCACCACTTGAGGATTGGTCTCTTGACGTGTATACCTTGGAGAGAGAGCACTTCACTTGGAGACCTTATCTTATGCATTAAATTAAATTTCTTGTGTAATTAGTCCACTTTACCAATGTTGGCCTCCCTCACCTACTCTGTATAGAGGGAAGAGAATATCTTTGTCTACACTATACTCATTATTCAATCTATATAATTGCCATGGAGGGTTCTTAGTTCTTGTGTGATGCAATAGAGGAATACCTAGATTTTGTGGCATAAACCCTAAAGAAGAAATGCAGATGCATTCTAGCACTAGGGATGATATTGAGTCTTAGCACTTGTCTTATAAATTATTTTCCATATGGTAGGATGAAGGGTGTATTGAGGTATATTTTTTTTGTAGTGATATATATATTGAATTAATTAAGAAGATATGTAGGGACATGACTATTAGAATAAGAACATTTACGATGTAGGCATGTGTTGGAGCCTGTTTGAACTTTGAAGGTCTGGTTTGAAAGAAAGGACCTGAAACTCTATAGGACACTTCCTTTTCTAGTCCTATGGGGAGTATGGTTAGCACACAACTTGGTGATTTTTCAAAACATAATTCTTCCTACATTCTAGACTACAACACAAGTCTGCTCACTATTCCATCCCTATCAAACTTTATTAATCCTAAAACAATTAGACAAGTGTGGTAGGTGACGATAGACCTATGCATGCAATGTGAACTAGTTTTTGGAGAAATTAGTGAATAAATTCAACTGGCCCACTTATCTGTGATTGCAACCTTTAAAATTGATGTTATAGTATGGAGAGAACAACATAAAGAAATTCGAGATTTAACGCATAGGGATAAAAAAAATCCTATGCATTAAATCTACAACAGAGAGCATGCAATGAAAGAAAATAAGATGTAGAGACTGCAAAGTGCTTCATTAAGGTTTCTTAGATAAAATTCATAGATATCTCAACTATTCACGCAACACTGATAAATTTTTTAATGAAAGAAACCAATAACTTTATTACAAAAGTCCCAGAAGAAGAATAACACAAATGCAAAGTTACTAAGAAATGCATCTTTGGCTACCCACTTTCAAGCTTTGACAAGCAATATGAAATGGATTGTTGTTAGAACATCTATTATGGCATTTTTTGTTACAAAATATGTTTTTACAACATTCGCTTATAGCATTTTCTTCTCAATCCGTTGTTACCTATGTTTGTGCTTCTCAATTTGTTTTCTTGATCCCCCAAGTGTTGGTGTAGTGTTGGGTGGCAGAAACACCTCTTTGGCTGCCCACTTTCAAGCTTTGACAAGAAAGATGAAATGGATTTCTACCCCCTCAATTGTTACAACATCTGCTATTACAACATCCGTTGTTACAACATCCGCTGTAATGGTCAATGTTTCTGAAGCGAACAAAGTTCCTTCTACATATTAATTACTCCAAAAGACTTGGAATATCAAATTATCCATTAAGGATATAAATATTATATTAAATAAAATGAATAAGAATGAATGATTTACAAATGAGAACGAGAGGCTTGCTTATATACCAAGTGTCTCTTCATGAAGAGTCATGTCCTATTAGACATGCCTCTTCAACCTAATTACTAGCTTAACTAACTATTATTTATGATTATTATCTTTTACACTATATTTATATTATTTATTTATTTTATTTGTTACATTGCCTTCTTCCTCAAAAATATTTGTCCTCAAAGCTTGTCGATGAAAAGGCTTGATTTCTTTGTTCTGCTTCGAAAGTCTTTCTGTCTCGAAATAGTCATCCTCGTCGATAAAAGTTGATAAGATCTTCTTAGTGACAAACAAAATTGTTGCACTAAGAAGGGATCAGACCATCCCAGATTAATCTTCTGTATAGCATTTTGATCACTAAAATTTTGTAACGACTTGTCAGCATAAGACAGAATTGATGTTACGTCATTATTCTCTGAAACATTAATTTGTTGTCTACAATTTGAATGGTCTTGATACACAGCTTGGTTGATTTGTCTATTCTCATGATTCGGATGTCGATATAAAGTTTTTAGATTTTCTTCTAGCGAAGATGTTGTCGAATTGGTTATGGAACATTCACTTGGGATGTCCATTGTCTGAACTGCAACATCTACGTGTGTCTTTTCTTCAACTAACTTGTCTTTTTGAGTTGTTATATTCACTGGATCAGTATTTGTTCCCTTATTTTCAACTTGAACTGTTGTGACTGGGGATTTCGATACTTCTCCTTGAGTGACTTGTTCCAACTTATCTTTTAATGCTTTCTTATCCTCCTTAAGTTTCTTAGTTTGATTGAGCAGACTTTGATTATGGTTTCTCAGACGTAAAAGTTCTTTGGTTTTTGATTCATCAACATTATTTTGAGTGTTTTGAATTTTAAGTTTTTCATCTTTTAGATCTCTGATTTGTTCTAATAATTTTTTATTAAGGTTCTTTAAACGCAAAGTTTCATCTTCTTGTTCTGATAAGTGCTTCTTGAGTTCTTTCTTTGTGACCTTAGTCTTCTTCACTTGCGCCAATAATTTTTCGATGTGGTCCTTGAGACGAGAAATTTCTTTGTCCTTTTCCATTATTTCTTTGTAATGCATATCCACAAGATTTTTATGTTCGTGTTCTAACGCTTTCTTGTTTTGTTGACTTTTGGCTATTTTACCATTCTCTTGATCTTTTAACTGCACTTGCTCGGTACACTGGATTACATCATTTTGTGGGGGTGATGATGGGCTTTCAACTTGAAATGTGGATTCTGTTTTCTTCGTTTCCTTATATCTTGCCATTAATTTACTCATTTTTCTTGCTATTAATTGTTTATCTGCATCACTAAAAAGTTCGACTAAGGTAAAACTTTTGTAACATTTTGTGCAAACCACATTTTGATTTCTGAATGATTCCTGACAATTAGGGTATCCTTTTGAACAAAAAGGACATAGTGCAAAGAAACTGTTGTTCTTTGTGGACGACATCTCTTTTTTTTATATATAATTTTTTTAACTCTCTTTTTATTTTATATATATTGCTCTTTTTTCCTTTTTTTTTTTTAATTAACTCTGACTCTATGGATTTCTTCTTAAACTCTTTTTTCTTTTTCTTTTACCTTTGTATTTTGGTGTGTGTATATATATAAAACTTTATAAGCCTTTTTCTAAAATCACCTTTTGAATATATATACACCTTTTATCTTTTTGTATTTTTTTTTTATACCTTCGAAATTCAAAACTTGTTTTTTTTATGCTCCCTTATTTACTTATATATATATATATATATATATATATATATATATATATATAGATAGATAGATAGATAGACTTTATAAAATTCCTTAATATATATTTCTCCTTTAATTTTTCGATTTGAACTTTGAACTTTCCCCTTTCTATTTGGTTACTTCTTTGTAATATATTTTTTTTAACTTTATGGTTTCCCTTTTTATTGAAGCTTAGGCCTTAAACCCTTTTTTTTTCAAATTTGTTTATATAGTTCACCTTTACTTAAATTTAACACATAAATTATTATTTTATTTTGTTGTAATCGTCGTGTCCTCTTCTTCAATTACGACCCTTCAATTATAACTCTTATCTTAGTCAGCGTAGTTGTATCGACCAACGATGTTAGATGACAACGTCAAGCTGGTTAACCTGCGATAATGTAACCCCCTGCAATGGACTTGTTCAAGTCGATTTCGAAGGCCCGCATGTTACAGGGTTATACGAGTTATGATGGCAGCAATGGCAGACGGTACAAAAGGAAATTTTTTTTTTAATTGCACGGTGATGTCTGTGGTGGATTTGAAAACGGTAATTCTACTAACGCTATAACGGCATTGATCTGTCAGCAATGTTGTAGGATTGCAGGAATGCGTTGGTCAGGGAAGGCGGGTTTAATGATAATGAATTGTACAAGGATAAAAATTAATGGTTGTGAAGCAATCAGAACTCGTATTGATGGGTTTAGGGAAACCGATGGATTCACTTATGGGAAGCGGCGGTGGAGACAACGGAACAAGGACCAGATTAACTGTGTGTGGGCGCACAACAATAATGCTAACCGGGTCGGACTGTTGAAACAGGAATGGGATGTTGGAACAGAGGGAAGGGTATGCAATAGAACGTGACGGCTGGACAACAGGGAAAGACGGCTCAAGGGACAATGAGTAGCAACAACGTTGTTGAGGGGCAGTTGGCCTCACTGTTTACGTTTTGTGGCTCCAGCGGTGTGTTGAACAACGAGTAGAGGATGATGACGTAATGCAGTCCACAGATCCGCTGATATGTATATTTCATTTATAATTTTATTTTATTTTATCTCTCTTTTTGTTGTTACTTCTTTTAACTTTGTATGGAATTTTTCTTTTGTTTGTAAATGGTCAAAGACCTAAAAAATGGAGAATCTCCCAATGTGTAGCGAAACACTTCAATTATGACAGCAACAAGGTTGATGACGATTGATGGCCAAGGGTCGGTGATCAGCCAAATGTGGCTTTGTGCAGTAGTGAAGTGGCCAAAGGGTCGACTCCTCTGATACCAAATGAAGCGAACAAAGTTCCTTCTACAAATTAATTACTCCAAAAGACTTGGAATATCAAATTATCCATTAAGGATATCAATATTATATTAAATAAAATGAATAAGAATGAATGATTTACAAATGAGAACAAGACGCTTGCTTATATACCAAGCAAGTGTCTCTTCATGAAGAGTCATGTCCTATTAGACATGCCTCTTCAACCTAATTACTAGCTTAACTAACTATTATTTATGATTATTATCTTTTACATTATATTTATATTATTTATTTATTTTATTCGTGACAGTTTCAGTAGTTTCAATAGTATCAGTTGTTATAGCATCAACTTTTACAACAGTTTCAACATTTTCAATAGTAATGAGTGTTACGACATCAACTGTTACAATATTTTCAACAGATTTAACATTGACATTTTGTTATGGCATGTGTTGTTGAAACATATGCTATCACAACACCTACTTCTCAATCCACTGTTACCTATGTTTGTGCTTCTCAATTTGTTTTCTTGATCCTGCATGTTGTATCTTTGTAGACAATACTCGACTAAAGAACTGAGCCAAAGCATCAATGTTAGGAATTGAGAGGAATTTAAAAGGATAAACATTCTCCCTGAACATTTAATCATCTAATAATAGCAAAGACATATAGAGGAACCTCTATAGTCAACAAAAATATATCCAAGTACAACATAGAAGCAACAATCTAAATATTTTTGGGTAGTAAATTAAACATATTGTTCAATTTCTAACTTAGTTGTGAACATAACTTTGTAGAGGGATGTCAGGGAGATTGATACTCAATATAGCCCTTCCCAATGTCCTATACTATTCTCAAATATACACAGAAACAGACTATGAAATTACAAGAAGAAATCACAAGTACACAATTGTTATCATGAACGAAAACCAGAAGCCTTTGATTATATCCAAGTTGAAAGTATTACAACAATATTACAAAAACTTTCTCCATGTATCAACCCTTTCTTATTAAAAAATAAGGTATATATAGAGTGCTTTACAAAATATCCTATCTCTTAAAAGATTTACATTCAAAGTATTCTTTATCCAAAGATTTGGATAATGTTTAAACAACCTTTAACCAATGTTGTGAACATTGACATTGGGATAAATCGACAAGGGTCCACATTTTTTTTGTTTGTAAAAATCGGTAAAAATCAACAAACATCGACTAGGGCGAAAAACCATGATTTCAAGATAAAATCAGGATGTTATCAAGATGTTTGCAACAATGATTTTAACTAAAAATAGAAAACTACTCAGAAAAATGCTCCAAAAAATGTCTACAACTGCACTTGATTTTTGTATTCAGGGTCAATGTATTTGAAACTGCTCTATTATTGTTGCTCAAAATGCTTAATAGTTATGATCTGTTGCTAATATGCTGCATTGATAAGTTGAATTTATTGAACAAATTTGACCAACTACTCCCATTCTTCATCTATTGAGTAACTAAGATCCATCATCTGTCTGTACGATTCATCTGCATCATTATACTTCTCATAAGGAGCTTTTACTATGAAAAAGTGTTTGATTTCATAACAAATGAAAATATCATCAGCTAACATTTGAAGTAGATTTTGATCGCTAATCTCTCCCTTGACTCCAACAAAGTTTGTCCAGTGCCCTACCTCTCTCTTCAACAATCTTTCATATTGGTCTTCTATTACCATCTGGCCATATGAATTCTTAAATTATGGAAGACCTCTCTCTTGTAGAATAGAAATTTTTCTGTAGAATTTATCAATTTGAACTAGAAGATTTTCACACTTTTCCTTTGTCTTCAACATCAGAGTTTCTTCATGAGGAATTTCGTAGTTAGAATAATTGATGTTTTTATGTCTACAATTCCTAGTTCTTCAATTTCTTCTCTAGAAGTTGTCTTTATATATTTTATTATCTAACTTTCTTGTCGAGGTTTATTTCCCAATTCTATTTTGATTTCTTTAATAACTTCTTTGGCTCTTTCAATCAACTCCTTATGTTCTACAATAATCTCCATAGAATACCAAATATCAGACACAGATGACATGATTTATATCCAAATTTGTTCTTTGGCCTGTGATAAACATTGAATATTGTTAGAACCGCTCAAATACTATTCTAATTTCTTTTTCAAATTTGTATTTTTCTTTATTTCCTCGACTAAGGCATTGTCTAATTCATTTTTATTCATCTCAGCTTTGTCCAATTTTTCTTTCAATCTTCCAATCTCAACATCCTTTAGTTTAAGAGAAGATAATGCCCATGATAGAATTTATGTGGAACCTGTTTCTATTGTTGGAATTACTACATTGTTAGTTTGGGCCTTCTCTTTTAACAACTCTTCCATCCTTTCTTACATTTTCTGAATCTCTAGGATATGTTCGATTAGATATAATAATATATTTTCGTTCTCATTCTCTAATTCCCCAATTTCTTTTGTTTGGGGATGCTCTATTGTGGGCAGCTTCAACTGTCTTCTAAGTGATTAAATATCTTCATTTTTCTTATTAACAATCTCTTGAGATGCATCCACATTTTTGGGATCCAAACCTAATTTAATTACAAGGTCTTCCAGTTATTTGATCATAACATCCTTCGCGAGAGAATAAATCTTTTCCATTTTAAGTTCTGGAATAGTATTATTCAAATAATTTTGCAATTTTGATACATTTGAAGTAGAACTAGTGAGAGAGGGATAGATCATCTCACCAATTTGTTTATGCAGATCAATTTGATCAATAGGATGGATCTATTTGGTATTGAAAGATAAAACATAAGTCTTATAATCTCCAACAACTCTAGGAGCATAAAAGTTACGTTCAAGAAATTCTAACTTAAATTCATCTTTTTCAGTATCAAGAGCTAAAACCAACCTGTTTTTGTTGGAAGAAGTTGGCTTCCAAAACTTGGTTTAAGTTATTTCCTTCAAAGCCTCATTATTTTTCTCCATTTCCAGACACTCAGAAAATATGTTTTGGTTAGAAGAAGACGAAGGAGAATATTTTTTTATCCATAGATCCAAATCTTGCATTCTAAAAACAGGCTCACCTGAAACAATAGTAGCTGGTGAAGAAATGTTGGATGAGACAGTTTCTGATACTGCTCCCTCCAAACTGTATGTCTTATTTCTCTTGTATAATCTGAGTTGTTCAATTTATAACTCTGATAAGCTTTGATATGTCCTCTTAAGTTATTTTTGTTTCATTGGAGGTGTAACCAAATTTTTTTGTCCTATTGACTACTCCACTGTTTATTCTTCTATCACTTCCTGCAAATTGTTTTCCTCCTAGGTGTCCTTATTAGCAAACTTCTCTATCTTAGGCTTGGACACATGTATATAAGGTGGGAATTTTTGTTGAACTCTGATGGCTAAATCATAAGGCCAAGTAACCCCCAATTTAAAATTCATTTATGCAAATAATTGTTCCACCTCTTTGTTTGTTGACCTCTGATTCGCTATAAATGACCCTACCTGTGCCTTCGGTTTAAACAAGGTCTATTTCCTTCTAGGTATAAAATGCACTCGATCTACATTGAGGATTTATTTGATGAATTCAAGAGAAAAAATACGCATACGCAAAAAAAATTGGCAACTAATAGGGTGGATGTTCACACCCATACAATCTAATTTCTATAAAATGTTGGTACAAATACCAATAACCAAGCCTTGTTTGTTCACTAAGCTGCATAATCCTTTTGATTTCAAATGAAATTCTGTAAGGACTATCACTAATCAATAGATTGTAGCATATGTGAATATTTTTTTTCACAAAATCAGTGAAGGAAAATTCCTCATAATTCCTTTAACCAAGGACATCCAACGAATCGCAGACCATTCATTCCCTTGAAGATCCTTCTTTTTCAATTGTATTGGGAATCTATTTGACTAATAATACAAAAAAAATACACTAGGACTAGTTGATATTTAAAATCTTTTTCAACTCCAAATTGAAGAAACTGGTCATGAATGGCCTAAGATAGAAATTGGCTGAAATTTAATAAGATTTGGGGTTTCTTATTTGGACAAAAAATGACAGAAAAGTGTTGTAGCGGCTACAACCACCCTCCAAAATTTTGGCTTGCACCTAATTTCGGAGCCTCCCTTGGGAGTTTCGCTTGATGACTGCACACCCTTAGGTTCACTCTGTGAGCCCTTGGGAGTCTTTGCATCCGCCTTGCTTGTTCATTTCACCCAAGTTTCTACATGTTGGTGTCTAAGTCATGCTTGTGACCATGTTCTGGTTATGCTCAAAGTCTTCGCTTCGTGTGTACTTTTTGTGTTCGCTATGAAAGCATCTATCACACTCACACATGGAGTCACATTCACTGTCGCGCAAGCATCGTCATGGTCGATCAACGATCAGTCACTAGTGTTGTGCTTGTCGCTTACACAGTCGGTCAGTCATATTGAACATGTGTGTCTATATGTTTTGAGTTGCTTCATCGTCGCGTCATATGAGTGTGTGTTTTCATGATCACCTATGCATCTTTTGATCATTCACACACTTAGTCATTTTGCTGAATTTCTGATGATTGGACTCACCTCTGATAGCTGGACCATCACCCCATCATCGACTAGATCGACTGTCACCCAGAACAACATAGAAGCACTAAGCAAGTCTTTTCAAGCTGCGCTGATCGCAAGCAATCTAATCAACTTGCATGCTTATCACTCGGAAAGTCAAACCCAACAACCACCTCGGGACTGACTCCCCTCAAAAATTGCGCAGAGGACATTGACCTTTCCCACTCTGTTGACTAAGGAAATTGTGCAGACAGGTCAGATAGACACCAAGTGCCCGTACCTGTCTCCCCAGAAAATTGCTCATTTTTCCCAGTCAGTTCCCCCCAACAACTGACCGACTCCTCATCCAGGAAATTGTGCATTTTTCATGAGTAGGCCTTTTGCTAAACAACAATCCGCTCAACTTAGAAATTGTGTAGAGATGATTAGCAGGCCAGCCTGTCAACCACAGTGCAATTTTCGTCACTAGCATCTCCAAGCAACAAACTGCTAGTTCCCTCCAAGAATTGTGCAGTTTCTGTTGCCAAGCACCCAATAGCTGACTCTAGATTCCCCTTGGGAATTGCGTAGTTTCTGTTGCCAGTGACCCAACATCCAACTACCAGTTCCCTCTAGGAATTGCGCAGTTTTGATTTCCAGGCTCCCAGCCAATTCCTCCCAAAAACTGCACAATTTCTGCCTGCTGATCCTCCTTGTATCCCAACCTATTCCTTAAGAAAATTACGCAAATTTTTCTTTCCAGCCTCTGCTGCCCGCTCACTCCAAAACTGTGTAGATTCTACCTACCTTGCCTTCCTGTAGGTTGGACTGTCGCTCTCAAAATTTGTGCGATTTTGCCTTCCAGTCGAGTCGGACCTCGCAGACAGTCATTGTTGACTTGGATTGACCATTTTCATCACTCAGTGACTATTGCACAATTTCCATCATTAGTTCCTAGAGCCATCATCCAGCTTCACAACCTTGTTGCCTCTCCTAGTCACCTGCATCCGAAATGATCATGTGTCATGGTAGACTAGGAGGTTTTTGGTTTTGATGTCAGCTCGTCATGAGTGACTATAGGCATAGGTACACCAAAAAACATGGCGTGACGACGAATGGGATGAACGAAGGGAGCACATGCAGAAGGACAGGTTCACCAACAGATGAACGAATGATGCATGCGAAGAGATGTTCTCGGTAACGGATGATCATGTAAAGATGTGTTCATGGATGGGCGGACGAACAAACATGTAAGATGTTCTCGCAGACAGGCGAATGGATGAACATGCACCTTTCACAAACAGATGAGCCTATCAAGCCTTCCAACATGCAAGCTAGGAACAACGTGCCAAAGCATCATCAAGCGAACCAAAGACCATCGAAGTCTCCACACAATTTTCCATGTAGAGGTGAAGCTATGTTACACCATGAAGACATCCATCACCTAGCAACATTTTAGCTCAACATGCACTCCAACAATAGCATGAATGTATTACCACTGTCATGTAGAGTCATGTCACCCACATCTCTACCATGGGCTATGTTGTCAATTGATGTAATGTAACGTGGAAGTCCAAGAGACTCACTTGTTGTACAAAGAGTCATGTAAAGTTGAAAAGTCATGGAAGTAAAACAGTGATGATGGTAGTCGAACGACCACAAGGGTCAGTTTCACCCTTGGCTATAAATACCCCCTCATTTGTACATGGAAGGTACTTTTCACCCCAGCTCCTCCCACATAGCCAAGAGAGTCTGTAATCTTTTCTTTGAGGAGTAGGTGGTGTCTCCAACGCCCCGCTTACGAGGTTAGTTATGTATGGTGTAATGATGTGTCTTGGAACTTTCACTTAATTCAGAAGCCTGGTAACAAGAAAACACATTTTCACACATGTATTTTAATTGTTGTAAGACTAATCTTGAACACTTGTAATGCATGTTTCTTTAACCTGTGTTGAACACTTGAACTTTTTCACTTGTTTTAATACATAATCTGTTAATTGAAATGTGTTGTATGTGTTGTTAACGTTGTATTTCCTGTGGTGGCTATCTCCCCAAACATCAGACAGACCTTTCGCATAAATCTTTCTATAAAAACTATTGCACTCATTTGGACTCATCCGTAGAGTGTTGTACGTGTTATCTTACCATATGTGTTATAGTTGCCGCATCTGTGTGGACTGCTCCTCCGGAAGTTGTGAACGTCCTGTTGTGTTGTGTGTTCCTAGCCAAGTTGGGACTTCATCCCAACCAAATTGGGACTCACTCTCACCCTCTCCCCTTACAGTGAAAGAACCATTGACACAAGTACACTAGCATTCACTAGGCATGTGAACCTCACTTCTCGAAGGTAAAGCAAAACATTCTCATGTGCTGACAAGCAAGAGTTGAGGAAAATCCTTAAGACAATGGCAACTGGTCCATCATACCGGATGGGATTTCCACACCAAATTGTGTGAGGTCTAGTTGGGACTTCATACCGGGATGATCCCCTAGATGTTGGCAGATCCAGCACCATCAACATTTCTGGCACTAGAAGGAGGGCAACCAGTTGTATATGACTCAATATCCCCTCACACTCATTCATCAACCATCTGGTCAAGGCAGTAACTCGCACTCCCTCTTACCTACACGTGACTTTGCAGTTGGTTACTCCTCACTAGCCAAGATTGAACATGAGATTCCATATCAACACCTTTGCTTTGTCTGTCCCATCACTCGCCAGTTTGCGAAAGCAGTGGGACTAATATCAGGCACACAGCATCTTCCACACACATCTAGGAAGCCAAAATCCACTCCCACAGGAGTTGTTGTATCATTGGTGGAAGAAGCAGTCCTTTCCACACTTGAAGGTCTGGAAGAAGCTATTGAAGACAGAGAAGAACCTACGATCTTCCAGCAAGGTGAACAAGACACTCTTGTGATCTTGGGATCGAACTCCAGTATCGAATTTGTTGGGATCGAAGGTAGAGGGGAAGGTAGTGGAGGAGGTGGAGGCGGAGACGAACCAACGGACTTAGAGTCGGAACCATTAGATTTTGAAAGATAGGAGGAGGGCGAGGAAGAAGAAGAGATGGTTGACCCAAATCTTGAATGGTTAACTCAGGGACCATTAGCTCTCCCAGCTATTCTGCACAAGATGCTAAAGAGAGCGGAGAGAATGAACATCAAGTTCAACCCTGACAACACGGTGAAGGCAGAAGACCATTTAGACAACTTCTACCTACAGCTGCAAACCCTTGAGGTACAACATGAAGATGTAGCATGTAGATTATTCTCATGTAACTTGAATGGTCGTGAAACTACTTGGTATCACAACCTTCCACCAAACTCTATATAGAACTGGGTTGCATTAAAACGCATGTTCCTTGAGAAGTTCACTGATGACAAGACCATAGATATGCTACTCAAAGAGTTGGGAATCCTTAAGATGGAGGGAAAAGAGAAAGTGAAAGACTTCAATCAAAGGTTTACATGCATATTGAACAAGTTTGCAGCGGACACTAAACCTCATGACTCCATCACTATTGACTACTACACGGCCGCAATGCTAACCATCATTGCGCAGTTTGTCAAGTGAACTGCGAAACCAACACTCTTGGAAAACTGCGAGGAGGCTATCACTTTTGAGAAAGACTTGCACACAATTAGAGTCATCAAGGATGATAAATCAACAAAGGAATCCAAGGATGCAAGCAAGAAATCCCAAGCAGTGATGAGAAAGGGAAGATACAAGGAAGAAACTGATATTGAGACCCTCACACGCCTTATCAAGAGCTTGACCACTGAAGTGTCCAAACTCAAACAACGTAAAACAGACACATTTGTAAGTAGTCATCCACCCAGGCAGAGACAGGAAAGCAGCTCATCAAGCAACAACCGGTTCGATTCCAAAACTACACAGAAGCCCGTGTTCTAGCTCGAACAGTGTGCAGATTGTAAGTTATATTCATTCCCCGAAGAACATCGCCTCGAGAACTCTTGTTCGGACTGGAAGCAAGCCACAAGTACTTTCTATAGTCATACACTCGATGTGGGAAGCAATATGCAGTAGCAACTGGAAGACACTGACGATGACGAAGAGGTTGCAGCTGATGAGCCATAAAGCTCTGGGCATGTGGTGAACGCATTTCAGTGCTCGCAAAAGACGTCAAAGATGAACACCGAGAAGCAACTGTGAAAGCAAACTGACCATTACAATCTCGGGAGTAAAGGGGCTCTCCCTACACTTGGGGAGATGCAAGAAAATATCAGACTATTGATAAGGAAGGTTGATCCACCATCTGCCCCAAAGAAGAAAACACAAAGCAAGTCTGGGAAGATTGCGGCGGACAAAGGCACATCCATGAGCAACGAGCTGCAAAACGCTCCGCTGGACAACACGAACACCTATTCTACCCCAGACACCTCAGTAAGTCTATCATCTCTAGACTACAACATTGTTGATGACATGAAGAAAACTCGAGAAAACATCAGTTTGTTCGAGTTGGCTAAGATCCAGAGTCAGCAAGATATCTTGTTACGCACATTGGGATAGACAACAACAGACAGCGCTGCCTCTACTAGCAAGGGAGAAAGTGCACCTCCCGAATCACTTTCCACTATGCTTAATACAATCTGAATGGAAGAAGAAAACTTAGGATTCCCTCCATTCCTACTATCTTTTGAAATTTTCAACTGCAATGTTCACAACTATTTGGATGATTCTAGCGTGGCAGCCAATGTCATGCCGCTCTCCATTGCGAAAAAGATCAATGCACAATGGAGCGAGACATCCGCATGAATCATCCAACTTGATCGAACATCAGTACCAGCCATTGGTGAACTACGAGATGTGATCATTTGATTATCTCATGATGGATGATTCCACCAATGCATTAACATAGTGGTTGTGGACATACCAGAAGCATATGGTCTGCTACTCAGTAGAGACTGGTCCAGCAAGCTAGATGGATATTTTGCTACAAACGGCTCTCACATGTGGTTTTCGTACAAGGGCACATGCAACCAAATCTAGGTAGTATCCAATAGGTACATGAAACATAATGTCACTCCCCTCAATGGTGAGAATGAACCGTTGGCCTTCGCGGGACTCATGTTTGGCAACTGCCTCCTTGAGACAACATTGGGGTGTTATCCTGCACGGTTAGCTCCAACCCCACCAGATGCGTAGTTGGGACTCCTTCCTTGCCCAATTGATGGTAATGAAACTTGTACAACACATTGTACCAATAGTAGTAGTAGTAGTAGCAATAATAGTAGCAGTAGTACTAGCACATCAAGCGGTCCGTGTACAAATGAGTTGTGGACCATGTATTTTGACGGATCAAAGACACAGGATGGCTCAGGAGCCGGGTGTATTCTGAGACCCTTACAATAAGAAGCATCTGGTTTCAAGTCGCTTGGAGTTCGAGTGCACGAACAATATAGCAGAGTATGAAGCACTCGTGTTGGGCTTATAGAAAGCCATCAACCTCAACGTGGTCATGCTCAAAGTGGTAGGTGATTCAGAGATAGTGGTGTGGCAGGTACATAACACCATTCACTGTTTATGGCCACATCTTAAAAGTTACCAACAAGAGGTATGGTGGCTAATCTCAAACTTCCAAGCATTTAATATCATTATTGTACCACGTACACGTAATGCAGCTACTAATGCACTGGAAAATGCAGCTTCGAGAATGTCACCAATTAGGGATAGATTTACTATTGAAATTTTGTATAGGCCATCTATCCCGGACAACTTAACTAACTTACGCGTGTTTAATGATGATCAACTGATACTACATTTCATGGCCGACACTAATGTCTTCAAGGATGCAACGATAGATGATGGCGAGCACGAGCACTCTCTACAAGCAAAAGCTAGTAACATGAGAGGCCACCTTATCACAAAATGTGTGGCAACATTAGAAAATATTTATGACTTGCAAGAACGTTTTCAGGGGCCAAGGAACAACAAGGCCCACAGTTCCACCATGAGGCATGAACTGATAAACCTGGGAACAGAACAAGATCCGAAGATTATTAATCTTGGTACATGTTGTACACAGCAAGAGTGGCAAGCCTTTATCCACTTTTTCAAACAGTACCAATATGTGTTTGCATGGACGCATGATGATCTGAAAAATTATGACACGCGGATCATCCAACATATCATCCCAATCAAAGAAGGAGTCAAGCCATATCAACAGAAGCTGAGGAAAGTACATCTGTCACTTGAACCCCTCATACAGAAAAAACTTACTAAGCTGTTGGATGCATGGATCATATACAAAGTTCGTCATTCCACATGGGTATCCAACCTTGTTCTTGTATGTAAGAAGTCTGGGGAAATCCGCTTGTGTGTCAATTTACGGAATGTAAACCGCGCCTCGAACAAAGACAACTACCCTGTGCTGTCTATGGACCATATTTTGCAAACAATATCTAGGGCACAGATGTTTTCTCTTCTTGATGGTTTCTTGGGATACAAATAGGTTCTAGTAGCAGAACCTAACGGACTCAAAACTACTTTTCATACCAAGTGGTGTATGTTCGCTTATAGATGAATGTCGTTTGGGCTTGTAAGCACAGGCACAACATTTTAGCACAGCGTGGACATCGCTTTTCGCAGAGTCATTAGACAGAGCATGGTAGTATACCTCAATGATGTTATTGTGTTCTAAAAACGACAAGAAGACCATGTACGCCATCTAAATAAAATCTTTGAGTGATGCCGGAGATACGGGATTTCCTTGAATCCCAAAAAGAGCATATTCGCAGTGTCGGAGGGGAACCTCCTCGGACACATTGTTTCCAAAAGTGGGATCAAGGTGGATCCAGACCAGGTCCAAACCATTACACAGATCCCTTACCCAGTCAACAAGAAAGCCATGCAATCCTTCTTGGGCAAGATAAAATTCCTCTGAAAGTTCATCTTGGATTATGCGCAGATAGTTAAGCCCATGCAGGACATGATCAAGAAAGATGTAGTCTATAGCTGAGGTAAGAAGGAAAAGTATGCATTCGCCCAGATCAAGCAAGCCATTATAGAAGTGCCTACGCTCTACAACCCAGATTTCAAGAAATATTTCCTGCTATACACCTTCACTTCCGATAATTCACTAGCTGCAGTACTCACTCAAAAGGACGAAGATAATGATAAACGTCCCATCTCCTTCATGAGTGAAAATATGTAGGGACCATAGCTCAACTAACCCACCATTGACAAGTAATATTATGCAGTTTACAAGGCAGTGAAACACTTCAGGCCCTACATGTTGAAGAACCACCGCATAGTCTTCGTCCCCCACCCAGTAGTCCGCACATTGCTTGTACAATAAGAATTGGGTGAACAACGTGTGAACTGTATGACAGTCTTGCAAGTGTATAATTTGAAATCAAGCCAGTACACACGATCAAAGGACATGGGATCTACAGACTTGCAGCTGAAGCAGTACATGCTTCAGAGAGCGAAGAAGAGCTCACCAGTTGGGAGCAGGAAATTGAGATGTATGACATAAGGCAAGCAACACCCACTGAAGGCAGAACCTCTTGGTATGTAGATGTGCGCTAGTACCTTGAGCACAAAACCATACCCTCTCACTTTTCCATCAGACAGAAGAGGGCATTGCACCTGAAAGCCTTAGCATATCATTTGGTGCATGAAGTGCTTTATAGAAAGCATAGTAATGGAGTTTTTCTCAGGTGCCTAGAGGCACATGAATCAAAGAAGGTACTTCAAGATCTGCATGACAGACCTGCCGGGGGTCACTTTGCAAGGAACACCACTACACAAAAAGTTAAGCGAGCCGGTTTTTACTGGCCCACATTATTCAAGGATGCACATTCTTATGCCAGCAAGTACTCAGTCTGGCAGCGATGCGCTGATAGAACACGAAGATCAACAGCCCCACTACACCCTATTGAAGTGACCGAACCATTCCAACAGTGGAGCTTGGACATCATTGTGGAAATTTAACCTCATTTGTCAAAGCAACATTGCTACATCCTAACAACAACTGACTACTTCACACGATGGATAGAAGTAGTTCCACTCTGTTATCACTCAGGTTTTCCCAAAAGTTGTAAGAAAGGGAAGGATGCCGAGGTAACCACATACCAATCTTTTAGATATAGAATCTAGCCATCTGTATCCAGAGAGGGCTCTCTCTTTATGATTTAGCTTTGTTCTTCAAAGGTATTAGGCTAGTTATGAAGTTCAAGGGTTTTGCTTGAGTTTAGGTGGTGAGATTTGATAGGACAGAGAGGTAAGACAAAATAGTTCAGTCCATTGGGCATGATGGAGTCAAAGAAGATGGCTTTCTGGATTTCATTTTTTAACAGAGGATGGCATCACAGAGCAAGGTAGTCAAACAAAGAACAAAATAAAGAGTTGAAAACAGATGGAATGGGCTCAAATGGGTGAAGGGAAGTTAAGAATCCTTCAACATATTGAAAGAGGGAAAATGGATGATTAATGATAAGGAGCAATTAAGAATTCTTTAGCAAATAATCAACATGAAAGAATCAGGAAACAGGAGCAATTAAGATTTCACTGCTTATTCTAATTTTGAAGAAAACACAGAGAATAATAAAGACTGAAAACAAAGTGTCGTCAAGCATATTCTGAAGTTAACCTTTTCGTTATCATTCAGATTTATGAAACATAGATGATATAATAAACAAGGAAACTGTAAACATAAGATATAGAGGAATTATTGATCCGGAGGTTGATTCAATAAATCTGTGACAAGTCCTCTGCTTCAATTCTTCATCCAGTAGGCCAGACAACAGATGTTTCCAATAGCTCTTTATTCCAAAATTTCAGTATTACAGTAGAGACTAGGAAATCTACACACCACCAACTCCTCCTAAACTCTAATGGAGGAGGTATTTATACAAAAAAATATGTACAACCTATATCTCATAACAACTGTGAGATAATATCTAGGTTTAACTAATAACAATTTACAAGTAAAATAGAAACAGCTGACTGATGTTGTGCTGGAGGCAGGCCTTTAGGGTTCGGCTTGCAACTATCCTCTGCAATAACTCTGCACCGACTACCTGTCTTAACTGTGCTCTTTAATTCTGATCTGTCGCCTTTAATTCTGCTCTGACATCTTTAATGCTAAACTGATACTCTTTAATGCTGAACTGATACTCTTTAATGCTGAACTGACCCCTGCTCACCGTTGTTTGGTATTTTGCCCAGAATTTCCTTTTTCCAAGGGTAGTAGTGTAACTATGGACAAACACCTATTTTTGGGGCACTGGAGGTTGATCTGCACCTTCCAATTCCTTTCCTTTAGATCTTTCTATGGCTGGTATGCTAACTTTCTGAGAAGATTGCTGAGAAGTCTCGGCAATTGATGCACTGATAGCCATGTATTGAGAAAATTCACAGGTACCTGTATCAAAAGAGGAGGAAACCGTACACTGGAGGGTCGTTTGAAAGGTGGAAGAGCTCGTCGATGGAGCCTTTTCTAGTCTAGAGGTGGTCGAGAATGAACTGTGAACTCGGAAGATATCATGCCTGGGGCGCTGTTTGCCGAAAAATATAGCAAAAATGGCATTTTTTCGGTTTTATCGGACAAAATGAAGTTTTGGCAGGAATTTTTGTTTTGAAGGATGGATGATGTCAGCGGGAGTACGGGACAGATGATGTCAGCGAAGGGTGATGTGGTGGGTGGAGTCAGCAGAAGGACAGTGGTAAGCGATTTTGCCCGCACCGCTTTTGGGGTCAAGTGGTTTTGGGCGGAGGGCGAGCGAACAGGCTGAGCGGTCGACACGTGGACTTGTACGGGTGGAAAACTGCCGGCTTCCCACGAGTTAACGCTCGACGGTTATGGTGGTTGCAAAATGATCGTCGACCGTCGGATGGTCAGGCCCAGATCGGACGACGGACACACTATGGAAATGGCGGGAGGTTAACGTATGCAGGGCCAATATAATAAACTGTGTTTTTTAATACTTTGGGCGCATTTTGATTCGTGTGGGGCTTGGTTATTAGTTAGCCCAGATGGATAATTAATTCCATGATGGCGTGGCAGGAAAGGTTATTAACAAGTTTCAATTTAAACTCGTTAATCCCTATTTAAAGAGTGATATATGATCATAATCGACCGGGGTGGGGATATTTAAAATATCGGGATTTTTTTTTATATATTTACATAACACGGGATTGGGCAGTATTGTAAAGGGAGTTTTATAATAAAGTTAGAGTTAATATGAATTTGTGAAATGAACCAGCGCTAAGTTAACATATTTTTTGCATTAAAACTTAGGCTGTAGTGGGAAAAAAGAGGTTTATATGGAGAATATTTGCCATTTTCCTAAGTAAAATAGGGTTTTACTTAGGCAATGTTTATGAAAAGGAAGGAGTGGCTTGTGAGTGACATTAAGTAGATCTTAATACCTTTGAGGGAGTTAGTGAATGATCAGGGAAAAGTATGAAGGGGAGTTAGTTATGAATCTTGTCTTTCTTGAGCTGCTTCAAGTATAATGTCCTCCATGGCACTTGTGATAGAAGTGAAAGTTAACACTTTTTAGAGACATAATCCATCATAGGTATCATTCTGCAAAACCAATCTACCTACCCTGCCTACTTTGCCTAGCATTTTTTCTTGTTTATTCGGGTGCACTTGGACTAGCAAACCCTCTTCAACTTTTCTTTTCTTTTTCATGGCAAGCCTACCTAAGTTTGCACTTATTACATCCAAGGTCTCAGATTAAACTATTGAGCTCCTTTGATTCTCTACCTATCTACTTATCTGCCAAGATTAAACAGTTTGGTCAGATTTTATTCTCTATCTCTAAAACATGAAATTCAAACATGAACTAGCCAAGTTTTAAGGTGTTTGGCCATTCATCAATTGTGGCATGAATTTAACAAGTTGCACACAATGCTTTATTTACAAAAAATGAAAAAGTAGTGGCATTTTGGACTTACACACTTTCTTGGTCTTTCTTTGTTTGGGGTTCATTTCTTTCTTCTTCTTTTTTTGACCATTTTATTCTTTTCACCCTTTGATTTTTCTTTTAGGGTATATCCTCTTTACAATTTTTAGATTTTTTGATTTTTTGATAATATGGAAAACCTTTGCAACAAGGAAAGGGATGAACATATTACAAAGCTCATCAAGTCAATCATGAAATATGAAACCTATTGGTATAGGAGTATAACAGTGGCTCCACTTGGGGATGGCTTTCCCTGGTGGAAAGTAAAAAACAATAGGTCAGAGAGCCTTATGAATAAATTAGACCATCCTCTGAAACCATCCTTTTGCTAGTTGCTTTATTGTATATATGATAGCACACTTGTGAACCTTAGGGTCTTCTCTTCGGGCTTCAACTGCAGCGAGTTACTATCCAATCCAAACTATGACATTATTAAGGATATAGTATGTACATGTTAGAGTCATAGTGCATTTAAAAAACTGGATCAAAGTAATGTTTCAGCATTCGACCATTCACTGGTCCTTCTTCTGTTTCTGTACCATCCAGGCTCTTCAGAAAGTAAGTATTGTTCCCTTACAATGCCTGGATGATAAATGGCCCTTTCCACAGGAAGTCAAACTTCCCATGTTTTCCTTTGTCTTCTCTCCTGGAATCCCATCTTAGAACTTTGTCTCCAATGTAGAAATCTTCTGCTTTGGTCCTTTTATCAAATATTTTTTTTGAGTTTTTCTTGTAACACTTGGGATCTTCGGTGCACTTCTTCTCTGGTCTACTACAAATGGATGGTTTGGTTTATTCTCCTTTGAATGTCATTGGGTTCCACCTGAGCTTCTTGCAGTAATTTCATTACATGCACTCCTAAAGATGAAGGAAAGACTGCCTCCGTGCCATAAACTAACTCATAAGGGCTAGTTCCAATAGATCTCTTTGTAGTAAGTCTTCTGCCCATAGTGCATTTGTGAGTTTTTTGTGCCAATTTTTCTTGTTCTCTTCCAATAGTTTCTTAATAATATTGATCAGGCTTTTATTGGAAGATCAACTAGACCATTACCTTGAGGGTAATAGGTTGTGGAATGGCCTAAAGTGATACGGTATTTGTTATAGAAATTTATCATTTTCTTGGACTTGAAGGCAACAGCATTATCGGTTATGATCTTTTCAGGACAGCCAAATCTAGACAATATGTTGGTTTCTAAGAATCCCATAATTACTGTATCATTGGCTTATCTAGAAGGAATGGCTTCTATCCGTTTGGTGAAATAGTCTGTGGTAGTGAGGATCCATTTATGTTGGCTAGAATATGGAGGATGGATTTCTCCAATGAAGTCCAAACCCCATTATTGAAAGGGCTTTTCAGTGGAAATTGGTCACAAGGGTAAGGGTAACAGTTTCCTTTTTCCTTCAAAAATTTGGCATTTGTGGCAAGTAGTGACAGAATTCTTCACATCACCGAACAAGGTTGGCCAGTAAAATCCAGCCCTTAGGATTTTGTCTGCAGTTGATTTCCAGTAAAGGTGTCCACCGCAGTCCCCTGCATGAAATTCCTTGAGAACTTTGTCAGCTTCTTCTTTTATTAAACAATTCAAAAGAATACATTCATGATTTTTCCAAAAAAGAGCATTATCTAAAATGCAAAATTTTACAGCTTTCATCTTTAAAAACCTTTTCTTTGTTCTGGGTAACCCTGGAGGAGCCTGCAGGTTTAATAATACATGAATTATATCAGCATACCAAGGTGATTCTAAGAAGGCCTAGCTGATTTATGGAGTCGTTATCTCCTGTTCATTATCCAGTTCATTAATATCCAGGGCTTGAAATTTTGTTTCAGTCATGAGTTTAGCCAATCCCTGTCCTTTTATCAGCTTTGTAGGTTTTATTTCAATATCATACTCCAATATTTTAGCTATCCATTTACCTCGTTTGCCTTCAATTCCATCTTGAGTTAGGATGTCTTTGACAACAGCATTTGGTACATAAGCTACTACATGGGAGTACAGTATATAGACCCTGAAGTCTTTAATAGCTTTCACAAGTGCAAAAGCTTGTTTTTCCATGATTTTGTAATTTAGAGGTGCATCTCTGAGTGCTTTACTAAAAAAGGCTATGGGTTTTTCAAATCCTTGATCATCGTTTTGAAGTAAAACAACTGCTATAGTGTGTTCTGATGCAAATGAGAAAATTATGAAGTCTCTATCAAACTTTGGACTTGTAAGGACTGGTGTTCTGGTCAAAGCTATTTAATTTCTTCAAATGCTTGTTTGGATTCTACTGTCCATTTAACCTTTGAATCCTTTTTTAACATATTGTTCAACAATCTAATTAATTCAGCCAAATTAGATATGAATCTTCTCAAAAAGTTAATCTTTCCTAGGAAATATTGAAGTTCTTTGACATTTCTGGGGTGGGGTATTCGCAGAATAGCTTCTATTCTGGCAGGATCAATTTTGGTGCCATCTTTGGAGATGATATGGCCTAACAGTTTGCCTTCCTCTAGGCCAAACAAAGACTTTTTAGGATTTAATGAAATACCATATTTTCTGCATTTTAAAAACACTTGTCTCAAATGATCTAAATGTTGTTGATCTGATCTAGAAAACACAGTGAGGTCATCTAGATATACAACCAGAAAATCATGAATTTATTTTGCAAAAGCTATGTCCATTGCTCGTTGAAAGGTTGCCCATGGGTTCTTAAGTCTGAATGGCATTTTAACATATTTGAATGTACCCCATGGTGTTGTAAATGCAGTCTTTTCTTGGTCATCAGGATGAACCAAAATCTGATTAAAACCTGAAAACCCATCCAAAAGTGAAATCCTAGAAGCGCCTACTACTCTTTGTAAAATATGATCCATTTTAGGTAAAGGGTAGTTGTCCTTCAAAGAAACCTTGTTTACATTCCTTAGGTCAATGCATAATCTGATTTCTCCTATTTTCTTCCTGGTAGGCACTAAATTAGATACCCGCTCTGAAAATCTGATTGCGGCAATTATCCCTGCATCATGCATTCGTTTGATTTCCTTTTCAATTAAAGGAAGGAGTATAGGGTTGATTCTTCTGAGATTTTGTTTAAATGGTTTTTCATTTTCCTTAAGGGGTATTTTATGTTGAATTACAGAGGTATCATAGGATTTCAGGTCTTCATAGCTCCAGGCAAAAACATCCTAGAATTCTTTGATCAGTTCAACATACTTAAGCTTTTGATCAGGGGGCAAAGATTTGGACAATTTTACCATTTTTGGATTTTCTTCAGTTCCTATGTTGTAGTCTACAATGTTTGCGTTTGGAGGTTCCATATGAGGTTTCTTTGGAATATCGTTGAAATCAAAGAGATCTTCCAAAGGAGTATCCTTTGGGCAAATGATTGTCTTTCAAATTGATAATTTCAGGTTCTCCTTCAATAATCTCATCAACATCTATTTTATTAAGATCCTGTATCTCCTTTTTGGTAAATTTAGTTGGATGAAGCCTTTGAGTTGCATTTTTTGCTGAAATGTCTATTTCTATCTAATTTGTTTGATCAAACTCACTAACTGTATCTCCATATACGTTAGTGCTGGAAAATTCTTCTTCTAGGGTTAAAAAATTGTTGATCTGGTTATCACTGTCAAACACTTGCCAGTTCTTTACATTATCAGGTATGGCTGGTCTGTGTCTAATATCAGCTGTAATTTGATGATTTGGTTCAAATGGTAATTTATAGGTGCTGGCAAAAATTACCAGGCTATGAGCTTGCAAGTTATGTTTTCTTGGGATTTTGGCAAGCTGAGTTTCTAGAAATGTGCTGAGGATCTCCATAGTTGTTCCTCTGTACTCTCTCAATCTGGGATCATTTGTTAAGAACTTCCCTTTTAATTGTTGAATGATTAAATCAGAATCTCCTAGTACTGACACTCTAGTTGCTCCCAATTTCTTGACCAGTTTAAGACCTAGCAGTAGAGCTTCATATTCAACCATATTATTGGTGCATCTAAAGTTTACTCTATAGGCATGGCCCTCAGCATGATTGTTTTCGAGATTTAGCACCCAGACTCCTGCTCCTGCTCCTAATTTGTTCACGGAACCATCAAATTCTAAGTACCAAATGATTTCATGTTTATAATTGGTATCTGGAGTTTCAGGGATATGTTTGATGGGGAGATATGGTTTTTCAGTTTCTTCTTGTTTATCTTGGGTATCTGATGTTTCATGATTTTCAGAAATTTCTTGGATTCGGACCCTAGAACTTTCATTTGCAATTTTTCCTGTTTCATCTGCTAGAACTTTTATTTCATGTGGGCGATCAATTTGAGCATTATAAAGGATAAAAGAATCCATATCTGAATGCACTAAGTAGATAGGGAAATTTTGAGGTTTCTCTTGACTACTTACTACATACTTCATTAAGGTTTCTCTGTATAGTCTCTTGGGTTGACCAAACACTGAAATAGTAGCGTAAGACATGTCTAACTGTAGAGATCCTTGAAGCTTTTCACCCCAAGATATAAACAATAACATACCATACTTTGGTGGAATATCAGCTACTACTATGTCCACTAAGATAGTTTGGGCAGGATATTGGACTAGTGACACACATAAGTCTTTGATTAAACCCAAACATTTGACCTGACTTGAATCAAAGGAGAAAAGGTCTTTATATGGCCCGGTGATGTCAAGGTCTAACTTCTCCATTACAGATTTAGGCATTAAGTTATGAGAAGCACCTGAATCAAACATGGCATTGTGAAGTATTTTATCATGTATGTTTAAACCTACATAGAAAGGAGGAACTTCTCCCTCTGCTGTTTTTCCATTTACTCCAGGGCCAAATATCAATTCAGGCTGGTCATCAAAAACATTTATTGAATCTTCGTTCATAGAAATTTTGAGTGATCTATTGATTTGACTTCTATAGACATTATGTTTAGCTAATTCTGATAATGGAACAACTATCTTTAGTTTGCCTACCTTTGTCTCAAGATTGAAAGGTTTTTCGGTCTGAGTTCTTATATTTCAGACAGCTGAATTTTATTCGTTTCTCTCCTCTTGAGGAGTGGGATTATGGGCTGAAGTTGCTTCCAAATCAAGTTCTAGAGGCTCTTCTTCTTTTCCTTTAGAAGGAATAGAAGTGGAAGGTTGTCTGTTAGGTGGTTGATTATCTGATACCTCTTCAACGATTGGGTTATTAGGGTTAGGATCTGTTTCAGAAAAAATATGTACAGGGGGGTACTAATCTTACCTTTGTTAGGCTGCTTGGTATCTTTCTATTTGCTATTTTCAGGGACATCTATTATTCTACTCCTCAGATTGTAATGTTTGTGAACTTCATAAATGGTTGTATCATATCCCTCCCTAAAGTCAAATGATTCACCTGACTGAGTTTGGAATTGTTTAAGGATGTGAGCTTCTTGATCCTCTTGGGTCAAGAAAACCTGTTGTTCATTGTTGAGTCCCCTTAGATTAATTTGAGTGTCCTCTATTGGTTCATCAGATGTTGAGGCTTCAGCATAATTCTCTTGAAATAGGGACCTAATATTTTGGTCAGGCCCTGTCTTTCCAGTGTTAGGATTTTGGTTCTTCCTGAATTTGGATTTCTCCCAGTATTTCTTGGTTGACCATCCCAAGGGGATTTTCTCTCGATTGTTTCCACTCTATCTCCAAGTATATCCATTCCTTTAATAATAACATCTAATTTTTGTTCAAAGGCAGAAGGTTCTTCCTTGAAAAGTGTCCTCTTTTCAGCTCTAGCTCTAAACCGTTTAGATATCAAGTTGGCCTCAACACTGACAGCTATACTCTGCATCTCTTCTAAGTTTCGAGGAGCTCTTTCCCTAAGATGGTATGCCATATCAGAATCAAATGAATCAGGGAATTTGATCAAGGCCAGATCTAGAGGAGGTCTGAGATTTTGAGGAATAGCATTGTAGACATTATTGAATCTAGTACAGTAATCTTGGACAGTTTCTTGTGTGCCTCTTCTTAGGTTTTCATATTCTGATAAAATGTGGAGAGGATCTTTCTTCTTTTCCCATTTGTTCAAGAAGGTTTGATAAAGAGCTTGTGGGTCATTGATACTGTTTGCAGGGAGGGCTCTAAACCAGGTTCTAACATCTCCAGTTAAACTTTAAACAAATGCTTTCATCCTAACATCATCAACATCAATCTCATAACTTTCAAAATAGTCGATCATTTTCTTGGTATGTTGTTGAGCTGTGTAAGTACCAGTACCTTCAAAATAGGTGATTTCACTTTGATAGTCTTGGGGCATAGCCCCTGGATTGGCAGGTAAGTTTAGGGGAGTATATCGGTTTGCCATGATTGCAGAAATAGATATAACAACTAGAGAAGTAGGGAAAAAATGGGAATGTGTGTGGTAGATGGAGGAGTGGAAAGGGTAGTTGGAGGTGCTGATGGTGAACTAGGAGAAGATGTAGTAATCACAGAAAGGTTTGGTGTTTTTCTAGAGGTAAGCTCGGATTGAATGGAGTTCTGCAAATGTCTGTCAAGGTGTGAACTAGTAGAATTTTCTTGGCTCTCTTGTCTTCTAAGAATCCTAGAAATCAGATTAGGATTTTCAAACATAGGTGGGGGATTAGGATCAGGATTTGATCTACTGTAATGAATCTTTTCTAAAGCCAGTTTCTAGGTGTGTTTCTAGTTTTTTCTTGAAATAGATTTGACAAAACAACTTTAACAGTCTCTTCTAGGAGGTTTTTAGATGTGGGAGTTTTGGACTCTCCTACAGACTTTTTTGAAAAGAGGAACTGATCAAGTATTTGGAACCAACTGTCCAATCTATAATCTATACCGGAGATAGACTAAAGCAGCATTCATTTACTTCTGCAATTGCAAAGCAAAAGCATTTCAAAGGCTACCTGGCTAACTTCAGGCTCCATCTGTAGCTTATAAAATAAGCAATAGTAACAAACAATTATTCAGGTCCCCAGCGGAGTCGCCAATGATGTTATCACTCAAGTTTTCCCCAAAGTTTTAAGAAAGGGAAGGATGCCGAGGTAACCACAGACCAATCTTTTAGATACAAAATCTAGCCAATCTGTATCCAGAGAGGGCTTTCTCTTTATGATTTAGCTTTGTTCTTCAAAGGTATTAGGCTAGTTATGAAGTTCAAGGGTTTTGCTTGAGTTTGGGTGGCGAGATTTGATAGGACAGAGAGGTAAGACAGAATAGTTCAGTCCATTGGGCATCATAGAGTCAAAGAAGATGGCTTTCTGGATTTGTTTTTTTAACAGAGGATGGCATCATAGAGCAAGGTAGTCAAACAGGGAACAAAATAAAGAGTTGAAAACAGATGGAATGGGCTCAAATGGGTGAAGGGCAGTTAAGAATCCTTCAACTTATTGAAAGAGGGAAAATGGATGATTATTGATAAGGAGCAGATAAGAATTCTTTAGAAAATAATCAACATGAAAGAATTAGGAAACAAGAGCAATTAAGATTTCACTGCTTATTCTAATTCTGAAGAAAACACAAAGAATAATAAAAACTGAAAACATAGTGCTATAAAGCATATTCTAAAGTTAACCATTTCTTTATCATTCAGATTTATGAAACACAGATGATATAATAAATAGGGAAACTGTAAAACACAAGATATAGAGGATTTATTGATTCGGAGGTTGATTCAAGAAATCTGTGACAAGTCCTCTACTTCAATTCTTCATCCAGTAGGCCAGACAACAGATGTTTCCAACAGCTCTTTATTCCAAAATTTCAGCATTACAGTAGAGTCTAGGAAATCTACACACCACCAACTCCTCCCAAACTCTAATGGAGGGGGTATTTATACAACAAAATATGTACAACCTATATCTCATAATAGCTGTGAGATAATATCTAGGTTTAACTAATAACAATTTACAAATAAAATAGAAACCACTGACTGATGTTGTGCTGGAGGTAGGCCTTTAGGTTTCGGCTTGCAACTGTCCTCTGCAATAACTCTGCGCCAACTGCCTGTCTTAACTGTGCTCTTTAATTCTGATCTCCCACCTTTAATTCTGCTCTGACATCTTTAATGCTGAACTAATACTCTTTAATGTTGAACTAACCCTGCTCATCGCTGTCTGGCATTTTGCCCAGAATTTCCTTTTTCCAAGGGTAGCAGTGTAACTATGGACAAACACCTATTTTTGGGGCACTAGAGGTTGATCTACACCTTCCAATTCCTTTCCTTTAGATTTTTCTGTGGCTAGTATGCTAACTTTCTAAGGAGA
This sequence comes from Pinus tabuliformis, assembly GCA_031772625.1. NCBI lineage: Eukaryota > Viridiplantae > Streptophyta > Pinopsida > Pinales > Pinaceae > Pinus > Pinus tabuliformis. The sequence goes on along the minus strand of CM062814.1, from coordinate 393,867,749 downwards.
TTGCTGAGAAGTCCCGGCAATTGATGCGCTGATAGCCATGTATTGAGGAAACCATACACTGGAGGGTCGGTTGACAGGTAGAGGGGCTCATCGATGGAGCCTTTTCTGGTCTGGAGGTGGTCGAGAATGAACTGCGAACTTGGTAGATATCATGCCCGGGGTGTTGTTTGCCGAAAAATATAGAAAAAATGGCGTTTTTTCGGTTTTATCGGACAAAATGAATTTTTGGCGGGAATTTTTGTTTTGAAGGATGGATGATGTCAGTGGGAGTACGGGACAGATGACGTCAGGGAAGGGTGACGTGGCGGGTGGCATCAGCAGAAGGACGGTGGTAAGCAGTTTTGCCCACACCGCTTTTGGGGTCAAGTGGTTTCGGGCAGAGGGCGAGTGAACAGACTGAGCGGTCGAGACGTGGACTTGTACGAGAGGAAAACTGCCGACTTCCTGCGAGTTAACGCTCGACGGTTATGGTGGTCATGAAATAATAGTTGACTGTCGGATGGTCAGGCCCAGATCGGATGGCAGACGCACTATGGAAATGGCAGGAGGTTAACGTATGCGGGACCAATATAATAAACTGTGTTTTTTAATACTTTGTGCGCATTTTGATTCGTTCAGGGCTTGGTTATTAGTTAGCCTAGATGGCTAATTAATTCCATGATGACATGGCGGGAAAGGTTATTAACAAGTTTCAATTTAAACTCGTTAATCCCTATTTAAAGAGTGATATATGATCATAATCGACCAGGGCGGGGATATTTAAAATATCGGGATTTTTTTTTATATATTTACATAATACGGGATTGGGCAGTATTGTAAAGGGAGTTTTATAATAACTTTAGAGTTAATATGAATTTGTGAAATGAACCAACACTAAGTTAACATGTTTTTTGCATTAAAACATAGGCTGTAGTGGGAGAAAAGGGGTTTATATGGAGAATATTTGCCACTTTCCTAAGTAAAATAGGGTTTTACTTAGGCAATGTTTATGAAATGGAATGGGTGGCTTGTGAGTGACATTAAGCAGATTTTAATACCTTTGGGGGAGTTAGTGAATGATCAGGGAAAAGTATGAAGGGGAGTTAGTTATGAATCTTGTCTTGCTTGAGCTGCTTCAAGTATAATGTCCGCCATGGAACTTGTGATAGAAGTGAAAGTTAACACTTTTTAGAGACATAATCCATCACATGTATCATTCTGCGACACCAATATACCTATGCTGCCTACTTTGCCTATCATTTTTTCTTCTTTATTTGGGTGCACTTGGGCTAGCAAACCCTCTTCAACTTTTCTTTTCTTTTTCATGGCAAGCCTACCTAAGTCTACACTTATTACATCCAAGGGCTCAGATTAAACTGTTGAGCTCCTTTGCTTCTCTATCTATCTACTTATCTGCCAAGATTAAACAGTTTGGTCAGATTTTATTCTCTATCTCTAAAACATGAAATTCGAACATGAACTAGCCAAGTTTTAAGCTGTTTGGCTATTCATCAATTGTGGCATGAATTTGACAAGCTGCACACAATGCTTTATTTACAGAAAATGAAAAAGTGGTGGCATTTTGGACTTGCACACTTTCTTGGTCTTTCTTTGTTTGGGATTCATTTTTTTTTTTGACCATTTTATTCTTTTCACCCTTTGATTTTTCTTTTAGGGTATTACCTCTTTACATTTTTTACATTTTTTGATTTTTTGATAACATGTAAAGCCTTTGCAACAAGGAAAGGGATGAACATATTATAGATCTCATCAAGTCAATCATGAAATATGACACCTATTGGTATAGGAGTATAACACACTCAAACAAGTGAATGACCACGAGGTCATCAGCTTCCTCCAGCAGAACATCATCTCATGCTTCGTCATTTCGATATCACTTGTTTTTGATAATGCAACTTATTTTTTGTCTTTGAAACTCTATGAATTTGCATTATAAAATGGTATTATGTTAAAGCATTCATCTAAATATTGCCCCCAAGGAAACAGTCTAGCAAAGTCCATGAATAAAAACCTCATTCGTATAATCAAGAAGACCGTTTTCTCTGAGCAACGCAATTGGCATATCACCCTGATGAATGCATTATGGGCTGACCATCTAACACCCAAGACCTCTCTAAATACCTCACCATACTACCTGGTTTATGGTAAAGAAACCATCCTTTCACCAAATATCTACTTGCCTGCACTTCAGCTTTCCCAAGAATCCCAAGGAAAACCTTGCCAGCTAGTCTAGCGTAGGATGGATGCCCTCCATAAGCTTCAGGAAGAAAGGATGAAAGAAAAATAAAAATTCACACTCCACCGGAACCATATCAAGAGATGCTTCGATAAGAAGTCTGTAGGGAAAGCTAACTTTGATGTTGGTGACTTAGTTCTGAAATGGGATAAGCCCCATGAAGACAAAGGCAAACATACAAAGTTCCAGCGCCTGTGGATTTGTCTGTACACAGTCCACGAGAAGCTTAGCCCACACATGTATAGTTTACAATCACTTGATGGGAGGATTGACGAACTTCATGTCAATGACCAAGATCTCAACCATTACTTTCAGTAGGCTGGGCCATGCCCATGCCATGTACATAGTCTGCTTGTTGCTTGTTTTTTTCATCTTTTTTTCTTTTCTTATTATCTTTGTTTTCACTTTGTTTGATTTTGATTACTATTTTTGTTCACGTTCATTTTGTTTGTTTGATATATTAATATTTTTGTTTCTGGAAATAAGTGTTGCCAACTGCTACGTTTTGGCTTTTGAATAGAGTATGTCGCTGAAATTTGAAGGGACTTGTGACACTGTAGCACTTGGCCAGTCTTGTGTGCATCTTCTCTGTGCTTGGTTATAACCTTCGGCTGATGAAGTCTTGACGAAAAATACGAGCCATCTGCAAGGCAATTTTGGTCCAACCATGAACCTGTGTCCACACTGGGAAGCCCCAATTTTTGGTCCAACCATGAAACTGTGTCCACACTGGGAAGCCCCATGCCTGTACTCAACCTTCTGCTCCGTGTGTTAAAGCTCATTCAACTAGTAGAAATGGTGAAGGGGAAAATCCAAACAAGAAAACCTATGTCAGAGGTCTTACATGCTTATCTGAAGGAAAAAACTCTTCTGCTCTCAATAAGTCGGGATTCCTCTTCCGCCCCAAAAATAAAGAAGTGCCTATGCACAGTCCTCTTGAAAAATACAAAGGCGAAAGAAGAGAAAGGCTTCCTACACAGAGAGGTGAAGGATGCAACTCCATCAGGGTACTAACCAGGCTCGCTGGCAGTGGAGCAATGTGTGTGTTCCTGGTGACTTTGCTACGGTACTGTCCAGACCTGCTAGTAGCGGAGCAACACCAGAGATGAAAACTTATACTCTAAAAATCTTCAACTCATGAGGTAAACTACCCTTCCCGCATTCGAAACACTAAGATATAAGCTGAACTTTTGATTGTGTTTGATTGAGTTGGCAAAGGGTGAACCATGTATGTCCATGGGGTAAGTGGGGAAGCTGAAGTAACTCGCACAATGATTTAGTACTCCGTGAAAGACCAAGGCCCTGTGCTAGCAATGAACCAAAACAGAGAAGCTGAAGTTCTACCAGTGTGTCACCAAGTGTTGTAGCGGCTACAACCACCCTCCAGCATTTTGGCCTGCACCTAATTTCAGAGCCTCTCTTGGAAGTTTTGCTTGATGACTGCACACCCTTAGGTTCACTTCGTGAGCCCTTGGGAGTCTTTGCATCCATGTTGCTTGTTCACTTAACACAAGTTTTTACATGTTGGTGTCTAAGTCATGCTTAAGACCATGTTCTCGTTATGCTCAAAGTCTCTGCTTCATGTGTACTTGTTGTGTTCGCTATGAAAGCATCTGCCGCACTCACACACAGAGTCACATTCACTGTCGTGCAAGCATCGTCACTTGCAATCAATGATCAGTCATGAGTGTCACGCTTGTCACTTGCACCGTCGGTTAGTCATGTTGAACATGTGTGTCTGGATGTTTTGAGTTGCTTCATCATCAAGTCATATGAGTGTTTGTTTGCATGATCACCTATGCATATTTCGATTGTTCACACACTTTGTCATTTTTCTGAAGTTCTGATGACTGAACTCCCCTCTGACAGTCGAACCATCAACCCGGAATCGACTATCACCTAGAATAGCGCTGAAGCACTAAGAAAGTCTTTCCAAGCTATGCTAATTGCAAGCAATCCAATCAACTTTCATGCTAACCACCCGGACAATCAGACCCGAAAACCACCTCGGGATTGACTCCTCTCAAAAATTGCATAGAGGCTACTGAACTTGCCCACTCTGCTGACTGAGGAAATTGCATAGATAGGCAGGATAGACAGCAAGTGCCCATCCTTATCTCCACAGAAAATTGCGCAGTTTTCCTACTTAGTCTCCCCCGACAACTGGCCGACTGCTCATCCAGGAAACTGTGAAGTTTTCATGAACATGCCTTCTACTAGACAACATTCTACTCAACTTAGAAACTGCACATAGTTGATCAGCAGGCCAGCCTGTCAGCCTCAGTGTAGTTTTCCTCACCAATAGCTCCAAGCAGCAGATTGCCAGTTCCCTCCAGGAATTGCGTAGTTTCTGCAGCCAAGCACCCAGCAGCTGACTGTCGGTTCCCCTTGGGAATTGTGCAGTTTCTGCTACCAGTGACCCAATAGACAACTTCCAGTTCCCTCTAGGAATTGCGTAGTTTTTATTGTCAGGCTCCCAGCTAGTTCCTCCCAAAAACTGCACAATTTTTGCCTGCTGATCCTCCTTATAGCCCGGCTAGTTCCTCTAGAAAATTGTGCAAATTTTGCCTTCCATCCTTTGTTTCCCGCTCATTCTAGAAACTGCGCAGATTCTTCCTACCTTGCCTTCCTGCACCCCAGACTATCCCTCCCAAAATTTGCGTAATTTTTCCTTCCAGCAGAGCCGGACCTCACGGACAGTCACGGTCGACTTGGATTGACCATCTTCATCACTCAGTGACTCTTACACAGTTTTCATCAGTATTTCCCGGACACATCATCGCGCTTTGCAACCTTATTGCCTCTCCCCATCACTTGCATCCAAAATGATGATGTGTCATGGTAGACTAGGAGATTTTTGGATTTGATGTCGTCTCGTCATGAGTGACTATAGGCACAGGTACACCAAAAAACATGGCGCGATGACGTATGGGATGAATGAAGGGAGCACATGTAGAAGGACAGGTTCACCAATAGACAAACGAATGATGCATGCGAAGAGGTGTGCTCGCGAACGGATGATCATGTAAAGATGTGTTCATGGACAGACGGATGAGAAAACATGCAAGATGTGCTCATGGATGGACGAATGAATGAACATGCACCTTTCGCAAGCAGATGAGCTTGTCAAGCCTTCCAACACGCAAGCTAGGAACAACGTGCCAAAGCATCATCAAGCAAACCAAAGACCATCGAAGACTCCACGCACTTTTCCATGCGGAGGTGAAGCTGTGCTACACCTAGTAGCACTGTAGCTCAACATGCACTCCAGCAACAGTACGAATATATCAGCACTGTCATGTCGATTCATGTCATGAGTCATGTCACCCACATCTCTACCATGGGCTATTTTGTCAATCGATGTAATGTAACATGGAAGTCCAAGAGACTCACTTGTTGTACAAAGAGTCATGTAAATTCAAAAAGTCATGGAAGTAAAATAGTGATGAGGGTAGTCGAACAGCCACAAGGGTCAGTTTCACCCTTGGATATCAATACCCCCTCATTTGTACATGGAAGGTACTTTTCACCTCAGCTCCTCCCACATAGCCAAGATATTCTGTAATCTTTTCTTTGAGGAGTAAGTAGTGGCTCCAACACCTCGCTCACGGGGTTAGTGATGTATGGTGCAACGATGTGTCTAGGAACTTTCGCTTAATTCAGAAGCCTGCTAACAGGCCAGCATGTTTTCACAGATATATTGTAACTGTTGTAAGACTAATCTTGAACACTTGCAATGCATGTTGCTTTAACCTGTGTTGAAAACTTGAACTATTTCACTTATTGTAATGCATAATCTGTTAATGGAAATGTGTTGTATGTGTTGTTAACGTTGTCTTTCCTATGGTGGCTATCTCCCTGGACATCAGACAAACCTTTCGCATAAAGCTTGTTGTAACAACCATTGCACTTGTTCGGACTCATCCGTTGAGTGTTGTACATGTTATCTTACCTTGTGTGTTGTGACTGTCACATCCGTGTGGACTGCTCCTCCAGAAGTTGTTCACGTCTTGATGTGTTGTGTGTTCCTAGCCGAGTTTGGACTTCATCCCAACCAACTTAGGATTCACTCTCACCCTATCCCCTTACAGTGAAAGAACCATTGACACAAGTACACTAGCATTCACCAGGCACACGAACCTCACTTCTCGAAGGCAAAGCAGACCACTCTCCTGTGCTGACAAGAAAGAGTTGAGGCAAATCCTTAAGATAATGGCAACCGGGCCATCATACTAGATGGGACTCCCACACCAAATGGTGTGAGGTCTAGTTGGGACTTCATACTGGGGTGATCCCATGAATGTTGGCAGATCCAGCACCGTCAACAAAAAGCTAGAACTACTACATCCACTTTCTCATCACCCTGATACCCTAAAATAAAACATAAAACAGACATGATTTGTCTTGAAAATTTTGGAAGCATTGATGAAGGGTAAGGAAGACTATGAGTGGGAATACCAGTCCCTTCAAGCATGAATAATTCAAAAATAGCTGCTCTTTTTTCAAAAGTTAACTTCTGATATATTTCTAAGAGAATTTCACTAGAGATTGGGTGCAAAGAGTTGGGCAAAGATATGCATAGGCCTTTTGAAATAGATTCAGAAGTTACAAAAAATAGGGTTTCACTATTTTGAGCAATTATGGTTTTCTCATTGGGTAAGTACCTATCCGCACACCATACTACAAATTCTAGAAAAGGATGAGTTTGAGGAAATATAAACTGGGGTAAAAAGGACTCCCACAAAGAAAACTCGTCGCTATTATCTTGAAACTTTTAGGAAGCCCAATTATGCAATTCATATAGGTCAAACTCTAAGTTTGTATCTTCTATTCTGCTTTCCCTATCAACTAAGGGAAATTCATCAATTTTTGGGAGGGTTTCAGACTGAACTTGAGACACTTTTCCTTTAGTTGAACTCATTTTGAACTATCAACTTGTATCAAGGAGCAGAATTACCTGTAAAATGTATTGCACACTATATTTTTGAGTTGTCGTTGAGGGCTTTCTGTAATTCTGCACTTTGATTCTCTATGTCTGGTAACTAAAGGAAAGGTTAGAGGGGACAGACAAAGGCGGGAGAGATTAAATTATGAATGGGAGAGAGAATATAGTGGAATGAATGTTTTGATAAGGGACATATTTAGAATTAAATGACAAATGATATTCAAAATTAAATGAAAAATGGTCAATAAAATGGTGGCAGGTGATATTTATTACTGAAAACCAGAAATGGTTTTTTACATCGGGGGGGGGGGGGGGGGGGGGGGGGGCGGTGGGGTGTGCATAATTCATATGTCACTGCCACATTGCAAAAGTTGTTTTGGAAAAACAAATTTTTACACACGCACCCCCCCCTTGTTAAATTTTGACCAAGCGGGGGGGCTGCGCAATAGAACAAGAGTCGTTGATCACCAAAGCATCAATCATCACTAATAGAAAATGCATGATAGTTAGTGTGCGATGATTTGAAATTTTATTTATTTGCGCGCAAACTATTACAAAGTGAAATAAAAACAATTGTTTTTTGAAATTTTATTCAAAATTTTGAAATTTTCAATGTAACAAGAAAATGTTTTTTTTTTTTTTCTGAATATGACTAATTCTATTATCGTACAAAACAAAGATACAAAATAGAGTACAACAGGCAAGGCTAAGAAATTTTGCCTGTCAGCCCTTGCCTTGCCCTGCTATCAGTTCCAAAATTGAAAAGTTCAAAATTGGAGTTGTTGCTTGACCATTGCCGACACAATTACATAACATGTATTAACTAAACAGACACCAGGGCCTTGGACTGACCCGGACAAAGACAAACATACAGCTGGACAAAGACAATCGACACCTGAACAATTACAATTGACACCTGAACATTACAGCCGACACATTGACAGAGATAATGCCGCCACTTAGCCGAGTTATACAACGAAATCCCAACAAAAATAGCAGAGATTACCGGGGCGAGTTCAATCATCTTCAGTAGTCTGGGGCGCCTCTTCAATTCGGCACCTGAAACGGAGCGTGTCCTCGGAGTCAGAAAGCTGGATGACCGCGTCTGGGCTTCCCTCTTGGGCTGGCCTGCTCGGACCAGTAAGTGAATAACCAGCATGCGTAGAAGGGCCAGCGTCCGGGTCGAAATTGGTTGCTGGGCGCTCAAGATCCGGCCCATGTTCACGTCCAGGTGCCAACCAACCCGTTCCAGCTCCAACCGGAAGGCACGCAATTGGAGATTCTTCTCTGCTGGAGTGCTGCCCATCCGGCCGAGGCTCGGCCTCCATGTTCTGAGTGACGCCAGGCTCTATCATTATAGAAACAACCAAAGTGGAATTAACTTGAGGGCAGGGGAGCCGATACCTGAGCATTGGGAGCTCCATCTGCCCTTCTTCAGAATTTGGGCTTCTGCCATTATGCCCTCCCTCCTCCTCATTGCTGCCCTGAAATCTCTGAGGCAACGACGTTACCTCAATGGAGGAAGAGGGTGAATTATAATCGTTCTGCTGCGGGAGGGCCCTGCCTCTAATTCCCCCTCTTCGGCTACCCATTCGCGGCCTTTCCCTCGGCATTACAGCACTCCTTCCTCTCTGGAAACCAACACAAGCACTCTGAGCTCCTACAGCTGCAAGAACCAACACCAGCGCCCTCAGCTCCACACCGTTGCAGGTGGTGTGCTTACCAGGCTCATAAACCGGCGGAATACCCCTCAGATTCTCACTCCCATTTCCGTCTGAGCGGAGCAGGGTCTCACTGCAATGTGCGCACATATTCTTCTGCCGATCCAGCTTGCTCTGTTTTAAACTTTTCTCTGCATCGAAAACCATCTTTCTCCCTCGAGCCGAGTAGACAGGCATTAATGCCGTCGGCCGTCTGCATTCAAGCGGGTTAATACCCTGCTGCTCGTGGTACCATCGGACACCGTAGGCATGCCACCTGCCCACGTGATGGCGCGTGCCATTACCATATCCCCTATGCACCCGCATCCGGGAAATGTAACAAGAAAATGTTACAACACCCCACTTTCAAGCTTTGACGAGCAAGATGAAATGGATTTCTACCCCCTTAGTTATTACAACATCGGTTGTTACAACATCTACTATTACATGATTCGCTGTAATGGTCATTGTTTCAGTAGTTTCAATAGTAACAATTGTTATAACATCAACTTTTACATCGACTTCAACATTTTCAATAGTAATGGGTGTTACACCATCAATTGCTACAACATTTTCAACATATTTAACATTGACATGTTGTTATGACATCTATTGTTACAACAACCACTGTTACAACATTTGTTTTTCAATATGTTGTTAACTATGTTTGTGCCTCTCAATTTGTTTTCTTGATCCCCTAAGTGTTTTAGTGTTTGGTGGAATAAACACCTCTTTGGCTTCCCACTTTCAAGCTCTGACAAGCAAGATGAAATTGATTGTTGTTACAACATCTGCTTCTCAATTTGTTTTGTTTTCTTGATCCTCTAAGTGTTGGTGTAGTGTTGGGTGGAAGAAACACCTCTTTGGTTGCCCACTTTCAAGCTTTGACAAGCAAGTTTAAATGGATTTAAACCCCCTCAGTTTTCTCCTTAAGGTGTTACATCTTCTTCAAGGCTACAATTTCAATTGCTTTGATAACATATGATCCATAAATAGTAGGCCAATGGCCTGTTTATCTCATCAAGATGGATCATTGTGAAAATAAATATAAAAGAATACAATGATGTCTCTAAAAATCAATGATTGTTTCCAATGCAATTCATTAATATGTTGTTAATGCAATTCATTTACAAAACTAGAATTTTGTCAAGTCGAGTTCAAGGATCCTTTGTTAGTCCAAGAAAGTTAAAGGATCCTACCCATGATGCATTGTTGTAATTCACGTAACCAATGCTCAACATTCAACTTGTATACATTTGACCAAAAGAAACATTTGTTGTGATTAATTCTCTTGATAAACACATGGAATAATCGACTATGTTCGCATTAGGTTTCAAGCCTAATTCCAAATGGATTTCAACATTATAATTCATCAATAAGAGGCTATTTCATAAGGAATTTTGATTTATTTAGTTTAAAATTGCTACAACATCTAAAATCCATAGGTTCACAAGTGAATAGAGGTTCATCATGCCCAATCTGTGAAGTGATCGATGCCAATTCATAGATTCCATGGATTATCTTGATTTTTACTTTGACCCCTAATTACTATCCCTGGAAAAATCTACCTTGAATATGTTCTCAAACTGTTAGGCAAACACAAATAATTTGCAACAATCATCTATATGGAAAGTGTTTACCCTATTGAAGTCACAATGAACAATCAACTTATAGTTTTAGTGCATACTTGTAGTAGCCCTTTAGGACACCCCTAGGTCACCTCTAAATCACCTTCCTCGCCTTCATTCTTAGACTAAAGTTAATTTCTTTCGTGGTCCCACATGTCATTGACTTGTTTTGACCTCTAATCCTAAGCCTAGGGTGGAATGATCCCTCTCTATCCTAGCTATGATACCTGTTAGAGTCGGTCTAGTAGCCCTCCATCAGCGATCAAAGCTCTTTGCATTTGCATAAGTAGGTGTCTCATCAGTGTCATCTCATTGCATTCCATTAGGCATGCCATAACCCTGATGGAGGAGCTGGTGTCTTTATTCCCCTCTTGGCACTGCTGGATCAAAGTTGTTTCAGTCAATAAACTCTTTCAAGGTTTCTTGTCTTGTCTTGAGGTCAAAAGTCCTAGGTCTAGGGTTTAGGTCCAATTTGTCTTTGAGGTCATGTCTTTAAAAGTCAATAAATGCCCAGCAGGCCAGAGGGAGGACTATCAAAGTTTTTCTTTAAAAGATCTCATCTTGTACAGCTAATTTTAACCTTGGATTTAAAAACCCTGTTTTTAAAGACAAGGTCTTTTTTCTCATTTTTGTAAAAAATTGTAAAAATTCAAAAGTTTTCAAAAGACAGCATGCAGCCCTGGTCCCCTTTGCCAAGATTCCTCAGAAGCTATCCCTGCAAAAATTTTCAAGACAAAGCATCAGTTCAAACAATTTCAGGACAAAAGGAAACCATAAAGTCAGCAGCATTTAAATTTTGAAAAAGTGTCAAGTTAAAAACATTAGAAAGAGGGTTTGAGGAGAAATTAATTTAAATCAAGCCTATAAAGCCCCTCTCTCCCTCTATTTGATCATCATTTGCCTCAAAGCAATAGTGAAGAGCGATTTGGAGAGAAATTGAGCAAAATTTGCAAGCAGAGCCCGCGCGCGACCTGTCAATACTTGCGCGCGACCTGTTGGGCCGGCGCGACCTGTCAGGGGGGTTCATCCAGTTGAGAAAATACACTGGCGCGACCTGTCAATACCTGCACGCGACCTGTTGGGGTTTCGTCCACAAAAATCGCCTGTAAACTCCCAAACGACCCCAAAATTCTTCAAGATTGCAGGTAGGCCTCTGATCATCAAAGTATTTTGCTTGATAAAGAAAAATGAGCATGGGAAATGTGTTTTAATGCCATCAAGTTGAAATGAGAGGTTCATGTATATTTGCTTTAAAAATGTCAAAATGCTTGTAGAACTATGGTTTGTTTGCTGTTTCAAGGTCATCCTTGTCACCCCCACTTTTTCCCACTTCCCTTTACCACCTCCTATATCATTTCTACCTAATCTCCCTACCAAAAATACCAAAAGCCCTAAAACCCTACCCCTATTCCTAAAAAATCAATAATATAACCCTAAACTCTACCTCCCATAAAACCTTTGCAATGATAATGGTATGATGTTGTATATGTCATGATTCCTTTCCTTAATTCCCTTTTTCATGTATTTTCCCTAATTCCCCTAGAAGTCTCCCTTCCCTAACATCTCCCTTGTGTTATTTGTCCCCTTGAAGCAGCATTACAAACAGGGAAAAACAGCAGGTCATTTGAGCAGAAGCAGCAGTACATTTCAGCCACTTTGCTCTTGAAACCATGTCAGAAACCGAGACCGACTATGAGCAAAGTGATGACCGTGAGTCAACACCAGAAGTTGAGGTGCAAAGGAGGCCCCACAGGGGTGGTAAGAGTGGTCACCATAAGAGAGAGGAGCCCACCTCTTTGACCGATTTGCAGGCTTGTCCAATTGCAGTCACATGTTTCCGCTACCTCTCATGTTATGAATTTTGCGAGAGGATTTCTCAAATTCAGCATCATAGGGAATTGGCTCGCTTGTTTGTTTTGCATTTGCATAATGGGCATGTAAATCTTGCAGGGGTGGATTTTATATTGTCATCTGAAAGTATTGCTCAAGCAACAGGAATACCAAATGTGGGAGAAGAGTGGAACAAACGCAAAGTGTTGGACATATTTCAGTATGAGCCCTTCATTAAACCTGCCTACATGAGGTCCATAGCTGGTATGTTTCCTTTCAGATTTTTTAGGGATGAGTATGCTCCCTTGATGAGGCTCATCATGTGCTATTTCACCTGTGAGGGCAGGTTTGCATATTTGTATTCGTACCATATTCGCTTGTTGATGCATTTCACACGGGTACGAATGATGAACATACCATGGTTCATGTGCCAGGATATTGAGAGGATGGTGCCCTTGGTGTAGAGAAGGAGCCCAGCACAGCAACACAGGAGCATTTATCATTATGGTTTGATCCAGCTTGTGGTCATGCATCAGTTGGCTCATCAGGGTATCCCATGGGAGGATTTTATCTCTCGGGATTTTTTCACAGCATTAGCATCATCTCCCCCTAAGGTTGTTCATGAGGAGGGAGGGCCTTCACAGCAACATGATAGTCCTGAGACCAGACATGTCAGCTCTCCTCCATTGGTCACATATCAGAGAGGCCACAGGGCCTTATTTGCATCAGCTAGGCGAGTATTATCTCCACACCAGGTGGAAGGGGTCTCGCCTTCTTCATCAGCACCACGAGTGTTATCTCCACACCAGGTGGAAGGGGCCTCGTCTCCGACAGCAGCACAGGTATCAGAGAGGGGCAAACAGCCCAGGATTGATGAGGGGCCATCAGGTGTTCCAGACATAGAGGTTGTTGACCTTGATATCAGTTCTCCTAGCCTAGAGTCAAAGGAGATCATTCAGCACCTAAGGGCTGAAAATGACTCATTGCAGCAAAGATTGGAAACAGCAAAATGGACGATCACCTATTTAGAGCAGCGCAACAAACAACTTGAGGAGGAGCACACTCTTGATGAGTTGCGGAGGATCCATGAAGACCGCAACTTGGCGCGCAAGAGACCCGGTGATTTGGTACCCGTTGAGCGAGAGGCTATGCTTCTCCGGGTCAATGCTCATTTGGAGAGGCTGCTGGCTAAGGCCAACAAAGATAAGGACCTGCTCCGAAACATGAAAAACCACTATTGGGCCCGAATGCACGTATGCAAGGCGAAAATGAAGGTGATTCAAGGGCGGTTGGCCAAGGCACTAAAACGACGGAGAAGGCCCGATCCCCTCCACATCTTGGCTGAGGCTTCCTTGAAGGAGCATGATATTAAATGACCTCACTACAGCACAAATTTCAAAAAAAATTGAGCATTTTTGGTCACTTATGAATTTTTGGGCAAAAAACAGGTTTTTCTCCCTAACAGGTCGCGCACCGCGCGCGACCTATTCGATGGGCAACTTCATTTTGGGAAAACTCAGCATTTCTGGATTTTTCATGCAAAGATACACCTACTCAGCAATTACCAAGAGATTTCATCAAGTTTTGAGCCTCCAGAAGGTCAAAAAACATGCAAAAATTGACTTTCTGCCATCTTTTTGACAAACAGGAAGCAGTCTTGGGAGATTGCAATTTTGGAGGGGCAAATGGCCACCAAATTCATAAATTCCACTTGGGTTGGAAAGTAGACATCCAGACCTTTCCAACAAGCCCACTTTTGCCGCATGTGGACACCTGGAAGTGCCTCAAAAGTAGCTCCAAAGAAGCGCGACCTATCAGGATTAGGGCGCGACCTGTTGGGAAAATTTTCACAATTTTTCATCTACAGCTCAGGAATTCGCCCAGCTTTGACCAGTTTTGACTTGTGATGGGATTTTTCACCCTCTTTGATGTAATTAATGTATTTTCATGTTAACATGACACTTATTTATCTCTTATAGAAGATTCATTCAAGAAATGGCAAACATTTAATGAATGAATTGGTTTCCTAGCTTATAGAGGCAAGTTGTTTTGACTGCCTAGATTTTAGTGCTCAGTTTAGAATTGGTTGAAACAGCTCCTAGAAGGATGAGCTCGACCCCTAGAGGCAAGGAAAGATGTTATATTGCCTATATTATGTACCTTATTGGTCATTTTCATGGTTGGACTCTTGAGGGAGAAGCTTCTATTGTATTACTCATTGTATCTCTGCAGTTTTGGCAAAGGAAGAAAGACCAGGGCTTTGCAGTCCTTTTTGGGATTCCTGTGGTTACATGTATTGATGGTGTGCTTCTCTTTGTACTTGTAAGTGTGTTATGTGAAATCATCCTCTTTCTTTTTCTTCTGAAATTAGGCAAATGAAGTGTTAAAGTAGAATTCATGATTTCCATGCTCTGCTTTTAAGTTTGCTTAATATCAATGTTTTCATCTGTTTAAGGAGAACTCAAGGTGTTTGCTTTCTCTTCTTAGCTCCTCACCGGTCATTCCTACCCATTCACTTAATTTAAAGGCATCAATACAGTCTCCTACCTTGCCCCAAAGAACCCCTTGCAAAAACTGTGTCCAATCCCTGCACCCAAAATTGCCTTTCCCCGATTTTCCACCAAAATCCAAAAAATCCCAAAACAAACTCTTTTTATCAGTTTACTAGCCTAAAATCAGTGTCATTTATTGGTTATCTCTGCCTGTTGAAGATCTTTGCCGAGATATACCGGAGAGAGCCCTCTCCTGCCCCGTAGGGCTAGCTACGAGGCTAAGTGGTTTGATGTTGCCTTGGAGTTTGCCTTTCTCAGCCTGAGGTGAAATTTCAAGCGCTAACAATACCTATGAGCTTCAAACACAACCATTTCTCTAGGAAGTGCCATAGACAAAGGGAAGCTCTCTTTCACCACTTCTTGCGACTAGAGAGTCAATGCTACCAGTTGAAATTGCACTTGTGCCATTCTTGTTGATCCTTCTGCTCCACCTAGAGTTCACTCTATTCTCATTCCCCTTAACCATTTCATCTTCAACATCTTTACTACATCTATCTACTCTACATTGAAAGGAAACATTGACCATCCCTTCGCTTGAGTGTGGAAATGTAGTGTATAAATAACAGAAATTTTTTACAAAATCTTGGCTCAAAGATTCCCTATATATCCCTTTTCTTTTTGTACATCTATCTATATATATTTTTTTTGAATTTTGTTTTTTGAAAGACTAATAAAATAGATACAACACCATCTTTTAAGAAAGAATTCTTCAAATTTTTGAAAGTTGGTGATACTACCTGGTTGAAGCGATCTGAATGGGTGTTACAATGTTTTCAACGGATTTAACATTGACAAATGTTATGGCATCTATTGTTACAACATCCACTATGATGATCACTGTTTCAATAGTTTCAATAGTAGCAGTTGTTATAGCATCAACTTTTACAACAATTTCAGCATTTTCAACAGTAATGGGTGTTACAACATTCTTAGCAAATTTAACATTGATATTTTTTATGGAATTTGTTGTCACAAAATATGCTAGTACAACATCCTCTAAGAACCCCATCCATGGTTCTATCAAAAAATGCATTGTAAATAGTTTTTGCAAATATGTGAAAATAAGAAAAAGGGACCAAGTCAAAGGGACATTGATTCCAGAGCTAGGGAAAAGAATTGCTTGCTTGGGAGGATTGAGTTTTCTTGTGGAGAAAATACGAATGTTTGGGACAACCATTAAAATTCAGTTGGTACATGAATTAATGAATTGGTTCTTAAAATTGAATTAACTGCAAAGGAGGTACATAATCCCATGCAATCAGGAACCTTCACAAGGAAAAGGGACAAGAAACCAAGAGGGGAACTGCATAATGAAAAAAATCAAGGATGAAGTAGTAAATTTGAGACATGAAAAGAAGGCAAGGCATGGTATTTGAATTCATGTTGAAGGAGAGAGGAGACACAATTTGAGCAACAGAAAAATAGAGAAATATGATTCGATCAATAGGCAATGTAGAACAAGAGAGAAGAGAAGGGGATTGGCTCTTAGTTTCCCTAAAGGTTGTGGGTTGAGCTAGTAGTATTTGGAGCCCTATAATAGTTTTGGGTTCCATGGAGGTTGTGGGTTGAGATAGGATCCCTGGAGCCCTGTAACAACTTGGGTCCCTGGGGGCTGTGGGTTGAGACAGTCTCTAGAGCCCTGTAACAACTTGGGTCCCTAGAGGTTGTGGGTTGGGATGTAATCCATGGATCCCTGTAACAAATTGTGCCCCATGGAGGCCGTGGGTTGTCATAGAAGGATATCAATCCTTGGACATCTTGGGAAGAGGATAATACTATAGAAACATAAAAACAAGACTTGATTAAAGACCTTGGTTATTGCATTATTATTACAATGGATCTCGGATTCACTGGAAGAGAGTGAATCATTGTGTATGCACTTGGGGTGAGGCAAGAACCTCTAGACTCCCTGTGCTGAGAAGATGACAACATCAACTAGTAGGATTGAGGAAGAGGCCCTCTGGATTCCTTGTTTCCATTGGTAGTTGGTGTTCTAATCCCTTAAGCAAGCACACCCCTCAGAATCTGGAATCTGGGTTTGGGGTGACAGCTTCAAGTATGACTGTAGTTGTATATGGTTGGGTGGAGATTCCTTGTCCCAGACTCAATTTCCATGCAACTTTAAAGATATGTATCTATTTGTGTTGCTTAAATATTGATGAACTTATGATGCATTTTTAGTTGAAATGGTTTGGATTCTTTTTGGACTGTAATAACATTGTTAATGTGATGAGCATGTGGATGCCTCTCTATGCAAAGATAGATTTATAGTTATGATAAATAAATGCATACATAAACACATATGTCACACCTCTGAAATGAACAATGTTGATAAACAAGTTGAACTAGTGTATGCATTTGCAATGGAATGAAGTGTTGTGTTAAATTCTCATTATCATAGTTCATAACATATACTTTGCAGTAGAATGTGTAATTTTGTATACAATAAACTAACTTGAGACATGTTCCTGAACTGGAATCATGTCTTGGGGTAAATGCTTATTCATACTGATTAATAATGCATATGTAAGTAATACAAAGATGTCATGAAACACCATAGGGAGTGGAAGGATCTATAAGGATACGGAATAAAAACTTGGAACATTGGAATAAAGACCCTTTTTTATTAACATAAAATAAGTACATAAGAGATCGCTCGCTTGGCAGGGTATGTACATAAACATGGATGTTCCTTTGTTGGGCTATAAGCACTTGAACTTGTGCAAAATACCTTAAGTCAACACTGGAAGGGTTATCCTCCCTTTAAGTGTAGGAATAGTCGAAACCCATGCAGGTAGACTTCGCCAACCTTGCATTGTAAGAAACCTGGATATCTTTTGTTTGCATTCAAGGTGTAGCTAGATCAACCCCGAAAGTATCTACATATCTCCATGGAGATGCTTACAGGCATGCTTTGAAGCCTAAAAGGATGGAACCTTTGGCTTGTGGTAGCTGAGGTGGAGAACTTTCAAGAGTTCACATGCAACCGGTGGTAGGTAAGGGCTCTAGGAACACTTATGACAAAATGCCTGAAATTCCTTGTTAAAGAACAGGGAATGTAGAAATGGCCATGAACAAATTGGAGTTGGATTAGCTCAAGCTCAAGAGGGCTAGCACCATAGGGCACCTTAATAAGACATTGATGTTGGAACCGAGTACTGACATTGATCCAGAGGTTTGCATGACCTCTGAGATAGAGCCATGGTCGAAATAACCAACTTAGGGAAATTATGGTTGGGTCAAGACTTGCTCTTATGACGATCGTAAATATCCTCATTTGATGCATTTCTTAAGGCAGGGTCAAGATCCCTTAGTCAATCCATGGTAGAGTATGAGGGCTAGATCAATGTGGTGCAGGAGGGAAAGCCTTAAATGTATAATGAAATTTTGGCAAAACCTTGTACTGCTCCAAACCCTAGCCATGGAGACTCTTCATTGGTGAAGCCTGATTTTTCCTTTAACGCAATTAGATGAGGAAGTGATGATGTGGCCTGGAGGTACAAACCTGAAATATTACCCCGGAGGATTGTGTGGCACAACTATGGGATCAAATGGGATGATTCCAGCCGTGATGAGCTGGCTGACACACTAGCCCAAAATTTCTGTAGTTGGTCAAAGGTGGACCCCCTTGATAGGTCGGTGACGGGTTGATGCAATAAGAATAGGTCGTTGCATTCAAAAGGGCCTGCTATATATATATATATATATATATATATATATATATATATATATATATATATATATAAGAATGTAGAGTAACATCTCTAGTTGTGAGGCCCTTATGACGAGTTGGGAAGTCAAGTAGAGTTTGGAGGGAAAAAATAAATAAACACATTTTACCCCATTCCTCTAACAATATGAGGGGTTGGGTGATGTTACATATTTGTTGTTACAACATCCATTGCTACCTACGCTTGTTCTTATCAATTTGTTTTCTTGATCCCCCACATTTTAGTGTAGTGTTGGGTGGAAGAAACACCTCTTTGGCTACCCACTTTCAATCTTTGAAAAGAAAATAAAATGGATTTCTACCCCCTCAATTGTTACAAAATCTGTTGTTACATCCATTGTAATGGTCACTATTTCAATAGTTTCAATAGTAACAATTGTTATAGCATCACATTTTACAACAATTTCAACATTTTCAACAGTAATGGGTGTTACAACATCAATTGGTACAATATTTTTAGTATATTTAACTTTGACATGTTATGGCATACATTCTTACAAAATTTGTTGTTACAACATTTGTTGTTACAAAATCTGTTTCTCAGTCCGTTGTTACCTATGTTTGTGCTTCTCAATTTATTTTCTTAATCCCCCAAGTGTTGTTGTAGTGTTGGGTGGAAGAAACACCTCTTTGGTTTCCCACTTTCAAGCTTTGAAAAACAAGATGAAATGTCTCATTGTTACAACATCCGTTGTTACATCATTTGTTACGGCATCTGTTTTTACACCATCTTCTTCTTAGTCTATTGTTACTTATTTTTATGCTTCTCAATTTGTTTTCTTGATCCCCCAAGTGCTGGGGTAGAGTTGGGTGCTAGAAAAACCTCTTTGGTCGCCCACTTTCAAGCTTTGACAAACAAGATGAAATGAATTTATACCCCTTCAATTGTTACAACATTCATTGTTACAACATCTATTGTTATAACATCCACTCTAATGGTCACTGTTTCAGTAGTTTCAATAGTAACAATTGTTATAGCATCAACTTTTACAACAATTTCAACATTTTTAACAGTTTTGGGTGTTACAACATTTTCAGCGGATTTAACATTGACATGTTGTTATGGCATCTGTTGTTATAACATATACTATTACAACATCCATTGTTACAACATCTGCTTCTCAAATTGTTGTTACCTATGTTTGTGCTTCTCAATTTGTTTTCTTGATCCCCCAAGTGCTGGTGTAGTGTTTAGTGGCAGAAACATCTCTTTGGCTGCCTACTTTCAAGTTTTGACAAGAAATATGAAATGGCTTGCTATTACAACAATTGATGTTGCAACATCTTCTGTTACAACATCTTAGTTATAACTTATTTGAAATTTTATTATCGTATGTGCACTTTGATATGATGTAATATGATTATTGTTTCATTTCATATGTTGTAATATTAGATATATAACAAAGAAATTAATTATTACATGAAATAAATAATAACTTTTCATTCTAAATGTTTTTTTTTTTTTGCAAAAAAAATGATTTTCCAAAAGATCCAAATGATCCTCATCATATAGATCTAGATCACGTTGGCTTCGATGTTGAGATGGCAGATGATGCTCATGATGACACATATACAAATGACAACAAGGCTGATGCCGATACAAAAGATGATGAAGATGATGATCAAAATGGTGATAATGATCATGAGGCAAGTGTTGATAGCAGCTAGTGACATTCATGATCATATATATTGCATCATGGATCATTTTTGATATATTGTCATGATGTCGATTTTAATGGTTACTAGCATATGTATCTTTTTCATGGTCTCTTGTACCATATTATTGATTTGTATCTTTTTGACATTTATAATTTATCCCTATATCATTTGGACATGACATATCATATTGAATTGTATCATTTTGTCTTACATAATTCATCATTTTATTTATATCATTTGTACACGATGTATCATTTCGACTTATGTCGAGTTTTGGACATGTATCATTTTCACGTGTTATTTTTTTTTAAAGGAATGAGTATATTTCTATTAATCAAAATGGAATCTGGGTAGTGCCATTACATTCAAAAGCATAAAAATATCCAAGGTCCTCCGAAATTTCTCTGACTAGTATCTTTGGGTATGCAGTAATGTTTTTTCCATATTTACTACATCATTCTTCTTGTAATTTCTCAAAGATACCCCATCAATAATTACATACCTACATAACATAGTCTACCTAGATATTACTATGAAATTAACTATTAGATTCTCTCTGCATTGTTCTGGCCGAGTTCCTCTATAGAAACCTTGTCTGCTTCCTCCTGCTGGAATGGTTTCGGTGCTCCTGATCCAACTCCTGCTAATTGGGAAACACTAGAGGGAGAGCCCCTCCCTCACCAATTGGCATATCTTGTTCACTACTATCATCGAGGTCAAATATTTCTTTTAACATTGAAACAACTGCATTCTCCACATTGACCTTAGAGTTCTCCACCTTGTAATCAAGATTTTCTATCTTGGATATAATTACCTCCACTTCCACTTGCACAATTTTAACATATTTTTTCAGACCTTCCAACTGACCCATTACCGAGGGGAAATGAGAGTGAGCCTTAGAAATTATTTTCCCACTTGTCTTGGAGATCATCTCCTTGATTTCATGTTTGAATACCTGATAAATCTTATCTAGGGAGCCACCAATGCCATTATCTAATGAGGAGGCCATGATCTCTTTGGCTCAAAAAGAATGTATGGAGAGCCATTGTGCATGAATTCTGCACAACCATCCTCTTATAGCCAGAATTAACTTAAAAAATGATGCCATGGGGAGTCCATTTGAGTTTAATGTTGTTGGCATTAACAATTGTGAATTCATTGCTTCTTGGTCTGGACCATAAACACACACAATCGAATTGATACGTTCTTCCTTGACCACAGAAATATCAAATCCTTTGCTGACGACATCCCACCTGGCCACATGCTTAGCATTAATCCTCACAATTAACCATCTGTTGTATGAATGACCCGTCATTCTACTGAAGTGATCACCAATGAGATTTTGTACTGTGAAATGGCTACCAAATTTATGCAACCTCAGTCAGTCAGATTATCCTCCTTAATTTCCCTTAAGT
This sequence comes from Pinus tabuliformis, assembly GCA_031772625.1. Classification (NCBI taxonomy): domain Eukaryota; kingdom Viridiplantae; phylum Streptophyta; class Pinopsida; order Pinales; family Pinaceae; genus Pinus; species Pinus tabuliformis. The sequence goes on along the minus strand of CM062814.1, from coordinate 393,846,054 downwards.
ATCTAGTCAATATCCTCGAGTTATGAGAAATCATGGTATGTGACATATATTTGGTATGCCTCCCTCCTCCATCAACTCACCTTGAACCAAATTGACGCCTTTGTTGGATTGATCATCTGCCAAAGTGTTGTTCTCTCTCTTGATATGATATAACTCCAAAATTTCAAATTTATCCATGATCAATTGGATTCTTTGTAGATTTGGTTTTGTATTTGGGTCCTTACAATGATTCAATTTGATACATTTTTTAATTGTAATGAGAGAGCCTCCAAAGACATATCTGATGATGATATTGTCAGTATTGACTCGTCAATTTTTATATGTTGAAAGTGGTTGATGATTTGGATGCATATTTATAATGTATGATGGTTTTGATTTACTATTCATGATGGATGTTGTCAAATTCACTTGAATTATAGATATTCGATTAACTTGTTTTAATTATAGATGATGATCATGTTACAATATTTATCTTGTTATTTTATATATACTGGATGTGGTAGATTCTATTTTGATGGAGATTTAATAAGTATAATTATGTTGTTAATTTGTATGAATGTCTGTTTTCCTAAAAATTGTTTATAAATGTTATCCTATAAAATATTTCAAATGCATTCATATGATGTATAATCATATAACTTATTTAAGAGACATGATATATTTAACTAATTAAATTGAAATAAAACATGTTAATTTAACTGTATGCAAAACAATAATCATTTTTTGGAAGCAACAATGGAAGCCAAATTGGAAGCAAAATTAGAAGCCACATAGAAGAAAAACTAGAAGCCAAATCAGAAACCAAACTAGATGCATATCTTGGTGCTAAACCTAGCATTATACCTGGCATTATTTCCTAAGATTTGAAGCAAAAAAAGAAGCAAAAATGGAAGCCATTGGAAGCCACACTAGAAACAAAACTAAAAGCAACATTGGAAGAAAAATTGGAAGCTACACTAGAAGCAAAACTAGATGCAAAATTGGAAGTCACACTAGAAGAAAAATTGGAAGCCACACTAGAAACAAAACTGGAAGCGAATTTCGAAGCCACACTAGAAGCAAAATTGGAGGCCACACTGTAAGAAAATCTGGAAGCCAAACTAGAAGCAAAACTAGAAGCAAAATTGGAAACCACACTAAAAACAAAATAGGAAGGAAAATTAGAAGCTAGACTAGAAGCAAAATTGGAAGCGAGACTAGAAGCAAAATTGGAAGCCACACTAAAAACAAAAATGGAAGCAAAACACAAAGCAAAATTGAATGTTAAACTGGAAGTGAAACTAAGAGCCAAATTGGAAGCAAGTCCTAGCGCTATTTTCGACGCTAAAATGATACTATTGTAGGCGTTATTTATGATGTTATTCTTGGTACTACTTACGACGTTATTTCTATTGAAACTTCTGGTGCAACTTCAGGAAAATTGTGGGGTGCTATTTCAGGTGCTATTTCGAGCGTTATTTTTCCAACACTATTTCTGGTGCTATTTCTGGAGCGATATACAACGCAAAATATGGTGCTAGGACAAACATACATGGTCACACCCATTTTTGCTCAAGGAAAGGTGCCAAATTCGTGAACTGAAAAACACTAAATTCCAATGCAATTTTAGGCGCTATTTCCCTGTTCTGTTGTAGTGTTTTCAAACTATCAAAATGCTAAAAAATTCATAGTTTGTGCAAAATTTCCTGGGCATTTTATTATAAAGATATTTTTTAATATAAAGTTTTGAAATTATTAAAAAAATAGAATAATTAAGACTTAAATGAAATAGAAAAAACATATATATAAAAATATATAATTATAAAACAAAATAATAAAAACCAATTAATAAACTAAAATATCAAATAACAACAAAATCGATTTCTTAATCAAGTGAGGAGAGGTCATTATATGTGCATAGGATTATGTAAGTAGGATGGAAGGGACAAGCGAGGCTCACGTGGAGTGGGCCCTCCCTCCCAACTATTATATATGTTTTAAAACAAATTCCCCCTCCAAAACCATGTTTTAGCATAAAAGTACTCTAACTACTTAGTTTTTTGTTTCAAACTACATTTATGTGAGGGGTCCCATGGCTCTCTACAAAGGAAACATAACTTCTTCCTTATGAGGTTATTTAGTTTCTCACTATATAACCTGCTAGAATCATTTTGTGGTTGTTTTGATTCTCTTTGAAATTGTTTTTTGTCCTTATCCCTCTTATGTGGGAACCTTTTGGACTAAAATTTGCTTCTAGAAGTAGAAGCCACCATGTCCCTTTAATTTTTTATGGATTCCTACAAGGTAGTTGGATTGAGGTCCTTAATCCAACCTCTCAAAGGTTCTGTCAAACCATCCATGAATAGAACCATGAGTCTTTTTTATGAAATTTTAGTGACTAACACTGTAAGCCTCTGAAAATATGCAATATAAGTGTGAGCTCAACCTCACTTCTTAAGTTGTTCCAACTATTTGAAATATAGTTTTGGATCCTTCTTATCAAATCTCTCGGTCAACCTCTCTATAAAATCAATGTATTAAGTGATCTTGTCATGTCCCATGGTGATCATCCCATGATGCCACCACTAGTGTGCTATGCCATCGAGGTGTATAAATGCATATTTTATAACCTCTTCCTTCAACATTGGGTTGTGTTGGAAATATGTATCAAACTTATGAACCCAAACTTGTGTTGAGGTCCTCTGTGAACCATCATAATATGGGAGAGTCAATTTTCCCACTTTCTTCTTCAAATCATAATTTTGTGCTATGTCACTTGTGTGGGGTCTATTTTTCATCCTAACATCAATACAATCTCAAATTGTTGTAGCAGTCTGAAACTCTTGGCCACTATTTGTCTAATCTTGCATAAACTTATTCTGCAAATCAGTGACTTGTGGCTCATTTTCAACTAGTGCTAGTGCTCTAGGTGGGAAGGTAGGAATAAGAGGCCTCAAGCCAATGGTTCTAGTTGGATGATTTTGGCTAACCTCATGAATGGAATTCTCTCCCTAATCACTATTTCCTCCATTGTTTTCTCCATCCTTTGAATTTTTACCACCCATATTAACTCCTAGTTGTCTATCCATCAATCGTGTCAAAAGGTCCAACCACTAATTTTGTGCTTGGGTTCTTTTGTCTGTAACTTGTTTCCCTCTGCCCAATGAATCCAACAAATTTAGAAAAAAAATTTCAGGGTTATAATTTCCAAGGTCTGTATCAACCATATTATCTATATTTTTTCCCTCAACTACCCTTTGTTTTTATGTAGATAAATTTGTAGTAGGCATGTTTCTACAAGTATTGTAATGGTGTGTATAAGGTTGCTGGTCAAATATTGACATATCATTGTATTATCATATTGAACCCTTTAAGATGGTAGGATACACTACTCTAATACCACTGTAACGTACACCCTTTTGTTTTACAATGATAATACTAACATCAATTAAATAAATATGAAAATAACAATATTTAGGAAAACCCAAAAACTAATATAATTCATATTTATTTTTAGAGTTGGTATTAGAAAGTATGATCAAAGTGAACAATACCTAGATAACCAAAATTCTTTAAAAACATAATTCATGCATACCCGTTAAATATAGAAATGCATAAGTATGATTTTCAATTTAAATCTACAAAATCACCATAGCAATGCTACTATAGCAACATTACTGTAGTAAGCTATAACATCCTTTTTGTTTTCACAAATATCCTTAGATATAATCTAGATTATAGACATAAAACCAACAATGAATCATAGTTTTGATCTCTATGTGAAATCACCAAGATATTGTCTAGATTATATCTCTCAATAACATGGTGAATGTTGCTTGTAAGGGGTTTTGTAATCACAAGCCAAGAAGAAGTAATCTCCGAAAAATGGCAATATCAAGTATCAAAACCAAAATATCAAGTGAACTCCAAAACTTCAATTTTATAACCCTCCCAAGAAGTTAAACCCTCTTCATCATGCCATATGGGACTAAATAAAATAACTTTTTGTCTCCTAATTAAAATTACTTTTAGTCTCCTAATGGATGCTATAGTTGCCTTATCATGGCTTACTTCCATCATCATTTGTGTCAAGTAATTACAATTTTGAATACATTTTCATTTGAGGATAATCTATCCCTTTTACAAATATAGGAACATGACCATCTTATTTTCCTCCATAAAAACCTTTACCAAGGAGAATCATCAAACTCTTAGGAATTTCATTTTCTATGGATTCTTCTCAATTGAATTTTCATCTCAATTATTTAACACACAATATTATTTTCACTACATATTTACAATAATTATATTGTGATTTAGATTGGATCATTATATTATTTATCATCCATCATGATGCTCTTAGGGTGGAAAATCAGAGAAATCAACTTATAGGTGTAGTTTTAGCAATGGGACCCAATTTGAAGAATTGGGGTCAAAAACCTTTTGGGGCTACTTTGAGGCCATAAATGGCATTTTTTAGGGTAGAATATTTCTAATTAAGTCCCATACCACCTAGTGATATTATACACACAAAGACCTTTTCAATGGTGCAAAAATTGCATTAGTTGAAGTTTGGACACAAAAGTTATGCGTCACGGAAGTTGATATATCATACCATAATTCAAGAGGATGCCATGCAAAACCTCATTACTCATGACAAAGGGGATAGACATGTGAGCCCTATGTAGAAGGCCTCTAAGGTTCAAGTTGTAACTCATGATGAGGGTTGATTGGGTGAAATTTAACCCCTATTTGGCTATTAGGTTGTGATATAACTGAGCCAATAGGATGAAAAGTGGTTCCATTCTATTTTAGTGCATTTTGTTCCATAATAGAGTAGAGTAGTTGAAAGTGGATAAATAAAGGGAATAATAAAGAGGGTTTATGTTCTGTAAATTCCATGGGCCAAAGGTCTCACTCATTTGTATTTGAACTGTTTCCATTTAGAGAAAGTGAGAGTAAAGTAAGCTCACCTTCTAGTTGGGTTTTTTCCATTAACGGTTTCCCATGTCATATTTGGTGTTAATTATGTTTGATGTGTTCTTTCTTTTCACTATTTTCTATCTTCCATATTTTATCTATTGCATGCATATGCATAAAAAATAATAAAATAATAAATCCGTAAATTTAAGGAAAATTAACCCTCGTAATATAGATTTTAGATTTATGTCCAATTTTAATTAGATCATTTATGACAAATTATCCAATGCAATATCCATTGTAATTTATAGATCATTTTGGTATGAGAGTATGTGTATTTTATGGGAAATTGCAAGGGATCTAGATCGATTTAGGTAAAAATTCATAAAACCCCAATCATGGTTCATGAATCTATTTTTAATAACCCTCGAGATCCAACATAGGAGATATTTGTAAGGATGGAAGAGTAGGTCCCATATATTAGCTATAATATGAACCTCCTTATGGTAGCTCTAGCAAACAAGCTTGGAATCAGAGAAGAAGGAGGTTCCAACTTAGAGGTTATATCATAAGGAAAGTTGTGGGATCATGAGGAACTAGAGAAGGATTATAAGAAAGAACCTAAAAAAGAAAAATCCAGTTAAAGTTTTGTGAACCATTCACAATCCCTACTCAAGATGGAAGTGAAGGTCAACATCAAGATGTATCAAGTTGAGATTGATGTTTTGAATTTAAATCATTGGTTGCAGTAGTTAGAGGTTCATTTTAGTGTTAACCATATAGAGGAGGAATATAAAATTTCATTTGATCTATTGAAACTAGAGGGTGATTGTTAGGTCCCTATAATACTAGTGATTCCCCCATTACTATTATCATTGTAGCCCTTATTGTTATTGTTGTGCCCCTATTGTGGCCATATTTTTATTATTGTGTGCCATAAAAGCCCACTATTGTTATTTTTGTGCCCTTATATTATTATTGTTATGTCGGATTTGATTATATTGTGACCCCTTAGACTCTTATATATAGAAATGAGGTTTTGTCATTTGTATCATCCAATAATTGTTCATTTGTGTAATGTAAAGGAGGTTTCCCCCTTGAAGAGGCTAATTTCTAAGGTGTTTATCTATCTTTTCTATCTTTTTGTGAGCTGGTTTCATAACATTTGGTATCAGAGCTTTGGATTCTAGGGTTTCACTGCTCCAAAATGGGTCATCGCGGCATGTTCACTATAAAAAAAATATGCGATGTTTCAGAAGGTAAAAAAAAAACTGTTTGAGCTGAAATCTCAATGATCCTCGGGTCTGAATTTCAGATCTTGTCTCGCTATATTTTTGAAGATATGATCTAAGGAAGTTAGGGTTTTGCAGGCTCCCGAATTACATCTCGAACAGGTGACCTTGGGAAAAACGTCATAAATTTCTCTCTGAGTATCAGATTCAAATTTCATAAGAAGTTACAAAAATAAGACGAACTGTAGTTTTTTGTGCATTGTTTTCAGGTCCGAATGTTGAAAAAGTGACATGTGCCAGTTCGTACAAGTTCGTTGTACTGAAAAAGTGTATAATAAGGTCATCTTGGGAGATTTCTTGGAGAATCCAATTTCGATCATACTTGTGGACTTAGAAAGAGGACTTAGAGGGATACCACAGTTCTCAATTTCAGATCTTAGAGATCCGAACTTTTAGAGATATATTAGATACAATATCGAGATCCTACAAAGTGAAAAAAGGTGTGTAGTTTTTTTTTTTAATTTTGCATAAGTTTGGTTTGAAAACTTAGTTTGAAAGAATTCAAAGGGCATAGTGAATCATAATTATCATTAATTAATGCCCCGAAGAAAGAAAATGGAAACACCTAGCAAGAAACCTGAAATCTCTAGCATGACTCATGAAGAAGAGGAAGAAATGCAACATGATATATCAAAACTACAAGACGAAGTGCAACAAAATTCACTCTCACAAAAAGTAACAAAAGCTAAGATGGATGGTTTAAAGAAAGATGTGGAAGCTAAGATGGATGGTTTAAAAAAAGGCGTGGAAGCTAATATGGATGGTTTAAAGAAAGGCGTAGAAGCTAAGATGAATGACGTGGAAGCTAAGATGGATGGTGTGGAAGCTAAGATGGATGGTTTAAAGAAAAGCATGGAAGCTAAGATGGAAGATTTGAAGACATATTTGACAAAGTTTCCATAAGAAATGCTTACTAATGGCGAAAGGGTAGCATGATAAGAACAAAATAAATGTTATTCATGATTTCATAGACTCTAACATTGGATTGAAGATCCACCATGTTCCAAAGATTGATATGAGGAAGTTTGATGGAAAGGATCCCGTAACATGGATACTATAGATGGAGCAATATTTTGATCGCCATAATGTGCAAAACACACAAAAGGTACGCATTGAACCTTTATATTTGGAAACAAATCAGTTTGTATGATATCAATGACTTTTCTCTCGTAAACAAATTGTCACCTGGGCAATTTTTACGGATGAAATGATAGCACATTATGAGGATAAAAAAAGCAACATTTTTTTTAGCCAATTGATAAATCTCAAACAAAAGGTTTCAATGATGGAGCACATTGAGGACTTCCAAGAATTGAATATAAGGGTAAAAGATATTCTAGAGGACCATAGGATTGATGTTTTCATAGGGACTTTAAAGGATAACATCCAACATGAGGTTAGCCTTTGGGAACCTAATTCATTAGAGATGGCATTCTAGTTGGCAAAAAAAATGGAAAGAAAAATTATGGCAACAAAGAAGCCTACCACTCACAATTATAAAGATGGAAGTGTTGTTTCCCCTAACCTTCCACAACCTACAAGGTTGACACCACAACAATTGGAAGAAAAAAGAGCAAAAGGGCTTTGTTATAGTTGTGATAGAAAAAACACTAAATCATAAGTGTGCTAAGAAGAAATTATTTTACATAGATTGTGAAGAGGAGGAAGAAAAGGAACAAGAAACATCAAAAGAAGAGGATATACACCAGGAACAAACCCTAGAGAAAGAAGAAATGAATACGACCATATCTTGTAATGCATTGGCCGGAATTACCACTCCTCAAACTATCAAGATAGAAGGACATATCAAGAAGAAAAAGGTAACAGTGTTGATTTATTCGGGCAATACCCATAATTTTATTCATTGTAAGATAGCCAAGGAATTGAATTGCTTCCTATATCCAGCACCAGAGTGTCAAGTGATGGTTGTAAGTGGAGGAACCATAAATTGCTCTGGAAAGTGCCATAATATGGAGTTATCCATGGGAGAATATGTATTGAATAGCCCAATGCTTTCCATTCCAATGGGTGGTGCTGATGTTGTACTAGGAGTCCAATGGCTACAATCCTTGGGTACAATAGCTTTTAATTTTCAAGAAATTTTCATGAAATTTTCTTCAGAAGGAAAGGAAGTTGAAATTAAGGGTTATCGTTGGGAAACCAGAAAATATAATCAACTCTAACGGAATGACAAAGCTTCTAAAGAAAGAACAACGAGGCATAATTGCACAATTATGTTCACTAGAGGTTCCCACATTGAAATCATCTATTTCTCCAGATCTCCAAAAAGCCTTGGACAATCATTCCAAGGTATTTGAGACTCCCAAAGGCCTCCCACCTATCTGTGATCATGATCATGCTATTCATTTGATTCCAGGAAGTGTTCCTCCAAACATCACGCCTTACAGATATCCCTATGCCTAAAAGATTGAAATTGAACGTATGGTTGCAGAAATGCTAGAGGCTAGTATAATTCAACCTAGTCAAAGTTCTTTCTCTACTCCAATAGTATTGGTTCACAAGAAGGATGGATCATGGCACATGTGTCTGGATTATAGGGAGCTCAACAAGCTCACTATTAAAGATAAATTTCTCATTCTTGTCATTGATGAATTATTGGATGAATTGCATGGATCAATTTACTTCACCAAGTTGGATCTTCATTCAGGATATCATCAAATCAGAATGAAGACTGAAGTCATTCGGAAAACAACATTTAGAACTCATGAGGGTCATTATGACTTTTTGGTCATGCCCTTTGGCCTTACCAATGCACCTTCTACATTTCAAGGTTTGATGAATTCCATATTCAAACCCTTCCTTAGAAAATTTGTGTTAGTATTTTTTGATGATATACTAATCTACAACAAGTCTTGGAAGGATCATGTTCAACATGTTGATAGGGTGCTCAAACTATTGGAGGAGAAATAATTATATTCAGAAATCTCCAAATGTTTCTTTGAAGTACAAGAAGTGGAATATCTGGGTCATATTATATCTCATGAAGGTGTTAAGGTAGACCCTAGCAAAATTAAAACCATTATGGAATGGAAAATCCCCACATCCATAAAGCCTATGCGAGGATTTCTTGGGTTGGTAGGGTATTATCACAAGTTTGTTAGGACTTATGGGATAATAGAAGCACCTCTAACAACATTATCGAAGAAAGATGCATTTTCATGGACTCCAGAAGAAACGAAGGCCTTTGAACATCATAAAGAGGCAATTTGCCAAGCACCGGTCTTAGCTGCGCCGAACTTCACAAAAACATTTATTGTGGAATGTGATGCCTCAGGAAATGGAATTGGTGTTGTTTTAATGCAAGAAGAAAGACCCATTTCTTTCGAAAGTCGTCCATTCAAAGGAAAGTATTTACACAAAGCTATTTATGAGAAGGAAATGTTGGAAATACTACATTCACTTAAGAAATGGCGACCCTACATAATGGGAAGAGACTTCAAGGTCAAAACAGATCATGATAGTCTTAAATACTTTTTAGAACAAAGATTATCTTCAAAAGAACAACAAACATGGGTCACAAAGACGTTGGGTTATGACTTTGAAATCATCTACAAGAAAGGGAAGAAAAATTTTGTGGCAGATGCACTCTCAAGAAACGACGAGGATGTGGAAGCATTTCTTTGCACCATTTCTATTATCCAACCAGATTGGATAAATGAAGCAAGGGATGAATGGAAGAATGATGAAGAAGTGTGGGCACTCATTCAAAATATACAACAAGATCCCAGTACATATGATATATTTAGCTGGAAAAATAATTCGTTCTGGTACAAAGATACCTATGTAAGAATTCCCAACTCAAACAAAAGATTATTATGGAATTGCACACCTCTCCCTTAGGAAAACACTCAGGATTTCTAAAAACTTACCACAAGGTTAAGAAGGAATTTTTTTGGGATGGCCTTAAATCGGATATTCAAAATTTTGTAGCGGAATGTTCGGTTTTCCAACAAAATAAAGTTGAAACAATTAAGACCCCGGGTCTATTACAACCTTTATCCATTCCAAGTCAATGTTGGGAGGAGGTTTCAATGGATTTTATCACAGGTTTACCCAAATTCGAAGGAAAGAGTGTTATCATGGTGGTAGTTGACAAACTTACCAAGTATGCACACTTTTGTGCATTATCTCATCCATTTAAAGCGAGTACAATTTCTACTGCATTTAGGGAAACAATTCAAAAGCTACATGGAAACCCAAAGATTATTGTAAGCGACAAAGATCCCATTTTCACTAGAAATTTTTGGACAAAATTATTTTCTTGTCTTAGTACTCAGTTAGCTCATAGCTCATCTTATCATCCTCAATCTGATGGGAAAACTGAGATAGTAAACAAATATTTTTAAGGATATATTCATTGCTTTGTATATGATAAACAGAAACAATGGGTCAAATGGTTGCCTCTGGCTAAATGGTGGTATAACACTTCCTTCCATACTGCAGCAAAAAAGACCCCATTTATGGCACTTTGTGGATATCATCCACCATCCATCACATCATATTTAAGAGAAAATTCTAAGGTTCAAGCAGTGGAAGATCACATCAAACATCAACAACAAGTTCTCCAACTCTTAAAGGATAACCTCACTTTGGCACAGAATAGAATGAAACAACAAGTACATCAACATCGCAACGAAAGAAGTTTTGATGTAGGTGATTGGGTATTCCTATGGCTACAACCATATAAAAAATGTCCCTCAAGCAAGCTTAGAAGTATAATAAATTATCACCAAAGTATTATGGTCTGTACAAGGTGTTGCAAAAGATAGGTACTATGGCATACAAATTGGAGCTTCCTGCAACTTCCCGAGTACACCCAATGAAGATTCCACATGGGAGGATGATAATTTTATACAGAAGCATCCAGAACTACTCAAGCGTTGAGGACAACACTTTTTTGAAGGAGAGGGGCATGTTAGGTCCCTATAATACTAGTGATTCCCCCATTACTATTGTCATTGTAGCCCTTATTGTTATTGTTGTGCCCATATTGTCCCCATATTGTTATTATTGTGCCCCATAGAAGCCCACTATTATTATTTTTGTGCCCTTATATTATTATTGTTATGTCGACTTTGATTATATTGTGACCCCTTAGACTCCTATATATAGAAAGGAGGTTTTGTCATTTGTATCATCTAAGAATTGTTCATTTGTGTAATGTAAAGGAGGTTTCCCCTTGAAGAGGTTGATTTCTAAGGCGTTGATCTATCTTTCTATCTTTTTATGAGTTGGTTTCATAACAGTGATGCCTTGACTTGGTGGGAAATCCACACAAAAACCTAGGGGATAGCAGGGATTCTCGAGCGAGTCAGTGGGAGGATTTTAAAATTCTAAAAAATTACCAATTCTACACTATCAATTATTTAGAGGACCAATGGATCGGGTGGCATTACTTCAGGTAGAGATAAGGGTAGAGTGTATAGGAGAACATCACATAAGTTAGGAAGATAACAATATTGTTGGTGTCTCTTCCAAGAATATAGATGTCCTCCTTAAATATTTTTTGGGGTCTACACAATCATCTGCAAAGGAAAGTGATTTTTCTCAATGTAGAATGGTGGATGAGGATGGTGTATAGGCACAATACGTGGAAAAAATAGGCCAAAAGAAAGGGCATTCAAGTGGTTCAAAGAAAGAGGAACACTAGGAAGCTTTGAAGGAGGGGAATGAGAAGTAGAAAGGGGGAAGGATAAGAAGACAAAAACCACAACACACTAGTGAAAATATCCTAAAAAACATTGTAACATCGATGGTCACACAGAGGAGAAGTGTTGGAAACTACATCCATAATTAAACCAGAAGAACTAAACGAATGATGGGAAAAAGAAATATTTCATGGAAACAAGTTTGAGCAATTGGGTGGAATGTGGTTCAGATGTGGATGGGAATATTCTTTTCACATAAATTCAAAAGGGGGTGAATTTGAATAGCCTTTATAAATAAGAAGAGAAGGAGATGCAAAATCTCTTAATATATATCAAAAAGACAAAAAAACATATTATGTTCAACTCATGATCATAGGAAAGGGGGAATAAGAAGTGGAAAGGGAGAAGGATAAGAAGAAAAAAAACCACAACACACTAGCGCAAATATCCCACCAACCACTATAACATTGACTGTCACACAACAAAGAAGTGTTAGAAACTACATCCATAATTCAACCTGGAGAACCGAAAGAAGGATGGGAAAAATAAAAATTTCATGGCTACAAGTTTGAGAAATTGGGCGAGAGTGGCTCAGATGTGGATGTTGATATTCTTTTCACATAAATGCAAAAGGGGGTGAATTTGAATAGCCCATATAAATAGGAAGAGAAGGAGGCAACCAAACTCTTAATATAGATTGAAAAGACAAAAAATTATACTTTGTTTAACTCAGGATCATAGGGAAATATTATTATAGTAGAGATGGACAAAAAAATGTGATTGGAGATTTGAGATATTCCTATCCCATATCCATTGGGATGGGTACATAAGGATGAAGAAATCAAAGTAAACAAACAATGTAAAATACAATTTTCTATCAATGCTAATTTTATTGATGAAGTAGAATTGGATGTAGTTCCACTTGATGTATGTCGAGTGGTGTTTGGGAGTCCTTATATGTACACACATGATGTAATATTCATGCTAAGAGCCAACCAATATTTCCTCGTGAAGGATGGGAATTTCTTCACCGTTAACACACATAAGGGCAAGTCTAAAATTTCACTGGTAAGTGTCAACCAATCCAAGAAACTTCACTCATTTCTAGAAAGGTGTATGTTATACTATTTTTAAGAGAGAATCAATCTATGGAAGAGGTAATGAAAGTAAATGCATCCCTAGATGGGTGCACTATTAAACATAACACAACAACTAAATGAGTTTATATAAGCATATAGGGGAGTGTTACAGGAGCCTAAACGAATACCATCTGAGAGGGAAGTTGAGAAAAAATCAAACTATTGTTTTCTCTATGTTTCCAAACATCAAGTTGTGTAAATAGTACATAATAGAAGCAAATGAGGTGAAGAAGCAGTTGCAATAGTTGTTGGAGAAGTGTGTTATTTGACCAACTACCTCACAATCCAGGTCACCCATCATAATTGTGCATACGAAGGATGGGATGTGGAAAATGTGCATTGATTACCAATAATTGAACAAAATTATTCTTAAGAACATGTACCCAAAACCAAGGATAGATGATATGTTGGACCGATTGTACCAAGCTAGGCTTAAAATTAGGATATCACTAGGTTCAAGCTAGTGAGTAAGTTACCTAGAAAACCACCCTAAAAATGAGACAAGGTTTGTATGACTAAGCCATGCCACTAGGTCCAATGCATTGCTTACTTTCATGAGATTAATGAATGACCTACTATGTCCTTTTCTATATTCATTTGTTATTTTTTATTTGTATGACATACTAGTACACAATGCTACCTATAAGCAGTACATATCACATTTGATTCAAGTCCTAAAGACATTTAAGAAGTATTAATTACTGCAAAATCTCAAGAAATGTGAGTTTACACAAAAATATTTGGTCTATAGGATGTGTGATTGGTGGAGAAGAGTTAAACATAAATACTACCAATATGGAGGCCATCATGAAGTGCTTGGTTCCTACCAATGTTTATGAGGTTAGAAGTTTCATGGGGGTAACATAATACCTAATAAAGTTCATAGCATTTGTTTAACCTGTACAAGCACAACCCCATACCTTAATAGTAAGTGGAAAAATTCCTTGTGGGGAAAGGGTTGGTAGAAGGCCTCTAAGAAGTTAAAGAACAAGTTTAGTCAAGCACCAATTCGTGTATTACCAAAATTTTAATAGCCCTTTAAAGTGGAGATAGATGTGAGTGGGTATGTTATGGGAGTGATGTTGATGCAAGGAGGAAGGCCATATGCTACCATTATAAAGTGTTTCATGGGGTGGTTCTTAACTACCATACCTAAAACAAGGAACTTTATGCTCTTGTAAAAGTTATCAAAAAATGGAAACATTATTTGATGGGAAAGAAGAGATTCATCCACACAAATCACCCACTGTTAGGATATGTGTAGGACCATAGTGAGTTACAACAAACCAAGCATTACACGTGGATGGGGTTATTACAATAGTTTCATTTAGCAATCAAATACAGTAAGGGAAGCACAAAGAAGCTGGTCCACTTTCTTTCAAGGCCACCAAATCAAAGATAAAAACTTTGGGAACTCATATGCACATGGAGCCTTTCACCCATGACGCATACAGGGAGGCATATATAAAGGATGATGACTTCAAGGAGGTGTTTTAGTAGTTTAAAAAATAGAGTCATGTAGACAATCGAGATAACATAGTTAACTATCATCCCCAAGATGGGTTACTATGTAGGATAGACAAGTTATGTTTTCCCAAAGGTGAGTGATTGTCGCTAATTGTATCCTCCCTCCAAGGTTGCAAAAGGAATTGGGGTTAGAAATATTTTGAGGCTAGTTTGAGGCAATAAATGACATTTTTTGGCTAAAATTTTTCTATTAAAGAGTTGTACCCATTGACACTATTATACAGTTGAATACCTTTCCAATGGTGGAAGAATCACATTATTCAGAATCACTTGAATACCTTTCCATGTGGGACCTATGTAGAAGACTCTAGAGGGGTTAAGTTTAACTCATAGTGAGGATTGAATGGGTCAAATTTAACTTGTAGTTGGTTATCAGGCTATGATATAACCATACCATTAAGAGGAAATGGGGTTCAATTCTATTCGAGTGCATTTTGTTCCATAGTAGAGAAGAGTAGATGAGAATGGATAGAGATAGGGTAGAATAGAGAGAGTTTGTGTTATGTAGCATCCCATGAGCCATATATCTCTATCCTTTGCATTTGCACCATTTCCATTAAGAGAGAGAGAGTAGAACAACTTCATCTTTCTATTAGGTTTTCTCCTAAAAGACTTTCATAAGCCATATCTAGTGTTCATTGTGTTTGGTGTGATTTGTTTTTCATTATTCATTATTTTCTGCATTTTATATTTATCGCATACATAAGCAAAAAAAAATAAATTAATAAATAAAGATTTCTAAAGAAAATTAACTCTCATATTATAGATTTCAAATGCCAATCTATCTTTTATATATCCGTTATGACAAGCTCTCTGAATAGAATATCCATAACAAATTTTATATCATATTAATGCATTCTTCTTTTCCCTTTTTCCTTTTTTCAATTTTTTCATACTTTAAAATTTTTCCACCATCCTATTCTATCTTATATTTTCTTCCTTCATACTTCATTTAACCATTGGGCTTCCTTTACTTTTCATCATAATACTAAAAGTTAGAATTACTATTAACACTCATTTCCATGTATATTATTATTACACAATAAATCTTTTCATATATTTGTAAATGATCATAAAACCTACCTCATAAATAAATATTTTATTCAATTATGAAAATAACTCTTTATAAAATTTCCATAAATCACTCAATTTTATTTTGTAAAATTTCCATATAACTTTTCTCAGTGTCTTTTTCCTTAGTGGCATGTATAAATACATAATTTAATAGTTTAATATTTTCATCATATGGTCATACACAATATTTGGACATCAACCATGATTTGAATTTAAAAATAAAAAATGCAAACGTGTAAATGACATGACTGGTGTTCAACTTATAATCTTAACCATTTAAATGGTTCATGTAATTATGAATATGACAAAGATAATATAAAATTTCTTAAAAGTTTCTATTCAAAATTTGTCACAATACGATATATCATATTATGATGAGATATCGGTGATTGTTTAAGTATCTATATGCGACACACAAACAACATTTTCGTAAACTAATAGTTCTTAATATTTGTTATTAATTATCACATATAAGGTTTTATTGACAAAGCAATAGCATGTGTGTTTATATTAAGGCATAAAGAATAAGGCTTATATATTATTTTATTATTATGTATATAGGTGTGTTTATTTTTTAATAGGGTTTCAATAATTTTGTTTTTTTAATTGAAAAAGAGTGAGTAGTAAGATTAAATAGTAATTTTAATTTAAATAAAAATAGAATGAAAATATATGATTAGAAAAGTAAAATTAAAATATAAACTCATCTATGTTTTTGTGGTGTAGAATAAATAGTGACATGGTGCTGTGTTAAGACATTTTATGGTAAAAAGTCATTGGTTGAAAATTTTAAAGGTAAAAATCAAGTCATGCTCAGCACTGGTGTTGGTGTGGCCCAAATAGAATGCTATCTCCTTATGATTTTCACAGTGTAAAATAAATAGTGACATGGTGCTGTGTTAAGACATTTTATGGTAAAAAGTCATCGGTTGGAAATTCTAAAGGCAAAAATCAAGTCATGCTAAGGGCTGGTGTGGCCCAAATAAAATGTTAACAATTTTGACAATTTAGATACCTTGAGTCTCTAATACTCAAACACATGCAGGTGATTTTGTTTTTTGCTCTTTCAAACTTCTAGAAAAGGTGCTAATTTCTACGATTTTAATTTTGTTCTTTGAAACTTCCATGGAGACTTCTGTACCTCAGATTGCTGATTTCTACGCTACGTTTGTTATTTCAAACTTCAATGGCGGCTACTGTTAGAAGTGCTCATTTCTACGTCTGCAATTTAATGGCTTCAGGAAATCCTCACATCATTTATTTTTGCTCTTCCAAACTTCCGTTGAAGACTTTTGTAAAAAGTGATTAATGAAACTGTTGAGGCTCCCATGGTACCTGTTGAAGGCAGTCATTTCACTTGCGTTTTTGGTTTAATGAGAGAAGTGGCTTTCACATGTTTTTTTTCCTTCAGTATTTATGCCCTCAGACTCAATCCCCTCTAGAAACTTTAAATATTTGCTAAAAGGACACGCGTTTAAGTATGTGTCCACTCCATCGGATCTCACATAACTGAGTGACAGGCGTTGAAGTATTTGTCTAACCCATAGGATCTCACGGCAGTTCCTATTTCCAACTTTATTGAAACATAAATGCGTCTGACATGCAAGGGGAATAGCAGTTGCCTTGCTGCTAAAATGCCAAAGTCAACTTTGAGGGAAATATAAATGCAAGGCAACTGCTATTCCCCTAGCATGTCAGACCGCATTTATGTTTCAATAGGGTTGGAAATAGGAACTGCCGGATCTCACATAACTGAGCATTTATTCGTTAAAAAAAAAAATAAAAAAAATATTGAAACATAATAAAGTTGTAGTATAATGAGGTAATAATTTCGTTTTGAAAATAGTAAAAATTTTAGTGAGATTTTGATAAAATATGGTAGAAATTTTGGGAAATGTGAGTTACAATTATCAAATTTCAGAATTTTGAATCTCCACAGATTTTTGATTCACTATAAAAAAAAATAAAAACATTTAAACACTTTTATAACAGATTTTTTGAATTTTTTTTTTGTCAAATTCCAAGAAAATAATTCTAAATGAAATTGTGGCCTCCCTAAATTCATTTGAATTAAAAAATTAAAATAAATAAACCATGATAAAAATTAATTTGACTATTTATAATTTAATTATTGATATACATTTCTATATATTAAAATATTTTACTTTTATTTATATTTATATAAAAGATATATTTTTCCTTGTTAACACTTATGAGGAGCTAAACATAGAGTTAGCACCGGGGCAACAATCTGCAAAATTGTGATTAGTAATTCTTTAGAATTAAATGGATGACCACTATAAACAGGGCAAAAATGGAGCAAATTTCAAATACAAAAGACAACACAAAATATCATCCATAATAGATATAAGATAGTATATGTATATGTAAAATAATATGTACATAAAATAAAAGATACAACACATATATATGTATA
Organism: Pinus tabuliformis; assembly: GCA_031772625.1. Classification (NCBI taxonomy): domain Eukaryota; kingdom Viridiplantae; phylum Streptophyta; class Pinopsida; order Pinales; family Pinaceae; genus Pinus; species Pinus tabuliformis. The sequence continues at coordinate 393,828,017 of CM062814.1, read as the reverse complement.
TGTATATATACAACACCTAATATATAAAAGATAGTATATGTATGTATGTATTCAATTTCAATGATTTAAATAATAATTTTAATTTGGTGGTTCTTAAGTTTTGGAGATGGCTCTATGGCTTTGTGGGCTTTGTGGTCCTAGAGTTTTAATGTTGTAAAACTCATTAATTTTTCAACAATGACTTTAAGGTTTCAGAGATGGCTCTACGGTTTCATATCCTGTTTGAGGTAGCCTCCAATTTTCTACTACTGGTTGAAAGATGCGATTTGAATATTGAACCCCATGAAGGAAATGTTGGAGGCTTGTTGATCTACGCTTCGATGATATTACATGGATGAATTTCCAACATGTTTGTTGGATGCCAGTTACAAGCTTGTGGGATGCCAACTGGCTTACTAATTGTATACACCTTCTCGTCAGTTGCCATGTCAATGTGCTACCATTCCCTGGGCCCTGTAGTCATGTCATCCAAGCAATATCGGGGGTAGGGGTGATTAACCTCATTTTTTGCCACGTTTCATGGAAGTAAACCACCGAAGATAAAAATCAGACCCCCCGCCCCTCTCCCCGCCACTAAAGTTTGGTAGTTGGCGGGAGGAAGGGGAGGGGGGTGAAGTGACTTTTCCATGGTCGATTTCAATCAGATAGTTGAATGTTTTTTGGAACATGGTAGATATTTAACACTCAATGGACTTTATCAAACTTTGTTTAAATTTTAGCCTCTATGGAATATTGGGGGGCTGATGAGGTGGACTATTCTTCCAACCCTGCTTTTAGCCCCACTTTGGTATCAAAACAAGAACTTGTTGATGCTTGTCCCTTTCTATGCTACCATACCACTCATTCGACCCTCCATCCCATATCTTCTATCCTACATTCAACCTCCTCCCCCATCTACACAAAAGCCAACATCCCTTCCCAACCTCCTAATTTACCATCTTCTCCTTCTCCCACATCATTCCCCACTCCATAGGGTCAATGTAGCCCCTCTTCACCCTTTCCTACTCTTGCTAACCAAGCTCCCTCAACAACTTAGATACTTGAATACATCGCAAACATGAGGAGTAGACATTGTTATCGGCCTGGTCTATTTAATAAAGTTGTAGTAGGAATTATTACTAAAGGATACCCTTCAATGGTTTTTTGTGCCACGAAGTCATCCACCTCATAGTTGATTTCCATCATAAGGGACCATTCTTAGTTTCCACCTTTTAGAAATTCGAGTTTGCTCATAGAGGCTCATGTCATCCTAAAGGTGTGACTCCATCTGGTGTGACTACCAAGTGTGATAGCACTGCGACTTCTCTGTCCAATTTTCCTCCTATGTGTGGTCACGTAGCATCAACTTCTAAGGTTGGTGGCTTCATTGTTTCTACAGGTACAGTTGCTCCCCCTCCTCCTTCTTCTTCCTCCCCTCCTCTCCTTATCCCCTCCCCTCCACTTAATATCACCTCTTCCTCCTCCCTCCCTTTTCCGTCTCTAATACCCCCCATTCTGCTTCACTCCCTCCCCTGAATTCTCTTCCTTCCCCTTTGATTCCTACTTCCCTTGTTTCCCCTCCTCCTCTCTCCCTTCCCCCTTCTAGTTGTCCCTTCCTTGCTACCCCCCCACCCCTACTTCCTCCTAGGAGTATAAATCCTCCTATGCTCTTTGCTCCCCTTCTAAGCCTTCTAACCCTCCACCTTCTTATGGTGGTTTAGCCCCAGATATACCTATTTCTAACCAAGCTAGCTGTAAGTCCAATCTTCCGAAATCCCACAAAAGGGCTTTTCTTGAGATAAAAAAGGGAAACATGTACCCATTTCTAGGACCCTTAGAGCAGGCAAATCCTCTGTATCCTGCCCCTTCTTATGGTGGATTAGCCCAAGATATACCTGTTTCTAACCAAGTTAATTGTAAGTCCAATCTTCTGAAAGCCCAAGAAAGGGCTTTTCTCAAGATAAAAAAGGGAAACAAGTACTCATTTCTAGGGCCCTTAAAGCAAGAAAATGCTCTATATCCTCCCATAAATGAGCCTTCTCTCCTTCAATTCTCATGTGCTAGGGGATGCCTACAAGATATTATCCCTCAAAAGGCTGCTTTTTCTTCATAAGCCTGATGTTGTTGTAATATAAGAGACAACGTGCCTTGACAATAAATCCAGAAGAATTGTTGAGGGTTTTTTAAAGTCCCAATATTTTTGTGACTTGGACACCTTTAGACATTTGGGCGGCCATATCACTGGAACGAGCCCTAATTGTTAGGTGATTTCCTCTTCTTCTCTCTCCCTGACCATTCTTCTCAAACTCTTATTTGAGGAAATTAATTTTGACTTATCTGTGTTAAATATTTAAGGTCCATATACTAATCATCTTATATATTGGGAGGACTTGGCTCTAACAGGTGCATTCGACGACCTATTCTCAGTCATGGGAGGTGACCTTAATTTTTTCACTTGCTTAAGGGAATTTTGGGGGTTCGGCCCACACTCAAACCTGTGGGCTCTGGCCTTCTGGTATTTTCTCTCCATTCACAATCTTGTTGATATTGAACCCATCAAGCTTCTTCCCACTAGAGAAATGGGTGTTTCGAAGGCAATGGAGTTCTAAAATGGCTTGCTCATTCTTTCATTTCATAAGGGTTCTAGAATTCTGGTCTTTCCATCAAATCCATTTTTGAATCAAGATGCATTTCAGACCATCGACCTATTCTTAAACTCTAGCAGCAATTCAAATGCATGTCCATTATGTTTCAACCCAACATGGCTTCAGTGGGAAGAATATTGTGCACTCATTCAATCATCTTAGAAGCATTTGTCACCACAGGAGGATATTACATACATGGAGGAATTCAAGGATAATCTCCTTAACATGAAATGATCTCTTGGGCTTGGGCTAAGGCCCGTCATGATAATTTATAAAAGGACTTGTCGGAGATTGAGCATAATCTTGATGACCTCTAATTTTCTTCCTACTCGAGGCCTGTCTCAACATCGACTCTTTAGGAAATGAAATCCCTAGAAGAAAAAATACACTCATTATTATTATTGGAATAAAGGAGACGGTGTCTAAAGAGAAGGGCTATATGGCTAGAAACAATAGATAATAACATGGAGTTTTTTCACCATTTCGCCAACTACAGGAAACAAAGGAACACTATTTGGGAAATCTCTCCTCATGCCATGGTTTCCCTTCAATCCTTTAAGGAGAAGGCCAAGGTAGTGGTTCACTACTTCATCTATATATGAAGCCCCTCCAAAGTGTCCCATACAAGATATTCTATAGGTAATTTCTCTCTTCCATACCTCTACTACAAATGAGATTAATACCCTTCTTACAAAAGATGTTTTAGATGTTTAATTATTGGCCATTTTAAAGTCCATGAAAAAATATAAAAGTCTTAGCTTGGACAGTTTCCTTGTAGAATTCTATCTAGGATTCTACAAATTTCTCAAAGATGATTCGCTCAAGGTGATTAAAGAATAAAAAACCAGGGGAAAGTCCTTGGATCTATCAACTCCACATTCTTATGCTTAATTCCTAAATCTCAAGAAGGAAAATCCTTCTTTGATTTCTGCCCTATCACCTGTTGCAATGTTCTCTATAAAATTGTCTCTAAAATCACCGCTCACAGAGTCAAGCCAATTCTCAACTCATATATCTCACAAGATAAATTTGGTTTCTTACTAAATTGTAACATATTAGATGTTGCAATGGTCACTCAAGAATTCATGCATCATATCAAGGTAACCAAATCCAACACCATCCTCTATAACTTGATCCTTAAAAAACATTTGATAGGGTTGATTGGACTTTCATCCATCTCCTCCTCATCTAGATGGGCATGGAACTTCCTGAAGTGAATTGGATAATTAGTTGTACCTAATCTATTTCATATGTTGTTCTTCTTAATGGGGCTCCAACCGGATTTTTTTGTGCCTCTAGAGGCCTCCAATATGGATGCCCCTTCTCTCCCTTATTATTTATCTTGGACACTAAAGTTTGTAGCAATATTTTGGACTCACACAAGGTTATAGGTGACATCATGGGATTTTTATTCTCAAATTATACACATGGAACACATTTTCTATTTGTGGATAATGTCCTTCTTTGCCTACATGTATTCTCAAAGGGGCATCATTGGACTAAAAAATATTATGGATTCCATTTGTTTTTCTACAAGTATGATTATGAACACTTCAAAATTTTTTATTATTTGCAATGAGGCGCCAATCCTTGCTTGTTCTTTGGCCCTTGAACTCTTCGGCTTTCTAGAAAAATCCTTGGAGGAAGGCCTCAAATACTTGGGGTTTTATCTGAAACCCAACAAATATGAAAAACAGGGTTGGGGATGGCTGGTAAAGAAGATAAAATATTGCATCTCTATCTTGATGCATCACCTCCTCTCTCTTGGTGGTCGACTCATATTAATGAAAAAAGTGGTCAAAAGCACCCATGTTTATTTGTTCTCTATTGCAGTGGTCCCCAGAAAAACCATTAATAGAATATTATGGTTCAATTTTAGCTACTTATGGATTGGTTCTAAATCTTCCCCTGGTATAGTGTTGGTTCATTGGAAAAGCTTGGAAAAACCAAATGAACTTAGAGGTTGGTGGCTCAAGAATTTATTCCTTTTCGCTAAGGCCCTTGTTGGGAGGAACCTCTGACATATGATCACAGGTAACTCCCTTTAGACGAAGGTATTTGTGAACAAGTATCTCAGGGGTCTCACGATAATCGATTGGATTATATAGCCCATCAAATACTCAAAGGGATCTATTGTATGGAAAGATATGGTGGCCTCTTTTCCATTGATTGGAAAATGGATTGCTTGGAAAGTTGGAGATTGATCCCAGGTCCGCATAGGTAGGTATCCTTATTTTAGGGTTGGTGATGATTATACTCTCACTCCACTATTACGTCAATGGTTGGATGAGGTCAATTTCATATCCCTTTTAGATGCCTCCTCGGGTACCCCACTGGAAAGAGGTCCAAATGCATGGAAATTGACTCAGTTTGGAAGGGGATCTGGCAAGAAAATGGGACTGTTAGATAATTATTTTATTTTAGAAATTCATCACACTTAATTTTGATACCCCATATTCACTTTGCTAGGAAAAATATCCTGCTACTAGAGCATTCATGACAAAGCTTGGATATCAGGCATGGGTTGAACTATCATTCGAAGGTACAAAAATATGGTGGTGGAAGAGTCTTCGAAAAAACACCCTCTTAAAGTGATGCTTTCCACATGGATTTCCCTTTGCAACAAGCTTATAACATGGGATTTCCTCATCTCATCCATATTTTCTGGATCCAATAGCTGCATTTTATGTCTCGAATCTGAATAATCTTCGTCGCACCTCTTTTTACATTGTTCTTTCACCCTACAAGTCTATTCTCATATTAAGTCTGAGTTCAATTAAAAAGTAAGATGGCAATCATAATCCTTAGATGTATCAATAGAGCGATGATTACTTGATAAATATGAGACCTCCTATTATGGTCTCCCATGCATTCTATTACACAACATCTGAAAATTTCATAATGAATTTTTGTTTCAAAAAAATTTAGTGTCTCCTAAGACTTGCATGGCTAAAATTATTACATTGGCTGGAGAATACAAGTCAGAGAAAAAATCCACTCCATAGAGGATGCCTTGCATACCTGAGCTGGACAATAATGTTCCATTGGGCTACTTTGATGGTCCCTGCCAAGGCCACCCGCCTCTATGTGGGGTTGCGATTTTCATATATTTAAATCAATCTCATTTTATCTATAGTTGATCCACAATTGACAGAGGCACCAACAATAAGGCGAAATTCTATGTGTTGTGCCTTCTACTTCATATTGCTAAAATGAAGAACCTCAATAGAATACAAGGCCTTAGGGACTCTAAATTAGTCATTAACTAGGAAAATGAGAGAAATCAGTCGAAAACAGAGGTGTGGAATCTATCCTCCTCGAAATTTGAGAGCTTGAATCATCATTCGAATGGATCACATATAACCATATTCTTAGAGAACTTAATGAAAAATATTATGCTCTTTTGAAAGATGATCTACAACTAGCTTCCTCCTAGAAACTATAAAATTTATGAATTCAATGATGGATAGGAAATTAATGAAACAAAAGTCAACATGTAATCCCTCTTTTTCTCTTTTGCAATTTTTATTGTTATCTCTTTTTGAAAGGTCCACTACACAAAATATACACAACACTGAATTGGAAATGTACTAAGACATGATACTACATATGATACTAGCTAATTGTAGAGTTTCTTTCACTTGCCTTTTGAAGGCATCTAATGTAGTAGATCAACATATATACATTCCATCATGAATACACACACGCACATATATACAATTTCAATTAAAATGACACATATGCATTCCACATATATTTCCTATGTATTTTACAATTTTTCCAGAAACAATAATATATAATATGAAAATGATAAATTTTAAACTATAATTTAAATTATAATTATATATATATATATATATATATATATATATATATATATATATATATATATGACAATGATGCATTTTAAACTGTAATTTAAATAATAAATAATTAAAATATGAAAAATTTTCATCACATTTCCAAAAGGTGGTGATAGAAAATATAATGATTTTAATAAATTAATGTTAAGAAAATGACAGGAAAATTAACAACAAAGTATCCACTTATCTAAAAATTTTGCAGCTACATTAATTTTGACAAATTTTCATATTTAGATTTTTATTCCTACCAAAATTTAGGCAAATAATTTCGTAAAATATGTTGGATAATAACACTAGTTAATTATGTCTATTTACATGAATATAAAGTATGTGCAAAGGAAATGAACCTCTACCCATGAGATATCTCGACTCATACAAAGTTATAAGTTATGTGTATATATGGTTTGCTAGCTATTGGATTTAATCTTAATGTTATAGTGGTAAGAAGAAGATTTGATCTTAAACCTCCCTAGATTACTTCAACTTGTTACCAATTCATCATGGTTATATATATATATATATATATATATATATATATATATATATATATATATTCTTTAAAATAATTAATAAGAAGAAGCATAATGTTTTTTTTTGTAAATTTCAGAACTTTGTATTATTCATGGAAACTGAAATACATAGATAGTGTTAAAAGAATGTAGCAAGAAAGGCTCAATTTGACTTTAGCCTTAGTCAAATTGAGTAAATCAAATTTCCACATTAGCAGGACAACTTGGAGGTAGTTAACTAGTGTGACATGGATCTTTTCACTTAGTTAGCTCAGTAAATTCAAGTTAGAGGGTTTGGAGTTCAATTATGCATGTGTGATTGCTAAATTTTAGTAATCCAGTTCATTATTTTCAGTTGTATTCAGTTAATTGACCTCTAACTATTGATAGAGTCAGTTGAAGGTCAGTTGTGTAGTGGGACAACAATCTAACTCAAAGATCTATTAGTTAACTAATCAATCAACCCAAAATAGCTAATGCATGCAAGGAATTCGAATTCCTCAGCTGAAGTGGAGATGAAAAGGCAATGTAACATCAATTGTAGACTAGTTTTGAGTGTATAGGTGTTGCATGAGTCAAAAGATCAATCCTTGGGAATTGCACAATCAATTTGGAGGAAATTCCTATCTTTTAGGGGCTAATTTCCTTAGGATTTGCACAAGGAAATAGGAGGCTTGGTGAGAAAATAATTGGCTGAGTGTTGGCTAGAGTTTCTCATTAAGAAAAGAGAGCGATTATTATTTTGTAGGTTGAGCTCAAAGCTGGAGCTAGCAATTGTAGTACTTTCTCTATTCAAATGATTAATGCAAAGAGGCTCAAGGGGTTTTTCCCAGTTGGGTCCCCTAGAAATCATTGTGTATTTTTGGTTTTTCTTATTTTATGTCTATGCATGTTGTTATAAATTGTGATTTCCATTCCGTAGATCAATATAATATAATTGCGTCTCTTGTTTTTCAGTTTGAAATCTTGAGAAGTTGCAATTTATATCAAATTTCTACATGGTATTAGAGCCCTGAAATCACATTAGAACTAGTGTTTCAAACTTGTCTCTCGGGAATTTCGGTTTGGCAGCCTCATTGCAATAATTTTTCTTTGGGATCGGGAGAATTTATTTCAAAAAATTGAGATTGGAGTATGCCCTAGAGGGTAGCTTGAATTTCATAGCCTAGAAGGATCAAATGGAAGCAGTGCTCGATGACAATGGTGAGTTAGAATATGTTAAAATTGACATTGCAAACCATAGCAGTCTGATGCACAAAAAATAGCCCAATGGAAGAAGGATGTTGCAAAGGCCATGACAATTCTTCTAGAAGGTGTGAGAGACCATGTGGTCTCACATCTCCATGGAAAAGAGATACCATTTGCTATGTGGAAGACATTGACTGAGCTATTCAAAAATAGTAGTGACCATATAAAATTGGCCCTAAAAGACAAACTTCGAAACATAAGGATGCAAAAGAATGATACCGTTCTGTAGTATCTCTCCATATTTACTCAAGTTTGTGATGATCTTGGAGGGGTTGGGTTGAATTTTGTAGAAGATGACCTAGTGAGCCTAGATATTCTAGGCCTTCCAAAATCCTAGCACAACTACCAAGAATCTATGAATGGAAGGGAAAAATTACCGAATTGGGAAAGGTTGTGGTCCGATTTGGTTCAAGAAGAGTTCAGGAGAAATAACAAAGATGGAACATGATCCAAAGTTGAGGATGAAGATAATTTTGCATTGGTTGGAAAAGGGGAGAAGGGAAAAGGAAAGAAGACCCAGATAAAACCTGAATCCAAACAAAATAATGGGAATAAGAAAGAATTGAGTAAGATAAATTCTTCCACTACCATGAATACGAGCACCATGCAACAAAATGTCCACACAAGAAGTCTACCAATAAGCCTTTAGGAGGAGTAGGAGGTGAAGCACTAACTTCACAATTCGAATTAGACTTCACCCTAATAGCATGCATGGCTAACACTATTATGGGAAGCGTGTGGTACCTTGATTCCAGTGCCTCAATCCATATGACAGGGTGCAAGGATTTTTTCAGTAACTTGGAGGAGAAGGAACTCCAGATGGATATAAAAATGGAGGATATGGGAGGTACAATGCTACAGGAATTGGCACTGTCACCTTTGAGAGGGAGAAAGCCACTCCTCTTCGCATTAAAGATGTTATGTTTGTACCTATGATGAAGAAGAACGTGATCTCTGTAGCAATATTGGGGGGTTGTGGCTATGATGTTATTTTCAGTAAAGGAAGAGCCTTTCCGAGACACATAGATATTGGGAAAGTGAAGCAGGTCAAGGTTCGTGTGAAGAACCTATACAAACTTGAGGTGGGAGATTGCACTGCATTGAGCAGTAATGCTGAAAAAGTGCAGAGTTGAGATGTTGGAGAACTCTGGCATAGGAGATTAGGTCATTTGCACCATGGTGCCTTAAAAAATCATGCAAAAAATTACCACCGGTCTCCCTAAAGGCTCCCTTGACCAACAGGATATCTACAAGGGCTGCACATTGGGGAAATATGTCAAATCCAGTTTCCATGATTGAGAGAGAAGAGAAAATGAAATCTTGGAGAGATTCCACTCTGATGTTTGTGGACCCTTTTCTACATCCTCCATTGCAAAACATAAGTACTATGTTATTTTTATTATTCTTTCTCTAGAAATGTTGGATCTTCTTCATGTGGAAGAAGGATGAGGTTTTCTCAAAATTTGTTGAATTCAATGCATTGGTTGAGAAGGAGACTGGGAAGAAGGTGAAGGATCTCAAAAGTGACAATGGAGGTGAATTTTTTTGGCATGCCTTCAAGGATTTATGTGCAAAAGAAGGTATTTGAAGGGAACCAATAACACCCCATAACCCACAATAGAATGGGTTAGATGAGAGGAAGAACATGAGCATAGTGGGAGAAGTAAGGGCCACGTTGCATGACTAGGGGATGCCATTTCATCTATGGGTAGAATCATGCAAGATAACAATCTACTTGCAGTACCAAAGTCCTCATAGAATACTTGGCATGATCACACTGGAGGAAGATTTCTCTAGGAGAAAGGCTGATGTGTCTCTTTTCAAAAATTTTGGAGCTTCAATTTATTTTGATGTCTCCGAGGATTCGAGGAAGAAAGTTGAGCCTACAACAAAGTTTTGAGTTTTTGTAGGATAAACCGAAACTCCACATAATTATCAGGTGTATTTACCTTCACTAAGGATGAAATTTGTGAGGAGAGATGTCAAGTTCAATGAGAATAATGCTATGATATTATCTCTGGACAAGAGCTAAGTATCCCACTAGAGAAAGAGATTTTATCTTCAAAGGAGGAACCTCAGTATGAGCTTCAGGAGGTTATTGAGCATCCACATGCAGTGGAGCAGACAAGAGGCAGAGTGGAGGCACCCACTCAACCAGAATCTTCCAAAGAGGGGAGAAAGAGAACTAAAGAAGCTGATAGATTGTTGTAGGATGCAAGGGAGAAAGTGGGAGCCCCCAAATCCCAGCAGAAGTAGAGAAGGTGACCTGATAAGTACACTGGTTACATGTCTCTCATGATTGAGCTCTTTGAGACAAAGCCTTCTTCATTTGACGAAGTAGTTTCTCAACCTATTTGGGTTGATGCCATGGTGGAAGAATATAAATCCATCGTGAAGAACATTGTATGGGAAGTGGTTCTAAGACCAAAAGGGAAATCAATGGTTGGTTCAAGATGGATCTACAAAGTGAAGCATGCAGCTGATGGGTGCATCAAGAAGTGAAAGGCCAAATTTGTGGCCAAAGGATTCTCTCAAATAGAGGGATTGGACTATGAGGAAACTTTTAAACCAATTGCAAGATATTCCTCAATCAAATCTTTCTAGCATTGGCTACGTAGATGTGGGGGAAAATCCACCAGATGGATGTGAAGACCACCTTTCTCAACTATGTTATTGAGGAGGAAATTTATATAGAGCAGCCATAAGGATTTGAGACATATGATAAAAAGTCACATTGTGCAGACTCAAGAGATCATTGTATGGTCTCAAACAGGCACCCCAAGCATGGTACACTCAGATCGATGGTTATCGCAGTCGATTGGGCTTCACCAAAAGTGAATCAGATGCAAACTTCTATAACATTGTCGTAGATGGTATGTTTCTTATTCTTGTTTTGTATGTTGATGATTTAATATTGATAGGTGATGAGTAGTTGATCCACTCTTGTAAATAGGATATTACAAGGGAATTTGAGATGAAATACATGGGCCTAATGCATTACTTCCTCGGGCTGGAAGTATGGCAAGGTGATGGTGAACTTTTTGTGTCTTGGGGGAAGTATGCCTCTGAAATACTTCAGAGATTTCACATGGAGAATTGTAATCCCATGGACACACCTCTAGCTACAAACTGGAGGAAGGAGAATGCCACTTCAGGTGAAGAGTTTGATGCTACCATTTACAGGCAACTTGTGAGGTATTTGATGTATCTTGTGAACACAAGACCTGACATGTGCTATGCATTAAACCCGCTGAGTCAAACTATGGTGAGGCCTACCATGTTGTATTGGAAGGCATCAAATAATGTGTTACGGTACCTTGGAGGTACTACCAAGTATGGATTATGGTATAGGAGGACGAAGGGAGTGAAGCTCCAAGGCTTCACCGATGCATATTTTGCATGGATTCCACTAAACAGGAAAAGTACTTTAGGTGCTATCTTCAGTGTTGAGTCTACATGTATTTCCCATTACAACATGAAGCAAAGGCCTGTGGTGCTCAACTTAGCAGAGGTTTAATATTTGGATGCAAGTCAAGCAACATGTGAGGCCATATGGATGAGGAAAATACTTGTGTGAATTTCAATCAGGATATGGATCCGAAGGTGATATATTGTGATAATCAAAGTTGCATTAAGTTCTCTGAGAATCTGGTATTTCATGATAGGTCCAAGCACATTGGTATTCAGTATCATGATGTTTGGGACTGCGTGTAGAGGATAATTATGTTGCTACAGTACATTCCAATTGAGGAGTAATATGCTGACATCATGACAAAGGAATTATCAAGAGGTAAATTTGAATTCCAAAGGTGTAGGCTAGGAGTGATGAAAAATCCCTTTCTTGCTAAGAGGGAGTATTGAAAAAATGTAGCAAGAAGGGTTCAATTTGACATAAGCCTTAGTCAAAATTGAGTAAATCAAATTTCCACATCAACAGGACAGTTTGGAGGCAATTAACTAGTGTGACAGTATCTTGTCACTAAGTTAGCTCAGTGAGTTCAAGTTATAGGGCTTGGAGTTCAATTATGCATGTGTGATTGCTAAATTTTAGTAATTTAGTTCATTTATTTTCAGTTGTATTCAGTTAACTAACCTATAACTATTGATAGAGTCAATTGAAGGTCAATTGTGCAATGGGACAAAATTACAACTTAGAGATTTGTCAGTTAACCAATCAATCAACCCAAAATAGCTAATTCATGCAAGGAATTCGAATTCGTCAGCTGAAGTTGAGATAACAAGGTAGTGTAACATCAGTTGTAGACTAGTTTTGAGTGTACAAGTGTTGCATGAGTCAGAAGATCAATCCTTGGTATTTGTTCAATCAATTTGGAGGAAATTCCTGTCTTTTAGGGGATAATTCCTTAGGATTTGTGTAAGGAAAGAATAGGCTTAGTGAGAAAATAATTGGCTAAGTGTTGGCTAGAGTTTCTCATTAAGAAAAGAGAATAATTATTCTTTTGCAGATTGAGCTCATAGCTGGAGCTAGCAATTGTAATATTTTCTCTATTCAACTGATTAATGCAAATAGGCTTGAGGGGTTTTTCCTAGTTGGGTTACCCTATAAACCACTGTGTATTTGTGGTTTTTCTTATTGCATGTCTATGCATGTTGTTCTAAATTGTGATTTCCATTCTGCAAATTAGTATAGTAGAATTGTGTCTCTTGTTTTTCAGTTTGAAATATTGAGCACTTGCATTTTTTATCAAATCTCTATAGATATATTGATGCTGTCAGAGTGAGTTCCAATTGAAGATCTCGACCCCTTCCGCATATACTCAACTGAAGCTAGCTACATGCCTACTAAGGTTTACAAAAATATGCCCACCTAGGCTTACATATTTTCAGACCAAACATCACCAATGACCCAAGAGGCACTACATTCAAAAGACCAAAATTCAAGTGGCCACTGCCAATTCCAAAAAAAAACAATGTTGTGGGAGGCTAGGGAAACACGAAATACCCATTAAAAAATAATCATCGTGAACTAGAAGAAACCACAACCACCACAAAACGAGACCATGACTCCATACATCATCGTAATCCCAATAGTGAGCTTCCTACATAGGGCCAAACTGGAACATGAAGTCTGACAATGTGGGAGGTGACCAATACCATCCTTTCCCTACCCTCCTTCACTGGTCTCCATCTAGCGATGATATATTTTTCAGGGATGTGCACTTGAACTAGCCAGATCACTAGGGCCTCCTCCTTCTGATTCACAAGGGACATGGCTCTCTACATGCCTTAGGTAGGCATCAATCCCATCAACATAGAAGAAACAATTCCTTAACATCCTCTTGACATCTTCTCTGAGAACTAAGCCTGATAGTGTCTTCATTTTCCAATGAAGGGCCGCCGAGTTTAGGAATTATTTCTTTATGCCTCCTGAGTGTCTTGGATCTAGAAACCACCCACCTAAGTCCTCAAGCAATTCCTATGTTGGGTATGTGTTATATTATTTCCATGATTATGTCCACATGTTGCACGTTGCGTCGGGTATGGCAGGGGGGTCACAGGGGGGGTAGTAGCCCCCCTGCATGGGGTCTGAAGCAGTGCCTCGGGATATATATATATTTTATATAGACCCAATAATAGTTGGGTAGACCCAAGGATGGGGGGTAGACCCAAAGATGGTGGGAAACCCTACCCTTGGTTTTATGCATGGGGTTTTCACATGGTTTTGGGCATGATGGTTTTCTTCCCATGGTATTTTATATATCTGGTAAAGGGAATTATGATTATGTTTTGATCCAAGGTTAGTGGATTGGGGTTTGTGAAGGCTTCAACATATATATATATATATATATATATATATATATATATATATATATATATATATATATATATATATATATATATATATATATATATATTGTAACATTTAAATGAATATAATGAAAAATTAATCTTGTAGTCTCGATTTTGAGATCTATGGGAAAATCTCTGTGTATATTTGTTTTATTTTCTCGCCATTGTATATATTTTTATTTTAAGAATTCATTTGTAGGTAATTTATGTACAGGGTTAAAACCTACATTTTCTATCAGAACAATTTTAGCTTCAATGGGACGCCTTTGCTATTGAGGGGTTTTTCTCGGGTCTATGGTAGACCTTGTTATAGTGGGAGATATGCGGGATCGATTATTGCGGTGAAAGAATATGGTGAACAGTGGAAAGGTATAGATTGGGAAATTCAATGGAAAAAGTTTTGAGTTGTGGAAGCTCAACATGGATGATTTGTTGGTGGATAAAGATCAGTGGATCGAGGTAGATATGGATACTAAACCAACGACAATGTTAACAAAAGGCTGGGAGAAGTTGGATCAGAAGGAATATAGCACAGTACGGTTGTGTATCTCAAATTCAATATTGTTGAATCTATAGAGGAAGCTACAACGAAGGCTTTGTGGGACAGGTTAGGGACTTTGTACCAATCTAAGTCTTTGGTGAACAAACTGTTCATGTAGAAAAAGGTTGTATAACCTGAGGATGAAGGATGGAGACTCAGTAACAGAGCATCTAAATGCCTTTAATATTGTGGTAAGCTAGTTTTTATTTGTTGATACAAAAATTTCAAACAGTTTTGTGTTCTCCACCAGTTTCGTGGGATAGTTTGGTTCTTTCTATAGGTAGAAATACAACTACCTTGAAGTTTGATGAAATAGTCTCATCCTCATTGTCGGAGGATATGAGACGGAAAAATATGGAGAGCTTGAATGGATATGCCTTGTCTATATGAGGATGGTCCTAGAATCAAAACAAAAATAAGTCCTTGAGTGGGATATTTAAATCTAAAGGGATATCTAAATCTCTAGGAAAACTTGTAAATGTGTGCTGTAAATGCGGAAAGGAAGGGCACTACAAAAAGGACTGTAGATCTAAAGCTCCTGAGAAAGGAAAGGGATCTGATGATGCTCCTTCTATAGAGGTGAAAACCACCTTAGATGAAGGTGTCAATGTGTATTGGGCTTCTTCTTCAAGTACACACGTAGATCATGAGGCATGGTTGATTGACTCAGGTGCATCCTCTCATTTCACTCCCCATAGGGAGTGCTTCTGTGAGTACGAGAAATATGATGGTGGTGATGTCTTCTTAGGGGATGACAAGAAGGCTAGAATCATCGGACATGGAAAATTCAAGCTGAAGTTGTAAGGTGGAAGGATTAGAACACTTCTTGGTGTTCTACATATTCCTACATTGGCCAGAAATCGTATTTATGTAGGCAACATGGATGATGCAGGTGTAAAAACAATGTTCGAGAAAGATACCTACAAGATGGTTCAGGGAGCACTTGTATTGATGTGGGGAGTCTAGTTTGGAAATATGTACAAGCTTCTGGGTAGCACTATTCTTAATGGGTGCAACAATTTTGTGGTTCCTAAAAGTGGAGCAAAAAGTCTAGTGGCCTTTGGAGAAAAGACCATGTTATGGCATCAAAGGATTGGATATATTGGAGATAAGAGCCTTCAAATACTGCATTGTAATGGTATGGTAGAAGGTATGTATAATTTCTCTTTAGATTTCAATTTTTGGGAACAATGTGTATATGGGAAGCAAAATCAGGTGAGTTTCCCCTTTGGTGCTAGGAGGGTGAAAGATATATTAGAGATTGCACACAGTGATGTGTTTGAACCTGTGTCGGTTCCATCACTGGGTAAGTCCATGTAATATGTATCATTTATAGATGACTTCTCAAGGAATACATGGATATATTTCCTTAGGAAGAAATCTAAAGTCTTTGACAGGTTTAAAGAATTTAAGGCTCTCGTAGAAAATCAGACAGAGAAGAAGATCAAGGTGTTGAGGATAGATAATGGTGGAGAGTTCTACAAGAAGGAATTTGAAGAGTTCTATAGGAAGTGTTGTATAGAACGATGGGAGACTATTCCATACACACCTCAAAAAAATGGATTCGCAGAAAGAATGAACAGAACGTTGATGGAAAAGGAAAAAAGCAGGCTCAGTGGTGCCAAGGTAGGACAAGAATTATGGGCAGAGGCAGTGAAGATTGCATGTTACTTGGTTAACATATCACCTTCATCAACGTTGGAGGATAAGACTCCACATGAGGTATGAACTGGTAGGAAACCCTCTCTTTCACATAGGAGGCTATTTGTATTTGATGCATATGTAAATGTTCCAAAGGAGAAAATAACCAAGTTGGATAGTAAATATGAAATATGCATCTTTATTGGGTATAAGGATGGTTTAAAAGGTTATAAGCTTTGGAACCCAAAAACAAGGAAGGTTGTGTACAATCGAGATGTGGCATTTAGAGAGGTGAAAGATGTTATTAAACATGAAGTCCTACCAAAGGAACCTGAGAAGATAGAGTTTGAACTAAAGGAGGAAGAATCAGACTCTACAACAGAACAAGAATTAGAAGAGGAAGAGACACAGACTCCAGTTTTGAGAAGACCAGTTCGAGAGAGAAGGCAACCAGAGAGGTATAGTCCATCTGCTTTATGTTCACTGCCTCCCATAACTATTAGGGAGGCAGTGAATTCAAAGGATAACAAACTATGGAAATAGGCCATGGTTGATGAAATGACATCTTTGGAAACAAAATGAGGCTTTGTGGTGAAGGGTAAGAAAGAAATGGTATGCAAGTTAAAAAAGTCTATGTATGGGTTAAAAAAATCACCAATGATGTGGTATTATAATTTTGATACATATATATAGGGACTTGTTGTTGCATTTTGGCATAGGTATGGCGCTATGGTACAGGTGTTGTCCTTGATGGCAACTCACTTTGGTGACAGATCTCAGTTTAGGTGCTTAGAATGAAGGAAATCTTGTATACGCAGGTACAGCTTGCAGAAGTCGCGTATACACGTGGTTTATACGTTCCGAAGTCACGTATGCGTATACACGCACTTTTATGCACATAAAAGCACGTACATGGTGGGAAACTTATTTTTGGTCTGTGGTTGTTAGTCCTTGGAATTTGAACCTATGGTTGTGGACCATGGTATCTCGTCAGAAGAGTTGACCCCAGGTTTTGGGCCCTTGGTATTGGTTTATTATGGTTTTGGACCGTGATATTGTGGAAGGCCTAAAACTATAAAAGAGGAAGGAGATCATGTGGCAAATCACCATCTGAATTATTGAATATCTGATATTGTGCTAGATTTGGAATACGTGTGATCGGGTTATGGTGTAGATCTAGATCTGAAAAAGGAGGAACCTAAGCACAAGAAGGATAAGGGCTATTGACGGATCAAAATCTCAAGGCTTGAACATTGGTATCTCTGTATAATTTTGATCTATTATATGTGGCACTCTCTTGATCTATAAATCTGGGTTAACTAATGTCTGAATGCTTAAAAGAATAAATTATCCCTTATAGATCTGTACGTAGGTTCAGTGAATTGCAGGTGCGTATACACGCTTTTTCTATGAATGAATGAAGCGTATACGCAGGTTGGTTGTGATACAGAAGCGTATACACGCAGGTTGCTGAACAGTGAAGTAGCGTATATATCTTGATTTATGTTCTAGCTGCTTCTGTTTTATTGTTGTAGTGTTCTGGGTTCAGAATTGGTGTTTGATTACAGTGACTGTGTTCTGGGTACAGTGGTCAAAAATGTGCTTATTTGTTTCAACTTTTGATTGGTGAAAAGGAGTTTGGGTTATGTAGAAATTCTTGATGTTTGATTGATATTACTTGTGGATCCAGTCTGAAAATTAATGAAACGAGGTCCCTGAAAGCAAGGAGAAGGTTGCTGCTTTCTGCAGGTAGGAGCCTGCGTACTAGTATCTCAAGCTAGTACAAGAACTTAGGGGGTTGGAGCTCCCTTCCAGGAAAGCTGGAGAACGAGAGAGAGTTGTAGCTCTCTGCAGGTTGCAGCCTGCGTACTGGTAAAGACTGCACCAGTACAAAACATTGTAAAGAGAAGTTTCTAATTAAAAAGAAGATAGAGACGAATTGCAGCAGGGGGTTTTCACCCACATTGGGTTTCCTCCTTATATCTTGTGTTCTTGTGTGTGACTGTCTTCTTCTCTGATTTTGGTACTGTTTATTTGCTTCTGATACATAGATTAATAACTGACATCTGAAAGATAAATCAAATTATAAGTCTGCTTTGTATATGCGGGTTTCTTTATCTGTAGTTGCGTATATACGCAGTTTTTATTAACAGAAGTAGTGTATATCATCTGGAATTGAAAAATTTGACTTGATAATATTGATTCACCCCCCCCTCTCAGTATTATTTCCAACAATTGGTATCAGAGCAGGTCCTTTTGAAACAGCTTGATCGCTTGAAGGAAGATCTTTCATCATGAGCAACTACGAGAGGGAAGCATCAATCAGGCCACCGGTTTTTGATGGGACAAACTTCGTATATTGGAAGGTAAGAGTTACTGCCTATCTTCAATCTTTGGGTACAGAAGTCTGGGATATCATAGATACAGGATATACTTTTCCTGCAGCAACTCCTACAGATTCGGCTGAGAAGAAGTAATATGAAACAAATGCAAAGGCGATAAATACTCTATTGGGATGTCTGTCGCAATCTGAATTTGTCAAAGTTATGCAGTATAAATCCACAAAAGAAATATGGGACAAGATTGTTCTGAGCTATGAAGGAGATGATTAGGTAAAAAGAGCAAAACTTCAAACCCTCAGGATTCAGCATGAAAATCTCAAGATGTATAATGATGAAAGTGTGGCTAACTATTTTCTTTGTGTGGATGAGATTGTTAGTTGCATGAAAAATTTGGGTGAAGAAATAAAAGAGGCTGTTGTGGTTGAAAAAGTTCTAAGATCTTTGTCACCTAGGTTTGAATCTAAAGTTTCTGCTATAGAAGAAAAGGAGAATCTACAACATCTTAAAATGTCACAACTACATGGAATTCTAACTGCTTATGAAATGAGGAAAGGAGGTCCATCTGACAGGAGAGAAGCTGCCTTCAAGGCTTCAGGCAAAGGAGAATACTATGAATCAGGACATGGGTCAGAAGAAGAAGAAGAATCAAATTTTGTCAAAAATCTTCAAAGGGGTGCTGGACGATTCCGAGGTAAGTTACCTTTCAATTGCTTTGCTTGTGGAAGAGTAGGTCACTATGCTGCCAAGTGTCCTCATAAAGATAAGATTGACAAAGGAAAGGAACCTGTTAGATGGAACAAGAAACGGAATCCAAATAAGAAAAGCTATTACACTCATGAAGATAGTGATGGACTCTCAAATAGTGACGAAGATGAACGAGGTAATGAGTATAAACTTTTAATGGCTTTTGAAGATGATGAGTACATGGATGCTATAGATGTAGAGGGTTTTTATAATGAAATGTCTGATCCCAAAGTTTGCTTAGAAGAGAAAAGTACAATTATTGATTCTCTACAATGTCAACTGGCTGAAAGGGAAAAACATCTTGAAAAATTGGAATGTGAAATTGTTTGTCTTAGAAAGGAGATTGAGAAAACAAAAGCTCTTAATCTTAAATTTGTTAAAGGATCTGAAACTCTGGATGAGATTATCAATGTGCAGCGTTCTCCACTAATCAAGACAGGTCTGGGATATAATGGAGAAACATCTCAAGCATCCACATCCAAAAGTTATCTTGATGCAGCAAGGAGGAGCGAGCAAAGGCCTAATAGAAATCATCAGGTAAATCAGGGACAGTTTACCTCAAGAACAAACAAAGACTATCAAGAAAATCGGGGGCAAGCTACCTTAAGGACAAATAGAAGCTACAATCAGCCACAGGTAAAATCTTCTCAATTTGCCTCAAGAATGGATGTTAGTAGAAACTACAATCGGTTGGATGATAGATTTGATAATCGCAGGAGTTTCTTCAATGGCCAATGTTTCTCTTGCCATAATTTTGGTCACAAAGCAGCTCAATGTGTTGCCTATAAAACAATCATGACTAGAGAAGTCCAAAAACAAAGGAATATGACTGGGATCACGAAAAGGACCTATAACAACTTTTCGGCCCTTGAAAATGAAGTTGAATGTTCTATTTGTAATAACTTTGGTCATGAAGATTCTGAATGCAGGAGCAGGTTTTGGAAGACAACTCAGAAGGAACAAACCTCAAGTGCCAGAACATGGAGAATGAAGGAACCACAACCAGAAAGATGTGGGATAACCTTTTATGCAGAAGGACAGGAAAATCTATGGTATATCGACAGCGGATGTTCGAAGCATATGACAGGGGATAAAAAAAAACTTGAATCATATACTGCATTAGAAAAAGGGAAGAAGGTTTCTTTTGGAAACGATTCCCCTGCAGCCATAAAAGGAAAAGGTATCGCTCAATTGAAAGAAAAGGTCAAAGCTGGAAATGTTTTGTATGTTGATGGATTGAAGCATAATCTTCTGAGTGTCAGTCAAATGTGCGATCAAGTAACCGAGGTAATATTTAGATCAAATGGATGTCGTGTTCGTGATCTTGATACAAGTGAAACAATGATCAAAGGTAGAAGAAATCCAAATAATCTATACATATTTGAAGAAGGACAACAACAATGCTATTTGAGCAAGGATGATGAACACTGGTTATGGCACCGGAGGTTGGGACATCTAAGCTTTTCACAAATAAGGAAAGCATGCAAATACCAGGTAGTTCGTGGTCTTCCAGATATCAAAGTTCCAGACAACACCATATGCAAATCATGTCAGTTTGGTAAGCAAACCAGAACTAACTTTCCTGAGAAGGAAGGATCAACTAGCAGGCCTCTTGAGCTAGTTCATAAAGATGTATGTGGTCCATCTAGGAAAAGGTCACCTCGAGGAGAAGAATACTTTATATTATTCATTGATGACTTTTCCAGGATGGTTTGGATAGGACTGATGAAGCACAAAGATGAAGCGTTCGAAAAATTCAAATCTTTCAAAGCATTGGTTGAAAACGAATCAGATCGCAAAATTAAATGCCTCAGGTCTGATAGAGGTGGGGAGTTTACCTCAAATGAGTTTTTCGATTTCTATGAAGAACATGGAATAAGAAGGGAATTCTCTACAGCTAGGACTCCTCAACAAAATGGAGTAGTGGAAAGAATGAACAGAACGGTTCAACAAATGGCTCGTGCTATGCTTGATGAGTCTGGAACTCCCGCAACCTTCTGGGGTGAAGCAGCTTATGATGCGGTGGTTATTCTCAACAAAACAAATGTCCGGGTAAATAGCACTCAAACTCCTCATGAGCTTTGGTATGGTGAGACTCCCTCGGTAAAACATTTCAAAATTTTTGGAAGCAAATGCTACATTAAGAATAATGATGAACATCTTAGCAAGTTTGAACCTAGAGCTGATGAAGGCATTCTTCTTGGTTATTCTCCCCACAGCAAAGCATATATATGTTACAATAAAAGACTTGGAAGAATTGTTGACAGCATTGATGTTGTGGTTGATGAAAAAGGAAACGTTCCTAGGCAAGTAAATTATGAAAATGAAGACTACCCTCCAAATCAAACTGATGATGAAGAAGAACCTCAAGAGGCACCAGTGGAACAGATAAGGATAGAAGAGAAGACTCCATCCATGTATGTGTAGAAGAATCATCCAAAATCTTAGATTTTGGGTCAGAAAGAAGTAGGTGTACAAACTAGAAGAACAATTGCAGAAGCGTCAAGCTATTTGGCATTGCTCTCCTCCACTGAACCACAAAATGTAAAAGAGGCGTGCAAAGATGAATGCTGGGTCAAGGCAATGGATGAAGAACTTGAGCAGATCAAAAAGAACAACATTTGGGAGTTGGTTCCTAGACCAAAAGATAAGAATGTCATGGGAACAAAATAGATCTTCAAGAACAAGTTGAATGAAAATGGGGAAGTTATTAGAAACAAGGCCAGGATTGTTTGCAAAGGGTATGCTCAACAAGAAGGAATAGACTTTGAAGAAACTTTTGCTCCCGTAGCTAGACTTGAGGCCATCAGAATGTTCCTTGCCCTCTCTAGCTTTCAAAAATTCAAAGTATTTCAAATGGATGTGAAGTCAGCCTTTTTGAATGGGGACTTAGAAGAAGAAGTGTACATTGAGAAACCAGATGGCTTTATCCTTGGAAATGATCCAAATCTTGTATGCAGATTTAAAAAGGCTCTCTATGGGCTTAAACAAGCTCCAAGGGCTTGGTACTATCGGTTGGACAAATACCTTCATCAACAAGGTTTTTCAAAAGGATCAACAGATAGCAATCTCTATATAAAAATTGAAAATAACAAATTGCTAATACTTGTTGTGTATGTAGATGATATTATCTTTAGAAGCAATGAAGAAGCTATGAGTCAAAGCTTTGCCTTGGTGATGCAGAAAGAATTCGAAATTTCCTTGCTTGGAGAACTGGCATACTTTCTTGGATTGCAAATCCAACAAAATGAAGGCGGTATCTTCTTGTCTCAAACCAAGTACCTCAAGCAGATTCTGAAGAAGTATGGCATGGAAGATTCGAAACCTGTATGTACCCCCATGATTACAGGATGCAGCCTCAGTACAAATGATGAATCAGCAGCAGTGCATCAACCAACCTATAGATCCATGATTGGGAGTTTGCTTTATTTAACATGTACCCGACCAGATATTATGCATGCAGTGGGAATAGTTGGAAGGTTTCAAGCCAACCCAAAGGAAACTCATCTTCAGGCAGTCAAGAGAATCTTCAAGTACCTTCAAGGAACTCAAAACTATGGCTTATGGTATCCTAGAGATACAGATCTCACTCTTCATGCTTACACAGATGCAGATTGGGCCGGAAGCGTGGATGACAGGAAGAGCACAAGTGGCGGTGCATTCTTTATGGGTTCCAGATTAGTATCTTGGTTCAGCAAGAAACAGAGTTCGATTGCTTTATCTACAGCTGAAGTGGAATATGTGGCTGCTGCATCTTGTTGCACACAACTCCTTTGGATGATGCAAACCTTGCAGGATTTTCAAAGCACTTGTACTCCACCTGTCTCTATCTTATGTGATAATACAAGTGCAATAAGCATTTCAAAGAACCCAGTCATGCATTCAAAGACCAAGCACATACCGATCAAGTATCACTTTCTCCCGGAACAAGTGTTGGAACAAAAGGTCAAATTGGAGTATGTTCCTTCTAAGGAACAAGTTGCTGATATACTCACCAAACCACTACCCAGGGAAACTTTTGAATATCTCAGACAGAAGCTGGGAGTCGTTGATGCTTCATCCTGCTGTTGAAGCTTGTCTATTCCAAAGAAAAGTTGGTGTACACGAGTTGGATGAGGGGTATCCGCGTACATACGCCGATTTATGCAGGTGCAGTCGCATATATGGAGTTCTGAAGAAAATCAGCAAGGGCAGACTCTGGTTGGAGAGAGTCTGAGATGGGTCTGTCAGAGACCATCAGGCACAGGTTCAGGGGGAGCAGATAATCTTCTAATAATGCATTGTTGGCATTACCTTAGAAGCTCTTGGTTCTAGTACTCAAGCTGTTTTTGATTCAGGTGGATCAACTGCAGAAAGAAGATCAGAAGGAGAACATGATTGTTGATATGTACAGTGATTGACAGATGCTGCTGATAGTAGTTATTGATGATTTGCATAGTCTTGATATTTCATCTCTATGTCATATATCTCTTTTGTGGTATCTCTTTCATGGTGTCAAGGTCATGTAATGGCCTATATTGGTTTCCCCACTATGCCTGGGATGAAGATGAAATGTTTGGTTGTCATGTGTAAATTTCTGATGTATCCCCACTTGGTTGGGTGGATGATCCCCACTTGGTTGGGTAATGGTTGTATGTATTGAGTCTTTTGGTGCTAGGAAGGTCTTTTATGATGTATAAGTCATGGTTCTTCTTGAAGAACATCTTTTGCAGATCTTGCCTACTGTCAGGGGGAGCATGTTCAGCACAACAGAGCAGAGATATCAGCATGTACTCAGGGGGAGCACAGCCCTTTGCCCTTGATGACAAAGGGGGAGAAGGACTTTGAGGATCTTGGGGTTGCCATCAAGTCCAAAGGGGGAGATTGTTGGCATTTTGGCACAGGTATGGCGCTATGGTACAGGTGTTGTCCTTGATGGCAACTCACTTTGGTGACAGATCTCAGTTCAGGTGCTTAGAATGAAGGAAATCTTGTATATGCAGGTACAACTTGTAGAAGTCGCGTATACACGCGATTTATACGTTCCGAAGTCGTGTATGTGTATACACGCACTTTTATGCACATAAAAGCGCGTACATGGTGGGAAACTTATTTTTGGT
The DNA here is from genome assembly GCA_031772625.1 of Pinus tabuliformis. Taxonomy (NCBI): domain Eukaryota; kingdom Viridiplantae; phylum Streptophyta; class Pinopsida; order Pinales; family Pinaceae; genus Pinus; species Pinus tabuliformis. The sequence continues at coordinate 393,803,595 of CM062814.1, read as the reverse complement.
CCGTGGTTGTTAGTCCTTGGAATTTGAACCTATGGTTGTGGACCATGGTATCTCGTCAAAAGAGTTGACCCCACCTTGGTATTGGTTTATTATGGTTTTGGACCGTGGTATTGTGGAAGGTCTAAAACTATAAAAGAGGAAGGAGATCATGTGGCAAATCACCATCTGAATTATTGAATATCTGATATTGTGCTAGATCTGGAATACGTGTGATCGGGTTATGGTGCAGATCTAGATCTGAAAAAGGAGGAACCTAAGCACAAGAAGGATAAGGGCTATTGATGGATCAAAATCTCAAGGCTTGAACATTGGTATCTCTTTATAATTTTGATCTATTATATGTGGCGCTCTCTTGATCTATAAATCTGGGTTAACTAATGTCTGAATGCTTAAAAGAATAAATTATCCCTTATAGATCTGTACGCAGGTTCAGTGAATTGCAGGTGCGTATACACGCTTTTTCTGTGAATGAAAGAAACGTATACGCAGGTTGGTTGTGATACAGAAGCGTATACACGTAGGTTGATGAATAGTGAAGTAGCGTATATATCTTGATTTATGTTCTAGCTGCTTCTGTTTTATTGTTGCAGTGTTCTGGGTTCAGAATTGGTGTTTGATTACAGTTACTATGTTCTGGGTACAGTGGTCAGAAAAGTGCTTATTTTTTTTCAGCTTTTGATTGGTGAAAAGGAGTTTGGGTTATGTAGAAATTCTTGATGTTTGATTGATATTACTTGTGGATCCAGTCTGAAAATTAATGAAACGAGGTCCCTGAAAGCAAGGAGAAGGTTGCTGCCTTCTGCAGGTAGGAGCCTGCGTACTAGTATCTCAAGCTAGTACAAGAACTTAGGGGGTTGGAGCTCCCTTCCAGGAAAGCTAGAGAACGAGAGAGAGTTGTAGCTCTCTGCAGGTTGCAGCCTGCGTACTGGTAAAGACTGCACCAGTACAAAACATTGTAAAGAGAAGTTTCTAATTAAAAAGAAGATATAGACGAATTGCAGCAGGGGGTTTTCACCCACATTGGGTTTCCTCCTTATATCTTGTGTTCTTGTGTGTGACTGTCTTCTGCTCTGATTTTGGTACTGTTTATTTGCTTCTGATACACAGATTAATAACTGACATCTGAAAGATAAATCAAATTATAAGTCTGCTTTGTATACGCGGGTTTCTTTATCTATAGTTGCGTATATACGCGGTTTTTATTAACAGAAGTAGCGTATATCATCTGGAATTGAAAAATTTGACTTGATAATACTGATTCACCCCCCCCCCCTCTCAGTATTATTTCCAACACTTGTCTTGACAAGAAGTAAAATGGATCACTGTGTGTATTTTAAATTAATTGGTGACCATGTTATTTATTTGGTCTTGTATGTGGATGATATGTTGTTGATTGGAAATGAAAAAGAAATTATCCAGGATTTGAAGACCCAATTGTCCTCCAAATTCGACATGAAGGATATTGGTGCTGCAAACTATATATTGGACATGGAAATTAAAAGAGATCGGCAAAGAGGAAGCTCTGGTTAAACTAGAAGAAGTATGTCTAGAAAATATTGCAGAGGTTTAATATGCAGGATAGTAAAATGGTCAATATTCCTATTCTTGTAAGGGTGAAGTTATCTGTTGAACAATGTCCCAAGACACAAGAAGACGAAGAGGACATGCCCCATATTCCGTATGCAAGTGCAATCGGTAGCCTGATGTATGCAATGATCTCTACTAGACCAACCATTTCACATGCAGTGGGACTATTGAGCAGTTTTATGTCAAAACTAGGGAAGGAGAATTGGATAACAATGAAGCGGTTTTTCAGGTATTTGTGTGTCACTAGTGATTATGGTATGTGCTACCAAGGAAGACTAGAAATGGACAAAGTTTTGGACATCCATGGCTTTATTGATGTAGACTGGGTTGGAGATCTAGATCAGAGAAGATCTACAACATGCATGTGTTTAACCTATTTGGATGAGTAGTCAGTTGGATGAGAAAAAGACAGTCTATAGTGGCTCTTTCAACTACATAGGTTGAATACATGGCATCCTTTCATGCAAGCAAGGAATTAGTTTGGTTGCAAAGATTGTGTTCAAATATGGGGTTGGTACAACGAGTTATAAGGATATACTATGACAACCAAAGTGAAATTTTCTTGGCAAAGAACCCTACTTATCATTCGAAGACAACGCACATTTGTTTTCAGTATCACTTTGTGAGGGATATGGTTGAGAACAAAAAGGTGTTGCTGGTAAAGGTGGACATTTTGAAGAATGTTGCAGATGCATTGGCGAAGTCTGTGAGCAATAAGAAGTTTTCTTGATGTAGAGAAACAATGGGAATTGTAGGGATATACCAATGACTAAGCTCTCCCGTGACCCATTTTGTGGAAAGAAAACAACAATTGGGAGAAAGTTGCGTATGTGTTATATTCTTTCCATGACTAGGCCCACATATCGTATGTTACATCAGGTGCAACGCCCCAGTTTTTTATTTATTTTTGTGGAGACTTAATAATAGTTGGGTGGACCCAAGGATGGGGGGTGAACCCATAGATGGTGGGCATACCTACACATGGTTTTGTGCATGGGGTTTTCACATGGTTTTGGGCATGATGATTTTTTGCCTTTGGTATTTTATAGATCCAGTCAAGGGAACTATGATTATGTTCTAATCTAGGGTTAGTGGATTGTGGTTTATGAATGCTTCGACATATATATGTTTTGTAACATTGAAAGGAATGTAATGAAGAATCATTTTGGTTGTCCTGGTTTTTGGATCCAGGGGAAAATCTCTGTGTATATTTGTTTTATATTCTCACCATTGTATATTTTTCTATTTTAAGAGTTCGTTTGCAGGTAATTTCAGTACAGGGTTAAAACCTACATCCGAATTAGAAAACGACTTCCTTTCTTCTCCCACTTTTGTCTCTAACTCTCTTATCTCCATATGCACTTAACACATCGTAGAAATAGGATGCCACCAACTCATGAGAAAACAACCTCGCGCCCCTCTAACCAAGCAGAGAAGCACCCCCTCCACTGCTTCTACTTCTCTGTCATTGCCTTGGAGTAATTTCAGAGTTTTCAAGGGGTTGAATTGAATATATATGGGATTACCCCTACCTACAAAAGGATAAACAAACCAAACTCTTTCCCTCTCGACTAGGTCAGGACACCAACACACCAATTCGTCATAGTAACCCTAGATGAAATGAATAAATTTAGAAATCAAACCACCTGAGTAGGTAGGGGGTGACACAAATTCCACAACGGGATTTATTTCCTCAACTATTTTACCAAGACAACACCACCACATGACACGAGACCAGTAACAATCCAGAAGCTAGAGACCCAAGAAAAAATCCATTTTCCTTAACTTGACAACATAGGTATAAAACACAACCCACAACAAAACACGCCTACACACAACACTACGAATATCCATGGCACGACACAGGGAGTGAAAACTTGAAAATCCCAAGACTAGAGACAAAACAAGAGGAAGACTCACAATCCAAAGACACTTGACAAGCTAAGGTTGAAAAGGATGCGCCCCTGGAAGAAAATTCGCCAAGAATTCAAGAAAACTAACCCAACCTGATAGAAAGATATGACAGAAGAAGAAAACTTACAAGCCCAACTCTTCAACCCGAAAATATGAGCCAACCACTCCGTCAACTAGCATAAAACACGAGCCCAAAACACCACCTTAATGCAACTCCACCTTAAGAAAATATCTGGAGAATTTCATGCCAGGAAGGCTCCCTCATCCCCTTGCTTAGACAATATGCTCCATGAGGTCGAGGGATAAAACTAAGCTCTCATATTCTTCTCAACACTACACACCATGGCTCGAGACTTGGTCCAATGTTTTAACTATATGCTCATGCATGTGAGTGTAATGTCACACACCTCTCACATTAATTGGGAGCGTGAATTCCCAAAGGTGGTGGAAAAAATAACCCAGGCCTCATCCTTTCTACATTAACACCTTATCGAAGAAGAAAAAGCATAATATTATATATATATATATATATATATATATATAAACGTTTCGTTAGTAAGGAGTATAAAAATTCACATAATAATTTAATAAAAAATATTTAAAATTAAAATTAAAAATAATAATAAAATATTTAATACTATATATATATATTTTAAACTCATTAAAAGAATTTAAAATTTCATTAAGCTTTATAAAAACCATTTATATAATTTATTATTATATCAAAAACTTTAGACCAATAAAATAATTTATTAATTTAAATTATATTTTAAGAAATTAAATTTTATTATTTGATATTATTTTACATTGTATACAATAAAATATATTATATAAATAAAAGTATTAAATGAAATCCCATATTAAAAATATCAACGTATCAAAAAAGGTAATAATTTTAGCATAACAAGGTTGGGATGCTCTCATAATTATGGTGGGAGTCTCTGGTTTGAACCAAAACTTGCAAGCTTCCCTAATGGATGCTGCGGATGATCAGGTGCTCATGTCCCAAGTGTCGTAAAATGCTCAAAATTTAAAGTGCTTAGAACTGGTTCAAAGTTGAATGACTGGAAAGTGCTTGTTTTCCCGATTCCGGTGCCGCAAACGGTTCGAAAAACGGTCGCCGTATGAGGAAGTTATGGCAAAAAGAAAAATTTGTCCATAACATTAGAAATTTTAATTTTTCAAAAAAAAATTAAAAAAGGAATATTCCGCCAGGCACGAAATCCGAGGCAACCACCAAACATTAAATGTAACTACAGTTAAGTTGGTGGAATTTTGGCAGGAGCGCCAAATTTGGCGGACCCGCCATAATTGGCGGAGCTAACTGGAGTTAACTAAAGTTAGCTGGAGTTTTTCTAGGGGCAAACTGGAGAAACTTTAAATGGCCATAACTTTAGCTAGAAAAGTTGGTTTTGGACGATTTTTTTTTTGATTTAGGGTATTTTCGACTTTCTGAAGCCATTGGCGTAGGTCTTACATCCATCTGAGGTCATTTACATAGGTTCTAGAGCCGTGAAAATTCTAGGAGCCACTAGGGCCCAGTTTTGTGAAGACTGGATAGGGTTGCAGGTATCCATTGGAGGTGATCCAATAGTCAATCCGGAAGGATTCAAGTGTTATGAATCCATTTTTACCATATATTTCTCCTGTAGATTCTTATATTCAGTTGTATTTTCAATTTGAGCATTTAATAAAAACAAGGACAAGCCCAGTTGGGAGCTTTGGACCCAGCAGACGTAGCCCTGGAGGGGGTGAATTGCTTTATCAACTTCTTTTGCGTTTGTGGTTGATTTATTTTGCAGAACAAATTCATTTTAATGTGTTGAACAGTAAAAGGAAATAACTCTGCTATGCTTAAATGGGTCATAAACAGCTGAAAATTTCATGTGTTTTCTTTCTGCAAGACATGGAAATCTTTTAAACATGTTTAATTCTGAATTGAATACCTTGCAAACAAATTTCAAGTAGTTTCAAATACAGATCAAGTTGGTATCAGAGCTCAGAGTTTTTTGTGCAAAGATCTTCTAACTGTCTTGCAAAGTATTGATGCTTACCAGGTTGAAACTTAAAAGAGGGGAAGGACAGTTGACTAGAGAACGAGAGAATCCTCAGTCAAGGAAGGCCAGAGAGCCATCACCTCCACCTTCAATTTCACCCTCAAGAGTCTCAGCAGAAGCTTCAAGGATGTCTGAACATGAAGGAGAAATTCCTACAGAGGCAGATCCAAGAGAAGAAGAAAAAGTCTTCAGAAAAGCTTTCTTGGACCTCACTGAAATGGTGAGGATATTGTACCAAGAAAGAAATGAGAAATTGGCTGGAGAAGGGTCCAAACATCCACATGAAGGAGAGGGCTCTTCAGGAGGTAAGAAGGATGATGATCATTCTAAGAAAGGACATGGAGGAAATGGTGATCCACCACCCCCATCTTCACCTTCTTCCTCTTCATCCTCGTCTTCTTTCGTTCATAAGCATAGATCCTCTGGAAAAAGTCCTTTTTTGAAGCTTGATGTAAAATTCGAATTACCTATGTTTAATGGTGAAGTGAATGCAGAAAAGCTTGACAACTAGATTAGGCAGTTGGAAGTTTACTTGAGGATCAAAAATATGCATGATGATGCCACAAAGATTCAGTTGGCTTCTTTGAGAATGGATGGAGCAGCACTGGTCTGGTGGGAGGCCAAGACTAAAGAGGAGATCAAAAAATTTGGTAAGGTTACCTTAAAATGGCCTGAATTTCTATTATCCATTAAAAAACAGTTTTATCCTCTTGCTCACATACAGAAGGCCATTATGAATTGGCAAAATTTCAGACAACTTAAGGGTCAGAGTGTCCAAGACTACACCCAAGAATTCAGGAGAAGAGCTCTCTTGTTAGGGGTAGATTTACAGACCCAAGAAACCTTGCTGAAATACATCGTGGCTTGCATAGCTACCTTAGACACACCATCTTGATGTTTAACCCTACTAGCCTGGACGAGGTTTGTGTCCAAGCTACCCATTTAGAGGCAAGGGGAAAAAACACATTTGAAGAGGGTAGAAACAAGCCCCCCAAGGGGAAAAACAAAGAGAAAACCTCCAAGGGAAAGGGCAAAAAGAATGCATCTGTCAAATAGGAGAGTGAGAAAGTGATCTGTAAACACTGTTCTAAACCAGGTCATAAGGAGAAAAACTGTTGGAAATTATATTCTAAAAAAAGACCTCAATTTAACAAATCCAAAGGGAAACAGAAAACTGCTGCTACTACATCTACACCACAAGATTTAGGGGAAGATTCAGGTGATGAAACCAAAATTGCAGCCATGGGTTTGAAAAACTTGAAGGGAAAAGAAATTGAAACTCAATCCAGCACTAGTACCTCAAACTTCCATGTACAAGCTCCTAATGAGGAAGAAAGAATTGAATTGTTTCATGTGAGGGTGATTTCAAAACATACTAAAATTGACACACTTTTGATAGTGGGTCACAAGCAAACCTTATATCAGAGGACTTGGTCAAGTAGCTTAAACTTGAGACCGTTCCACATCCAAAGCCATATCCACTTGGATGGATTTGCAAGGATGCAAATTTACAAGTTTCAAGAAAGTGCACATTGCGCTTTGCAATTACTGCACATTTTATTGACATAGTTGAACTTGATGTGGTACCTTTTGATATAGCAGGAATTGTTTTGGGAAGTCCTTACTTGTTTGACAGGAAAGCTATCTTTCATCGCCATGAAAACAAATGTCATATGTTCAAAGATGCCAAGGAGTTCATTGTTAGATCTCATCGCAAAAAGACAAATATAGCGATGGTGAATGCAGGACATGTAAAAAGGCTGGTCAATTCAAGTAAGAATTTTGTTCTTCTTATGATTAAGCCCAAGGTTGATGTGAATCATGAGTCATTTGACAATTGTGATCCAAAACTTAAATCAGATCTGTATGATGTAGTTGATGCATATCATGAGATGTTTCAGGAGCCTATAGGTTTGCCTTCTAAGAGGGAGATTCAACATGAAATCCATTTGCATCCAGATTGTCCTCTTCCAAACATAGGCATGTACCACATGTCTATTATGGAGAATGCTGAAATAAAGAAGCAAATCAAGGACTTGTTGGACAAGGGTTTCATAAGGCCAAGTACTTCGCCATGTGGGTCACCAATTGTATTGATTCCAAAGAAAGATGGCACTTGGCGTATGTGTGTTGATTTCAGGGCCTTGAACAAGATAACGGTAAAGAATCGTTACCCACTCCCAAGGATAGATGATTTGCTAGACCAGCTGAAAGATGCTCGATATTTCACTAAGCTAGACTTGCGCAGTGGATTTCATCAAGTAAGAATTGAAGAAAGTGACATTTGGAAGACAGCCTTTAAAACCAAACAAGGACTCTTTGAGTGGCTTGTGATGCCGTTTGGTTTGTGCAATGCACCTGCAACTTTCATGCGGGTAATGGATGCTGTCTTGCGTCCTTTTCTTGATGACTTCGTTATTGTCTACTTAGATGACATCTTAATTTTCAGCAAGTCTAGAGAAGATCATGTCATGCATGTTAGAAAAGTACTTGATGTTTTGAAGAAGAATCAGTTATTTCTTAAAATGTCAAAGTGTGAATTTGGAAAGACTTCTTTGGTTTATTTGGGACACATAGTAGGAGGAGGTGCTTTGAGAATTGATCCTGCTAAGATTGAGGCTATTGTGAAGTGGCCTACTCCCAAATCCATAACAGAGGTAAGAAGTTTTTTGGGTGCAGTTCAATATTGGAGGAAGTTTATCTCTAACTTCTCTTCTATAGCAGCTCCTATGCATGCAGTGACAAGTGTGAAGAGCATCCCAAGATTTGGGATGAACATTTGCACTACATACAACATGCTTACAATCGTGCCAAGCACTCTTCCACAAACACCTCACCGTTTGAAGCTTGTTTTGGTTATTTGCCAAAATCACCTCTTGATTTCATTCTTGAGAAAGATGTTTCCATTGAGGGACATAGTGACATTGACAAAGCTTGTTCATTCATTGAAAGGATTCAGCAAATACATCAGCAAATTCAAGAACAGCTTGAGAAGAGTCAAGGCAAGTACAAGGAAAGACACGACAAGCATAGAGTCGATCACAAGTTTCAAGAAGGAGATGAGGTATGGCTGTACATTAGTAAGGAAAGGATGCAAGGAGAAGGTAAAAAGCTGAAGCCTATTCGTTATGGTCCATTCAAAATCCTCAAGAAGGTTGGAAATAATGCTTTTCAATTAGATTTGCCTTCCTACATGCAAATGTATTCTGTTGTCAATGTGGAGAACTTACGTTTGTATAAACCTCCTTTGATTGCTGATCATGAAAGTGTTGTTCAGCTGCCATCTATAGAAGATTTCTTGCCAGAATTCTTAGATGAGCTGAAAGAAGATACAATCCTTGACAGAAGGACACGCACTTCAAGAAGGGGCAGTGTAGATTATGTTCGGGTTGGTTTCAAAGACAGCAAACCGAACAAGGCAAAGTGGATGGAGGTGGACAGAGTGAGGGAGCTGTACCCTCACCTCTTTAACAGGTAGTTGAAGGCTTTTGGGGTCCAAAAGCTTCCTAATGGGGAGGAGTGATCAGGTGCTTATGTCCTAAGTGTCGTAAAATGCTCAAAATTTAAAGTGCTTAGAACTGGTTTAAAGTTGAATGACTGGAAAGTGCTCGTCTTCCCGATTCCGGCGCCGCAAACGGTTCGAAAAAATGGTCGCCGTATGAGGAAGTTATGGCAAAAAGAAGAATTTGTCCATAACATTAGAAATTTTAATTTTTCAAAAAAAAAATTGAAAAGGAATATTCCACCAGGCACGAAATCTGAGGCAACCACCAAACATTAAATGTAACTACAGTTAAGTTGGCGGAATTTTGGCAGGAGCACCAAATTTTGCGGGCCCGCCATAATTGGCGGAGCTAACTGGAGTTAACTAAAGTTAGCTGGAGTTTTTCTAGGGGCAAACTGGAGAAACTTTAAATGGCCATAACTTTGGTTAGGAAAGTCGGTTTTGTACGAATTTTTTTTTGATTTTGGGTATTTTAAACCTTCTGAAGCTATTAGTGCAGGTCTTACATCCATCTGAGGTTATTTGCAGAGGTTTTAGAGCCGTGAAAGTTCTAGGAGCCACCAGGGCCCAGTTTTGTGAAGACTGGATAGGGTTGCAGGTATCCATTGGAGGTGATCCAATAGTCAATCCTGAAGGATTCAAGTGTTCTGAATCCATTTTTACCATCTATTTCTCCTGTAGATTCTTCTATTCAGATGTATTTTCAATTTTAGCATTTAATAAAAACAAGGACAAGCCCGGTTGGGAGCTTTGGACCCAGCAGACGTAGCCCTGGAGGGGGTGAACTGCTTTATCAACTTCTTTTGCATTTGTGGTTGATTTATTTTGCAGAACAAATTCATTTTAATGTGTTGAACAGTAAAAGGAAATAACTCTGCTATGCTTAAATGGGTCATAAACAGCTGAAAATTTCATGTGTTTTCTTTCTGCAAGACATGGAAATCTTTTAAACATGTTTAATTCTGAATTGAATACCTTGCAAACAAATTTCAAGTAGTTTCAAATACAGATCAGCGGAGGGGGTGCCCCTCTCCCCCTTTGGACTCCTTCGTTGATGTCGCCTTCCCGTCTCTGGTGGCCTCGCTTCCAAAGTGCGTGCGACCTTCTATTGTTGCTTCCAAATTTGTCAAGCGGAATGATGAGGTGAAAAATGTCTCCCTGCCAGATGGAGTGCATCGAACCTCCCTTTCTTATGCTAAGAGAGCATTAATTGGGAAATTCACGAGTATGTGGCCCTCTCCTAGATTGATGGAACCTTGGAATAAGAAAACCTGGAATCCCATGATGACGTGTGAGATTTCCCTTTCTGTGGTTGGCAATGGGTTGTTCATCTTCTTATTTGAAAACAAGGAGGACATGGAGGTAGTATTCCATAATGGGCCATATTTCTTTGGCTCCAGAGGGATGTATCTGAACAAATGGTCCCTCGATTTTAACCTTGATGAGGACATCCCTACTTATTTACTAGTTTGGGTCAAGCTTCTGCATCTCCCAATTTCTTGTTGGAGCGACGATTGCCTTAAGGATATTGGTAATGGAGTGGGGAAATTCTTGGATAAGTTTGAACCAAAATGCTCCCAATTTTCCTGTGCCAAAATCTGTGTAGAAGTAGATTTGGAGAAGGGTCTGCCATATGAATTTAATCTACACCTGGGAGAATGGAAGCATAAATAAGTCTTGGATTAAGAACAAATCACATTTAAATGAAGACACTGTCATGACTATGGCCACTTTGCCAGAGACTGCGCCAAAGATGGGAATGATAAAAGTCTGGATGCTCCAACCGCTCAGGAGGAGCAATGGAAAAAACCTAAAAGGGCTCCGAAATGAAAAGGATCGATGTCAAAACCTCGATGCCCTGTGGTCAACAATAATTCTCCATCCTCCTCAAATCCATTCAAAGTGTTAAGTGACGAGGAACTAGAAATGGAGACTCCCCCTCAGACAAATGTAGAGGAGACCTAGGTAATAAAACAAGGAGAAATAGTAGTGTAAAGTAGTATGCAGGAGGGCAAAGGTGAAGTCACTCTGCCGAAGTCTATTCTTGTCACTGACACCACCCTGAGAAGCTTGCTCAAAGGCTCGGAACATGCTGTCACTCATAATTTGTCCCAAAATTTATCCTAGGTTGATGATTGCAGTAGCCAGGAAACCGACCCTACGAAGAAAATAGGGAGGCCAAACAAGAGGGTACAGAGAGAAAGAGAAGTAGAACTAAATAAAAAACTATGGAATCAACCAATAATCTCAGAGATTTTGAAAGGGAAAAAGGTAAAAAAAGAAGGAAAGGATGGAGGTCGCTCTCCCTCCACTCACAACTACTGAAAGTAATATCATGGAACATAAGGGAGCTAGGAAACCCTACTAAAATCCTAGTAGTTAGAGATATAATCAAACAAGAAAATCCAGCAGTAGTGTTTCTTCAAGAAACAAAGTTAGAAGAAGTGGAGGCTCTGAAAGCAGTTGGAAATTTCTGGAGAGATAGCTCAGGGTCAACTCAATCCTCTAGGGGAGCTTCAGGAGGGCTTGACATATTTTGGTTGAACAAGAACTTTACTCTGATTGAAGAAGTTAAGACAAAATATTGGATTATGGATATTCTAGTGGAAAAGGATACAAGGGAAATAATTCCATTCATAAATATCTATGGTCCGTTTCTCTATAGCAACAAGGCCAAATTCTGGGACTCATTAGAGGTGCTAAAGGAAAGGAACTACCACATCAATAACATAATGGGAGGGGATTTTAACACATTCCTAAATTCATTAGAAAAAAGAGGAGGGTCTTCGAACAGGGGCCCATTTAGAGACAAAATGGAGGAAATAATGGAACGATGGGATTTGATTGATATCAAGCCTAAGAATGAGAAATCTAGTTGGTCTAATAGATGGTCCGGAGACCATTATATCATTTCTCGTCTAGATTGGTTTTTACTGCATAGAAATTGGCTTCTCAATGTTTTGGACTGCTCTTCATCTATCGAATCACAGGGAGATTCAAATCATCGCCCTATCATGATTTCAATGGAGAAGACTGAAAACCTTGGGCCATTGCCTTTCAAATTCAATGCAAACTGGTGTCAATTTGAAGAGGTTGGGAATATGGTAAAGCGAGCCTGGAGTTTCCATGTCTAGGGCTCCCCCAACTATGTTTGGGAAACTAAGCTAAAAAATGTTAAAAAATAATTGAGGAGGTGGCTTAAAGAGAATTATCAACCCCCAGGGAAAGAAATAAGAGAAAAAATCCATGAATTAGAAGAGCATTATAATATGATGGAAAAAACCCACATTGAAGAAATACACATTCAAAAGGAAAAAGACCTCTCCACTCAAATATTCAATCTTTGCAGGCAAGAGGAAAATTTGTGGAGGCTTAAATCTTGCAATATTTGGTTGAAAGTTGGGGAATCTAATACTTCCTTCTTCCATAAACAAGAAATGGCTCGAGAGAACAGGAATATAATCAGGGAAATAAAGGCCAAGGGAGGACAAACAGTTAGCTCCTCAAAATAAATTAAATTGTAGGCTTATAACTACTTTAAATCTCTTCTCAATAAGGATAGCATCCCTTTAGAAAGCACCCCTAAATTTCTTTAGGATTTGCCCCATGTTATCTCCCTGCCTTCCAATCTGTTTCTCTAGTGAAATTACATAAGAAGAAGTTCAAAATGATATTTGGAATTTGGAACCTGAGAAGGCTCCAGGTCTAGATGGATTCTCTATTAGTTTTTACCGAATTTTCTAGAGTATCATAAAAAAAGACCTCATTAAGATGTTGAACTATTGCAGAGTCAAAAATAAGTTTGGGGGATGCACTAACTCATCCTTTCTTTCCCTGATTCCAAAAGAGGCCAATCCCACCTCCTTCTCTAGATTTCGGCCTATCTCGCTTTGCAATTCTTCCTATAAAATTTTGACGAAAATCATTGCCAATAGAATTAAACCCCTGCTTCCTTCCTTTATCTCAGAGAATCAAGGTGGGTTCATGCAGCATCAGAACATCCTCGATAACATCATCTTGGTGCAAGAAGCAATGCATTCAAGCAAAGAAGCGGGAGAAGATGGAATGATCATCAAACTGGATATGGCAAATGCATTTGACCAGGTAAATCACTCCTTTCTCTTCCTTGTCATGAAAAAGTTAGGCTTCAGTAATGAATTCATCTCATGGATTAAAGCATGTATTGGTTCCCCTTGGATCGCCCCATTAATTAATGGTCGCCCAGCCCCCTTCTTCACTGCCTCTATAGGTCTTTGACAAGGCTGCCCTCTCTCGCCACTTCTTTATATAATCATGGCAGAAGCCCTAAGTAGTAAATTAGAAGTTGGGAGGTTGGATGGTTCATTCCAGGTCTTAATATTGCAAGAAATTTTAGGGGAATTAACCACTCTTAATTTTTTGATGATACTCTTCTGATTGGAGGATCCTCCTTGGCGATTGCTTCGAGATTCAAAAAAATTCTAGATTGGTTTCTTCTTCTCTCTGGGGGATTGATCAACAAACTGAAATGTCAATTAATTGGTTGGAACTTCCAAGTGGAAATGATGAAGGAAATTAGCCATTTGTTGAGCATCCCTATGGACGTTCATCGAACTTCCTTCAAATGTCTTGGGATTCCCATTTCCCTGAAGGGAAGATTGGGAGAATGTTCTACAAAAATTAAGGAAAAGGGTGCACTCATAGGGAGTTAGATGGCTCAATTTGGCTAGGAGAGTTACCCTCATCAAATCAATTCTATCTTCCCTTCCAGTATATTTGGGTGCTGGTCTCTTAGCACCAGTCTACATTAATCAACAAATAAGTAGGCTCATCCAAAAATTTTTATGGCAAGGAGGCAAGGGCAACAATCACAAATTCCACCTTGTTAATTGGAATTTGGTTAAGAAACCTAAGAACATGGGAGGATTAGCAATTAAGGATCCTGAACTAATGAATCTGGTGCTAGGGGCTAAATTGGTTTGGAGGCTCCTCTTGGACTCCAATGAGTATTGGAAAAATTTCATCATAAGGAAATACCTTCACAAAAACTGTCTCACCAGACCGGAAGATGAATCATGGGAAGGGAAAGGATAAAAAATTTGGAGACTGTGCAAAGCCTCGTCATCTCTCATTTTGAACCATCTTGGCTGGCTACTTGGGAATGGGAAACACATTCTTCTTGGATCTGATTGCTCGACGGGCCTTGACCCAGCTCTTTTAGTTTGGCTGGTGGAGCAGGGGTTCTCTCACCTTGTGGATATCTCCTGTTGGGATGATCAGGGTTTGTGGTGTGGGTGGATTCCTTTGGAATTTCCCAATCACCTCCTCTTGCATTGACATCTTTTGATTGAAAACCTTAAAGGGTTCGCTCCAATTATCACAAGAAAACTAGACAGCTGCGCCTGGATGGGAGGTAAAACCAAGAAATATTTTGTTAAAGAAGGTTATGCTCTCTTAATCAAGAACCCCTCCTCCCCCCTTCCTTCCAAATTATGGGGAAAATTTTGGAACGGTGATGGCCTACCTAAGATAAATATTTTATGCTGGGAATTGGTCCATGAGAAAATCCTTACGACAGAGAATTTAAAGAAGAGGAAAATCAGTGGCCCCTCTTGATGTGTGCTTTGTGGTAACACATAGGAAACTATCAAGAATTTATTTTGCCACTGCCCCTTTGTCGTGGATACATGGAACTATGCTTTAGCGCCTTTGGCTTCTTCCTCCCAAATTGCGGAAGACTGGAGTGAGATGTTTATTCAATGGAAACATAAATCTCCCTATTCCCCAAACTCTCTGTTAAGGCGTTGTTGGATGGAAATTCCCAAGTATCTATGTTGGTTGATATGGCTATGCCGTAATCAGGCTAATTTTCAGAACAAGCACCATAATTATGAAATTGCAGCAATCAAAAGAATGATGCTACTCTTTGAGGTTATATCTTCCCGGGGTTTCGATGCTTTGGATATGAAGGAGTTGTCTAGCACTAAAAAAGAGTGGTTCATGATCTCCTCTTTCAACCTTAAAGCTCCTCTAGCAAAGTCTTATGTTCCTCTGCCCTTTTGTATCAGACTGAAAGGGGAAGAATTTATTGAATGGCAAAGGAAAGTCGGGAAGAGCCAACTGTATTTTGATGGAGCGTTGAAAGGAAACCCTGGGGAGGCTGGAGCGGGAGGGGTAATTGTTAACCTCAAAGAAAAAAAGAAATAAAGTTTGCATGGGGACTTGGCATCGCAATGAATAATCAAGCTGAAGCCCTTTCTCTTTAGCAAGGTCTGAACATCAGTTTGGCTAATGGTATCAAAATATTGACTATAGTTGGTGACTCTATGATGATTATACAAAAATGTGTGAAGCTCTCCGAGAATGAGATCCTTCTCGAAGATGAAACCTCCTCAATCATGGTCATGATTATATATTTATTAATTTTTTTTGAAAAGGTGGATTTGTTCCATGTGTTGAGGGCCAAAAACCACTTGGTGGATGGTCAGGCCAATGATGGGGTGGCGCTGGAGCAAGGTAGTTTAAGTATCAATCAAGACGTTAAAACATGTCATATCCCCTGAACTGTAGCTCCAGGTCGGTGCTGTATTGTTGGGGTACAGGTCTTCAGAGTATTAAATCGGCAGTTAAGATGGTTAGTCGCCGATTAAGATGGTTAGTCCCCTGATGGTCCCTTGCAACGCTTTGGAAGCTGGGATGGTAGGTAAAGAGTTAAGGCACATGTGTGGCAGCATTAGTATGATGTTCATGTGTGAGGATAGGTGGGCGTCGAGGTCTTGGTTACTCACCGGGAGTTGCAATATAGTTACATCTATAGGGTAGGCTAGTACCATCGCTAATCATTTTTGGTTAATTCTGGCGGTGGAGGAAATGGAGGGAAGATGCTTTGACATGACTCTGAATCGTCTAGCATTTATGAAGGATAAGACCAAGAATAATGTCAGGGTTCAACAGGCCATTATATATTGCAGTTGGCTGCAGTCGGTTAACCAAAGGATAGTGATTATACAACACAAAATTTATGTGAATATGGCCTCTGTGAGTAATGGCAGTGGTGGAGGCTCAGGGTCAGGAGGCACAGGGTCAAGTCATGGCAGTGGGGGAGGCATCGAGAGCTTGGTTGATAGCTCGTGTAAGCAAGTTATTAAGGAAATTGTAAAGGAAATAAATGAAAATATGGTAGTTCTTTATGCACAATTATCAGGACTGGGCAAAGATATGGAGTTGCTGTAGAAGACAATGGAAGGCCTGTGCACCGATGTGTTGAGCATGCAGTAGAAGGTGGAAAACATTGAAATAACAGTGGAAATTGCTACTGTCGGGGTTCTAAAGGAAGTTTTCGGGTTCGGGGAAGCCACGGTCCCCAACAATGCGGATGTTGCGGTCGCTGCTGCTGAGCGGGATCTGGATACTGGAGAGGATGACACCAAAGAATTGGCAACGATAGTGGATGAACCTTCGGGAGAAGAAATCGATCCCGGTAGTAGCTAAAAGATTTTTTTTTAATGTTATTTTATGTTATGTCGAAGTATAGAATACTGTGGAGTTTTTTGGAGAGTTTATAGTTATAGTTATGTACAAAGTCTTTATGTAAATAAAGCTGGTAGCAAGAAGGTCCTATTTCAATGTAAAACAATGAATATTGTAGAGAGCATACTCTTGAATTTTGTACGGGACTTGGCCCTTTTCCAATTCATATAATGAAAATGCTACCTGTTTCTTTAAAAAAAAAATAAAAAAAATTAGCATATATAAAATTAGTTTCCTATTCTACAGCATTACAATGCTAATTTATATGTAATGTTAGTTTAAAATTTAGATATTTATTTTTTGAATTTTTATTTTATTTTATATGTTTCTTTAAATTTAATTTTTAATCTCCCTGATGGGGTGATCTCCGTGATGAGTGAAGAACATGGACAAGCATTTAACCCATCCCATGTGATATTTGTGGTGATGAAGCATGCTAAATATTATTTAGGGTAGTGCGCGAGAGCCGATGGTTCTCGAAGATCTCCGTGATATAATTAGTAATTGAGCTCCCTTGAGAAATCATTGGACGTGCATGCTAATGGGAGGAAGGAAACTAGTTGGAAATGATTTTGTAGGAGTGCAGCGTGGCTCATTATATTTTCCATCCCTAATTCCCCAAATTGCGACAAGAAGAGAGGAAGCTGCTTCAAGCGTTGAAGGCTCAATCCATTTCACGACGACAGTTCAATATATAACGATTTGGGAACCACTCTCATGGAGTTTTCTACAAACACTGGGCGAGCTCTTTGTGATTGTGCGGGAAAGACAATAGTTGGGACTAACAGTTACGGTGATTCTATTTGCAATCACCTCAATTTCGAATTCACTGGTAAAATGATATTCCCCAGATTCAAGGTTTCCGCACGTTCTTTCTCCTTTATGGGCTATTCGTCTTCCTAGTGGAGCTGTTGTTTAGTGGAGCTGTTGTTTAGTTTGAGGCAGTGGAGGTTGAGTCTATAGTTGTTGGGGGTAGGCCCCTTTTGGTTTCTGTCCTTTTCTTTAGTTGGAGTTCATTATTTGTGGTCAATTAGGGAGGTAATGTTGTTGGGAGCTATTGTTTGGTTTGAGGTAGTGGAGGTTGAGTCTATAGTTGTTGGGTAGGCCTCTTTTGGTTTCTGTCTTTTTCCTTAGTTGGAGTTCATTATTTTTGGTCAATTGGGGAGGTAGTGTTGTTGATTCTAGGGTTTCCGCTCCCTTTTCTAGGTTTTCGAGTCAATTTCTATCCAAGGTGTGTTTCAAGCTTGGTGCAGCCGATAGTCGGCTCATCACTAGTTGACATTTACGTAAATATTCTTATCTTATTTGCACTGGGGTGTTTTTGTAATTTGGGAATTTCAAGGAAGTTATTTCTCAAAGTGTAAGGTGTGGGGTTGGTGGCATTCGACCGTTATTCTAAGGCTCGTGCAACACCAACATGGTTGTGCTTGCATGGGTATGGGGCCTTGAGGCCAGGGATAAACTAACCATGTGGAAATACAAGACTTTGTGGAGGAAGTTGACCAACAAACATTCCTTTGTCTTGGAAGAGTTATCTTCCACCTCCATTTGATTCTCTAGAAACTCAAATTCAATAGGTCACCATGATTATGGAGTAGCACACATGCGACCAGAATGAGGACCACAATGAAATTATTTCTTTTATGAATGACCTGTTATGGATTAGTTGGTATCCCTGTGTCATGGTTAGAAAAAGATCCAGGAGAGGCTGGACTAACTCGAGGGTAGGATGGAACATATGGAAGCACACATTCATGAAGCTTTTCTACTTCCCTCGCCTCCAGGAAATGGATCGAACATTCAATGTTGTGTAATCTTGTTGATCAGGGATGAATGTTAGATGTATTTTGGTTCTTGGGATCTTTTGGATTTTTTGGGCAATCTACATGTAGTCTCTAAATTTATAATTGTTGTCAATGTATTTTTTATACTACCTTATGGCCAATAACTTTGATAGGAATGAGGCTAGAAGAATGCTACTCCCAAATCTTCACACGAGGTATCTTTGATATAAATTAATAGAAAAACTCGATTTAGAAAAAAATAAAAAGAAAAGAAAAAGAGTAAAAGTTTAATTTTTAATCATAAAATATTTATATTAAATTTAATATTAAATAATAAATATTAACATATGTTTATTTATAAATTTTATTTTATTAAAAAAAAATTAATTAGAATTTTATAAATTTTGATTTTGAAATTATAAATATTAATTTCAAATTGTAAAATTGAATTTTAGAAATGTTAATACTTTTGAAAAATATAAATATAAATTTTGAAATTATAAATTTAAAATAATTCCAATTCAAAATATATAAATAACATGTTAATTTGTTTTAAAAATATTAATATAATTACTAAAATATAAATAATATGTTAAAATTAAATATATAAATAACATGTTAATTTGTTTTAAAAAATATTAATATAATTACTAAAATATAAATAATATGTTAATCCAATTTTAAAAGTTAATATAATTACTTTTCATTTTCAATTAAATTATTTTTCATTAATTATTATTAGTCAATTTTAAGGTCGCAACCAAACTAGACATCAAATTAGACACTAAATTGGTGTATGAGACTCCCTTGTTTATGGGACAAGGGACCCATCTCCGTGCAACAATTTCACTACTAAGTTTATGAAAGCATACATACATACTCTACCCCTCTGGTTTTGAACCTATGACCTCTTAAGAGGAAACACATGCTCTTAACAATTAGACCCACTCAAATTGTATTATATCTAAATTCAACATTAATATACTTAACATTTTATTCGTATGCTATATTTTCTAATATACATTATTAAAAACATCGAAATATACTGATTTTCTAATATGCATTATTAAATAGATCAAAATATGAATACTTACACTAAAATAATTTAAAATGATGATAATCATTACATTATACCGTTGAACATTTTCAAAACCATTTAAATTAATTGAAAAAAGAAGTTACATTATAATTTATTTATGGTGGGAAAAAATATTTATAATACCTACCTCATAAATAAAAATAAAAGAATAATTAATTTTTAAAAAGTTATTTTTCAAAATGTTTTTTTAAAGCTTTTAAGATTTTGTATTAATTGGACATCGAAAATTACATCATCAGGCTAGACAAACAATATAATAGCAAATTTTTGAAAAAAAAAAAACTATGATTAATACATCAAACTTCTTACTAGACTTCCTTACAGAGCTATGAGCAACATTGTATATACATTTAGGATGAACAAAATGAGTTAAGTTAGATTTTCCATATGATAACATAAAGACAATGAAACGTGACTGCGTAAGATAAACATAGTAACAAAGAATCATGAGAGACTAGGCATGCAACACCTCTCCCAATGCACATAAATTTCCTTTCCTTAACTCCATGTGAGGTAGAATTGCTTCTTGAGCGTGTGAGGGTAGAGCCATTAAGATCAGTGGCTCATCAGAAGCCTAGAAACATTTGTTGCATTCCTAGATAACTCTAGCTGATCGTGGAAAAAAATTCCCTGAGTATGCTTGACACATTTGGCAGAGCTACCACCCTGATAAGGGATATTTTTTAAAATATTAAACTTACTCTATAAATCAAATTAAAATATACACCAAAACAAGATTAATTTTTTTATATAACTCATATTTTTTTAATTAATAAAAAAAATGTCTTCTTTATTTGAAAAAAAAATACAGTGAAAAACTAAATATACACCCAACCAAGATTAATTTTTTTATATAACTCATATTTTTTTAATTAATAAAAAAATGTCTTCTTTATTTGAAAAAAAATTACAGTGAAAAACTAAATGTATAAAATTTACAGTGAAAAACTAAATCTATAAAATAGATACATGTAGATTTATTGTAACTCTAACCTATATGCATAATAAAAGTATAATAAATGTCCTAGAAAACTTTGTTATATAGAGGGGAATGTATAATTTTTTTTGCAAAGAAAAAAAGTAATTTTTTTCGAGGAAAAATCATATTTTGCATATGCCCAAGGGAATTACAGTCATCTCAGTCAAAAGACCCACAAAAAAAAAGGAGAGCTCAAACCTCCCAAAAGAAAATTTCTCCAAAACCAGAGATTTAAAAAACAACTATAAAAAATTGGGCACAGGCCGCTTAGATAACCCAAAAAATGTCCCAAAAAAACTGAGAGAAATCAAACAATAGGAGAAATCTAAAAAACAACTATAAAAAATTGGGCACAGGTCGCCTAGATAACCCTAAAAATGTCCCAAAAAATCTGAGAGAAATTAAACAGTAGGAGAAAATCTGAGGAAAACTAAGAGGTCATGCATGGCCACCAAAAACCTAGAAAAACGAGTTGCAAAATGGGCAGTCGATAGAACAAAGAGGGTCACACAACCCCAACAGAAATACGAAAAGAAGCATTAGGAGAATTTTGAGGTCTAAAATGAGCCTCCTAAGGAAATTATAAAATAATAGTGGAAATATTAAAATAATATTAGATTAAATAATAAAATAAGATTAGATTACATCATTAAATTTTAGAGGAAAAAAAAAACAACTATTTTTCAACTCATATCTTCAACTTATCTCTCTATGGGTTTACTCAAATTTCGAGTGACAACACTCGTTGGATGCAAAATTTGATTCCTCATCCAAGGAGTACCATGTTGCATAATTTCGATGGACCCTACTACACGAAAAATGAGAAATACATGAAAAATGTGATTGCAATCATCTTTTTCATGTATTTCTTATTTTTTGTGTAGTAGGGTCTATCGAAAGTATGCAACATGGGTACTCCTTGGATGAGGAATTAAATTTTACATCCAATGAGTACTCATGCTCGAAATTTTAGTAAAACCTTAGGGAGATAAGTTGAAAATACGAGTTCAAAAATTAGTTTTATTATTTTATTATTTTTTAATCTTTTTACTTTTTTACTCCAAAAATAGTGAATCACCCCCCATGGTTGACATCGTCATCTTAAATCCTATTGTTTCTTATAAAGTTTATTTTGGTTGAACATTTTCTTAGGAGGCACATTTTAGACCTCAAAATTCCCCTAATGAAGGGGCACAATGCCCACACACACCAACAAAAGGGTATATGATAAACTTGGGTCGAAACCTAATGAAGAACAACACAATATCATGCAACGTCGACATAGAGGCATTAGAAAACATGACCCCGAATCCTAGATGAAAAAACCCCACACAGAAAACAAACGAACCTGACCAAATGACAAACAACAACAGAGAGTAGACTGCGACCGATGATAGGAAAAAATCGAGAGGCCATGGCCACGCAACGAGACCCGAGCAAACCAGGAAACAGCGAAAGGCGCCAACAAGGCTGCATGACAACATTGAAAACCCACCTTCCATGAGAGAGGCAGAGGCTATGGCAGCACTCAAACCCGACAAAGGAAAGAGGGCCACATAAAACATGGGACGAAGGTGGCTAGGGCACAACCACCATACCCCCTGCTCGATCTGAGAGGAATGTATAAATATGTAAAAAACATTTATATTACATATGGTGGTATATTGTAACTTTTTTGGGTAAGTTAACTTTTCCATTGTTGTTTCATAAAATTATAAAAGTCATGAATTGTTATTTATCTCTAGCTTTTCAAATAGGAAGTTAGACCAAAGACACAATAATTTCTAGTTATTCATTATCTAAAAATGAGCAGAGGAAAAAAAACACCTAATGAAAATATAGTATAATTGTCCCACTGAGGGGAAAACCAACCAAGAGAATAACAAAATTATAGACTAGAGTTTTTTATTGTATGCAAGAAGTGATAACAATCATCTAAAAAGGAAAGTACAACTATCCCAAAACTGGGAAAGCCAACCACGACCAACCACCAAAGTTACCAAAGATCTAAACAAAGTAAATAGAGAAGCAAATAATACAAACCTATTATCTATGAAGATAAGGAAGTATCCAAATCAATGGGGTGGTGTTTGTTGTTGTAGTGTAATGTCGTCGTTATCCTTGAAGGTGAGGCCATTTCAAGATGAGCAAGATGACCCATTTCAAGGTGAGCAATATGACCCACAACATCCATAAATGATAGATTCAACTCCTCCAGATTATGCATGAAATTGTCTTGAGCATTCCATTTATCAATTAGCACTTAGAAATTGTCTTGAGCATTCCATTTATCAATTAGCATTCCATTTATGAAATTGTCTTTAGAAGTAGCTTAACATGCCAATATAAATCTACAATGTACAAATAAGGATTGTGCCAACCCTTAGTGTTTATTGTGTCAAGAATCCATGCAGTGATACCATACAAAACCTCTGAGTCTAGAATACCCTATTGCTTGCGACACACTTCACCCTTAGCTTCATGAATCTCTGACTGGTTCATAGGGGGAGTGTGAGCTTAATAGTGACATGTAGAAGTCTCAATGTGGAATTGAGCCCTTAAGCTGCAAGCGCACTGGCATGCCATAATGGCCAAGGGTAGAATGAAATAGGTAGGATAGGCAAGAGATGAGGGACATTATGCATTAGAGGAAATTTTAGCCTAAAAGTGCCCATGAAATTTTCATGTACGTAATATGCAAACCAATCAAAATCCTTTGAATTTAAAAAGAGGCACATGTAAGTATTTTAGAAGGAAAAAAACAACTTTTTTTAATTGCATTTTTGGATTATCTCCTTATAGGCTTACTCAAATTTCGAGTGTAGGCACTCGTTAGATGCATAATTAAATTCTGCATCCAATGAGTATGCATTGTGTATACTTTTGAGGATACCCACATTGATAAAAATTGAAGATACATTAAAAAACGTGTTGAACACACTTTTTTAATGTATGTTCAATTTTTACTAATGCAAGTCTTCTCAAAATTATGCATAATGGGTACTCGTTAGATGAAAAATTTAGTTTTGCATTCAACGAGTATCTGCATTTGAAATTTGAGTAAACCTATAAAGAGATAGGCCAAAAATACAATAAAAAAATAGTTTTTTTCTTTTCCCTCCAAAATTCATAACTCTTATTTTATTATTTTTCCTTAGGAGGCCACTTTTAGGCTTAAATTTCCTCTAATTAAATACAGCACATATAGGAGATTAATGCCATCTTGGAGAACAAAGGTCGAGTTTACTGCCATTGTTGCATGTCCTCATCAACCTTCAATTTTGACAAGGGTGAGAGGAAATCCAATGAAAGAATCAAGAAAAGAAGAGTTGCAACCAAGGGCATCGTGGATAAAGCAAACAATTTGCCAAAATGAAATTGGGAATCATATCAACGAGCTTGGAGATAACACCCCCAATGCAGGATCTAGGGGAGTTGGCATGAGCGAATTTAATGTTGTACATTAGGTGAGGATGGAGGGGTCGCGTCCAAGGCAGAGTTTAATGAGCTTGCAGACCAAGAGATCTATCACCACTAGTGTTAGAAACCCCCATTAGGGATTTGTTATATATATAACTTATTCTGGTTAGTTTATTTTTTTGGGGGATTGGGTTTACTTCATGGTTAAGAATATGTTATTTAAGGGAATTTAAATCATTGAAATTACTCCTAGATTGTATTGGGTACGCACTACAACAAATCTTAGCATGGATGCATTTTTTGGTCTTTTCCTGGTTATCATAAATTAACCATGAAATATTTACAAAACAAAATTCTCTCAATCCAATCACATAATTTAAAAATTATATTTAACCAATATAGATCTATCTTAATCACAGATCTAGAAAGCACCAAGTGGCATGGAATCTCTTGAAGTGGAAACTTGCTTTAGAGTGTAGAACTTGAGAAAAGGTTTGTACCTCAAAATATTTGATCCCTCTTGGTGTTTGACAGCTCCATGATTAAAATGGATCTATATTATTACACACACACTCACACACATAAAATGCATGGATAGACTAAAAGCCTTGAAAATATCCTTGGGCGCTTGTGTAGTGTAAACTACACAACCTAAACTTGCAATTCCAACAAATCTTTGCTAGATTTATGATAAAATTAACTAAAAAGAATATTTGAAAATGATAGTGAGACTCTTCAAATGTTTTAACCATAAGTTTTTTTTTTTTTCTAATTGCCTTCTTTAATATATACATAACTTTTTTTAAACCATATATAATATACATAATTTTTATTGAAATAATTTATTTGACATGGTAATTGAAATATTTTTTTTTTTCAATTATAGTTATTTTTAAAATGTCACATATCAAGTTTATACAAAAAATCAATGAATTACACGTCTTCCTATTATTAGAAAGTAACTGCATTTTTTTTTTTATTTTCAATTATTTCCTCTTTGGGAAAATATTTTATTATGATCAACATTAAATTATTACTCTCTCTCTCTCTCTCTCTCTCTCTCTCTATATATATATATATATATATATATATATATATATATATATATATATATATATATTATTGTCTTCAAAATAGTAGACTACAATAAAATTGAAACATCTAAGGTGAGTCTCTCACTATAAAGACTTGACTAGATCTAAAAATTGACTCTCCAGAGGGAGGAGAGGGCGAACTGATTACAAGGTGAGCCAAAAGTAAATTGAACAAGACAAATACATTGGCCAAAATAGCTTTGCATTAAAGATTCTACAACATAGGGAACAAAAAACATAGATGTGATAAGTAACTAGGCAAAGTGATTTGAATAAGAAATTGAAACCTGGATGGCTCCTAGGAGACCTCGTATGTTTTTCCCACCAAAGGGGGAATACCGAGATGTTATTTGATTCGCTCCATCCTCTGATCTAAGTCCCTCAAATGCTAGTGTAGGTGCTTAAGGGAGTGGAGAATATTTGCTCGACGCTCATTTTTGTCCAAATTGTGCAACCCAAAAGAAATTTCATCAACCAATAAAGATCCATTGTTTGCATATATTCATTGAAGTGACCTCTTGTGTGACTTGTATCCAAGATCCAATCTCCCCATTCAGTGAGAACCTCCATGTCGGAGAGGGGATGTCTCTATGTCGAAGCTTCTCCTTTGGCACATGTAAGTTCATCTTGAATATGACCGGGAATGATTTCACAATGGCACGATGCAAAGTCCTCCAACTGATTATGTATGCAAGTATTACCGTTGTGGGCCTGTTCCTAGTAATACGCAACACCCCTTTGAACTTGTGCCCTCTGATGATGCATGAGGGATAGGTTAGGGGAACAAAAAATCTCAGGTAAAATCCAGGGATGATCGAGTAAGACAAAAGGATAAGGGAAGAGCCATGTTAGTCGAGGCTTAATACCTGGTAAAGCCATAGCTACAGGTGCCTCCTACTAGGTAAAACTTGAAGGTTCACATAAGAGAAGGGGGAGTAAAATAGACACACCCCAAGATAAGAACCACCAAAAGACACTAGAAAGGAAACACACTGCCATCACACATGGAAAAGGGTGCTTGAAGCAAAAAATTATAGGTAGAGAGAAAAAAGGGTGGCACAACTATGAAGATGGGAAACTCGAGGCCAGGCATCACAATGGAAGGCCAGGAAAGAAATCCGAAGCTAATTAGGATAGAGGGGAGAGGGACCAAGGGATAAGGTTTGAATATGGAAAAAAAATTGAGGAAGACCAATACTCAAGCCTTAGAGTTGTTTGTGTAATGACCAACATGCACAAGAGTTTAAAACACAAAGGGAAACAAATGTTGGAGAGAAAGATTTCAATACCAATTCCAAGTCAATGTGACAATGCCAGGATGGAAGCAACTTCCTCTATAAGATGGAATTATGACCTTGCAAGAAATTTGTGCGCTATGAAAACTAAGACCTAGTCAGGCTAGGTATCCCACCATCGTGAATTTGTGTTAGCCCTTGCTCTTTCCAAGCTCATCCAACCCTGTAGAGCTCTCTCTACCAAAAACAACGCAACATAATGATGTAGGTTCACTAGCATGGTTAAGAACTTAACACACATTACCACGACATGTGTGAGACTCCAGTTATTGCACAAACTTGATGTGAAACTACTCAACACCATTAACATAATTCGCTTGGACGTATGACAAATTGTCAAATCCCCACTTCTTCCATAGATCAACACCATTAAAACATTCTCAAGGGTGTGCTTCCACTTGGCGAGGTGGAATGGCAGTGATACTCCTCGCATGGACTTCCCCCTCCCTCTCATAATATCTCTCTCTCTATATAGATATATATAAGGCTGATATTGAAATATATAATTTATTTAAGTCATGTATTAAAATAATTAGAAAAATATAATAAGTGTATTTACCACATTTCTTTTATAATGTGTTGTAATTTAGGCTAGATGGGATTATTGATATTCTATAGTGTTTTTAATTAAAAGTAACCAAATAGATATATCCATTTCTGTTTTTATTTATAGCTAATATTATTTTATATTTAAAGAATATTTTATTTTTATTTTAGAACACTTGGGAATTTGAGATTAAAAACCAAAAAAAAAAACCTCATTTGGCTTTAAAAAATGTTAAAAAGTAAAAATGAAATAGTTTATTACTCAAATTATATATTAAATCACGTTGGATCATAGACTAGTTCAATTAGAGGGTATATTTAAAATATTGCGAACAGATCGTAACCTCACATGATTTATGGTTGCTCTCCCAAACTTCCCATGATTTATTGTGTCAAATTCTACGCTTTTAATTTCTCATTCACACTTTTGGAGATCTCTGTAAAATGTGCTAATTTTTACACCATTTTTGCTCTTTCAAACTTCCATGGAGACTTCTGCAAAAAGGCATTAATGAAACCATTGGAGATTCTCCTATTGTCTTCTGAAGCGAGTCCGTGTTTCGACAGGGTTCTTTTCTTGCAATTATGTGGACTGTGGACACTCTATGCTTTAAATATCGTCTGCATAATACGAGTAAACAAAAACTGTAACGTCGTTTTCTTCCGTCCTCTAATCTAAAGCACAGTGCATTGCATAATAGTTGGGCTTGAAGATTTTCTTTGGGTAGACGTCCAATATTTATGGCCTGAGTCGCAATCCCATCAAGGAACAGTAAATATTTTCTGAAACCACAATATGAGTAGGTATCCAATATTTATTGTGTTATTAATCTATTAATGCTTTATATTTTACTTGTTTAAATTCCACTGTGGGCTATAAGGCTCTATTCATTAACAAGATAATGCAGGTCGCCCAAGGTTTTCTATTTTAAAAATAAAATAAAAAAGTTTTCCATTTTAAAAAGTAAAAAAGAAAATAAGTTTTTGTGGTTTGTTAGGGTTACGAGAATAGTTTGTTCCTGATATGTGAGAATAGTTTATGAGATTACTTACACATCTCTTTCATACTAGATTATTAGGTTGTAGGTTGTACAATAATCTTCTTGGATTAAAAATCATAATAATTAATTAATTATCACTTTATTTTAAATTATTATCCTTATTAATTATAAAAATAATTAATATATCAATTAAATATATATAAAAACATGTAACATGAAAACATGATATTATAATAATAAGTAATAAAAATTCATTGTCACTTACCTATATGACACACACACGGTGAACAGTAAAAAAGACACAATTACATTCAAGGTAAATCTCAACCATTTATCTTAAGTACTATTAAAAATATTTCATGGATATTTTATGAGATTCAAATTTTTCTTCGTAGCATGGCCATTTAGCATGAGATTATTGTTGTTTTATTTTTTTTATAGGACATGTGTCAATTCCAAGTTGAACACGAACATACTTATACATCTCTCTCATACTGGCATGGTCATTTAGCATGAGATTATTGTTGTTTTATTTTTTTTTATAGGACATGTGTCAATTCCAAGTTGAACACGAACATACTTATACATCTCTCTCATACTCGCATGGCCATTTAGCATGAGATTATTGTTGTTTTATTTTTTTTATGGGACATGTGTCAACTCCAAGTTGAACACGAACATACTTACACATCTCTCTCATATTGGTATGGCCATTTAACATGAGATTATTGTTGTTTTATTTTTTTTATGGGACATGTGTCAACTCCAAGTTGAACACCAACATACTTACACATCTCTCTCATACTGGGTTGTATAATAATCCTCTTGGCTTAAAAATCATAATAATTAATTAATTATAACTTTATTTTAAATTATTATTCTTACTGATTATAAAAATAATATTTCATATATCAATTAAACATATATAAAAACATATAACAAGAAAAACATAATAATATAATAATAAGTGATAAAAGTTCAATGTCACTTGTTTATACATTGACAAGTAAAGAAAACACAATTACATTTAAAGTAAATCTCAACCATTTATCTTAAATACTATTAAAAATATTTCATAGATATTTTATGAGACTGAGATTTTTAATATCCACTTCATAAATATTAATAATTAACTTAAAATTCTAAAAAACCTTATTCCAAAATAAATATGCTTATTCACTTAGCTATAATCAACATAAAACTTTGTTATTGTATAAAAATAAATAAATGTTATTCATCAAATAAGGAATATTAATTTTTTTTTATAAATATTATTTATTCTATACCAATAATTATTTCACAAATTATATTTAAATAATATATATTTTTAAATATAAAAATTATAAATTATAACATTTCAAATAATAATCAATAATAATTTATCTTTATAATAATTAATAATAACTATTTTTAATAAAAAATATACTATATTTAAAATAAAAATTATCTAATTTGAAATATTAAATCTTAGATTTTTTTTTAATTATCGATATTAATTTTATATATTCTAAAATCTATAATTACTTTAATTAAAATACCATTTAAATAATAAAGAATTAAATATAAGTATTAACCATGGATTTTTACTGTTACGTTTTATTATAATAATATAATAAATTTTGTTCATGGAATATGATTTAGTATTTTATAAATTGCTTTAAGTAAAATATAATTTAAATAATAAAAATTAAATATTAACCATGGTTTTTTTTGGTAAAATAATAAAATTTTGGTTATGTTATTTTAATTATGTTGTATTAGAATAATATAATAAAATATTGGTCATGGAATATGATTTAATATTTTTTTTTGGTTATGTTGTATTAGAATAATATAATAAAATATTGATTATGGAATATGATTTAATATTTTTTTTATTATACTTGTTTATAGTATGTTGTAAAATGGTTTGATTTTCAATTAGTTATATATCTATATATATAGTTTATTAAAATTTAGAAAAATAATTATTTGAATATTTTGAAAATTAAAAATAAATTTTGAAATTTGAATTTTTTTATTTTTATTTTTTATTACGTCATATAAATGAAGTGACTAATTTTATGAGGTTATAAATATAATTTATTAGAAATAAAATTTATTTTAAAAATAAAAATCAAAAAAATTCTATATGCCACTAAGTGTCATAATAATACACATTTCAAATCTCAATATTTATTAAAAACAATACGCACATCAAATCTCAATGTTTATGCAAATAAAAAGAAAAAAAAAATTATATGCCACCAAGTGTTATAATAATACACATCAAATCTCAATATTTATGAAAAACAATACACACATCAAATATAAATATTTATGAAAAACAATACACACATCGAATCACAATATTTATGAAAATTTCATAACAATACACACATCAAATATAAATATTTATGAAAAACAATACACACATCGAATCACAATATTTATGAAAATTTCATTTTTAGGTAAGTGTGTCAAACTCATGTTTAAGTTTTAATTAATGTGTAACTTTTGAAAATATTACTCAAGTTTTTGAAAGAATTTAATAGTGATTTTTTTGGTGGTTTAATATATATGTGTGTGTGAGAGAAATCATTTTATATATAGATTCTCCTTTATACATAATATTGATATATATAATCTATTTAATATAAGAAAACATCTAAAATTATTATGTCACTACTTAAATAAAATATTCCTAAATTATAATGGGAAATCTTTAACAAAATATCTTTTAAGCCTTACTACTAGGACTCCAATACTATTGCAACAACTACAAAAAAATCCAACAAACACATTTATGATATTCTATCACTTCTTATATCAATATAAAGATTTTTTTGAAAATGCAATATAAGTTCTTTATAAACTCTTACTGCTTCTGAGTCCTGTCTTACATTAATACAACCTATAAAAAAATACATTTTTTTTCAAAGCAAGGCTAGAGCATGAAGCCTCCAAATAGTCAGTAGATCAACCACCATTTCTGAAGCATCATGCAGACATCAAGGCAACCAGAGACCATTAGGTAGGCACATGTATGCATTGTTATTCACCTCTCATGTTGAGGATTTAATGGTTAAAAAAAATGTTTTCAGTGCACATGAGAGAAGGTTTTATAGGTTGAAGGTGGCCAGTAAAATTGGCCACCCTCAACTAGTAAGACTACAGTTTACTCAAACACCCATGAAACGTGGAGAATTCAAAGTGGGTAAAGTGATAATTAAGAAGAATGAGGACTAGATCACCAAGCACACCAAGCCCACTACCACAAAACGAAATAAAAGAACAAGGATCAACTTTAGTTGTATAGATGCTCATTCCCAAAACAACTAGAGAGGTTCATTAAGGCATCGAATGTCAAGCTAGATGCTACCAGGGGTTGCCTAGGGTGATACATAAGAGATACAAAGTTGATTTGTAGGTGCTATAGGATCAGGCATAACTTCTACAGGAGAAACATAACTGCTACATGAGAGACAAATTAGTTGCTACAGGAGACAGAGTAGGTGCTATAGGAGATAGTCTGTCTTCTACAGGAATGTCCCAATAGGAAAAAGGGGCCCTATCTTAAGCATTATTGGCCACAAAACCTTAGAATTTTGAAGGAGTTTGCAAGGAAGGGGTAAGTACTTGATCCTCCTCACCTCCTGCAAACCAAAAAGTCTGTGAATTTTTGCAAAATTCCTCCACTAAACATCCTGTAGCAGAACCCTGAGATTTTTTGTTTTGAAGTGTGGATTTTTCTTGTGAGGATGAACATTATGATGGGAGAATAAACTTGCTTTGAAATTTGAATAACATTTTTGACCTCACTCATCAACAGGAAGCATTTCTCCTCTTACCATAAGTTGAAATCCTAAGTGCTCTAAAATTGATAATTGGAAGCAGGGTTCCCTTGCACAAACCATGAGAACACATAGACAAATTTTGTTGACATGGATAGAGAATATTTTCTGGACTTGGAGAGACATTCATGTATGGCTTTGCAGAAGAAGAAGAAGGTGGTAAAGAAAAAGAAAAGGTTGAAACAAAATAAAAGTTCTTGAAGAAAATAGAACAAAAGATAAAAGGAGAATAAGAAGCAAATTGAAGAGATAACCTCCCTCCAAGCCAAAAGAAATGAGCCCCAAGCCTCTCAGAAGAATCCAAGCACCAGGGTAGCCACGATCAAACAACTGCAAGAAGAATCTTCCCTGCTATAGGAAGGCAGAAAGTTGCTACAAGAAAGTGTTGGACAACTACAAGACATATCAGCAAGGCCACAAGGGCCATGAATGAGGCACAATTAGGTCACTAAGTTGCTCAGAGGATGAGCAACACTTTCAATAGGGGGTAAGATGGGCCTCCAAATTAGATACAATTTAAGTCCCATCCGACCACCCTTAAACACTTTAAACCTCTCTTTTACATTATCTTGAGCTATAATGTGTTCATTAGGAAGGTTTAGAGATAATTGCATATTTGTGCCTAATATTATTTATTTTTGTAGAATATTTTGAGAATATTAGGTATATTATGAAGATTTGGAGGATGAGTTAATCTAGGGACTTTCTGTTGGAAATAATACTAAGAGAGGGGGGGGGGATGAATCAGTATTATTCAAGTCTATAATCTTTTTCTTTTCATACTCATATTTATATATGCTACTTAAATGAAGGTAACCTGCATGTATATGCAACTATATGCAAGGCAACCAGCATATATCCAGCAAAGTTATGATTTAGTTAATTCATCATATGTTGATCCTTAATCAATGCATGAGTACTTCATTAACTATATAAACAGTAACCATGTGCAGTAATAATAGAACAAACCATCACACATAAGAAACACACATGAACACCAAGATTTAAGGTGGAAACCCAATGCGGGACAAAAACCACCTGCTATTGTCTTCTTTTAATATAAGAAAAACCTGTTTACAATCTTGTACTGGTGCAGACTCATACCAGTGCGCAGGCACCCACCTACAAAAGGCTACAACCTTCTCTCATTCTCTAGCTTCTACTAGAAGGGAGCTACAACCCCCTAGCTCTTGTACTATCTGATCTGTTTACTAGTATGTAGGCGCCGACCTACTGAATGCTCCAACCTTCACTCGTTTTCCAGCTACTACTGGAAGGGAGATACAACCCCCTAGCTCTTGTACTAGCCGATCCGTTTACTAGTATGTAGGTGCCGACCTACTGAAGGCTCCAACCTTCACTCGTTTTCCAGCTGCTACTGGAAGGGAGCTCTAACCCCTTGGCTCTTGTACTGGCCGATATGTTTACCAGTACGTAGGCGCCGACCTACTGAAGGCTACAACCTTCTCTCTTCCTCCAAGGACCATGTTTCATAAATTTTCATACTGGATACTCCTAGAACACAACACCATAATCTGAAGGCCACGTTTCATCTGATTTTCATACTGGACCCATCAACAACATTGAAGCTCAAAATCAATCACCACTGCAATACAACCATTAGATACATCTATATCATCCAATCACTGAAACTCAATCATCAATCTCTGAATCAACCATACGATTAATTAATTTGAACATTCAAACCTTTGTCATCAGAACACAATCACCAGAACACAGAGCAGAACCCAAAACTCTACAACAACAACTAGATTCAACTCCAACTTCAAATATCATACTTCATACTGTATACGCGACTTTGATGAGCCGAACCAGTGTGTATACACGCTTTTACCAAAGCTAACTTGCGTACAGATCTATAAATATTAACTCAGAACTTTGCAGCTATTCCAGACATCAGTCATACCTAGATCATAACATTTATAGAATAAAACACGCGTCAGTAATTTAGATCTAGACTATCCATGATCAAACCACATAATGATAATACATTTAAGGTCTTATGATCCCGATCCATCATCCATCATCAACCACATAGGTGCATCCTTAGTTCAGATCAAGCAAAGCATCAGAAACCCATAACCTGCATACTTGATCTCACACTTCATTAGATATTCAATACTTGCACACTTGGCCTAATGATCTTCTCCTCCTTATATACTCTTAGGCCTTTCTCAATACCATGGACCAAAACCGCTTAGGACCAATACCTTGGACCAAATACCTAGGGTCAATACCTCGGACGAGATACCTTAGACCAATACCATGGATCAGAATACCATGGACCAAATACCTTGGACCAAAAACTTAGTTTTCCAACATGTACGTGCTTTCCCTCTTGTGAAAGTGTGTGTGTACATTATACGCTCCTTTTGTTCTGTTAACCCGCATGTATACGCTTCTTTGTCAAGGTGAACCTGCGTATACCTCTCTTTCTTCATTCTTTGTACTCTGATCATTAATTCTTTGCTATTGACCTGCTGCATTGTGATTTGTCATCTGAGTGAGTTGCCATCAAGGATAACACCTGAATCATAATGCCAACAATCTCCCCCTTTGGACTTTATGGCAACAACAACACCAAGTCACTCTCCCCTGTAACATCAAGGGCAAAGGGTGGACCAAGATATTCTCTCCCTTTGACATATGTTGTTAATGCTCCTCATGAGTACATGCTGAAATCTTTGATTGAGCTCCCCCTTTGTACATGCTGAGATGCACTAAATCGCCCATGCTCCCCCTAAGCACATGCAGAGTCTACAAAAATATTTTCCAAAGGAATAACATGACTCTATAACTCAACGATGTGAGTATGTCCTTCCTATCACCAAATACTCATACATACATCCATCTCCCAACGAAGTCGGGATATACCAAATTTGACTCATCCACCCAACCAAGTTGGGATATACTAATTATTTATACATGATAGAAATAATAAATATTACATCATCCATCCCATTCAAAAAATTAGGTCTTTTCATGACCTTTACATCAAATGATATTCATGATATTTTAATCAAGGACAACTGATCTAAACAAGACCATGATAGTCATCAACCACTATCATACACCATATGTGATCTACACCATCAGCAGCATCAGGATCAACAACCTGTACATTTCCATCATCCAAAGAGTCACATGAATCAAAAAAACTATGTGGATTAAGCAATACAAGCATCTTCAAGTACTAACAAAATGCCACCAATGCATTATTTGAAGCATATTCTCCCCCTGAACCTGTTCCACCTGTTCATTGACAGATTTGATCATGCATAATATTAGTGAGAGTCATCAAGGCATCATCATGTTGGGTTGTGTTATATTCTTTCCATGACTAGCCCACGTAGTTAACCAGGGGTTAGAGGGGGGAGGTCACAGGGGGTTTGAGGGGCACCCGTAACCCCACTTTATGGGGTTCGGGGTAGTGCCCCGGAAAATTTTGGTTTTGGAACCTATGTTAGGTTTGGCGGACTCACTTATGGTTTTGTGCATGATTTTCACACATGTTTTTGGATGCGATGGTTTTTGGTCCATGGTGTTGGATGCTTCGACATGTATAAATATGTATTGTAACATTGAAAGGAACATAATGAAAAATCAAGCTGGTACTCCCAGTTTTGGGATCGAGGGGAAAATCTATATGTATATGTGTTTTATGTGTTATTCTCTCGCATTTTTTTCCAGTGTTTTAGAATTCGTATGCAGGTAATTTCTGTACGGGGTTAAAACCTACATTTGGTATCAGAGCTATTTTGGATTCAAGGGGATGCCTTTGTTGCTGAGGGGTTTCACTCGGGCCTGTGGTAGACCCTGTTCAGTGGGAGATCTACGAGATCGATTCTGGTGGTGAAAGAAGATGGCGAGCAGTGGAAAGATAGAGATCAAGAAATTTAATGGTCAAAGTTTTGAGTTGTGGAAACTCAAGATGGAGGATTTGTTGGTGGATAAAGACCAGTGGATCGCGGTAGATCCGGGTACTAAACCAACGAGAGTGTCCGATGAAGAATGGAAGAAGTTGGATCGAAAGGCAAAGAGCACAATACAATTGTGTGTCTCAGATTCAGTATTTCTGAATGTATCAGGGGAAGCTACGACGAAGGCTTTGCGGGACAAGTTAGGGACTTTGTACCAATCTAAGTCTCTGGTGAATAAATTGTTCCTGCGGAAAAAGCTGTATAACCTGAGGATGAAAGATGGAGACTCGGTGACAAAGCATCTGAATACATTTAATACTGTGGTAAGTCAGTTAGCATCTCTTGATATTAAAATTTCAGATGAAGATAAGTGCATCAGTTTGTTGTGTTCTATACTAGATTCATGGGATAGTCTGGTCATTGCAATAGGTAGTAATGCAACTGCCTTGCAATTTTGATGAAATCGTCTCATCCTTGCTGATGGAGGAGAAGAGACAGAAAAATATGGCGAGCCAAAATGGTGATGCCTTGTATATATGAGGGCGGACCCAAAATAGAAACAAAAATAAGTCATCAAGTGGGAGATCTAAATCTCCAGGAAAACCTGTAAAGGTGGTGTGCTGGAAATGTGCAAAGGAAGGGCACTACAAAAGGGACTGTAAATCTAAGGCTCCTGACAAAGGAAAGGGATTTGATGAGGCTCCTTCTATAGAGGTGAAAAACACCCCAGATGAAGGTGGGGATGTGCACTTGGCTTCTTCAAGTACACATGTAGATCATGAGGCATGGTTGATTGACTCAGGTGCATCCTTTGACTTTACTCCCCATAGAGAGTGGTTCTGCGAGTATGAGAAATATGATGGTGGTGATGTCTTCTTGGGGGATGACAGGAAAGCTAGAATCATTGGTTGTTGAAAAGTATAGTTGAAGTTGCAAGGTGGAAGGGTTAGAACACGTCTGGGTGTTCTACATATTCCTACATTGGCCAAAAATATGATTTCTGTAAGCAAGCTGGATGATGCAGGTGTAAAAACAGTGTTCGAGAAGGATACCTGTAAGATGGTTCGGGGAGCACCAGTATTGATGCGAGGAGTTTGGATTGGAACTCTGTACAAGCTGGAAGGTAGCACTGTTATTTATGGGTGCAATAGTTCTGTGGTTCCTGAAAGTGGAGCAGATAATCTAGTGGTCTCTGGAGAGAAGACCATGCTGTGGCATCAAAGGCTTGGACATATTGGAGAAAAGGGCCTTCGAATACTTCATGGTAAGGGTATGGTAGTAGGTATGAGTAATAGCTCTCTGGATTTTGATTTCTATGAAAATTGTGTATATGGGAAGTAGAATCAGGTGAGTTTCCCCTCTGGTAGTAAGAGGGCGAAACAGATATTAGAACTTGTGCACAGTGATGTGTTTGGACCTGTGAAGGTTCCATCACTAGGTAAGTCTGTGTCCTATGTATCATTTATAGATGACTTCTCAAGGAATACATGGATATATTTCCTTAAGAATAAATCTGAAGTCTTTGACAGGTTTAAAGAATTTAAGGCTCTGGTGGAAAACCAGACAGAGAAGAAGATAAAGGTACTGAGGACAGATAACGGTGGAGAGTTTTGTAGTAAGGAATTTGAAGAATTTTGTAAGAAGTGTGGTATAGCACAACATAAGATTACTCCATATACACCTCAGCAAAATGGAGTTGCAGAAAGAATGAATAAGACGTTGATGGAAAGGGCAAGAACCATGCTCAATAGTGTTGGGTTAGGACAGGAATTCTAGGCAGAGGCGGTGGATACTGCATGTTACCTGGTCAACAGGTCACCTTCATCAGCATTGGAGGATAAGACTCCACAAGAGGTATGGACTGGTAAGAAACCCTCTCTTTCACATCTGAGGGTATTTGGATGTGATGCATGTGTACATATTCCAAAGGAGAAACGAACCAAGTTGGATAGTAAATCTGAAAAGTGCATCTTTATTGGGTATAAGGATGGTTTAAAGGGTTATAAGCTTTGGAACCCAGTCACGGAAGGTTGTGTACAAACGATATGTGGTGTTCAGAGAGGTGAAAGATGTTATTAAACATGAAGTCCAATGAAAGGAACCTGAGAAGATAGAGTTTGAGCTAAAGGAGGAAGAATCAGACTCTACAGCAGAGGAGGAATTAGAAAATGAAGAACCACTAAATTCGGCTGTGAGAAGATCAGTTCGAGAAAGAAGGCAGCCTGAAAGTATAGTCCATCTACTTTCTGTTGAAATTTTTCTTTATCTATTACTGACGATGATCCCAAAACTGTGAAGGTAGCAGTGGATTTAGAGGATGGCAAACTCTGGAAAGAGGCCATGGTTGATGAAATGGCATCTTTGCACAAAAAAGAGGCTTGGGATCTGGTGGAGTTTCCAGCTGGGAGGAAACCCATTGGTAGCAAATGGTTGTTCAACAACAAGACAAATGTAGAAGGAAAAGTGGAGAAATACAAAGCTCGGTTGGTAGCAAAAGCTTATTCCTAGGTGTCGGGAATTGATTTTGGTGATAATTTTTCTCTTGTTGCCAAGGTAACTTCTATTAGATTACTTTTATCTGTTGCTGCTACTTTTTATTTTGAGGTAGAACAGATGGATGTGAAGACAACATTTCTTCACGGGGATTTGGAAGAGGAGATCTACATGAAGCAACCTGAAGGCTTTGCTGTGAAGGGTAAGAAAGAACTAGTATGCAAGTTAAAGAAGTCTTTGTATGGGTTAAAACAGTCACCAAGGATGTGGTATCATAAATTTGATACATTTATATGGGGACCTAGCTTCACCAGAAGCAAAGTAGATCATTGTGTGTATTTTAAATTAATTGGTGACCATGTTATTTATCTGGCCTTGTATGTGGATGATATGTTGCTGGTTGGAAATGACAAAGAAATTATCCAGGATTTGAAGACCCAATTGTCCTCCAAATTTGACATGAAAGATCTTGGTGCTGCAAACTATATTTTGGGCATGGAAATTAAAAGAGATCGAGAAAAGAGGAAGCTCTGGTTAAACCAGAGGAAGTATGTTGAGACAATACTACTGAGATTTAATATGCATGATAGTAAACCAGTGAAGGTTTCTATTCCTGTAGGTGTGAGGTTATCTACTGAACAGTGTCCCAAGACACAAGAAGAGGAAGAGGACATGTCTCGTGTTCCATATGCAAGTGCAGTCGGTAGCCTGATGTATGCAATGGTCTGTACTAGACCAGAAATTGCACATGTAGTGGGAGTATTGAGCAGGTTTATGTCAAAACCATGGAAGGAGCATTGGATAGCAGTGAAGTGGGTTTTCAGGTATTTGCGTGGCACTAGTGATTATCGTTTGTGCTACCAAGGAAGACCAGTATTGGAAAGAGTGTTGGATATTCGTGGCTTTGTTGATGCAGACTGTGCTAGAGATCTATATCATAGAAGATCTACAAGTGGGTATGTGTTTAACCTATTTGGAGGTGCAGTCAGTTGGATGAGTAAGAAACAATCTGTAGTGGCACTATCAACTACAGAGGCAAAATACATGGCAACCACTCATGCAAGCAAGGAAGCAGTTTGGTTGCAGAGATTGTGTTCAAGTATGGGGTTAGTACAAGAAGCTATAAGGATAAACTGTTGTTAGTGTCAGTCTTTGCAACCTTCATCCAATGATTAAACATGCTCTTACAAAGTGATTTTAAGGTGTCAAGGTCAAATTTTGTCATTTCAGTGAGTCTTCAAGCAAAATTTGGTCATTAGGTATTAGGTCTGGGGTTTGCTTTTACTCCTTCCAAAGTTGTCCAAATTTCATTCCATGTCACCATTCAGCTGAGTGTACCATCATTTAGAGGGTTTTCATCATCATGTTATCTTCCAATGGGTCATTTTACACCTTTTTCATGCTTCAGTTGTGCCTGGTTAAGGTTCATTTCCCTCTCCTAGGGTTTTGAAGGCAATTTATCTTGGATGGTGTTGTGGCCAGCAACAACCCCCCCTTGTTCAATTAAGTATCAACCATGATACTGAATGAATGGGGACCCTTAGTTAATTTTTAGAAAAAAGCAAGAGTTTCTTTGTGAAGTTACAATCATACGCTTAGAAAAAGCCTCTTGGATATTTTAAACCTATAAAGAGAAAATCTTTAAGGTCGCATTGCAAAATGATAGGAAACATCTTCATTTCCCTTTTGCAACAAAAATAAATCGATATGCGCACCACCCTCGTGTTAATAATGATATCGCATCGCCACATAGTAATGCTCATAAAGAAAAACTTAAAGATTCGCCGATCTGCGATAACGCCGATCGCTAGATCGCATATCGCAGAAATGAGCCAGGCAAGATTTGGTAAACATCAAATTTCTGCGATCTGCGATATTGCGATCGCTGCGATGCCACATCCATGCGATTTGCGATTATGCGATTTGCGATGATGCGATTAGCGATCGCGCGACATGCGAGGTTACGTCAGCAAATCATAAATCACTTCGGTACGAATCCTTCGGGCGCGCCATTCAAAGAAAAACCACTTACTATAATCTGACCCGAAATCATGCGCTTTTAATGATAGTAAATGAATTAGTTGTCAGTTATTAAATGGATTAAAGACGCGTGCCTTGGTAGAGATTTGCTTCACGTAAGGTGGCATATTTGATTTATCTGTTGCATTTAAAACTCTCCCATCACCTTTCTGGATCAGTCATTTCCATTTCACTCATAATCTGCAGGAACAAAGTGCTAAGACGACTCAGACAGAAACGCAAAGAGAAATGGGAAAGAAAAATAAAGCTCAAAGCTCCGAAGCGAGGGAGAAGACCAAGGAGATGGCGCCCCTGTACACAGACACAACCTGTAACAGAGACGCGAGGATATCAACATGGGAAGGCATGTACAGGTTGCTAGAGGAAGAAAAGCCTAGAATAATGAAGGTGACTGCTGTCGCGGGTGCACCACAATCTTCTGAGGCGTCCTTGGAGGACCTAGCATGTTCATTCCTTCACAGAATAGCGGCAAGACCCAAAATTCTACCATACACAGATATGATCAAGTGGATACTGGATGATGCAGAATTGAAAGACAGACAATTCAAAGTTCATGGACATGGGCTCATGGGATCGTTTGCTGCGCAAGATTTGAAGCTTATGTATCATCTTCCTGAACCGCAAGCGACCTATCATGCACAATTTGTTAAGAAGTTCGCGGCGGAGAATCCAGATCTATCAGACACCACTAAAGAATGGTCTAGAAGAGACGAGCCGCTAAAAAAGGATAAAAACGGTATGTACAACACTGGTTCCCTCACCTCTCCATATTGTTTTGCTGTGGCCATGCTCTGTAGGTTATTTGGGATGTCGGATATCAACAAGTTTTCATCTGAATGGCTACCATTAATTCATGCTGCCACTAACGCCGACTTAGTAGATTGGGCCAAAATCCTTTCTGATACTCTATACACGACTGTTCTCAATTACCGGTCTAAGAGATCCTTGTCTCAAAGGGTCTATCCTCCTTTTTATCTATCTGCCTATATTATGGATTCTGTTTGTCTTGTATTTGAATTTCCTACTATGGGTTGGAAATGGACTACCCAAGACCCATTGCCCATCCATGTTTATCATAAGGTCTTATGGGATTCCCAGTTTACCCCTCACTTTTACCAGATTTGCCATGGGCTTATTTTGCCCCTATATAGAATGATATATGATAAGGACCCCCCAAGGTGCTCTCCCGAGGCCCAAATTGACATCATCCCCATCACGAGATGGTTTGGTGAAGAATGGTTTACTTACATTAGAGTTTTTGGAAGCACTGTACCTCCACATGTCCTACCCCTATATGTCCCTGATAAACTTTTGGCCCGGGAAATCGCTTATCAAATCTGTTCTGAAGGCGGCCTGACCAAAGACCTAAAAGACAAGAAGAAGGCCATATGGCCTCAATTTCCCATAACTTATGGGGCCTTCTCTTTGTTCGATGTAGGACATGCTTTTGGCGAAGTGGAGAATGTGACGTGTCTTCAATTATTTAAGTTCCCAGCGAGGCCATTCGACCCAAATGATGTGGCCCAAGAATTCACAACGAACGTCAAGATAACAGTGTTCTCTGGAAAGAAAGATCCGTTTGATGATCTGTTTCAGAGTAAGAGTTCGCTCAAAGAAATTTTGCGGGAAGCTCAGTCGAGGTTGTCTCCAGATGACCTCCAAAAATTCATGTTATACAGAGAAAGAAGGTTGGCCAGTATTCCACTAGAGAGGCTGCGACTACCTACTAGAGAACCAACTCCAAGCATTAGCCTCAGTGAAAACTCCAGCACTTCCAGATCTAAGTCCAACGCCGCGCAAGAAGTATTTGAGCATCGTGAAGAGTCTGTTCATGACCAAGGAAAAAACGAAGAAACAACCAAAGACACAGCTCAGTCAAGTGCAATGTCTCAGCAGCAAGTTATCGCCTCACCACCAAGAGATGTCCCCCCTCCTGTCACCGAAGCACCACTTGTCACGACAGAGCTAGATAAAGAGTGGGAAACCTTCAATGAATTGATCAATCTTGAAGGGAAAGTCCCGAAAACACCTGTGAATAATACACAGGTGGTGGAAGAAGTCGTTTCGACCATAGTCAGTAGTGCCACAGAAGCTGAAAACCTTCCTATCGCTCCAACCTCAGAACTTCTACTTAACGTAGAATAAATTCCCCCACTGGATGTATTTTATAGTCCCCAACACAAAGCAGTTGTAAGGAGATAGAGAAAGAAAAGAAAGCTTGAGAATACACTGTCTCAAGAGGCTGAACATTTGGACGTCTTATGGAAAGACCCCAATAATAATCCGACTGAAAATCTTACGAAGTTGTCTCAGATTGCAGGAGCATATGCTTCTGTAACTATTGACAAGGCCTCTGAAGTTCAGCAACTATTAAAGGAACAAGAAAATCATATACAACTGCTACAACAACAGTTGCAACAAGCCAACGCGAACACTGAAGCTTCCAGACAACTTGAAAAGCTACAGGAAGACTTTCAACAGATGCAGATAAGCTATCAAAGGAGTCTAGAAGAAAAAGAAAAACAATTGCAGACTTTGCAAGAAACGCATAAAGATGAGCCTAAGCTAGCAGAGTTTATTTCAGAATCTATTGGCTTGAACGAGAAACTACTGCAGCAACAGGAAGAGTTGGGATGTAAAATATCACAGTGGAGTCACTATTGTGTGCTGAGCGACAAAATCACCAGTCAAGTGGTGGACTTGCGGAGTGACTATGATCAGAACGACAAGAAGGTGACAGAATATTTGACTTGGCAAGATGATGAGGAAGGGAAAAGAGCAGGTGCGCCCAGGATTAATGAAAATCATAAAGAGTTGCTCTTTAATAAATGGGACGATCAAATCAGGCGGGCGGAGCAAGCAGCAGAGACAACAGCGACACAGGCAAGCATTCTTATCGACTGTGTAAATGAGAATTTACACAGGGAAAATTTAATTGCAAAGACCACCCCGGGGTACCTACCAAACAAGTTGCAACTGGAAACAGAATGGAGGCAGAAAGCACAGGCAAAAGGGAAGGCAATCCAAGCATTGGCTAGGCTTAATTGGGAATGTTACTGGACGTATTTGGTTAAACCCCACAGCCAATGGATGACGGTGAAATGCATTACAAACGTGCCGAGAAGTTAGCGCCAGCTCTCGTAGATGCCGTTTTCGCAGCCCAACTCAATGCAGAAATCAGTCAGTCGACTCTTCTCAAGCCTATGCTGGACACTTGCAACTTTAAAAACCAAATTCATAAGTGATTTCATTTAGAATGTTGTTTTTTTTTTCTTTTAACTAGATTAGAAAAAGGACGGTCATTTGAAAATCGTATCCTAAAATTTTGTAATGATACTATTATTAGAATTAGGAAGTAGTATTTTAACCCTTCTCA
This sequence comes from Pinus tabuliformis, assembly GCA_031772625.1. Classification (NCBI taxonomy): domain Eukaryota; kingdom Viridiplantae; phylum Streptophyta; class Pinopsida; order Pinales; family Pinaceae; genus Pinus; species Pinus tabuliformis. Next base: position 393,760,122 of record CM062814.1, on the reverse strand, counting down.
TTGCATTGGAGAGGGGTCCAGAAATTTGTCAAAAACTTGTCCTCGGAACATGCACTTCTGCACCCTCAGGGGAGGTTTTGATGAATGGAAGGATCGAGATTTATTTATGTTTGCATTTTAATGTCTGCTACTGATGTTGCACTTCTGTACTCTTGGTAGATGTTAGAACAAGTAGAAATAAATCGTTATTGCTTGAAGTTTGTGAGTGAAATCAGTCATAAATGGTACTTTTATCTCTTGACCAATTTCTGCTTATATTCTTAGAGTGATATGCAGTTTTAGTTGTTTATATGTTGATGTATGAATGTCTGGGTTACCATTTGGCACTTCTGTACGGTGGAATCATTTGTTTGTGCTTGACATATGAATGACTTATTATGCGATATGCTGTTCACAACTGTTTTGCCTAACTTTTTATGCAGAATGGTTCATCTTAATTGGTTTATATTCTTATGATAGCTGAATGATCTTTATTACCAGTTATTGTTCGAAATCTTTTTAGATCGCATGATAGAAGAGATATATCCCGAGTTAGCGTAGATTAGATGTGTTGTTTTCATTAGATTACACTAGCATAGAGTCAGTTTACAAGTTAGATTTAAATTAGCTCTAAAATACTTCTAGAATCAACATAATCAAACTCTACACACACACATACCCCCTTGTATTGGGAAACTGGTCCCATTATCCCCAGTCGGACCCGCTATACCAAACGGACAAGGAGCCGCCAACCAGGTTCCGGACCGGGTGGGTATCCCCCTTGTTGTTGACCCAATTTCCGGGCCCTCAACATATTTGGCGCTAGAAGGAGGGCCTGAACATAGTGTCTGTTGGAATGTTTTCCAAATTATAAAGCTTGAAATAGGATGGCTGCTCATAGAATTCCTATTTGGAGTTGCATCCATGTTCCTACCTCTTCCAACACTCCACCATATGTGGTAAGGCTCTTGTCTCAGGTAAAATTCAATGGTAAGAATAATTCTTCTGCATTTAATCATGCCCTTCAGTTCATTCAAAAAGTTTCAAGTTCTGATATTCAGAGAATTGATGAAGGCGTTTTGTGCAGAATTTTTACTCTTACATTCACAGCGGAAGCTAGAAAATGGTGCAGAACCCTCCCAGTTGCATCAATCCACAGTTGGGACCAATTCGTCAAGACTTTCATTTTGGAATTTGATTGTTATGACTACGACCAGGTATATGATGAAATTTATTATCTACGGAAGCAAGATGAACCAGTAAGGGATTTTAATATGCGATTTCATCTTAAATTCCTAAAGCATGATCTTGAGAGTGAGCTCACGGATGAAGAATCTTCAGATTATGATGAGTATTCCCTACCTCCTATGTCTGATCAAGCAGAAATTAGTTCAACCTTTGTTTCATTTTCTTCTAATATGAATGAGCATTTCAAGTTAAATACACAAATCATCCGAAATGAAGAAAATCTGCAAAGCCTAGGAGTCATGCATGCTCTAATGCCAGAGAAAAAAAACGAAAATGCTGAAAGAAAAACTACCTTGGAACCAGAAGATGTTTCTGACACAAAGTCAGACAATATCATTACAAATCAACGAATGCAGATGCCAAGGTTAGAACAGCGAACTATTTCTCTTTCAAAAAGTATCAGCGCACAAAGGTATGATCTAAAGCCCTATGTTTATGATGGATCTGATGAACAAAGTTTTTTTTATGATGTTTTCAAGTGCATTATTCCAGATTCACATTTTTCTCTTTATCCCGATGTTTTTAGTGATGACAATTTTTCCCCTCTCAATATTAAAGATATCTCAAAAAACACAGAGGGTTATTCAAACGACTCATCATTAGGTCTTCAAGATAAAGAGACAGCTTTAGCACATTCTTTGATTCATGTCAAACAAGAGCTGCTTGACCTCCCTTGTCTGAAAATATATAATGAAAAAGAGGAACCTAGGGAAATCTGTAGAGTCTTTCGTGTTAGTTACTTTGACAACGATGATGTTGTTGAGTTATCCCAAGTAACTCAACTAGGTTCAGATAATGAGAAACAGCTTAAATCAGAAATCATATCAAACGACCCTCATTTCAAAGTAAAAAATCATTTGGATGATTTTACTATCCAAGACAATACCCCGATCTATAATTCATATCATGAGGAAAACTCCACTCCTGTTCGCAATCATAACTTATTTCCTGATTCACAAGACCTGGCCAGTTCTTGTGAGGAGCAAGATGTTACAAGTAAACCCCAGTTGTGCTGTAACACTATTTGTACAAATAATCATTCATTTCTTTATCACTTGAACTCATTCTGTACAAAATCGGATTTCTTTTTAAATTTTCAAACTTTTGATAGATTATGTTTTAGCGATTTATATATGAGAACTTTCATTTCAAACGAAATCGCTAAAAGCCCAACGTTAACAAACAACAGGTTACAAGCCATTGAAACTAAAAAATCATTTTCACAATCTGACTTGTTATCCTTCCTATTGCGAGATCATCAATTCATAACAGAAATTCATCCTAATTTTTATGATCCAATAGGTACCCAGTTGGAAAAAAGTTTTCATGAGAAAGGAAAATCAGACAGAATTCCAATTGAGGTTATATGTTCTTATTCCACAGCCAATATTTACAATCCAAGGAAAGTTTGGTTCTTTACATTGATGTTTGGAAGTTTCATACGGCTAGTAATAAAAATGAATAGATGGTTCCATTGGAAATATAATTTCACATAGTTTATTTTCTGTATATAGTTAGAATAGGAGTAGGAGCAATTTAGCTAGGTTATTAGGTTTGCTTTTAATAATTGATAGGCAAAGTTATTCATATTTTGTACATAACCCTAGGGAATGTTTGCCTCTCATTGCATGAAATGTTTTTCTCCATAATAATGTTTGCTTTGGTTAACGGAATTTGGCATTTACTAAAGACACCTTTTCTCTATTAAAGATTTTTTGAACTTCTGCTTCTGAGGCGATGAACAGCAAATCTTTTAGGAATTTGATCTTTATTATCAATAGAACTTTAACCCAGATATGATGATAGTTTCAACTCCAAAAAATTTAAAGAAAGCTATCTCAGTGAAGAATTTGTTTTAGGTCAGCACAATGAAAGGTATCAATATTAAAATAAAGATTCTCTGTAGAAGCAGCCATTACCAAAACAACCCTATCATTGTCGTCCAGAACTTTCTTAAGGAAAGAAAATTTGACTTCCTCCCTGCTAAAGGAAAACGCAGCATTCAGAGGAATAATCCAAAAAGACACTATATCTCAAAGAATAAGAGGTCTCATCACGAGCCGACTTATCATGATCACAGATATTATAACTTGCTGACTTTGCCAAAACTGTCTACCAAAACAGGGCAATGACTCAAGATTGTTGCAATCAAAAGACAAGGGGTCTCATCACGAGCCAGCTTGTTCAACAAAAGTGTAAATCAAGTGAATGACTGTGTCATAATTTGGCCACCAAACCAAGACATTGTTCTTTAGAGAATAAAAAAGGAAAAAGTGTCAAAAAGGGATTTTCTCTGAAAAAGTTGTAAATAACTTTAAGCAGGATAAAGGATCATTGCTAGGTAATAGGTAACCCTGTCGAGGCTATGGACGCCTGCTGGCAACAGAGGCTCTACCTGCGACAAAGGAGCATATTTAAAAAGGGCTGATACATAAGGAAGACTTTATTTTATGTTTTACAAGACCAAGTAACGACTGATTTAAATGCAAAGACAAGCTGAAGACGCAAGTAATTGAAATAGAAAGAGGTTGAAACGAAACATCATTGACAGTTTGAAGTATCATTTGCTTTATCTTTTTATAATAAAGTTCAAGTTTTTCTTTAAGAAAATTTTTTCAGGAGTTTGAAAGCGTCAATATAAAAGCAGAGATAACTGGTTCTCCCAAGTGAATCGCCAATTGTTGTGGCCAGCAACACCCCCCCCTTGTTCAATTAAGTATCAACCATGATACTGAATGAATGGGGACCCTTAGTTAATTTTTAGGAAAAAGCAAGAGTTTCTTTTTGAAGTTACAATCATACGCTTAGAAAAAGCCTCTTGGATATTTTAAACCTAAGTCTATGATAAAGAGAAAATCTTTAAGGTCGCATTGCAAAAGGATAGGAAACACCTTCATTTCCCTTTTGCAACAAAAAGAAATCGATATGCGCACCACCCTCGTGTTAATAATGATATCGCATCGCCACATAGTAATGCTCATAAAGAAAAACTTAAAGATTCGCCGATCTGCGATAACGCCGATCGCTAGATCGCATATCGCAGAAATGAGCCAAGAAATATTTGGTAAACATCAAATTTCTGCGATCTGCGATATTGCGATCGCTGAGATGCTACATCCATGCGATTTGCGATTATGCGATTTGTGATTAGCGATCGCACGACATGCGAGGTTACGTCAGCAAATCATAAATCACTTCGGTACGAATCCTTCGGGCGCGCCATTCAAAGAAAAACCACTTACTATAATCTGACCCAAAATCATGCGCTTTTAATGATAGTAAATGAATTAGTTGTCAGTTATTAAATGGATTAAAGACGCGTGCCTTGGTAGAGATTTGCTTCACATAAGGTGGCATATTTGATTTATCTGTTGCATTTAAAACTCTCCCATCACTTTTCTGGATCAGTCATTTCCATTTCACTCGTAATCTGCAGGAACAAAGTGCTAAGACGACTCAGACAGAAACGCAAAGAGAAATGGGAAAGAAAAATAAAGCTCAAAGCTCTGAAGCGAGGGAGAAGACCAAGGAGATGGCGCCCCTGTACACAGACACAGCCTGTAACAGAGACGCGGGGATATCAACATGGGAAGGCATGTACAGGCTGCTAGAGGAAGAAAAGCCTAGAATAATGAAGGTGACTGCTGTTGCGGGTGCACCACGCTCTTCTGAGGCGTCCTTGGAGGACCTAGCATGTTCATTCCTTCACAGAATAACGACAAGACCCAAAATTCTACCATACACAGATATGATCAAGTGGATACTGGATGATGCAGAATTGAAAAACAGACAATTCAAAGTTCATGGACATGGGCTCGTGGGATCGTTTGCTGCGCAAGATTTGAAGCTTATGTATCATCTTCCTGAACTGCAAGCGACCTATAATGCACAATTTGTTAAGAAGTTCGCGGCGGAGAATCCAGATCTATCAGACACCACTAAAGAATGGTCTAGAAGAGACGAGCCGCTAAAAAAGGATAAAAACGGTATGTACAGCACTGGTTCCCTCACCTCTCCATATTGTTTTGTTGCGGCCATGCTCTGTAGGTTATTTGGGATGCCGGATATCAACAAGTTTTCATCTGAATGGCTACCATTAATTGATGCTGCCACTAACGCCGACTTAGTAGATTGGGCCAAAATCCTTTCTGATACTCTATACACGGCTGTTCTCAATTACCGGTCTAAGAGATCCTTGTCTCAAAGGGTCTATCCTCCTTTTTATCTGTCTGCCTATATTATGGATTCTGTTTGTCTTGTATTTGAATTTCCTACTATGGGTTGGAAATGGACTACCCAAGACCCATTGCCCATCCATGTTTATCATAAGGTCTTATGGGATTCCCAGTTTACCCCTCACTTTTACCAGATTTGCCATGGGCTTATTTTGCCCCTATATAGAATGATATATGATAAGGACCCCCCAAGGTGCTCTCCCGAGGCCCAAATCGACATCATCCCCATCGCGAGATGGTTTGGGGAAGAATGGTTTACTTACATTAGAGTTTTTGGAAGCACTGTACCTCCACATGTCCTACCCCTATATGTCCCTGATAAACTTTTGGCTCGGGAAATCGCTTATCAAACCTGTTCTGAAGGCGGCCTGACCAAAGACCTAAAAGACAAGAAGAAGGCCATATGGCCTCAATTTCCCATAACTTGTGGGGCCTTCTCTTTGTTCGATGTAGGACACGCTTTTGGCGAAGTGGAGAATGTGACGTGTCTTCAATTATTTAAGTTCCCAGCGAGGCCATTCGACCCAAATGATGTGGCCCAAGAATTCACAACGAACGTCGAGATAAGAGTGTTCTCTGGAAAGAAAGATCTGTTTGATGATCTGTTTCAGAGTAAGAGTTCGCTCAAAGAAATTTTGCAGGAAGCTCAGTCGAGGTTGTCTCCAGATGACCTCCAAAAATTCACGTTATACAGAGAAAGAAGGCTGGCCAGTATTCCACTAGAGAGGCTGCGACTACCTACTAGAGAACCAACTCCAAGCATCAGCCTCAGTGAAAACTCCAGCACTTCCAAATCTAAGTCCAACGTCGTGCAAGAAGTATCTGAGCATCCTGAAGAGTCTGTTCACGACCAAGGAAAAAATGAAGAAACAACCAAAGACACAGCTTAGTCAAGTGCAATGTCTCAGCAGCAAGTTATCGCCTCACCACCAAGAGATGTCCCCCCTCCTGTCATCGAAGCACCACTTGTCACGACAGAGCTAGATAAAGAGTGGGAAACCTTCAATGAATTGATCAATCTTCAAGGGAAAGTCCCGAAAACACCTATGAATAATACACAGGTGGTGCAAGAAGTCGTTTCGACCATAGTCAGTAGTGCCACAGAAGCTGAAAACCTTCCTATCGCTCCAACCTCAGAACTTCTACTTAACGTAGAAGAAATTCCCCCACTGGATGTATTCTATAGTCCCCAACACAAAGCAGTTGTAAGGAGACAGAGAAAGAAAAGAAAGCTTGAGAATACACTGTCTCAAGAGGCTGAACATTTGGACGTCTTATGGAAATACCCCAATAATAATCCGACTGAAAATCTTACGAAGTTGTCTCAGATTGCAGGAGCATATGTTTCTGCAACTATTGACAAGGCCTCTGAAGTTCAGCAACTATTAAAGGAACAAGAAAATCATATACAGGAAGACTTTCAACAGATGCAGATAAGATATCAAAGGAGTCTCGAAGAAAAAGAAAAACAATTGCAGACTTTGCAAGAAATGCATAAAGATGAGCCTAAGCTGGCAGAGTTTATTTAAGAATCTATCGGCTTGAACAAGCAACTATTGCAGAAACAGGAAGAGTTGGGACGTAAAATATCACAATGGAGTCACTATTGTGCGCTGAGCGACAAAATCACCAGTCAAGTGGTGGACTTGCGGAGTGACTATGATCAGAACGACAAGAAAGTGACAGAATATTTGACTTGGCAAGATGATGAGGAAGGGAAAAGAGCAAGTGGGCCCAGGATTAATGAAAATCATAAAGAGTTGCTCTTTAATAAATGGGACGATCAAATCAAGCGGGCAGAGCAAGCAACAGAGACAGCAGCGACACAGGCAAGCATTCTTATCGACTGTGTAAATGAGAATTTACACAGGGCAAATTTAATTACAGAGACCACCCCGGGGTACCTACCAAACAAGTTGCAACTGGAAACAGAATGGAGGCAGAAAGCACAGGCAAAAGGGAAGGCAATCCAAGCATTGGCCAGGCTGAATTGGGAATGTTACTAGACGTATTTGGTTAAACCGCACAGCCAATGGATGACGGTGAAATGCATTACAAACGCAGCCGAGAAGTTAGCGCCAGCTCTCGTAGATGCCGTTTTCGCAACCCAGCTCAGCGCAGAAATCAGTCAACCGACTCTTCTCAAGAATATGCTGGACACTTGCAACTTTAAAGACCAAATTCATAAGTGATTTCATTTAGAATTTTGTTTTTTTTTTCTTTTAACTAGATTAGAAAAACGACGGTCATTTGAAAACCGTATCCTAAAATTTTGTAATGATACTATTATTAGAATTAGGAAGTAGTATTTTAACCCTTCTCATTGCATTGGAGAGGGGTCTAGAAATTTGTCAAAAACTTGTCCTCGGAACATGCACTTCTGCACCCTCAGGGGAGGTTTTGATGAATGGAAGGATCGAGATTTATTTATGTTTGCATTTTAATGTCTGCTACTGATGTTGCACTTCTGTACTCTTGGTATATGTTAGAACAAGTAGGAATAAATCGTTATTGCTTGAAGTTTGTGAGTGAAATCAGTCATAAATGGTACTTTTATCTCTTGACCAATTTTTTCTTATATTCTTAGAGTGATATGCAGTTTTAGTTGTTTATATGTTGATGTATGAATGTCTGGGTTACCATTTGGCACTTCTGTACGGTGGAATCATTTGTTTGTGCTTGACATATGAATGACTTATTATGCGATATGCTGTTCACAACTGTTTTGCCTAACTTTTTATGCAGAATGGTTCATCTTAATTGGTTTATATTCTTATGATAGCTGAATGATCTTTATTACCAGTTATTGTTCGAAATCTTTTTAGATCGCATGATAGAAGAGATATATCCCGGGTTAGCGTAGATTAGATGTGTTGTTTTCATTAGATTACACTAGCATAGAGTCAGTTTACAAGTTAGATTTAAATTAGCTCTAAAATACTTCTAGAATCAGCATAATCAAACTCTACACACACACATACCCCCTTGTATTGGAAACTGGTCCCATTATCCCCAGTCGGACCCACTATACCAAACAGACAAGGAGCCGCCAACCAAGTTCCGGACCGGGTGGGTATCCCCCTTGTTGTTGACCCGATTTCTGGGCCCTCAACAGATGGTCAAATCATAAGAAAAACTTGTATCTTGATGTTCATTCACCTTCCCCTGTCCTTAATTTACCTTATTAAACACTTCCCATCACTGAGATCCCTCAAATTCCTCATTTTCGCACAAACCCTAGTTTCTTGCTACAACTTGACAATTTTCTAGGTTGGGCCTGTGTTTATCTCTTTTGGACCCCTTCCCCTCATTTAATATTTGAAATTAAACTTTCCTATACTTCCTAACATCCCTCCCTACTTCCAAAAATTTTCTCAAGAATTTAGAAGCCCCTTATCCCCTTCATTTCGCTTCATTTCAACAAATCCCCTGTTCCACACAACGGGGTAGGTTTTACTCAAATGATGTTTCTAAGACAGAAAAGATGAATTTTGGAAAACTGAGAGAGGTATTTGTCCAAAATATGCCAAGGAAGAAACAAATCCTTCACTTTTTACACAGGTGTCATGGTTTTAGAGAAATGTCAAAAATACAGTTGCCTCGGGAGAATTGATGCACCTCTGAAGTGACCTTGGGAAAATCAAATTTTATCCTATATTTGTTGGCCAAATGACTTGTTTAATGTTTCAAATGATAACTATACACAAATATATTTCCAATGAGCTATCATGAGCTCAATTTGGAGTTGAGGAAGACCTTCAAAAGTTGACTGCAACAGAACTCTACCTTTAGGCAGCCTCATTTGGCACATTTTGACTAGTCTTGGGAGATTTGATTTTTGATAAGGAAAATAAACTCCAAATTAAAAAATTATAGTTGGGTTGGAAAATTAAACTCAAAGACCTTTCCAACGAGCTATCCCACGCCCAATTTGGACACTGGGAAGGCCTCCAAAAGTCTCATGCAAAAAGTGCTACGCACTGGGTGGTGGCGCGACGCATTGGGCAACTGGCGCGACGCATTGGGCTGCAATTTCCAGTGAAAATTTACACTGGCGCGGCGCATAGAGAAGGCATGGCGCATAGAGCTTCCAAGCCCAAAATCTTCACCAATTCATTCCAAATTTCCCAATATGCTTGGATCATCATTTTTGCAAGTAGGTTGAGCCTCTATCACTGCTTTTCATCCAATTTTGGTGCTTGTTTGATGGTGGTTGTCTTATGGTGGTTGGCTAAGAAAATCAAACCCTACCTCTCTCTCCAAAGAAAACAATGCTAGGGTTTGTATCAATTATTTGGCTGCCAAGTTATTCCCTCACTTTTCTACTCCCTCACTCCATTTTTCCTCGTTTCGCTATTCCTTAAACCTATATATCCCTAAATTCACTAATCCCATATCCCCATTGCCATTTCCAAAAATCCCACATGAAAATTCCCAAACCCTAGTTCTATACTAAAACATCCCAAACTATTCTCTAATTCCCTATTCCCTTAACTAAACCCTACCCCAACAATCCCTAAATCCCTCATTGTTTTCTCCCTCCACAATCCCTTATCTCACTTTTCCCTTGGTGGCAAAAGTCAAGAAACATCACAATCACTTATTTCTCATCAAGGTAGCTCCAAGATAGTTCATCTACTAGAAGAGATGGCATCTGATCCTTCATATGACCATGATGAAGAGACATACACTGGAGCAAAGAAATAAGCAGCTTGAAGATCAGCAAGCAATCATGGAGTTACAAAACATATGGGAAAATCGCCAAGCCGCCCAAAGGACGAGGGTGGAGTTCACTTCACTTGAACGAAAGATCAATGCCGATCGGGAGTAATGGCTTGAAAGAGCCAACATCCACTTAGAGATATTGTTGGATAAGGGCAACAAGGAGAAAAACTTGTTGAGACATATGGCTTATCATTACATGGCAAGAAACAAAGTCTGCAAGGCAAGAATCGGGAGCTTAAAAGCAAAGTTGAAGAGGCATCAAAGAGGCGAAAGGAGCATGATAGAATTCAGATATTGCCCGAGGCTTCCTTGGGCCAACACGATGCTTGATGGTGAAGACTCAGCCCAAATTCCAAAAAAATTGGGGCATTTTTTTCATTTTGGGAATTTTTTGCTCAAAAAACAGGAATTTCTACTCTATGCGTTGTGCCACGTGGCGCTCGCTTTTGATAGGAGCCTCCAAATCTCAAAAACTCAGAATTTTTGGATTTGGCATGAAAAAATATGCTTTCCTACCAATGGCCAAGAAATTTTGACAGGTTTTGAGCCCTCAAAAAGGTCAAAAACACTCAAAAAATGACCTTACTGCCCCTAATTTGACACATAGGAAGCAGTGTTGGGAGAACTAAATTTTGGAGCGACAAATGGAGGCCAAATTGAAAAATTCCACTTGTGTTGGAAAGTAGACAGGTAGAGCTTTCCCACAGGCACACTTGGAGTGAATTTGGACACTGGGAAGGTCTCCAAAAGTGTGTCCAAACAAGCGCTATGTATAGAGAATCAGGCGCGACACATAGAGGAAATTTGGCCCAGTTTGACCAAGTTTTGCTCTGTTTTTTGCCCAGCTTTGCCTAGTCTGACTTTTTTACTTTCCTAATGGAAAATTTTTGATGTAATTTGATGAAAATTGATGGATCATGATGTAAATATGTTAAATTTTCAATTGTAGAGGTAGATTCATCAGTTTAAAGGTTGTTTGAAACTAAATGAATCAGTTCCCTTGTTTCTAGAGGCATGCTGTTATGTTGCCTATTTTCTAGTTCTCAGTTTAGAATCAGTTGGATCAGCTCCTAAAAATGTAAGCTCGACCCCTAGAGGCAAGGATGAGCTATGTTTGTCTATATTATGTTGTTTTTCAGTCATTAGCATGGTTGGACTTTTGAGAAAGCCTTGAGCTTCATTGTACACTCATATCAGCATTTTGGCTAAGGAATTGAGATCAGGATTTGCAGAAATCTTTGGTATCCCTGTGGCAATTTGTCTTGGTATAGTGATTTCCTTTGTGATTTTGAATTTATTTATGTGATTGTATGCCATTATCTCTCTTATTTCTTCTCAGCTAAATCAAACAAGAGTGTAAGTAGAATCCTTTGAAATTGCAGTGCTCTACTTGAGGTTTGCTTTAGTCTTTGATGTTTTCAGTTGTTTGGAGAGGATCCATGAGTTTTCTTGCCCTCTTCAGCTCCTCACCTGTCTAATCCTTCCATCTCATTCAATTTTAAGTGCCAAAAACAATTGCCTACCTTGCCCCATTGAGATCCGCAGGACTGAGCCTCAATCCCCGCACCCAAAATATACCTTTCCATCTGAGCCAAAAAAACTCCATTTTATCAAATCAAACTCTCTTGCACTTATACCTAGCCTAAAATCAGTAGATATTTCAGTCATCTCAAGCCCTCATCGATCATAATTTGCTGAGATTGACCCGGAGAGAGCCCTCTCCTAACCTAGTAGGGATAGCTACCAGGCTGAGCGTGGTTTGATGTTGGCTCTGGATCCTACCTTTTTAGCCTGAGGTAAATCTAGGCACTAACAACTATGATAGAAAAAGTGAAATTTTCTTGGCAAAGAACCATGCATATCATTCAAAGACAAAGCACATTGATGTTCAGTATCACTTTGTGAGGGATATGATAGAAGACAAAAAGGTGTTGCTGGTAAAGGTGGACACTTTGAAGAATATTGCAGATGCATTGACAAAATCTGTGAGCTCTGAGAAGTTCTCTTGGTGTATAGAAATAATGGGCGTTGCATGGCTAGATAAATGACTAAGCTCTCTTGTGGCCCCCTGTGGAAAGAAAACAACAAGTCGGAGAATGTTGGGTTGTGTTATATTCTTTCCATGACTAGCCCATGTAGTTAACCAGAGGTTAGAAGGGGGGAGGTCACCAGGGGTTTGAGGGGCACCCATAACCCCACTTTATGGGGTCCGGGGTAGCGCCTCGAAAAATTTTGGTTTTGGAACCTATGTTAGGTTGGGCGGACCTACCTATGGTTTTGTGCATGATTTTCGCACATGTTTTTTGGACGCGATGGTTTTCATTCCATGGTATTGGATGCGATGGTTTTTGGTCCATGGTATTGGATGCTTCGACATGTATAAATATGTATTTTAACATTGAAAGGAACATAATGAAAAATCAAGCTAGCAGTCCCAGTTTTGGGATCCAGGGGAAAATATCTGTGTATATGTGTTTTATGTGTTATTCTCTCACATTGATTGTTTTCTATGTTTTAGAATTCGTATGTAGGTAGTTTCTGTATGGGGTTAAAACCTACACATCATTAATCAGATATACATCAAAATCATCAGCAAATTGTAACCATCATCAAATAGAGCAGATAATTGACTGAACCATATCAGACTCCTTTTCCTGAGTCTGTCCCACTGCTTTTCCTCAAACCAACATATATGCGACTGTGCAGCTTCGAACTTGCGTATATACATGACTTGTCTTCATGAAACTTGCGTATGAGATTTAGACCACTGAGGTTTCACACTTTCAGTTCCCCCTGAGTCTGTTATGTCTGTACACTGTGCCATGCCACATTTTTCTGATTTTACTTCCTTCTTCTTCCATATCTTCGACTGTGGTGGTGCCCAAAATCTTCTCCTGCATTCCTTCAGTATATGTCCAAGCTTGTTACATGCATAACATTTTACGTGTTTCATATTCCTTCTATAGCAGTCAATCGTTTTGTGACCAAACATATTGCAAGAAAAACAATATCCCTTAAAGTACTTGGAAGCTGATGATCTTTCTATGTGATGGTCTTGAACCATTCTCCTTCCATATCTTGTTGCAACATGTCCAAGATTATGAAATATAAAACATTCAACATTATTCATTCGAGGAAATAACTGACTATAACTTCCATGATCGTTAGGAGTAAAATATTTTCTTTGAAGAATTTCTTTCCTTGGTTGTTGATGGGATTGACTTCTCATCTCCTTGTTGAGCATTTTAGATTTTGCATTAAAGTTCCTTGCCTCACTTTGTGAGCTAGATTCACCTTCAACAGATTCATGAAAACGAAGACCAATTTTGATGGTAGGAGACCTTTGACTACTAAGAATATTATCCAAAATCTTAGTATTGTCTTGAAATCATAACAGTTTATCCTTTTCTTCTAATTTACATTTTAAGATATTTACCTCAACCTAATGTTGTTCTTCCTTTTCCAAATATTTCTTCTTCAAGGTTTCTTTAGTCTTTCTTCCTTCTTTCACATGTTGCCTCAGTTTGAGGATCTCATTTTCTTGTTCTTCATCTGCTTGAGGTAGTCCTTCATTCTGCTTATTTTCAAGATCTTCTTTTAGAGAGAGGATCTTAGCTACATAGTAATTTTGATCATTTATTTCATTTCTTAATGATATCACTTCATCCTGCAACTGCTTTCTTACTTTGTTTCCTTCCTCTAGCTGAGATTTTAATCTAATAACTTCTTCTTTGAAGGCACACTCCCTTTTGTTAAATAGATCTCATTGATCTCTAATTTTATCTTGTTCATCTTCAATCTGAGGTGATTCGGAATCTGAATCCTTGTTTCCACCTAATGGCCAATTGTCTCTACTGTTGTCACTGTTCCTTTGAGTTGTGTTCTTCTTCTGAGGTGCTTTCTCATTTAGCTTCTTTCCCATTGTTTCTATGGATCTCCTTCAAGCGATCAAGCTTCTACCAAAGGACCTTCTCTGGTACCAATTGTTGGAAATAATGTTGGGGGGGGGGGGGTGAGGTAGTATTAGTCAAGTCTATAATCTTTTTCATTTCATACTTAAGTTTATATACACTACTTAAATGAAGGTAACCTGCGTGTATACGCAACTGTGTGCAAGGCAACCAACGTATATCTAGCAAACTTATGATTCAGTTAATTCATCATATGTTGATCTTTAATCAGTGCATCAGTACTTCATTAACCATATAAACAGTAACCATGTGCAGTAATAACATAAGAAACCATCGCACATAAGAAACACACATGAACACCAAGATTTGAGGTGGAAACCTAATGTGGGACAAAAACCACCTGCTGCTGTCTTCTTTTAATATAAGAAAGACCTGTTTACAATCTTGTACTGGTGCAGACTCATACCAGTATGCAGGCACCCACCTATAGAAGGCTACAACCTTCTCTCATTCTCCAACTTCTACTAGAAGGGAGCTACAACCCCCTAGCTCTTGTACTAGCCAATTTGTTTACTAGTATGTAGGTGTTGGCCTACTAAAGGCTCCAACCTTCACTCATTTTCCAGCTACTACTAGAAGGGAGCTACAACCCCCTAGCTCTTGTACTAGCTAATCCGTTTACTAGTACGTAGGCACCAGCCTACTGAAGGCTCCAACCTTCACTCGTTTTCCAAATGCTACTGGAAGGGAGCTCCAACCCCCTGGCTCTTGTACTAGCCGATATGTTTACCAGTACGTAGGTGCCAGCCTACTGAAGGCTACGACCTTCTCTCTTCCTCCAGGGATCACGTTTCATGAATTTTCATACTGGATACTCCTGGAACCCAACACCATAATCTGAAGGCCACGTTTCATCCAATTTTTATACTGGACCCATCAACAACATTGAAGGTCAAAATCAATCACCACTGCAATACAACCATTAGATACATCTGTAGCATCCAATCACTGAAACTCAATCATTAATCTCTAAATCAACCATACGATAATCAATTTAAACATTCAAACCTTTGTCATCAGAACAAAGTCACCAAAACACAGAGAAAAACCCAGAACTCTGCAGCAACAACCAGATCCAACTGCAAATTCAAATATCATACTTCATATTGTATACATAACTCTAATGAGCTGAACTAGCGTATATATGCACTTTTACCAAATCTAACCCACGTGCAGATATGCAAATATTAACTCAGAACTTTGCAGTTATTCCAGACATCAGTCATACCCAGATCATAACATTTATAGAATAAAACATGCGTAAGTAATTCAGATCTAGACTATCCATGATCAAACCACATAATGATAATACATTTAAGGTCTTATGATCCCGATCCATCATCCATCATCAACCACATAGGTGCATCCTTAGTTTAGATCAAGCAAAGCATCAAAAACCCATAACCTGCATACTTGATCTCACACTTCATCAGATATTCAATACTTGCACACTTGACCTAATGATCTTCTCCTCCTTATATACTCTTAGGCCTTTCTCAATACCATGGACCAAAACCGCTTAGGACCAATACCTTGGACCAAATACCTAGGGTCAATACGTCGGACCAAATACCTTGGACCAATACCATGGATTAGAATACCATGGACCAAAAACTTAGTTTCCCAACATGTACGTGCTTTCCCTCTTATGAAAGTGCGTGTGTACATTGTATGCTCCTTTTATTTTGTTAACCCGCGTGTATATGCTTCTTTGTCAAGGTGGACCTGCGTATACCTCTCTTTCTTCATTCTTTGTAGTCTGATCATTAATTCTTTGGTATTGACCTGCTGCACCGTGATATGTCGTCTAAGTGAGTTGTCATCAAGGACAACACCTGAATCATAATGCCAACACTTTCTCTCTGCTACAGGATGGGCCAAGATTGTATAATAAATGAACATGATATGATGAAATTATTGAACAAATTCTAGAGCTCCAATGATTGAGAAAATCTAGGAATGTGTTCCTTGTCATTTAATGCAAATTCCTAGTGTTGGGAACTAGATCCACTTTTTGAGGGATTTTGGAGGGGAAAGTTGTCTCCTTTCAAGGAAAATGCTTCTTGATCACTTTGTATAAGTACCAATTCGAATTTTCCTCTAGAGGCATGTATTTATTAATCTTCTGATGGAGAAAATTTGCTATTTAGCAGCTCCGCTCTCATTTCTAGCAATGATGTACTTGGATTGATTCAAATAATGAATTTTGGTGCAAATTTTTGCTTCTAAAGCTTGGTTTCCTTCATAAAAATGTGATTTTCCTTGGGATTGGCCATCCGAGGAGCCTCAAATCCCTCTTGTACAGTTTCTTTATTTCGTTTGAATGTCCTTTTTACTTGCATCTCTTATTTCTGCATTTACTAATCATGCCTCTTTTGTTGTAGGTCATATTGGTTAAATGATTAAAGTGAGTTGTTTTGCAGGTCATTTATGTATTCACAAGCATGATTCATCCTTAGAACAAAGTTGAAATTCATATCCATCATTGAGCTACTTGGATTGGTTTACTAGTTCACAAATTTAGAATTTTTGGAAGTCTCTTGTAGCAAAATAGTAGTATTTTCTGCTATTTTCTAGAATGTGTTAATGAGATTTATTTGAGTTTATTACACTTGTATTGGTTCATAAAAAAATTCATGTAAATAAAAAAATTTACCCCATAGAATTTTCACTTGATTAGGTTAGGCATTTCGTAGGTTAATTAGCTCACTAGTTCTTGAATTTTTGGTATTTAGAGTAATAATTTTCTGCTATTTTTTAGCATGTGTTAATAGGCGTATTATAGAGTGTTTCCACATGGAATGAATTCCTAGGACATCATAATTAATAACCAAAATTTTTCCATCTCATTTTCATTTTATTTACTTGGGTATTCGGCAAGCTCTCTCGCTCATGTAGCAAATCGGGGCCTGTTATAGCACCTCCTGTAGCACTCCTGTAGCACGTGTAAACTTGACCAGATCCACTCCAAAAGCTTGTTTTTTGTCTCTTAGGATTGAATATTGATCCTTAGGCTCTGAATGCATGACTTAGTAAAGACAAAAAGACCTCTTAAACCTTGCCTCTTCTCCATTGCAGTTCACCTCTGCAGTTTGGATTAATGGATAAATTCATGACTTGAAGAGCATAATAATAATTTTCATGATTAATTTATGAAGCGCGTTGTGAACTCTATTGAAAAGGTCTATCTTGAATGCAGTGATTGAAGAATGATTTCATTTTTTTCATACATCTTAAGCTACGGTTTCCATTTCCAACACTGCTATTTCTATTGCATACACTAGGTTTCCTTTCTACAATTAGAGTAACATTTCCATTTCTGCAATTAGTTTAGGCTTGGATTTTATGGCATTCACTTCATTGCATCAGATCAATGAAAGAGGACACATTGCATGCTGCACATGTATCCATGGGAGTTGCAATGTTCTTGTTGCAATACTAGGGCTCATTGCCAACTAAGACCTAGTTCCTTGGAACATCCTCAACAATGGTGCAAAAAATGTTAGGAAATTTAATTTCTTAAATCGATACACACTAAATTATCAATTGGGGCTCGTAAAGGTGTCAGAAAGATATATGCAAAAGAAGACTTAACTTGTTTTTCAATCAAAAAATACTACAACAATTTACTACAAATATATTTTTACTGAACATGGATTCACCACTTGCATGCCACATAAAAAATAAAAAAAATATCAATTTTAAAATGTTATTATATTCATCAAAATTGTAGGGGTGTCTGTCTGGTTCAGTAGTTCCTGCAACTAAACAAGTAAATGCATAGAATCACACTGTGCTAGAAATCATAAAGCAAACTAAAATTCTATGAGAGTTACCGATCCAAGTATTAGGGCTTCTTGCAACTCTCGGTGGATCCCTGGGTTGTTAATTCTCCACATAGGGCCCTCACACCACATGAGCAAGATTACTCAACTCACAGAAAACTAAATGCAAAAATTGGAAAATTAACTAAGTTTATTTGCATCAATGAATTGAAATAAAACAACGCGACTACCATAAATCTACAAAACTACAAATGCGTCCCTGGTTAGGGGGCCTACCTAACTAGGAGCACTATAGGAGAATAAAAGTTTTAAGTCAAAATACAACCAACAACAACACATTTGTATTAATTCGTCAAAATTATAAAGTACATAATTGATTTACAATAATGGTCGCAACAACAATTCAATCTCTTATGGCGGCTAACCTACTAAGCTGTTTACAATGATATATATAAGATTCACTGTGTCCCCAACTTAGGCCGAGAGACCCAAAATAGAGATTTGGTCCCATCCTAATTGTTACAACCCTATCGCCAAACCTATACAAAAATAACATAAGGGACACAACCATCCAACCAACAAAATATGTTTAGAAAATACATTCCCAGATGAGAAGATATACCGTTGCAGTAGAAGAAAATAGCATCCTGAGTGGCATTGATTTTCTTGGTTGAATTGGTTGTTGATGTGAATATCAAGGTTGAGCTTTGACTGTTTGTTTACTATTTCTTCCGGTAATTGCTTCTAGTGGCCACCTCTAGTAGCTTAGCTTGATGTATATGGCCAATGAGTTTATGGTAACCAACAACTATTTCTCCCATAACTTATACAAAAAACTACAATGCCCAAAGTTAATTAAGTAGAGAAAGCACACTAAAATATAGATTGAATTAATGATAAAATGCGTGAAATGATGAATAATCGCCTCAGTAACTTGTAATTACTAAAGGCATGACATTGATAGGAATATTAACAAAATATAAGAAAATAGAAGGTGAAAAGAAGGTAATAAGACAAAAAGGGTGTTTAAAAGGTGCAATAGATGGGTTAAAGTTGAGACTCGTCAATTTTGTTAGTATTTTTTTTTGGCCCATTTTTTACCTCAAAATTCCCTTAATGCCACTAGGTTTAAAAAATGACCATTATATTGGTCATATCTTCTAATAACATGGATGTACTCCTCAAGTTTATGGGAGGTTTGTATAAACATTTAAGGAGAAAAATGATGTTCTTTAAATCTGGGATAATTGATGAAGGCTATATGTAAGCATAATATATGGAGAATATGGGTAAGAATAAAGGATGACCATCTGGTTCAATCTCTAAAGCCACAAATATTCTTCCAAGGAGGGAAAGCAAAAGTGGAAATTAAAGGACAAAAACATGATAAATATTGCAAACTGTTGCAAAGATCCAAAAAATCAGTTTAACCATGATAATATTGGCAATCATGCTAGAGATAAGTGTTCAAAGCTCTACCTAGAGATTAATCCAAAGAACCAAAATAATTATGCTAAGAAGTGTTCTAGCCATGGATTCAAACAACTATGTAGAGAGAAAATCATATGTGGATGAAAATATTGTCTACACTAAAATGTAGAAGGATGTTAATTTGAGTAGCCTTTATTCTGAGGAAGAGAAGGAGATGACTAAACTCTTTAATGCTAAGATACAAGTTATGAATACAAATGTGGATTCCTTATTTGGTTTCAATTCATAAGTCAACCTCAGAGTATAATATTTGGTTAGCAATACTGGATTAGAAATTCATGGCTATCCTCACCCTATCAATTGGCATAGGTATATACAAATTTATAGCTTAGGTTCACTAAGTAGTGTAAGATGAAATTTTCTACAAGTGAAAACTACACTGCTAAATTGGAGGTAGATGTACTACCCCTTGAGATGTGTGGTGTAGTGTTTGCAAAAACCTTCCCTTACATGAGGGATGCAATCTTCATGGGCTAAGAAAATTTATGTTGCCTAATTAAATATAGAAAATCATGAATTCAATGTGACATAAAAGTAAATCTAAGATCTCTCTTGCAAATGTTAACCAAGCCAATATATTGATTGGTTCAAGTAGTAAGTTTGTATTACTCTTCTTTAAAGAGAATAAATAAGGATATGAATTGGTAAAGGTAAAATATTCTCTTGAGTACTAAAGTGAAAAAAAATATCTACAAGAGATTTTGTAGGTTTAGTAAAAAGTCTTCTAGGAGCCTAAAAGGCGAATACCTCATAGGGAAGTGGAGAATGAAATACAATTGTTTACTAACTCTCTATTGTTGTAGTAATAATTAGAGCAAGGAGTAATTCAACCTATCATAAATGCACTCAAGTAGGGCAGGAATTAAAGAATGTGTATCTATTATCGATATCTAGATAACATCACCCTTAAGAATAAATACCCTCTATGTAGGATAAATCACATGTTAGATCTATTGTATTATTCCAAGTGCTTCATAATTTTGGTTCTCAAATAGAGATAACAATAGGTACAGTTTAAAGAAGGTAGCACCTAGAAGACCTCCCTAGGCAAGGAGGTACATTTTGGATGGGAAAAATTGGAGTTACTGGCATATAGGGCCCATTTTAGTAATAAGTCCTACTTTGGTGATTTGGAGTCTAGAAATTTCAAGATTTTTTTTTAGGACTTTAGTGGCCATTTATGGGGTTAAGATTTTGCTAAAAAGTTTTAAACCTATTAAGCCTATTTTACACATTGAGATATTTATAACAATGTGAATATCACCTCAATTAGAGTTCATATTAAAAAGTTATTCCTCCTACAGGTTGGTCTATCCCATTGATCACCATGATATAGAGTGGATGTCGTGTGTAGCTAGTCACATTTTGATTTTTAATAAGATTCTAAATGGTCTAGAAACCGCAACCCTAATCCTAGATGGTTATCAGAATATGCTAAATATTAGGCTAATAGGAAAGAAAAGGGTTCTATTCTTTTCATATTATTGTTCTTCCATGGTTGAACATAGCATCTAAAAGTAGGATATTGAAGCATAATATAGGAAGTAGAAGATATTGTAGTAACCATTTCAATCATAACATCCATGAAAATTGCATAATGAGTGCACCATCTTTGTTTTTTACTTTCATAATCAATAAGAAAAGAGCAATCCATAGGCCTTGATTGTGGTGGATAGTATGTGTAATGTCCCACCTTACCAACCATCAACAATATAGAGAAGTGAAGGTCACATTGAACACTAATACTCATTTTTTTTTTCATAATATGACTAACTTAGCTTTCATGTAATTGATTTCTTTCATATATTTCAACATGAGGAGTGAAGGATAACTTTCCCTTGAAACTAATTCCAAAACACATTTCTCCTAAAGTTTAAAGAAGCATGTGCTCTTCTCATACTTATACATGAGCTCTAAGTAAGAATGGAAATAAATTCCACCATAATGCCATGTGCGAACATTTATATAGATCAACCTATTTGATTTCCTAGATTATGCTAAATAAGCTCCACTTATTGAATCTTGATATCATAGCCACAAAAGTATGCCATAAGAACCTAAAATATCATGCTTCTATTACAAAAATCATATATAAGGATATGATTATTAACCTACATGTAACAAGGTAACTGAAGGATGAATATGCCTTTGTTCATCAGAAAATCTAATAAATATGATATGTTTATGAAATGGAAAATGGAATGACAAAAGATATTGACCCAACCACATTTCCAAATTCATCGACTAAAAATTCTCAATCCCAATTACTAAGGAAAACAATTATTTGCAAAATGGCATTGTTTCAATCATGAGACTTGTATAATAAATGTTTTAGCAAGAGAAACTACTGTTATAAATTCAGAAGCATATTATTCTTCAAAAAGTGTCAAGTAAAACAATGGACCTACCAAAATTGGGCACAAATAGTTTTTTCTACAGTCATTGAAGCATAAGATTGCACCCATGAATACATGCAACTCATACAATTCATTATTCTCACTTGTATAAGTAATTATATCTTACATAATTGGTCACTGTAAAATTCTTACCAACAACAACCCTCCCTTTTTTTGTGATAGCTTTAGATAATAAAAGTAACAACTATCCTACTCACTATTCACACTTCAACAACTTATTAAATTCATTTTCACATTCATACAAAAACTTGCAGATATAGGGAGCTACATCCAGTAAATAATTTATTCATAATTTTCTAGTACATAAAAGCTACAATAAGTAAGACATTTACTCTAACAATTTATATGCACAAAAGCTACAACCATTGAGGCCTTTTGACAAACACTTTTCAAGGATGCAATCTACAACCATTGAGGCTTTTTTTCAAAGATTTGAAATCCATAATATCTTGAGGAAATTTTGACACAAACCTAAGATTCTTCCTCAACCTATTTAGCTCATAAATTTATAAATTAATGATTCAAATGTTGGAATATTGAAATAGGGACTAAATAATCTTATTCTTTCACCAAAATCTCAACAACAGGCATGCATAATTGGCATTAGTAATCTGCAAAACCACCCAGATTTACGATTTCGGTTCCAGAAAGCATGTTTTTGATATCAAATCATGGGTTACGTGTCAAAATGGTACAAATACCCACTGATGTTGTCTTGGAGCATTACAAAACCACCCATGGATGCATTTTTTTTAAATTAGCAAATCTAACTCTTAAAATTTCATTTACAAATTTTTCCAAATAGATGGCATAAAAACATTAATATACAACCATGAATAAAAAATAACAATATAAAATTAAGATATAATTACTTATGCATTGTTTAAATTCTTTTCTAAACTATCTCGTCTACTATATGTTAAGTGAAGGGTTTGAGACTCATCAATCGTTATTTTCATTCAATCATTCCTATGAAGAAATGGCAAACATCTTGAGCTATGGTCAACTCCATTAGGTAGAGCTACTTAGTAATTTAGATTACCATTTGGCTACTCTCGAAGTCTCTCCATCTCACAATATTCTTTAAATCTCTCCAACTCTTGGTATCACAATGCCCTTCCCTTCCCAAGTGAGAAGACATGAGACACATATATAGGAGGAGCAACAAATTCTTGTTATAAAGGAGTAATATGCATGCTTTGAGAAAGAGTAAAATTTTCCATTTATAGGAGTGTAACTCATGCCATTAAGGATAGGTATGCATGCCTTAGTTAAGGAGAGTGTAACATATGCATTAATGAGAGCGTAAGAGGAATCTTTTATGATATGTTTTTAATGAGTGTAGGAGGAATATGCCATGTATTTGATGAGTGTGTAGGAGAGAGTGTAATGTATCATTAAGAGAGAGATTTGTGTAGAGCCATAAGAGTCACCAAGGAGATATGTGTGAAGTGATTGAGGTGATCAAGGTGACTTGTAATTCCTTTTAATAATAATATCATAGTCTCATAGAGGATAATAATAATAATAATATTGATGATTAATACAAGATTGAACTATTAGGATTGATTATAGATATTTTAAGTGATTTTCCTTCAACTATACTTTATTACCAATTGATACAAGGTGATTTACTATTTTTGGAAAGTCATACTTGAGATGCTAGACATGCCTTTCTATTTTTAGAAACTCAATCTTGAATTTTCAGAAATGAGATTTTATTAAGGAAATTCATCCGTGTGCTGCCCATGAGTGGTATTTTTCTTCCGAAGAATAGGGATTCTGAACTCTATTGCCTGCATATTCATGCCTTAGTATATTGAGGACTTCATAGCATGATCTACTCAAAATATCCAAGATTCCACACCTTGAAATTTTTAAATATTCAAGAATTCGCGCCCTAAACATTTTATTATACATATAAGACTCCACTTCTTTATCTTTCATGCATGTAGGACTCCGTACCATAATTTCCACGGCTTATCATCTACTCTGTTTTGAAACTTCACGCTTCACCTTAAGATAATGATTGTGAGCTCATACCCATTTGATGGTTTGTTGGTAAGGTCTAGTTCCAAAATCAAGAATTGTGCATGACTTCCACAATCATTTTGTTTTTGAAGAAATGATTTCCATAGTCATTTATAATTTAAACATCCTTATTTGCAAATAATCACGCCCCTTGACACATCCTACTTAGTACAAGATTAAACATATATAATCATACAAATCATGTATCATGACTTCCATTGTCATTTATAATTTGAGCATCCTTGTTTGCAAATAACCAAGTCCCATGTCACATCCTTCTTAGTACAAGATTAAGCATATATAATCATACAAATCATGTATAGTCCAGAAATCATAATTAACCATATGTTCCACATTCCACATAACCATGATCATCCATGGATCTATCTATCTCAATCCTGTATCACCATCCATGTCATACACTTATGTCCAAACTAGGATACCAAAAGAGAAAACATCGATAATATGCACTTAACCAAAATCAATCTTACCAAAATCAGTTTTTATCATAAGCATGTAGCAACCATGTGACCCTAACTAGGTTTATAGTATACAAGCATATATACAAGTCTGACATGCTTAATCTTTATATCATTGCATCAAAATCACATTCTCCAAGTGTCATAAAAAATATCTCACCAAGAAAAAACACTACATAATGTTATTTACTCATTTGATTTTGTTTCATTTTTAGTTTATTTTAGTACTTTTACACTAAAATAATAATATTACATTTGAAATAAAAAAAATTAAATATATATATATATATATATATATATATATATTTTCCGAAGAGAAAAATTGTAATCTTTCATTTATGTAAGAAAAATTACATGTAGTAGATGCCTGAGGCATATGCGTTATCTGTATGATCAGTCTAGTGCTTTATACATATTTTGTGATAGCAAAAACTTGACCTTGCCAGCCATTTTCAAAAAATAATACTGTCTATTTTGTCATAGCAAAATAAAATATACAAGTTCCAGATCTATGTATAAACAAAAAACATCGGCTGTAGCTACATAGTAGTCTATGGCCGATCCACCCTGTGGTAGTCCTGGTCTATGTACGGTCTGTGATGGTATTGATAGATCTCTGTGTCCCTCTGTTCGTTGATTATCCACATGCCTTGGGGAAGTAGTGAGCCCTCCTTGGAAAGCTTGTCAGCATCCTCATTGTATTCCCTGTGTATATGTTGACAAGAGATCATATTAAAGCCTGTTTTGAGATTAAGCACATCATTTAGAATATTTTGAAGAGAAATGGCATGGCATTGATTTATTGCATTGAACCAGTTTATGATGATTTGGGAGTCTCCAAATATCTGAACAGAAATGCAGTTATGCGCAAGGGTGAAATGCAACAGGTGTCTGAGAGTAAGGAGCTCAGCAAAATTATTAGTTCCTTCGCCCAGGCCGAGCTTGACTTTGTAATGGTGTTGTTCTGAGATATATAGGCAAAACCCACCCCCACATCCATGAGGCTGTGCTGCCCCATCGAAGAAGGCCCATGGCTGGGATTTATCTATATTACCAGGTCCTGTTATAGTGCGAGTGCGTGGTGGCACATCCTCAGGGACATCATGGAAGGCGGACAATGCCTGAGCAGAGAGCAATTGCCAGTTGACAGGCTGATTTTTGAAGATGTAGCGGTTGCGCCCAAGCCAAATAGTCTAGCAGAGTATAAGGGGAAGGAATTGGTCTTTTTTCTTTTGATGGGTAATGGTCTAGCTATTCTAGGCTTGTATGAGAGAAGGTCCCTGCCATGTGTTTCTGATTGAGAGCTGCTGAGTGATGGCTTGCCAGAAATGAGAGACTTGTGGACAGTGCAGAAACAAATGTTCGTTTGATTCAGATGCCTGTTGGCAGAGAACGCACCAGCTCGGCCCGTATACAGATCTATGCATGAGTGCCTCTCCCGTGGGGGTTTTTTTGTTTAGGACAGACCACATGAATAACTGGGTTCGAGGGGGAGCTTTAAGCTTCCAAAGTTGTTGCCACCAGCTATGGGGATGATTGGGCTTTCTGGCCTGAATAAGATGCAAGTATCCTAGCTTTGGGCTGTATATCCCATGCTCAGCAGGGGTCCAAACTAGAGTATCAGGTTCTTGATTGAGAATGATATGTGCCTCCTGTAGAGCCCCTATGAATAAATCCCAAGATTGTTGCCACTGTGCAGGGATATCGAGATCATGTGCTGATCTCCAGTGCTGTCTGAGATAGGATCGATGGTCTTGATCTGCAATATGGGCTATCATCTTGACCTCCCTGTGATTTAGGAATTGAATGAGCTCCGGAGGGAGAATGTGTCGATTGCCCCCACCTATCCATGGATCGACACCAATTCTTACCGAAGAACCATTGTTTATGCGCCATGCCAGATTCACTCTGATGAAAGGCATAGTTTGTAAGATAGATTTCCAAACAATGGATATTCCTATACTAGACCAAGTAAATATATATATATATATATATATATATATATATATATATATATATATATATATATAATAAAAAATTATAAAATATTGTAAAATTTATAATAATGAACCATGAAATATTTATTGTAGTTTATTAATCAAAATATAGATCATTTCCTTCCTATTTAAACAAATACAATTAAAAAACAATAAATAGAATTTAACCTTCTCAATTTATTAAGATTAAACGTTAATTTAACAACTATCCAACATGCTTCAAGTGAGACTTTCCTCCTTTTAAATGTTTAATATGAAATCATACTAAATCACCGAGAACTTTATTGGACAACTTATGTGAAACTCGAGTAACTAAAAAAGGCAACATGTAATAAGAATCTAAACACTTGTAATAACATTATTAATGCATTTTGCAATAATTAATAACTTTACCAATCCCTAAAATAAATAAAGATCAAAGTACTTTAAGTTTAAAAAAAAATGTTATATATAATCCCTTACGTAATATTAACATTATTCCATACATGCACTGAAATGCAAGTATTTCATCTTTGTCTGGAAGCTCCTCGCACCTCTCTAGCTTCCGCTCGGATTTCTAGGGCTGCCAGACTTTGGCCCTCCGTGGCGGCTTCGGGCATCCTTTGCTTACCTCAGACTGCAAACATGAAGGCCAAGGATGATCAGGTGGATCATTCTCATGCTTTTCCTCAGATGACGGCAAACGGGAAGTTGTTCTGTAATCTGGAAGGCTGCTCAACCTTCTTATCTCCTCCTCTGCCTCCCAAAGATAGCCAGTACTCTGTTTTTAAATTCCAGAATTTCCTCAGAACCCTGGATCTATCTGGACGGGCCATATGGAGGCCTGATAGAGCAAGATGCATCAACAGTCTCAATGACGATGGATTACCCCCATCCTCTTCTCTCATGCCCTTCAGGCAAATTCAGAAAAAGAACACCCAGCAAAGCTCCCGCCTCCCCTTGTCTCAGATCTGCAAAGGAAAGAGGAGCTTTGATTTTTTTGTCTCGTTTCAGATCCAAATCAAGCTCATTTCCGGTAAAACCCTACTACAATGGGTGAATTCCACAGATCTAGTGTAGGACCTCAAGCACGCTCTGGATCTCAAGTTGGGGATCCCTTCGGCAGCTCAACGACTCCTCTACGAAGGTAAACAACTTGAGGATCCATACTCTCTTTCTTTTTACAGTATTAAAAGAAATGCTTCCATTAGTATTGCCCTTCATTTGAGAGGGGGAGCTGCAGGACAATCATCTTCTGCCAAGGCATACTCATACAAAGAGGTTGTCCATGCACAGAAACAGGAAAAAACAGTTCCATCAGTCAAGGCTCCCAAAAATTTTCTGGTGGACAAAATGGAGGAAACCCCCTCAATCGAAATAGTGCATCCAACGCTGGATGAGCAAACCCAAAAGTTTGCAGAGCATGGTATTATATGCAGGTTCAATGGGCTATGACCGTGCACAACAGACCTCTACCAGTGGATTCACTCTAACTGGACCAACAACTGTCGAGTTCTGTTATGCTCAAAAGGCTTTTTCATTACAGTATTTGCTTTTGATGAGGACTACCAAAAGGCCTTAAAAGAAGGGCCATGGTTCTGGGGTTCAGCAGGTCTATTCCTCACCCCCTGGTTCCCAGACTTCGATCCATCTACAACAATCATCACCAAGCTCCCAATCTGGGTCAGACTACCTAATCTCCCAGCACATCTATGGCACTTTGCAGTGTTCCAAGGGATAGGTAACTCTCTAGGCCGCCTTCTAAACACAGACACGTCTAGACGAGAAAAGGGTCTATACACCTTTTCCAGAATCTGTGTAGAAATAGACATGAGAAAAGGTCTCCCGGACAAGATCAATCTCAAGATTGGAGACTTCCACTGGACTCAGAACTTGGACTACGAGAACACAGCGTTCCGCTGCCGCAACTGCCATCACACAGGGCACCTTCAGAGCTCTTGTCCCTCGATGCCAGCCCAAAAAAAGAAAGCCAATCCTAAGCAGAAATCCAAAAGCTGGAAGCCTCATGATCCTCCACCCATGGACGATTTTGATTTCAGCTCGGATGAAGAGGAGGAGAATGAGGAGGAAGTGGCTGCAAAGATGGCACAGGATCCGCCCTCGGCTGACCCTGAAAATTTGTCCGTCCAACCATTCTCTCAGAAAAGAATTCATGAATCTTCTACCTCGGATTCAGATAAGGAAAACTCTCAGTCAACCCAGCTCAGTTTGCAATCCATGCCAGCTCAACATTGCCCTCCTGAATGGGTCAAAGTTGGTAAAAAGAAAGGGAAAAAGTGTCGAATAGTTGACTCTGCCCATGTTGGGTAGAATCCTATTCTTTGCTTTCGCTCCCTGGTTCTTCTAGTTAATTCCTGCTCATCTCTTCCTTCTTCTCTCTTCTTCTAGGAGCCGAGGTGGATAGCATATCCTTTCCGGCTGCCTGTGCTCCTGCTTCTCCTGGTTGTATTTTCCTGATGTACATTACTTTCCTTTAATAGACTTAATCTTTACCGAGAAAAAAAAAACATTATTCCATACATAAAACATATAATTCAACATGTTGCATTAAAAGAACCAATTCATTCCTAGTATATGGAATCCTATATAATTGACATATGCTACCTTTTCAACCAAGATCCTAAGATATAATACTTCATGTCCATATGCCATTAAATTTCATGCATTAATGGATGGAAATTGATTTGTATTTAAACATGTTAAATGGTATATAATAGTGATAATTTAGTATTTACATTTTGTTACTTGAAGATTATATATATTTTAACTAAATTAATTTAGTAATAGCTAATATGTATCCTTCATCTATTATGGTAGATTTTATCCTCCATCTATTATGGTAGATTGCAACTAGCAGTCATAAAGCTTTCTTTTTATTAGATCATTGTGATTTTTATGTTATCAGTAAATATCTCATTGTTAGTAATGTTGTTGCTAACGGAAATCCAAATAACCTTTTCCATCTTAGCATGCCACATGACTCCAAATACATTAAAAAACAAATTTTCTATGCTAGGTAGGGTAGATTTTATCCTCCATCTCTTATGGTAGATTGCCACTAGTAGCATTCACAAAGAATTTTTTTATTAGATCATTGTGATTTTTATGTTACCAATAAATATCTCAATGTTAATAATGTTGTTTCTCATGTAAGTGCAAATCACCTTTCCATCTTAGCATGACACATGACTCCAAATACATTAAAATACATATTTATTATACTAGCTAAAGCGTTGGATCTATGTCAAAATATTTTTTTTTCAAAATGGCGTTGTAATGTGATATTTTGTGTATAGTGACTTTTCTATTGTCTAGATTACTTCAATGTCGATATCCTTGTTTGAATTCATGTATAAAACTGTAAATTTTTGTAAATGTCGATATCCTTGTTTGAATTCATGTATAAAATTGTAAATTTTTGTATGTTTGGAGTGTAATATATAAATTTTGAATGACATGTTTTTTATTATACTTTAAAAATTCACTTCAATTTTTTGTTTTTAAAAAATGTAGAGACTTCAAAATTGTTATTTTTTTTATGTTATATATTATGAAAAATTGAATAACTAAATATTTTTCAATATAATTAACCTCATTACAGGTTTATAACAATGTCATATAAAAATAATATATATGAACGATAAATTAATTAATAAAAATTAATTAATATAAAATTAAATTAAAAGATATAGAAGAAAGAATGCGATATATCGTATACATTCGCTATCATAACTTAAATAACTAAGGATGCAAAATAAAATTATATATATATATATATATATATATATATATAACAAATGTTTTAAGTAGAGAATCTAATAATATTATTTTGATGAACATATCACTTTCCCATTGCTATGTTTGTTGATATCTAATTTCCAAAATTATAAATTAATGTGAGTTGTTGAAGAATGGTGATATCCATTTAGGAAATTATATTTGATTGCCGAGTTTTAATATTTTTATATTCAATTATAATTTTCTAATAATATTTTTAAAGATATTATTTTTTAATAAAATTGCAATTTAATTGGACTTTCTTTTTATCATTGAAATGTTTTGGAAACATTTAGCATTACTTGTTAATAAAAATTAACTAAGTATAGATGTTTCATAAAATATATGCCATTCATTTTAGGGTTGATTTTAATCCACGCTAAGTACGGAATATGATGTTTTATTTATTTGGGTTGTTTTAGAAACACTTAGCATTACTTGCTAATAAAAACCAATTAAATATAAGTGTTTCATGAAATATATGCCATTCATCTTAGGGGTTGATTTTAATCTACGCTAAGCACAGAATATGATGTTCTATTTATTTGGGTTGTTTTGAAAACACTTAGCATTACTTGTTAATAAAAACCAATTAAGTATAAGTGTTCCACGAAATATATGTCATTCATCTTAGGGTTGATTTTAATCCATGCTAAGTAGAGAATATGATGTTCTATTTATTTGGGTTTAAACTACTTGCTTTACAATTTAAAGAAAAAAATAACATGTGCATTCTTAATTATCTTATCATTTTTAATGATCACATTATGAGAATATTGAAGAATTATTATTAAAATACCTTCTTGTAATGAAATAATAATTTTTTTTTAACCATGAAAGAAATTTATAAATTAATTTGATTATAGATTAGGATTCATGACTCGTTCACATAGTTTTATCTACACTATCTATATGATTTTGTTTTGTCTTTTCATTTTGGTGCATGTGGCGCAGAAGCCAAAAATATCATGCCAACAACTAACAAACACTTCAAATATCGGTCAAGAAATAAAAACATTCATTTTTTCTTTGTTAAAGAGCCAAGGGAGTTTCACTTATCCACTCTGGCACGTAACAAAGGAATAAAACCTACAACCTTAAATATCATGATCAGATGCTCATGTCCTAAGTGTCGTAAATGGCTCAGCATTTTAAGTGCTTAGAACTAGTTCAAAGTTGAATGAATGAAAAGTGCTCGTCTTTCCGATTCTGGCGCCGCAAACGGTTCGAAAAACGGTCGTCGTATGAGGAAGTTATGGCAAAAAGAAAAATTTGTCCATAACATTAGAAATTTTAATTTTTCAAAAAAAAATTAAAAAAGGAATATTCCGCCTGACACGAAATCCGAGGAAACCACCAAACATTAAATGTAACTGCAATTAAGTTGGCGGAATTTTGGCAGGAGCACCAAATTTGGGGACCCGCCATAATTGGCGGAGCTATCTGGAGTTAACTAAAGTTCGCTGGAGTTTTTCTAGGGACAAACTGAAGAAACTTTAAATGGCCATAACTTTGGCTAGGAAAGTCGGTTTTGGACAAATTTTTTTTCGATTTTGGGTATTTTCGACCTTTTAAAGCCATTGGCATAAGTTTCACAGCCATCTGATGTCATTTGCAGGTGTTTTTGCTTCGTGGAAGTTCTAGGAGCCACTAGGGCCAAATCAGTTTGGGAGCTGCATTGGGAATTGTGCAGCCAGTGAATGTGGAACGAAGGTCATTCCTGAAGTTTTCCAGCCTTCTAAATCCATTTCTACAGCTTATTTTTCCTTTTGAGGCATTCTTTTCACTGTTTAGCTTCAGGAAAGCTTTCAGGGCCACTAGGGCCATTTCAGTGTTGGAGCTGTTTGGGGGCTATATTCATCCATTTTCGATGATTCAAAAGCCTATGTCTGATATTTTCGACCTTCTGAGTCTAATGGCAGAAGTTTAAGAACCAATTGAGGTCATCTTCACCTCGAAATTCTCCATGCAAGTTTAAAGGGCCACTAGGGCCAATTGGGGAAAGTACTGTATAAGGTACAAAATTCACTGTTTAGTGTTTGGGAAAGAACATGTTTGGCTAATTCCTATCTTCTGATTCTGTATTTGCAGTCAGATCTATCCTTTGAGACACCCATATTCTTGTATTAGCCTTTGTAGCAATTTTAATACAAGAGGACAAGCCTAGTTGGAGAGGTTTGGTCCAGCAGATGTAGCCCAGAGGGTGGGGGTGAACTGCTTTATCATTTTGATGTCTTTATTTGCTGAAGATGATATGCTAAACAAAACTGATATAAAGTATTAAACAACAAATAAATATAACTTGCATACACACATAATCACCTGTTCAGCTGCAGAAAGTTACTTGTCTTTTTCCGCAAGACCTTAAACTTCAAGTATGTGTATGTCAAAGACTTCTAAGTGTTTACTTTGTTATTTCTTTAGGCAGAGCCTGTAGAGGGCCAGGTAGCCTCTGGAACTCATCCTCTTTTTAGAGGTGACATGTCCGGTGAATGCCCCTACAGTCTATCTCTGTATAAGAAATAAGAATTTTATACATTTTTAGAGGTCATTTGGAGTGTCTAGCTCACAGTTGAAATTATTGGAAATGGATACCTTGCACCCTTAAACAAGTACATTCCATTTTCAGATCAGATGGTATCAGAGCACTAGGTTTTCTTGACTGACATCACTAGCTTGATTGTGTAGCTTGAAAGGTGTCTTAAGCAGTGTTGAAGATTGACTGCTTTACTACTTGTTGTTTGAGTTTGCTGAAGCTCTTTTGTTCATTTGTATAATGACAATTTCCATAAGTGAGTTCTCAAAATCGTCCTCCTTCACAAGATTCTTTGATGAAGGCTTGAAGCAAGAATTTTTCATCATGATGAATATGGTGAGAGAAATGTATGAGGATGAAAGAAAGAGCTCTAGACTTCAAGAGCAGTTGAATTCCATGAGGGAAGAGAATCAGTTGCTTTCTAACCAATTGCTGGAAATGGAAGGCCAACTTCATATTGCAAACCTGAAGCTGGAAAGGATGCATGAGTTGGAGACACAACTCCTTGTTGCCAAAGAAGCCTTAGCCAAGTATCAGCTTGAAGAAGAGGTAAACAATTCTAGTTTGTCTTCAAATTCTGATAAGAATGTTAATGTTGGTTCTTTTGAGAAACATACCAGAGGCATAGGGTCCAAGTTGATGTCCAAAATGGGATATGAAGGAAAAGGATTGGGTAAACATGCACAGGGTATAGTTGAGCCAATAATGGTTGAGGTAAGGCCTAAGAATTTGGGTCTTGGCTATGGACAATCTTATGGAGAATGTTCTAAAGCAGCCATGAAGGCAATTGAAACAGTTCCTAGAAGGAGTTTCATTTCAGGTTCTCTATCTCAAGGTTGTAAAGGTTGTATCCTTGAGGAATGCAATAGTTTGAAACATGCGTTGTAGGAAGAAGGTGTGCATAAGCATGCACTTGAACAAGGAAGTGGTGAAATCTCTAAAACCATTGAAGGGATTGATGGTGTTCCAAAAGGAGCTTCTTCTTCATTTGATTCACCTCCTCATGAAGGTAATGAAGGTGAAAGAGAAAGGTATAAATCTAATTTCAATCATATTTCCTTTGATCATGTAAAGCATGGAAAATTTCCACACAAGCATTGGAAAAGAATTGCATGTTCTTTTTGTGGTTTGTTTAACCATAGTGTTTCTAGATGTTGGAAAAGAATGGCAACATGCAGGAAACTTTTGAAGGAAAGGAGGCAAGAAGCCAAAGTTCCATTGAACAATGCAAATCATGTTGTCAAGAAGTTGAACATGTGTTGCACTTATTACCGTAAGCATGGACATACTGCTGAAAGGTGTTGGACTCTGAATCCAACAATGCTTCCACGAAAGTTGAAGAAATTGGAGAAAGAGTATGGCAAGAATGGGAAGGAAGTTTCCATCATTGATATGTGTCAGGATGATACACATGTTGATATCAATGTGCAGTTAAAGGAAGCGCCTTTGAAATGGATTGGTAAGAAATGGTTAGAATTCTTATCCAATTGAAGTTGCATGTCTTTTGATTGAATGCATTTCTTTGTTAAGGGAATGCAAGTTGCAGGATGGAAAAGCTGAGTATGAGACTCACTCTATTGCAGCGAAAGTTATATTCATTTCAGATTTGAAAGTACATGTACATGTGATCGAGGATCTTGTACTTACATGATTGTATTTAAGAGAAAGTTGAAGGATAAACTGCATGCATGAGAATGAAGCACAGGGATCATGATGATTTCCTTGTATTTTAAACATATATGTGTGATTAACTTGAAGGGTTGATTACTTTGTTTTTAACCATGCATGTAATGTGATATTGACTTGGAAAAAGTTAATTTGATCTCCAAGATTGTAAAGAGGAGAAATGATGAAGTGTTTCATCTTGGTAAAAACCTTCTCATTTGGGAGGCAGCTCTTCTTTTGGAGTGGAGGTGCCATGGATGGGCATCGTGACAGCCGGCAAGCCCAGATATTCAGGGGAATATTTCAGCTCATATATCAGCAAGTTTCATTGCTGGTTTCTGCAAACTTTCAGTTTGTCTGGCGAACAAGCTTGGTCGAGATTCGACGAGTACTTGGTTTATGCAGCAACATTCGCCATGACGACAGTTGATAAGGCATGACATTTTGGCAACAATATGCTCTTTTGGCTGAATGGAAGAGGATATTTCTATTCCTCAAGTGTTGTATAGTTCAGTTCAGAGATTTAGTGAGCTTTTGGGGACCAAAAGCCTTCTCATTTGGGAGGTGTGATCAGGTGCTCATGTCCTAAGTGTCGTAAAATGCTCAAAATTTAAAGTGTTTAGAACTGGTTCAAAGTTGAATGAATGGAAAGTGCTCATCTTCCCGATTCCGGTGCCACAAACGGTTCGAAAAATGGTCGTCGTATGAGGAAGTTATGGCAAAACGAAGAATTTGTCCATAACATTAGAAATTTTAATTTTTCAAAAAAAAATTAAAAAATGAATATTCCGCCTAGCACGAAATCCGAGGCAACCACCAAACATTAAATGTAACTGCAGTTAAGTTGGTGGAATTTTGGCAGGAGTGCCAAATTTGGCGGACCCGCCATAATTGGCGGAGCTATCTGGAGTTAACTAAAGTTAGCTGGAGTTTTTCTAGGGACAAACTGGAGAAACTTTAAATGGCCATAACTTTGGCTAGGAAAGTCGGTTTTGGACAAATGTTTTTTTGATTTTGGGTATTTTAGACCTTCTGAAGCCATTGGCATAGGTTTCACAGCCATCTGAGGTCATTTGCAGGTGTTTTTGCTTCATGGAAGTTCTAGGAGCCACTAGGGCCAAATCAGTTTGGGAGCTGCATTGGGAATTGTGCAGACAGTGAATGTGGAACGAAGGTCATTCCTGAAGTTTTCCAGCCTTTTGAATCCATTTCTGCAGCTCGTTTTTCCTTTTGAGGCATTCTTTTCACTGTTTAGCTTCAGGGAAGCTTTCAGGGCCACTAGGGCCATTTCAATGTTGGAGCTGTTTGGGGGCTATATTC
Source organism: Pinus tabuliformis (assembly GCA_031772625.1). Classification (NCBI taxonomy): domain Eukaryota; kingdom Viridiplantae; phylum Streptophyta; class Pinopsida; order Pinales; family Pinaceae; genus Pinus; species Pinus tabuliformis. The sequence goes on along the minus strand of CM062814.1, from coordinate 393,724,466 downwards.
ATCCATTTTCGATGATTCAAAAGCCTATGTCTACAATTTTCAACCTTCTAAGTCTAATGGTAGAGGTTTCAGAACCAATTGTGGTCATCTTCACCTCGAAATTCTCCATGCAAGTTTAAAGGGCCACTAGGGCCAATTGGGGAAAGTAGTGTATAAGGTACAAAATTCACTGTTTAGTGTTTGGGAAAGAGCATGTTTGGCTAATTCCTATCTTCTGATTCTGTATTTACAGTTAGATCTATCCTTTGAGACACCCATATTCTTGTATTAGCCTTTGTAGCAATTTTAATACAAGAGGACAAGCCTAGTTGGAGAGGTTTGGTCCAGCAGATGTAGCCCAAGGGGGGGGGAACTGCTTTATCATTTTGATGTCTTTATTTGCTGAAGATGATATGCTAAACAAAACTGATATAAAGTATTAAACAACAAATAAATATAACTTGCATACACACATAATCACCTGTTCAGCTGCAGAAAGTTACTTGTGTTTTTCCGCAAGACCTTAAACTTCAAGTATGTGTATGTCAAAGACTTCTAAGTGTTTACTTTGTTATTTCTTTAGGCAGAGCCTGTAGAGGGCCAAGTAGCCTCTGGAACTCATCCTCTTTTTAGAGGTGACATGTCCGGTGAATGCCCCTACAGTCTATCTCTGTATAAGAAATAAAAAGTTTATACATTTTTAGAGGTCATTTGGAGTGTCTAGCTCACAGTTGAAATTATTGGAAATGGATACCTTGCACCCTTAAACAAGTACATTCCATTTTCAGATCATATCAACACTTTAGTTATTTAATAACCACAACTTTAAGGAAACTAAGAAGCATTGAACAAAAAGGCTACAATGAATTTAAGTTCAAATAAATATGGGAGCATTCTCTATAACTATGACACAAATCTATCTAAAAGATTCAATGGGTTGAGTTAGTAGGAAGAAGAGGTGCTTTCAACAATGAGGAAACCTTGATAATCAATAGGTTGATTTAGCAGGAAGAAGAGGTGCCTTCAACAATGAGGAGACTTTGATAATATCAGGGAAGTTTGAGCTCATTTATATTATGGAATGAAAACCTTATTCATGCATGTCACATTGTAGAAAGGTTTACACTTAGATTCATCAATGCAAATGAAAAGGACAATGGAGGTAGGATGTCTTACTAGAGAAATATCAATATCTATGGGAGTTGAGATAGAAACTAAAGAGTAATTGTGTTGAGAGGCGCTCTCCAACCCAGTATGGTGGAAATATTATAATGTTTAACATATCGGCTCATTCAAAATAAAATAAAATATAATTTAACCCATGGTTTTTTTCCATGGTATTATTATTTAATGTGGCTTATTTATGTGATACCTCCAACCAAGGCTTCCTCATGAAAATTCAATGTAAATATTTTACAAAATATATTAAAAAGGCATGAGTCAAAAGGGACTCAAATTCTAGAGTTGAGGAGGTGGCTTGCTTGGGATGTGTAAGGTTTCCTTGTTCATGAAATATGAACTATTTTCAACAGTTACTAAGGGCTGGTTGGTATATGTTTTTAATGAATTGTCTTAATTTAATGGGACTAAATGGGAAGTAAGAGGACCATGTTATCTTGGAAGATATTGCAAGGTAGCAAGGACATGAAAGTAAATGCTAGTGCAAAAGAGAAGGTAGCAGAGGAAAAGAAGGGGGTTCGACCTCATGGAGGACACCATTCCCTCATTCATTCATTCAAGAAGATTGATCCCTTCAATCAACATTCAACAGAGAATAATGCAGAAAAGAAGAGAAGAGCAAGGATTGTTGAAGAGAAGAGAAGAGAAAGGATTGTTAAAGAGAAGAGAAGACAATGAAATTAGTTTGGTTGGCATGATTGGAATAAAGATGGTATCTCCATGGTCAAGAACAATGCTTCTCTAGTCCATGTAAATTCAGAGGGTGGAGATGGTTTTCTCTGGATTTTTTTTATGGTGTGGGTGGAGGATTGTGTCCTTATATTTCTGGAGGAAGGACCTCTAAAGCCTTTCTTGTTGTGATTTTGTAGTGGGTTACGGATTCCCCAAAGTGGGTGGAACCAATGTGTTTAGGGTGGGTACCTCCTTATCTGGACTCCCTTGACACTCTTGGGTGGAGGTAGTTGGCCTATGGATTCCTTGCATGCATTGATTGACTACCATTAGGTAGCTGGAGGGTGGAGGCAGTTGACCTCTGGATTCCCTGTATGAATTCATTGGCTGTCATTGGGTAGTTGGAGGGTGGAGGAAGGACATCCTCTAGGGTCCTTGTTTCAGCTGGTAGTTGGTGTTTCAATCCTTTGAGCAAGCCCCTCAGTCTCTAGAATCTAGCTCGGGGGTGAAAAATGCAAGTGACTTTGGCTACAACTATCTATGGTTGGGTGGAGATTCCTTGTCCCAAACTCAGTTTCCTGGAAAATTACAAGATGATTACTCTCTTTACATTTGGTTATAACTGTAATGAGCATGTGTTTTCATTTCATGACTAAAATGGTGTTTATAACTGTAACGAGCATGTGTTTTCATTTCTAGACTAGAATTGTGCTTATAAATGTGACAAATAAGAGTATAATGCATCACTAGTTGAACTATTATGTCTTATGAAATACATGACTTTTTTATTGATATACATGACAAATAACAAAATGTACAATGTTTAAAAGCATAATAATGGTTCACATGAACCAAATTCAACCATAAAATTATTTCATATATTAATCATTTCATTATATGCAAAATGATTACATTGCAGACAACCTACTTGATAGGGTTTGTGGATAATGAGTTGAAGGTGTTGGCATTAAGCCCTTATTACAATCAGTTAGGGTATAATAAGTGGTTGTTGAGGAATATTTCCTCCTCGAACTTGATAACTTGTGACCTTTACATGAAGGCTTCCCCAACCTTGCATGTTCAATAGTATGCACCCTTTCCCTAAGGGCATTGATGTTAATGGCAGTGCATCCTATCTAATAGCCAAATTCCCTTGAAACCCCTAAATGGCACCATGGAGTTGCTTATAAGCTTTCTTTAAAGCATGGAGTTCCTGGCGTGTCACAAAATTTGTGGAGGCCCTTCAAGAGTCCACTTCAAGTCCATGGCAAAGGGAGGCCAAAAGATTACTAGCACGAACATGCCTCAAATTCCCTGTCCCTATACAGGGAATATCTTAAGGCTAGGAACTCATTGGAGTCACTATATCAAAAGCTCAGGAGGATAACACTATGTTGTTGTTGCGACAAACAACCTCCAAAATTTGGTCTACACTTAAATTTTGGAGCCTACCATCGATCTTGTGATCATTCATTCCGTAGACAATTTATGTTCGATTGATAAGTGTCAAAGGCACCTGCTCACACATGCTTAGTCCAAAACAAGTTCATGAGCACGCTCTTTCATGCAAGCTTGAACAGGCATGGAAAAAGTCAATCAAGATAATTCACGTGTGATGTTCAACCTATGTCGATAGTTAGTGTGCACTTTCATCACCAATCTCTCACTTTTGTTTGTGTTTGTTCTTCTATTTTGGTGAGTTTTCCTGCCAGTCACTCTCATTAGAGGAAATATTAGCCTAAAACTGCCCATGAAATGTTCACATAATTTCCATGTCATAATATGTAAACCAATCAAAATCCTTTAGATTTAAAAAGAGGTACACGTAAATATTTTGGAGGGAAAAGAAGAAAAACTACTTTTTTAACTCTATTTTTGGTTTATCTCCTTATAGGTTTACTCAAATTTAAAGTGTAGACACTCGTTGGATGCCGAATTAAATTTCTCATCCAATGAGTACCTGTTGTGTATAATTTTGAGAATACTCACATTATTAAAAATTGAAGATACATTAAAAAAGCATGTTCAACATGTTTTTTAATATATCTTCAATTTTTAATAATGTGGGTATTCTCAAAAGTATGCATGATGTGTACACGTTGGATGCGAAATTTAATTCCACATCCAACGAGTGTATACACTTGAAATTTGAGTAAACCTATAAGGAGATAAGCCAAAAATACAATTAGAAAAACTAGTTTTCTTCTTCTCCCTCCAAAATTCATAACTATTATTTTATTCTTTTTCCTTAGGAGGCCACTTTTGGGCTACAATTTCCTCTAATGTGCACACCTTCAATTTTGTAAGTGTCGCTTTTACTTATTTTCACTATAATAAGTTTCATTTTCATGTTGTCCTCGTTCTAGCGTGTGTTTCTTTCAATGCCGTTCAAATTTTGCAAGTGTCGTTTTCATTTTCCTCTTACTATCGCAAATGTCATCTTTTGGCATGGCAGGCATCGCACATCGCATTTTTTGCTTGATTCAAGGTATAACCTTTGTGCTAATGAGTCATTCTTATCATGTAGGCATGTATCACATTCATTCCCAAAGTTTCAGGAATTTTCACACAAATGTTGTCACTGTTGTCGCAAAGTGTACCTTTAGTGTTGCACTTGGGGAAAGTTGTCACAATGTCATCACATTGGGGGTATTATGTTGTTTATGTATTCTAAGTGATCAATGTTGTGTAATAAACTATTCTAAGTGTGTGATCATACTTAAGTTTTATCATTGTTCACTTTGGTCTCACTGATCCCACACTTAGCAAAATCTAGAAAAGTTCTCACCAGAGAAACTTGGCCTCACTCAGACTTCTTGAACTGCGCATTGCATAGTCTCAGTACTCAAGCTTCAACCTTGCTTCTTAGAACTATGGAATGTGTAAACTCTACCATCCATAATTGTGCACTGTACAATCTCAATGCTCATTCCCAACCCTTGAGCTCTAGAACTGTGTAATCATTGCCTTTAGTTAGTCTCTTTTGTGCACTGCACTGTCTCAAGCATCAAGCCTCAACCTTGAGCCCTTGAAGTACGCGATTGTAAAATCCCTTGGCCTTTGTACCTCCAAACCTGCACATTAGGAAACATCAAGCCTCAATCCCTCTTCCTAACGCCTTGAGCCTATCAACTACACAGATGACTAACCCTAACTTGCTTGAATTGTGCATTGCACAGTCTCAAGACTCAGTCCTAGTCCCTGATCACCTGAGCTACTCACTTGCACAATTACTAAGCCTATCTCCCAGTCTATCACCTAGTTACATCTCAGTCGGTGGCTGTCATGAAGCATGTTATACTAGGGGTTTTATCAGACTTATGTCATCTTGTCATGAGTGGAATTCAGTTGTAGGTATTCTATCATGTTATGAAAGGATCATGATGAAGGAGATTAAGAAGGAAACCCTGTTAAAAGACACCTTTGTAGCTATAAATACAAGTGGATTGTTCAAGAAAGATAAAGGGACACCAAATTGCGACAACAACTGGAAATCAAGATCACATTAAAGACTCCCTATCTTCAAGCCTTATAGAGGATGAAGAAGAAGAACATGTTCCACCTTTTAGGAGACACAAAGGAAGCAACAAAAAAGAATGAATTGATATTGCGACATCATCGAGTAGTCCATGTCATTAGTGTCATGTCATGTCTTTTCATGAGTCATCATTTACCACATCATTTGTTGATTATGTAAATTCAATATTGGAGAAATGTAATGTAAAGTGGAAGTTCGAGAGTCATCCATGTAATGTGAAAAGTCATGTAAGAAGTCAAAAGGTCATAGAGAAGAAAAAAAATCATGAGGGTAGTCCAAGAGTCACAAGGGAGGTGAATGATCATTTCTCATGTAATGGACTTTCCACCTTGGCTCCTCCTACCAGGCATTAGAAGAAATATTTCTTTTGGTGGAGCAAGTGGTTCCTCTAATGCTCCAATATTGGGGCTATTGGTGTTCACTATCTTAATATATCTTGGAGATTTTTCTTAATTCATAAGCTCATTGATCCAACACACATTCATGCATATGTCGTAAACATTGTAAGACTATTATTTGAATGTTTGTGATGTATGTTGTTTTCATCTATACTAAGGTTATTGCACTATTTCGGTGGCTTTGATACTTATGTTGTGATGAGCCCCAATTTTTGGTAACAATTTGGGCTCATTTGGCCTACTTACCTTGCTCAACCCTTCATCTTTTATCACTTATGCATCATTTCTTAGTATATTTGTGTTATTTGTAGGAAGAAGGGCAGGCATTATTCCTATGTGACTAATACATGATGATTTCAGGTTTTTTGACATTAAATGGAGCAAAGACCACGCAAATGGAGACAAGGAGACAGCAAAGGTGGCATTGCAGGTTTATAGGGAGGTTGTCCACAGTCTTGAATGACCTCCCTCGTGATCTCCACCCCAACTCCGAGCTCCAACAGCTATCCCCACCGAGCTAAAAGGCAGCCAACGGATTCTACAGGAACAGCAGTTTACTTTCAGTTGGGCAGCCAAGCTCCACTAATTGAGGAAGCCAGCGTGGTCCTCACCATGTATAAATATTGAGGCCGTAGCCTTTGATAGGAGCTTTTTGAATTTTTGAACTACTGTTGCAATTTCTAAGCACGAGCTACAGCTCGGTTTTTGCTTTTTGTAAGCCAGTTTTGGCATGTTGTTAGACTCTTGGTTATGATTATTTAATAAAGGCAGGCAGCTTTGGATTCAATTTTGAGTTCTTAAGGGAGCTATAGCTCTCAGGTTAGGGCCCAACCTGAGAGCAATAGATCTCCTTTTCCTTGTATTGTTACTTGTCTTTCCTCTCAGCACTTCATTTCTTTGCTTTGACATGCATTTGGAAAACACAATCTGCTGATTTAATTTCTTTAATGTGATTGAGTAGGATTAGTTTACGGTTAAAGTGATTTCAGTAGCTTAGATTAGAGTAGGAGGATTAGCATTCATTAGAGCTCCAAGAAAAGGTTGACAGTGCACTCACTGCCATCTCCGTTTAGAGATTGGAGGTGGAGACCGTACCAACCACCAAAAAAACGCAGTCTTATACGTTCATGCAAGCTGCAACACCATCATTTCAGTCATTTCAATTGTAGATCCATCCATGCATTCTGATCTTGAGCAATACTTCTTCGTTCCAACACCATGCACAAGTTCTCTCCAAAGTTTACATTGCTGTTCGTTGGTTTAATAACACAATTAGAATAGGTGGATGAATTCTTGGTTTTGTGCAGGACATAGAGGATTTGTTTCATTTACACTGCGCAGCATTGTTCTATTATCTTCTTCTTCTTCTCAACCGCGCCTAAAGTCACCTACTCATCCTCTGCTCAGCTCGTTTGCCTTCCAACCCTTCCACTTTTCACGTAGCTCCATCTTTTTGGCTTTTCATTGCTTCCACCCTTCTATCCACCAACCAACTTTACCCACTCTTTCTCCATCTGATCTCTCTGTCCCTGAGCCATCACAAGCTCCCTTTTCATCCTACCTATCCACCCATACAGCTCCTCGACTCCTCCATCACCCAAAACTCCAACTGTAGAACATCCTGTAGAAGTTAGCAGACTTCCTGTAGAAATCCTGAGCTTCCTGTAGGATCCCCTGCAGACATCCTGTAGAAGCCTGCAAACTCGGTTGCCAAGCACCTGAACGTTGTGGACTTCTGTGGAATGGTGTTAGAGATCCCGTGGAACCTCTCCCAGCCTTCATGACCATTTTCCAGCCTTCCTTCCCTCCGAACTCCCCCTGCACAATCAAACCCTAATAAGAAACAAAGTCATAATAACTCCAACCACCTAAGCAAAAACATAAAAACAATGTTCTCTTCAGTAGAAGTAGTTTAAATTCATGCATCTCATATCACTAGAAGTAATGGCATCATTTCTAGAAGTTTGCACTCCCTCCATTGCATCATAGAGATTAAACTAGTCAGATTAGGGTTTACTAGGGTTTCCACGTTTGGTTGGCTTTCAGTTCATTCTTGCAAAGTAGGTTAATTTCCTCTGAGATAGCCTTCATTCATCATTTAAAAAGCTTCTTCTGAGAACATATAAAAGTTGGCTTGAGCCCTAGCGGACTTGTGCCAGCTGACCAAGTGACAGCTGCGACAAGAGCTAGTACTTGTGCATACAGCACTGTCGCTTCCAAGTTTGTTACGAACTACCGGGTTGATAAAATTAGAGATAGGAAGCTCCAGGAGTTGTAGCATTATTGCTACAATACTGGAGCCCACCATCTTTTTGGCGTTGTTGACGGGGAAGCGTCAGAGTATTAGTAATTGTTGCTTTTCTTCTATTTTCTTACTCTTGCCTTCTGCCAAGTAGTTTATTTCATTTCCATTCTGCAAAAGTAGCATAGACATTTCCTGCTTTCATAGATTAGCATTTCTCGCTTTCATAGATTAGCATTTCAATTCTGCAATTTCATTTCTGCAAGCGTAGACTAGCATTTCCATTCCTGCAATTTCATTTGAGCAAAGTATATTAGTTCTTTCCTGCTTTCAATTTAATTCTGCATCTTTATTTCAGTAAGATAGTTAGTTGTAGATCAATCTGTTTCAGTTTTGCAGGTACCAAAGAAAAACAAAAGCACTCAAAAAAAAAAAAAGTATTTCCATTTCATGCCTCGTAGGAATCGAGATAAAACAGGAAAATTCTTACCCAACACCCCCACCACATCACTGAGTCACCCTTCTCTCTTCTTAGGTGACAGTGATCTAGAAGAACCTATAGGTGAACCTCCTGAGATATACAAAGATCCTATAGCAGAAGAAGAATTAGAGACCATCCCATCTGAAGCTATGGCTGACAATAGAAGAGAAGATGAGAGAATAGAAGGTGCCTTTCCCATCCGAGAGACCAATGGAGAAATGAAAATGAAAAACATTAGCCCCTTCGTTTGCCTCACTTCCATGGACTGACTACTGAAGATCCTGATACCTTCCTGTTTGAGTTTGCTGTCCTTTGTAGAACCTATGACTATACTGAAGATGAGCAGAAGCTGAAACTCTTCCCTTCCACTCTTAAGGATGCAGCATTACGTTGGTTCATGGGCTTACCTGGGAATAGTATCACTACTTGGGCTCAGATGTAGCAAGCTTTCAATACCAAGTACCGGGACTACTGTAGGTCCAAGGAAACCAAGGGAGAAATCTTTCGGATGACCATGGGAAATGATGAGTCCTTAGAGGATTATGAGGAGAGGTTCCAACTTAGCTATAAGCGGGCCAGGTGCACACTTGACCCTGAATCCCTCAAGTTGGTCCTGCTCTGAGGAGTCCCTGAAGACCTCTTAGATACCCTTCACATGTTAGCTGGGGGGGATATTTACCAACTGCCTTATGAGGACATCAAGACTGTGTTTAGAAACCACTCCAGGGCAGCCCGGAAACGAGGTAGAGGAAACCCTCTCTCAGCTAGTATTCCTTTCTCCAAACATGAGTTTGCAAATCAATTAGAAGATCTTAAGAGTGAGGTGAGACAGACCATTGCCATGCAACTGGACACATTCAGGATCCAGCAGAAGAAGGAAGAAGTTGAGAGAGCCTTGGCTATCTTTTGCCCTAGATGTACAAGGAGACACCCTAAGAACGAATGCCCATTGCATTCGGTTGAAGTGTGCTTCGTTTGTGAGGAGGACCATCCCACAAATCAATGTCCAACCTTACCTGGGTTTAAAGCTATGTACCAAGGGACAGAAGCTCCCACTGAACCTCTCTATTACCTCAACCAAAGGAGGCCACAAGGACCTAGACCTTACCAGCAGGGGATGCAAGGGGCACCTCAAGCTTATTACAGCCTCAACCAATCGACTCCTATGCCTTCCTGGGGTCCCCCTGCTCATCCTTCCTGGTCTATGCCTCCTCCATGGTCTTATCCACCTCAGTACCCTACTCAACCCACTACTCATTCTTATCATTCGCATGCCCAGCCACAGCCTCAGTGGAATGCACCTCAGTCGGGGTGGAGACCCCAATACAACACTCCTCCCGCCATTTTGCCTCCACCACCAGTTCAACCTCAGCCATTACCTCCTGCTCCTCCAAGGCAACCTCAAATACCTGCTCAACCGAACCCGAACCCCAACAATAGACAGGCCCAGTAGGTATACACTGGGGAAACATCATGCCCTACTTATGCTGTGGAGATCCAGGAGATCAATCTTCGATCTGGAAAGACTCTTCTGGATCGCCAACCTCCTCCCCCAGAGGATGAGGAAGATAAACAGGAAAGTGAACCAAAGGCTATTCCACCCTTTCCTGAGAGACTAACAGCCACCACACAACCCAACCCAGAGGAGGATGAGCTTTTGGGAGAGCTCAAGCAGTTGTGTGTGAAAATACCACTTCTCCAAGCCATCAAGGATGTGCCTATATACAACAAACTGGTTAAGGAAAAGTGTTTCAAACACCCAGGCAGGCGAAAGAGAGATGCTTCAACCATCAATGTCTTAGGACAACTGTCTGACCTTATGTTAGGACAAGTCATCTGCCCAAAGTATCTAGATCCTGGGAGTCCTGTAGTAGATGTCCACATCAATGGCACCATCATACCTCACACCTTGATTGATTTGGGGGCTGCCATTAATGTGATGACCAGGGATACCATGCTCAAACTCAATCTTCAGGGTTCCTTGAGGAAGACCTCGACAGTACTGCAACTAGCAGATCGCTCCACTGTGACTCCCGAAGGGATTGTGGAGGATGTCTTGGTCTCTGTCGACTCTTGGGAATACCCTGCAGATTTCTTGGTTCTGCAACCCAAGGCAAAGCTTACTGGATATCCTCTTATTTTGGGAAGGCCTTGGTTAGCCACTGCAGATGCTTACATAAGTTGTCGTGCAGGAAATATGACCATCAAAAACGGTCCTATGTCCAAGCAGCTAGTCCTATACCCTCCTGCCCAACCTTCCTTAGAGCATGACTTACCACTTTGGTTGGAGGAAGGAGAAGAGGATGAGGTGTACTCAGCACCTTTGTGCACCCTAGATACCACTAGAAGAGACCCCCCAACCGAGGATGACTTGATTGAGACCTTGATCCAGAATCCACCTTCCAGTGCACTATCCTTAGAGAAATTGGTGGAGGATGCCCAAGCCAACACCTTAGTGGATCTTTGTACAACCAACCCTGTCACTCCCAGAGTCAAGAATGTGGAGTTCGGCCCTGAGAGAACGTTAAAAATCAGCTCCTCCCTATCTCCTTCCCAGGAAAAGGAGCTGTGTAGCCTGTTGGCCAGTCACCTAGATGCTTTTGATTGGAGCTATAAGGAGATGAAAGGAGTCCATCCCTTGGTCTGTACCCATCACATATACATCAAGGAGGATTGTAAACCAGTTAGGCAACCTCAGAGGAGAATGAACCTAGCCCTTAAGGACATTGTCAAGGAAGAATTGCAAAAACTGTTGGATGCCGAATTCATTTACCCCATCTCAGATAGTGAATGGGTGTCCCCTCTGGTGTTGGTTCCCAAGAAGAATGGGAAGTGGAGAATCTGTGTGGACTACCGAGAACTGAACAAAGCTACCAAGAAAGACCATTTCCCTCTACCTTTCATAGATCAAGTGTTGGATGGACTGGCAGGAAAGAAGTTCTTCTCTTTCCTGGATGGGTTTAGCGGGTACAAACAAATCCAAATCAGCCCGGAAGACCAAGATAAGACCACCTTCACTTGTCCTTGGGGTACCTTTGCCTACCGAGTTCTTCCCTTTGGGCTATGCAATGCTCCTGCTACCTTCCAGAGAGCTGTCTTGAGCATCTTCTCGGAGCTGGTCCATGATGCGGTGGAAATCTATATGGATGACTTCACTCCTTATGGGTCCAACTTCTAGGAAGCATTGTCCAATCTGGGAAAGGTCCTTACCAAATGCATTGAGATGAACCTGTCCCTTAGTCCTGAAAAATGTGAATTCCTGATGACTGAAGGGACTGTGCTAGGCCATACCATTTCTTGCCAAGGGTTACAGGTGGATCCTAACAAAATTTCTCTCATCAAGAAGGTTCCACCTCCTCAAAAGGTAAGGGATGTTCGGAGTTTCTTAGGATTAGCAGGGTATTACAGGAGATTCATTAAAGACTTCAGCAAGCTAGCCTCGCCATTGTTTGGCCTGTTGGCGAAAGATGTGGAGTTTAAATGGACTGACGATTGTTAGAGGGCTTTGAATGAATTGAAGGACAAGTTGGTGTCAGCCCCAATCTTGAGAGGTCCAAACTGGGCCCTACCTTTCCACATCCACACTGATGCCTCGAACAAAGCCATAGGTGCAGCTTTAGGACAAGTTGAACAGAAAATTCCATATGCCATTTACTTTGTTAAAAAAAACTTGTCCAAAGCTGAACTGAATTACACTGTAACTGAGAAAGAATTTTTGGCTGTGGTCCATGCACTGAACAAGTTCCGACATTATATCACTGGCTACCAAACATTTGTACATACAGACCATGCTGCAATTAGATATTTAATGAATAAACCAGATGTGAATGCTCGGATTATTAGATGGTTACTTTTGTTGCAGCAGTTTGATTTGACCATTGTTGACAAACCAGGTAAAGAAAATGTTGTTGCTGAATTTTTATCTAGATTGGATTTGTCTGCAGATGAGGATGGGACAGTGGATGACCAGATGCCCGATGAACATCTGTTTGCTATCTCAGTACTCTCTCCATGGTTTGCTGATATAGCAAACTACCTTGTTTCAGCACAGTTCCCTCCGCACCTATCTTCAAGAGAGAAGAGCATAATCATCAGAAAAAGTGCCTCATTTACTTGGATCGGGGGCAATCTATTTAAGCTTGGCCCCGATCAGATCTTAAGGCGTTGTGTAAGGGAGGAGGAAGTCTTTGATATCCTCCTCACCTGTCATGATGGGCCTTGTGGAGGAAATTTTGCAGCAAAGAGGACTGCCTTCAAAATCCTGCAGGCAGGCTACTATTGGCCCACACTTCATCAAGATGTCAGAAGATATATCAGCCAATGTGACCGATGCCAAAGAATGGGGAAACCGACTCCAAGGGATGAGATGCCTCTCCAACCTCAAGTGACTCTTGAGCCATTTGAGAAGTGGGGTATGGACTTTGTGGGTCCAATCAACCCTCCTTCGAGGCAAAGGTCTTACATCATTGTGTGTACTGACTACCTGACAAAGTGGGCAGAGACTAAAGCAATCAAAGTAGCAACAGAAGAGAAGGTGGCCGATTTCTTAAGAGAAAACATCTTCTACAAGTTTGGCTACCCAAGAGAGCTGGTCACCGATCAAGGGAGCCAGTTCACATCCAACTTGATTGAAGATCTACTAGCTCATCACAAGATCAAGCATAGGACTTCCACCCCCTATCACCCTCAAGCAAATGGGCAGGTGGAAGTCACCAATAGAGTATTAGAAGGGATCTTGACTAAGGTGGTGAGCAGCAGCAGAAAGGACTGGGCAAATCGCCTGGTTAAGGCCACATGGGCTTACAACACCACCTGGAAGACCACCACCGGCTTCACACCTTATGAGCTGGTCTATGGGAAGAAAGCTTTGCTGTCCATTGAGTTTGAGTACAACACTTTGAGGATGGCAGCTCAGCTAGATCTAGATCTCAGCCATGCACAACAGGAAAGGTTATTGCAACTGAATGGATTGGACGAGCACCGGATGCAAGCCCTCCTTCACTCAGAAGTGGTTCAACTGCAGAGGAAGGTGTGGCATGACCAACATCTCCATGACAAGCAATTCCAGCCGGGAGATTGGGCCTTGTTGTATGACTCCAGATACAAAGATTTCAAGGGGAAGCTGAGAACCAGATGGCTAGGACCATATGCAGTGGAAAAATTCCATGACAATGGATCTGTTCTTATTCAAACCATTGATGAGGAAGCCATCCCCATGCTTGTCAATGGGCATCGCTTGAAGATCTACAAGAAGCCTCTCTCAAGACAAGAGTTCATCAAAACTATGGAGAAATCAGTGATGGTCATAGAGAAGGGTTCTGCCTCTGCTTTGGGCATACCCTGAAAGATTTAATAATAATAATAATAATAATAATAATAATAATAAAGATCCTTGGGTGAAAACCTCTCTGAGGTGCCCAAGGTAGGTGGTAGGGGTGAAAACCTCATTGAGGCGCCCCTATTGTCTTTCAAAAAAAAGAAAAAAAAAGAGAGATTCGAAAAGATCCTTGAGTGAAAACCTCTCTGAGGCGCTTAAGGCAGATGGCAAGGGTGAAAACCTCATTGAGGCGCCCCTGTTGTCTTTCAAAAAAAAAAAAGAAAAAAAAAAGGAAAAAAGAAAAAAAACAATAAGCAAAAAAGACAAGGACAGCAAAGTTCATAATGTAAAATTGCATGCAGGTTGCAGGTGTTCTATGGAGGAGAGGAAGCCTCTCAACTCAGAGCCAAGGATCCTTATCATGCTGTCAGGAGACCTCACCAGCACCTCCTCCAAGAATACTCCTTTTCTCCAAGGTATGTGCACCATTTCATCACGGCTTGAGATTTCTACAGGAAGATGCAGATTTTCTACAGGAAGGTGCAGACTTTCTACAGGAAACGCAAACTTTCTACAGGAAGCTCTGTATTTCTACAGGAAACTTCCTGTAGAAGTTCGGGACGGCCCAGAATTCATTTTATGAGGAGATCTAATGACTAAGGATCGGTTTGGACGCATGCAAGCTACTGTTGTCACCCTTGCACACTGCTGTCACCTCGTTCTACCCTCCTTGTCGACATGCAATGAAGTTACCTGCACCAGCAAAGCAGATCGTTGAGTTATCAAAGAGAAAGCAATTTTTAAGATAAAAAATGCTGAGATGTCATACCATATCCATCCCAGCCATCCATGAGCTCAGGGAGCGTGATCGTGAGGCCAAATCCTTCGTCGTGCAGCATGCACCCGAGGAGGAAGAACTGTTACAAGACATCCTGCGGGAGTCCTGTAACAGTTAAGCCCGCTAGAGTGTACACCAAGCACAGCGCTGGCCATATGCAATGAAAACGCGGGCGCATGCAGCCACAGCATCCAATCCATCGTCGGCAGCCTGTAACCATGAACCTCTGGGCTTGTGCAAATTCATCAGCGGCAAACGAATCCACTCATCATCGTCCAAAAACCGAAAAATCGTGTTGCGGCCGCACAGGTAAGTGTCTCGACCCTTTCTTCCGTCAGATTGCATGAATTTTACTTTGAATTGTTTGCAAAGTGTGAAGTGAATGGGTTGAGCGGCTGTATGGCCATTTGACTGGCCACGTCGACCAGTTAATGGTCTAGTCGGATGTTTGGGTGGCGGCCATGGAAAAAGGAATGGGCAGCACACACGTGAGAGCAATCCCGTCGGGAAAAACGTATTTAGCAGAAGAGACGGCGGCGGATCTGCGGGGGGATGATGCGGCAGTAAGTGAACTCGCAGGCAAATGATGGGACGACATCATCCAACGGTCCGACAGGGACAGCTCACCCCCGCGCCACGGATTCCGTCGATTCAAATCTAATCGGCTAGATCGCCCCATGCATTTATCATTCAACGTTTGGAATGCGAGTGATCATCTGGATCCCTCTGCAGTTCGATACGCCGAGCCTTTGGCTATCAGAACGCCTGTGAAGCAACACCAAGAGCGCAGACCAACTGCAGTCTTTCCCAGAAATCACGCGCTGCTCCTACAGGAACGTTGTTTCTACAGGAAGGCGGGTTCCTCACGTCAAAAGGTGGCAGATAAAAAGGTAAACCTGAACTCTCCATGCAATTGGCTTTTGAAGGTGGTAGAATCGTCGTCCACAGTCTGGTCGTAGGAAATTGTTGCAATTGTTGTCTGCTGTGCATAAACTGTCGTTCTACAGGATGTCAGTGTAATTAAGCTGTGTTAAGGTCCTCAGAGATAAGCTTCGTGGATTATATGCATGACAGAAGCGTAATTCTACGCTCTGTCTCAATAGACCAAATTTCTTCCGCGTTCGCCACCTCTAGTTAAAGCAACAGTTTTTATCATGCCGGGTGGGTTTATTAGACGGGAACCCACTGATTCAACAAAGTTAAGGGAAAATCTTGAGGTGGTGGAGCTCTTCACACGAGCACAATGGATATCCTTCTGTGACAAATTGCAGGGTTATGACAACGAAGTGGCAGAAGAGTTTTTGCAGGCTCTGAGGCCGAAATCCAAAACATTGGCCACCGTGAACTTCAGGGGCCTAAGCCTCAAGCTCACCCCGCAATATATCAGTCGAATTACTGAAATTCCAATGGGTTTGCCCTGGGATAAGGAAGAAAGGAAGTTGAGCCAACAGGCCAAGAAAGAATTCTTTCCCCCAGAGGAGGAATTCTCGGAAGACAAGAATGGGGTGCATAGAACCAGTTTGCTGCCACCATGGAATGAAGTTAGCCTGCAGATCATGAAGTATATAACCTGTGAAGGCCGTTTTAGCATTGTGTACGGGTATCACTTTAGGTTGCTCACTGAATTGAGGCACCAGATTGATCTTCCTGTAGAAAATAAACTGAGCATCCCCTATTTCCTGCTACAGTCTCTAATTGAGTGTGCCACAAAGTTAAAAGAAGGCATACCAGACCAGGTAGCCCACCATGGATTGATCAAACTTCTCGTGGAGGATGCACTTCATTCATATAAGGTTCCTCTCTCATGGGAAGCATTCAGAAACTTGACAAGAGATGGAGACATAAGGATGTTGACCGAAGAAAGTGGTTCCTCCAGCAGTGAGGAAAAAGAATCAGTGGCCGCGGGAAAGAAAGAAACAGGCCAGAAGACCCCGACCACAGTGCAGAAGAAAGAGCAAAAGAAGAAGCATGAGAAAAAGGATGACAAAGAAAAAGATGATACACCCATCTTGACAGCAAGAGAGAAAAGGTTGCAAGGCAGAGTGGACAAGGCTGAGAAGGTCCACATCAGCAAAAGTACCTCATCAGCACCCGCAACCAAACCAAAAAGCAAAACTCATGCAGCAAAGCAAGCCAAGGTGGTGACACCTGTGTCTACAGGAAAGCAGAAACAGGCTTCTACAGGAAGCCCGAAATTAACAGAAAAAGGGTCTTCTACAGGAAGCCCGAAATTGACTAAAACAGGGTCTTCTACAGGAAGCCCTGAAAAAGTGAAACCCAGGGAGAAGAAGGCGGACATTCTAGCAAGGGAGGCAGCAGCTGTGCTGGCCGGCCTCAGCACACCTCCTAAGCCAAAGGAGAAGAGAAAGAAGGAGACCCCTCTATACTTTGAAGTTCGAAGAAGTGCGAGAATAAAGACGGGCAAGCCACAGCCCCCATCCAGCAGCCAAATCACTACAGGGGATGCCCCTACTTCACCCAGTGAGAGGTCCCCCTCGAAGATATCAGTCACCTACGAGAGGGGGAGCCCAAAAACAACTACTTGGAAAGGAAGGGTAGACCAATTGGCTTCAAAAGCCCGGCCCAAGGTCAAGGAAACAGAGAAGAGGGAAGGAGCGGCACCCTCATCACCACCAAGGGCAGAGCAGGCAGAGCCACCAAGAGTAGGAAAGAAAGAGCATATTCCGGAGCCTAGTTCCCGGCCAAGGACAAGGAGCCGGAGCAAAGTTGCTCAAGGATGAGCAAATATTTTAGCTGGGGGGTGATGATGAGCCCCAATTTTTGGTAACAATTTGGACTCATTTGGCCTACTTACCTTGCTCAACCCTTCATCTTTTATCACTTATGCATCATTTCTTAGTATATTCGTGTTATTTGTAGGAAGAAGGGCAGGCATTATTCCTATGTGACTAATACATGATGATTTCAGGTTTTTTGACATTAAATGGAGCAAAGACCACGCAAATGGAGACAAGGAGACAGCAAAGGTGACATTGCAGGTTTATAGGGAGGTTGTCCACAGTCTTGAATGACCTCCATCGTGATCTCCACCCCAACTCCGAGCTCCAACAGCTATCCCCACCGAGCTAAAAGGCAGACAACGGATTCTACAGGAACAACAGTTTACTTTCAGTTGGGCAGCCAAGCTCCACTAATTGAGGAAGCCAGCGTGGTCCTCACCATGTATAAATATTGAGGCCGTAGCCTTTGATAGGAGCTTTTTGAATTTTTGAACTACTGTTGCAATTTCTAAGCACGAGCTACAGCTCGGTTTTTGCTTTTTGTAAGCCAGTTTTGGCATGTTGTTAGACTCTTGGTTATGATTATTTAATAAAGGCAGGTAGCTTTGGATTCAATTCTGAGTTCTTAAGGGAGCTATAGCTCTCAGGTTAGGGCCCAACCTGAGAGCAATAGACCTCCTTTTCCTTGTATTGTTACTTGTCTTTCCTCTCAGCACTTCATTTCTTTGCTTTGACATGCATTTGGAAAACACAGTCTGCTGATTTAATTTCTTTAATGTGATTGAGTAGGATTAGTTTACGGTTAAAGTGCTTTCAGTAGCTTAGATTAGAGTAGGAGGATTAGCATTCATTAGAGCTCCAAGAAAAGGTTGACAGTGCACTCACTGCCATCTCTGTTTAGAGATTGGAGGTGGAGACCGTACCAACCACCAAAAAAATGCAGTCTTATACGTTCATGCAAGCTGCAACACCATCATTTCAGTCATTTCAATTGTAGATCCATCCATGCATTATGATCTTGAGCAATACTTCTTCGTTCCAACACCATGCACGAGTTCTCTCCAAAGTTTACATTGATGTTCGTTGGTTTAATAACACAGTTAGAATAGGTGGATGAATTCTTGGTTTTGTGCAGGACATAGAGGATTTGTTTCATTTACACTGCGCAGCATTGTTCTATTATCTTCTTCTTCTTCTCAACCGCGCCTAAAGTCACCTACTCATCCTCTGCTCAGCTCGTTTGCCTTCCAACCCTTCCACTTTTCACGTAGCTCCATCTTTTTGGCTTTTCATTGCTTCCACCCTTCTATCCACCAACCAACTTTACCCACTCTTTCTCCATCTGATCTCTCTGTCCCTGAGCCATCACAAGCTCCCTTTTCATCCTACCTATCCACCCATACAGCTCCTTGACTCCTCCATCACCCAAAACTCCAACTGTAGAACATCCTGTAGAAGTTAGCAGACTTCCTGTAGAAATCCTGAGCTTCCTGTAGGATCCCCTGCAGACATCCTGTAGAAGCCTGCAAACTCGGTTGCCAAGCACCTGAACGTTGTGGACTTCTGTGGAATGGTGTTAGAGATCCCCTGGAACCTCTCCCAGCCTTCATGACCATTTTCCAGCCTTCCTTCCCTCCGAACTCCCCCTGCACAGTCAAACCCTAATAAGAAACAAAGTCATAATAACTCCAACCACCTAAGCAAAAACATAAAAACAATGTTCTCTTCAGTAGAAGTAGTTTAAATTCATGCATCTCATATCACTATAAGTAATGGCATCATTTCTAGAAGTTTGCACTCCCTCCATTGCATCATAGAGATTAAACTAGTCAGATTAGGGTTTACTAGGGTTTCCACGTTTGGTTGGCGTTCAGTTCATTCTTGCAAAGTAGGTTAATTTCCTCTGAGATAGCCTTCGTTCATCATTTAAAAAGCTTCTTCTGAGAACATATAGAAGTTGGCTTGAGCCCTAGCGGACTTGTGCCAGCTGACCAAGTGACAGCTGCGACAAGAGCTAGTACTTGTGCATACAACACCGTCGCTTCCAAGTTTGTTACGAACTACCGGGTTGATAAAATTAGAGATAGGAAGCTCCAGGAGTTGTAGCATTATTGCTACAAACTGGAGCCCACCATGTTGGTGAAGGTGTGTTATATGTGTTTTAACAATCTTTTCTTCTATGTGAACTATTTCGCTAGTTTTCCAAAGATTCATTAATATGTTCATGATTGTGTGTCTATTGTAGAGTAGTACTATTACTTGTCTTTAAAATGCTCACTTATATCTCCCCTTTCAGTAGAAGAACACCGATACATTTTGTAACTCAATGTTCCACAAGGCATACTAACTTGCTAATCTGAAAGTACCTGTGCATTATTCTCTTGTGTTGAACATTGTAGCCAAGGCATATATTTAAGAATATATGGCAGCCAGACCTTATTTTGGAAGGGATCCCATACAAACGATGTGAAGTCTGATTGGGACTTTTCATCAAGGAGACCCCCTTTGTTGAAGGATTTCCAGAACCTTCAAAAAATGGTGCTAGAAGGAGGTCCAGATGAAAAGATTTGCCCATTGAGCATGTTTTTAACCTTTTATCTTAAATGTACCTTCCCCAAATCACAATCCTGGAATGTTTCTCTATCCTATCCCCTAGTAAAATTTTCATCTCTGCAGAACAAATTAATGACTTGTCACAATTTAAGTTTGATAGTGAGGGTGATACATCCATTACTGAGCATGCATCTATTTTTCTTAAGTTCCATGAATACTATGAAATTGACAGTGAAGATGTGGCTTGTATTATTTTCTACCTCACACTTGAAGGTCGAGTTAACTAGTGGTTCCATACCCTAGCACCCACTTCCATTCATTCTTTTGAACACCTCATCACGGAGCTTCATTTAGCATTTGATAGGTAAGATTACCAGGATGTTCTTGAAAGAATTAATCAACTAAGAATGAAGCCTAATGAATCAATTAAGGATTTCTCTGATCGATTACTTCATGTCTGTTATGAATTTCCTAAAGAAGATACATATTGGGATTTCTTGAAACAAAAGTTTGAGTGTTTGGTTCATATCTATTTGCACGGTGAATCTAAACTCCCTAATGTTTCTACTTCCCCAGATCTTGTAAATCAGGAGACACCTCTAATTTTAGAGTACGAAACTACTACTCCTTTTGTTCCTCATCTTCCTCCTTTTTTAGTTCCAATATGGGTTCCTCCTTCCGATGATGAACTTTGAAAATCCACAAATCAGAATATTGATCCATCTCTTCAACCGTTATTCACCTCTCATGATTCAGATCCAGTAGAGGAAAACTTGGAATGGTTCATGGAGCCTAGGGTGAATGTTAATCCTTCCACTCCTCAAGATGATAATTGCATTCTTATCCTTAATCCTGAATCTGGTTACACTAAAGATATGACTTCTTCAAGGGACTTCTGTCACCATCTATCATCTATATGCCTTGAATCTTTATACCATGATTCACTTTATCAATGTGTTCCACCAACTAGTTCTTCACGCTCTCTTGATTTTCAAGTTGTTGGTCCAAATTGATAAAAAGTACAAGGTGGTCATATTACATTGGTAGAAGAGAAAAAAGTGAGGATTCTTTCAATCTTTCTTCTCTTTTTCAAAGTCCCCTAGGTTAGGATGATGTACTTCCATTCTTGGTTGATTCTAAATCTACTAATATTGGTATTCATTTAAATGAAATTGATTTACTTAATCAATTTATAGTCTTGGGCAACCATTTTTCTAATATTCATGACTTATTTGATATATGCGATGATGAATGCCCAAGTTCACTAGTTGATCTTTCGATTTCTCGATATTTTTTTTTTGAAAGAATTAGATCTTGAATCTCATCTAACCAAAGAAGATGTTATTATCGAAACTTCCTCTTCATCTCATTACCCCTTGTGTTATATTGTTTGTGATATATCTACTTGCGACGAAGGTAGTCCATGCTATTTAAGTTTTTCATTTGATGAGTTAACTTCTCAATTGACACAAGGTAGTGAGGTTAGCTACGACACAAAAGGAAACAATAAATTCATTCAATATCCACTCTACTCCTTGTCATTTAAATTTTTGCATGAGGATAACTCTTCAAATCAGCTTGCTCATGAAATTTCTTTGATTCATACATCTATAGGTTTGTGATTAGAAGAATATTTGGGCTTGAGTAATTTCTTTGTTGAGGTTGTAAAATCTATCCAAATCAAAGATAGAGATGGCTTCCATCTGGTTAGTCCTGGTCCTATTGAAACTACAAGTAGTGGCTATCCACACACTATGCATGATCTCATTCAATCATCAAAATGTGATTTTACAATCCTTGAAAGTTCTAGGACTTGTCAAGAAGTCAAGACACTTCAATTTTCGTTAATGGTTATGTCAGGATCTTATGACCCTTGTAAGTTCTTCGAACTAAGTCAGATTTGGTTATTCTCTCAGAATTATTTTCTTTGCATGGTTTCATTGGATGTAAATTCCTTGTTGAAAGAAGTTTGGTATTTTGGATTTAGTCTTTATAACTTTAAAGATTCGGTTTTTTATCGGTTCAAGATTCTATTGATTCATCTCCATGAAAGTCTCTTGCACTTAACTCAGGTTTGGAGTGTGTATCTCTCATACAAGCATGGAACTGCGAAGTTGATCATTTCTAAGACAATCTTTTACAAAAGGAATCATGTCTATCAGATGCATTTCAGAATAGTCATCTCCTGGTTTTTCATCTAGATGTTATACGGTTAATATTTTTTTTCACCACCCCTAAAATCCTCTTGAGTGCTAGTGAATGCATGAGTTATTGGTTGAATCAAATTCTTGTTCCCTCATTGTGTCCTAACTAGTTTCATGGATTGGAATTCCTTTTCACTTATTTCGACGATTATGATGCTAGTGCGATGTGTAACCAGTTACAAGAAAATTCTTTATTACATTCATCACACAAGGAAGATGATTCTATTATTCATAGAACTTGTGAAAATGTTCAAACTGATCTATCTTTTCTATCTACTAATCAAGAATATTATGTTGTAATCGGTCCATATGATCATCATGCTTGCTTTAATAATTGTAATTCAACTTATCATTTTCTCACCAACATATCTGATGATAGTTGTTTTACATCGATTGATCTTTATGGTCTATTGCACTATTCAGATACTTGTCAAGTAGTTGAGGAACTTCAACCTTCGCTGATGGTTATGTCAAGTCCTCACTATCTTAATGAGCCTTCTAAACACAAGAAGATTCATTTTCTCTCACAAGATTATCATCGTGATCATGTGATTTTAATTGGAATTTCATCTTTTCAAAGATTTCATGGTTCTCAAAGGATTGCTACGAATTTCATGATTGAATCACTGAATGGCTGGAGCAATATTACCTCGCAAGATTTGTCTCAAATAAAAAGTTTCGATATTTCCTCATGCTTGCTAAGGAGTATAGTGCAGATGCAGATACATTCACAAGAAGATTCTGAGGCTTGTTTAATTATTGTTTCCATCGAAAAGGTAATAATGTGAGCTAGTTAGAAGTAGTGGCTATGACATATCTTTCTACTGATAGGAAAGACATTTAATTTATTTTTCAAGATATTCAAGCTCTTTTCTTTCCCATTGCACACTATTTTATAGTTGTTTTAATTGCTTGTATTTTTGTCTATGCAAATCAGGAGCAACTATGGTGGATACATTGGAAATTCCATTATACGTGACCCTGGCCTTCTAGTTGGTTAGGTTAGGAGTAGGTCTAGATACATACCAGTCTCCCTTGCATGTTTGTCCTACACTCATATTTTATAGTATTTATTGTGTTTACTTATTTTTGTCTCGCATCAGTTTTCGGTTCAATCTCCTTTTGCTTTGTCATTTTTTATCTTGTTTTATTATTATGTCTTGTCTCTTATTTTGTTTTTTATTTAATAAGATTTCACATGAAGGATGTTCCCTTGGGCTCGAAAGACAATTTGGAAAAATAGAAAAGGGGTCTTGTGACAATGCAAAATTTGGCTAACCTTTAGTCCTTCTTCGTCTTAGTTACACCTTTTGGTCAATGATGTTTTGATGGAAAATATGATCTTTATGTAAGGGAATATTTGTTTCGAACAATGATATACATGTTTATTTAGGAAACCTTAGACCTACAATTGGTTCTTTATGTTTCAGTGTTTTCCATGCTAATCCAATCAAGTAGAGAAGGATAAGGGGAAAATCTAAATGGGAAAATAAATAAAAAAAGTTTTATATATGCTTCTCTGAAGGAACAACCTCTTATGCTCTCAATAAGTTAGGATCCCTCTTCCACCTCATGAAATGAATAAGTGTCGATGCACAACCCTATATAAAATAAATAAATAAAGGGTGAAAGAAGAGAGACACTTCCTACACAGAGAGGTGAAGCAAGTAGCTCTGTTGAGGAACTGTCCAGGGATGCTAGTAGAAAATAAATGTTTGTGTTCCTAAAGTGACTCTGTCAGGGTACTGTCCAAGCCTGATGGTAGTGGAGCAACACCAGAGATGAAACACTAAACTCTAAATATATTAAGCTCATGAATAACATTACCCTTCTCTTGATTTGAAACATTGTGATATAGCTTGCTTTATGAATGTGGTCAAACGATAAAGGATGAAGGGGACTATGTTTATACATAGGGTAAGTGGGGAAGGAAAAGTAATATTAATGATGAATCAATACTTCCTAAGAAACTAGACCCTACACATAATATTTGACCAAGCCAGAGAAGTTGGAGTTCTACCAATGTGTCACCAAGTGTTGTGGCTGCAACAAACACCCCCCAAAATTTGGTCTACACTTGAATTTTGGATCCCACCATGGATCTTGCAATCATTCATTCCATAGTCACTTCATCTTCGATAGATAAGTGTCAAAGGAACCTTCTCACACATGCTCAGCAGAAACAAGTTCATGATTGTGCTCTTTTATGCAAGCTTGAATAGGAATGGCGCAAGTCCATCAAGATGGTGCCTGTGCGATGTTCAACCCATGGTTAAAATCATTGTACACTTTCATCGACAATCTCTGTTGCGTTTGTTCTTCTATTTCGGTGAGTTTTCCCAATTGTCGCTCTTTTGCACCTTCACTTTAGTAAGTGTCATTTTCATGTTTATAACTGCCATTTTTACTTGTTTTCACTGTCATAAGTGTTTTTTCATGTCGCATTCATTCTGACATGTGTTTCTTTCAATTTTATTTTCATTTTACAAGTGTAGTTTGCACTTTCCTCTTACTATCGCAAATTTTGTTTTTCGACATGGAAGACATCGCATATTGCACAAATGTATTTTTGGTTTGTTTCAAAGGGTAACCTTGGTGCTAATGAGTCATTATTATAATGTATACATGTATCACTCTTATTCCCTAATTTCCAAGCACCGTCGCACAGGTGTCGTCACTATCGTCGCAAAGTGACTAATGTTGCATCATGAACTAACTTAAGTGTGTGATAATACTTAAGTTTATCATGTTTAAATTTGGTCTGACTAATCCCACACTTAGCCAAATCTCGAAAAGTTACCACTCGAGAAACTTGGTCTCATTCAACCTTCCTGAATTGTGCACTATGCAGTATCATTCATCAAGCTTCAACCTTGCTTCTTAGCACTGCATAATGTGCAGTCCATTCCTTCCAAAACTACAAACTTCGTAATCTCAGTGCTTATGTTATGAAACCAGCTCAAGAAAAGATAGAAAAGATAGATCAATGCCTTAGAATTCAGCCTCTTCGAGGGGGCAACCTCCTTTACATTACATAAATGAACAATTCTTGGATGATTCAAATGACAAAACCTCCTTTCTATATATAGGAGTCTAAGGAGTCACAATATAATCCAGATGACCTAAAAATAATAATATAAAGCCACAAAAACAACAATAGAGGTATTCCATGGGGCACAGAAATAACAACATGGGGGTAATAGGGGCACAACAATATAAATAAGGGGTATAACTACAATAGTAATGTGGTAATCACTAGTATTATAGGGACCCAACATGCCCCTCTCCTTCAAAAAAGTGTTTTCCTCAACGCTTGAGTAGTTATGGATACTTCTGCATAAAATTCTCATCCTCCCATGTGGAATCTTCAGCGGATAAGTTCTTCCACTTGATAAGATACTCTGAAATTGATCGATTTCGTAGCTGTAGAGTTCTTGTTTCTGTGACTGCTTCCAGTTCCAATATAATTTTTCCTTCCTCATCAAGTTCTGGCAATATTGTTTGAATTGGGAGCTTGTCGCCTATAACCTTCTTTAAACATGAAACATGGAAAACTGGGTGCAATCGAGAAGCTGCAGGAAGCTCCAATTTGTATGCCATAGTACCAATCTTTTGCAACACCTTGTACGGACCATAATACTTTGGTGATAATTTATTATCCTTCTTAGCTTGCTTTAGGGACATTTGCTTGTATGGTTGTAGCCGTAGGAATACCCAATCACCTACATCAAAACTTCTTTCACTGTGATGTTGATCAACCTATTGTTTCATTCTATTTTGTGCCAACATGAGGTTATCCTTTAAGAGTTGGAGGACTTGTTGTTGATGTTCGATGTGATGTTCCACTACCTGAACCTTAGAATTTTCTCTTAAATATGATGTGATGGATGGTGGTTGATACCCATAAAGTGCCATAAATGGGGTCATTTTTGTTGCTGTATGGAAGGAAGTGTTATACCACTATTCAGCCAGAGGCAACCATTTGACCCATTGTGTCTGTTTATCAGATACAAAGCAACGAAGATATCCTTCCAAACATTTGTTTACTATCTCAGTTTTCCCATTAGATTGAGGATGATAAGATGAGCTATGAGCTAACTGAGTACCAAGACAAGAAAATAATTCTGTCCAAAAATTTCCAGTAAAAATGGGATCTCTGTCACTTACAATAATCTTTGGGTTTCCATGTAGCTTTTGAATTGTTTCCATAAATGCAGTAGAAACTGTACTGGCTTTAAATGGATGTGATAATGCACAAAAGTGTGCATACTTGGTAAGTCTGTCAACTACCACCATGATTAAACTCTTTCCCTCAGACTTGGGTAAACCTATGATAAAATCCATTGAAACCTCCTCCCAACGTTGGCTTGGAATGGATAAAGGTTGTAATAGACCCGGTGTCTTAATTGTTTCAACTTTATTTTGTTGGCAAACCAAACATTCCGCCACAAACTTTTGAATATCTGATTTAAGGCCATCCCAAAAAAATTCCTTCTTAACCCTGTGGTAAGTTTTTAAAAATCCTGAGTGCCCTCCTAAGGGAGAAGTGTGCAATTCCATAAGAATCTTTTGTTTTAGCTGGGAATTCTTACAGAGGTATAAGAAATCTTTGTACCATAACGAATCATTTTTCCAGCTAAATGTATCAGACATACTGGAATCTTGTTGTAGCTTTCGAATAAGTGCCCACACTTCTTCATCATTCTTCCATTCCTCCCTTGCTTCGTTTATCCAATCTGGCTGGATAATAGAAATGGCGCACAACAATGCTTCCACATCCTCATTCTTTCTTGAGAGTGCATCTGCCACCACATTTTGCTTCCCTTTTTTGTAGATGATTTCAAAGTCATAACCCAACATATTTGTGACCCACTTTTGTTTCTCTTCAGAGGATAATCTTTGTTCTGAAAAGTATTTAAGGCTATCATGATCCGTTTTTACCTTGAAGTGTCTTCCCATTAGGTAGGGTCGCCATTTCTTAAGTGCATGGAGTATTGCCAACATTTCCTTCTCATAAATAGCTTTGCTTAAAAACTTTCCCTTGATTGGACGACTTTCAAAAGCAATGGGTCTTTCATCTTACATTAGAATAGCACCAATTCCATTTCCTGAAGCATCACATTCCACAATAAAGGTTTTTGTGAAGTCCGGTGTAGCTAAGACCGGTGCTTGGCACATTGCCTCTTTAAGATGTTCAAAGGCCTTTGTTGCTTCCGGAGTCCATGAAAATGCATCTTTCTTAAATAATGTTGTTAGAGGTGCTGCTATTCTCCCATAATTCTTAACAAATTTGTGATAATACCCTGTCAACCCAAGA
Source organism: Pinus tabuliformis (assembly GCA_031772625.1). NCBI lineage: Eukaryota > Viridiplantae > Streptophyta > Pinopsida > Pinales > Pinaceae > Pinus > Pinus tabuliformis. The sequence continues at coordinate 393,697,007 of CM062814.1, read as the reverse complement.
AATCCTCGCAGATGCTTTATGGATGTGGGGATTTTCCATTCCTTAATGGCTTTAATTTTTCTAGGGTCTACCTTAACGCCTTCATGAGATACAATATGACCCAAATATTCCACCTCCTGGACTCCAAAGAAACATTTGGATCTTTTTGCATATAATTGTTTCTCCTCCAATAGTTTGTTGGAAATAATACTGAGAGGGGGGGTGAATCAGTATTATCTAACTCTTTTTCAATATATTTATACTTTGAATTATTGTATGTCAGTACCATAAAATAATGAGCATGAATAAGAAAAACAGATAGTCATACCAAAGAACACCAGATATAAGGTGGAAACCCAATGTGGGTGAAAACCACCTGCTGCAATATGTCTCTATCTTCTTTCAATTAGAAATTCCTTTTAAAATGATTTTGTACTGGTGCAGTCCTTTACCAGTACGCAGGCTACAACCTGCAGAGAGCTACAACTCTCTCTCCTGGAAGGGAGTTACAACCCCCTACTTCTTTTCTTTCAAGGACCACTTTTCATAAATTTTCAAACAGGATCCATGAACATCAATCAATCATCAAGTATATCTGCATCAAACAATCTCCTTTTCCCAATTAGCACTGAATCAAGTAAGCACTTCCCTGACAGTTGTACCCAGAACACAGTAACAGTAACCACACACCAAATTCTGAACCCAGAATACTGCAGCAATAGACAGAGGCAGCTAGATCATAATTTAAAGATATACACTACTTCAACAACCTGAACCCTACGTGCAGATCTATAAAGAATAATTCCTTCTTTCAAATATTCAGACACTAATTAACCCAGATTGTCAGATTTATAGATCAAGCATGCGCCTCATATAACAGATCAAAATCATACATAGATACTATTATTCAAGCATAAAGATTATGACCCATCAATAGAACTTATCCTTCTTTATGCACTAAGGTTCCTCCATTCAGATCCAGATCTGCACCATAACCCAATCACAAATATTTCAGATCTAGCACTTATTAGATATTCAATTCATTCTATGATACATTGCCAAATGATCTTCTTCCTCTTATATAGTCTTAGGCCTTCCACAATACCACGGTCCAAAACCATAGGATCAAAAAACTGTTGGACTAATACCATGAACCAACCATGAAAGTGCGTGAGATCAACACTTTTGGATGCAATACCACGAGCCAAAACCATAGGATCAAAAACTATTGGACTAATACCATGAACCAACCATGAAAGTGCATGAGATCAACACTTCTGACGAGGTACCATGGTCCAAAACCATAGGTTCAAATACCAAGGACTAACTACCATGGACCAAAGGTAAGTTCTCCAACATATACGTGCTTTTCCTTGCATGAAAGTGCGTGAGATCAACACTTCTGGCGAGGTACCATGGTCCAAAACCATAGGTTCAAATACCAAGGACTAACTACCATGGACCAAAGGTAAGTTCTCCAACATATACGCGCTTTTCCTTGCATGAAAGTGCGTGAACTTTTTCTCTACATGAAATAAACTTTTCTCTGCATAAAAGTGCGTGAACTTTTCTCTACATGAAATAAACTTTTCTCTGCATAAAAGTGCGTGAAATTTTCTCTACATGAAATAAACTTTTCTCTGCATAAAAGTGCGTGAACGTTTCTCTACATGAAATAAACGTTTCTCTGCATATAAGTGCGTGAACTTTTCTGCACTATAATTTATCATCTGAGATGAGTGGGTTGCCATCAAGTACAACATATGTATCATAATGCCAACAATCTCCCCCTTTGGACTTGATGGCAACAACAACCAATCACTCTCCCCCTTTGACATCAAGGGCAAAGGGTTATGCTCCCCCTAAGAACATGCTCCCCCTAACTATAAACCAGATCTGCAAAGAAGAACCATAATCCATGATCATGAAAGAGATAGAGACGTATTGCAGCAATATTCAGACCAGCATCCATGATCTCCTTCTGTACTTCCTCCATAATGCCAACAATGCATGATATGCTCCCCCTGAACCTGTGCCATTCGATCTTTGACCAATCCGCAACCCAGCACATGTACGCATATACTTCAGATGAACCTTATGTACAACCAACAATCAGAAGAGATTCAACAACAAGATGATGCATCAACAACCCCCAGCTTTTGCCTGAGGTATTCAAAGGTCTCCCTAGGCAATGGTTTGGTGAGTATATCAGCAACCTGTTCCTTAGAAGGAACATACTCCAACTTGACCTTTTGTTCAAGCACTTGTTCCCGGAGAAAGTGATACTTGATTGGTATGTGCTTGGTTTTTGAATGCATGACTGGGTTCTTTGAAATGTTGATTGCACTTGTATTATCACATAAGATGGAGATGGGTGGTGTACAAGTGATTTGAAAATCCTGCAAGGTCTGCATCATCCAAAGGAGTTGAGTGCAGCAAGATGCAGCAGCAACATATTCTGCTTTAGCTGTAGACTAATCTGGAACTCTGTTTCTTGCTGAACCAAGATACTAATCTGGAACCCATAAAGAATGCACCACCACTTGTGCTCTTCCTGTCATCCATGCTTCCGGCCCAATCTGCATCTGTATAAGCATGATGTGTGAGATCTGTATCTCTAGGATACCATAAGCCATAGTTTTGAGTCCCTTGAAGATATTTGAAGATTCTCTTCACTACCTGAAGATGAGTTTCCTTTGGATTTGCCTGAAATCTTCCAACTATTCCCACTGCATGCATGATGTTTGGTCGGGTACCTGTCAAATAAAGTAGACTTCCAATCATAGATCTGTAAGTTGGTTGATGCACTGCTGCTGATTCATCATTTGCACTGAGGTTACATCCTGTGACCATGGGTGTACATACTGGTTTTGCTTCTTCCATACCATATTTCTTCAAAATCTGCTTGAGATACTTGGTTTGAGACAAGAAGATCCCTCCTTCATTTTGTTGGATTTGCAAACCAATAAAATATGTCAATTCTCCAAGCAAGGACATTTCGAATTCTTTCTGCATCACCAAGGCAAAGCTTTGACTCATAGATTCTTCATTGCTGCCAAAGATAATGTCATCTACATACACAACAAGTATTAGCAATTTGTCATTTTCAATTTTTATATAAAGATTGCTATCTGCTGATCCTTTTGAAAAACCTTGTTGATGAAGATATTTGTCCAAACGATAGTACCAAGCCCTTGGAGCTTTTTTAAGACCATAGAGAGCCTTTTTCAATCTGCATACAAGATTTGGATCATTTCCAAGAATGAAACCATCTGGTTGCTCAATGTATACTTCTTCTTCTAAGTCTCCATTCAGAAAGGCTGATTTCACGTCCATTTGAAATACTTTGAACTTTTGAAAGCTTGGAGAGCAAGGAACATTCGGATGGCCTCAAGTCTTGCAACGGGAGCAAAAGTTTCTTCAAAATCTATTCCTTCTTGTTGCGCATACCCTTTACAAACAAGTCT